>CP124716.1:52615000-55115000 GCA_031232105.1 Capsicum rhomboideum | reverse complement strand
AGTATAAGTGGATATTCTTAGTCCCCTATCGATCCCTCTGGAACGACGTGTCAAAGGAAAGGATACCCTATAGGTCATGCCTTGTAAGCCAGAAAGCTGAAGGAGGTGAATATACTTTGTACGACATGGCACACAGATGGTATGACAATATTAGATTTAATTTGCATTCATTAATTCATATACACTACCTATCACCAGTATAATTGTTTGGCGCCTATACCTATCGGTCTTATAGGGGGGTGGATAGGTATAGGTTATGTTTACTATTTATTGAGTGATTGTTTGTGCCTTACGAGCTTATGGGAGTCTGGTTAGGTTAGTGTTTGTCCCAGCTTATCCAGTTGTATTATTGTTTTGGGTATTATTGTATAATTTGTGACAGGATGGTTATGGATTTGTACTTGAGGCTATAGGTATGTTTCTGAGTTCTTTTCCTCTTTTATACTATGAGCTTTGTTATTAGACTACCTTACAATTATTCTTATTTCAGATTAGATGTTCTGACTATTTTAAAGCTAGCTCCCTTCTTGGTTACGATCCTCGTGATTTGAGCATATTAGGCTAGCTACCCCAGGTTAGTACCTTCATGTTTAGCTACCTATGGAGAACTATCATATATCTCTTTCTTCTCAATCTATTCCTATCATATATCACCTTTTCCTTTATTACTACTATTGTATATTACCTCCATCCCTAGCTATTTATATTGTACAACACTTCCTTCCCTAGTTACTTATAAAATATGGTGGTTTATCTTTACCTCTCTATTATCATTACTGTATTTCATTTTTTAGTTAGTTACCTTTAATGTATATTCTTGCCTTACATGTTATTTATACTTGCATTATCTTTAGAGATCAATCAGCCGATGCCTACTGAGTACCTCGATTTGGTACTCATACTGTACTTCTGCACCCTGTAGATGATAGTACGAGTTCTCATCACTGATGTATACATCGTGTGGGGCTATCATGGATTAGACATTTAGGGTGAGCTTCTGACGTCCGAAGTTGTTCCTTCTCTCTCTCCCACTGGATTGATTTTTATTTTGTATAGAGTCGATTCTGTGGGTGTATATATATATATATATTGTGTTTACCTTGTAACTCTTGATTTGCTAGTGGCTCTTGTACTGACCTCACTAGGTCTTGGGGGATATTTTCTTTATTTAGGTTTTCTTTCTCCTTTCTTTTTGTTTTGGCTATCCTTTTCTCTTACTAGCCCATTATTTGCCGTTTTGGGCTATGGGTTGGCTTACCTACTGGTGGGTTATAGTAGGTGCCATCATGACCTTAGAAATCGAGTCGTGATAGTTTGGTATCAGAGCCTAGGTTCACTGGTGTCATTGGTACAAGAGCCAAGGGCCTAGTAAAGTCTTGTGGATCGATACAATGACATTTGTATCCTATCTTGGGGAGGCTATAAGGAATTCTTAGGAAATTCCATTTCTTAATTCCTTATTATGTATCCTTACTTCTATCACCTTTTAAGTACTTCTTTTGCTCCATTCCTTCTCAGGTGGATAGCACGAGGTTGTCGATAAATGCAGATAAGACTTCTGCACGTGCTACTAGAGTTTCAGTTCAAGGTCAAACTAGGGAGTTGGAGTGTGATATTGAGGATCTACACTGTTGGCTAGAGGGTTTGGGGATAGCCCAAGTAGAGGGTTTGGGGATAGCCCAAGCTCCTAAAGGGTTTGTAACCGCCTCAGTTCTTCAAGATTCCATGATAGAAATTCCAAGCCTATTTGAGGATACGCCACAGGCAGGGATAATGCTTGGTACATCTAGTGGTTCACATGCTAGAGTTGGGTTTGTAGGCTTTTAGCAAGGTTCTTTATCAGTTTTTGAGTATGAGATAGGGTTTCTTAAGGGGGCCAAGCATACTTCTATGTTATTTCCTATAGAGAATGAGATAGTACAAGGATTTATTAGAGGATTACCTTTTCCACTCTATTTGGCATCAGAGCATTTGATAGCAGCTGGGTCTACCTTCTTCCAGGTTGTTGATAACTCGAGGACTTTAGAGTGGTCATGTCATGAGACATATAAAGGTGGCGACAAGAGGCTCCGCCATTAGTATATTTTTATTGGTACTCCGTTCGAAGGCAGGAATCCTCTCATAGAGGTCACCGTCAATCATAACCTACCAAGTCTGGTCAGGTAGCACCTTATATTATCGGTGACTCTCAGATAGGTCGTGCTGGTCATAGTGGATAGAGTTCTGGTCAGGCATTATGGGGTTCTAAGTCTTGGTTTTCAGGTTATGGTGGCTACCCTGGGTTAGTAGGTACGTTGCATTAGAGAGTTTCTGGGGCTTGTTATGATTGTTTGGAGGTTGGTCATTGTTCTAGGGAGTTCCCCAGGTATGAGTTGGTCAACCAGTCAGGGTCAACATGTGTTCCTTGACAGTCTAGGGCTTCTATGGTTTGTTATGATTGTGAGGAAAGTGATCATTTTTGTAGAGATTGTCCCTGGCATGGAATTATTGAGAAATCAGTGTAGCTAGATTAGTCTCTTAGAGCTGTGGTACCTTCGATCAAAAATGGTGCCCTGGGTATTAGGGGTGGTCCCCAGAGTGTTAGGTGTAATTCTTGACCAGCTCTTATAGGTGATAGTATGGATACTCAATTTGGGGTCAAACATGGTAAACTATGTGTTTGTTCGGGTAGGCCAAGGGTCGAGACTTCAGAGGCAACCATCATAGGTGCAATTTTTATTTGCTATCGTTTAGTTTCTATGCAATTTAATTTGGGGTTTTCATACCCATTTGTGTTCATAGGGCTTGCTATTATTGTGTTGATTATTGTGAGCCTTTGTGTAGGTTTATGCATATATGACTACCCCCTGGATATTTTCTTTTAGTAGTTGATTGAATGGATCGATTATGTAATTGTCTTGGTGTATAGCACTAGGGTAAATTCCCTCTCTTTAGCATAGTGGCCTTGATGTGATCCTAGAGTGGGACTTGTTGTTTTTTTTCCTTCATGCCACTTGTATTGTACGCCATTACTATTGTTAATATTTTAATTATTATTTGATCCTTATTTGATAGACGGTGAGACTAACGTTATCTGGTTAGTGTTTCTTTCATGTGATTTTTGTTCGTTTGGCTTAGATGGCTACCATGGTTGATTGGCTTTCTTCTGTTAGTAAGGTGAGAGGTTGGTTGTTGAGGGGGTTATTGTGAGGGAAGGTTTAGCCTTCCATGGTTATGTTGTAGTCCCAGTGCTGACGTTCTTTTCCTATGGTTCGTTCCTAAGGTTGGTAAGTTGGGGTTTGTTCTTCTGGTTTGTCTGGTTCATCACCCGATAATGGACTTGATCTTGGGTATTAATTTTGAGTTGATTACTCAGTTCTTTTTGTGATGATGTTCATGGTTCAGTTGAGTTAGGGGAGGTTTAAGCTAGTGTTCCGATAACTTTTTATTGAGAGATTTAGTTTAGCCTAGTAGGACTTCGTGAAATGCTTCCGCTTGGTGTGGGAAAAAGATGGATGGTTGTATGTTCTTGTGTATTAGTTATTGGCAACCAAAGGGTGTGGCTCTAGGGAGTGAGTATCAGTGACCATATTCTCTAAGTTGCTCGAGTTTTGGCTACTATTAGGACTCTTTGTAGTCCCCATGGGTTTTTAGTTATGTTATGGCTTTGTTAATGCCCCACAACAAGTGCAAATTAGATTGCTCATGCGTTTAGCCTATGGTTTCTCTCATTTGTGATTGTGTTCCTTGGCAGCACCTTAGCTTTATCTCTTATGGGAACCATTGGGCACATGCTTGGTTTGAGTGTGAGTTTGGCTTGGGTCTATGACATACTCAAAGACTTATTAGCTCCAGTTTTGATTTTGACTCTTTTGGATGATGTCCTGAGAATTGTGTTAGATTTTGTGTTCAGACGCTTGTTCATCGGTGGGATCGATTTGGACAATTGAGGCTGAGTGGTGCAATTTCGATATTAAGCTTATAACTATGGATTGCGTAAATTGATTTCAACCTATGTTTGTAGGTTTAGTTCAGTTGAGACATTGTCGACAGGCTTACTAGGCCTACTCATTACCTACCAGTTAAGTTTTCTTCAATTCAGAGAGATTGACTTAGATGGATGTTTGAGGGATAGTTTGTTGGTACATGGTATTAGTTTATACTACTTCTGACCATGGTTCTCAGTTTACGTCGAGCTTTCAGGAAGTCTACCTAGTTTCAGCCTTTGATAGACGTTCAGTTAGAGTGGATTATTCAAGTTCTGGAGGCCATGTTTCAAACTGATGATTTCAGTTTCAAGGGTCATTCCGACCAGTTTTTGGCTTTGGTAGAGACCATGGATATTAGTCTCCAACATTTGGGTATTCAGGAGGAACCTTATGAAGCATCATTCATATGCTAGTCCGTGTGGATCTTCGCTAGGTCAGTGTCATTCTTTCAAAGGTGGTTGTGATGTGATTATGCGGACATCACTAGGATAATGCTGGAGCCATTTTGTGTAGTTCAGAGTAGACAACAGGTTTGGAAAGACAAGAGAATGTTAGATTTGGAGTTGGCAGTATGGTTTATACATTGGGTTGTCTTTAGCCTAGTCAAGTATTTGCTTAGTTGTGCTCGTATACACTACAATAAATTGATTATTAGTGACGAATAATTTTGTCACTTAAAATTCATATTTCGTCACCAAATAACTTGTGACGAAAAATAATTCGGCAATCATTCATCCCTAAAGCATGGGTCACTAAATGTCTAGAAAGACAACTTAGTGTTTCATCACTAAATAGAGTTGTATCAACTACGAAAATATTTTTTGTCCCCAAATGCATAGTATTTATGATGAACTTGTTCGTCACAAAAATTAAAGAATTTTGTAGGTAATGGTAGATTTTCGTCACTAAATAGGTTATTAAGGACGGACGAAATTGATTTGTCACTAGCTATTTAGTTTAATTAGTGACAATATTATTTGTCTCTAATGTTATATGCATTTCGTAGTTGAACAAATATTATTTCATCATTAAAAACTACATTTTACTTACGAATTCTTTTTTTGTCCCTAAATGTAGAAATTAGTGTCAAATTTGCTCTTTTATAATTTTGCAGTTGAAAATGAGCATTTCGTCACTACAAATATTTCTATTACCGACAAAAGAAAATTGTCACTAGAAACTATCACAATTAGCGACATCACAATTGTCATAAAATACAAAGTTAGTTTGTAGGTAATAAGTTGGCAATTTTGGAACAAAAGATTAATCTTGTCACTAAATGTCAGACTTTTATGACAAAAATGTGATCGTCGCTAGAAGTTAAACTTTTGAGGATGAAATATTTTGTCACTAATCTCAAGCATCTGATGACATCTAAATTCATAGCGACACAATTTACAATTTGTATATAGATAGGTTTCCGTTAATTTGATAAAATTTACAAAAAAAATTATTAAATAATATATAAATATCTTCATAGCCTGAAGTAGCTTATTTTATAATGAGCATTATACAAATTAAAAATAAAAAATGAGCAGTGTGCATCTAAACATTTCTCTTCAACGCTGATTAAAAGTATGGATCAAAGCTTCTGCATTTGGCTCACTCAAATAGATTTGAAGGCGTTTCAGAAAAATCAAGAACAACCCTCATACCCAGAAAGTGTTGGCATTCTTACACATGTAGCAAGCAATCAAGTGAACTCAATGTCCATTTGAAAACCACAAGCAAATAGAAGCAGAATAAAATAAGTATTGATCTTGCAAGCAATGATTGTGGAGCATACCCAAACTAATGGAGAAGTGTTTCTACTTTAGAGTGGTTAAGCCTCACAAGAGCCAAACTTGACCGAGAGAAATTGCAAAAAAATGCTACAATCTATAAGATTACATGCACAGATAATTTTCAATAAGTTGGTAGAATAAAATAGAAATACTGCAACGATACACAAAATATCCATAAAGCAGTAAGCTTAAAGTAGACTATAACATGATATATTCATTTAAGGAATCAGTTCTTCTGGAGGGAAATACCAAACACAATGTTTCAACTAGTTAAATGGGAGAAGGTTTTGAGGGACAGAAAAAGGGGAGGGATTGGGAGTAAGAAACCTGACGATGCAAAAAAAGAATTAGATTTTCAAGTGGTTGAAAAATTATAATTCAGAAGACCTCATGACACAACGATTATCAAAAAAAATATAATTCAGAAGATAAAGCATTCTGAAAGAAGATAATTGAAGGCTTCTATGGTAAAAGAGATGGGTGGAGACCATGTCCTATGACCCCACATTCAAGAAGATGGCTTTGAAAAAAATTAGCAGGTTGTGGGATGAGTTTCAGTTACATACTAAGGTAGAACTCAAAACTCGGAAATGCTAAAGAAGTTACATTATGCTAAGATATCTAGATAGGGAATGAAAGCTTAAAGACCAAATTTCCAATGTTACACAGTTGCTCCATCAGTAAGAGAGGTTCTACAGCTGAATTGCATTCATGTTCAGGCTAGCGAGTATATTTTGAAGAAATTTAAATGACTGGAAACTGGATAAGTGGATAGTTTCTGTTAGATGTTGCAGCTAGATTCAGTTACTGAACAGAATAGAAGGGACTCCTTGATATATATGGAAAATAGTAAAAATGAAAAGTTCCCAGTTGATAACTGTTACAAAATTTTGATGATGCAATTTTATTTCCACAAACAAGGCTAAGCAGCAATAGGCAAAGATCCTTAAGAATATGAACAAACTCAAAGAAAGACTTACCTGTCCGGCTACGTATGAGATGCCTTAATACTTACAAGCTTTACATTTTTCATTATAATCCTATAAACCATATGAACAACCATTTTAACACAACATAAACGTGCAAGCACGGGGCATAATATTGGATACTGTAAACTGCATCGACCATTTCCTTTAGTTCCCTCTCTTCTTCAAGATCATCAAATGAAGATATCCCCAATTCCCTTCTAATAAAATAGAAAAACAATTAATATGAAAAGATATGTCACCAGAACAATGACAAAGAACATAGACAAGCTTCTTGATATCCAGAATATTTCCCAAGGCTTTATCAAAAATACTCTAAAGTCTAAATAGTTTTTCTCTATGTATTTTGCATTCCCACCATCCATTTTCACCATTTTTCATTCTTCTATATAAGATGTAAAGTTTGTTCTTCATTCACGCAATGATAAAGGAAGTTGGCTTGCATTTTTGGAGGCTACTTGGAGTATGCATGCAGTTTTGTTGACTACAGAATAACTTTATTATGAACTAAACTATCAAACACAACATAATCCATAGAAAAAAGGCTTATTTGCGTGAGAAAAGAGACTCAGAGGTGATGTCTTCCATAAAACTATCTCTTTATTTTTTTAAAGAGTCCGCCAAGTAGCCATTAGATCATCCAACACCATATTTATTTTTTTAAAGAGTCCGTCAGGTAGCCATTAGATCATCCATCACCATGATCGGAGCTAAGAACGATCATCTAAATAATCTCTTTATAATAGTTAGGACTTAGGAGTGAAAGCACACAAAGCATGTTGGAATTCTATTAATTTATTTTTAGTCAAACAAATAATCATTCATGTAGATTATCGTACTCTCCATATACTCACCCAGTCACCCCTTCGCTGACCCTACTAAAATAGTGTAACACCCCATACATTTTCGACCCTACTTGCCAACTTTGACTTCCATATGGAATATTTGATAGTGTGGTAGCAAATGTGATTAGACCCTTGTAGGAGGAGTTTGTGACTTTTTGGAGAATTTATGGATTGAAAAGTGAGGCTTGGAGGACTTCCAAGCAAAGGATCTTAAATATAAGAGGCAAGCTAAAGATTTGGACTTGAAGGATCCAACCAAATCCGCAAAGAAAAGTCGAAATCGAAATTTAGGTGTGGGGCGTGCCGGGCCGCTTTTGGACAAAACTTTTTTAGCATGGAAAGCAGAGGGGCACGCCAGGTAGCGTGCCAGGCCGCTCATGCTCACCTTTTCAAGTGCAGAAATTTGGCTAAGTCTCAGGGGCGTGCCGGGGTGCTTTTTGCCAAATTTCTTCTCCGACCACTAGTCTATAAATCAGACTCTTGGGTTATGGTATCATTTTTCCATCATAGTAGGACCACTCTTGGGCGAGTTTTGCATCCAATTTGGGGTTAATTCCTCTTCATAATTATTTTATCAAATTATGTTAAATTAAGCCATGGGTGGCAAAAATCGCTTATTTTTGGGATTGAGGCTACGAACATGAATCTCGTGAGTTGAATATTGTTTTAAAATTTATGGAATTATTTAAGCAAGAGATTGTTGGAGCATTACACATTGACTTTGGTGGGCTAAGTTAACATGTGTTAATGGGCTCAATTTAAGGCCCAAAATGGAGTAAAAGACATGGCCCAAATGGGGCAAATGACCCATTCTTCCATGTTGACCAAGTAGACATGGAATTTAATGCCCAAGTATTGGATAAGGATGACTTGAGGGGTTATATAAAGGAAAAAATCACATTTTTATTTCACAAACCACACATGCCTTTCTAGACATTTTCTAAAAGATATTTCTCATATCTTCCAAACCCTAAGCCATCTTTTTGGACAAGATCATCACTTTGCAAGCTTGGGTAAGTATTTATTCTTGTGATTTAATATATTATATGCATGAGATATTGTGTAGATCATGATGGTTATTCCTAAAGGTGTTGAGTAGTGCACTTTTACTTTTTGGTAAAAGATGTGTCATCTATGAGATTTGAACTTGAAAGGAGACTTGAAGTTTTGATGGAAGTGAATGGTGTGGATGAAATATCAACATGTATGGTGTGATTATGTTCCTTAACTTGTTTTTTTTTTCTATGTGTATAACTTGTGGGATTATTGTTATGAAATGTATTGAGGTGAGTTGATGGAGTAATTGTGAGGTGGTGTTAATGAGGAAGTGTAAAGGATAAAATTGGTGTGAAATGCTATGGGTTTATGATTTCGTGGTCAATGTGTGGAATGTTGTGGTATTGTTGGTATGACGATGCCGTGAATTGTATTGTAAAGGGTGAAATGACGTTATAGGGCAATCATGTAACTCATTGTCGTCTTATACACTTGTAAGGTAGTTGGTTGTTAACGTGAGCTCCGTTATGTACTTGTGTTGTAGAGTGAAACATGAGGAAGGAGATGGATTATTGTATTCAAGTATAGGACTATATATTCATATTGGGAAGATAAGGTATGTAAGGTTACTCTTTTCGTATCCTTCTGCAGCACATATTGTTCACATCGTCATTGTACTTGTTCCATTATGAAATGTTCTAAGGTATATCATTTCAGGTTGTCATATATTGTTATTCACATGTTTCTCATTCATTGACCAATTGTTATTCATGTGTCACATAATTTGGGACATTGTTCCAAAGTTCCAACAATATTACGTTCTCAAGTTCTAATAATGATGTTGTAACCAATTGTTTCAATCTCTCACAAGCAAAGGAATGAAATAATGTATATATGTATTTCTTAGAGGTCGGGTGGTATCTCAAAGAGACGATCCCGATGATTGTTGATATAATACGTTATATTATGATATGGCCCACCAATAGGGTGAATGATTGTACTATGGCCCACTGATCAGCTTGATGAATGATAATAAGGATGGAAGCATATATGAATGTTATTATTTGAATGATAATGATAAGAATGAATGATCGTATAATGAAAGTAATGTACATGGTTCCACATATACAGAACAGAGGTTTATCCATATTGATTACTCACTTGTTTGATTCCATTGAAGTACTCATGAATCATGTAGTTTCTTACATCCTTACATACTCAGTACATTCTTCATACTAACGTCCCTTGGGGGACTTACATTACTTGCTGCAGGCACATGTGCTAGTAGACCTCCACATTAGGTTGCGGGTTATCTACAGAATATTGGTGAGCTCAAGTTTGTTCGGGGCTTTTCGAGTCACATGTGTACACTTGTTTTGGTATTATGTAAATATTGTATAAAGCGGGGACTTGTTCCGATGTTAGGTTGGTTATGTCTACGTATCTGTAGAGGCTTTGTAGATGTTGTGGGACAAATGAAGGAAATGTAAGGAATGTATGTTTTGACTTGATGGCCCTAACGACCAAGTTTCATATATATATATATATATATATATATATATCATGTTTTCCATGATCTTTGCCACTAGCATCTTGTACCTATATGTGATAGTGAGGTTCATCTAGTGACATGCATATGAGTGCACATAAATGAAAATTGGTTCTCTCGGGCCTTAACGGCTTCGGGTGCCAGTCCACCCTGTTGGAATTCGAGGGGTGACAAAAGTGGTATCAGAGCAGGTCGTCCTAAGGGTGCCTACAAAGCCGTGTCTGAGCAGAGTCTTGCTTATGGATGTGTTGCGCGCCACATTTATAAGTAGGAGGCTATGGGACATTTAGGAGTCGTTTCTTTTCTTCATTTCTTAGATCGTGCAGTAGAGCCAAGGTTGTAGGTGGAATCATATCTGACCATTAAAATTGATTTTCTTTGTTATCGTAAAATGTCGATGACAAGATGAGGTAGGGACAAAGGTAAGGAGGTAGACATGCTTGCTGGAGAAGGAACTAGTAAATCACCACCTGACCAAGCTAGTCAAGGTGTGGTTGAAACAGAGTTTGCAACGCAGGCTTCCCCTACTTTTCCAGCTCCAAAAGAGCTGAGAGGGAGAGAAGAACCTATCGAAACATCGATTAATGATACTGAGCAAAATCTAAGAAATGCAGTGCAAATGTTAACTCATATAGTTGCTCGTATAGTTAATGCACTGAATCAAGGACAAGTAGGTCCAATGACAAGTAGTGATGGTGCGGATAGGGCAGCTAGTCGGCGGACACAAGATTTTCTGAAATTAGACCCTCCCACGTTCACCGGGTCAGATCTGAATGAAGATCCACAGGACTTCGTGGACCAAATCAAAAGGGATCTAGATGTTATGCATATTACTGGTATAGAAACAGTGGAACTTGCAGCATATAGACTAAAAGGCGAGGCTATATTATGGTACAAAGATTGGAAACGATCTAGGGGTATAGATGTACTTCCAGCTAGTTGGGAGGAATTTAAAATGACATTCCTTGATCATTATCTCCAATATGAGATCCGAGAGGCTCGTGCGAATCAATTTTTAAATCTTCATCAAGGGAATATGAGCGTCAAGGAGTACAGTCTCCGATTTAACTCCTTGGCTAGGTATGCTCCAAATGTAGTAGCCACTACGGCCGACAGAGTTCATCGATACGTGGATAGATTGGATCCATACTTGGTTTGGGATTGTACCATTGCTGCTTTGAATAAAGATATCGATATAGCCAGAATACAAGCCTTTTGCACAAAAAATGGAGGATCAAAGGCAAAGGAGAAGGGAGCACGAAGTTGAAAGAGGGCCATCAAAGAGGGCTAGACCTATGGGACAGTTTATGGTGTCCCAAGGAGAATTTAGGCCTCGGGTTTTTCCTAGACCGCCTGGACCATCATTATCTTACCCTACAGCACGTACTCCACCTCAATTTCGAGGGTTTAGAGGCGGTCAAGCTGGGCAAGGTAGTGGGACTCGGGGTTCACAGACAGTGGGGTATCGAGAACAGGGAAGTATGAGATAATTGAGGTCTTTTGTTCAGCGGTGCCAGTGCTATGGGAAGTTTTATTCAAGTGAATGCTGGTTTGGAATGAATGTTTGCTTTTGGTGTAGTAAGTCAGGACACATGATGAGAGAGTGCCCACAGAGGGCCACGGGTAGTATAACACAACCTACGGGATCAGCCATTGCATTATCATCATCAGGTATACAACCTGCTGGTCGTGGCGGAGGTTCTACAGGTACAGTTGGTGCTAGTGGAACCCAGAACCGTACCTATGCCGTAGCGGATCGGCAGGAATCAGAGGCTTCTCCTGATGTAGAAACAGGTACAGTAGTCATATTTTTACATAAGGTATACGCATTGATTGAACTAGGTTCTACATTATCATATGTTACTCCATTGATTGCGGAATTATTTTTTTTGAAAGAATGCCAGAATTACTAGTTAAGCCATTTGAAGTATCTACACTAGTTGTGAATCTATTATAGCTAAAAGAGTATATCATAATTGTATAGTAATTGTTTGTGGTTTTGACACACTGGTTGATCTTACTGAACTGGAAATGGTAGATTTTGATGTTATCATGGGTATGGATTGGTTGGCTTCTTGTTATGCCACGGTAGATTGCCGAGCTAAGAAGTTACATTTTCGTTTTCCACAAAAGAATGTTCTTGAATAGAAGGGTAATGTGGGAGCACCGAGAGGTAAAGTTATTTCTCATCTTAAGGCCAAGAAAATGATACTCAAAGGGATACATATTTCACTTAGTAAGAGTG
Organism: Capsicum rhomboideum; assembly: GCA_031232105.1. Classification (NCBI taxonomy): domain Eukaryota; kingdom Viridiplantae; phylum Streptophyta; class Magnoliopsida; order Solanales; family Solanaceae; genus Capsicum; species Capsicum rhomboideum. The sequence continues at coordinate 55,102,627 of CP124716.1, read as the reverse complement.
AAAGATACTGATGTGAATCTACCAACTCTCCAATCGGTTCCGGTGGTAAATGAAATTATTGAGGTCTAGTATATCCCTTTGGGGTGCATCAGTGTTAATTGTACGAAAAAAAAAAAGATGGCACATTGAGAATGTGTATTGACTATCGGCAACTGAATAATGTGACAATTAAGAATAAATATCCCCTCCCCAGAATTGATAATTTATTTGATCAATTACAGGGTGCCAAATATTTCTCAAAGGTTGACTTGAGATTGGGATATCACCAGGTAAGGGTTAGAAAAAAAAATGAGATAACCAAGACAACTTTATGAACACGGTATGGTCATTATGAATTTTTAGTTATGTCAATTGGTCTAACGAATGCACCAGTAGTTTTTATGGGTTTGATGAATAGGGTATTCAAGCCATTGTTAGATGTGTTCGAGACCATGTTTAGAGATGATATTCAAGATCATGAGAGATCCATTCCAATCACTTGCGACAAGTGTTACGGATTCTTCGTGGCCTTAAGCTATATGCAAAGTTCTCTAAACGTGATTTTTGGTAAAAATCCGTATCGTTCTTGGGTCATATTGTATAGGATGTGTATTGATGTAGCACGGTAACGTAATAGCGTATGCCTCAAGACAATTGCGTCCACATGAGAGAAATTATCCCATACATGATCTTGAGTTAGCAGTTGTGATATTTTCTTTAAAGATATGGCGCCACTACTTGTATTGAGTTCATGTTGATATATATATATTGATCATAAGAGTTTGAAATATATTTTTAAGCAAAAGGACCCACACTAAAGACATCAAAGGTGGATGGAATTACTCAAACATGATGATAGTGATATCTTATGCCATTCGGGAAAAGCAAACGTGGTACCCGATGCGTTAAGCCACAAAACGTTGGGAAGCATTGATGTATAGTCAACTTATGAAAAGGCAAAACATTATTAAGGATCTCTGTCAATTAGACAGCTTGGGGGTTCGTCTTCTTGAAACTCCAGATGAAAGAATTATAGTGTAAAATGCGGCAGAGTCTTCATTTGTAGCTGAGGTGAAAGAAAAGCAGTATACGGATTCTATGTTATTTCAACTGAAAGAGAATGTACAACAAGAGGGAGTACTTCACTGCCAAGGTAGATTATGTGTACCGGATGTAGATAAGCTAAGGAAACGGATTATGACAGAGGCACATTATTCACGGTATTCTATTCATTCGGGAGCAACCAAAATGTACCATGGTTTGGCAGAGTTGTATTGGTAACCTTGTAGAATTTGTAGCTCAATGTACAAATTGTCAACAAGTAAAAGTAGAGCATCAGAAACCTGGAGGTTATATGCAATATAGGAATCTTCCAGTTTGGAATAGGGATATGATTAACATGGGTTTCATCACAAGTTTGCCTCGTACATTTCAAAAATTTATTTCCATATGGGTGATAGTTGACAGGCTTACCAAGTTAGCACACGTTTTACCTGCCAAGACCACTTATACAGTAGAAGATTATGCAAAGTTGTATGTTAAGAGATAGTACGATTACATGGGATTCCAATTTCTATTGTGTCAGACATGGAAGCTCAAGTTACTGCATACTTTTGGAAAATCTTTTCAAAAAAGTTTGGGAACCCAAGTAAATTTAAAATCCTCAGACAGATGGACAAGCAGAACGTACTATCAAGCACTTAAAGATATGTTACAAGCTTGCACATAGGACTTTAAAAGTAGTTAGGACGATCATTTACCTCTTGTCGAATTTGCTTACAATAATAGCTATCGTTTGAGTATCAAAAAGGCACCTTATGAAGCTTTATATGGAAGAAAGTGTAGATCACCAATGGGATGGCTTGAAGTAGGTGAAACTACTTTACTTGGGCCAGATCTTGTTCATCAAGATACGGATGAAGTTAAGGTGATGCAACAGTGGCTACAAACGACCCAAAGTCAACACAAGTCATATGCTGATGTTAGAAAAAGAGGGCTCGAATTTGTCATAGGTGATTGGGTATTCTTGAAGGTGTCACCGATGAAAGGGGTAATGAGATTTGGAAAGAAAGGAAAGTTGAATACACATTATATAGGTCCATAAGAAATTGTCAGGAGATTTGGGCAAGTTGCGTACGAATTGAAACTACCCCGAGAATTCTCCACAGTTCATCCAGTGTTTCATGTTTAGATGCTTTGAAAGTGCATAGGGGATCCATCTCATATTACTCCCATCGAAGATGTACAAGTTACAGAGGATCTCACTTATGAAGAGATACCTATTGCTATTCTGGATCGACAAGTGAAGAGATTAAGGAGTAAAGAAGTAGCTCCGTAAAGGTACTTTAGAAAAATCAACGAGTAGAAGAGATCACATGGGAAGCTGAAGAACTGATGAAGTCTAAATTACCTCATTTGTTTCACATGGAAGAGAAAGTTCAAAGTGCGGAAGGGGAGCAATAACAAGTAAGTATCTATAAGCATTATGTGTATATGTATATATGTTAACATAAAGGTACATTTGTTGTATATGGGAAGATGTTATTAACATTCGAGGATGAATGTTTCTAAGGGGGGAAGAATGTAACACCCCGTACATTTTCGACCCTACTTTCCAACTTTGAACCATGTTTACCTTAGTTTCGAGAGCACTAAGTACGTATTTTGTATTGTTATTGATGGAATATTTGATAGTGTGCTGGTAAATGTGATTAGACCCTTGTAGGAGGAGTTTGTGAATTTTTGGAGCATTTATGGAGTGAAAAGTGAGGCTTGGAGGACTTCCAAGCAAAGGATCTTAAAGATAAGAGTCAAGCTAAAGATTTGGACTTGAAGGATCCAACCAAATCCGCAAAAAAAAGGCAAAATCGAAATTTAGGTTTGGGGAGCGCCAGGCGGCGTGCCGGGCCGCTTTTGGCCAAATTTTTTTTAGCATGGACAGCAGAGGGGCACGCCAGGACGCTCATGCTCACCTTTTCAAGTGCAGAAATTTGGCTAAGTCTCAGGGGCGCCCAGGGGCGTGCCGGGGTGCTTTTTGCCAAATTTCTTCTCCAACCACTAGTCTATAAATCAGACTCTTGGGTTATGGTATCATTTTTCCATCACAGTAGGACTACTCTTCGGCGAGTTTGGCATCCAAGTTGGGGTTAATTCCTCTTCATAATTGTTTTATCAAATTATGTTAAATTAAGCCATAGGTGGAAAAAATTGCTTATTCTTGGGATTGAGGCTACAAACATGAATCTCGTGAGTTGAATATTGTTTTAAAATTTATGGAATTATTTAACCAAGATATTGTTGGAGCATTACACATTGACTTTGGTGGGCTAAGTTAACATGTGTTAATGGGCTCAATTTAAGGCCCAAAATGGAGTAAAAGACATGGCCCAAATGGGGCAAATGACCCATTCTTCTATGTGTACCAAGTAGACACGGCATTTAATGCCCAAGTATTGGATAAGGATGACTTGAGGGGTTATATAAAGGCAAAAATCAGATTTTTATTCCACAAACCACACATGCCTTTCTAGACATTTTCTAAAAGATATTTCTCATATCTTCCAAACCCTAAGCCATCTTTTTGGACAAGATCATCACTTTGCAAGCTTGGATAAGTATTTATTCTTGTGATTTAATAAATTATATGCATGAGAGATTGTTTAGATCATGATGGTTATGTCTAAAGGTGTTGAGTAGTGCAATTTTGCCTTTTGGTAAAAGATGTGTCATATATGAGATTTGAACTTGAAAAGAGACTTGAAGTTTTGATGGAAGTGAATGGTGTGGATGAAATATCAACATGTATGGTGTGATTATGTTCCTTAACTTGTTTTTTTTCTATGTGTATAACTTGTGGGATTGTTGTTATGAAATGTATTGAGGTGAGTTGATGGAGTAATTGTGAGGTGGTGTTAATAAGGAAATGTAAAGGATAAACTTGGTGTGAAATGCTATGGGTGTATGATGTCGTTGTCAATGTGTGGAATGTTGTGGTATTGTTTGTATGACGATGCCGTGAATTGTATTGTAAAGGGTGAAATGATGTTATAGGGCAATCATGTAACTCATTGTCGTCTTATACACTTGTAAGTTAGTTGGTTGTTAACGTGAGCTCTGTTATGTACTTGTGTTGTAGAGTGAAATGTGAGGAAGGCGTTGGATTATTGTATTCACGTATAGGACTGTATATTCATATTAGGAAGATAAGGTATGTAAGGTTACTATTTCCATATCCTTCTGAAGCACGTATTATTCACATCGTCATTGTACTTGTTCCATTCCGAAATGTTCTAAGGTATCTCATTTCAGGTTGTCATATATTGTTATTCACATGTTTCTTATTCATTGACCAATTGTTATTCATGTGTCACATAATTTGGGACATTGTTCCAAAGTTCCAACAATATTACGTTCTCAAGTTCCAATAATGATGTTGTAACCAATTGTTTCAATCTCTCACAAGTAACGGAATGAAGTAATGTATATATGTATTTATTAGAGGCCGGGTGGTATCTCAAAGAGACGATCACGATGATTGTTGATATAATACGTTATATTATGTTATGGCCCGCCGATAAGGTGGATGATTGTACTATGGCCCACTGATCAGCTGGATGAATGATAATGAGAATGGAAGTATATATGAATGTTATTATATGAATGATAATGATAAGAATGAATGATCGAATAACGAAAGTAATGTACATGGTTCCACATATACAGAACAGAGGTTTATCCATATTGATTACTCACTTGTTTGATTCCATTGAAGTACTCATGTATCATGTAGTTTCTTACAGCCTTATATACTCAGTACATTCTTCGTACTGACGTCCCTTGGGGGACTTACCTTACTTACTGCAGGCACAGGTGCTAGTAGACCTCCACAGTAGGTTGCGGGGCATCTACGGAATATTGGTGAGATCTAATTTGTTCGGGTTTTTCTGAGTCACATGTGTACACTTGTTTTGGTATTATGTAAATGTTGTATAAAGCGGGGACTTGTCCCGATGTTATGTTGGTTATGTCTACGTATCTGTAGAGGCTTTGTAGATGTTGTGGGACAAATGAAGGAAATGTAAGGAATGTACGCTTTGACTTGATGGCCCTAACAGCCAAGTTTCATATATATATATATATATATATATATCACATGTTTTCCATGACCTCCTCCATTAGCATCTTGTACCTATATGTGATAGTGAGGTCTATCTAGTGACATGCATATGAGTGCACATGAATGAAGATTGGTTCTCTCGGGCCTTAACGGCTTCCGGTGCCAGTCCGCCCCGTTGGAATTCGAGGCGTGACAAATAGGCTACGTACAAATACCTGCAATGTCATTCTTGCCATAACAGGGTGAATTCTTAAAATAAGCGATAGGGTGAACTAAGTGACTGCTTAAACATAACAACAATGACTACACATGCCTCAATCCCAAATTAGTTGGAGTCAACTAGATTAATCCTCAACACGAGTTCTTCTTCAACATATGACACCCAAATCCATTCAAAAATATGTAAATACACTATGCTAATTTGAAAGCAATTATTCACCAGGTGAACTCTGAAACCTTCTTTCTTTAACATCCCTTTTACAATTTAAAGGCTTTCCATCATTTTTCAAGAAATCAATGCCATTAAATGAATAAAAATGCAAAGAAATTAAAAGAGTAGAAGTCCTATATAGCTTATCATTCACTGCTAACTACTAATTCACAACAAATGTTAAATTATCCATTCATCAAACTAGAGTAGCAAAAATTGTATACAGCAAGTTTCCAGAACCATTACTATTACTTGAATTCAAATGAATTTCACTAGCTGAAAGTGAACATCTTAAAGCAACACTGAGGAAATGACCATCCTAGAGAAAGAATTGACTGGTCCAGTAACAAGCACTCAAAATCATGACCTCAAAACTCAAACCAACTCTTAGTAGTCCAATGTACCCACAGAAACCCAGAAATGGAACACCAAAGTTTTAAAACTACAACTAGAATATAGATGAAAATGGAAAGGTAGAAGCAAAGATAGAAAGTTCAACTAACTTATTTATAACAATAGAATTTAACATGTATAAGTTTAGAATGACAACGATGCTTCGATTTTCCAATACTTACCTAATGTAAAACGTAAAATTGTATGGAACTAACAGATAAACATTGAATGCATCATAAGAGAACTAACCGGTGATACACAGATTAGTTATAAGAAAGAAAGAAACCAACAGCTTCAATAACGCATAATATGCAAGCTTTTTGAGTAATATAAAAGTATAGAAGAGAGCAGATGATAAAAAGTGCGAGCAGAGAAAAATGTTAGAGAAGGTAGTGTTCCAGAAAGAAGTAAGGAACTCCAAGTCATGCCAATGAAGAATAGAATGCTTCCTTCAAATAGCTTAAAGATCCAGTCAATTAAGAAAGTAAATAAGCAAGCAGATAGCCACAAATAAGTCAATCATGAGATTCTTTCCTTAAACAGAATGAAGTAAAGAAAGAAGCAGATAGCCACAAATTAGTTGATCATGAGATTCTTCTCTTATATAGAATGACTCAATCAATTAGGTTTAAAATAATCCAAGTTTTCCATAAATAATCATGTACCAAGGCTGTCCAAGCTAAATGAAGGGGGAAAATCATTTAACATTAGGGCTGTTAAAACCGAATGTTAAGCATCCCTATTTAACTTGCTAGAGTTACCATAAATAGGCAGGTACTAAAAATTGTTCAAACGATTAAGGAAACAAATGATCATCAAGGATTTTCCCTAAACACGATAAGCAAATCAATTTTGGAAAAGAAAGAGTCAATGCTTATCAAAATGATACAAACTTGACTGAGGAAAATTATAATCACAGTGCTCAGACTTGGCATGTAAATGCTACGAACATGTGGCTTAATTAACAAATGAATCAACCATAGGAACACGGTTCTCGTATAACAATCTACAAAACACAAAGAAACATATAGCTAAAAGCATCAATTTAAAACTTTAACGCTAATTCACACCAAATCAAGTCTCAGAATCTGTCCAGAAAGAAATCATGAATATGAAAGAGGGGTAACTAAATCCAACACAAAAATGAACACCAAAATATCATACCAGAGATGGGTTCCTAGGAATCCGTCATAGAAATTGAAACCTCAAGAGTACAGTGATGGAAAACAATCAGTAGGGTGACATAAATTAAATCGGAGCACTATAGAGGGAACATAATTGAACTAAAGAGGGATTCCATTATATCATACACTAGTGTTCCATCATCAGAACAACCTCAATTTCAATGAAGGCAAAGATGATCGAATTCGGTGTCCTGAGAGAGTGAGAGAAATGATGATGGAGGTTCCATTTTTATGGTGAGTATGGCGAGGGTTTCGCCTGAACTGTAGGTGCCACGAGTTCTCTTCGGCGGTATTGAGAGAGAGGAGATGAGGAAAGGGAAGATAAGAGGAAGGAGGCTGGTGACGGGGTTTCGTTGGAGGCTCATCGTATCTAGTAGTGTGTGGTGGTTGCAGGTGGAGGAGAGGAGATAGTGGCGGTACTGTGAGAGAGGAGAGTGAGGCAGCAGTCTATGGGAGTGTAAAATGAATGAGGGTTTAAAGGATTAGGGGGTGGTAGATTAAAAAATAAAGATAATAGGGCTTTAATCTGGTCCGTTGGATATTTAAGATGGACGACTGAGACTAAAATCAAGGATGGGTCGGGTCAATGAGTCAAAATTGGATCATGAAGAATTGGGATTTAAATGAAATTGAATTGGGATTTCAAAATTGAGTCAAATTAGATTCAATTGGGACTAAAATTGGGTAGAAATTGGCTGTGATTTAAATAAATTGGGAAGAAGATTAAATTGAATCGAAATAAAGCTGCTATTTAATTAATAAAATCACATATACATAATTTAACAAATAAATCATATTAATACAATTGACAATAAAATCATATAAAATATTATTCATTAAATTAATTATCAATAAAGTGTAAAGTTGTGAAAAGTCACGTTTGAGATAAGACGTTGTTTAACTAAAATATATATTACAACATTTGTATATATGTTAGATGTAAAATATATGGATTATATGTGAAACTAATAACAATAATAAATAATACACTTATAAAAGTATGAAATTAGAACATGTTGAGATAATAAAATGTATGACTAATTGATCAAATACAATAAATAATTATATAAAGGAAATTAATTTTTGAAAAGATCTAAAAGACATTAATTAGCGAAAAAGCAATCTAAGCAGAATATAGGGAGGTCAAAATTGGGCGTCAACAAATATTATACAGGAGGCAGATTCATAAAGATCCGTCGTAAAGCTTTGAAAAAACCTTTGAAACTCGACTAAACAATTAACGCCTCATATGTGATCTTTGTCGGAGAAGACACAAATTGGGGGTCCTCAAATTTTGATCGAGAAACCTATGTAGGAGAGTATGGAGTGTCATTTAGTGTGTGTTTCATTGTGGTACGCTAGCCGAGGTGGACGAGACGCAAAAATAGTGAAGAGAGTGACGAGAGGAAATGGAGAAGAGAGAGTGTGGAGTAAAGAGGGTAGTAGAGTTTCCATTGGTGTTTCACCGGTGGCTCGTCACAGTCGTGACAACGACAGTGGTGGAGCAGTAGGAGCAATGAGAGGAGATATAAGCAGCTTATGTAAGAAAGAATGAATGGAAATTAATCCTAATTTTTTTTATGGATGACTATGATTAAATGATGTTGGGTCGGGTTTTGAGTCAAAATTGGATTTAGTTTGGGGTTGAATTGGATTTCAAGTTGAGCCAAATTGGATTCAATTTGGACTAAAATTCACATCAATGTGAAGAAATTGGCTAGAACTTAAATAAATTGAACTGAGATTGCGTTAGACTATCATTTACTAAATAGGGAAAAGGGTCTGAAATATACCCAAACTTTGACGAAAATTGTTGTAATACGCCTGAACTTTGTGGGGGTCCTATGACCCCCATGGACTATTTATTAGCTTATTTTAGTGACATTTAGTTGCACTACATTAAACTCTTTTATTTGTTTATTTATTTATTAGCATATTTTATTTATTTATCAGTGTATAAATGTCACTAAAATATGCTAATAAATATTCCGGGGGGTCATAGGACCCTCGCAAAGTTCAGACGTGTTACAATAATTTTCGTCAAAGTTTGGGTATATTTCAGACCATTTTCCTTAATAAATATCGTAATACTAATAATTAACAATTATATTATGTAAAACGTCATCCTTTGAAATTAATCACAAGTAAATTGTATAGGAATATATTATGGGCCTGTTTGGAAAGTCATCTTGGAATTGGATTTAGTGTAATTGGGTGTAATTACACAGTTTGGCCTATAATTGGTTGGTCAAATAATTACTTGTTTAGCAGGTAATTTAGTGTAATTGGCAGGAGTAATTACACTCTCCAATTTTCAAGGGGGAGCTGTGAATTGCTGTTAATTATATGGTGTAATTACAAGGTTACTTTTTAATTTCATGCTTTTATTTTTATTTTTATTTTTTGGTTCTAATTTTATTTTTATTTCTATTATTTTAAATTCCATTTTATTTTTATTATTCTAATATTTCAAAAAATATTTTTTATTTTATATTATTTACATTTCATTTCCCAACCTTTACTTCTTGTGATTCCATGTAATTTTTTGTATTATTTATTTATTTTTTCATTTAGCATAATTGTGTTAGTATTATAATTTTTAAATTAAAGTAGAATTCATTATTGAATAAGGTTATATACTTTTTTTTAATTATATTTATGTACATTATGTTGAAACTTGACATAAAGTATTAGGTTAACTTTTTTGTTTTAAATTTTGAGCTTACATTATATTTTTGGTTCCAATTTATTTATTTTAGTAGTATTGACTTGGTTTCACATTGCAAGTCATTCGTTTTTCAGTTAGAATTGATAGATTATCTTTTTGTCAAATGTTTTAATAATTTTATGAAATTATATTTTTTTAGTCAAACATACATTTCACATTGTTCTTAAAAATCATGTACTTTTAGATTTTATGATTAATTTATTTATAATATACTAATTTGAAAAATATATATCAATTATTTCTTTTATAATATTAGTTAAGAACATGTATTTATTAATTAATATACTTTCAAAATACAATATATATTTTAAATGTCTAATTTAATATCCTTTATAAAAACTCTTAGTTGTCAAATGTTAATTTTTAATTTTTGATAATTAACTTTTATTATAAAATTTTAATATTACATGTGATTACACTTGTGCAACCAAATAATACACTTGTCATAAAAATTACTTTTCTATGACAAAACTTTTGCTATGATTTTTTTTGTGTTTCGTCACTTAAAGTATGTGACTTGTGTATTCAAAAGCGAAATATAATTTGTCATAAAAAGTGAATAAATAGTGACGAATTTGTGCCGTAGCTAATAATATCATAAATTTAGTGACACACTTTGTATCGTAGCTAATAATATCATAAATTTTGTGACTATCTTTGTATCGTAGCTAATACTATCATAAAATTTATGATGAATTTTGTGTCGTAGCTAATAATACTATTCTTTTAGTGAAGAAATCTTTTCGTATCCAAACTTAGATGGATTTAAAGACAAATAATAATTTGTCACAAATTGTCTGAAAAATTAGTGACAAAATTGATCGTCACTAATATCCTCAAATTTGTGGCTAAAATTAGCTAATAATTGGTGCCAACTTGCTTTTTTGGTGGGAAATTTTTGTAGACAAAATATTTGCTACGAAATTTAATCTATGTATGAAATTTAATCTATGTCACTAAAAGTATGTGACTTGCACATTTGATTAGAAAATATATTTTTTGTCACAGAAAGTGCATAATCAGTGACGAATTTTGAATCGTAGCTAAAAATTTCGTGGATAAATATCACATTTGTTGTAGTGGTATAGATATGATGTGAATATGCTTTAGTTTGGGTCTTACGTACTTCAGTCGAGCTCGGTTCAGTTGGAGGTTAGTACACTTTTGAGGATGAGTTCGTGGTTATTTAGAAAAATGGAGTAAGGAAGTAAGTATTAAAGGGATACCTTTAGCAAAATCCCTTGTAAACGTTGTTTGTACTTGGAGTTTATTTGGGGAGCCTTGCGGGGCAAGCGGGCCCAGTACCTCATCCTTTTGAGGATGAAAGTCCTTTTAGTAGTAGATGTTTGTAAGGACCCTCTAGGTAATTTTCTCTATTTCGGCATATTTTTTTCATTTCATGATTTCCTATAACTGTTACAGGTCATTTATGAATTGTTGGGACCAGTGGTTCTGTTTTCAGGCAGTTCATTTGGGTTTTAAGTTGAGAAATTGGTTTTTGACCAAAACTCTGGTGAACGGACTTGGATGAGAATTTTGACAGTTCCATTAGCTCTAGAACATGGATTTTAGGTTAGGAGGACCCTTGGTTCGGGTCCCAATGCTTTCAGGCTTATTTTGGGCTATTGGGTAGATTTTGGTAAAAAACTTTGGGCGTGTGTAATGACCCTCTAGGTCATTTTCTGCATTTCCACATTATTCGACATTTAGAGCCTTCCCATAGCTTCCCCAAGTCATTTATGACTTATTGGAGCTGAAAGTTTGGTTACCAGGCAGTTCGTTTGGTTTTTAGAGCCAATTCCCTATTTTGGAGTCAACGTTTTCCAAATTTGGCTATTGGGCCTAAACTCTAGGTAAACGACATAGTATGTCAATTCTAAAAGTTCCATCAGCTCTCGAATCATAATTTTAGTCTAGGGGACCCTTAGTCCAGGTCCCGTGACTTTCGAACTCATTTTGGGCTATTGGGTGGAAAGTGATGAAAACGACCATTTGGGTGTGGGACCCACCTTTCATCTAAACGACCCTGAATAGAAATTTTAATTGAGAAATTAAGTCCAAAATGTCAAATTTGATAGGGTAGCATAGTTTATTTGCATTCACAGGATTCCAAATGAATCCGGAGGGTCTGATCGAAAACTTGGCAATTGCCAAGTTTAGCTAATGCAGCATCAGCTGGTGCAGGACAAGAATGGCCTTCGTATTCGCGAGGCCTTGGCCGCTTTTATGAAGGATAATCCTTTAGGCTATCATATTTGTGAGGACCTGGCCTTCGCGTTCGCGAAGGGTCCTTCGGGTCCAGGTCGCGTTCGCGGTGGGGTCCCCGCATTAGCGATGAAGGGACCCCTGGAAGTATAAATACATGCCAAAACCCGATTTCTTTATTTTACACAAATACCAAACACCATTAAATGCTCAAGAGAGCTAAGAGAGTGAGAGGGTAGATACATGGGTGTTTGGGGTGAGTTGGAGAGTGTGTGGGAACGTTTCCTCATCAATATTATCGTAAGTTTTCTTTAATTTATCGATAAATTTCCCGTTTTAAAGTTATAACCCTAGTTCATTGATGGGTTGATTTTGGGTGTTGTGATGCTTGGAATTCACCTATTATTGAGGTTAAATGATCCTTGAGCTTTGAGGGACGTTTTGACGGTTTCAAACTTATGATTCCGTAAGCGGGCACCACATGGGATTTTCAACTTGATTTTGGACCCGACATATTTATATTCAATATGGGTATTTTTGTTCTCGTATCGATGAGTAGATTGTTATTTTGATAGGGTGGCATCGTACGGAGGCTTCTCTGAAGGGAAAGGCCCTACTTTAGCCAACTTTATCGAGCTTTCTTCGGCGTCCAGGTAGGCTAGGCTTATCCCACTTATAGATTGAGCTTAATTATGGTATCAATATGATATTATACTAGTTTGGTGTTAGAATTTATGTTTTTTTTCTTAGTTATTAAAAGTTGGATTATTTGGCCGATTTGAAGGCCGTTTCGGAGGTAGAATCGACCCATTTACCTGTCCCTTAAGTAAATTGATGCTTTGGGATTGGGATATCGCTCTTAGATACTTATAAACTTAGGAGGCCTTCTTTTGCGACATTATCCTTAATCTTGAGCCTTAGAATACATAGTATATACCTAGTATGGGGCTAGGTTAATGATCATAAGCTGATTTAAAGACCAGTTCAAGTTCGGCATATTCTATTGATTTATGGCATTTAAAGACCGGTTCAAGTCTGACATATTCTATTAATTTATGGCATTTAAAAACCAATTATAGTCTGACATATTCTATTGGTTTATGGCATTTAAAGACCGATTCGAGTCCGGCATATTCTATTGATTTATGGCACTTAAAGACCAGTTTGAGTCTGGCACATTCTATTGACTTATGGATTTTAAAAACTGGTTTGAGTCTAGCATACTCTATCTATTTATGGCACTAAATTACCGGTTCAAGTTTGGCACTTGTAGTGAGTTATGAAGAGGGAAGATTCAATTTAAGTCTGGTGTATACAGGTTATTTCATGGTATTATGGTACCGGTTTGAGTCCAGTGAGTTGCAGTTTAGAAGGAATTCATAAGTATAGTAATGGTATATTCTGTGATTGCATCCATCGGGCTTATGGGGTTTGGATCCTCTAGGCTTATGGAGGCCTAGTTGGGTTGTAGTAGCTACTTTAGTTTCGGCATCACGTGTTTCTTTATTCATTTACTTATCTCAGAGCATGTTCTCAGGTTTGCCCCTCTCCCTTGACTTATTTTACATACTTGTATTTTATTATACTTTTATTATGATTTGGCTCAATCGGTCGATGATGCCTATTGAGTACTCATTGTTTTGGTACTCATACTATACTTCTGCATCTCTTCTGGTGCAGATCAGGGTACTAGCCACCGCCATTGATATTCTAGCCAGCTATCTACAGGTCTCGGAGATAGGGTGATCTTTCTGAGTCGGAGCTGATCCCTCTCCTTCCCCTATTTTTGGATGGTCTTTCATTTCGAGACTACATGTTTATTAATATTATTAGTACTCTTATTCTTTTGCTAGTGGCTCTTGTACCATCCTTACCAGGTCGTGGGATTCATTTTGTTCTTATCTTTCTTTTATTTAGTCCTATATTTTCGTGCATGTATATTGGGCATGATATGTATTGCGTTTGGTATCCTTCCGCCATTGCGCCCATTACTTATCATTCCGGGCTATGGCTTGACTTACCTACTGGTGGGAGATAGTAGGTGCCATCATGACTCTGAAATTGGGTCATGACAAATTGGTATTAGAGGGCCTAGGTTCACTGGTATCGTTGGTACAAGAGCAAGTGTCTAGCAGAGTCCCATGGATCGGAATGATGACGTCCGTATCTTATCTTTGGGAGGCTACAGGACATTCTTAGTATGACTTCACTTTCTTCATTCATTTCGTGCGTCGAGTCTGTGTTGGTTTCTAAGGTTCTCATTATTTCACTCTTTTGCAGATGGCTAGGATGCGAGCTATAATGACGGGTGACGGTGACCCTGATCCCGCTGCTAGGTCACCTGCTAGAGGTCGTGGTCGACCCAGAGGTCGCGGCTAGTGTAGAGCTGCAGCTCCAGTTAGGGGGACAGATAGAGAACCTTTGCCAGATCCAGTTATTGCTCCAGAGGCAGAGGTTGCTCCACAGGTTCAGCCACCCAGCCATTGGTAGGCTAGGGGGGAGCCCAGGCTCCACCGTGGTTTATTTCTTAGTCATTGATCAGAGATACCTTAGTCCAATTATTAGGATTAGTTGGTGGTGCACCATCTGATAGTGCACAGTCTGCGGATCAGAGTGGTACGAATGTAAGGGCGCAATCTGTAGCTACAACACCCAGAGTTCAGGTTCCCCCAGTGTCGATAGTTGCTCTGCCAGTGGTCATCCAGCCTGCTATGTCTATTGAGGAGCAGAAGATGTTGGGTAGATTTCTGAGATTGACTCCAACAAGGTTTACAGGGGCTACAAGCGAGGATGGATTTGAGTTCCTGGCTGCTTGCGAGGTTAGACTCCCTAATTTGGGCCTAGTTGATGCTCGTGGGGTCGATTACACTACTTTTCAGTTGGACTTGGCTGCTAGACATAGGTGGAGAGGTTTTCTTGATTCTAGACCAGCTGGATCTTCCCCTTTGACATGGACTCAATTCTCCGAGGTCTTTTTGGAGAAGTATATGCCCCGCAGTCTTCGTGAGCGCTTGAGAGATCAGTTCACTAGGTTACGACAGGGTTCTATGACAGTTTTTGAGTATGAGGTACGATTTCACGAGTTGGCCAAACATGCTACGGCGATTCTGCCTTCCAAGTATGAGAGGATTCGGTGTTATGTTAGGGGTTTGAGACTTCCTCTTCGCATGGCTACTCAGAGTTTGATTACTACTGGCAGGTCTTTCGTTGAGAGCTCTGATTATCCCCAGACTAAAGAGAAATCTCATTGTGAGGCTCAAGGGGGCAACGATAAAAGACCACGTCATCAGGGTAGTTTCAGTGGTAGCGATAGAGGCTCACAGTTCAGAGGTAGAGATTCTTAGGGTAGGTACCCTCCACGTCAGTCATATCGGCACCAGGGTCAGTCCAGTAGGCCTATTTAGTCAGCACTTCAGATTTCTGACAGAGATTAGTCTAGTTTCAGTGATTCTTACGACTAGAGAGCAGTGTCCAGTCTCTGAGTGGTGCACCTTCTGGATCTTCTAGACATGGTGGCTATTTTGAGTCAGTCGAACATTCTGGGCCGAGTAGTATTCTGGGGCCTTGTTATACTTATGGAGTGTTTGCCCATTCCTTCAGAGAGTGTCCCAGTATGGGATGATTACTCCTGCAGCGCAGAGTGTTCAGCCGATCAGATCAGTTCCACCTCCAGCTAGAGGTGGTGTTCAGGGTCGCAGGGGTTGGTCCCGTTGGTTCTCAAGGAGGTTCTCAGGTAGGTAGGATGGATGGTAGGTCATACGCCCTACCAGGTGGTGGGCGAGGTCATTTATATGTTGTACTTGGTAGACTAGAGGCAGAGTCTCGGATGCTATGATTATAGGTATGATTTCAGTGTGCCATCGGCCAACTATTACTTTGTTTGATTTGGGATCCACTTACTCTTATATTTCTGCTTATTATGCACCATGGTTACAGATGTCTTAGGAGCCTTTATTTGTGCCATTATGTGTCTACTCCCGTGGGTGATTCTTTAGTAGTGGATCAGATTTATAGATCATGTATGGTGACCGTTCGAGAGTTTGATACTCGGGCAGATCTTATTGTATTAGATATGGTGGACTTTGATTTGACTCTGGGCATGGACTGGTTATCCCCTTATTATGCGGTCTTTGATTGCTTCGCCAAGATCGTTACCTTAGCCATGCCTGGCATACTCCTGATTATGTGGCAGCGTTCTCTTAGCCGTGCACCGACGGGGATTATTTCATATGTTCGGGCTTGGAGATTGGTGTCGATGGGTTGCGAGTCTTATCTTGCTTATGTTCGTGATGTTAGTACTGAGAGTCCCTCACTTGATTTTGTTCCTATTGTCCGTGAGTTCGCCGATGTTTTTTCTATCGACCTGCCTGGCCTTCTTCCTGAGCATGATATTGAGTTTGCTATTGATCTCGAGCCAAGCACCTGACCTATTTCTATGGCACCTTACCGTATGGCTCATGTAGAGCTTAAGGAGTTGAATTCTCAGCTTCAGGATCTTTTGGGTAAAGGTTTCATTCAGCCTAGTATATCACCTTGGGGTGCTCTTGTCTTGTTCATGAAGAAAAATGATGGCTCTATGCGTATGTGTATTGACTATAGGCAGTTGAATAAGGTTATAATAAAGAATAAGTATGCTATGCCTCACATTGATGATTTATTTGACCAACTTCAGAGTAAGGCAGTTTCTCTAAGATTGACTTGAGATGGGTTACCATCAGTTGAGGATTCAGGCTGAGGACATCCCTAAGATAGCCTTCAGGACTCGGTGTGTCCATTATGAGTTCCTGGTGATGTCTTTTGGGTTAACCAATGCCCCAGCTGAGTTTATGGTTTTGATGAATTGAGTTTTCAGGCCCTATTCGGACTCCTTTGTTATTGTTTCCATTGATGACATCCTTGTATATTCGAGGGGCGGGAAGGAGCACGAGCAATATTTGAGGATTGTGCTCCAGACTTTGAGAGATCATAGGCTTTATGCCAAATTCTCAAAGTGTGAGTTTTGGCTCGATTCTGTTACATTCCTAGGGAACGTGGTATCTAAGGATGGGATTATGGTGGATCCAGCAAAGATAGAGGCTATTCGTGATTGGTCCAGACCTATATCTCCGACTGAGGTTTGTAGCTTTATTGGTTTGGTGGGTTACTACCGACGATTTGTTGAGGATTTTACTTCTATTGCATCATCTATGATCAGACTAACTAGGAAGGAAGGAATTCCATTCCAGTGGTCCGAGGATTGTGACTTGAGTTTTCTGAGGCTCAAGAGCTTACTCACTTCAGCTCTGATATTGACCCTTCTTATTAAGAGCGAGGGGTTTATAGTGTATTGTGATGTTTCTGGTGTTGGTTTGGGTTGTGTTCTGATTCAGCAGGGCCGAGTTATTGCTTATGCATCGAGGCAGCTTAAGATTCACGAGAGAAACTACCCCACTCATGATTTGGAGTTGGCGGCAGTGGGTTTTGCTCTTAAGATTTGGAGGCACTACTTGTACGTGTTCATTGTGAGATCTACACCTACCATTGTAGTCTTCAGCACCTTATGACACAGAGAGAGCTTAAATCTAGGTAGCGTAGGTGGATTGAGTTGCTAAAGGACTATGATATCTCTATCCTATATCATCAGGGCAAGGCAAACGTGGTAGCGGACGCCTTGAGCTAGAAGGCGGTGAGCATAGGTAGTTTGGCTTCTATTTCAGCTTCAAAGCGGTCGTTGGCTTTGGACGTACAGTTCTTAGCCAACTTGTTGGTTCGGCTCAATATTTTGGACTCCAGGAGGATCCTTGCTAGTGTCGAGGCTAGGTCTACCTTATTTGAGCAGATTTGGAGTCACCAGTTTGAGGATAGTAGCCTTTATGACATCCATTATCAGGCGGCGAGGGGTGAGTCCAGTCAAGCTACCCTAGATCCAGAGGGTATTTTGAGGTTTGATGGTCGCATCTGTGTTTCGAGGGTTGAATACTTGATTCAGTTGATACTGCGAGAGGCTTATGCTTCAGATGTTCTATTCTCCCTGGGACAGCAAAAATGTATAAAGATTTGAGGCAGCATTACTGGTGAAGTGGCATAAAAAGAGATGTTGTGAACTTTATAGATCGTTGCTTTTGTTGTCAGCAGGTAAAGGCCGATCATCAGCGACCAGGTGGATTGCTTCAGAGGCTACCCATTCCTGAGTGGAAGTGGGAGCGGATTACTATAGACTTCGTGATCGGTTTACCTCGTTCTTCAAATGGGCCTGACAGTATTTGGGTCATTATGGATTGGTAGACCAAGTCGACTCATTTTATCCTGATTCAGATCTCCTTTAGTGCCGAGAGGCTAGCTCGTATCTACATTTGAGAGATAGTTCGTCTTCATGGAGTACCTGTATCCATTATTTCTGATAAAAGGCTCAATGTTTACGTCTACCTTCTGGAGGACCTGTCAGGAGAAGTTGGGTACTCCGGTCAATCTTAGTATCTTATTTCATCCTCAGACCGACGGTCAGTCAGAGCAGACCATTCAGGTTCTTGAGGATATGCTCCGCGCATGCGTGATGGACATTGGAGGTCAGTGGGAGCAACACTTAACTTTGGCATAGTTCGCTTATACTAATAGCTACCATTCGAGCATTGAGATGGCACCATTTGAGGTATTATATGGTAGGCATTGTCGATCCCCGATAGGTTGGTTTGAGACTTTAGAGATTAGGCCTCGTGGCATTGACTTGCTTCGTGAGTCCTTTGATACGGTACAGGTGATTCAGGATAGGTTGAGGGAAACTCAGAGTAGGCAGAAGAGTTATGCTAATCGTAAACTTCATGCCTTGAGATTTGGGGTTGGTGATCGAGTTTCCCTCCGAGTATCACCCATGAAGGGCGTGATGAGGTTCGGGAGGAAGGGTAAGCTCAGCCCCAGTTATATTTGCTAATTCGAGATACTTCGGACAGTTGGAGAGGTAGCTTATGAATTGGCGTTGCCCCCAGATTTCTCAGCTGTTCATCCAATTTTCCATGTCTTTATGTTGCGGTGTCACCTCCTGGATAAGTCTCATGTGCTTCGGTGGGACTCGATTCATTTAGACGAGAGGTTGGCGTTCGTAGAGGAGCCAGTCCTATTTTAGCCAGGGATTTTACATGGTTGCGCTTCAGAGAGATTCTAGTGGTTAAGGTCTAGTGGAGGCACTGTCTAGTTGAGGAGGCTATTTGGGAGATTGATATCAAGATGCGGACCCAGTATCCCCACCTGTTTGAGCCTTCAGGTACATATTTACACTTTTACTTTCGCAAACGAAAGTCCTTTTAGTATTGGATATTATAATGAACCTCTAGGTCATTTTTTTCATTTCCACATTATTTCAACATTTAGAGCTTTCCTATAGCTGCCCCAAGTCATTTATGACTTGCTGGAGCTGACAGTTCGGTTATCGGGCAATTCGTTTGGTTTTTAGAGCCAGTTCCCTATTTGGGAGTCGATGTTTATCAAATTTGGCTACTGGACCTAAACTCCAGGTAAACGACCTCATATTCCAATTCTTACAGTTCCATCAGCTCCAAAATGATTATTTTAGGCTAGGGGAACCCTTGGTCCGGGTCCCGAGGCTTTCGGACTAGTTTTCAACTATTGGGTGGAAAGTAATGAAAATGGCCATTTGGGTGTGGGACCCATATTTCATCAAAATGAACCTGGATGGAAATTTTAATTGCGTCTTTGAGTCCAAAATATCAAATTTGATAGGGTAGCATAGTTCATTTGCATTCACGGGATTCCGAACGAATTTTGAGGGCCCGATAAAAAACTTGGCAATTGCCAAGTTTAGCTGATGCAGCATCAGCTGGTGCAGGACAAGAATGGCCTTCGCGTTCTCGAAGGCCAAGCCTTTAGGCCATCAAGTTCGCGAGGCCCTGGCCTTCGTATTCATGAAGGGTCCTTGTGGTCCAGATCGCATTCGCAGTGGGTTCCCCGCGTTCGCGATGAAGGAAACCCTGACAGTATAAATACATGCCAAAACCCGATTTCTTCATTTTTCACAAGTCCCAAACACTATTAAATGCTCTAGAGATCTAAGAGGGTGAGAGGGTCGATATGTGGGTGTTCGGGGTGAGTTGGAGAGTGCGTGGAAACGTTTTCTCATCAATATTATCGTAAGTTTTCTTTAATTTATCGGTAAATTTACCGTTTTAAAGTTATAACCCTAGTTCATTGATGGGTTGATTTTGGGTGTTGTGATGCTCGAAATTCACCCATTATAGAGGGTAAATGATCCTTGAGCTTTGAGAGACATTTTGATGGTTTCAAACTTGTGATTCTAAAAGTGGGCCCCACATGGGAGTTTTGACTTGATTTTGGACCCGACGTATTTATATGAAATATGGGTATTGTTTTTCTCGTATTGATGAGTAGATTGTTGTTTTGATAGCGTGGCATCGTTCGGAGGCTTCTCTAAAGGGAAAGGCCCACTTTAGTGGACTTTATCGAGCTTTCTTCAACATCCAGATAGGCTAGGCTTACCCTATTTATAGATTGAGCGTAGTTATAGTATTAGTATGATATTATGCTAGTTTGGGGTTGGAATTTACAATTGTTTGCTTAGTTATTAAAAGTTGGGCTATTTGGCCTATTTGAAGGCCGTTTCGGAGGTATAATCAGCCTATTTACCCTTCCCTTAAGTAAATTGATGCTTTGGGGTTGGGAAATCGCTCTTATCTCCTTGTAGACTTAGGAGGCCTTCTTTCGCGACATTATTCTTAATCTTGAGCCTTCGACTACATAGTATATACCTAGTACGGTGCTAGGTTAATGATCTTGAGCTTATTTAAAGACCGATTCGAGTCCGACATATTCTATTAATTTATGGCATTTAAAGACCGATTCGAGTCCGACATACTCTATCTATTTATGGCACTAAATTATCGGTTCGAGTCCGACACTTATAGTGAGTTATGAGGAGGGAAGATTCGGTTCAAGTTCGGTGTCTACGGGTTATTTCATGGTATTATGGTACCAGTTCGAGTTTAGTGTGTTGTGGATCGGAAGGGATTCATAAGTATGGTAATGGTATATTCTATGATTGCATCCATCAGGCTTATGGGGGTCCATTTGGATTAGTCTTCTCTTGTTTGTACCCTCTAGGCTTATGGGGGCCTAGTTGGGTTGTAGTAGCTACTTTAATTTCGGCATCACATGTTTCTTTATTTATTTACTTATCTCAGAGCATGTTCTTAGGTTTGCCTCTCTCCCTTGACTTATTTTATATCCTCGTATTTTATTATTCTTTATTATGATTTGGCTCAGTCGGCCGATGATGCCTACTGAGTACGCATTGTTTTGGTACTCATACTACACTTTTGTATCTCTTCTGGTGTAGATCCGGGTACTAGTCGCTGCCGTTGATATTCTAGCCAGCTATCAGAGCAGGAGCTGATCCCCTCTCCTTTCCTTATTTTTTGATGGTTTTTCATTTCGAGACTACATGTCTATTGATATTATTAGTACTCTTATTCTTTTGCTAGTGGCTCTTGTACCATCCTTACCAGGTCGTGGGATTCATTTTGTTCTTATCTCTCTTTTATTTAGTCCTATATTTTCGTGCATGTATATTAGGCATGATTTGTATTACTTTTGGTATCCTTCCGCCATTGCGCCCATTACTTGTGGTTTCGGACTAAGGCTTGGCTTACATACTGGTGGGACATAGTAGGTGCCATCATGACTTTAAAATTAGGTCGTGATAGTGTGGGGCCTACTTTTTATCAAAACAACCTCTAATTGAATTTTGGTGGTTCTGTTGAGTTTTAAATACCCAATTCGGTAGGGTAGCATAGTTCGTTTATGTGCACAGGGTTCCTAACGAATTCTTATCACCCGATCGGAGTCCACTTGGGCTTAGCAAAATTTTCTGGTGCCAAGTTGCTGGTGCAACCACTTAAGCAGCTTGGAGATCGCTGAAGCGGTAGCCGCTTTTGTGGTTAAGCATCATTTAAGTGGCAACCTCTTAAGCAGAGGCTAGCCAGCTTAGTGGGGGGTTGCTTAAGCGGTGACTTGTTAAACGGTCAATTGGCTGCTAAAACGGCTACAACTGGGATTTTATATATATGTCCTCCAACCTATTTCTAAGTGTTAGAATACTCCGTTGTTGTACTTGGGAGCTTAAGAACTTTGGGAAATCGACCATTGAGACTAAGGTAAGTTAATTCAACACCTCTTGATCATTTTCCATTATTTTCCCCGTCAATTCTGTCCATTTTTCCTTATAAATTCTTAGAATTAAATCTTTTTTTCCTTAACTTTTGGGGATGTTTTGGGCCTCAATTCGAGCTCCCGTTGTACTCAAATTTTGAGCATACATTTTTTGACCTTTGAGGAACCTCGTGAAGGATTCAATATTTGAATTCTTATAACGGGTCCCATGAGCTAATTTTTGACATAATTTTTAGCTTAGAGTTTTTATTGCAATAAGGGTCTCGTTTTACTTGTATTTATATGTAGGTTATGAATTTGATAGCGCGACGGTATTCAGAGATCGAGGAGTAGAGACGAGCAATTTGTGCATGATTTGAGGCTGTTGTTTGGATTTGAGGTAGGCTATGATCTATTTTTCTTTATGAGATTGTGTAATGTATAGACTGTATGCGTGATGGGTTTTTTAAAGGATAGTTTTAATGTTATCTTATCTCTGTTGTCTTGGCCTTCCTTGGGGAACTTTTAGTATAGAATAGCAGCTTGAGCCTTAGTTTAGAGTGCCTACTATAGATGTAGAATTGTGTTTGACTCACTTATATGCCTGTTATGATCTTAGGTTGACACTAGAATCCTTAGTGTAGGATTTGGGGTAGTACATTCCATAAAGACAATATTCCTCGATTAAATTCTCCTAGTGGCATGATGCCTCTCATTTCCTTCCACTTCTGAGTTGTAATTTTGTCACATCCCGAATCCCATCGAGACGTGATTGGAACCCACAGCCGATAAGGCCCGAGAGAACCAAACTGTACTTATGTTCATTCGTATGCATGCCATCAGAAACACTCTTAACACATGAGGACTTATAAAGCTAACAACGAAAATTCATGGAACATATGGCATATACATATATACATATGTGAAACTTGGCCGTTGAGGCCATCAACTCAAAAATGACATGTATCTCTTACATTCACATACCCACATACGTCTACAAAATCCTCTAACAGATGAATTTACAAGACCAACTAAAAGTCAGGACAAGTCCCCGCTTTATACAACATCTACAACCTCAAAGCAACTGTACAACTGTGACTCAAAAAGTCCCGAACCAACTGGGGCTCACCAAAAATCTGCAATTACTGTCAACTTATGGTGAAGGTCTACTAGTGCCTGCACCTGCAACATGTAAGGTAAGTCCCCCAAGAGGGGTTAGTACGGAAAAAGTACTGAGTATGTGAGGCTCAAATGAAAAACTGTATTATACATAAATATTTCAATGAACTCAAATGCAAATGAATAATCAATATGAATAAGTCACCATTCTACACTTTGGGAACCATGTGTATTGCTTTCATTACTTTCTTTGCTTCTTTACTTCTGTGCTTATTCATCTTTGTCTGTGCTATACTGTACCCGGGACCCAACTGATCAGTGGGTCTTTACATAACATAACGTTATGTTGGGATCGGCTCGAGCTAGGCTTATGCCTCTAGAGCTGCCACCCATGAATCAAAATATCAGGATCGGCTCGAGCTAGGTTATTACCTCTAGAGCTTCCACCCATTCCAATAGATCAGGGTCGGCTCGAGCTAGGTTATTACCTCTAGAGCTGCCCCCTGTCAGGATCGGTCCGAGCTAGGCTTATGCCTCTAGGACTGCCCCCTGATCCAACAATCTCGGGATCGGCTTGAGATAGGCATTTTGCCCCCAAAGCTGCCACCCTTAATCATTAACCACATATGCATTACTTTGATCTTTACTTTGAGATTTATACTTTTACTTGTGAGAGATTGATACTTTTCTTATGAGAGATTGATACCTTTACTTGTGAGAGATTGATACTTTGCTTATGAGAGATTGATACCTTTACTTGTGAGAGATTGATACTTTCCTTATGAGAGACTGATACAATGATAATCACAACTTTATTTGAAGCTTTGGATCAATAATCAATGAGTGAGAGATATGTGAATAAACATTATTGGAAACATAACACCAATGGAACCATTAGACAATAAGCAATGAACAAGACACATAAATAATAACCTCTATTGGAACTTTGGAACACAACCTTATTGGACTTTTGGAACATTGCCAATGAATATGAGACATGTGGTTCACAACTGCTCAATGAATAGGAGACATATGAGTAACACTAGTCAACTACCGTATACGGAATACCTTAGAGCATTTCGGAATCAAATGAGTACTATGACAATGTGAACACCATATGCTGCAGAAGGACATAGAAGAGTAACCTTACATACCTTTACTTCCAAGTATGAGTACACAAGTCTATATATGAACACAACAGTCCAGCTTCTTCCTTATGTTTCACTCTACAATACAAGTCCACAATGGAACTCTCGTTAACAACCATTTACCGTACAAGTGTACAAAACGACAATGAACTATATGACTGCCACATAACTTCATTTCACTCTTTACAATACACCCCACTGCATTATCATACCAACAACACCATAATCATGCCACACATTGACCAAAATATCATACATAAATAGCATTTCACCCCACACTTTCCCTTTATGCTCTCTCATTAACATTCCGTCACATTTATTCTTGTCAATTTGCCTCATAACAAATTATGAAAAACAATAAATAATTAATACATTCCAACATTCCTCCATACGACACTTTAAAGTCATTAAAACAACATCACAAGTTGCTAATTATAGCCATAAAGGGTATAGGGGCCTTCGGGGGTCAAAGGGAGACAAAAACATGCAACACAGGGTTCTGGAAGTGACCTGCGCTGCCATATGCGCCTGAAGGTGGCTTAACTGCACCCGCAGATGTCCTTTGGCATCAGCCAGAGGCATCTGCTCCCGCAGGTGCCTCCGTCTGCTAGGGCGGATGCCCGTTTTGGTCCGAAATGGTCTTTTTGGGGTATTTTTATGCAATGAATGGTCCATGATCATAACCAAACTTATTTTGACATATTTTTGATCATATTGAATACCCACAATCAGCCATGGTCTCACAACACATAATAACATCACCAAAACGACACTTTACGGTCAATACGTCACCAAAACCATAACCAATTTCACAATAGAAATTTCAAACATTATACACCATGAAAAAACAAGGAAATACTATAATCACATCTCACATGTCAATATTAACTCCATCATGTTCACTTCCTTCAAGACCACAAGTCTATGTTCAAGTTTACAAGGCAAAACCATTCTCCGATTTAGCAAACATGTAACTTTACACACATAGTGAACTTCTCAATATTCCACCAACATAACCAAATTCATACATGCCATATCTCATGAATAAAATATATTAAACCATAAACATAATCACTTACCAAGTCTTGCAAGATGATGATCTTGATCAAAGGAATGAAGGTCTAGGGTTTGTGTGAGATAAGGATGTGTTGAGAAAATTCTAGAAAAAGCATGGGTGTAACAAATGAATAAAATATGATTATTGCCACCTTATATAGTCCCCTAATGGTGCTTTGTAACCACACACTTGGTCCAATCATGATATAGCAGCTTGGTCTTGCAAAAATGGGTCAAGAATGGGTCATCCCTTCATTTGGACCATGCATTTATATGATTTTTGGGCCTCCCTTGAGCCCAATGGCTCAAGACTTATTTAGACCACCAAATTTTAGTCAAATGGAAGATTGGATCATGTTTTGCCCTATTGGGCCTAGTCTTTTGTTCTTGTTTTGGGCCTCATTTGGCCTAATGAATCATGACTCATTTAATGCCAAACAAATTAATGGATAATTCATCAAGTCTCCCATGTTTTACTAATTCCATAAATATAAACGTAGTCATATAGGTTCGACAATATACGGGGTGTTACACCTCCCACGAGGGTCTAATCCCATGTACTAGGCCCAATATCAATTATCTCATCAATATTTTGACTCTCAACACTTGAGTAACCGTTGTTCAACGTCGTCACGTAGGGTTGGGAAGGTACGGGGTGTTACAAATTTATATATATATATATATACTCTTATTTTTTTTGTATATTGTTGGGCTCGAGGTCTTGATTACGAGACCAGTTGGATACCAGGTTAGTTCTCTATGCTTTAAAAGAGCTGTGGCTTATTTTTTAGGTGCTTACATTTTGATTGTGTTGATACTGGTGATGGCATGCATACATTTGTACATGTTCACACTTAATTAGTGGTACGATTCCAACTAAAACCTTGGTTTTTACTACTATTTTATAGAAAGAGATTTATTCCCACTTTTCACCCTTAAAACTGATTTTTCAATAGAAGTCGTGCCACCCTTATTGTTGGTCTATGGTCTTTTAAACTAAACCTACTACTTTAGAAACTCAGACTGAGTCATATTTCGGTCCATTCTTGACCTACTCATTTATCATTATTTACTTATTTAGGGAGATTCCAACCCTTTCTAAGCAATTCTACTATTTGTAGTCCCGGATTTGATCTCGGGCACTGGATTTATGGATTACTACTTGTTTATTCTAGGATTGATTATGAGAACTTATTATACTCTTAATTATCTCCGGTACTAGATGGAGCATATTTATTATGGTTGATTATTGGAAATCTTGGTTCAGGACCAGGCAGTATATACGAATATCCTGAGCCCTTTGTGGGTCCCTCTATCTGGGAACCACGTACCAGAGGAAGGGATACCCTCTAGGTCCTGCCTTGCAAGCTGGCGAGCCAAAGAATGTGTATATACTTGGTACGATATGACACACAATTGGTATGAAAATATTGGATTTACTTTGCATTCATTCATTCATATGCACTTTCTATCACCAGTATAATTATTTGGCGCTTGTACCTACCGGTCTTATAGGGGGCTGGATAGGTATAGATTATGTTTGTTGTTTGCTGAGTGATTGTTTGTACCTTCCGAGCTTATGGGGGTTCGGTTAGGTTATTGTTTGTCCAGGATTTTCTTTTGTATTATTTTTTTTGGTATTATTATATAGTTTGTGACAGGATGGTTATGGATTTAAACCTGAGGCTGTAGGTACGCTTCTGAGTTCTTTGTTTGAGTACCTCGTGTTTGGTACTCATACTATATTTCTGCACCCTTCAGATCATATTATGAGTTCTTGCCGCTGACATGTGCAATATACAGGGCTGTCATAGATTGGACATTTGGGGTGAGCTCTTGGAGTTTTGAGTTGTTCCTTCTCTCTCTTCTGCTGGGCTGATCTTTATTTTGTATTTCAGAGGTGGTTTTGTATATATATACTCCCTCTATTTCAAAAAAATGATCTACTTTCCTTTTTAGTCTGTTTAAAAAAGAATGACCCTTTCTTTTTTTGGCAATTCTTTAATACTAACTTTCCTCGTGGCATGTTTAAGACCACAAGACTAAAGGGTATTTTAGTACATTTGACTTAACCTTAATTTAAGACCATAATATTCCAAAGACTTCTTCATTTTCTTAAACTTCATGCTTAGTCAAAATAGGTCATTCTTTTTGAAACGAAGGGAGTATATATTATGTTTACCTTGTAACTCTTGTTTTACTAGTGGTACTAACCTAGCAGGTCTTGGGGAATATTTTCTTTCTTCTGGTTCTCTTTCTCTTTTTTTTTGTTTTGGTGATCTTATTATCTTATTAGCCCGTTGTTCGCCATTCTGGGCTATGGGTTGGTTTACCTAATGGTGTGTTATCATAGGTGCTATTATGACCTGAGAAATCAGGTTATGACAGTTTGGTATCATAGCCTAGGTTCACTGGTGTGTTGGTACAAGAGCAAAGTTCCTAGTAGTGTCTTGCGGATTGGTACAATGATGTTCGTATCCTATCTTGGGGAGGCTATAGGTCATTCTTAGGAAATTCCATTTCTTGATTCTTGATCATGTGTCCTTACTTCTATCACCTTCTAAGTACTTCTTTTGGCTCCACTCCTTCTCAGATGGATAGCACAAGGTTGTCGATATATGCGGATGGGTCTTCTGTACGTGCTTCAAGAGTTTTAGTTCAAGGTCAGACTGGGGAGTCGAAGTGTGATATTGAGGATCTACAGCGTTAGACAAAGGGTCACGGGATAAGCAAGGCTCTGACAAGGTTTATGACCACCTCGATTCTTCAGGATTCCGTGACATGGATTTCAAGCCTTTTCGAGAATACGCCACAAGCATAGATGGTGCTCAATACATCTAGTGGTTCACATGCTAGAGTTGGGTTTGTTTTCATTCAGTAGGGTTTTTTATCAGTTTTTAAGTATGAGATAGGGTTTCTCAAATGAGCCAGGAATACTTCTATGTTATTTCCTACAGAGCATGAGATGGTATATGGATTTATCAAAGGATTAACTTCTCCACTCTATTTGGCATCAAAACATTTGATAGCAGCTAGGTCTATCTTCCTCCAGGTTGTTGATCACGCAAGGACTTTAGAGTGGTCATGTGTTGAGACATATGAAGGTGGTGGAAAGAGGCCCCGCCATCAGTACAGTTTTAGTGGTATTTCGTCCGGAGGTAGGGATCCTCCTATAGATGTCACCATCACTCATAGGCTACCAGGTCTATTCAGGTAGCACTTTATATTATCGGTGACTATCAGATAGGTCATGGTGGTTATAGTGGATAGAGTTCCAATAAAGCATTTTGGAGTTCTCAGTCTAGGTCTTCAGGCCATGGCGACCACCTTGGGTCAGTAGGTATGTTGTATCAGAGAGTTTTTGGGGTGTGTTATGATTGTGGAGAGGTAGGTTATTGGTCTAGGGATTGCCTCAGGCGTGAATTGGTCAACCAGTCGGGGTCATGACGTGTTCCTCAATAGTTTAGGGCGTCTAAGGTTTGTTATGATTGCGGGGAGAGTGATCATTTTCATAGAGAGTGTCCCTGGCATGGAATCATCGAGCAATCAGCGCAACAAAATGAGTCTCTTAGGGCTGTAACACCTTTAGTCAGAGACGGTGCCCTGGGTATTAGGGGTGGCCCCTAGAGTGTTAGGTGTGATTCTCGGCCAGGTCTTACAGGCGATAGTATGGATACTCAGTTCGGGGTCAGACAAGATCAACTATGTGTTTCTCCGGGTAGGTCAGGGGCCAATAATTTAGAGACAACTATCATAGGTGCAATTTTGATTTGATATTCTTTAGTTTATATGTGATTTGATTAAGGTTTTCATACCCATCTGTGTCTATACGGCTTGCTATTATTATGTTGATTGTTGTGAGCCTTTGCCTAGGTTTATGCATATATGACTACCCCTCTAGATATTTTCTTTTAGTAGTGGATTGATTTTTTGATTGCCTTGGGGTATAGTGCTGGGGTAAATTCCCTCTCTTTGGACAGTAGCCTTGATGCGATCCTAGAGTGGGAATTATTTTATTTCATCATGACACTTGTATTGCACACCATTTCTATTGTTATTACTTTAATTGTTTTTTGATCATTGTTTGATAGATGGCTAGACTAACGTTATCTGGTTAGTGTTTTTATCATGCAATTCTGGTCTGCTTGGCTTAGACGGATACCTTAGTTGATTGACTTTGTTTTATAAGTAAGGAAAGAGGTCTGTTATGAGGAAAGGTTTAATATTTCGTGGTTATATTATAGTCCTAATGTTGATGATCCTTTCCTATGATCTATTCCTAAGGTTGGTAAGTTGGGGTTTGTTCTTTCAGTTTGTCTAGTTGATCACCTGATAATGGCCTTGATCTTAGGTATTGATGTTGAGTTGAGTACTCAATTTTTTTTGCGATGATGTTCATGGTTCAGTTGAGTTGGGGAAGGCTTAAGCAAGTGGTTTCTCTAGCTTATTATTAAGGGATTTGGTTTGGCTAGTCTGACTTCATGGAATGCTTTCACTTGGTGTTTGGAAAAAATGTATGGTTGTATGTTCTTGTGTATCAGTTGTCGGCTACCAAAGTGTGTCACTTTAAGGAGTGAGTATCAGTAACCATATTCTTTAAGTTGCTCAAGATTTAACTACCATTAGGACTCTTTGCAGTCCCTATGGGGTTTTAGTTATGTTATGGCTTTATTGATGCCCCATAACAAGTGTAAATTAGATTTCTCCTGTGTTGAGCCCATGGTTTTGCTTATTTGTGATTGTGTTCCTTGGCGGCACCTTAGCTTCTGCTCTTGCGGGAACCGTTTGGTATATGCTTTGTTTGAGATTGAGTTTGGCCTGGGTTTATATCATTCTCGAAGACTTATTAGCTCCAGTTTTGATTTTGACTCTTTTAGATAATGACTTGAGAGTTGTGTTAGATTTTGTGTTCGGACGCTTATTCATCGACAAGATCGGTTTGGACAATTGAGGCCGAGTGGTTCAACTCTAGTTTTAAGCTTATAGCTATGGATTATGTAAATTAATTACAGCCTACATTTTGAGGTTTGGTTCAGTTGAGATATCGTCGATAGGATGACTAGGCCTACTTACTTCCTAACAGTTTAATTTTCATCAGTTCAGAGAGATTGACTTAGATGGATGTTCAAGGGATGGTTTGTTGGCACATGGTGTTGGTTTCTACTACTTCTAACTATGGTTCTCAATTTACGTTGGGCTTTTTAGAAGTCTACCTAGTATCTGAGTTGAGTTTAGGGTGGCTTTTCACCCTCTGATAGTCGTTCAGTTAAAGTGGATTGTTTAGGTTCTAGAGTCCGTGTTTTGAATTGATGATTTCAGTCATTCAGACTAGTGTTTGACTTTGGCAGAGATTGTGGACATTAGTCACCACCATTTGGGTATTCAGGAGGAACCTTATAAGGAATCATTCATATGCTAGTCTGTATGGATCTTTAATGGGTCAGCGTCATTCTTTTGAGGATGGTTGTGATGTGATTATGCGGACATGACTCAAATGATACTAGAGACATTTTGTGTAGTTCAGAGTAAACAATAGGTTTGGAAAGGCATGAGAATGTTAGATTTGGAGTTTGGAGTTGGCAGTATGGTTTATACATTGTGTTGTCTTTGGCTTAGTTAAGTATTAGCTTAGTTGTACTTGTATCGGTTTGATATCAGTATGCTTTGGTTTGGGTCTTACGTACTTCTGTCAAGCTTAGATCAGTTGGAGGTTAGTCGACTTTTAAGGATGAGTTCGTGGTTATTTAGAAAAGTAGAGTAAGGAAGTGAGTGTTAAAGGGATACTTTTAAAGAAATCCCTTGGAAATATTATTTGGCCTTGAAGGTTATCTGGGGAGCCTTGCGGGTCAAGCGAGCCCAGTGACTCATCCTTTCAAGCTTATGGGCTCGATCTAATCCTTGACTATTTAGGATGAAAGTTTTTTAGTAGTGGATGTTGTAATGATCCTCTAGGTCATTTTCTCTATTTCCCTGCATTTTGTGCATTTCGTGCTTTCCTATAGTGGCTACAGGTCATTTATGACTTACTGGGACCGGTGGTTCAGTTATCGGACAGTTCATTTAGGTTTTAAGCCCATTTCCCTATTTTTGAGCTTTTAAAGTTGAGAAATTGGTATTTCGCCAAATCTTCTAGTAAACGGCCTTGGATGTGAATTTTGACAAATCCATTAGCTCCAGAACATTGATTTTACACTAGGAGGACCCTTAGTTCGGGTCCCAAGGCTTTCAGGCTCATTTTGCGCTATTGGGTGGATTTTGACAAAAATAGAACAGTGGGTGTGGGGCCTACTTTGTTTCAAAATAACCTCTGATGAAAATATTGATGGTTCTGTTAAGTCCGGAATTCTAAATTTGGTAGGGTAGCATAATTCATTTGCAAGCACGGGGTTTTGAACAAATCTCGAGCACTCGATCAGAGTCTGTTTGGACTTAGCAAAATTTGTTGGTGCAGTTTCTTAAGTGGCTTGGAGACCACTTAAGCGGTAGCCGCTTTAGCGGCTAAGCATCGCTTAGGCAGTAACCGCTTTAGCTGCTAAGCACCAATTAAGCAAAGGCTGGCCAAGTTGGCGGGGGTCGCTTAAGCGCCTTTTTATCGCTTAAGCGGTGAATGATAAAGCGGTCATTTGGCTACTAAAACGGCTACCTCTGGGATTATATATATACGTCCCCATTTCATTTCTAGCCCATTTCTAAGTGTTAGAATACTTCATTGTTGGACTTGAGAGATTATGAACTATGAAAAATCATCCATTGAGGCTAAGGTAAGTTAATTCAATCCCTCTTGATCACTTTCCATTGTTTTTCCCCGTCAATTCCATCCTTTTTTTCGTATAAATTCTTAGAATTTAATCCTTGTTTTTCTTAACTTTCGGGGCTGTTTTTTGGGCCTCGATTCGAGCTTCTGTTGTGCTCAAATTTTGAGAATGCATTTCGTATGCTTCGAGGGACCTCATGATGGATTTAATTTTTGAACTCCCATGATGAGCCCCACAGGTTAATTTTTTACCCAATTTTTGGCTTAAGGATTTTACTGCAATAAGGGTCTCATTTTACTCGTATTAATATATAGGTTATGAATTTGATAGTGCAATAGTATTTAGAGATCGAGGAGTGGAGATGAGCAGTTCATGGATGGTTCAAGGCTGCAGTTAGGCTTCGAGGTAGGCTACGGTCTTCTTTTTTCTATGAGATTGTGTATTGTATAGACTGCATGCTGGTGGGGGGTTTAAAAGATAGTTTTAAGTTTATCTTATCGCTTTAGTCATCTTGGCCTTCCTTGGGAAATTTTTAATATAGAATAGTAGCTTGAGCCTTAGTTTAAAGTGCCTACTATAGCTGTAGGATTGTGTTTGGATTACTTGTATACCTGTTATGACTTTAGGTTGACACTAGAATCCTTAGTGTAAGATTTGGGGTAGAACATTTCCATAAAGACGATGTTCCTCAATTAAATTCTCCCAGTGGGATGATGCCTCTCGTTTGATTTTTCTTCTGTGTTGCGCTATATATATATATACACACACTCTTTTTGCTTTGTATATTGTTGGTCCCGAGGCCTTGGTTATGAAACCAGTTGGATACCAGGTTAGTTCTCTATGCGTTGAAATAGTTGTGGCTTAGTTTATAGACGCTTAGGGGCTTACATTTTGATTGTTTTGATACTGGTGATGGCATGCATGCATTTGTACATGCTTGCACTTAATTAGTGGTACAATTCCAACTAAAACCTTAGTTTTTACTAGTGTTTTCCAGAAAGGGATTTATTCCCACTTTTCACTTTTAAAATTGATTTTTTTAACTTAAGTTGTACTACTTATTATTGGTCTATGCTCTTTTAAACTAAACCTGCTACTTTGGAAACTCAGACCGAGGTAGATTTCGATCTATTCTTGACCTACTAATTTATCATTAGTTACTTATTTCGATCAAGGGAGATTCCGACCCCTTCTATGCAAATCTACCATTTTTATTCCCAGATTCAATCTCGGGCACTAGATTTTATGGATTACTACTTGTTTTGTCTCGGATCAATTACAGGCTCTTATTATGCTCTTACTTATCTCCGGTATTGGATGGAGCATATTTATTATGGTTGATTAATAGAAGTCTTGGTTTGGGAACAGGTAGTAAATACGAATATCCTGAGTTCCCTATGGGTCCCTCTGTCTGGGAACCATGTACCAGAGGAAGGCATACCCTATAACTCCTGCCTTATGAGCCAGCATGTCAAAGGAGATGTATATACTTGGTATGATATGGTACACAGTTGGTATGGCAATAGTGGATTTACTTTGCATTCATTCATTCATATGCACTACCTATCACCATTATAATTGTTTGGCGCTTGTACCTATCGGTCTTATGGGGTCTGGATAGGTATAGGTTATGGTTGTTGTTTGCTGTGTGATTGTTTGTACCTTTCGGGCTTATGGGAGTCCGGTTAGGTTATTGTTTGTTCGGGTTTATATGATTGTATTATGTTTTGGGTATTATTGTATAGTTTGTGACATGATGGTTATGGTTTTGTATCCGAGGCTGTAGGTACGCTTCTGAGTTCTTTTCCTCTTTGATATTATGAGCCTTGTGTCACGCCCCGAATCTCATTCGGGCCGGACTGGCACCCGAAGCCGATGAGGCTCGAGAGAACCAATCTTTGCTCCTGTACTCTCATATGCATGTTTGCGTATGAATATCATTCTATCTC
The DNA here is from genome assembly GCA_031232105.1 of Capsicum rhomboideum. Lineage (NCBI taxonomy): Eukaryota > Viridiplantae > Streptophyta > Magnoliopsida > Solanales > Solanaceae > Capsicum > Capsicum rhomboideum. The sequence goes on along the minus strand of CP124716.1, from coordinate 55,068,410 downwards.
ATGTAATTAAATATCAATGGCGAAAGTCATGGCAACATATGCAATAAATGGAACTTTGGCCGTTAGGGCCATTGCGTCAAAATGATCGTACATATCTTATATTCAGCTACCCACATAAGTCTACAAAGCCTCTACAGATACATGACTATGACAAACCTAGAGTCGGGACACACCCCGCTCTATACTCATATACAATCTCAAACCAATATGCATAATGACTCAGAAGAGCCCCGGATCAATTGGAGTTCACCAACAATCTGCGGATATCTCGTCGCCTACTGCGGAGATCTACTAACACTTGTGCCTGCAACATGTAAGGTGAGTCCCCCAAGAGGGGTCAGTACGAAGAAAGTACTGAGTATGTAAGGCTATATGAAACTGTATAATAATACATAAGTACTTCCAAGAAATTAAGCGTAAGAGAATAATCAGTATGGATATACCTCCATCCTGAATATGTGGAACCATGTGCATTACTTCCATTACTCTCATTACTTGATCATTCATTGTTATCATCATCATTCTTATAATAACCTTCATAGTTATATATATTCATGCAAGGGATATTCTTTAATTTCTTTTACAACTGTCTTCATTAGGTGGATCTCAATATAGTACCGATCATCACCTTCTAGGTGGATTATAGTATAATACCAGGTGGATAATAATATATACCGCTCATCACCTTATAGGTGGATAATAATATATACCGCTCATTACCTTATAGGTGGATAATCATATATACCGTTCATCACCTTATAGGTGGATAATCATATATACCATTCATCACCTTATAGGTGGATAATCATATATACCGTTCATCACCTTGTAGGTGGATAATCATATATACCGTTCATCACCTTATAGGTGGATAATCATATATACCGTAATAATACCATCTTGGACTTATACCCTTTGATTGTGATCCATACTCAATAAAACATAAAGTAACCATATGCACATTATTCCTTTACAATCTTATTTCCTTTACATAGTTAAGAGAGTGACACATTAGAGATCATGACATTAATTAAGCACACACTTGTATACACATTTCACTTCACTCCTTTACTTCATGAGATTAACACCTTCACTTATGAGGAACAATTATATTAACTTGCACATCACCTCCCTTCTTACTCTTATGAGATTGGTACTTTTACATTTGAAAGATTGGTACAAGGATAATCATAATATTCTTAGACTTCGGAACATGACATACATTACTTTACGTCTTTACTCTTGTAAGATTGACATCTCTACTTGCGAAGGATAGATACATTAACTTGTCATAACATTATTTGAAACACAACATCTTTGGAACCATTGGAACAATAGTCAATGAATAGGAGACATGTGTATAAACACTATTGGAACTTTGGAACATAACATGATTGGGATAATGCTATTCCAACTAAACAAGCCCTCTTTACCTCACTACTCTCGTTGAGATAGTTCTCTTAGAATTTACATCATTATGACGGCTTAGGAACTTCAGTCAATGAGTAAGAGATAAGTGAATCGTAATTCATCTAGGAGTAGGAAACTTGTGAATAACAATATATGTCTACCTTAGTTAAAACACTATAGGACCCCTTTGGAATGTAACACTTTTGGAACCTTAGGATAATGATCACTAAATACGATACATGTGGATATCAACTGTTCACCAACCTGAGATGCAATACCTTAGAACATTTGGAACTCTTGACATATTAGCCAATGAACGTGAGTCAACCAATGGACATGAGTCAATCAATGAACATGAGTCAACCAATGAACATGAGTCATATGATTCACCATTGACCAATGAATAAGGAACATATGAGTAACTTTAGCCAACTATCGGGTACAGAATACCTTAGAGTATTTCGGAATCGAATGAGTACTATGACAATGTGAATACCATATGTTGCAGAAAGATATAGAAAAGTAACCTTACATACCTTCACTGCCAAGTATGAGTACACAAGTCTATATATGAACACAATAGTCCAGCTCCTTTCTTATGTTTCACTCTACAATCCAAGTTCATAACAAAGTTCATGTTAACAACCAACTCTCTTACATACGTATAAGTGTCACAATAAGTTACGTGACTGCAATATAACATCATTTCGTCCTTCACAGTACAATCCATTGCATTATCATACCAACAACATCATAACATTCCACACATTAACCAAAATATCACACATCAATAGCATTTCACATCACACTTACCCTTTATGCCTTCTCATTATGATTCCGTCACATCGACTCCTATCAATTTGCCTCATAAACACATATAAGCAATAATACATACTTAATACAGTCCAACACACCTCCATACGACACTTTCAAGTCATTAAAATGACACCACAAGTTGATAATTACATCCAAAAAGGGTATAGGGGCTTTCGGGGGTCGACTAGGTACGAAAACATACAAAAACGAATCTGGAGGTGACCTACGCTGCCACCTGCACCCTCAGGTGGATGAGGTCTGCGTTCAAATGCCCTCTGGCAGCATACAGAGGCATCTGCGTTGTCATCTGCGCCCGCAGGTGCCTCCGTCTGCTTGGGCGGATGCCCGTTTTGGTCTGAAATGGTCTTTTTTGGGTCTTTTCATGCCATGAATGGTCCATGATCATAATCAAACTTATTTTAACATATTTTTGATCATATCATATACCAACAATCATCCATGGTCTCACAACACACAATAACATCACCAAAATGACACTTTCCCTACTTTACGTCACCAAATCCATGACCAATTTCACAATAACAATTCCAAACATTATGCACAAGAATAAAACAAAGTAAGACTATAATCACATATCACATGTCAATATTTACTCCACCAATTTAACTTCCTTCAAAACCACAAGTGTATATTCAAGTTTACAAGACAAACCATCCTCCGATTTAGCAAACACATAACATTTCACACATTGGGCACTTCTCAATACTTCACCAACATAACCAACATGATATAAACCATATTAAATGAATAAAATATATTAAAACATAAGAATAAACACTTACCAAGTCTTGTACAAAGGTGATCTTGGCCACAAAGATGAGAGCTTAGGGTTTGGTTTAAGAGAGAAATGTTGTGGAAAATTCTAGACAAAGCATGGGTGTCCAATGAATGAAAAATCTGATTTTCATGCTTTATATAGGCCTTCAAGTCTCTTATTATCCAATTCTCAACATTAATTATCATGTTTGAATGGGTCAAATGGAAGAATGGATCTTTTTCTCCATTTGGGCCACACATTTGGGCTTAAATTGAGCCCATTTGCATATATTAATTTGGACCAACAATTTCAAGTACAAATCCTCTAAAATCTCATGCATGTTTAATTAATTCCATGTATATCACGAGAATCAATTTGGTTCGGAAATCTACGGGGTGTTACACCTCCTACGAAGGTCTAATCCCATGTACTAGGCCCAATATCTATTACCTCATCAATAACATTACAAAATACATACTTTTGGCTCTCGACACTTAAGTAAACATTGTTCAATGTCTTCAAGTAGGGTTTGGTAGGTACGGGGTGTTACACCTTGTTATTAGACTACCTTGTGATTATTATTGTTTCGGATTAGATGTTCTAACTATGTTAAAGCTAGTTCCCTTCTTGGTTATGATCCTCATGATTTTAGGTTGTTAGGCTAGCTCCCTCAGGTCAGTACCTTCATGTTTAGCTACCTATATAGAACTGTCATATATCCCTTTCTTCTCAATCTATTCCTATCGTATATCACCTTCTTCCTTCATTACTACAATTGTATATTACCTCCATCCCTAGCTATTTATATTGTATTGCACTTACGTCCCTAGTTACTTGTAGAATATGGTGGTTTATCTTTACCTCTCTATTATCATTACTGTATTTCATTTCTCAGTTAGTTGCCTGTAATGTATATTCTTGCCTTACATATTATTTATACTTGCATTATCTTTAGAGCTCAGTCGGCCGATGGCTACTGAGTACCTCATGTTTGGTACTCATATTACACTTCTTCACCTTATAGATTATAGTACGAGTTCTCGCTGCTGACGTATGCATCATGTGTGGCTGTCATGGATCAGAGATTTGGGGTGAGTTTCTGGCGTTCGGAGTTGTTCCTTCTATCTCTCTTTTGCTAGATTGATCTTTATTTTGTATTTCAAAGACGGTTCATTATATATATATATATATATATATATATATATATATATATATTATGTTTACCTTGTAACTCTTGTTTCGCTAGTGGATTTTGTACTCTCCTCACCAGGTCTTGGGGGATATTTTCTTTCTTCTGGTTCTCTTTCTTCTTTCTTTTCATTTTAGTTATCTTTTTATATTATTAGCATGTTATTCGCCGTTTTGAGCTATAGGTTGTCTTACCTACTGGTGGGTTATAGTAGGTTCCATCATGACCCGAGAAATTAGGTCGTGATAGTTGACGTCTAATCTAGTTTTGACCCTACCAGAGGGTACATTAGGTTTTATGGTTTATTATGATGTTTTTAGAGTTGGCCTTGGTTGTGTTTTGATGCAGAATGGTAAGGTTATTGCTTATGCTCGCTCCCTGGTAACTTAAGGTTCATGAGAAGAACTACCCGACTCATGACCTTGATTTAGTAGCCATAGTATTTGCCTTGAAGATTTGGAGACACTACTTGTATGGTGTTTATGTTGATGTTTTCATGGATCACAAGAGTCTACAACACGTGTTCACCCAGAAGGAGTTAAATCTTCAACAGAGGAGATGACTTGAGATTTTTAAGGATTACGACATGAGTGTGCTTTACCATACAGGTAAGGCCAATGCAGTGCCTGATGTTTTTAGCAAGTTGTCCATGGGTAGTGTGGCCCATGTTAAGGAAAAGAAGAAAGAATTGGCTAGAGATGTCCACAGACTTGCTTGCCCAGGGTTTCGCCTTATAGATTTAGATAATGGTGGTATTATAGTTCAGAATAGGTCAGAGTCTTCATTAGTGGCTGATGCGAAGGAGAAACAGGACAATGATCCTATCTTACATCAGCTGAAAGATATTTTCCACCAACAGAGAGTACAAGCTTTCTCGCAAGGGGAGATGCGTACTTTATTACTAGGGTCGATTATGTGTTCTAGATATAGATGATTTGAGGCAACAGATTTTGACAGAGGCTCACAGCTCTTGGTAATCTATTCATCTAGGTGCCACCAAGATGTACCACGCTCTATGGGAAGTCTATTGTGGAATGGCATGAAGAGGGACATTGCAAATTTTGCGACCAAGTGCCTAATTGCAAGCAGGTAAAGGCTTAGCATCATAGAATGGGAGGTATGACTCAAGATATCAATATTCCTACTTTGAAGTAGGACATGATCAACATGGATTTCATCACAGGTTTACCCTATACCCGATGGCAACATGATTCTATATGGGTGATAGTAGATAGGATGACTAAGTCAGCTCACTTTTTGCCTGTCAAGACTATAAATTCAGCAGAGGACTATGCCAAACTTTATATCTATGAGTTGGTAACATTACATGGACTTCCTTTGTCTATCATCTTGTATAGGGGTAGTTAGTTGATATCTTAGTTTTGGAATCCTTTCTAGAAAGGTCTTGGTACCTAAGTAGATCTCAACACAACATTCCATCGATAGATGATGGTCAAGTAGAGTGTACTATCCATACTTTAGAGGACATATTGAAGGCTTATGTGATCGACTTCAAAGATAATTGAGATGGTCTTTTACCTCTTGTAGAGTTTACTTATAATAACATCTTCCTTTCTAGCATCCAGATGGATTCTTGTGAGTCACTTTATGGGCGGAGGTGTAGATCACCTATTGGTTGGTTCAAGGTAGGTAAAGCTACTTTTATAGTGCTATATTTTGTTCATGAGGCTATGGAAAAGGTTTAGCTGATTAGAGAGAGGTTGAAGACTGTACAGAGTAGTTAGAAATCTTATACAGATGTAAAGAGAAGGGACCTTGAGTTTGTTGGTAATGATTGGGTGATTTTTAAAGTTTTGCCTATAAAGGGGTGATGAAATTTGGTAAGATGGGGATGCTTAGTCCCTGTAATATTGGTCCTTACAAGAAGTTTAGACGGATTGGCTATTTGGCTTATGAGTTAGAGATGCCTGCTGAGTTGGTAGCAGTGCATCCGATTTTCCATGTATCTCTATTGAAGAAATACATTAGTAATGGAATATTTGTTGTTCCTTTAGAGAGTGTTAGTGTGAAGGATAGCCTTTCTTATGAGGAGGTGCTTGTTGAGATTATTGAGAGGTAGATTCATAAGTTGAGGAATAAGGAGGTCGCATTAGTGATTAACAAAGTAGGTTAATGTACTTAGTGATTTGTAAGTTGTGGGAACTATGATGAATTAACAAAGTAGGTTAATGTACTTAGTGATTCTTGAATGGTGTTCATGCATGTATTGCTTTTATTTTTGTTTTTATTGATTTTTAATGGTAGCGAACGTTACAACTTTGCTTGACCATAGGGGTAAACAATAGGAAAAGAGATTAACAATGGATATTTGAGGTAATCAAACCTCATCTAATTGCTTGAGCCTTTTCCAGGGATAGCTAATTCAAGATCAAGGGTAAGGGTCAATATGCAAACACTCATAGACCTAACTAGTGACTGAGTGATATTCATCTAATAGGGGCCAAAAGTCATTTAGGAACTTAACTTACCGATTTTGCATGCTAAGCACATGATAGATCACTAGTATGCTACGCTTACTGAGTTATGAAATCATGGGAAACACAATCCTAGTCCATTCTCACTGGTTGTTACAACTCTAATGGATACTATGTTACTTGATTTCTGAAAGCTTACAAACTGTTACTTGTTACTTTGAATCCCCTCTTTTGGAAATAATTGATTAATAGTTTAAATAACCGCATTGACCTGATTTCTAGCCATATTTCATGTGGGATTGATCCCAACCTAGCTGTATTCTATATTTGATCAACAACCACATTATACTTATTGTGAGGTGTAATTTGGAATACATCAAGTTATCAACCTAAGTTTCTACATATGCTATGTCATGCCTACCATATTAATTCCACAAAACTAACACTATTAACCCAAAATATCATTCTTTCAACCTCGATGATCATCCATAGTTCAAAATTTATATCTAGTAGTAAACATGGATGGTAACATAACTTCTCACATACTATACTGGCTTGCAACTATAAGAAAAAATCAAGAGACACTAGCCTACTAAAACCTCACGATAAAATAGTCGATCTTAATTTTACATTATCTAATTACAGTATATTAGCACATTGTCCTTTCACACATCGCTACTACTCATCCATTCATCTATCTACACTATATTCATAGCTCTATAATCATCAAAAGGGTTCCTTCTTCTAAGTCACAAAGTGCAGCCTAGATTTATCAATTCTTAACCACTTTATACTTTCATTCACAACCTATACTTGACCTAACACAATAACATACTCTAAGTCATCTTAACCGTCAACTCTTTCTCTATAAACTACCATGAAATCTACACCAAACTTATTACACCTTAGTCAATACCTAAGGATATATCACCCAATCACTTACTTAATAGATACATGACTCAAGATATATACTCAAATCAATCACTATCTCCATTTAGGATACTGCATTACTGACTTCATATATCTTGCTCTGGGATTTTTCTACTGTGTATAGCCTACAATACCCTAAGACACACTATCTCTTGGGACAACACTACCTAAGAATTTGGAGACATACTTCTCCCCCTTAAAGATGTTATTTGATACAAGGTTTAGAGAAGGGTCTGGATACACATCTTACTCTAGCTCAAATGAATGATTCATTTATATAAAAATGTGCACTTTCAAACTAATAGATTGAACACAATAATAGGATTCTCTAAAGACCTTGTGTAGTCTCTTAACTATCTGATGACTCTATCTAAGTGCACCACATCAATGGAAAATATGAGCTTTACTACTTCTATCACCTCAAAGATAAGGCCTAGTTAGTAAAATTGGAGCAATGCATGAATCTGGATAAGTTTCTTATGGATAGTTGTGTTGCATGATCTAGAGTATGAAAGAATAGGAAACATCTCTTAAATGCCCTGTAGCCTCATGATTATAAGTGTGGTGCACAACACAACCATAAGCAATACTCTATTAGACACCACTTCATAGACACCCTATGGCACTTGAAATCTATGCTCTGATACCAAGTTTTTCATGATACCAAGTTTTTCATGATACCAAGTTTGTCATGACACGAGTGTACACCCTAGGTGTAATCAGCACTCGAAACCACATATGGCCTAAGTAGACCCTTGTCTTAACATTCTATTAATACACAAATACTTAAATTATGCGTAAGCTGAGAAATAATAAGCATGGCTTAACTTCTGAAAGTAAAATAGTCTTTATAAAAAAAACCCATCAAATACTGAATAACTATTGTCTAATGAAGCCTCTAATGTCTGGACTAAAGTAAGTCTACCATGACAAGGCCCTAGCTACCTTTAACAAATGTCTAAAGACTGAACTGAGAACTGCAAACCAACTCTATGCCCCCTAGATATAAGAAGGACTCACCAACTACTGAATATGAAGGCTTATGGCACATCTGACCGCGAGCCTGAGTCTAAGCACCAGAATTTATATCATAAAAATGATATAGCACAAAAAAGAGCATCTATTTTGTTGAAATATGGTAATTGACTAACTATGACTGAGAAATATGTAAAATGATTTACAAATCATTATATATCATATTTAGAAGACTGGCGACCTAGAGTCATAAATCATACTTTAATGATTTATCTTAAAACTGAAAACTGAGTAGCTAGTAAATTGTCTAACTGAAACTGAATGGCTAGATAGCTAAATAACTGAATCATAAGCCAAACTAAATATATGAAATCATAAGCTAAACTAAATATATGAAATCATAAGCTGAACTGAATCCTAAGTCTTTAAGAAAATTTGAAAGCAAAACATTGTAAACAAAACTTATCTTAAAACTCAAGGTTTTAACCAAAATAATCTTTCTTAAAAACAACTAAGTATTCTTATTTGGGAAGTTTCTTACAACCAACATACACCATGCGATATCAATATGTCCAACCTCTAACTCGGCTAGAAGGTCTATTCTATACCTTGCCTGGGTATGGAACCTATCTATCTGAACTGTGGATCCACTACTGAGCCGCTTGGGCTAAAAAGGATTCTCCCAAAATAGCGGTATGATCCTGACCTACGGTGATAATTTAGTTTTGAGGCATGTGTTATTTGAATTCATGCCCACTTGGTGCTCATAATATATCATGTAACGTATTTTGAAATCATATCGCGATTCTTTGCTCAAATTATGTTAAAAAAAAGTATTATTGTGAGCTGATGCTCAAATTCTAATTCATAATCAAGTTCTGAACTTTCAAGTAAAACAAGATTTCTTTCAACTATAGTTCTCAAAAGGCGTAATACATATGCATCCCCTTAAACTTGCTCATTTTTCCATTTAGACACTTAAATGATAAGGTTTACCTATTGAACACCTGAACTTATATAATAGTGAATTAAGTAGGCACATTGTGCTGGCATGGCACAACATGTGTAGTACACTCTCCTTTGAGAGAGTGGGAGGCTCTAATTTTTTTGTTATAACTTTTTTTAATTCTCATCTTCTTCAACCTAAATTTACAGCCATTATCTTCACCTCTTTCACCACCATTCCACCATCTCCAACAATAAAATATTTTTTCCCTGAAGTTTTTTTTCTTTTTAACTTTCTTTTATTCATTTCCCACTATTAATTCTCTTCCACACCATATAAATTTTGTCTTACTCCCTTTTATCAAAATTACACCCATCGTCGTTACCCATACCCACCGCCACTGCTGTTATCAACCCCCCACCACCGCCAGCAACAATGACCATCTTATTCTCTCCAACGTCTTCTTTTTTCTTCCTCGCAAAAGATTAATTTCTTTCACCTAATCCATTTTCATATCCATCAACACACTTATTCATAAAATCTGTTGAAGATCTTATTGACTATGAATTATTGAAACTTGAACAAGTTTGATTTTATAAATCAACAACATTTACATCTCATTTTTTTCAAAATTTGTTGTACAATATTCTTCTCTCCAACATCTTCTTTTTTCTTCCTCACAAAATATTAATTTCTTTCACCTAATCCATTTCCACATCCATCAACACACCTATTCATAAAATCCGTTCAAGATCTTATTGACTATGAGTTATTGAAACTTGAAGAAGTTTGATTCTATGAATCAACAAGATTTACATCTCATTTTTTTCAAAATTTATTGTACAATATTCTGCTAAAATTTTTTAAAAAAATGTATAAAAGAATCTGAAATACAATATATTGGAATAACAAAGTTAGACTACATTGGAGGTAGTCCAATTAATAAGAAATGGGGTGGTTTGTTGTTGGTGGCATTACAATGGCGGTAGGAGTTGGGAGGTTGTGAATTTGTGTAAAAAAGGGTGTTCTTTCTTTCTTTCTTTCTTTTTTTTTTTTTAAAAATTATAATGTTGTGTAATTTTTTTATTTGTAATATTGCCATATCAGCAACGTTTGAACCTCACACACAAAACATTTGGGGTTGCTCTAAAAATTATGTTTAATTGACACACTTTATGAAAGATTTAGGAGTTCAATAGGAACGTGGCCTAATTGAGGTGCCAACATGAAAAAAAACCAACAAGTTCATGAGGCTGCTTATAGATATAAGAGGTTGCAGTGAAAAACATGATACCACTTCAAAATCACATTGTAACGTTTTAGGGTTCTTAAGACAGTCCCAAAACTTAATTTATAAATCAACATTAAGGAACAACTAAAGCTTCAGGAAATATTCGAAGTTTCTCATAACTTCATTGAAAACATTCCAACCAATAATTAAAGGGGATTGATTTGAATTTTGGGTTAGAAACCCTAACTTGATTTCAACTATAGTAGACTTATGAGTTCATTGGGCGTGAGGATGAACAAGATTCCCACACTAAATAAAACAATGCATACCTTTAATCACTCCTAAAGTATTCAAGAAAGAACCCTTGTTGAGGTAGAACTCTATGAATTCAGTTCTTGAAATCTTTGCTGAACTTCTCTTACAAACCCTAAGGTTATGGAGTGGAATTTCATTAGAAATCCATATTCAAAAGATAAAACTATCTATAATTATGAAGAAATTCATGAGAGAGACTTTCCTTGGGGGTAGATGATAAGGAGAGGAGAGAAAACCAACTTAGGGCTGATGGGAATGAAAAATAAAGTGGAAAAATTAGAGAAAATGACTTTTTAATGAACTCGATCAGCCAAATGTGTGAGCCCAAAGTGATCTCGCATAATAGGAATGCTGCTTGCACATTTGAAGCTTTTGATCGCATTTTTGGACATTTTTCTGAAAGTTTCAGGCTCATTGTCTGATCCCAAAGTGCGGATCACATACCAGAAATGCGATAGTCCTTTTGGCTTGCACAATTTCCATGTGTTGCTACCTTTTGGTCAACTGATTTTCTACTCTAGACTCGGATTAATAAATGATCAGTGGTGTTGGAAAAAGGACTTAAAGATCTTTTGTTGGGTAGGTACTGGGCTATGTAAGTTTTCATATTCTAGGTGGGGTGCTCATTTGAAGTTTACCCTAGATGAAACTTATTTGAAAATTTAATCGATAGAGAAGCTTTCAACTCAACTTTATGCTAAGGGTTTATTATGACCTTGATTTATATACAATGCTCTTCCAACACTAAAGGATTGATCTTAGCACCTATGAGAAGTAGAAATCTCATTGAGCTTGGATTTATTTATATACCTAGAATGGTTCAAACCTTAGCTTGAAAGTTCAAGGATTTTCAAGACTGATGAGAGGAACCTAACTGATAGGAATGCCTTTCGTGGTCTAAAGGTCTAGAAGATGAGTTTTGTGAATTTTGTATCCAATTGGAATACTATGCCCCACATAATTAACCTCAGATGTTGGTATAGCGGCATGAATAGATATGCTCGACTAAGGGTAATAATACCTCCCCGAGTAGCCTTGGATCCTAGGTGAAGCATGACATAATAAACTGAATGATGAGCCTTCTTTCCCTCACACTACTCAAATCCCCCCTGCTGAATCATCTTAATCTCCTTGGCAACATCTACCACTTTCAGAAATCTAGCCCCAAAAGAAGTAACCTAAGAAACACCCACATAAATCAAAATAATCAATCTATAAAGAAACCTCCTCATTCTCTTACCCTCTGTGGGAAGTATCATCAATAAGTACCTAACCAAGGCTTGAAATTTGCTCTCATATTCAGCAATCAACATACCTTTTTGTTCTAGCCACTCAAAATCATCCCTCTTATGCTTCCTCTCACTATGTAGAACAAACTTATCCAGAAACATCTAGGTAAAGTGAGCCCATAAAAGTGGAGGTGATGCACCTATCCTACTATCAACATAATATCTCCACTGCTACTTGGCTGGGCCAATCATCTAAAATTCTGTGTAGTCAACTCCATGACACTCCACAAATCCCATGTTGTGTAACCTCTTATGATAGCTGACTATAAACGCATACTCCTCCTCACACAAATCACCAGTATAAGTTGAAGGATTTATCATCCTGAATATTTCAAACATCTTCTACTCATCCATGGTCATGATAGGCCTATTGGAAAAATATCATGCAATACTTGGAAATATCCTACTATCTAAATGGGGAACTAAAATAGTAGTTGGCTGAGTCTCTAAGATTTAAAACCTTGGAGCAACCATCTGGTCTGGATTTTGACCTCTAACACAAGTCTGTGAACCATATTATGTAATAGGCAATATATCCACCTGATCCATCTCTTCAAGAAATCCCAACGTACTAACCAAAGTATCCTAAAACACTAGAGTAGAAATAAAACCAGATGGAACCTGAGTTGATCCATACTCCTCAACATAATTCGACTCATCCTCATTAACTACATCTAGAGTGAGATATGCTGCCCTAGTATGACCTTGGGTGGCTGTGGATACTTGTCCCCTCGTAGGTACTGCTACATGGCCTCTACCTCGGCCTCTCCCCTACCTCTACCTTGTGCAGCACCCCTAGTAGCAGGTAAGGGTATGGGTATAGGCTTCTAGACTCTTGTTGCAGAGGAATGAGTCCTCCCCATCTTTGAGAGAATGAGATAACAAGATCCAATTGAATCAACTTTGAATGATAATAAATGAAAGAAAAGAAGTTTCCTAAATGTCCTATGGCCTCTCGAAGATAGATATGATATCATCGTACCGATCTGCAAGCTACTTTACTAGAAATTACTCTTGTACTCAAGAGATCAATAACCTAGAGCTCTGATATCAAATTGTCACAACTCAAAATCATAAGTCGTGATGGCACCTATATTCCCAACTTGTAGGTAATCCAACAAAAACATTTTTGCCTGCTCCATTCAATAAGTTTAGTGGAAAGGTAAAAACACAAGCCAAATATCTCAATACTAATTCTTTCATAAATAAAATGTGAAAAAAGCTAAAATACCACACAAGATTGGTGTCATAGGTACTAGAGCTCATATGACATGATATAAGTCTAAAATGGGAATGACAAGTCTAAATGTAAGAAATATGTAAGAAATACACTTTTTGAAAACTAAACAACAAAATAAGTAAGAAGATAGATGAAGGTGTGGGACACGAAACATCCAAGTAGCTCACCACAACTCAAAAGTAATCCATACTCAGACTCAGGACGCTCCACGAGATGCAATCTTACCTTAAATCAAATTTGCACCATAAAAAATGTAACAAATGTAGTATGAGTATGATACCACATGTACCTAGTATTTCTCATAGACCGACAACAAAGAAGTAGTGACAGGAGTTAAGTAAGAAATCATTTTCTAATTTATAAGTCTACACTACTCAACAGTCAAGTTTCACTGAAGCGAGGGTAATCAACTGCCATGAAATATTCAAACATCAATTAAGCACATAGTCAAGTAAGTATGGATGATGTGATCCAATGCAATGAAATGTAATGATATGATATGCCTCAAATTCCAGTAATCTCTCAATTATATATAAATGATACTCCTCAGAAATACATCGAGATTTCATGACCCATGGAGGACTCGTGAGGTTCATATACCAACATAGATGGTCCTCACATTCTTGTACAGATGATCTCAATGCACTATCACAAAATCAACCAATCACTAACATGGATGATCTCCACATGCCAAACTCATAATTATAAAACAACTACAACATAGACGATCTTCACATGCTAGACCATTACTCATATTTAATCTCATATCAATACATATGTATAATATAATATTAATAGAATAAGGGATGACGATGCATCTAATTTCAATCAAATAATGGGCATTAAATATATTAACCTCAACTATCACAAATATACAGGTTAAATAAAGAAACACGAACACACAAAAGCAACAAGTCAACAATTCATCAGTTAATGCTCATATGCTTTGATATTCTCAGATTACATAGTAATAAACTTTCCATTTTATACCAATGGTACTCTTACAAATACACATCACACCACAGGTACAAGACCACCATCTTTCTCCATTATCCATTATCTATTCCATTGTAACACCTCACCCGTTCAAATGTTTAGACTAACCCGTATTTATAGGGTAAGAGTAGGAGTGCTTAATATGTTAGGAAGGATGTATCTTGTGGTAATTTAGTCTCACAATGGTCATATATTAATATTTAAAGTTGATAAAGTTGAAATAAAAGCAGGCAAAGGTTATCATAAGTTACTCTAGTAAATTCTTTAAAAATTTGGGTCAAATGTCTCAAAGCTTTTCTCCTAATATATAAAGATTTAGAGGGACCCCAACCTACCAAATGTAACAACTAAAAGTATAGTTCCCAATGCACTAAATGGTTCATCCATATGACTTTAAAATAGAGAGATATTCACATTTTCACAGAACTACACAAGTAGGCAGGTGGCTACGGGTCCCAGGTCAGCAGAAGGGTCTATAAGACCCATTTTATTTATTTAATTTCATCTTCATTAGAAAAACCCAAAAAAATTATTACATATAAAGCGTAAAAACCCCATACATCTCTTTTATCTCAAAATAGATTCTTAATTAAAGTTGTTCTGTGTCGCAAGCCCATCATTTTTGTATTATTTGCTCCGTCAATATGTAATATAGTTACATAGGTGTGTTCTAGCAGGGGTTTTGGCTGAGGGGTGAGGTTTTGAGTAGTATTTCAATCTTAAGATAAAGTTAAGACCCTCCTTTCATTGATTCTATATTTGGTATGCCATGGATAGTATTTTATGGTAAAAATTCATATCTTTTCTTGGATTATTATAGTACCCATAATTCTTGTAAGTTGATTGAGCTATTATCATGGTATAGTATTGCTGGGGTATGTGCAGAGGTCATAGATCTTAGATTCATGGGGAAAAGGTATGTTAAGAATATTCTTTATTTTCAGCATGTTTCCTTGGAGCCTAAGTATGATAGGGTAAGTATATTAATATCGAGTTACTCGTAGTCGTAGTTGTTGTATTGGATTCTTTTATAGGTATACCTTCCTCTTGTCGAGATTCTTATTCAATAGATATTGACCTTATTCTAGCTCTAGCTTAGAATTACTATTATAGATTGCTTATAACTTTCCTGCTTACTTTCGGGCTACTTATTTGCTATTGTTGTTTTTAAGATTATTCTAGCTGCTTCAGATACAAATACAAGAGCCTTGTGTACTTATATACAGACACAGTGAGCCTTGTATTCTCGAGCTATTCAGAGCCTTTGGGCTAGCTAGTTATTCAGAGTTTTTGAGCTAAGCAGTTATACAGAGCCTATAAGATAGATAGATATAGAGCCTTTAGACTAAGCAGTTATACAAATACTTAAGGCTAGACAAATACTACATGCTATATAAATATAGAACCTTCAAGCTAAGCAGTTATACAAAGCCTACAAGCTAGAAAGATGCACAACCTATAAGCTAGATAGATACAGAGCCTATAATCTAGACAGATACATAGTCTATAGGCTAGATAGATTCATAGAGCCTTTGGGCTAATCAGTACAGGTAATCCATAGGGTAAAGTTGGGGAAAATAGGGATAGTTAGATTGCAGTGTAATATATGTGGCTTATAGGGGCTCAAATAGATTTTTTGATTATTATTTATACCTGCCAGACTTATGGGGTCAGGTTATTATTTGCTTAGATGATTATGTATCTTATTACAGTAAAGGTAAGTATGTTAGAGTCCTACTCATTTTCCTACCTTATTACCATCAGCTTTTATATTTTAAATTCAATTCAGATTTTTAATATACCTTATATACTTGTTACTTTATTTTGTAGTGACTTGTATGGAGGTGATGCATTCATGCCTGCATATCTTGATTGAAAACCAAAGAGGCCTTCCGATTAGTACGACCAATCTCCAGCAGGTTAGCTAGGTACTGTCTTTCAGAGTTTCTAAGGTTTGTTACGTTTTGTTGTAAATAGGTTTTGGGCAGTCAGGGTCCTGACCTGGCAAAGTTTATTACTCTTATAGGCTTATAGACTTTAGGTTGTATAGATATGTATTATTTCCCATGTTGGATTTGTCAGTTGTCCTTTTAACATAGTAGTCTATTGGTCTTGATCGTATATATAGATATAGATATATGTTTACCTTATATGCTTCTAGATATCATGGTGTCCTCGACAACTCACATAGCGTTGCTTGATTATAGACAACATGGTTTTCTTGATGGCTCACATAGGATTTAGTTTCTATGCTATATGACTACTAGGATCAACTGAGGTTAGTGCAGGTTGTATTGGCAGGGGACTTGCCAGTCGAGGGGTTAATTTTAAGCTGAGATATACTTATTTGTTTTCTTGACTCTGTGGCTGGTATTACACTTATAGTTTAGTTGCCCAGTAAGGGTGCTCAGGTTTAAGTTGGCATTAGGTGCCAGTTGCAACTCTACTTAAGTCATAACAAACTTGGTATAAGAGTAACGCCATATCCTACGGAGTCTACAATCCGTGTCTAGTAGAGTGTTATTTATAAATATGTTGTGCACCACATTTTATAAGTTGTAAGCTATATGACATCTTTGAATAGTTAGCTTTTTTCCCCTCAAATCATGCTATAGAGCTGAGTCTTAAGGGTTGAGTTTTTGAGCTTATGATTGTTATTTGCATACAAGGAGATGGTTGATACCAGACATAATAGAGATAGACAAATGCTAGATATGGATACAGTTGGGCATATTAGTAGGTACCATCGATAGAGTTAGACCAGTCTTATCCTAAAGGGAGACATCTTCACAGCCCCCTCCAGTGTATGTACCACCTCAAGAGACTCCCAAGGCTATAATATCTCTAGCTCAACCTCCAGTTCTAGCTCCAACTCTCTCTAATCTGTCTAATTAAGCTTTCAAGAGCACAGTGTATATATCGGCACAGTTAGTAGTTGAATGGCGACAGCCAGTGGTACCAGATATTGATGGACATTATGAAAGACCCAAAAGTTTGAGGGGTTGTGAGTTTCTTACCTTCAGTCCCTTATAGTTTATGGGGATATATCACAGATAAGACCCTCAACACTTTATAGATCATCTTCAAAGGAACTTTAGGGTTATGTTTTCCTCAACGACTAAGTTAGTTGAGTTTGCAATATTTCTATTTTGTGATATAGTAGTGTTATGGTATGATAATTAGGAAATATCCAGGGGTAGAGATTCACTCCCACCCACCTGGGATAGTTTTATAGAGGCCTTTATATATTATAATTTTCTATGAGAGATTTGGGATGCTTCAGTAGATCAGTTTTTTAATCTTTGATAGGGCAGTATGAGTGTTCGAGAGTATGCTTTGAGATTTGATTCCTTGGCTAGGTATGTACCAATATTTGTTGATATGATGTGTGACAGAGGTATGTGGGTTTATGATAAAGCTTGACCCATACTATGTTAAGGCTTGTACTAAAACTGCACTAAATGATGATATAGATATATCATAGATTTAGGCCTTTCTATAGGACATAGAAAGGCTCCGACATTAGTAGTATATCTCTGAGAGGGTAGAGAGAGTAACAAAAGAGGGCTATGCCCTTGAGGTTTTAGATAGAGGATCAGGGTGGTCCCGAACCTCGGTATTCCAGCAGGCTACCAAGGCTGATACATCCCAAATCGACATTAACATTTTGAGGCCTATAATTCAAGGTCAACACATAGATATCCAAGCCGTGTTTATCTTATGGACACAAGGACATGCTTGGAGGACCCCTTTTGAGCTCCTAATAGAGCAATGTCATGTTTGGGAGATAGCTTGAAGCGTATACGGACTAATAAAGCAAAGAAAGAACCCAAAAAACATTTTACCCAAGGTGACGGCTCACTTGGTGATTCACCACAGCCTTGAAGGTTCACCAGATGAACCTCCAAGAGAGGATAACCCAAGGGAGCTACTGATTTGGCCTGACGGTTCAAGTGATAAACCACCATGACCTTGAGGGCTCATCTGGCAGTTCGTCAAAAAAAGACACTCAAGGGAGAAATTCTACCTAGCCTTGACGGCTCAAGTGGTGTACCACCAAGCTACTGATTGTTCACTTGGTGGCTGGTCAACCCTCATCAATCCATATTTTTTAGATAGTTCTTTAATTGTCTTCAAGTGCCACTTTTGGGTCACTTTTGTAATAGACTATAAATAGATAAGTCTAGGTTTTCATTAGTTAGTTTTTTGATGAATATTGATTATGAGACTCTTGAGAGATCATGAAAGTTTGGAAAAGCTTGTGTTGATTATTGCTTAGAAAAGTTAGTTGCGAGGAGTTAAAATCTGAAATTTGAGCTTAATCCGATAAGATTTGAGTGTTCCACCATTGTTGAAGCTTAAGTTTGAAGAAAATTTGAATTGGGTTCTCAAATCTGAAATTTGTGGTTGAGTTTTTGAGCTTAAAAAATGGGGTTTGTTCGAGATCTTAGAAGGTGCTTGGGTTTCAAATTTTGTCAAATTCTGAGATTGTTTGATTAATGGTAAAATTTTGGGTATTCTTGAGTTCTTCATAATATTCAAGTCTTGTCGAAGAAGAACATTCAAAAAAGAAGGGTTTGATCCAAAAAGGGCAAATAAAAAGGAGTTGTACTTATTTGTGTAAATGAATAGTCCAACGATAGTACAAGGGCCCATAAAGATTCCTTATCTGAAGAGACTGATCAGTCAGTTCAAGCCCTATTCTGGAAAGGGGTGATGGATCCTCTAACAGTTAGTCGCAAGGATAATGGTCAGTCACCAAGAGGAAAGCTTAAACCTATTCTGAAAGGTTGCGACGGTTTGCCTGACGGTCAGTCAAAAGGTTGATGATCATTCAACTGATCAATCATCAAGAGAAAGCTTAGGCAACATTCGGGATAAGCCTTGACGGCTCCCCTGATGATCAGTCAGCCTATTGATGGTCAGTCACATGATCAGTCACATTGAAAAGTTTTCGTAAGCTCATTTTGGATTCCTAGTTTCATTTCTTTGATTCTTAATCATTTTTTCTTTGATTCCTAAGCTAATTAACAACTAGTAATCACCCTACTTAGTTGTGATTAGTTCTTGAGTTCATTTTTCTTTCTTCATTTTATTTCTTTTGTGTTTTTCTAGTTTTAACTTCGTAGTTAACTTCTTAATTCAAGTCCTTTTGTTTATAATCGAGTCATCCATCTTTATTATAAACAAGAATCAATTCCATCAGATAGTAGCAATCGACACCTAGTGTACCACTGAAGTATAAGCAATCAACATTAGGCATATAAAGGTGAGAATCTTACGAGTGTTGGTGATGAGCTTTTACTACTAATCTTGTTTGTTCATTTTATAGGTACAAGGAGTTATAAGGAAGTATGTCATTGATAGCCTCGGATACATATGACTACAATATGGGAGACTATGATTGTAGTAATGAAGGCTATGACTATGATAGAGATGGTGATTATAGAGATTATGGAGGCTATGAATATAGCAGTGATCAAGAGCCGTGTGGGAATGAGAGCTACTATTTCAGAGAAGAATATGAGAAAAATGGTAACTATATCCCTTATGATGAATATGGAGAGGATGGAGAGCCTTATGATAGTTCTTATGATGATGATAGGGCATATGAAGAGTCTTACACTTTCCACTCCAAGTATGAATATGATGTGAGGTATAGTACCTTCTCCTACACACCTTATAAAAATTATGGTGGGAATGTTCATAAGACGAGCGAAGATACGTATTCTTGGTCTTGTAATACTTCTTATCCTAGCCAAAGAGGTGCAAATGGGTATGCTAGTTCAAGTAAAAGTCATCCAATGGGAAGAAGAGAGTGTAAGACTCCAATGTCTAGGGATGCTACATCTTATCCTTCTTGTTCTAGTGCTCAAACATTGGGACTTAGGACCACCCAAGGTGGATATGAAGGGTATAGTAAGAGTCGTAATCTCACTAGAACACCTCTTCCTATCTTCAAAGAAGAATGATATCCCGAGGCTTATCTTTTTTGGGAATGCAATATGAAAGGATTTTAGGGGATTATGATATGAGTGAATTCGAGCAATCCACTTATGCCACTAAACACCTTCGAGGCCTAACTTTGAGTAGGTGGGAACTTGTAAGAAGGCCTACTCGAACTTAGAGAGAATTAAAAGGAATCATGGGAGACAACTATATACCGAAAGGATACATGAAGCTTTATAATATTGATCCAAAAAAAATATTGTTAAAGTAAAGGTCCATATTTGTGGAACTTCGGGGCTCGATTTTATTCTTGATGATTGGTGTTATGCCAACTAAATCATGCCTTCTACGGTGAGCTATTTGAGGATACCTCAAGTGTTAAAGTGATATCGATATACCATGGAGGGATATGAGGTTACTAAGAATGTGAAGGTCTCTTTTACTTATAAGGGGTACTATGATGAGGTTTGGTGTGATGTACTTCCCTTGAACTTTGGTTATTTGTGTTTGGGTGCCAATTGGTTTGAAATACATGCAGTTCCAAATGAGAAAATTGGGCCAAGATTATAGTGGACCAATGGGGAAATCATCTCTTTCCACCTACCCTTCCCAAGCCTCAAGTAAATATGACCACTTACTCCAAGTCCCTTGATAATAAGAGACAAACGATTGGGAGGAGTAACGTAGTACAAAGTGGTAACCCAAGAGTGGAAAAAGGAGAGGTTGTGAGGAGTGAAGTGAGGGTGTTACCATAAACTCAATCTAACTTTGTTTGTACTTCTCTTAGTAAGTACACTTGTGTAGGTACTAACTTTGCAAATGAAGGAGGAATACAAACTTCAAACATAGGGTCTAATCAAAAAGATCGGGAGATTAATTTGGGCCTATGTATCAAACAAAATGAATAGTCTAACAAAACTTCGAAATAAACCTTGCACCAAGATAAAGAGGAATCTTCTTATGAGCTTCAAGGTAACAAAGCTAACTCTTGCACTATAGTAAATGTGAAAGATCATTGTGTGGCTAACAGCTAATTGAATGAGAATGCTAGCTTTCCTACATGTAATTCTAATGATTCTTTGCCTTGTGTTGATAATGTACATGTTAAGAGTGTAGGTACACTAGTTGATCCTATTGATGACCAAATTGACTCTTCTTGTAAGATTGATTTGAGTCCATCTAGTGTTGAATGATAATACATTGTCTTGTGAAAATGGTGATGATCAACTTGCTTGTGAATCTAGTCCACTACTTGAGGATGTTTGTGATGTGATTAGTGAACCTCAAGTTAGTGATGATTTTGATAATGTTGGTCAATTGAATAAGAGTGACCCTTTGAGCATATTTTTTTAATGAAAATCCTATTACATGCTTAGCTCATAGAGATGATCATGTGTTTAAAACTTCTTCTAAAATTGATAATTAGCTTTTCGAGAGTGAACTACATATTCCACTTCTCCTTTTTGGATTGATCTTTCTCTCTTTAAGTACAATGTCTTGTTTAAAGATGATGAAGTCACTCTTAGAGAATTAACTAATGGTGTGGATCATTTTATTAATGTATCTCTTCTTGAGGGCTATACCCTTTATAACAACCCACTATGGTGTGACAACATCCCTCCCAAAGATGCAAATCTCTTCTTAGAAGATGAGAGTACTCTTGTAGGGAAGGGTTATAAAGAATTGAAAGGTGATCTTTGTTTCCCAATTACTTCTTGTTCTTTGAGTGTTCCAATTCTTGAGCATACTCTTGATAATGTTCTTGAGCCTAGTAGTGGTCATGCCCATGAGGTCACTTTAGATGAAATCAATTTGCGTGAAACCTTTCTTTACTCTCTATTTGCTCATGGTATTGCCTATGCTTGTGTGGAGAGTATATCTTTTTATGTTGGTGGTACCTTTAGGCAAAATGAGTGTTATTTAGACCCATGTATATGGACACTCTATCCATTTGAGCCCGGTGACCATTTTGGAATGTGGTGGTTGTTATACACCTAACTTGGAGCTTGGTCAAGATGACAAGCAAGATTTGGTTAGAGTTGTTGGTACTATTCGTTATGATGGAGAGTCTTTCTTAAGGATTTATAATCAACTTGATGAACCAAAGCTGTGTAAGGGAAAGATCATCGACAAAGGTGAGTGTTTTTTAAAGAAGGGGAGCAATGAAAAGGTCCAAGAGAATTCACCATCATGTGTTCCAATCCTTGACTAAGGCCTTATTGTTTGCAAGTCAAAGAGTGAGTCATCTCTTGAAAACACTTTGGATGAATTCTATGTATGTGATGCCTTTATTTATCACTTGATTGCATGTGATGAACCCCTATTTCTAGGTGGTATTATTCTTATAACCCTTAAGGAAAATGTGTCATTGCCTCTTTGGGTGTTGCTTATTTACTTGCATCCTTGTTTGACACACTTGTGCATAAGTTGTGTGGACCACAATTCATGGATGCTAAGTTGATTACTTATTTAGAAAAGAGTCCATAGTTGTTAAAGACTTCTTGTCACCTTTATTGGGTTGGACAATTGGGAGTGTCAAATGGGACTCTTAGGAGCATGTTTAACATCATTAATATAGGGAGCCAAACTTCATGGTAGAACCACTTGTCTTGGATTTATTTGTTATTTAATAGGGTCTCCATTGTCCCTAGTAGCATGACTTCATTGATGAACTCAATTCCCTTGGAAAGTTACTTGAAGAAGAGAGGTTCTATATGTTTGAAACATCTTTCTCTCTCTTTGTGTTTTCCTACTCTTGAGGGCACCTTGGATGAGAATAGTGTCCTTACCACCTTTCTTTTCTACATTTTTGCATATGATGTTATTCTTGACCATGTTGAATCTACATCTTATGTGAGCATGCCTTGTTTAGAAAGGAAGAGTAATATGTGCTTAAATGCTTTGATTCCATCCTTATGTGTATTGTGTGTTAAAACTCTTGAGCCAAGTGGCATTCTTGTAAATGGTAATACCATGGATGAGATTTCTATGCTTGATTACTTTCTATACTACCTCTTTGCCTATGATGAAGTCCATGCTAGTTTTGGAATTATTTTCTTTAAATGTAGTAAGCTTTTTGGTTTGTCCACTTGTTTGAGTAAAAACGCAATGTGGGTCTTTCATATCTTTGACCCCGGGAAACTCATGTGGATCTTTGAACCATTGGTGGCACCACTTTTAGTGTGGTCTCTTGGGAAAATAACAAAACAATTGTGTCTTCTAGCTCCTAACACGAATGTGATCTTATCGTTTTGGTTTGTTGATGCCATTATGACCTTTGTGGTTTCTTTATTTCTTGGTATTTCTCATAACTGGTTCCTTTTCAACCTTTTCAATGAGTTTTTCATGTTAAACACAAAGGACCCTTGGTTATATATTAAGTGTGTGCAACCTAGGTATGGTGATTGGATTGATTTTGCTAACACTAACCCTTATGCCTTGAGGATATTGTGGTTGTTTGTTTTCCCTATGGTTTTGCAAGGTTTGGATTCGAAGTCGAATCCTTTTCAAGAAGGGGAAGATGATACATCCCAAATCGGCATCAACACTTTTAGGCCTATGTTTCAAGGTCAACACATAGAGATGCAAGCCCTGTTCTGTCATGACCTAATCTACCGGATCGTGAGGGCACCTACTCTAATCCACCTAGATAGGAGAACCCCTTACCAATAAGAAAACATACATGCGTAAGTCTTTAATATTCGAAACAATCAGCTTTTATTACATCTTTTTAAGTAAGGAAATACGAAAATAGAAACTACCCTAGGACCTAATCTAAACAGGTATAAGACCTACTAAGGAGGGAAAGTAGACCAGTCACAACTTCTACCATGAGTAAGACGAGTGGGAGTTGCTGAAGAGTCACTATTACATCAGTCGAGAAACCAACACTGATTCCTGCAAAATATTATACCCCAAAAAGGGTATAGCAAGAGTAGAATCAGTACAAACCACACATACTGGTAAGCCTCATCGGTTGACCCGAATTGGATTACCTAAACATATCATAAATATTCAAGGTAAAACATGCATTCTTTTAATCTCATTACCGAGCCCCTAGGACGACCCCATTTTCTATCACTAAGCTCTAGTCATGATATCTGAAGTACAACTCCTCCCCCCTATAATTCTACTACCCCAAGTCTCTAAGTCTGACCTCACACCGAGGGTCAACCTATCCTCCAAGAAGGCAACTACGATGAGGGAAAAACCCTAAACCCGAGTCCAAAATCTAACAAGTCACCTAGTACCCTGGAGAAGACTCACCCGTACATGTAAACTGTCCACATGGCCCCCTCGAACATCTAATCAGACTTAACCCATGAATCATACACAACCTTCTCTTTATTCCGCTAGCCTAGGACTCTTTACCCAACCCCCACCCCTTGACTAACTATAATACAACAAGTTAATACATATTCAAGATACATACACCTAGCATAACAAGCAACAATAGGCAAATACGGAATTACACTAACATGCCAACATATTAGCACCAAGTAAAGTTTAGGAAGGCTACACAGATATCCAAAAGATGATTAGTTAAGTCAAACCATGGTCAAGTCAACACGATATCAAGGGCACTCCAATACAACATCAAAATCCATTCCATAAATACCAGTGGAAAAGTCATACTTAATTCTAAGATCAATGTCAACATACTATGACTCCATTAATCAAATATATGGCAAACCACCAGACCATGCAAGGATCCCACACATATGTAGCACATAAATATATCCTCGGTTCACTTCTGAAACCATCAAACTCACCTGACCGTCGTACATATACGCAATAGGTGATGTATCCACCCTCTAGACATGACCTGCAGGGGACAATTACCGTCCATGTACTAAAATCCCAGACACAAGTGTCAGCCAACCTTGTCCCACCAAAAACCTACGAGAACATTCTAAATACCGAACATTCCACATTTAGCAAGTAGGTAGCTCAACATCATAGAATAACCGTAAAATCATTTACAATGACCACACTAAAAAAACATTCATTAACAATCCCCATATAAAGTTGTTAACATGCTCATATACGAAAAATTAGATTAAATTACAATATTATCACCTACACTACCGGCTAGGGCCTAAGCCACAACACACCCGCCATACTACGCTCCTTAGACTAACACAAGGATTACCACATTAGTTTCTTCAGAGGCTCACTAACACCCTATCCAGTTTAATCAATTTCCTTTTAAGGTTCATCTAACAACCGGTAATTGTTATTCTTTTACCCCAATAACAAGTATGCAACCATGAACTATCCAGTTTATAGCACAAGTATAGCAAGACATGATAAGGTATATGGATAGCCCCTAATAATACATAACCCAAACCTTTGGTCAATTTTAGCCATCCCAACTCTGTGCGGCCTAAATATAAAATCTCCCATCCATCTACGTTATATTCATGCTCATTAATTCGGGTCTAAGCTACTCAATTAACCTTGGCTTACCTAGATGTCAACTGTAACACCCCGTAAGTTTCGGAGTCGGATTAATTCCTATAGCATTTATGGAAATAAAGAAACATGAGAACTTTGGGGATTTTTGCATTTAAAATATTGGGCTTAAGCCATTGGGCCTTAATTAGAAGACATGGCCCAAACCAAAATTTTGACCCATTCTTGCATTTTTGACCCATTGACCAATTCCACTTGATAATTAATGCCAAAGATTGGATAAGCAAGACTTGAGGACCTATATATATGGGCAACCATCAGATTTTATTCATTTTGTGCCACCCATGCCATTTCTAGAATTTTCTCAAACATTTCCTTCAACAATACAAACCCTAACTCTTCATCTTTTGGACCAAAGCATCATCTTGCAAGACTTGGTAAGTATATACTATCATGGTTTAATATATATTATGCATGGAATATAGTTTATATCATTTTGGTTATGTTGGTGAAGTGGGAGAAGTTCCCTATGTGCAAAACAATTTGTGTTTGCTAAATCGGAGGATGATTTATGGCTTGAAAACTTGAACATGGGGTTGTGATCTTGATGAAAATGAACTTGATGGATTCAATATGGATATATGATGTGATTATAGTCTTGACTTGTTCTCTACTTGTGCATAGTGTTTGGAAATTTTTATTGAGAAATTGGTTATGGTTTTGATGGCAAGTTGGCCGTAAAGTGTCGTTTTGGTGATGTTATGTGTGTTGTGAAATCATGGATGGTGGTTGGCATGTTGAATGATCAAAAATATGTTAAAATGAAGTTGGTTATGATCATGGACCATTCATGGCATCAAAAGACCCAAAACGAAGCCATTTCGGACCAAAACGGGCATCCGCCCCGCAGACGAGGGCATCTGCGGGCGCAGATGCCAACGCAGATGGCACTGGCTGCTGCCAATGGCCATCTGCGTGCGCATGTGACTGACCTGCATGCACAGGTCAGTCCAGAAATGCATTTTGGTTGCTTTCGTATTCCTTTGATCCCCGAAAGCCCCGATACCCTTTTGGGATGTAATTATCAACTTGTAATGTCATTCTAATGACTTTGAAGTGTCGTATGGAGGTGTTTTGGATTATGTTAAGTATGGATGGTTGTTTGTATGTTGTTATAAAGTCATAATTACGACGGAATGATAAAGGGAAAAAGCATAAAGGGTAAGTATGGTGTGAAATGCTATCGATGTGTGATCTCTTGGTCAATGTGTGTGATGTCTTGGTGTTGTTGGTATAGAAATGCAGTGGATTGTATTGGGAGGGGGTGACATGACATTATATGGTAGCCACATAGTTCATTGTCGTCTTGTACGATTATATAGGGACTAGTTGCTAATGTAAGTCCGGTATGACCTTGTATTGTAGACTAAGAAGTAAAGAAGGAGCTAGACCATTGTATTCATACCTAGATTCGTGTATTCATACTTGGAAGTGCAGGTATGTAAGGTTACTCTTTCCGTGTTCTTCTACATCATATTGTTCCTATTGACGTTGGTCATGTTTCACTTCCGAAAGGCATAAAGCATATCAATTCAAGTTGACGTATCTTATTCTTCATATGTAACCTATTGGCTTGTTCTAGTTCTAAAGGTTGTGAAGTACCTCAATTCAGGTTGACATATATTGTTATCCATATATGCCCTATTCTTAGATGAACTATGATTTACTTATCTCATATCCATTGGCTATTCATTGACTGAAATCCCAAGGATGCCATAATGTCGTGAGTCCTAAAAGGATGATCTAAAGAGAGAGTAAGGTATAACGAGAATCTATTAATGCTTGCTTAGCATGTCCAAAATATGTCATGATCCCAAGGTCTCATAGTTTGATGATTGTTGTTCTTGTATCAATTTGTCATAAGTAGAAGTGTCAATCTTATAAGAGTAATGAAGGAAGTAGTAGGTGGGTTAGTTTAATCATCCCTCATAAGTTAAGGTATCAATCTCATGACGTAGAAAAGTGAGGTAATAGATATAGGTGTGTTTCGAATAGTGTCTTGATCCTTAGTGTATAAATGCTCAATAGATGAAGTATGTATCTCTCTCATAAGAAGATGTGTGCTAGTAATCTCATGAAGTGAAGGAGTGAAGTGAAACGTGTATATTCTCATAGACTAGTGAAGGGTAAAAGATTGTAAGGAGTAAGGTGCATGGTTATTATATGCTTCATTAAGTAGGGATCACATTCAAGAGGGGTTCAAGTTCTATATAGAAAATCCCAATATTACGCTATGATAGTTATGGTATTCCAAGGGTGGGGGTCCAGTATTATATACTTCCTTATATAAGATCTCATAAGAAGTAGCAAGTGAGTTAATCTCTTGGAAGTAGAGAACTAGTGTGTAGATATGCTAACTCTAAGTTCTGAGAATGTGATGTTCTAAAATGTAATAATGTTATGATTGTGTTTGTACCAAGCTGGTAAAAGTTGAGGTATATATATATCATCCATGGGGTGCAATGGACACCTGCGTGACGGTCCTCTATGTATATCATCCATGGGGTGCAATGGACACCTGCATGACGGTCCTCTATGTATATCATCCATGGGGTGCAATGGACACCTGCATGACGGTCCTCTATGTATATCATCCATGGGGTGCAATGGACACCTGCATGACGGTTCTCTATACATCATCCATGGGGTGACAGGTACACCTGCATGACGGTTCTCTATGAATTTCCCACTGATCAGTTGGGCCTGGGCAGTATGTAGTTAATCATTTATTAAGTGAAGTAAGGTAAGGTAGAGAAGCAAGTAGAGTGGAGGTATGATACCCCTACCATAGAGTGGTTGTAGGTGATATTTTATTAATCCACCAATAGAGTGGATGTGTGTGGATGAATGTTATTCTTTCGTGATTTATTTACCAAGTAGTAGAACTATAGTGGTAATGAACATAGAAGCTGGAAAGAATCTCTTGAGAGCTAATGCGTATGAAAGATATTTCTATGAGCAGTAAGGATAGAGAATGAATGTCCTAAAATGCTCGTAACAAAAGTAATATGCAAGTTTCCAATTACAACGATGGTTTAACCATATTAAATAATCTCTCCTATTTATTTCATTGACATTATCCTATTTATTTCATTGACATTCTCATGTATGATGTAATTTCTCTAGCCTTACATATTCAGTACATTCTCGTGCTGACCCCCTCGGGGGACTTACCTTACATGTGCAGGTGCAGACATTAGTAGACCTCGTCCGTAGATTGGGGGATCATTTGCAGAGTTTTGGTGAGCTCCACTTGGTTCGGAGCTTTTCGAGTCATAGTGTACATTGTTTTGATATTGTAAATATTGTATAGACATGGTCATGTATTTGTTAGAGGCTTTCGTAGACCTATATGGGTATGTGAATGAAAGAAGTGTACGTTCAGTTCTACGTAATGGCTCCAACGGCCAAGTTTTATATATATGTTTATGGCATAAGTTTCCATGTTTATGATTTCTACATAGTTGCATAAGAAAGAATAAGACGCATATGAGGGCATGCATGTGAAGGTTCATGAGCAAAGATTGGTTCTCTCGGGCCATATCGGCTTCGGGTGCCAATCACGTCCCGATGGGATTCAGGGCGTGACATCAACCATCTATAGAAGGAATGAATGAGTGCTTATTCCACCCTTGCCAAGATCAAGGACACGTTTATCTCTGAAAATCCATGGGTTTTCACCCATCCGTACCTCTTTCTTCTCTTTTCCGTGGCTCTAAGGCATGAGAGGCAGCCTTTTGGGTTTTTGGAGCCTCCCACGTCCTTTGTTTCAACCAAAATAGAGAAAAGAAATAAAACCCGCTTAAGTGGATATTCTGGTCTATGTCACCCCACTATAGCGGCCTACTCACCATTATAGCGGTACCACTATAGCGGGCTAACGTCAGCCCGACCCAAATGTTTAAGTCCCTAAAATTTTAAATACTCGTGGTCCTACATAAGCATTCAAATAATATCCCAATAATTTATGAACCCCACACTAATATCGAGGTGTTTCCTAATAATGACCAGATAGATACCAATTTACCCATCGTTCGTCTAGATACTTTAGACTTACCACCCTACCCACATGATCGTACACCACTAATTACCACTACCTAGATCCTAATTTGAAATTCAAAATACCCGACAAATTTTATCGAAACACAACTGCCCAAACCCCGATTCACTAATTGTATAAATCGAGACCCTACCACCAGTAACTCTGGAAAAGGTTCTTCATGCCCACACAAGTATGATGCGAATAAGTAATTTCCCTCCGAAGGCCAAAAATACCCAAAACTAGTCGAACTACAAACATCGGATGGGGTGTTAAAGGATTGAAACTCAAAAATCTAAGGAGCCTAAGGCGGGACCCTGCTATAGCGGCTAATAGCCCGCTATAGTGGTTTGAAGCATAATATAAAGGGAAAAATAGTTTTATTTACCATTTTCCCTTCTCTACTCAAAAATTTACTCTCCCCGTCTCCCGATCACTCACCTCATCACCAGAAAAGGTAAATATTTGACTCTTTTACTCCCCATTACTTCGTTACTCATAAAATGGCATGCATTAGGCTAGATTTTATGTTGGAAAAGAGAGTTTGAGTGAGTTTCAAATTTTTGATCTTTGGGGCTTGGTAGTGTTGAAAATTCAAAGCATGGATGCCTTCCTTACATTTACAATGCTCCTATTGCATTCTGAGCGTAAGAAACTTTTAGTGTATAGCCTAAACGGGCCTTAAATAGAAGAGAATTTAAAGGGTCCTTTTTGGGTTTGAAATGGTGATTTGGGCATGATTTAGGAGTTATCATGCCTAAATTTTTGTATAAACTAGTTCTAGGACATTGCTGGAACACTGATCTGAGTCTAAAATTTGAAAATGGGAAAATTTGAATCAAGGGGCGCCAATGCACCCCTTGACTGCTGGGAAGAATGAAGACTGCTATAGCGCGGTACCATCATAGCAGAGAAGTTCCCACTATAGTGGCGCATCTATATCAGCAAACCTACCGCTATAGCTGGAGGCCGCAGGCAGTGGTTTCCCAGTTAAAGCTGGAAATTTTAAACTTTTCCATCTGATCTTTCCTTGATGCTTGATGAATGCTAACGAGTTTCTTTTGTCAAATTTTGCAGGTTAACATATAGAATGGACGGAAACCAAGCTAATGCCCCCGCCTATGAAAACTTTCCAGACGAAGCTAGCCAGGAATGATTTCGAGAGCACCGGCTAATAGGGATTTTCTATGAGTGAGGCTTCGACATAAGGAAGGTGGAGGAGAAATCACCAAAATTCTACATCGAGATGCAGGAGTTTGGTTGGGGCCTACTGGTGGTAGCTCCCCCTGATAGAGTCACCACTTGGAAAAGGCTCTCATCCCTACCATGCTCTGGGATTCCCCCAACCCTACCATCTGCATCCGGGAAGTGGATGTCCTGATTGACTCTCACACCATCAATGAGGTGCTTAGGGAGCCTCACATCTCCAATGCTGACTACTTGTCTAAGGCCCGGGAGATGGATATGACATGGCTGCAGGACACTCTTATCCCTAAAGATTTTTGGGATCAGGTATACTGACCTTTCATCGAAGGTGTTACTAGTGTTTACTTTTCAGCCGATGCTAGGAGGTGGCTTAACCCGAAGAACTAGAGGATTCGCCCGTCTAACAACACTACAGTGCTGACCTACCCTCTGGATTCGGTGAAAGTCTATGTTATTCATGGAATTCGACTGAATGTGGGGGAGAAGATTGTAATAGAGTGGAAGGACTTCTACCAGGCCCTTAGAAAGGGTGCCTTTCTTCTCGAGCTGGTATCGGAGTTGTGTAGGCAGGTGGGGGTACCAGAGGAGCCTATTGATATGGAGGCAGAGATGGACATCCCTTTTCACCCTATTTTAGTGAGAATGCCCTAAATCTAGAAGAGTAAAATGAGAAAGGTAGGTGGGGTGGAGAGTAGCAGAGCCGCGGAGGAGGCCTTTGAGGCAGACGAGGATAATGATGATGATGCCCCTCCCTCCCAGTCCCAGATCCCTAGTATCTAGTTGGAGATAGCCCTAGCTGTTGTTAGGAGGTATTTAGAGCAGCGATCCTCCAGTTCTATAGCCCCCTCCACCGCCCAGGACATCGCAACGCTCCATCTAGAGCTCGATGAGGAGAGGAAGAAGAGACGCTCCTGAGATCACTTGCTTTCCCGAATGTGGAAGACCATGAAGGCTATGTTCAGGTACATATCACCCAACTATAAGCTTCCCGAGCTGGAGCAAGAGGATCTGAGGGAGCTTTCTTTCATGAGTGATAGAGAAGGAGACGACCCTGCCCAAGCAGCCCGCGACTGACAGGGAATCTAGCTAGGTTCCTTTTTTCCCTCCCCCTTTATTATGATTGATTTGGGTTGCCCCTATTTGGGGTATGTACTAGACACTATAATTTTTTTCCTTTTATTTCTGCACATGGATGCTATTTTTTTTCCCCACTAATATATAATAACCTGATTATATGGTAATTATGTGATTTTTATATAAATGCAATGTCCTGCACCATGAATGCCAAAAATAATCAAGCAAACACAAAAGTCAAAAATAGGGGAAAATAGGGCAAGGCTACTGCATCCTGCTATAGCGGCGTCACCTCTATAGCGGTGCTTCACGCTGCTATGGCTGCCAAAATATTAGCTGCCCAGAATTACTAATTTTCTTCTATGTTTCTTCCCTAAATCCCTTAACACCCATAATGCAAACCCAAAAATGCTTAAACCTTATTAATTTCCCTGGAAACAAGCTTAAACTGATTACAGTCGACCGTAACTTTGCACTATAACACAAAATGTTTTCAAAAAATCATAATCATAAGAGAAATCTCCTTTAAACTAACCCCGCTATTGTGGATTTGAAACCTTGATTCTTATGGCAGGCTATTTAATCTTGGTATCAAAAAAACAACCACATAAATTCTATGCATTTAACTAGGACTAGCATAGATTCCCAGTTTTAAAGCAACAACCACAAGTATAGACCTTTTTTCCCTTACCATTGTATCAATGATAAGTCCATGCCCAGCATTGAACATGTCATTTTCCACTTAAAACACGTGATAAGAATTCCTTCAATCATTAACACATAAACAAGTTATGACCTCTCACAATTCACAATATTTATAATGAATTGTCCACTACGATTCATATAAGCATCAAGCTCCAATTTAAGCCTTCAGGTTACTAACAACAAGAGAAGCAACAATCGTAGTAAAATTTTATCATACACCACACAATACATGGCAACTTGCAACATTTACATAGCATAAAATTAAGCAAATCAAGTAACTACATTCACACCACATGAATTAGAGGAGTCAAAATCAATATCATTCATTTATGTTTCATTAACTCACATGCTTGATGGCCTTGATTTGGCCATCCATCCTATTATCTAAGGCTCTTACAGTCAGATACCAATTGGAACCTTCGCGATTCCAATTTTCATTGCTTGTAACTTCCCAAGCATAGTCGAGTGACATCCACTTTCCTAGTCAAGATACCAATTGGAATCAAGAGATACTAATTTGAACTCAACCCATACAAAAACTGAACAATCGCACGAGAGGGAAGAATAAAGTGAAACAACTTTTCCTAAAATGCCTCATAGCCTCCCAAAGATTAGATGTGGACGTCAACACACCAATCCGCAGGACTCTATTCAAAATTTGCTCTTGTACTGGGAGACTGGTAACCTAGGCTCTAGTACCAAATTGTCACAACCCAATCTACCAGATCATGAGGGCACCTACTCTAATCCACCTAGATAGGAGAACCTCTTACTACTAAGCCAACATACATGCGAAAGTCTTTAATAATCGGAAAAACCAGCTTTTATTACAACTTTTAAAGAAAGGAAATGTGGAAATAGGAACTACTCTACGACCTAGTCTAAATAGGTATAAGAGTTGCTAAGAGGGAAAGTATACCAGACACAACTTCTGCCATGAATAAGAGGAGTGGAAGCGGGAGCTGCTGAAGAGTCACTACCGCATCAGTCAAGAAACCAACACTGATTCCTGCAAAAGGCTATACCCCAAAAAGGGTACAGCAAGAGTAGCATCAGTACAAACCACACATACTGGTAAGACTCATCAGTTGACCTAAATTGGATTACCCAAACATAACATAAATATTCAAGGGAAAACATGTATTCTTTTAATGTCATTATCGAGCCCCTATGATGACCCTATTTTCTATCACTAAGCTCTAGTCATGACCTTCGAAGTACAACTCCCCCTACAATTCTACCACCCCAAGTCTCTAAGTTTGACCTCAAACCAAGGGTCAACCTATCTTCCAAGAAGGCAACTACGACGATGGAAAAACCCTAAACCCAAGTCCATAATCTAATAAGTGACCTAGCACCCTGGAGAAGACTCACCCGGACATGTAACTTGTTCACCTGGTCCCTTCGAACATATGATTGGACTTAACCCATGACTCATACCCAGCCTTTTCCTTATTCCGCTAGCCTAGGACTCTTTACCCAACCCCCACCCCTTGACTAACTACAATACAACAAGTTAATACATATTCAAGAAATATACACTTAGCATAACAAGCAACAATAGGCAAACACGAAATTACACTAACATGCCAACATATTAGCACCAAGTCAAGTTTGGGTAGGCTACATAGAAATCCAAAAGACGATTAGTTAAGTCAAACCATGATCAAGTCAACACGATATCCAGGGCACTCCAATACAACATCAAAATCCATTCCATAAATACCAGTTAAAGGTCATACTTAATTCTAAGATTAATGTCAACATACTATGACTCCATTAATCAAATATATGGTAAACTACCAGACCATGCAAGGATCCCTACATATACAACACATAAATATATCCTCGGTTCACTGATGGAACCATCAAACTCATCTTACCATTATATATACACACTATGGGTGATGCATCCACCCTCTAGATATGACCTGTAGGGGACAATTACTATCCATGCACTAAAATCCCAGACACAAGTGTCTGCCAACCTTGTTCCACCAAAAACCTGTGAGAACATTCTAAATACCAAACATTTCACATTTAGCAAGTAGGTAGATCAACATCATAAAATAACTGTAAAATCATTTGCAATGACCACACTAAAAACATTCATTAACAAGCCACACTATAAAGTAGTTGACATGCTCATATAGGAAAAATTAGATTAAATTACAATAGTATCACCTACACTATCGGCTAGGGCCTTAGCCACAACACACCCACCATACTACACTCCTTAGACTACCACAAGGATTACCACATTAGTTTCTTCAGAGGCTCACTAACACCCTATCCAGTTTAATTAATGTCCTTTAAGGTTCAACTAACAACCTATTATTTCCATTTTTTACCCCAATAAAAAGAATGCAACCATGAACCATCCAGTTTATAGAACAAGTATATAAAGATATGATAAGGTATATGGACAGCCCCTAATATTATGTTACCCGAGCCTTTAGTTAATTTTAGCCATCCCAACTCCATGTCTGAAGGCCTAAATATAAAATTTCCCATCTATCTACATTATATTCATGCTCTAATCCAAGTCTAAGCTACTAAATTAACCTTAGCATACCTAGATGTCAACCAGTTGTAGAAGGAATGAACGAGTGCTAATTCCACCCTTGCCAAGATCACGAACATGTTAATCTATGAAAATCCATGGGTTTTCACCCATCCGCATCTCTTTCTTCTCTTCTCTATCACCTACTTGGAATATTTTTGACTGAGAATTGGATAAGTATAGGCTAATAAAGTTGGTTTCAAGAGGGAGTATATAAAGATGAAATGCAGCTTATTTTCTTCACAATTCACTTGCCAAATTCCAGCTTTTAAATTAAATTACTCTCTTCTCTCTCAAACCCTAACCAACCACCCCTTTGGACAAATCTTCCGCTTGTAAGATTTGGCAAGTATTTACACTTATATATTGATGTAATATATGTATAATAGGTTGTGGGAATCATGTTGTTTTTGTTTAAAATGTATAGAGCAGTCCACTTATTGTGAAATAGTCCACTTGTGCTTAATTTTAAAGGATTTTCCTTCTTTGTGGTTTAAACTTGTAAAGGAGCTTAAGGTCTTGAAGAAATGAAGTTGGAGGATGAAATTTCAGTATGTTAAAGTGTGGTTCTACCCTTGGTTCATTTCTTTTCATGTATGGCTTGATGGAAATGTTTATACGTGTTGGTAAATGGAACGTTTGTTGTAGTGAAAAGAGAATACTCTTTTGTTATGTTAAACTGAATTTTGGAACTGTTGTGGACTGTTTTTGGTATGTTACTGTGGAAGGCAGTATGGTAAACCTTATGGGGTGAATATATGGAGTTTCGTTGGAGTGGAAATGTAAAGGATAAACTAGGTAGGTAATCCTACCGGTTTGTAACGTTTATGTTGGTTTGTGGACTGTTTTGGTGGTGTTGTCTTGGTAAGGCAGTAAGTTCTAATGTAAGGGGTTGAAATAAGGTTGTATGAAAGTATAAAGAAGGGGGGAGTGATACACCATGTGTTTAGGAGGTTGGGCAGTTTTTACTTCCCGTTAAGTAACTAATTGCCATTTTGTAAACTTGGAATATAATTAGCTTTTAATGTTAGATCCATTACATACTTTTGTTGTAGAGTAACACATAAGGAAGGAGATGAATCATTTTTTCCACGTAGTGAGAAGATAAGGTATGTAAGGTTACTCTTTTTCGTATCCTTTGGCATCATATAGTGTCCACCTAGCTAATGACCTTGTTTCTACTCCGAAATGTTCTAAAGTTCCTCAATACATATTTACTATCAAATTTAAGATGTTCTCTTTTGTTGTTCCAAAAAGGATCCATAATGTTATAACCACCACTATAACAACTTCAAAGATTAAATAAAGTAAGCAACTCATTATGGTTATGTTCGGGTGGCAGCTCGAGGGGGCTTATAGCCCAACATAGAGACGATCCTAGATTATGTTACCACTGATCAGTTGGGTATATGTATGGCATGCCTTATAAAGACAAGAAAAGTAAAGAAAGAGAAATAGAAGTAATGAATGTAATGTATACGGTTCCACAATTACAGTAAAGGTGGTTTATCAGTATTATCTATTCACTTGTATTTGATTCCATTTTAGTTCCTATATCTCATATAGTTGCTTATAACCTTACATAGTCAGTACATTCTTTTGTACTGACGTCCCTTGGGGTATTTACTTTACTTGCTGCAGGCACACGTGCTAGTAGGCCCCCACAGTAGGATACGGGTCATCCACAGATTATTGGTGAGATCTAGGTTACTTCGGGGCTTTTCGAGTCATTGTAAATTTGTTTTGGTACTGTGCAATAATGGTATAAGGAGGGGACTTGTCCCGACCTTAGTTTTTGTTATGTATATCTTTTAGAGGCTTTGTAGACCATGGTAAAGTAAAACTTAGAAGTATCTTGCCTTTTGACATTATGGCCCCAACGACCAAGTCTCGTATCAATGGGATTTGAGATGTGACAAAAGTGGTATCAGAGCGGGTCATCCTACGGTGTCTACAAAGCCGTGTCTGAGTAGAGTCCTGCTTATGGATGTGTTGTACACCACATCTATACGTAGGAGGCTATGGGATATTTAGGAGTTGTTTCTTTTCTTCATTTCCTAGATCGTGTAATAGAGCTAAAGTTGTAGGTGGAATCATATCTGACCATTGAAATTATTTTCTTGTGTTATAGTACAAATGTCGGTTACAAGAAGAGGTAGAGGTAGAGGTAAGAAGATAGACAGTATTGCCAGAGAAGGAACTAGTAGACCACCACCGGAACAAGCTAATCAAGGTGGGGCTGAAACTTAGGTTGCATCGCGGGCTTCTTCTACTTTTCCATAGAAGAATCGAGAGGTAGAGAAGTACTTGTAGAACCTCCTGTAAATGCTACTAACCAGGATTTAAGGAACGCAGTAAAAATATTGACCCAGATAGTTGCTGCACAAAGCCAAGGATGAGTTGGTCCAACGACAGGTGATGATGACGCGACTAGGGCAGCTAGTCGGCGGACACAGGATTTCCTGAAATTAGATCCTCCTACATTCACTGGATCGGATCTTAATGAGGACCCACAAGATTTTATAGATCAAATCCAAAGGGATTTGGATGTCATGCATGTATCTGGCATGAAAACGGTCGAGCTTACAACTTATAGATTAAAAGGCGAGGCTATATTATGGTATGAGGATTGGAAACGATCGAGGGGGATTGGTGCACTTCCAGCTGATTGGAAAGAATTTAAAATGGCATTCCTTGACCATTATCTCCCATATGAGGTTCGAGAGGCTCGTGCGGACCAGTTCTTAAATCTACAGCAAGGTAACATGAGTGTCAGAGAGTATAGCCTTCGGTTCAACTCTTTGGCCAAGTATGCTCCAAATATGGTAGCTACGATAACCGATAGAGTTCATCGGTACGTGGATAGATTGGATCCATACTTGGTCCGGGATTGTACTATTGCTGCTTTGAATAGAGATATGGACATAGCTAGAATACAGGCCTTTGCACAGAAGATGGAGGATTAGAGGCAAAGGAGAAGGACACAAAAAGTTGAGAGAGGGCCATAAAAAAGGGCTAGATCTATGGGACAGTCTATGGTGTCCCAAGGATAATTTAGGCCTCGAGTTT
The DNA here is from genome assembly GCA_031232105.1 of Capsicum rhomboideum. Taxonomy (NCBI): domain Eukaryota; kingdom Viridiplantae; phylum Streptophyta; class Magnoliopsida; order Solanales; family Solanaceae; genus Capsicum; species Capsicum rhomboideum. The sequence continues at coordinate 55,029,780 of CP124716.1, read as the reverse complement.
TTAACAGACCGCCTAGACCATCATTTTCTTATCCTACAGCAGGAACTTCATCTCAATTCTGAGGGTTCAGAGGCGGTCAAGTTGGGCAAAGTAGTGGGGCTCGAGGTTCACAAACAGCAGGGTCTTCTCGTCATCCGTGTCAACACTGTGGAAAGCTTCATCTAGGTGTATGTTGGTTTGGGACAAATTCTTGCTATTGGTGTGGTATGTTGGGGCACATAATAAGAGAGTTCCCACAAAGGGCTATGGGTAGTGTGACACGACCTACGGGTTCGGTCGTGGCATCATCATCATCGGTTTCTTTTCTAGGCAGGGTGTACAATCTACTGGTCATGGTAGAGGTAGTAAGGGACCAGCTAGTTCTAGTGGGGCCCAGAATCATACCTATGCTTTAACGGATCGACAAAATTCAAAGGCCTCTCCTGATGTGGTTACAGGTACATTATCCATCTTTTCACATAATGTATATGCATTAATTGATCCGGGCTCTACACTATCATATGCCACTCCATTGATTGCTGCAAAATTTGAAAGAATGCCAGAATTATTAGTTAAACCATTTGAAGTATCTACCCCAGTTGGTGAGTCTATTGTAGCTAAAAGAGTCTATCATAATTGTATCGTAACTGTTTGTGATCATGATACGTTGGCTGATCTTGTCGAACTAGAAATGGTAGATTTTGATGTTATAATGGTTATGGATTGGTTGGCTTCTTATTGTGCCACAGTAGATTGTTGAACAAAGAAGGTACATTTTTATTTCCCAAAAGAGAGAGTTCTTGAATGGAGGGGTAATGTTGGAGCGCCAAAAGGTAAGTTTATTTCTTATCTTAAGGCGAAGAAAATGATATCTAAGGGGTACTTATGTCACCTAGTAAGGGTAAAAGATACAGATGTGGAGCCACCAACTCTTCAATCTATTCCAGTGGTAAATGAATTCCTTGATGTATTTCCTGAAGATCTCTTGGGATTACCTCCAGAACGAGAAGTAGAGTTTGGTATTGATGTTATTCCAGATACTCAACCTATCTCTATTCATCCATATAGAATGGCCCCGGCCAAATTACTGGAGTTAAAGGAGCAATTAAAAGACTTGCTAGAAAAGGGATTCATAAGGCCTAGTATGTCCCCTTGGGGTGCACCAGTGTTATTTGTACGCAAGAAAGATGGCACATTGAGAATGTGTATTGATTATCGGCAACTGAATAAGGTAACAGTTAAGAACAAATATCCCCTCTCTAGAATTGACGATTTGTTTGACCAATTACAAGGTGCTAAATATTTCTCAAAGATTGACTTGAGGTCGGGTTACATCAAGTAAAGGTCAGAGAGAAAGATATACCCAAGACAGCTTTTTGAACACGGTACGGTCATTATGAGTTTTTAGTTATGTCCTTCGGGCTAACAAATGCGCCAGCAGCTTTTATGGATCTGATGAATAGGGTGTTCAAGCCATTTTTAGACGTGTTCATGATAGTGTTTATAGATGATATTCTTGTCTATTCAAGATCAAAAGAGTACCATGCTAGTCACTTACGACAGGTGTTACAGATTCTTCGTGATCGTGAGTTATATGCAAAGTTCTCTAAATGTGAATTTTGGTTAAAATCTGTAGATTTCTTGGGTCATATTGTATCTGATAAAGGAATAAGGTTTGATACTCAAAAGATAGAAGTTGTGAAAAATTGGCCAAGACCTACAACGCCTACAGAGATTCGTAGTTTCCTCGGGTTGGCAGGTTATTATAGAAGGTTTGTTGAAGGATTTTCTTCTATTGCTGCACCTTTAACAAAGCTAACACACAAGGCAACTAAGTTTCAATGGAATGATGCATGTGAGAAGAGTTTCCAAGATCTGAAGAATAAGCTGACCTCTACACCCATATTGCTACTTCCAGAAGGCACAGCAGGGTATGCAGTGTATTGTGATGCTTCAGGAGTTGGCTTGGGATGTGTATTGATGCAGCATGGTAAAGTGATAGCTTATGCCTCAAGACAATTGTGGCCACATGAAAAAAAATTATCCAACACATGATTTTGAGTTAGCAGCAGTGGTATTTGCTTTAAAGATATGGTGCCACTAGTTGTATGGGGTTCATGTTGACATATATACCGACCATAAGAGTTTACAATATATCTTTAAGCAGAAGGACCTAAATTTGAGGCAGCGGAGGTGGCTTGAACTATTGAAAGATTATGACATTAATATGTTATATCATCCAAGGAAGGCAAATGTGGTAGCTGATGCATTAAGTCGTAAGGCAATGGGGAACACTTATGGTCAGCTTAAGGGAAAATAAGGGTTAATCAAGGATCTACATCAATTAGCTAGCTTAGGGGTTTGCCTTCTTGAAACTCCAGAGGAAGGAGTTGTTGTGCAAAATGCGACAGAATCTTCATTAGTAGCTGAGGTGAAAGAGAAGCAGTATTCAGAACCTTTTCTATCACAGCTTAAGGAGAATGTACAACAAGGTTTGACAAAGGCATTTAAGCTTACACAAGAAGGAGTGTTTCAGTGTCAAAACAGATTATGCGTATCTAATATAGATAAGTTAAGACAAAGGATTATGACAGAGGCACATCATTCCAAGTATTCTATTCATCCGGGATCAACTAAAATGTACCACGATCTGAAAGTAGTATATTGGTGGGGTGATATGAAGAAGAATATTACAAAATTTGTAGCCCAATGTCCAAATTGTCAACAAATAAAAGTAGGGCATCAGAAGCCTGAAGGTTATATGCAATGTATAAATCTCCCAGTCTGGAAGTGGGATATGATTAACATGGATTTCATCACAGGTTTGCCTCGTACACTGCAGAAATTTGATTCCATATGGGTAGTAGTTGACAGGCTTACCAAGTCAGCACATTTTCTACTAGTCAAGACCACTTATACAGCTGAAGATTATGTACGGTTGTATGTTAAAAAGATAGCTCGACTGCACGAAATTCCAATTTCTATTATATCTGATAGGGGAGCTCAATTTACTGTGAACTTTGGGAGGTCTTTTCAGAGAAGTTTGGGTACTCAAGTGAATTTAAGTACAGCTTTTCACCCACAAACAAATGGACAGGCAGAACACACCATACAAACACTTGAAGATACGCTGCGATCTTGTGTATTAGACTTTAATGGTAGTTGGGATGATCATTTACCTCTTATTGAGTTTGCCTACAATAATATCTATCATTCAAGTATCAAAATGGCGCCTTATGAAGTCTTATACGGGAGAAAATGTAGGTCACCGATTGGATGGTGTGAAGTAGGTGAGACTATTTTATTTGGACCAGATCTTGTTCATCAAGCCATGGAAAAGGTTAAGGTGATACAGCAACGGCTAGGAACAGCCCAAAGTAGACAAAAATCATGTGCCGATGTTAGAAGAATGGGGCTAGAGCTTGCTATAGGTGATTGGGTATTTTTGAAAGTATCGCCAATGAAAGGGGTGATGAGATTTGGGAAAAATAGAAAGCTAAGTCCACGTTATATAGGACTATATAAGATTATCCAAAGATTTGGCCAAGTCACATATGAGTTGGAACTACACCAAGAACTCTCCACAGTTCATCCAGTGTTACACGTCTCAATGCTTCGGAGGTGCATAGGAGATCCATCTCATATTACTCCTACTGAAGATGTACAAATTACAGAAGATCTCACCTATAAAGAAGTACCTATTGCTATTCTAGATCGACAAGTTAAGAAGTTAAGAAATAAAGAGGTAGCTTCCATAAAAGTGTTTTGGAGGAATCAACAGGTAGAAGAGATCACATGGGAAGCTGGGGAAATGATGAAATCTAAGTATCCTCAATTATTTGAAACCGAAGTGGAAGCCTTAGATCCTGAATTGGAGCAATAACAAGTAAGTATATAACTATATAAGTGTTATATGGTAGTATAAAGATTAAACTTAAGCTTGAACTCGTTTAAGCTGAATAGTGATGATACTACCATTCGAGGACGGATGTTCCTAAGGGGGGAGGATATAACACCCCGTACATTTTCAAAACTTATATGATCAACCTAGCATGGATAAAAGTATTTAAACTTGAGATAATAAGGACATACTTGAGTGTAAAGTTAAAGTTAAGTGGTGGATTAAGGTAGAAGGATTAAGACGTTGGAAAAAGGGGAGAACATAAACGAGGTGCTTCCGTGACTTAATTAAGATAGTAGGTGTATCACCTACTTTAATTATTGGGATGCATTTGGATATAAGTTAATGGACTCAATTGATGCACAAACTAATTACATAAAAATGGAAAGATGACCATCCCAACACCTAAGATTAATTTAGGCCCAACAAGTGATGATCCAAGTAGAAATAAAGTGAGAAAATGGGCTGTTTTGGACAGCTTATATAGCCAAGTAGGTGCATCACCTACTTGGAATATTTTTGACCAATAATTGGCTAAGTATAGCCTTAGAAAGTCGGTTCCAAGAGGGAGTATATAAATCTGAAATGCAGCTTATTTTCTTCATAATTCACTTGCCAAATTCCAGCTTTTAAATTAAATTACTCTCTTCTCTCTCAAACCCTAACCAACCACCCCTTTGGATAAATCTTCCACTTGAAAGCTTTGGTAAGTATTTACCCTTATATATTGATGTAATATATGTATAATAGGCTGTGGGAATCATTTTGGTTTCGCTTAAAATGTATAGAGCAGTCCACTTATTGTGAAATAGTCCACTTGTGCTTAATTTTAAAGGATTTTCCTTCTTTGTGGTTTAAACTTGTAAAGGAGCTTAAGGTATTGAAGAAATGAAATTGGACGATGAAATTTCAGTATGTTAAAGTGTGGTTCTGCCCCTGGTTCATTTCTTTTTATGTATGGCTTGATGGAAATGTTTATACGTGTTGGTAATTGGAACGTTTGTTGTAGTGAAAAAAGAATACTCTTTTGTTATGTTAAACTAAATTTTGGAACTGTTGTGGACTATTTTTGGTATGTTAATGTGGAAGGCATTATGGTGATCTTATGGGGTGAATATATGGAGTTTCATTGGAGTGGAAATGTAAAGGATAAACTAGGTAGGTAATCCTACCGGTTTGTAACGTTTATGTTGGTTTGTGGACTGTTTTGGTGGTGTTGTCTTGGTAAGGCAGTAAGTTATAATGTAAGGGGTTGGAATAAGGTTGTATGGCAGTATAAAAAAGGGGGGAGTGATACACCATGTGTTTAGGAGGTTGGGCAGTTTTTACTTCCCGTTAAGTAACTAATTGCCATTTTGTAAACTTGGACTATAATTAGCTTTTAATGTTAGCTCCATTACGTACTTGTGTTGTAGAGTAACACATAAGGAAGGAGATGAATCATTTTTTCCACGTAGTGAGAAGATAAGGTATGTAAGGTTACTCTTTTCCGTATCCTTTGGCATCATATAGTGTCCACCTAGCTAATGACCTTATTTCTACTCTGAAATGTTCTAAAGTACCTCAATACATATTTACTATCAAATTTTAGATGTTCTCTTTTGTTGTTCCAAAAAGGATCCATAATGTTATAACCACCACTATAATAACTTCAAAGATTAAATAAAGTAAGCAACTCAATATGGTTATGTTCGGGTGGCAGCTCGAGGGGGCTTATAGCCCAGCATAGAGACGATCCAAATTTATTATGTATGGGTGGAAGCTCGACGGGGCTTATATCCCAGCATAGAGACGATCCCAGATTATCTTACCACTGATCAGTTGGGTCTATGTATGGCATGCCTTATAAAGACAAGAAAAGTAAAGAAAGATAAAGGGAAGTAATAAATGTAATGTATACGGTTCCACGATTACAGTAAAGGTGGTTTATTAGTATTATCTATTCACTTGTATTTGATTCCATTTGAGTTCCTACATCTCATGCAGTTGCTTATAGACTTACATACTCAGTACATTCTTTCGTACTGACGTCCCTTGGGGGACTTGCCTTACTTGCTGCAGGCACACGTGCTAGTAAACCCCCACAGTAGGATACGGGTCATCCACAGATTGTTGGTGAGCTCCAGGTTACTTCGGGGCTTTTCGAGTCATTGTAAATTTGTTTTGGTACTGTGCAATAGTGGTATAAGGCGGGGACTAGTCCCGACCTTAGTTTTTGTTATGTACATCTTTTAGAGGCTTTGTAGACTATGGTAAAGTCAAACTTAGAAGTATCTTGCCTTTTGACATTATGGCCCCAACGGCCAAGTCTCGTATCTATTTTGAACGTTTTTACATAATTTCTACCACCAATACATTCTATTTACATGTGGCAGAATTTTTATTCACTTGATGACATGCATACGAATGTACTCGAACGTAGGTTGGTTCTCTCGGGCCTTAACGGCTTTGGGTGCCAGTCTGCCTCAATGGGATTTGAGGCGTGACATCTAGGTTAGTAGATTTGATTATCAATGATAGTTAGGCTGAAGCGAGAGCTCACGACCATCAGTCTTGTGGTAGTACAGGAGTTCAGGTCAGGCTAGATCAATTTCGTCATGCTGTGACACTTGTAATAGGACATATTTTGCTTGCCAGTTGGGCTCTACAACATGTTATTCATGAGGTCAAGAGGGGCATATGCAGAGGGATTGACCGACTTGAGACCAGCGGGGTTTAGACCAGTGAATTGGGTCAGCAACAGGGTCATATTTTTTGATACATCCTATAAAGTGTGGGTCTCAGACTTCAGCAGGTAGAGGTGGAGTCCAAGGGGAGCATACAGTTTTAATAGTGGCCAAAATCTCACTTATACACAGATAGGTCATTAGGATTCAGAGTCATCGCCATATGTTATGATAGGTACATTTAGTGTTTTCTCCCATTGTGTGTATACCTTGATAGATTTTGGCTCCACCTTGTCCTATGTTACTTTGTTTGTCACTGGGAAGTTCTTTATAATTCCAAAGTTATTATAGTGAGCCTTTGTTGTGTCTACACCTATTGGTGAGTCTATTATTACTAGGATTTTCTATCAAGGTTTCACGATAGAGATTGTTGACCCTCAGACCTCCGTAGACTTGGTAGAGTTAGAGATGGTTGATTTTGATGTCATCATGGGTATGGATCATCTAGCTTCTTGTTATGCCAGCGTTGAGTTTCTAAAAAAGATCATTAGATTCTATTTTCTAAGGTAAGTAGTTTGGGAGTGGAAGGGTAATACAACATCATTAAAAGGCAAGTTTATTTCTTATCTTTGAGAAAGGAAAATGATTGCATAAGTCTGCATTTACCATATTTTCTGAGTTCAAGATGTTGAAGTTGAGCCACCAACTCTTCAGTCTTTTCCAGTGGTTAATGATTTTCCAAATATGTTCCTAGATGAGCTTCTTGGTAGTCCTCCAAAGCTTGAGATTGACTTTGTTATTGGTATGCTACCAGGGATTCAACTGATTTTGATTCCTCCTTATTGGATTAATACAACTGAGCTGAAAGAGTTGAAAGAGCAGTTGAATGACTTACTTTATAAAGGTTTCATCAGGACCAGTGCTTTATATGGGGTGCGTTAATATTGTTTGTGAGAAAGAAAAATAGTTCACTGAGAATGTCAATAGATTATTGCCAGTTGAATAAGGTGGCTATAAAGAACAAGTATCCACTTCTAAGGATTGATGACTTGTTTGATCAGCTGTAGGGTGCCAAATATTTCTCAAAGATTGACTTGCGGTTAGGATACCATTAGGTGAGAGTTTGAGAGAGGGATATTGTAAAGATGGCTTTCAGGACCAGATATGGTCACTTTGATTTCCTTGTGATGTTTTTTTAGGTTGACAAATACCCCAACAGTTTTTAAGGATTTGATGAAAAGCATATTCAGTCCATATTTAGATCTATTTGTGATTGTATTTATTGATAAATATTCTGGTATATTCAAGTTTAGAGGCTGAGCTTATAGATCATTTGCAAGCATTGCTTTAGGGTCTTTGAGATCAGTAATTTTATATAATGTTTTCTAAGTGTGAGTTTTGGTTGAACTCTGTGTCTTTCTTGTGCTATGTTGTGTCAGAGATGGGTATTAAGGTTGACTTGCAACAGATTGAGATTGTGAAGATTTGGCATAGAGCTACGACTCTAATAGAGGTTTGTAATTTCCTAGGGTTAGCAGGTTTTTATAGGAGATTTTCTTCACTTTTATCCCCATTGACGAAGCTAACTTAAAAAGAAGTTACATTCTGGTGGACCGAGGCTTATGAGCGGAGCTTCTAGGAACTGAAGAACAGGTTGAAATCGGCCCAGTTCTAGCCTTGCTAGAGGGATCAGAGGGCTATGAAGTGTATTATGATGCTTCAAAAGTTGAGTTGGGGTGTGTTCTAATGCAACACGATAAAGTGATTGTATATGCTTTCAGATAGTTGAGGAAGTACGAGAGAAACTATCTGACCCGTGATTTGGATTTAGCTATAGTTATTCATGCATTGAAAATCGATAGGCACTATTTATATGGTGTACATGTGGATATCTTTATAGATCATAAGAGTCTTTAGTATATCTTCATACAAAAAGAGTTGAATTTATGGTTGTGCCGATGGCTTGAATTGTTGAAAGACTATGATGTGGATATTTTACGTCATCCAAAAAGGTAAATATGGTAGATAATTCACTTAACCACAAATCTATGGGCAATACATCCTATTTGGGAGTTGAGAGGTAACATTTAGGTCGGGGGCTTCATCAGTTAGTTTAGGAGTCTAGTTGTTAGAGAAAAGTGATAGTGGGGTCACAGTTTAGAGTACAGTAGTGTCATCTCTTCTAGTGGAGTTGAAAACGTAGTAGTATAAAGACCCTACTATGGTATAGCTTAGAGGCAGGGCTTAACAACAGGATTCTTCATCCTTTGATGTATCAGTACATGGAGTCCTTAGATATAGAGGGCAACATTATGTCCTAGATGTTGCAGGACTTCTACATTAGATTATGACAGAGGCACATCATTCCTTTTATTCGATTCACCCAGGGTCTATAAAGATGTACCATGATATCAAAGGTATCTATTGGTGGAATGGGATAAAGATGGACACTGTCGAGTTTGTGGAACAATGTCCTAACTGTTAGCAGGTGAAAGTTGAGCACCAAAAGCCTAGTGGGCTAGTTTAGGAGATAGACATTCCTCTGTGGAAATGGAAAGCAATTAATATGGATATTGTTACAAGGTTACCTCAATCATGGCATATGTTTGACTCTATTTGGGCGATTGTTAATAGGTTAACAAAATAAGCCCACTTCTTACCTATCAGGACTACGTTCACAGCCGAGGACTATGCAGGGCTATATATTAGAGAAATTATTAGGTTGTACAGTGTCCTAGTATCTTTTATTTATAATAGGTGCCACCGTTTACAACTAACCTCTGGAAGTTTTTCTAGAAGGGTTTGGGGACACAAGTTAATCTCAGTACAACTTTTCGCCTTTAGATAGATGGCTAGGCTGAGAGCATGATTCAGATGCTCGAGGATATGTTACGAGCATGCGAGCTAGACTTTAAGGAAAGCAGGAATGATTACTTGCTTCTTATTGAGTTGGCATATAATAATAGTTATCATTCCAGTATCAGTATGACGCCTTATTAGGCCTTATATGGATTGAAATGCATGTCTCCATATTGGATGGTTTTAGGTTGGTAAGTTAGGGTTGATTGGACCTAACTTTGTGCACCAAATAGTAGAGCAAGTTAAGCTCATTCAGAGCGGTTATTGACAGCCTAGAGATCCCAAAATTCATATTACAATGTATGATGATGGGACTTAGAGGTCTCTGTCAATGATTGGGTGATCTTAAAAGTCTCGCCTATGAAAGGCATTATGAAATTTGGCATGAAGGTCAAGCTTAGTTTGAGGTTCATTGGGCTACACCGGATCCTCTAAAGGGTAGGGGGAATATCTTATGAGATAGAGTTGACTTCTGGGCTAGAGTCTGGTCACCCAGTCTTTCATGTATTGATATTGTGTAAATAAATAGGAGATCCCTCTCGAGTTGTTCTATTTGAGGATGTTCATATTTTAGAGGACTTGTCCTATAAAAAGACTCTAATTGCGATACTAGATCGACAAGTCTGCAGACTAAGGACCAAAGATGTAGCTTCTGTGAAGGTGTTGTGGAAGAATAAGAATGTCAATGAAATGACTGGGGAAGCCAAAGATGATATGAGATCCAGGTACCCGTACCTATTCTAACCACCAGAGTGACGACTCTAGAGGTCAATGTGAGTTATCCCCTTTAGTTACAGCTTTTTATTATAGTTATTATTTAGTTTAAATATGTGTTTATCAAGTTGCATCTTGTCAGTATATTGTATCATCCAATGAGGCATATGGTGTCACACCCCAAACCTGGGGGGGTACGACTGGCACCTGGTGCCACAGTTGACTGAGCGAATCGACAAAATCAAACCAAAAAACATTAGTGGACCATCAAGGCCAAACTGAATCAAAAGAAGTACAACATAAATAAACTTGAATATAATAAAAGTATAATACAAAGCCAACCAGACTTTAACTAACTACCAGACCCACTACATCTGTCTACAAGCCTCTAGGATGAGTAGTTGCTAATCACTATCCAGGACAGGCCCAAGCCAAAATAGACTCTAGACCCAGTAACTCTGGAAATAACAGATCCTACCAATCATCAGTTGAACTCGACCACATGCAACAAGGAACATTGTTCACCTAATAACCTACAGGCATGAACACAGCGCCCCCTTGGCAATGGGGACGTCAGTACGAAAGAATGTACTAAATATGTAAGGCATAAAGTGACCATATGTAAAATAGGAGCTCAAGTGATATTAGGTATCAATGTATAACTGTATAGATAAGGATAAAAAGATCACCTTTTCTTATACTTGTGGGACCATGTACATTATATTCCTTTTTTTACTTTATTCTTCTTTTCTTTATAACTTTGCAGCATATGATACAATGACCAACTGATCAGTGGTAGTAAAGGATGACCCATACTAGATATTTTAGCCCCTGGGATATGGTCCTCATAAATATACAAATTGGGATCGACCTATGTTAGGTATTATAACCCCTGGGATACCACCCATAAATATACAAATCAGAATTGACCCATGCTAGGTATTAAAATTCCTAAGATACCACCCATAAATATATAATTCGTGATCGACCTATGCTAGGTATTAAAATCCCTAATATTTCCTCGATTTGTGTTTGATCGCGAATGAACTATCCTTATGACTAAATATTCTTCTTTTCTTTACTTTATGACTAGGCACTACATCCATATTAATATGAACTCTCAACAAGGAATAACTATTTCAAATGAGTGAGTACAATATAACCGGAAAGCTCTACGAGATATCCCTCAATAGTACACTATATTTAAAATCTTGAAATCAAGGATCATGTAATGAAAAGAAGAGAATAGCTTTTACATACTTGTTCATATTCTCTGAACAATACAACTACCACAATTCTTCCTCCCTTATATTAGTCTACACTGATATAAGTGGTAAAGCTAGTGTTAATAGCCAATCAACCCACACTCTACCCGACCCCCAAAAGATTAGCAAGTGCCAACTAACCACAATCACATTAAAAAGGAATGAAACACAAAACAATCAGGGCCGAACAAACTTTAGCCTCAACAATCTTACCTTCCCCTACTTTAGCTCATACAACCATCACAACTATCAAGACAACCTACTGCCGGTAACTCCCAACCAATTCTATCTGTTCCTGATTCTTATATCACCATAACACCAGCAACTTACTAAGCCTTCATAGGCCCCACATACAACTAACAACAATAATTTTAGCTAACCAGCAATCCATAACAAAAATAAGTAGATTGCTATGCGGGTCGACAAGACCATCATGATATCTAAAAGCACATAAATTTCTATACAAGCCGACAAGAACACCATGGTATCGAAAAGCACATAAATGTATGAATACATGTGTATACAAGATAGGAACCCCACAAGTAATCCATATATAGGTATGCATTCTCCGTTTCACAACCACATATTCTATGGACTCCCTGAAGTAACTCTCCCAAAAAGATGTTTCATATATGAATTGTCTTCTAATCTCATATAAAAGTATTTATCTTGATTTGATTTAATAGACCAAGATTAATACTAAATATATTTTATACTAGTCATAATACAAAAAGAATATTCTTTCAAATTTATAAATGGCTAAAGATTTCTGGTAGGTAAAAGTTTCCCAACCTATCATCATCTCCCTAGGTTGAGCATGGAATCAACTTTTACTTTAACTAAGCGCCAAATTTTAATAACCAAGAAATTAAAAAAAATCCCTAATCTTGTATATAAATTATTGTTATATAAGGAATGGTATATGCTTCTTAACATGTATGATAAATTTGAAGTTCCTTAAAATTAATTAGTACACCCTCACCAATAAGAATTAGCATATTAGAAAATACAACAATAAACACACGAATTTTGAAAGCTCTACTAATAGCTCTGCAGAAGCATTCTAAACTGGAAACTTCTAAGATTATGGAATCATGCCAAAAAAGAAAGAAATAGCCTTTACATACCTCAAATTCGGACTTGAATAACTTAAAATAGATAATTCTCTTTTCTTTCGGTGGACAAAGAGAATGTTGAAAGTAATTTTCCACCAAAAATCTCATCAACGCATGTCTCTCTATATATATACAGGTATAACGTGACAAGTACTGTATTAATTTGTCAAATAAAATTAACTCAACAAAGTGCAGTGTGGAAAGAAATCTAGAAAAGCGTAATAGTATAGGATATATACATATATATAAAGAGAAATGGTTGGCAACATTAATAATTATGAAGAGTCAATGCCATGTAATTTATTAAAAGGTGCTAAAATTTCCACCTATTAGTTAAATTGGTTGTTGCCCTCTCCTTACTATTACACGTGGAGGTGGAGGTGTCCACCCATACCATTAAAATCATTTTTCTTTATCCTATTATATATATACTTGGGTATTGTATAGGTTCATGATAAAATAAATATAATATCTTAAATATACCATAATTAGTAGAAAAACATTTTGAATAAAGTCTAACTCATATAATAATAATTTTTCAATATAACTAGATTTACTATCTCCGTTAAATTATTAGTTAATAATAAAACTCTTTTAAAATAAGTACATATGCAAATGTATTATAACTAAATAATTTTTATAAATATTTAAAATATTTTAGAAAGGCAATAAAAATATAACTTTTTACCAAATTCAAATTTAAATCAAACATTTTTAACACACTCGATATTAATAACTTTATTATGGGACAAAGGACACCATAAACACCCAGGGTGTTACATCTGGGTTGGCTTTTCTGTGTTTAGGTTTTGGATAGTCCTATCTACAGTGGAGACTCTGCCGACATTCCGTCAACTTCTGAGGACTTAGCCATGTAAGTTTGATTTTTGTTTGAGGATGAATGTTCCTAAGGGGGGGTGGATGTAACACCTCACCCATTCAAATATTTAGACTAACCCGTATTTTCAGGCTAAGAGTAGGAGTGCTTAATATTAGGGGTGGGCGTTCGGTAATTCGATTCGGTTTTGGTTTATTTATTTCGGTTTTTTCGGTTATAGGTATGTGTGTACCGAAAACTGAACCGATTTAATTTGGTTCGGTTCGATTTCGGTTTATAAATTCGGTTTTTTCGGTTTTGGAAGAAGAAGAGGAAAAACAAAAAAAATAAAACGGTATTTGGAAATGGAATCGTCGTTCGATGTGAGTTTGGAATCACCACCGGTTGCGTCGTTGTTCGAGTGTTGGTGAGTTTGGAATTGTCGTTGTTCGAGTGTAGGTGAGTTTTGAATCATCGTTGTTCGAGTGTTGGTGAGTTTTTTCGTGTATAGTGAATTCACTGAATTAGGACTTAGGTAATTAGGTTTATGTTTTAGGTGGGTTATTAGTGTTGGGCTTAGATTTAACTCATTTAAGTGGGTTCTTGGTGTTGTGTATAAATAAATTATAAATTTATTATATATGTATAAAAAAAAAAAAAAAAAAAAAAAGAATTATATTTTAAATTTCGGTTTAACCGAAAAACCGAAATATATGAACCCTATAACCGAAAACCGAACCGAAAACCAAAATTATAGAAAAAAATAAACCGAAACTGAACCGAAAAATCGAAATCGAAGAACCGAATCAATTCGGTTCGGTCCGGTTTTTTGGTTTTTCGGTGTTTATGCCCACCCCTACTTAATATGATATGAACGATGTATCATATGGTATTTTGGTCTTGCAATGGTCGTAGGTTACAATTTAAAGTCGAGCAGGTTATGAAATAAAAGTTGGAAAAAGTTATCGTAAGTTACTTTAGTAAATTATTTGAAAATTTGGGTCAAATGACTCGGAGATTTTCTCCCAATCTATAAAGATTTAGAGGTCACAGGCACGTGGCAGCGGGTCCCAGGTCAGTAGAAGGGTCTATAAAGACCCATTTCCTTCATTTAACTTTGTCTTCTTCAGAAAACCCCCCAAAACATCAGTACATATAGAGCCTAAATACATCATATATCTCCACCTTCTCAAGATAGAATCTTAATAAAAGTTGCTCTACATTGCAAGCCCGTCATTTTTTGTATTATTTGCCCCATAAATTTGTAATATAGCTTCGTATATGTTGTGGCAGCAGGAGTTTTAGCTATGGGGTGATGCTTTGAGTAGCAAGGTAAGACCCTCCTTTCATTGATTCTAGCTTTGGTATGCCGTAGATAGTATTTTATGGCAAAAATCTATATCTTTTGTCAGATTGTCATAGTACCTTAGATTCTTGTGTGTTGGTTGAGCTACTATTATGTTTTAGTGTTGCTAGAGGTCATAGATCATGGATTCATTGTAAAAAGGTATGTTAATGCTATCATTTCTTCTTGGCATATTTCCTGAGAGCCTAAGTATGATAGAGAGGGTATATTACAATCGAGCTACTCGTAGCCGTAGTTTTTATGTTGGCTGCTTGTGTTGGTATATCTATCCTTTGTCAGGACTCATATTATATAGATAGTGACCTCATTCTAGCTCCAGCTTAGAATTACTCTTATAGATTGCTTACAGCTTGCCCGCTTACTTTGGGGTACTTATTTGTTGTCATTGTTTTTTTTTCAATTATTGTGGCTGCTATAGATACAAATATAAGACCCTTGTGTGCTCATATATAGACATATGAGCCTTGTATGCTTGAGCTATTCAAAGCCTTCAAGCTAGCCAGTTGTTCAGAGCCTTCTGTAACACCCCGTAACTACTAAACCCTACTTGACGACGTTGAACAATGGTTAATTAAGTGTCGAGATCCAAAAGTATGTATTTTGTAATGTTATTGATGAGAAAATTGATATTGGGTCTAGTACATGGGATTAGACCTTTGTAGGAGGGGTAACACCCCGTATGTTGTCGAACTTATACGATTACGTGTACATTTATGGAATTAGTTAAACATGAGAGATTTGATGAATTATTCATTAAATTGTTGGGCTTACATGAGTCTTGTGCCATTGGGCCAAATGAGGCCCAAAATCACATGGAAGACATGGCCCAAATGTGGAAAAGATCCATTCTTGTGTTTGACCAAGCCAACATGTATTAAATTGGATAAGGATGACCATTAAATACCATAAATACCATATAAATCAAGATAAAATCAGATTTTATTTCATTGAGACACCCATGCCTTTTTCTAGAATTCTCTAACATTTTTCAACTTCTCTCTCTATACACAAACCCTAAGGCAACTACTTGTTGGGGAAAGATCACTCTTTGGTAAGATTTGGTAAGTGTTTATATTTATTGTTTAATATATTATATGCATGGAAGATGGTGTAGATCATGTTGGTCATGTTGGTGAAGTGTGAGAAGTTCACTATATGTGAAACAATTTATGTTTGCTTAATCGGTGAAGGTTTTTGCCTTGTAAACTTGAAAATGGACTTATGGTCTTGAAGGAAGTGAACTTTATGGGTTCAATATTGACATGTGAGATGTGAATATAGCCTTAACTTGTTTTATTCTTGTGCACGATGGTTGGAATTGTTATTGCAAAATTGTGCATGGATTTGGTGGTGTATTGAAGGAAAAGTGTGGTTTTGGTGATGTTCATGTGTGTTGTAGAACCATGGCTGATTGTTGGCATCTAAGATGATCTAAAATATGTTAAGAGGAGTTTAGTTATGATCATGGTGTAACACCCCGTACGTTTCTGAGTCTAGCTGACTACCGTAATATTGATGGAGATAATGAAACATGAGAGATTTGATGTATTATACATTAATTTGTGGGAATTAATAAGTCTTGTATCATTGGGCCCAAAAATGAAGCCCAAAATTAACAAGAAGACATGGCCCAACATGGAAAATTTGACCCATTCTTCCAATATTGGTCCATTTGACCAATCAACTATGCATTTAATGCTAAGAAGGGATAAGAGTGACTTGAGGGACTATAAAAAGTAAGAAAATCAGATTTTTTATTCATTTGGACTCTCATAACATTTTCTAGACTTTTCCACAATTATCTTTTTGCCTCTCAAGAACCCTAAGTCATTCCTTGGGCCAAGATCATCAATTTGTAAGTCTTGGTAAGTGTTTATTATGATGGATTAATATATTTTATGCATAATATATGGTGTATATTATGTTGGGTATGTTGGTGGAATATTGAGAAGTTCACTATGTGTGTAAAGTTACATGTTTGCTAAATCGGAGAATGGTTTTGCCTTGTAACCTTGAACATAGACATGTGGTCTTGAAGGAAGTGAACATGATGGAGTTAATATTTACATGTGAGATGTGATTATAGTATTTTCCTTGTTTTGTCATGGTGTATAATGTTTGGAATTTCTATTGTAAAATTGGTTATGGTTTTGGTGATGTATTGACCGTAAAGTGTCGTTTTGGTGATGTTATAGTGTGTTGTGAGACCATGGCTGATTGTGGGCATTCAATATGATCAAAATATGTCAAAATAAGTTTGGTTATGATCATGGACCATTCATTGCATAAAAAGACCCCAAAAAGACCATTTCGGACCAAAACGGGCATCCGCCCCCGCAGACGGAGGCACCTGCGGGCGCAGATGCCAACGCAGATGCCTCTAGCTGCTTCCAAAAGGCATCTGCGCATGCACCTCAGACACCTTCGGGCGCAGGTGGCAGCGCAGGTCAGCCTCCAGGTCCGGTTTGTATGTTTTCGTATCTAGTGGATCCCCTAAAGCCCCGATACCCTTTATGGATATAATTAGCAACTTGTGATGTCGTTTTAATGACTTTAAAGTGTCGTATGGAGGTACGTTGGACTGTATTAAGTGGGTATTGTTGTTCATATGTTGTTATGAGGCCAATTTGATAAGAATAAATGTGACGGAATGATAATGAGAGAGCGTAAAGGCTAAGTGTGGTGTGAAATGATATTGATGTATGATATTTTGGTCAATGTGTGTAATGTTATGGTGTTTTTGATATGATGATGTAGTGGATTGTGTTGTAAGGGGTGAAATGAAGTTATGAGGCAGTCATATAGTTCATGGTCATTTTGTACACTTGTATGGTGACTAGTTGTTAACGAGAGTTCCATTACGGATTTGTATTGTAGAGTGAAACATAAGGAAGAAGATGGACTGTTGTGTTCATATATAGACTCGTGTACTCATACTTGGAAGTTAAGGTATGTAAGGTTACTCTTTCCGTATCCTTCTGCAGCATGTATGTTCATATTGTCATAGTACTCATTCGACTCTGAAATGCTCTAAGGTATTCCATATCCGGTAGTTGGCTAGTGTTACTCATATGTTCCTTACTCATTGGTAAATGGTGAATCATATGACTCATGTCCATCGGTTGGCTCATGTTCATTAGCTAATATGTCAAAAGTCTCAAAGTGTTATAGCCCAAAGGGGTTCTATAGTATTCTAACTAAGGCCGACATATATTGTTATTCATATGTGTCCTACTCGTAGATGATTGATGATTCACTTATCTCTTATTCATTTATTGAAGTTCCTAAGTTGTGATGATGTTGTAAGTTCTGAGAGAACTATCTCAACGACAGTAATAAGGTAAAGAGAGCTTGTTTAGTTTGAATAGCATTGTTCCAATCATGTCATGTTCCAAAGTCCTATAGTATGATGATTATTTCTTGTACCAATCTTTCATAAGTAAAAGTACCAATCTCATAAGAGTAATAAGAGAGGCGATGTGCAAGTTAGTATAATTAGTCCTCATAAGTGAAGATGTCAATCTCACGAGGTAAAGGAGTGAAATGAGATGTCTATATAAGTGTGTGCTCTTGTAATGTCATGATCTCTAATGTGTTGCTCTCATAGCTATATAAGTGTGTGCTCTTGTAATGTCATGATCTCTAATGTGTTGCTCTCATAGCTATGTAAAGGGTATAAGATTGCAAAGAAGCAATGCGCATGATTACTATATATTTCATTGAGTGTGGATCAAAAATCTAAGGGTATAAGTTCAAGATGGAATAATCCCAATATTATGCTTTGATTATTTATATAACCCACCAAGAGTGGAGGTCCGATCTTATATACTTACTTACATAAGATCTCATAAGCATAGTGAAGAGGTAATGTGCAAGCTAATATATATGAAGTAGGAGTGAGGTAAAGCATATTTATGTGTTTCACATAGTGGAATGATCTTCAGTGTATCAATCTCTCATAAGTGAGTGAATAAATTAATCTCTCCCAAATAAGAAGTGAATAAAGATGTGTGTATGTTAACCCACCATGAGAGTGGATGTATGTTAACCCACCATGAGAGTGGATGTATGTTAACCCACCATTGAGAGTGGATGTATGTTATGTTAACCCACCATGAGAGTGGATTTATGTTAACCCACCATTGAGAGTGGATGTATGTTAACCCACAATGAGAGTGGATGTATGTTAACCCACCATTGAGAGTGGATGTATGTCAACCCACCATGAGAGTGGATGTACGTTAATAGAGTGGATGTATGTTAACCCACCATTGAGAGTGGATGTATGTCAACCCACCATGAGAGTGGATGTATGTTAATAGAGTGGATGTACGTTAATAGGGTGGATGTACGTTATATTATTAAACCACCGATAGAATAGATGTATGTAATATTGTTACCCTACCACTAGAGTGGATGTATGTGGATGAATGTTATTCTTTTACAACCTACTACCCAAGTAGATGAATAATAGTGGTAATGAACATAGAATCAAGAAAGAATCTCTTGCATATAGAAGCATCTATTGGAGGCAAGTCTCTTGAGTGAAAGTAATTTCCCTTGAAAGAGAGTAATTATAAAAGATATTATATAAAATGATGGTTTATCCACATTGGCTATTCTCTCATATTTCATTCTATTGATATTCTCATGTATGATGTAATTCCTATAGCCTTACATACTCAGTACATTTCTCGTACTGACCCCCTCGGGGGACTTACCTTACATGTTGCAGGTGCAAGCACTAGTAGATTTGTAAAAAGACAGTAGGTTGGCAGTTAGTTGCGGATCTTTGGTAAGCCCCAGTTGCTTCGGGACTTATCACAGTTGTACATTTGTTTTGATGTTGTAAAGATAAAGCGGGGACTTGTCCCGACTTTTAGATGGTCTTGTAAATGCATCAGTTAGAGGCTTTTGTAGACGTATGTGGGTATATGAAAGTAATAGATGTATGATAATTTTGACTCGATAGCCCTAACGGCCAAGTTTCGTATATATAGATATGATATATGTTTCCATGTTCATGACTTTTGCTTAGCTGCATGAGGATTAATAAGATTTAATAAGATTCATACGAGGATATGCATATGAATAGACATGAGCAAAGATTGGTTCTCTTGGTCCATGTCAGCTTCGGGTGCCAATCACGCCTCGTTGGAATTCGGGGCGTGATACATGGACCATTCATTGCATAAAAAGACCCAAAAGAGACCCTTTTTCGCTGAAACGGGCACCCTCCCTCGCAAACGAAGCACCTGCGGGCGCAAGTGCCAATGCAGGTGCCTCTGGCTACTGCCAAAGGTCACCTGCGAATGCAGGTAAGCCACCTTCGGGTGCAGGTGGCTTAGCGGGTCGGCCCAGAACTCCGAATTGCTTGTTTTTGCATCCCTTTGGCCCCCCGAAACCCCTATACCCTTCATGGATGCAATTATCAACTTATAGTACCTTTTAAATGACTATAAAGGAGTATCCCAGAGGTATTTTGAATGGTATAAAATATGGATTAATGTTAAAGTCTTATTGTGAAAGCTAGCGAGTGACTTGATGGAGAAAAGGTAACGTAGTGTTAATGAGGAAGTGTAAAGGGTAAACTTGGTGTAAAATGTTATTGGTTTATAATGTCTTGGTCAATGTGTGAAATGTGATGATGTTGTTTTCATGGTAATGAAGTGGATTGTATTGTAAAGGACGAAATGACGCTATATAGCAGTCACGTAACTCATTGTCATCTTATACACTTGTAAGGTAACTAGTTGTTAACGTGAGCTCCATTATGAACTTGTGTTGTAGAGTGACACGTAAGGAAGGAACTGGATTGTTGTATTCACATATAGGATGGTATATTCATATTGAGATCATAAGGTATGTAAGGTTACTCTTCCCATATCTTTCTGCAGCACATAGTGTATAACTTGTCATTGTACTTGCTCAGTTTCGAAATGTCCTAAGGCATCTCATTCAAGGTTATCGTCTATTGTTAATCACACATATCTTATTCTTGATCTATTGTCATTCATGTGTCGCAAAATTATGAACATGGTTCCAAAGTCCTAATAATGTTATGTTTCGAAAGCTTCCAATAAAGTTATGACAAATATATCAATCTCTCACAAGTAAAGGTACCAATCTCGTAAAAGTTAAAGAATGAAGTAAGGTATAATTGTGAGTGCATCCATGGGGTGAAATAATCACCTTCATGATGACGATACCAACATTATGAGTGTATCCATGGGGTGAAATAAACACCTTCATGATGATATCCATGGGGTGAAGGAAAGACCTTCATGATGACCATCCCAGCATTATGGGTGTATCCATGGGGTGAAATGAACACCTTCATGACGATATTATTTTCCCACTGATCAGCTTGGGGCCCGAGCTTTGTAAGAATGGAAGGATGAGTTGTGAATGAAGAGGTGAATGAGGAAGGAATGATTGAGCATAAAGATAAAAGAAGTAATCCATCTAATATACATACTTCCATACATTTAGAGTGATGACTCATCCATGTTAGTTCTTTAATTATTTTTGATTCCATTGAAGTATTGATGTATCATATAGTTTCTTATGGCCTTACATACTTAGTACATCATTCGTACTGACCCCTTTGGGGAATTTACCTTACTTGTTGCATTTACAGGTACTAGTAAACCTCCGCAGTAGGCTACAAGAAATCTACAGAGTATTGGTGAGCTCCAGTTGGTTCGTGGCTTTCCGAAATATCTATGTACATTTATTTTGGTATTGTATATGTGTATAGAGTAGGGTCTTATCCCGACTCTAGGATAGTTATGGTTACACATCTGTAGAGGCTTTGTAGATGTTGTGGGGATAGATGAAGGAAATGTAAGGAACATATGTTTTGTGTTGATGGCCCTGACGGCCAAGTTTCACGTATATATATATATATATCACATGCTCTATGATTACCGTTATTAGCATTTTATGTCCTTACGTGGTGGTGATGTTTCTAATGGTATGCGTATGAATAGACAGGAGTAAAGATTGGTTCTCTCAGGCCTTATCGGTTTTGGGTGCCAATCACGCCTCAATGGGATTTGGGGCCTGACAAAAGTGGTATCAGAGCAGGTCGTTCTAAGGGTGTCTACAAAGCCGTGTCGGAGTAGAGTCTTACTTATCGATGTGTTGTGCACCACATTTATAAGTAGGAGGCTACGGGACATTTAGGAGTTGTTTCTGTTCTTCATTTCTAGATCGTGCAATAGAGCCGATGTTGTAGGTGGAATTATATCTGACCATGGTAATTATTTTCTTTGGTCTAGTAAAATGTTGAGGACAAGCCGAGGTAGAGATAAAGGGAAGCAGGTAGTTAGGCTTATCGGAGAAGGATCGAGTAGACTCCCACCTGACCAAGCTAGTCAAAGTGGAGCGGACATTGAACTTGCATCGCGGGCCTCCTCTACTTTTCCAGCTCCAGAAGAGCCAAGTAGGAGAGAACTATCTTTGGAACTGCCCGTTAATACTATTGAGCAGGATTTAATAAGTGCAGTGCAAATATTGACCTGTGTAGTTACTGCACAAGCTCGAAGACAAGCTCTTGTACAACAGATGGAGGAACAGAGGAAGAAAAAAAGGATGCAAGAATTGGAAGGAGGATTGTCAAACAAAGTCAAACCCACGGGACAGTTCATGGCGTCCCAAGAAGGATTCGAGCCTCAGAGTTCTCACAGACTGTCTAGGCCATCATTTCCTCATTCTACAACAATTGCTCCCCCCTACTCCAAGGGTTTAGAAGTAACCAGATTGGGCAAAGAAGTGAGACCCAGGATTTCCAGACAGTGGGATATCAAGCACACAGAGATGTGAACCAACTAGGGTATTTTCGTCAGCTGTGCCAACGCTGCAGAAAATTTCATGCAGGTGAATGTCAGGTTGGAATGAATGTTTGCTATCATTGTAGAGTGTCAGGGCACAAGGTAAGAGGGTGTCCACAAAGGAACACGGGTGGCATGGCACGACCTACAGGACCAACCATTGAACCGATATCATTGGTGCCTCCTCTAGGTAGAGGTGCACAACTGGCTGATCGTGGTAGATATGTTAGAGGGGTAGCTAGTTCAAGTGGAACTCAGGACCGTACCTATGCTGTAGCAGGTCGGTAGGACTTGGAGGCTTTTCCTGATATAGTGACAGGTACATTATCTATCTTTTTCACATAATATATTTGCATTGGTTGACCCAGGTTCTACATTGTCATACGTTCTTCCATATGTTTTTTTTTCAAAAAAAAGGAACATGAGAACTACTAGGTAAGCCATCTGAAGTATCTACATTAGTGATGAACCTATGATAGCTAAAAGAGTATATCATAATTGTATAATAATCGGTTGTGGTTATGACACACTTGTTGAGCCTACTGAACTGGGAAATGGTAAACTTTGAGGTCATTATGGGTATGGGTTGGTTGGCTTCTTGTTATGCCACGGCGAATTGCCTAGCTAAGGAGTTACATTTTCATGTTTCCATAAAAGAATGTTCTTGCATGGAAGGGTAATGTGGGAGCACCAAAGGAAACTTCATTTCCTATTGCAAGGTAAAGAAAATGATATCCAAGGGGTATCTTTGTCACCTAGTAAGAGTACGGGATACCGATGTGAGGGTACCAACACTTCGATCGATAAATGAATTTCTGGATGTATTTCTTGAAATGGAAAGTAGAGCTTGATAGTGACGTGATTCCAGGCATTCTGCCTATCTCTATTCCTCTGTATAGAATGGCTCCAGCAGAATTGCGGGAGATGTAGGAGCAACTAAAGGACTGGTTGGACAAGAGATTCACAAGGCCTAGTATATTCCTTTGGGGTGCATCAGTATTAACTGTACAAAAGAAAAATGGCACATTGAGAACGTGTACTGATTATCGACAACTGAAGAGAGTGACAATTAAGAATAAATATTTCCTTCCCGGAACTTATAAGTTAATGAATCAATTACAGGATGCCAAAGATTTCTCAAAGACTGACTTGAGAGCGAGTTATTATCAAGTAGGGGTTAAACAAAAAGGTATACCCAAGGCAGCTTGCCGAACCCAGGATGGTCACTATGTCTTCTTAGTTATGTCAAATGGGCTAATGAATGCACCAGTAAGACTTATGAGTTAGATGAGCAGAACGTTTAAACCAGTCATAAATGTATTCGTGACGGTGGTTATATATGATATATGAGTTTCTTCAGAATCACAAGCGAACCCTGCTAATCACGTACGATAGGTGTTACAAATCCTTCGTATCATAAGTGGGACACAAAGTTCTCTAAGCATGAATTTTGGTTAATGGCATTTTTTAGGTCACATTGTGTCAGATGAATGGATACAGGTTGATACACAGAAGATTGAGGCGGTGAAGAATTGGCCAAGGCCTACGACACCCACCGAGAGTCATAGTTTTCTCAGATTGACAAGACATCGTAGGATTTGTAGAAGGATTTCCTCTCCCTCTATACCTTTCATGAAATGAACATACAAGGTAATTAAGTTTTAACGGAAGAATGCATATGAGAGTAGTTTTCAAAAGTTGAAAAAAATATATAAAAGTTAACCTCTGCACCTGTATTGGTTTATGGTGTGTACTGATGCAGCATGGTAATGTGATAGCATCTGCCTCATGACAATTGTGTCCATATGAAGACCACTATCTAATACATGATTTTGAGATAGCAGTCGTGATGGTTGTTTTCAAAAGTGTATGGCGCCATTCGTTTATATTGACATCTATACTGATCATCGGAGTTTGTGATATATTTATATCCTTAATCAACAGTACCTAAATTTGAGACAGCAAAAATGGTGGAACCTATTCACAGCCTATGATATTGGTATCCCATCTAGGTAACGCCAATGTAGATTGTGCGTACCGGGTATAGACGAGTTAAGGAAAGGAATAATGTCAGAGGGACACCGTTCAGGGTATTGTTCAGAAGTAACCAAAATGTACCATGGTTTAGCAGAGATGCCTTAGTAAGTTTACATGAAAAGCCCATTTTAGAACGTGTATCTCAATGTCCAAGCGGTCAGTGATTAACAGTATGGCATCAGAAATCTGTATGTTTATGCAATGTATCACCCTACCAGTTTGGAGGTGGAACATGAATAACATGGATTTAATCACAGGGTTGCCTCGTACACTGCGAAGATTGATTCCATATAGGTAAGATTTGATAGTCTTACCAAGTCTACATATGTCCTACCAGTTAGGGCCACCGATACAGTTGAACATTATGCAATACAAAGATAGTACGATTACATGGGATCCCACTCACTCTTATATTAAACATGAGAATTCACTTTATTGCACATTGTTGAAAGTCTTTTCAGCAAAGCATGGGTACACAGGTGGATGTACGTACGACTGTCATCCTCAGATGGATGGACAAACAGAACGGATTATATGAACAATTGAAGATATGCCACGAGTTTGTACATTGGACTTTAAAGGTGGTTGGGATGAACATCTATCGTTTATTGAAATTTCTTACAATAAAAGTATCAAAAAAACACCTTACAAAACTTTATATGAAAGGAAATGTAGATAACCAATTGGATGGGTTACAACTGATGAAATTTGCTTTGCTTAGGTCAGATCTTGTTCATCAAGCTATCGAGAAAGTGAAGGTGATATAATAGTAGCTACAAATGACCCAGAGCCGATACAAATCATATGCCGGTATTAGAAGACGGTAATTCAAATGTACCATAGGTGATTAGGTAGTTTTGACAGTGTCACCAATGAAAGAAAAAAAAAGGGGATAATGAGATTTGGAAAGAAAGAGAAATTGTCCAAGACTTGGGAAGTTTGCGTATCTAGTAGCACTAGCCCCATAACTCTTCCCAGTTCATTCAGTATTTCCTATTCGATGCTTTGAAAGTGTATAGGATACTATCCCGTATTGTTCCTAGTGGAGATCTCACACATGAAAAGGTACTTATTGTTACCTACTGTTGTTCTAGACCAATAAGTGAAGGAATTAAGAGGTGCAGAAGTAGCCTCGTAAATGCACTATTGGAGAAATTAGCATGTAGAAGAAATCACAAGGGACACCGAAGAATTAATGAAGTCTAAAGTACTCAAAATTGTTGCACATGGAAGAAAAAATCCAAGATACGCAATGGGAGTCATAATAAGTAAGTCTTTACAAGTATTACGTGTGGATGTGATAATTTGAAGGATTCACCTCGACTTAAGATTGTTACGGTGGAACAATGTCACCAAAATTTGAGGACGAATATTTCTAAGGGGGGGAAGAATGTAACACCCCGTACCTACTAAACCCTACTTGACAACTTTGAACAATGGCTACGTAAGTGTCGAGAGCCAAAAGTATGTATTTTGTAATGTTATTGATGAGGAAATTGATATTGGGCCTAGTACATGGGATTAGACCTTTGTAGGAGGTGTAACACCCCGTATGTTGTAGAACCTATACGACTACGTGTACATTTATGGAATTAGTTAAACATGAGAGATTTGATTAATTATTCATTAAATTGTTGGGCTTACATGAGTCTTGTGCCATTGGGCCAAATGAGGCCCAAAATCATATGGAAGACATGGCCCAAATGTGGAAAAGATCCATTCTTGTGTTTGACCAAGCCAACATGTATTAAATTGGATAAGGATGACCATTAAATACCATATAAAGCAAGATAAAATCAGATTTTATTTCATTGAGACACCCATGCCTTTTTCTAGAATTCTCTAACATTTTTCAACTTCTCTCTCTATACACAAACCCTAAGGCAACTACTTGTTGGGGAAAGATAACTCTTTGGTAAGCTTTGGTAAGTGTTTATATTTATGGTTTAATATATTATATGCATGGAAGATGGTGTAGATCATGTTGGTCATGTTGGTGAAGTGTGAGAAGTTCACTATATGTGAAACAATTTATGTTTGCCTAATCGGTGAAGGTTTTTGCCTTGTAAACTTGAAAATGGACTTATGGTCTTGAAGGAAGTGAACTTTATGGGTTCAATATTGACATGTGAGATGTGAATATATCCTTAACTTGTTTTATTCTTGTGCACGATGGTTGGAATTGTTATTGCAAAATTGTGCATGGATTTGGTGGTGTATTGAAGGAAAAGTGTGGTTTTGGTGATGTTCATGTGTGTTGTAAAACCATGGCTGATTGTTGGCATCTAAGATGATCTAAAATATGTTAAGAGGAGTTTAGTTATGATCATGGTGTAACACCCCGTACGTTTCTGAGTCTAGCTGACTACCGTAGTATTGATGGAGATAATGAAACATGAGATATTTGATGTATTATACATTAATTTGTGGGAATTAATAAGTCTTGTGTTATTGGTCCCAAAAATGAAGCCCAAAATTAACAAGAAGACATGGCCCAACATGGAAAATTTGACCCATTCTTCCAATATTGGTCCATTTGACCAATCAACTATGCATTTAATGCTAAGAAGGGATAAGAGTGACTTGAGGGACTATAAAAAGTAATAAAATCAGATTTTTTATTCATTTGGACTCTCATAACATTTTCTAGACTTTTCCACAATTATCTTTTTGCCTCTCAAGAACCCTAAGTCATTCCTTGGGCCAAGATCATCAATTTGTAAGTCTTGGTAAGTGTTTATTATGATGGATTAATATATTTTATGCATAATATATGGTGTATATTATGTTGGGTATGTTGGTGGAATATTGAGAAGTTCACTATGTGTGTAAAGTTACATGTTTGCTAAATCGGAGAATGGTTTTGCCTTGTAACCTTGAACATAGACATGTGGTCTTGAAGGAAGTGAACATGATGGAGTTAATATTTACATGTGAGATGTGATTATAGTATTTCCTTGTTTTGTCATGGTGTATAATGTTTAGAATTTCTATTGTAAAATTGGTTATGGTTTTGGTGACGTATTGACCGTAAAGTGTCGTTTTGGTGATGTTATAGTGTGTTGTGAGACCATGGCTGATTGTGGGTATTCAATATGATCAAAAATATTTCAAAATAAGTTTGTTTATGATCATGGACCAATCGGGGCGTGACACATGGACCATTCATTGCATAAAAAGACCCTTTTTGGCCGAAACGGGCACCCGCCCTCACAGACGAAGCACCTGCGGGCGCAGGTGCCAACGCAGGTGCCTATGGATACTTCCAAAGGTCACCTGCGGATGCATTTCATCCACCTGCGGGCGCAGGTGGCTTAGCGGGTCGGCGCAAAACTCCGAATTGCTTGTTTTTGCATCCCTTTGGCCCCCCGAAACCCCTATACCCTTCATGGATGCAATTATCAACTTATGGTACCTTTTAAATGACTATAAAGGAGTATCCCAGAGGTATTTTGAATGGTATAAAATATGGATTAATGTTAAAGTCTTATTGTGAAAGCTAGCGAGTGACTTGATGGAGAAAAGGTAACGTAGTGTTAATGAGGAAGTGTAAAGGGTAAACTTGGTGTAAAATGTTATTGGTTTATAATGTCTTGGTCAATGTGTGAAATGTGATGATGTTGTTTTCATGGTAATGAAGTGGATTGTATTGTAAAGGACGAAATGACGCTATATAGCAGTCACGTAACGCATTGTCATCTTATACACTTGTAAGGTAACTAGTTGTTAACGTGAGCTCCATTATGAACTTGTGTTGTAGAGTGACACGTAAGGAAGGAATTGGATTGTTGTATTCACATCTAGGATGGTATATTCATATTGAGATCATAAGGTATGTAAGGTTACTCTTCCCATATCTTTCTGCAGCACATAGTGTATAACTTGTCATTGTACTTGCTCAGTTTCGAAATGTCCTAAGGCATCTCATTCAAGGTTATCGTCTATTGTTAATCACACATATCTTATTCTTGATCTATTGTCATTCATGTGTCGCAAAATTATGAACATGGTTCCAAAGTCCTAATAATGTTATGTTTCGAAAGCTTCCAATAAAGTTATGACAAATATATCAATCTCTCACAAGTAAAGGTACCAATCTCGTAAAAGTTAAAGAATGAAGTAAGGTATAATTGTGAGTGCATCCATGGGGTGAAATAAACACCTTCATGATGACGATACCAACATTATGAGTGTATCCATAGGGTGAAATAAACACCTCCATGATGATATCCATGGGGTGAAGGAAAGACCTTCATGATGACCATCCCAGCATTATGGGTGTATCCATGGGGGGAAATGGACACCTTCATGATGATATTATTTTCCCACTGATCAGCTTGGGGCTCGGGTATTGTAAGAATGGAAGGATGAGTTGTGAATGAAGAGGTGAATGAGGAAGGAACGATTGAGCGTAAAGATAAAAGAAGTAATCCAGCTAATATACATACTTCCATACATTTAGAGTGATGACTCATCCATGTTAGTTCTTTAATTATTTTTGATTCCATTGAAGTATTGATGTATCATATAGCTTCTTATGGCCTTACATACTTAGTACATCATTCATACTGACCCCTTTGGGGAATTTACCTTACTTGCTACAGGCATAGGTACTAGTAGACCTCCGCAGTAGGCTACAAGAAATCTACAGAGTATTGGTGAGCTCCAGTTGGTTCGAGGATTTCCGAAATGTCTATGTATATTTATTTTGGTATTGTATATGTGTACAGAGTGGGGTCTCATCCCGACTCTAGGATAGTTATGGTTACGCATCTGTAGAGGCTTTGTAGATGTTGTGGGGATAGATGAAGGAAATCTAAGGAACATATGTTTTGTGTTGATGGCCCTGACGGCCAAGTTTCACATATATATATATATATATATATCACATGCTCTATGATTTCCGTTATTAGCATTTTATGTCCTTACGTGGTGGTGATGTTTCTAATGGTATGCGTATGAATAGACAGGAGTAAGGATTGGTTCTCTCGGGCCTTATCGGCTTCGGGTGCCAATCACGCCTCAATGGGATTTGGGGCGTGACACCTTCATACTAAGTAGTTATACAGAGCCTAAAGGCTTGACAGATACAGAGCTAATAGGCTAGACAAACACATATTCTCTAGGCTAAGTAATTATATAGAGCCTTCATGCTAGACAAATATAAAGCCTTCAAGCTAAGAAGTTATATAGAGCCTAAAGTCTAGACAAATACAATGCCTACAGGCTAGATAGATACAAAGCCTTTTGGCTAAACAATTATACAGAGCATACATGATAGACAGATATAGAGCCTATAGGCTAGACGGACACAGAACCCATATGCTAGAAAGATTCACAGAGCCTTCAGGCTAATCAGTACCAGAGATCTATAGGATCTAATTGGGGGTAATAAGGTTAGTTGGATTGTAGGGTAATCTACCGGGCTTATGGGGGCTCAGGTAGGTTTCATGATTGTTTTTTGTACCTGTCAAACTTATGGGGGAAAGGTTGGGTTATTCTTTGCTTAGCTGATTATATATCTTATTACAAGAAAGATAAGTATTTTAGAGTTCTATTTATGTTCCTGCCTCATTAACATCAACTTTTATGTTTTAAATTCAGTTTGTCTTACATACTCGATACTTTATTCATACTGATGCCCCATTGCCTGGGGGTGATGTATTCATGCCTACAAGTCCTGACAGATGACCATAGAGGCTTTCCTAATAGCAAGAACGAACTCCATTAGGTTGGCTAGGTCTTTTATTTCATAGTTGCCAGAGTTTCTGAGGTTTGTTACATTTTGCTGTAAATAGCTTTTGGGTAGTTAGGGCCTTAACCTGGATAATTTTAGTACTCTTAGAGGCTTACAGACGTTGGATTGTATAGATGCGCGTTGTTGGCCGTGTTGGCCTTATCGGTTGTTCTTTTAAAACAGTTGAATATTGGCCATGATCGTATATTTATATATGTGTTTACTTTATATGTTTCTAGATATCATAGTGGCCTCGTCAGCCCACATAGTGTTACTTGATTATAGACAGCATGGTGGCATCGATGGCCTGCATAAGATTTAGTTTCTATTTTATATGAATTATTGGGATTAGCTAAGGTTATTGCATGTTGTATTGGCAGGGGCCTTGTCCGCCGAGGGCTTATTTTTAAACTGAGATATACTTGTTTATTTTCTTGACTTTGTGGTTGATATTATGCTTATAGTGCAGTTGCCCAACAAGGTTCGACACAGATTTAAGTTGGCATTAGTTTCAAGTTATGTCCCTAAGTTAGGGCATAACATCCAACTTTTTAAATCTTTAGTTAGAAAAATGTCCCTCAACAAAGTCTAGAATGTCTTAACATACCTCGAATAGTAAACAACATATCACGAATTCTCAAGATTTTTCCTTTACCTTTTGCAAAGTTTCAGAACATTCCAAATTTATCAGATATGTATTGTTCTTGAGTCAACGAGTCCAAATTTATAATCAAGTGTCAACCTTGACTTCAATTAATAGGTCAAACCTCATATTTCCTAGATTTCAAGTCGAGGGGTAAGTTTCAATTTCTTTGAATATCATAAATTTAATGGTTCATATAATATAGTACACCTAATAGTAAATTACATATACTAATATGTCAAAACTTGAATAATAATTTGATAACTAAAAAAAATAACCAAAACCAAACTCGATTTACTCAGGCCATAACATTCAATCACGAAAAGAAGAAAAAAAAAATAATAAAAAAATACAGAACCTCAACCCTTATGCCCATCATCCATTCTATGCATGACCCCTCTAATGATGAAGCCATCATTTTATCTATCATTGGCAATCATTAACCCAATGATTTCCCACTAACCCCTTGTAGCAAATTACCTCAGAAACACATACCTTAACCCAAAATTTTGTCCCTATACTTATGGCCAATTGCATCAAAGAAATATTTTTAGTTCAAATCCTTTTTTAAAGCCAACACTATTATTATAGTAAAAATAATGTACACAATCTAACAATCAATTGATGTAAAAAAAAATGGAGTCTTAGTATTTACCTGAAACTATTTTTTCTTTGTTGATGTGAACTGTAAAGTGTTGTCGTCGTCAGGAGTTTACACCCACACAATTTTCTCTAATTTTTTTTTTGAGTTATAACTCAAAATATTAAACTCCCTTTAATCTTCATTCAATCTAATATATGGGCTAAGTGGCATAGTTTGCTAAATAAATTGTAAATATGGCCCATTAATCACTAGCTATACTAATTATTTAAAATTACCCATCAAATAAATAATTTTAATTAAATAAATAGTTTAAAATAACCATTAAAATTTATGAGAATAGTATTTTATGAAAAAGAAGTTCTAGTGCTCAAACTGACCTAATGGGTCATTACACTAAAAATGATCGATTTGAATTTAGATAGCTGTAATTGTCTTGTTGTGTGTGTTTGGGATGATAATGATACGATCTTATATAAGGGTCCAATTCTAATGGATGTATTATATACATTAAACTCCTTAATTAATATCTAATAAAATACCATAATTAAAAAAGAAGTAACGTCTGTCATTGTCCATGATCGGTTATGTAAAGGCTGCCAATGGCTAGTGTAAGCAGTCCAATTTACTTAGGTCTTTATGATGTGGTGCATAGGCCTTTGCAGTGTATAGACATTTACAGTGCTAGGTGTGTCATTCAATTCTAATTTTTTGGGTCCATATAGTTGTGACATGTCATTGGATTCTATCTAATTGATAGTATGTGGCATGCTTCTGATTTGAGGAACGTAAATAAATTGATTCCTTGATCTTTGTGGAATATATTAAATCCCTGATTTTACTTTCAATAGAACATTTAGAGGAAGAAATAGAAGAATCATTTTGCTTTTAATGCCTCTGATACAAGTCATTTAAATCTTTTTTTGGACCACATTCTTTATGTGATTGGATACTAATGGTAGTTGAGATTTCCAGAGCACTTTCAAGAATCTCTCACCTTCTTTTCTTTTGGGGTCTTGTTGATTTTTCAAAATATCTTTGATGGGATCTCTTCTTTCCATATTTCTCTCCTTTTTCTAAGGATCCTATCTGTCTTTCGAGGCACAATTTAGAAGCCGATTGTTTTTGAGGTTTTACTATAAAAACCCTCCATTCTTTATATTTGTCCTTAGGAAAAATAAAATCTCCCTTGTTCTATGTTCTTTACAGAAAAAAAGGAGTTATGTTCTGTGGCTTTTGTCTCCCTTTGATTTTATGACCGAGATTGTGGCTCATGCTTTGTTTTTCTCTGGGTTTTTCCTCTTCCTTGTCTCTACCTCTTTAGTTGTCTTTGTTGATTATTCCGGGTCACCAACAAAGGTGAGGTAGAATTCAAGTATGAAGCTGAGGATGAGATTGGTGATGATATTTAACTACTTTTTTCTCTCCATCAATTCTGGGTCTAGAGGTGGCTTTATGTCATTTTCTCTAATTTTACAGACTCAACAAAGGTGAGAGTTGGTCAAGACGTGGGAATGCATTTAAACGTCATAATTCCTTTTATGGTCAACTTGAATATCGCTTTTCGAAGCATAAATTGGCTTATTTCATGTCCTTTCTCTGCAAACCTTTTGTGTATTTAAATGTAGCCTTTTTGAGGTTACACATAATGCATCTTAGATCCTCCGCTTATGCCTCTCAATATAACTTAAGATGTCTTTGTTTTCTCCTCAAGTTTGAGGATTACACGGGGGGTGGGGGAGGGGGGTTGCATGTTTCCAAATTGCTATCGACGCATGTCTCCCAATTGCTTTTAATGATATGAAAGGGATATAACCCTTTACACTTTAGAAAGTGTGGCTTTTATTGGCTTTGAATGTCCTAGATGCCTGTGCCATACTAGGGAGGTTTATCAGAAGATTCGTACTCTATGTTCTAGGATTGTTTTATGTATTCTCCCACTTTGGGGTGTCGTAATATGTATTAATATCAAGTTTTCATATTTTTCCCATTTGTAAGGATTGTTTTTCTATAACCTCCTTCATGTACGATCCGTTTTGAATCTGATCATATTATTATCTTGCTTCAATGTATTTTTCTGCTTTTGTTGAAGTCTTATGGAATGTTATTATTTGCTTTAAGTTTTTTTTACTCCTATTTTTTGGGCAATTTTCGCTTGTAGATTTGAGTTTGAACTGTTTTATGGTCAATTACTTTTTGAGTCCATAACTTGTTTTGATTTGAACATATAGGTTGTAGTAAGCGTTTTGCGGACTTAAGTTTGTGAATGCCCTCACAGGTTTGAACATTTTCGTGAATTGAATGTGTTTCAATTGATCTCTTTTAGTCATTTTGCTAAAATGAGGGAGATTAAAAATATTTAGTATGTTCGACTCCTTGTTGAAGAATCAAGAGAATGATCGATAGGTGTCTTACTAGTATTAACATGGGATATTTCATCCAATTTCATTCTTTTTGACTAGGTAAATCAGTTCGATCCTTTGAATTCTCACGAACCCAAACTCAAAGTTATGATGGCACCTATCGTACCCCGTGATAGGTAAGTCTACCCAACAATCTACAATAATGTAAAAAGTAAATACACAAAAGAAATAATAATATCAAGTCCCAATATAAAATCGGATAAGGGAACTCATAAGGAAATACAGAAGTCACCAACACTACCCAAAATTTGGAAGTCATAAAGTACAAGCCTCTAAGGACAACTTAATACAGCTAGAGTCTAAGTATCTTGACATAAGGTAATAAAACAAATAAAAAATAGAGGAGATCCGGTAGACACTGGGATCAATCAACAACTACCTCTATATCTCAAGTGATAACCCAAGCATGAATTTGACTCAGTGCCTGGGAATAAGCGACTCAGTACCTACACATAAAGTGCAGAATGAACAAGTGTTCATACCAAGCCACATGTAATCAACAACATCATCGACTGACTCAAATTCAAAGTGATAGTGAGAATCACCTAAAATACTACTACCTACTATATCCTTCAACACCTGTCAAATCAGAAAAGCCACACCTAATCTAACAGATTATACATAAATTATCGGGTTACAACACCAAAAAAAATCCACAACTCCTCAACCATAACAAGAGTAACAAACCACTCAATCACTATTCATAATAATATCAGTATAAATCAAATGCAAGTGATGAGATAAATGCATATGATGTAATGTATGATACTGTATACACTCGCTACCTTGTATAGAAAGATCGGACCAATGGAGAACTCACGAGGTTCATATACCAACCTGAAACAATTTCTAATTAGGTATACAAATCATGAATTCACCCGAGACCATTTCCCATTGATCCACTCATAACACTTTCCCATAGGGAATGCAAATTAAAATCAGTAAAATTCACCCAGAAGACTTTTCCATTGGGCATGCAAATCAAAATCAATAAAATCCACTTGGAACACTTTCCCATTGGGCATGCAAGACAAGACATTTTAAGTCAAGAATCGATAAAATCCACCTAGAATACTTTATCACGAAGGAAAGTTAATTTTAAATAATCGTTCTAAAAAATATCTCTTTATCACTAACATGAAATGAATATAAGTGAGTATGCATGATTTACAATGATAAGAGCAATACAAATATCTCAATCCAGGCACATAAGGCCATACTCAACTCAAAAACATCGGCTACAAGCCCAAATATCATCAATCTCTCCAAATTTATGCAAATCAAACTCATAAGGGAAGGAACAACCATTATCAAAAACTATCATGTCCGACAGAATCAGTATTCCACTTTCCACACTATTATCCAACTATCACGAATAGGGAAGAAAAATTTAATCAAGTCAATTATCCATTTTAACCCTTGAAATAACACCAGTATCTATATGAGATCCCATGTCACCATTATTCCCTATACAAACAACTAGCATATAAACACTTTGATAGAGAGTTAAAGAAGTCTCAAGTTTCCTTAAAGAAAGTCTAAAAAGTCAAATTGAAGCTTTAAACTACTATAGATCATCCAAAAGAGCTTGATCTAATCAAATACGTATTCTACAAAAGAAAACGAAATCATAAATACCCATAATTTTGGATCCAAAAAGTCAACCCCTAGCCCACAAAGGTAAAATTGGAATTTTATTTGAAAATTATGTTATTCATTGTGTAATAAAATCTAATATAAAATTTCATTGAAACTGGATTTTGAATTGACCTTCAAGTCATCAAAATATTGTTTCTTAACTCTAGGCTCAAAATCTCCAATTTCTGTATTCATACGCAGTTTAAAATAATTGATAAATTAGTAAATTTGTGCCAAATTGATTTACCCATATTAAAAGAACCTTAATTTCAAAAAAATCAATGAAACCCTAGCACAAATTGATCCTCATACCAAAAACTTTTGATTTTTTTAACTTTGGAGTTTTAAATCTCAATTTTGTGAATCAAAATCACGAAAATAATAATGGTTATTCTTCTAAAATGAATAAAATGAAGACAGAAACACATATCCAACATTCGTATGAGAAAAATGCATAAGAATTACCTAAATCAGTTAAATAAAATCACTGGGACTTTTAGTGGTGAACCTTCGTGATCGCAAAGGCCTTTAGTGGCGACTCTTGGGGATCGCGGCCTCAGTTGCACCAACAAAACTTGTTGGTGCTAAATTGACCATATCTCCCTTATGAAAACTCAAAATCTGCCCAGTCTTTTAGCCTTAGTTCCAAATTATTGATACGGATCCAATGGTTCCATCCAAACACAAAATAGATCTTATTTTCTTCAGGTACTATTAAAACTCAATAACGTAAAACTTTAGACTCCGAACAAGTACCAAAAACTCATCAGAGACCTCCTAGACAAAAACCAATAGTGCAAACTAGTTATAAAATATATTCTGGACCTGGTGGAATCATCAAAACACCCAAATGAGGTCATCTTGACTAGATGTTGACCAAAGTCAACTCTTAACTAAGAAATCTCTAATTTTCCAAACAATAACTCAAGAAACATCCAAAAACCTCGGGAGCTGAACCAAGTCTTCAACATGACTAAAAAATCACTCTCTAGGTTTAGCGGAATCATTAAAACTCAAAAACAACCTTTCTAACCTCGAATGTTGACTTTGGTTAACTCTCTTAAGTTTCTAACTTCAAAAACTTAAAACCCTTACAAAACTTATCTGAATGTATCAGAATCCTAACCAGTAGTCTTACTAACCCCAAAATAACATTTCAAAGCTGATGGCACTGACAAAATTTTGATACGAGTTCAACTTCTTCAAATGTTGACTAAAGTTAATAATATCAACTTTCTAACCTTTTAAAATGAAAAACTTGCATAATTCTCAACAACTAACTTGAGAATTGTGTCACCCACCCACATACTGCAAATGCCATAAAGTAACTAATGGAAAGAATAAAATGGTCGAAACATATAAAAATAAAAAAACAACTATGAGGATTGTTATATCATCCACCATTTAGACAACGATTTTATCCTTAAATGGACAATAAATGCATCAAGACTATCAATAAACAGCAATACTCATGGTAGACCTCATATAAGCACTCCCAAGAAAATATTACATCTATAGCACCATTTTTTCATCCTAATTGTGAAAATCCTCCTTTGTTTTAACTCTTAAGACTACATCTCTAGTATCCAAAATCAAAACTTCTCCAAATATCTGATTTCCATCTATTTGAACTCTCTCTGTACACTATAACTAAATTGATCATGATCATAGTTCTAAACATACTCAATTAACTAAAACCCAACTAGGTCACTAGAATTCGATAATTGTATCCAAAATCTAGTGCTAAATCTGTAGCAACAAACTACCATGACCTTAAAAATTCTCTATTCACACTTTCAAAATCGTCATTAGTACCAAAAATGCATAGAAAACACTACCACTCTGTGTAACTCTAAATTATGACTTGTCTTTTTCCCAAAAAGGGATCTCTTTGAGTTTTGAGCCCACTCTAAGCACTTTTTGTCAGCTACTGGCCTTATCCAAGGCCGATAGCATTAATTCCAAGTTGGATAGTACTTTTTCATTGAGCTGAAGATATTGAGTCCAAAATCGATATCCAATTCCATTTAAATCTTTAAATTTCATGCTTTAACCATCATTTCAAAAATTATACACTCATGCCAACACCTGGAAAAAACTACTGATCACTCCAAAAGCCTCTGATACCATAAGCATATGTCCTCCATACATCACCAAATTTCTATGTAACTTATCAGAAATGTCCATGTAGTTCTATCAATAAGGTAGAACTAAGAGTCACTATTAAGCCACCTAATTCTACCAGGCTGAGTACTGCATGATTTGGTACTCATTCTTTTTTGGTAGAGTTCCACGTGGTAGAGTATGAGGTAATAGTTCCACGTAGTTTTGATTTAGAGTATGAGGTAATAGGCCATGAGACTTTTTTCAAAGAATATAAAATGGTGAACGAGTTAAGGGAAGGGACAAGAGGCTCGTATATTAAAGAGTTTAAAGTATTAGGAATTGTGTGACGGATACGAGTTGAGAGTTTGAATTCCTAAAAATATTTCATAATCGGTACAAGTTGAGAAATATAGAGAACAAAGATATCAAATATTGATCCTCGGTGTAGAGTTGATGATTTGAGGGAATTTCAATCATTTTAGTTCAAGTATGACAACACTAGGTTGAAGATTCGTCAATAGAAAGTGGAATGGTTCAACACAGACTTATAAAGGTCTTAGTAGTGACTCTTCTGCAGATTTGATTTTGGTTTGGTTGACCATCAATGATATATGGGTGATTTTTCATTCCACAAGCCCTAGCTCCAAACTATGCACTACAAGAAAAAGGCTTATTGGGACCAACATTTAGAGACAAGTTTCAAATCTGGTACCTAAAAGTATATTTTTAGGGATGAGATATTTTTTGGTCCCTGATAGTATTTTTTATTTTTATCTAAAAAAGTAAATAATTGGTCTCTAATTCTCAATATATCAGCGGGGATGAAGCGGGAACTGAAATAAAAGTTTAAAAAAAAAAGGCTCCAAAAATTCACTCCCCCTAAAATCCTAAAAGTCTAAGGCTACATTTGTTTTTATTAAGATTCAGTCATCTTAATCTAAATACACATCTGAATGATTAAGATGTTGTCTCTAGATCTGAAAACTAAATGATTAAGACTGTTTGTTTTTCAACATCTGAATATGCAAAATTTATTTATTTTTATATATAATAAAAAATACAATTCAAATAAAAAACTAATTATATTATAAAAATATTTAATTTAATACAAGAAAATTATTATTTGATTGAAAAAAAATAAATATTTATGTTTGTTAATGATAGTGGAGATGGTTTGTAATGGTGGTGGTGGTGGTGGTAATGATTGACGTTAGTGATTAGTAATGGTGGTGGTGATACTTATGATGGTAGAGATGGTTGGTACCATAATGACTGTTATGACGGTGGCGATTTGTAGCGGTGGTGGTGGTTGTGATGTGAAGTTGGTTGATGTTAGTTATTAATAGTGTTGATTGTGAGGGCTGAAAAATGAATGCATGATAGTTGACGATGTGTTGGTGGTAGTTGGAGACACTGTTAGCTATGATAGTGGAGATGATTATTAGTAGAGAGAGATTGTAGAGATGGTAGTGGTTGAAGTGGTGGTAGAGGTGGGACATCGGTGGCAATGGTGATAGTGGGGGCCAAAGAATGTGCGGAGGTTGATAATGCGTTAGTGGTAGTTAGCGGTGGTGCTAGTTGTGATAGATGAGTTGGTTAGTAGTAGAGATTAACCGATAGTGGTTGATGATGGTGGTGGCATTGAAATTGGCGTTGGCGGTGGCGGTGGCGGTGGTGGTGGATATAATTAGAATAATGGAGGTAGTAGGTGTAGTAGCGACTAACAATAGTGGTTGGTAGCGATATTGGTTGTCAATGGTGGTTGTGATGGTAGTGGTTGGTGGTTAGTGGTGGTGAGTGGTGGTTGACAATGGTGGTGGTGGCAGAGGTGGTTAGTAGTGGTGACTGGTGATTGTGGATAGAGTGGTGGTGAATATTATACAACACAAGAATACCTCTTAATGATATTAAGACTTGGTTCCAGATCTGAATGATTAAGACCTATTCAGACCTATTAGGAGCTAAAATCTTAATAAAAAACAAATGCACTTAATGGTCTGAAGTCTGAACCATTCAGATTCAGACCTTCATTAAGTGCAAACAAATGAGGCCTAAGCGTGGCTCCATCTCTTATCTAGAAGCTGCACAGTTTAATCTCCCCGATTTCATCTCTTAAAACTTAGAATACTGAGATTTCTTTACTCATAAGTCAGAACTCTACAATTGGGTTTACGCTTAATCAACAGTAAGTTTAACTTCTCTCTCTTTTATTTGATTTTATCCTTCTTCTATTATTTTTCCCATAGAACACGAAATCTTTTTTTTCTTTAGTTTTTTCTGATTGAAAGTTATGTAATTGGGTTATTTAGAGAACTTCTTATTGTTGTTTGAGGGCTAAAACTGAATTAGGGTTTGCGGTCATTGATCAAGGAGGAGCAATTGAGTGTTTCTTGATATGTTTTGTTTGTGCGGTGGTTTTCAGGTGTCCAATTTGCATTATACAACTCTTCTGGGGACTTTCTTGAAGGGCCAAGCAAATTTTGTAGGATATCCTGTGTTTTTTCTTTTGTGCTGGTGAATTGGTTGAATTGTTTTTACCATTAGGTGTTCAGTTTAGTTCCCTTTGTTAAGTCTAGTTTGATGTTTTTAAAAAAATAGATAAAGAATAAACAAGGATGTAATTCATTTTTGTTAAGGTATTTTCCCTGTCAAAAAATTTTCTGGTGCAAAAATTTTATTATGTTCTGCCACTAATTCTGTTATTCAATTGTACTCAAGTTGGAGTGATGGACTCACTCATTGAAACTCTTTGTTATTAATGCTTGCATTTATTCTGTCATGAACTACTCTCTCCCAAGTTTCGGTGCTGATTTTTTTTTATGTTGAAGAAAATTAGTTTTCCAATTTTGGTGCTTACATTAGGTTGACTTTGGTTATCTTACCATGTCCCTAATCTCTTTGTAATGCTTTATGGAATGTGAACAATCAGTTTCTGGCTTGGTTTAAAACATAGCTTGATAGCCATTACTGTGCGAGTTGGTTCTGCCAAATTAATTATACTTCATCTTTCCCTCCGATCCTTTTAATAACAGTGTGGTGGTCGCTGTTAAATATCTATAATCTATTTCTCTCTAATGGTTTCTTACATCATACTTTCGTAAACAGTATGATTTGTGATTGCAGTTGGTTTTACATTTGGTTCATTTTGTAGGGATGTTTTCATTTCACTTTGGTTGTTTCATGTGGTTGTAGCAAGGAATAGATTCTCTTACCTGCTCCATCAATGCCTCATGACCGACATGTATGACACATTCTTTTCTGATTTTAGATTCAACATTTAATATGCTAGTTAATGTTGTTTGTATATTTTCAGAAAACTATATAGTGACAGAAATACACATTCCTTCATGATCAGCAGGCACCATTTCATGTTGTCATGGAGACACCATTACTTTTTGCTTTTGAACTACTTCTTTGTATTCATCTCGACAGCACCTATGGTAAACAAGAAAATTTCCTTAGAACATCATTATCTGATGCCTTTACGACTAACTGTTGATTGCCTTCTTGTTGATTCGTTATATTGTTCATGTCTAGTCACTAGGAGAAATTTCACTAGACTTCAACTCTACCTTAACATTTTTTATTATTGACCATTAAGCTATTGATTACCTTTCACCTTTCCGGTAGCTGATTATAGTACTTGTGTACTTGATGAATCTTATTTATAATGTTGAGTGCTGCTGAAATTGTCTGTTAACCGAATCTTATTGTAATAGAGAAGTGTTGCTGAAAGTTTGTCAACTTCAATTGACATATTATTAATAGGTTAAGAAATGAAATGTTGACATGTATTCTAGCTGTCTAACATTCTGGTAGTTGATTATAGTCTTGTGTAATTGTTTTCATCTTATTTATAATGGAGACGTGAAGGTGAAATTGTTTGTTATCTCAGTAAATTTCTTGAATATTCAGTGGGCCCTCTCTAATAGAATCTGCTTTCACCCAAAAGAAAAAAAAGTGTCACTCACAAGTGCATAAACAAATTGACAAAATTTGCAGCATTCTCTGTGATGGAAATTGCTACACATCATAATCTTGATTATAAGTAATTTAGAGAAGCGATCTGGAGATGACCTCTTTAGCTCGCACCCATCTCACCCAAATAAAAGTAAAAGACTAACTCTGGTACTTTGAGAAACTTTGGTAAGCATTGATATCACCATGAACATTAAAACAGATGATATCTGAAACAAAATAAAAGGATTCCTGAAAATATAAGGCCTAATTTTTGCAGACATCCTTAATGCCTCAATTTGTGCCATAGAGAGATTCTTGAACAATATCTTCGCTTTCTGCTTGTAGAAATCTGCATCTGGAGTATCATGGCCCTATAGTTTTAGCCTTATATGAGCTACCTTTTCCCCTATAATAATGACATGATCTTTGGGACACCTCTCTCTATATCCCTGGTGTGAATGATTTACTGTTTCTTCCTAGGCTGGCACACTGTGCTTCTTCTTTATTAGTATCTCCTCCCCTACGCCATTTGTAATTTCACCCTTGCTAATATTACTATATTTTTTTTATAATGATGGTGTTTTAATCTACACCATGATAGGAAGGTGTGGAGGAGGTGGTTTAGGGTAGAGGGTTAGTGGGTAAGAGTGTGTCCTTACTAGTAAGGAGGAGTGCTTTGTTTGAAGATGTACCTGTAGTCATAGTGTTATGCATATTTCTGTAGTTTCTTGTTTATGGTGTTTTGGTGATGTTTGTGAATTTCGGATAGATAGTTCATAGTATTACTTTGTGGGTGTCTTATTTCTTTTATTATCTAGTGGTGTGTTACCCCATATTGTTGTTTGTTTTAACTTTTTTTTACTTGTTATACTGTTATTTGTCCTGAGCCGGGGATCAGAAATAGTCTCTCTACTTCATCTGAGGTAGTGGTATGGACTACGTATACTATACTTTCCCCAGACCCTACTTTGTGGGAATACACTGGGTATGTTGTCGTTGTTGGTGGTGGTGGTGTTCGAATCTATAGACATGCACCTTTGTTAGAATAGAGTGTAGAATATTGTTGTTCTCTGTGTAACTTAAGTTGTAAAATGTATCTACCCTTACATATAAACAGAGATACTTACCATGACTAGACTTTAGTGGCGTACCTACATAGAGTGAAGGATGGTCAATTGGAGACCCTTCAATAGAAAATTATTCAACCCCTCCGCTAAAGGAAGACCATCAGTCACATGAGCAATCATAATCAACTTCACCATCTTGCTTTCACAAGCATACAACTACAACAAACACAATAAATAGTAAGAGCTAAATTGCAGATTTGAAGTAGGAAATATTACAAATATGTTAATACTTTTTGTTATTTGGACGGTGCATTCCAACAAGTCTTTTTTATGGTACTTTCCTGCCTTCACCTCCAATAACTCTAGACTTTTCTTTACTTGTTCAAAAGTAAGAGAGAGAACGAGTAGATTTTCAAAAATGCACTTTTATCTTTTAGATTACCTTAGAATCCTATGATGTCTGTTATCATTTGAAGACTAACACTTGAATCCATATCTATTTGACCAATTCAAAACAAATGACAAATACATGAAATAACTAAATTTATGCCCAAGTCTTCGGACACTAATAATTAAGTAATAAACTAAGGAAAGAGATAGTGTCTGCATATAATATGCAATTGTCTAGCTACTTGTCTTAGACAGTCCTTAGATTAAAGGTAATTTGTGTCAGTTGCTACACGACTTTCTTCTTTATCGTCTACTTGATTTTTATACCTTTTTCTAAGAAAAATCTTTAATACAATTTATAGGTTTTGAATATCAAAGATAACAAGAAGGAAGCTTTTGTGGATATACAACTGCTGATTGACTATCATTTTGCTAGGAGTATGGACAAACATATACTATGATCTAGAATTGCAGGCTATATAGGTTTTGTGCTAAGGGAATTATATGCACACAATATTGTGACTATAGCTTACATTGTGGTTGTACATTGTCAATCAATGTTGATTTTTTTTTGAGCAATTAACTTTTCTCTTTATATATATTGTCACGACCTGAAATCCCATTCGGGCCGGACTGGCACCCAAAGCCGATATGGCTCGAGAGAACCAATCTTTGCTCTTGAACATTCGTATGCATATCTTCGTATGAACCTTATTATGCCTCATGCAACTATGCGGAAGTCATGAATCATGGAAACATATGCTATAAATATATATATAAAACCTGGCCGTTGGGGCCATCACGTCTAACTGAACGTACATATCTTACATCCATATACCCACATATGTCTACAAAAGCCTCTAACAGATGCATTTACCAGACCAACTAAAATTCGGGACAAGTCCCCGCTTTATACAAAATCTACAACATCAAAACGACTGTACAACTGTGACTCAGAAAGTCCCGAAGCAACTGGGGCTCACCAAAGATCTGCAAATAACTGTCCACCTACTGTGGATGTCTACTAATGCCTGCACGTGCAACATGTAAGGTAAGTCCCCCGAGGGGGTCAGTACGAAGAATGTACTAAGTATGTAAGGCTCATAAGAAATCATCATACATCATAACAACAATAATGGAGTCAATATAAGAGAAATGGTAAGTGTGAATAAACTCTCTTTTTGTAAGTGAGGAGATTATCAATATTTCTACTGTTATTGAAATTTACCATCCTCTATATACCCCATTGTTCGAGAGAGAGTAACTTTTACTCAAGAGACTTGCCTCCAAGAGATTCTTTATACGCAATAGATTCTTTCTTGCTTTTACGCTCATCATCATTATTATGCGTCTTCTTGGTTAGCATACATCCATAACTACATCCACTCTTTGGTGGGTTATTAACTACATCCACTCTCCGATGGGTGAATTACTACATCCAGGCTTTGGTGGGTAAATTACTACATCCACGCTTTGGTGAGTAAATTATTACATCCACGCTTTGGTGGGTAAATTACTACATCAACGCTTTGGTGGGT
Organism: Capsicum rhomboideum; assembly: GCA_031232105.1. Taxonomy (NCBI): domain Eukaryota; kingdom Viridiplantae; phylum Streptophyta; class Magnoliopsida; order Solanales; family Solanaceae; genus Capsicum; species Capsicum rhomboideum. The sequence goes on along the minus strand of CP124716.1, from coordinate 54,985,123 downwards.
AAATTGTGGGATCGACCCATGCTAGGTGTTCTTTTTACCCCTGGGCTGCCGCCCGAGATTACGATTATACATCATTTTTGATTTGGGAGAGATTGATTCATTCACTTATGAGAGATTGATATATTAAGGATCATGATAATATATAATACCGGGCCTCTACCTTCGGTGGGTTAGAAATGACATAGCATAATATTGGGATTATTCCACATTGAACTTATACCCTCTAGAGTGTGATCCATACTCAATGAAACATATAGAACCATGCGCATTACTTCTTTACAATCTTATACCCCTTTACTAGGTTATGAGAATGGCACGTTAAGGATCATGACATTAAAGCACACACTTAAATACACATCTCATTTCACTCCTTTACTTCATGAGATTGACACTTTAACATGTGAGGGATATATATATATTAACTTGCATGTCACCTCTCTTATTACTCCTATGAGATTGGTACTTTTATTTATGAAAGATTGGTACAAGGATAATCATCATATTATTGGATGTTAGATCATGACATGATTGGAAAATGCTATTCAAGAATAAATAGATTCTCTTACATTATTACCCTCTTGAGATAGTTCTTTTAGGAATTACAACGTCATGACATCTTTGGAACTTCAATCAATGAATAAGAGATAAGTGAATCATAATTCATCTAAGAATAGGGCACATATGAATAACAATATACTTCACCCTGAATTGATATACTTCAAGCCTCTCGGAATTGAAACAAACCCAATGTCAATAGGAACAATATGTTGTAGAAGGATATGGAAAGAGTAACCTTACATACCTTGTATTCTCAATGCAATTCTACAATCTTAAGTGTGCATACAATAGTCTCGCTCCGTCCTTATGTTTCACTCTACAACACAAGTACATAACGGGATTCACATTAACCATCAACTACTTTACAAATGCATGTAACATCAATGAGTTACATGTTTGCCTTTAAACATGCCATTTCCCCTTGACAAAACCATTGATGAAATTATTATTCCAAAAATACCCCAATATTCCATACATTGACCAATACATGATAATCAATACATTTCACCACAACACTTCTCCTTTACACTTTCTTATCCACACCACATCACAAATAATCCATCAAGTCACCTTAATACGCCTCATAGCACATATCGGCCAAAATATCATAATTTACACTTATGTGAAAACAAAAAGTTTAATAACAAAACCACACAATACATGTTCATATTTTATCCATACCATTCTCTTTCATCAAAGTCACAAGTCATAATTCAAGTTACAATCCCATGGATAACACATCTTTTTCACAAAACCAAAAGTGTCATGTCCAACACTTCCAACCATAACCAACATGATATACATAATCTCTCATGCTTATAATATGTTAAAGTACAATAATAATCACTTACCCAAGCTTGGAAGATGATGATCTTGCTCCAAGAAGTGTCTTAGGGTTTTGGGAGCCAAAGAAGCTTTCTTGAGAATTCTCTAGAAAAACTTAGAAAAGCATGTGTATGTATAATGAATAAAATATGATTTTTGTCCCTTTTATAAGCTCTCAAATCATCCTTATCCACTCTTTATATCATTAAATATTATTTCTAGAAGGTCAATGGAAGAATGGGTCATTTGACCCATTCTTGGCCCATGTTTTCTTTCACATTTTGGGCCCTTTTTGAGCCCAATTTACTTAACCCAATAAAATCAATAATTCCTCATGTTTAATTCATTTCATACGTGTTAAGACAATATTCCCACTCATGCAATTCATACTCGTAGCCTCAATTCCAAAAACAAACAATTCTAGCACGTATGGCTTATTTTGACTACAAGGGTAAAATCGTCATTTTGATGCCAAATTTGTTCTCGAGTAATTTTATCATACCAATATAATAATTCACTCATTTCATGTATATTCTCATGGTTGTATAAGAAACATGGAAAAAATCGGCTCAATACGTCCCCGGGCACCCTTGGGACTTAAGAAAATTTCCAACTTTGAAAAGTGGCCAAAACCAGCGTGGCACGCCCTTGGGCGCGCCAGCTTGCTTCCTCTGGACTAAAAATTTTAGCCCAGAGCGGCGTGGCAAGCCCTCTGGCGTGCCCCTCCCTTAGAATTTTTGAAAATTTTATTTTTCGACTTTTCTTCGCGGGTTTGGTTAGATACTTCAAGTCCTATTCTTTAACTTACTTCTTACCCTTAATATCCTTTGTTTGGAGGTCCTCTTAGCCTCATTTTGAACCCCACAAATGCTCCATGAAAATCACAAAACACCTTCTACGAAGGGTTGATCACATGTACAAGGTCAAATTTCAATTTTCTCATCACTAACCTTACAAATTACATACTCATGGCATCTCAGAACCTAAGTAACCATTGTTCAACGTCATAACATAGGGTTGGGAAGGTACGGGGTGTTACATCTATGAAAGTAGAATTATCTTGTATTATTCCTTTGTAACCTCATTTCTCTATATGTATGAAAGCAGAATTATCTTGTATTATTCTTTGGTAACCTCATTTCTTCGTTGCAAATTGACTATGAATTGGAGAATACTTTTGGATAGACTTATGGGGGCCAGATCATCTGTGTCTCCAGGGAACAAAAATATAGTCCCTAAAACTCCTTTAGGTACCAGTCGCAAATATTTTAAGGACCATACGTCATGTCTAAACTTTTCCAATTAGGGACCAAAATTATGATCTCTAAAAGTATTTTAGGGACCAGATTCCAACTAGTCGCTAATACATTTAGGGACGAGCAAAATATTCCCTTCGTTAAAAACCTTTAGCGGCGGAGCCTATAGGGACGGGCAGCGACGGGAAAATTATGGTCGCTATTTCTCTTTAGGGACCAGATTAGCGCTTTTAGGGACCATATTTCCCTTTCCTATTACCTATTTTTCTTGTGGTGATGCTCCAAAACTGATTTTCAAGCTCATAATACCCAAATATAGAGGAAATTTTAATAAAATGTTTAAAAAAGATGAAGTGGGGTTTATATACAGCGACCTCTGCTTAAGCAGCATCGCCTAAGCGCCTGACCCATTGCTTAAGAGAGGGTCACAGTTTCCTCACCATCGTCTAAGTGGCTCCCATATTGCTTAAGCGACTCCCACTTAAGCATTGAAGAGACCACTTAAGCGAAGGGTGACATCAGCACTGGTTGCCTAAGCGACCCCTTAGCCGCGAAAGCAGCTCCACTTAAGCGATTAAAAGGGTGTAGAAGCGGCTGCACCAGTTGATACACCAACAACTTTTGCTAAGTCCAAAAGGACACTGACCAGGTGCTCGGGATTCATTTGGAACCCCATGCATGCAAAAGAACTATGCTACCCTACCAAAAATGGCATTGCAGACTCAACAAAATAGATGAAATTTCCAACATAGGTCATTTTGACAAAATGTGGCCCTCACACCCACTCTCTCTTTTTTACCAAATTTCAACCAATAGCCCAAAACGAGCCTGGAAGCCTTGAGACCCGAACGAAAGGTACCCTAGCCTAAAATCCACATTCTAGAGCTTACCAAACTATCAAAATTCTCATCCTGGGCTATTTACTTGAAGTTTAGGCCAAAGACCTATTTCTCAACTTTAAAAACTCCAAAATAGGGAAACTGACATTAAAACCAAACGAACTACCTGGGAACTGAACTATAAGTCCCATCAAGTCATAAATGACTTGGGTAGCTATAGGAAAGCTCTAAACACAAAAAATATACGAAAAAAGAGAAAAATGACCTAGAGGGTCATTATAGTAATGAAGTCCATATTAAGCATCTCCCACTTTCAAGTAGTAATACTTATGTCTTGAGCCAACGAGTGGGTATTTGATGCTCAAATTTAACCTGGTAACAATTTTAACACTTGCACACAAAATCTGTAATATCCTTTTTCATTGCATTCCACCAATAGACCTCTCTTAAATCATGGTACATCTTTGTAGAGCCTGGATGAATAAAGTATCTAGATTTGTGCCCCTTAGTCATAATCCACTCTCTCAAGAAATCAATGTGTCGAACACATAATCTGCCTTGATATTAAAGAACACTATCTCCCACTTGGGAGAAAACCAACACCTTCTTCTTAAGAACTACTTTTTTCAACTGGAGTAGTATGTGATCTCTATCTTGCTTCTCCTTTACCTTAATCATTAACAAAGACTCAGAATCATTTGCACTATCACACCACCATTATCTGAACATGTAAGAAAAACTCCCAAACATGCAAGTCTATGAATAGCCTTAGCAAACTCTTTCTTACCTTTCTCTACATTAGCAACACTTCCCATAGACAACCTGCTAAGAGCATCAACAACAACATTTGTCTTATCTAGGTGGTAAATCACACTTATATCATAATCCTTGAGAAGATTTAGGCATCTTCTCTACCAAAAGTTCAAATCTTTCTGACTGAAAACATACTACAGGCTCTAATGATCTATGAAAACATCAACATGCACTCCATAAAGATAATGTATAACACCCCATAAATTTACAAATGAATGCGACTAAGTGACGGGATTAATTGAACATGCAATAAAGGGTATATTATGTATGCAAAGGGTTGGACTTAATTCATCTTGGTTAATGGGCTCAAAATTGGCTCAAAATTACAAGAAAGACATGGCCCAAAAAAAGAAAATGTGACCCATTCTTGATCCAAGCCTTAATGACCAATAGACACCTCATCTTTGACTAAATATTAGCTAAGGATGAGATATATATAGCTCAAAAATCAGATTTTTAATCACAAAAATCCACCTTGCCATTTCTTGCATTTTCTAGACAATTCCAAGAGACCAAAAAGAAACCCTTTTCAAACCAAGGCAACTACACTTATTTTGCCAAGATCATCACTTTGTAAGTGTTGGTAAGTGCCTATTCTTGTGTTTTAATATATGATTTTCATAAGATATGGTATGGATTTTGATGGTTATGTCTAAAAGGGTTGACTGGGTCACTTTTGCTTATGTGACACAAGTTGTGTTATTTTGGTGATTTGAACTTGAAAGTGGCCTTATGGTCTTGAAAAAAGTGAGTTGATGGTTTGAAAATCAACATGTATGATATGGTTATGCCCTAAGTTGATTTCTCTTTATGTGTCATTTTTGGAAATTTTTGTTATGGAAAAAGTGTACGGAATTGGTGACGTAATGAAAGGAAAAATCTGATTTTTATTCAAAGGAACACACAACACATTTCTAGAAATTTCCCAAAATTTCTCTCAACTCTTAAAGAACCCTAAGCCAACTTTTGGAGTAAGATCATCACTTTTCAAGCTTAGGTAAGTGATTATTCTTATGGATTAATATATTATATGCATGGGAGAGTATGTAGATCACGTTGGTTATGCTTGGAAGTGTTGAACATGACACTTTGTGTTTTTGCTAAAAGATGTGTTATCCATGGGATTTACACTTGAAATATGCCTTGTGATTTTGATGAAATAGCATGGTATGGATGAAATATTAACATGTATGGCGTGATTATGTTATTAAACTTGTTAATTTCATATAAGTGTAAATTATGGGATTTTGGATGATTTGTTGTTGTGAGGTGTATTGAAGTAATTTGATGGAATAATTGTGATGTTGTGGTGATGAAGAGTGGAAAGTATGAACTTGGTGTGACATGCTAATGGTTTATGATATTTTGGTCAATGTTGAGAATATTGTGGGATTATTAGTATGATAATTTCATCAATGGTATTGTCAAGGGGGAAATGACAATTTTAAAGGCAAACATGTAATTCATTGACGTCATATGCATTTGTAAAGTGGTTGGTGGTTAATGTAAATTTCGTTATGTATTTGTGTTGTAGAGTGAAACATAAGGAAGGAGCGGGACTATTGTGTTCACGTATAGGATTGAGTTTATATTGAGAATACGAGGTATGTAAGGTTACTCTGTCCATATCCTTCTGCAACTTATATTGATTACATTGGCAATGTCCTTGTATTATTCCGAAATGTCTAAAAGTAGTCCAACTCAAGTAGTTATCTTGTTACTCACATGTTCCTCATATGTTGATCACTTATTAATCATGTGTTACATAGATGTTTCAATATTATTCCAATATTGTTCCAAATGTTCCAATAATGCAATAGTAACTAATGTATCGATTTCTCAAAAGTAAAGAAGTGAAGTAATGCGTAGTTGTTCAATTGGGGAGTGCAATCTAAGGGACATAAGTCCGGCTGGAACGCTCCCAATATTATTTATGGATTGCACTATAAGGGGCATAAGCCTGGCTGGAACGATCCTATTGATATATCATTTATGGGTTGCACTCTAAGGGGCATAAGCCTGGATGGAACGATCCCAATGATATGTTATAACCCACTGATCAGTTGGGGCCCGGGTATCACATGATAATGGTTAATGACAAATGAATGCAAATGCAAAGAAAGCAAAGAAAGCAAGATACATGTTTCCAAATGTACATAGAATCATGATTTATTTTACATTAATTATTCACTTGTACTTGAACTCTTGAAAGTTCTTATATCTTACACAGTTACTATTTGCCTTACATACTCAGTACATTCTTCGTACTGACCCCTCTTGGGGAATTTACCTTACTTGCTGCAGGGGCAGGTACTGGTAGACCTCCACAGTAGGGTGCTGATCTTTTGCCGAGTATTGGTGAGCTCCAGTTGCTTCGGGGCTTCTCCAAGTCACATGTGTACATGGGTTTTTGTGTTGTTATGTAAATATTGCATAAGCATGGTCATGTATCTATTAGAGGCTTTGTAGACATGTGTGGGAAAGTGAATGGAAGAGATGTATTGTAAGAGATGTATATCCATTTTGATTTGGTGGCCCTAACGGCCAAGTTCCTTATATGTATAAATTGCATGTTTCCATAACTTCCGCGGTTGACATCTTATATCTCTACGTGATAGTTCTACTTAGTGAGTGACATGCATATGAGTGGACATGAGCAAAGATTGGTTCTCTCGGGCCATATCGGCTTTGGGTGCCAATCACGCCTCGTTGGAACTCGGGGTGTGACATAATGACTCCAAAACTTCAAAGCAAACTCAATAGCTTCCAACTTGAGGTCATGGGTAGGATAATTCTTCTCGTGAGTTACCATTATGCATCAATACACAATCAAAGCTAACTCTAAAGGCATCAGAATAAACCACAAAACCATCTGCACCCTCTGGCACAGTCAAAACTAAAGTTCAAGTCTATCGAGCTTTAAAATCTTGAAAACTCTTCTTACATGCATCACACCACTAAAATTTTGCCTTTTTCTAAGCTAACTTAGTCAATGGAGCAACAATAGACATAACACTTTCTACAAACCATCTGTAGTAACCTGTTAAACCCAAGAAACTCCTAATATCTAAAAGGGATGTGGATTTAGGACAACTCTTAACTACCTCAATCTTTTGGGAATAAATTAGAATACCCTCACTAGAAACAATATGCCCAAGGTAAGCTACGAAATTCAAGCAAAATTCATATTTAGAAAACTTTGTTAACAACTGTCTATCCTTGAGAGTCAGAAGGAAAATTCTAATGTGATTAGCATGCTCCTCCTCACTTTGGGAGTAGTCAGAATGTCATCTATGAACACAATCACAAATATGTCTACGTACGATTTGAACACCCTATTTATGATATCCATAAGGGCTGCAAAAGCATTGGTTAGTACAAAAGACATGACAAGGAACTCATAATGGCCATATCAAGTACAGACAGTTGTCTTCAAATTATGGTGTTCCTAACCTTCCACTGATGGTAAACAGATCTGAGCTTGATTTTAGAAAAGCAAGTAGCACCCTAAAGCTGGTTGAATGGGTCATTAATTCTGGGAAATGGGATACTTATTCTTGATTTTAACCTTGTTCAAATTATAATAATTGATACACATCCTAAGGAAATAATCTTTCTTGCACACAAAAAGAATTGGGGAACCTCATAGGTAAACACTAGGCAAGATGAATCCCTTATATAGAAGATCTTTTAATTGCTCTTTAAGATCTTTCAACTCAGTGGAATCCATTTTATATAGTTGAATAGAGATCAGATAAGTATTAGGAAGAGGGTCTATCCTAATGTCTATCTCCCTATCAGGAAGAAATCAAAGAAGATCATTAGTGAAAACCTCAAAAATCTCGCTAACAATAGGGATTGACTGAAGAGAAGGGGTTTCAGCAAAAGAATCATTAACCCAAACTAGATAGTAGATGTAACCCTTAGAAATCATATTTTTGGCCTTAATATAGGAGATGAAACAACCTTAGGCATAACTGGACTATCTTTCCATTCTAAGATAAGTTCATTTGGAAACTAAAGTTTCACTATTTGGGTTCTACACTCAATTGAAGCATAGCAATAATATAATCAGTTCATCCCTAATATAACATCAAAGTCCGCCATTTCTAACTCTACTAAATCGATTGTGGTATCTTTGTGAAGAACTAACACTGGTTCAATTTCTATAGATTCGTCTAGCTAAGACAGACTCTCCAACTAGAGTGGAAATAGAGAAAGGCTCTTGAGCTGTTTTGGACTAATTTTGAACATCATAACAACATAAGGGGTCACGAATTATTTCGGGATCTAATAAAGAATAACATCAAGGGAGAAAACTTTCAACATACCAGTAATGACATCAGGGAAACTCTCCTGATCCTGACTGCTGGATAAAACATAGAAGTAGTTCTGACCATTACTGGAAACTAAAGCATTTCCTTTCTTAGTAACACGACCCGCCAGAGATGATGGCGTATTCTGGACTCTATTATGCAATTTCTTTGCCTAGTTGAAGGGCAATCTATTAGAATATGACCCTACTGATCGCATCTGAAATACCCATCCCTACCATAGAGACACTCACCCAAATGGTACTTCCCACATTTGTTGCAATAAGAGTATGAAGGTCCCTTGGCAATGCTTCCGTGAGACTGAGGGCCCGAAGTTCTATATTTCTGATCATTTCTAAAACTGGGAGCTGGTGCACTAGCTGAAGATGGGGCTGATCCAAACGACCTCTTATAGAAGAAGGATTGTTTCCCATTCATGGCCCTCTACTAACTGGACTCATAGTTAGCCATCTTAGCCCTCTTAAATTGGTTCTCCTCCCTCTCCTTCAACTTATCCTCCTTGGCCTACTGCACATGAATCATAAGTCAAGTTATGTCCATGTCTCCAATGAACATTGTCGTTTTACCCTCCTTACTCATAATCCTTGAAAATCCTAACACAAATAAGCTAATTCTATTTCCGATATCAGGCACTATATCTAGAGTGTAGCAAGATTATTATGTGAACTTAAGGTTGTACTCCTTCACACTCATAGAACCTTGCTCCAAATTTAGAAATTCTCTAGTTTTTACCTCTCCTAACTCTTTAGGAAAGAAACGCCCCAAGAAAGCCTCCTCAAACTCATCACACTCTGCAGGTACAATATCTTCTCCTCAGACGTCTTTCCACTACTTAAACCATATTCCCACAACATCCCTAAGCTGATACAAACAAGCTCAACTTTTTCTATATCGGTAACATGCATAACCCAAAGAATCTTCTAAACCTCATTAATAAAATTTTAGGGATCTTCACCAAGCTTTAACCTTGTGAAATCTAGAGGGTTTTTTCTAAGAAAGTCATCGATCTTAGAGGCATCCTGAAAACTAGAATTGGCTGGGGTTGAACGGTTGGCCTGATTAGTCACTATCTGAGTAAACATCTAAATGTAATTTCTAAAATCAATATTAGGCAGCTGAGCAATAAATAAATTAAAACCCCTCTATGTAACTGATGGCACAGGTGGATTCTAGGCGTTAGCATTCAAACCAGTGGAACGGGCTCTATTCTTGGTCTACATAGTATAGTGTAGAGGTACTAGAGAAGAATTAACTCCAGCATTAGCGACGAACCTCTTACTAGTGGTTCTCTTTGGAGGAATAATCTGCAACACACACAAAGCACAAGTTAAAAGAGAGACAAAGAGTTAAACTTTATCACACAAACTAGATCTTGAAAGAAGGGAAATATTCTTAAATGCTTTGTAGCCTCCGAACTATAGATGTGGCGCACTTCACACCCATAAGTAGGAATATACTAGACACAGCATCACACACATCCTAGGACACTTGAACCAAATCTCTAATACCAAGTTTGTCACATCCTGAGTCTACACCCTAGCTGTGAGCCATAACTAGTTGTTCACTAGAGGTTCTGAAGGACCCTTGCATATCATACCTATAGAGAAATATAAATAATAAAACTGAAGCAAAATATAAACAATGACAATGGGCTAAATCTAAAAGAGACAATCTTTATTTAGACATAACTGAAAACAAATTATAAATTGTCAACTACTTTATAACCGTTGTCTAGTGAAACCTCTACCACTAAACATGAGAGTCAATCGAGGCAAGGCCCCTAACCTTTATTAGAACAAAAGTCTAAACTAAGCTAAGAATAAATCTCTGATCAACTCTATGCCTCATGGATGATAGGAGAGCTCACAAATTTATGGAATGTCAGGTGCAACCGAATGCCTAAAAACAACCTTGATCTCGAGTACCTGAATCTACATCATGAAAATAAATAGTACAATATGCAGTCAATACAATGAAATTTACTGGTACACAATTTATTTATATATATATATATATATATACATACATACATATCATAAACTAAGTAACTGATCATGAAAACTTGTAGAGAGTAGCTTAAAACAATAGATATTTTCTAAAATGGGAGTTATAGGAAAGTCACAAAATATAGCTTTAAACACTTGAAAACCTAAGGAGAAATCATGATAGCTAAAGTCTTCTTAAAAGTATTTCATGAGTATATAAATAGTTATTTTCATAGAGCTTATGCATGTGGAGAGTTTCTTATAACTGACAAATACCATGTGAGCTCATGATGCCCAACAAATTACATCCATACTGAAAGAGTTGTCCCAACCTGCCAGAGTACATGACCATGCACATATGGATCTGAAACTGAGCCTCTTGGGCTAAATCTTACTACGATAACATAGTTATGGGGCATGTGTTATATGAACCCATACCCTCTCAATGATAAGTAATCCTCCCAAAACTATGCATATGCTTATATCATATCATGTAACATAGCTGAAATCATAGTTTGAGTCTTTACTCAACATGTCTGTAAAATTGTACTGATGTAAACCTATGCTTAATTTCATGTCATAAATCATATGCATTAATTCTGTATCCAAAACATATATCTTTTCAACATAGGATTCATAGTTCGTAAAATTATCTTTAAGCATGTATTTCATAACTTAAATCAGTAATTTACATAATAATCATAAGATTATGTAGATTCTTTCATTTAAATTAGGTTAAACATATAAGGAAATCAACTTTAATGAGTTTGTCATATAAACCCTAGCTTTTAACATAAATCCTAATAACTTCAAAAATACATGGGTGTGACAATGAAAGAAATCCATCACTGAATTCTTGTATACCTATTGAAGAAAATAATTTGACAATAGAAAACTTGCCTATCTTGCTAGAATAGGAACTCTAGATGCTTGATTTGCCTTAGAACTTGCTCTTGACTCTTTTTTGAGAGAATAAAAGTATAATTGACTTAAGAACCTGATATTTATACCTTTTGGAGGTTAACACATTATGGGATAGGGTAATAGGGTAAGGAAAAGTTGAAAATACCTTTTTTAAAACATTATTGAAAAATTTAGGATTCTGTTATATGGGTCATTACACGGACCATGGATAACTTCCACGAGTCATGGTTGGATCCGTAGAATCTTGAAACATTTTTGCAATGATTCTAGATTCAGGTCTATGGCTTGTTTCACGAAACGCGGTATGCGCTTCACAGTTTGTGCTATCGTCTGTGGTCTCCCGGGTCAAAGTTATAAAATCACTATATCTGAATCATAAAAGGGTTATATGAACTGTGGACTTTGATTTATAGATCGTGAACCTTCTCATGGGAACCTGAGTAAAATGTCAATATTTTGGATCTGGTTTCATATATGATTCCACAATTCGAAAACTATGATCATGGGTCATGGTTTCTTCCATAGGAACCTGGGAGCATTTATTTCTTGGAATTAGCTTTACGGTTGGAAGCACAAATAATGATCTTAAATCATGAACCATGGTTCCACTCATGGAAGACTGAAACTCTACAATTTCAATTTAGGCTAATCTAAGTATTGAGTAAACATGGGTTCAAGCTCTGAGGTGTTACAATATCTCCTTCTTTGGATCATTCATCCTCGAATGAAGACTGAAACTAGAGTCATAGAATGAAAGGAACTATCATAAGATGAACTTAACTGAATCATACTGAGGCTTTGACTCAATGGAGAACATATGAGTACTAGCATAAACATGACATATAAGACATCAATACATGACACAAGAGTCCTAGAAATCACTATAATAATAGTGTTGCTAGGAGTTTAAAGATGAGGATACCTAACTTTCATATCTTTTTTAGCTTCCCATGTAGCTTCTTCAAACTGCTTGATTCCTCCATAAGACTTTAACTGATGCAAATTCTTTGATTCTCAGTTTGTGAACCTGATGATCTGAAAATCTGAATTGAAATCTCTTCATGTGATAGGTTATCCTTAACCCCAATATTATCTATAGGGCCAACATGTGAAGGATCATCAATACACTTCTTCAACATATAGATGTGAAATATTGTATGCACAGATGCCAACTCTATAGGTAACTCCAACTCCAAGGCTATCTTTCCATCCTATTAATAATTCAATAGGGACCAATAAACTGGGAACTAAGTTACCCTTTCTTACCAAAATATATAACACCCTTCATAGGTGAAACCTTTTAGAAAACCCAATAATTAATTTCAAACTCTAAATCTCTTCTCCTCATGTCTAAATATAATTTATATTAGCTGTATGTGGCTTTCCACCACTTTTGGATCATCTTAACCTTTTCCATAGCCTCATGAACTAGGTCTGGTGCTACTAAATATGCTTCATCAAACTTAAACCAGCCAATAGAAGATCTACATCTTCGCCTACAAAGAGTCTCAAATGGTGCCATCTTGATACTAGAGTTGTAATTGTTATTAAAAGAAAACTCAATAACAGGTAGGTGATCATCCTAATTACCTTTGAAATCAATTATGCAAGTTGTCAACATGTCCTCAAGAGTCTATATTGTGCGCTCTACCTGCCCATCAGTTTACTGATAGAAAGCAATACTAAGGTTCACCTTTGTACCTGAACCTCTCTGAAATGATTATCAAAAGTGACCTACAAACTGTGCACCCCTGACTGAAATGGTGCATAATGGAATTCCATGAAGCATAACTATCTTTTTGATGCACATCCTAGCATAATCTTCTACTATATCAGTTGTCTTGATAGGTAAAAAAGTGGGCTGATTAAGGGCCCGTTTGGGATTGCTGGTAGAAAACTGCTTATTTGAGAAGTACTTTTTTGAAATAGCTTTTCAGAAAAGTGCTTTTGAAAAAAAGCAATTTGTGTTTGGTAAATTCATTTGAAAAGTGTTTTTCATAAACAGATTGTGTTTGGATAATCTTTTTCAAAAAGTGCTTTTGAGAGACAAATGACCAAAAAGGACATGTATAAATAAACTTTTACTATTAAAATCATTTTATAGAGAATTTTTTTTTAAATATCTATTATAATATTTTTAAAGAAAATTTTTATTTTTATTTAATTAAAAAGTACATACCATAAAATTTTCAATCAATATATATACGTAGATACATTAAAAAATATTAAATAATAATATAATATTATTAAAATAATTTAAATATTACTGAAAAACATCAAACATAAATGAATTTAAAATTCTTCCATAAATTAAATCACTACATATGAAAAAATTCACTACAAAAATAAGAAGTCCTTGACATCACAAAAATTCTCAATGATTTCATGCCTAATTTTATCGCGCAATGTCTCCATACTAGTAAAATAAATAACATATATATATACTACATGATAACAAATATGTCAGTTTTCATGAATTATTTATTTAAAATTAAATATTCGAGAAAAAATATTTACAAGTGTTGTCAAAATATCATTTGATCTTGCAACGTGATTCGTCTATCATTTATTATCATTAATAATAAAAAATAAAGAGTTATATATTCTTCGACCGTCATCATCAATGACATTTTTCGATTTTATTTTTAAAAAAATGAGTGAAAAATAAAATAATAATATATAAATCATAGAATGAAATAAAGAATTATGATGTAAATATGAAGTATAAAATTTTAAAATCAAACTTTAATCAAACTTATAAGATATGCTAATTAATTAATAAGGGATATTTTATTATATGTGTGTCTGTGTATGTGTGTATAAGTGATAGGGATATTTTTGTCATGAAAAAAATAATTTTCTGCTTCTGCTTTTGCTTTTTTTGAAAAGCAAAAATTTTCTGCTTCTTCCCAACAGCAGAAAAACTGCTTCTGCTTCTTTTTAAAAGCACTTTTGCAAGTTTACCAAACACCCTTCTTTTCAAAAAAAGTGCTTTTTTCTCAAAAAAAGCACTTTTTTTGAGAAAAAAGCAATCCCAAACAGGCTCTAAGTTATATGATCAACAATCACCCAAGTCAAATCATGTTGACATCGTGTATGTGGAAAACTGGTAATTAAGTCTATTTTAAGAATATCCCACTTCTAAGTAGTAATACTTATGTCTTGAGCCAGCCCACCAGGCCTTTAATGCTCAACTTTAACCTGCTAATAGTTTGGACACTTAGCCATAAAAACTACAGTATCCTTTTAATAGCATTCCACCAATAGACCTATCTCAAATCTCAATACATCATTGTGGAGCCTAGATGAATGGAGTATTGAGAACTGTGTGCCTTGGTCTTAATCCACTCTCTCAAGCCATCAATGTCTAGAACACATAATCTGCCTTGATACCAAAGAACACCATCTCCCACTTGGGAGAAAACCAACACCTTTTTCTTAAGAAATGCTTCTTTCAATTGGAGTAGTTTGAGATCTCTATCTTGCTTCTTCTTACCTCAATCACTAACACAGACAGAGAACCACTTTGCACTATCACACCACCATCGTCTGAATTTATAAGACAAACTCCCAAACATGCAATTCTATGAACATCCTTAGCAAGTTCCTTCTTACCTTTCGTTACATGAGTGACACTTCCCATAGACAACCTACTAAGAGCATCAACAACAACATTTGCCTTACCCAGGTGGTAAAGCACACTTATATCATAATCCTTGAGAAGATCTTGTCATCTTCTCTACAAAGGTTCAACTCTTTCTAACTAGAAACATACTACATGCTCTTATGAAATGTGAAAACATCAACATGCAGTCCTAATATGATTCTAATTGGATGATTAGAATCAAATCAACGCAGAATTGAAATAAACAAAAGATATGATAGATTAACACTATAAAGTTGAAATTATAAAAAAAACAAGGGGCTTCATACCCTCACCTACCAATTGATTACAACCTAATAACAATAATCCAAACTTAACCAACAATTAAGAAACTAAAATGAGATCCAAAAATAGGAGATTCAATGATCGATTAAGCAAAAAAAAGTCATAATGAGGCTTCTTATTAAAGGGTTTAGGCTTTAGTTTTTATCTTTTGAGGTAGGTTATGGCTTAACTTTCTTTAGACTAGGTTGGGTAGATAACTATTCATGTAAAGTATGTTATGGGTTGGGGATTTTATCATTGTTTTCATCTTTTGAAATCATTATTAATATCATGTTGCCTTTTGGGAGCTTGTGTGAACCATTATTATTGATATGGGAGATTATTATCATTGAGATGCATGTGCAGGGGTTGGTATTGGTCTTGTTTGAGCATTATTTGTTCTTTATCATTGTTGTGATGCCCATGTGGGGAATTGGATTGATATCATTGATGTCTTATATGATTCTTTACTATTGTTTTGCCATGAGGGGCTTATATCATGTCTTACTGAGATTTGGGTGGTTTGAGTTTATTCATGCCATTGTTGAGATGATTATTATATGTTGTTGATATTTCCATGATCATGCATAATCAGTCATTACTCAATTTCATGAAACTGATATTATTATGGAACTTGGATTTCTTTATAAAGGAAAATGTACCATTTTATAAAATTCCTTAGCCGAGGGAAGTGCCAACAAGGTTGATTAATAAGATCATGATTAGTATATGGATAGCAAACCCCCCATTGGTCCTCTCCTGGAAGCTTAGGCTCGGAGGGTGTATACCCATTTGGTGCAAATCCTAGTTTGAGTGCTATATGTAGATTTTGATTTCATTTAGCTTTGGTATTTTAAAGACAGGGTGAGCTCCCCATCCTGAGTTGTCTTCTCAGCTTCTTCTAGTTCTCTTATGTCTTTACCTTATTTCAGATACAAATATTATGTATTCATACTATGTTGGTTTTAGAGTTGCTCTTACTCATGATACTAGATCTTTGGGGTTTGGAGTTTTATTGTTATTCAGATATTTTCATGTTTATCATATTTGCTTGACTTTATTCTAAAGTCTCGTGTTTTGATTATTATTTACCTTTTTTTTTTATTATCTATTCTCTTTTGGTGTTGGTCTTACCTACCAAGGTTGTGTTGAGATAAGTGCCATCATGACCTCAGTTTTTAGGCCATAACAAATTGGTATCAGAGAGCTAGGTTCACCAGTCTCATGAGTAAAGAGTAAAATGTCTAATAGAGTCCCGCAGATTGATACGTTGACGTTTGAAACTATCTTTGGGAGGCTATGGGATGTTTTTAGGAAACTTCTCTAACTTGATTCCTTATCGCATACGTTTGTTCATACTCAATATTCTAAACTTGTCTCTCACTCTTTCTGCATAGATGGTGAGAACTTGATCAGGACTTTTGGTGATGCTAAGCCAGCACTAATTGCAGGGGATAATTAGCAGACAAGGCAGAGGTCGCAACTGAGATCGTGGTAGAGGTAGAGCACGAGGAGTGACTCTGGCTAGAGGGCAAGCTAGAGCAGGCTCTCTTGAGCCAATGATTGATCATGTTGAGGCAGCTTATCAGCTAGAGGGTGCGAGACCATCCCAGGACCTTAGGTTTTTTTTGATATTCTAGTGTTACGGGATATTTTGATTCAGCTTTTGAGCCATTTGAATGGTACCTCTCAAGCAGGTACTCTACTGGGTAATCCAAGGTTCCTATTCAGGGATTTCAAACTCTTGAGGTATAGCCAGTTGTTGTTGTGGACCCACATATTGAGGGTTACCTACTAGACTTGTTTCTCTGCCTTTAGTTCATAGTCCAATGATGTCTGCTGATGAATAGAAGAGATTTGAGAGATTTATAAGATTATCCCCTCCCAAGTATAGTGGTGCTATTGGTGTAAATGGATATGAGTTCTTGGTCAGTTGTCAGGAGAGGATGCATAACCTCGGTTTGCTTGGGTGTCATGGTGTTGATGTAGGCTAGTGGGTTCCCCTCTTTTGACTTGGACCCAATTTTCAAAGATTTTTCTTCAGAGGTATATGACCTTTAGCTTGAGGGACAAGCTGGGGATGAGTTTAATGACTTGGTTTAGGGCTCTATGACTATTGCTTAAATCAATAATAATGTCAACTATGCTTCTAACGGGTATCACAATGATACTAATCTCCCAATCCAATAATAATGTCAACACATGCCTCTAACGGGCATCACAATGAGAATAATTTCATATTACCCAGATAAAATCACTGAAAACTTCACATCACATAGTATTCTCAACAACAAGAACCCAATCTTTTCCCCAATTATGACATAATTAGATTCAAATTCTCAAAGGTAAAAGTACTCATCAACAAGCATGTTCAGAAGTTTTCTTTCACACACAATACACTGCAATCATACAAGAATTCCTCTTTTAAACATTTCTCATTTATAGCCACAGACTCTTTGTACCTTCAGTAATTACTAAACCCAAATTCCATCAATTGTCACTAAGCACCAGTTCAAAACCTAAAATAGATGCTTAATCTCAACTAACATGATCAATAAGTATTTTATTAACCCAATTCACCATAACCATATCAATAAGTAGAGGAAACAGTCAAGACACTCAACCTATTACTTTTAACCCTTCAATAAACATCGGTACCCACATAGATGATCGTCATCTCATCTATTACAGGACCCCCAAATCCTTATTACTCCCATTTACAAGCAAATAGCACATAACACATAAACACTTCGAAGAAGAGTCAAGAAAAATTTCAACTTGCCTTAAAGAAGACCCGCAAAGCCAAACCACAGTCCAAAGAGTTAGATGGAAGCTTTACTCTTATGAATCACCTCTAAGCCAACCCAATCTATACAAATATGAAATCTATATGAGAAAAGTAACCCAATAATACCCATATTGCCATATTTCAAGTCCGGGTCCAAAAGGTCAATTTGCAAATTACCCTGGGACCACAAGGGAAAAGTGGAATTTTACCAAAAATTTGGGTTAACCATAGTTAGGGAGTTTAAATCTGAAATACCATTGAAAACAGGGTTGAAATCGAGTTTGAAATCATCAAATAGTCAAATTTTAGCTTTACCGGGAAAACCCCAAATCTCCAATATCAAACATGGTTTAAAACAAGAAATTTTGGTAAATTTTTGTCAAAATCAGTTTACCATAATATAAGGACCTTAAATCCCAAAAATCAATAAAAATCCATCCCAAATTGACCCTCAAATCAAAAGCTTTTGATTTCATAACTTTGTAGTTTCAAATCTTAACTTTATGGAAAGAAATCATGAAAAAAAAAATAGAAATTCATTGAAAATGGGTAAAACAAGGTTAGAATCAGGTACCCACAAATTATACGAGAAAAATTCACCACGAATCACCTCAATCGAAACTCTCTAGCTTCCAAAATGTCAAAAATATGAAATAGTTGTTGTTAGGACTTAAATTCAGCGATTTCTGCTTTCACAGATGTTTCCTCGCTTAAGAGGCATCGTTTAAGCAACCCAACCCTTGCCTAAGAGACCTTAACAAATAAGCTGACCCATTTCCACACAAGCGGACCTGCTTATGTGGCCATTTTCCTTTTAGGTGACACACCAGCACCAACAATCGTGAGCTCACTAGAAAGGGCATAACTTTCTCATACGGAATCAAAATTCATTGATTCGCTTTGCGTTGATTTTGAAATTTTGATACGAATATAATGGTACCATACAAACACCCAAAATAGCTTATTAACTTTAGGTGATACTATAAAAACTCAAAGACGTAAATCTCCAAACTCTGAACAAATATCCAAAACTCATCTGAGACCTCTCGAACACAAACCAATAGTGCAAACCACTTGTAAAATACATTTCAAACATGATGGGATCATCAAAACACCTAAACGAGGTCATCTTAACTAGATGTTGACCAAAGTCAATTATATAAACTTATAAGCCTTCCAAAACACAAACTCTCATAAAACTCAATCGAACGCCTCAGGAATCGCGCCATCCACTCTTGCAACTCATAAACACCAAAATGTAACTATGAGTAGGGGTAAAATGGTCAAAACACATAAAATCTCAAAAATCATGGTATGAGTCATTATATCATCCACTATTAAAACACATGTTTGTCCTCGAACATAAAGATAACAAAGGTATCAAAATAGTGAAGTAGCGGAGAATACTATGTAGACCTCACATGAAAAATTCCAAGAAATGTCACTACTATAGTACCACCAGTTCACTCTAGTAACCAGATCCCTTCACAATTTAATTCTTAAGGCCATATTTCTAGTATCCGAAACCAAAATTCTCAATATATTTGCTTTACATATTTCTGAACCATTTTTATAGCCAATAGCTTAGTTGATCACAATCGAGGTTTTGAACATACCCAATTTACTAAAACTCATCATCAATACCACAAGCAAAGAACTAAATCACAAATCTAGTATCGTCACTATACTAACAACTACCAGGAATCCATAGAAATACATTACCACTCTTCAAAACTCTGAACTATACCTTTTTTTCCTCAAAAAGAACCTCTTAAGCCCTGATGTCACCCAAAATATACCTCTAAAAAAGTACAATGTGGCCACTGTATAAAATATAAAACCCAACTAGGTTGGGGTCGATCCCACAGGGAATAGGTAGAAGTTTGAGTAGAATACTAGACGAAGTAAATGGAAAGTAAGTAAAACTGGTGGGGGGGGTTGTGATTAACTTGTGTTAGTAACAATGGCTGGTTGTATCGATATTGTACTCAATAAGAGAGATTCACTAGGACTGTGATCCCCAATGATTCCTTAACTCCACCAGCGATATGTGCTAACAAAATCGTCCCATTGTTTGGCATGCAAAATCTGACAAGATATGTTCGTCTAAACGTCTATCGACCTTGGTTAGACAAATTTCACTCTTCTCCTCTCGGTCTCCGGGTGTCACACTACTAACCCTTGTCCTAGATCTCAGATAACCATTCATGCTAAGGCTCCGGTTATTAGATGAAGGTTGATAGCTTCAAATCTCTATTGTTATCTCCTTTTCCCAATCTCTACCTCTCTCTCGAGAAAGTCTAGAATATATGCGGGTTCCTAACGTTCGCAACCATTAGAAAATCAATCACAACGAAGAAGACAACAATACATGCATTCGCAGCAATTCAAAATTGATTTGCACTTGACTGGTTTCGTTAATTCCTCATGGTTCACACAACCCTAGTTAATGGGTTTAGTTACTCATAATCGTAAGAACACAAGAAGAATTCAGAGATGAAAATATAATTGCAAACTCACAATAATGAAGAAGAACTGAAATCTCAATTATCAATAAATCTCGAATTAGGGTTTGTAAATACAAAACCAAGAATATGTTTTTAAACTCAGAAATAATATGAAATAGCTCTCAAAACAATATAATGACTAACTCCCGCACCTAGGACTATACAGGGGTATTTATAGATACAAAATGAATCCTATCCAAAATAAAGTAGGAGAACAGAGTCGGCAACTTCCACGGTATCGTGACTTGGTGTCGTGGAACCAAGTCATGCCACGTAGGTTGGTGTCGTGGGAATCAGGCTCAATTAGACGTCTTCAGAAGTTGGGTCACGGCATGCTTCCACGTCACGTGGGTGGTAGTCACGCCACGTGACTCCTGCCGTGGAAATCAGACAACATTTTAAATCTCTGAACACGAGTCACGACAGCCACTCACATCACGTGAGTGGCCTCCACGTCACGTGGGTAGTGTCGTGACTCCTCCTCTGGTGCAGATTCTTGTTCTTTCTTCTTCCGACACTTCGTTCTCGATCTCGATTCTTCCTTTTTGATCATTTTACCTTTAAAACCTGTTTTCCTACACAGTAGGAAAAAAACCGCATCATACTAACAAAACACACCCAAGTTATTACATATTTTCCTTGTTTTAAGCATCAAAAGTGCCATGTAACCATGGCACATCAACACCCTCAACTTAGAATGTTTGCATGTCCTCAGGAGAACAAAACAAAAATACACATACACGATGCTTAACTAAGAGAAACCTAAGGGACCTATGGCAGTCTACTCATTGCTTTTGGCACAAAACTTTTTTTGACCCCTCCTATTTGCAAATCAAAACCAAAGTGTGTATACAAGCAGCATAGTATCATGACACAGAAGTGATCAAGTGATGGCACCAAATTATGCACAAACAACTAAGCATATACGCAATTGACATTTCTCGAACAACTAGCAGCTAATAATGCAACCCATGTACTCTCACAATCAAAGAAGTCCCATGCACTCACAGTATACTAATGAATATCAACGTAGGGACGAGGTCAAAACACTCACGCTCACAAAAAAATTAAAACAGTGTGCATGAAATACCATAGGCTTGCCCTTATTTTCTACACCTTAATTTTCGGACAGTTAGACTAGGATCACTATAGGACTTTACTCGGCTTGTAATGTAGGCTTAGGGACTGGTATGGTACATATGGGTATGGCGACTCAACCCTCCTTGACACTACACTATTTTTGGCTCCACTTTCAACCTTTCTCATTTTTATTCCTCCTTAGTCTCCTTTCTTTTAATTTCAGATTTTAGGTGTGATTTTCTCAAACTTCACAACACAACTTTCTTTTTTTTTTCTTTGCAATTTCTCTTATTTTTACTTTATTGTTTTTTTCTTCACACCCAAACCTGTTTTCCCTTTTTCTTCTATTTACCTCTTCTTCATACCCAACTCAATCTACGAACCCCTATAATAGCCACCCACAACTTAGGTGATTTGCCTGAGTTGAGGTACACAGTGTCCAAGGAGGGACCAGGGCCAAGACAGGTTCATTGTAATTAAAATGGGAAGGTGAATAGGCTAATGAGAGAAATAGGTCAATTACGGCTCAAAGACGGGATCAAGGGATATTGATTCATTTGGTTTGGCATTTAGGCTAAAAGTGGACTTTTTCAAAAATGGCCTATGGTCCTTTCCTAATCCTCTATCCTCTATCCTCTATCCTAGGCAAGACTAACCGGGTAAGTTCTGGATTGTACACACAAAGTTAACTAAGTAGTTACCTCACGCACACATAGCACAGGGTTGTATTATCAACTACTACCTATCCGGTTCATGCAATGATAGCTACAGTTACTTGCCTATAATCCTAGTGTCATAACAAGATCCAACAGCTGTCACACAACATGCTACAAACACATACTTCAAAAACAGAAATTTTTAGGAGGGGTATCCTTAACATTCAAAACACAAAAAAGTTTTTCAAAACTGGACTGCACTACAGTTCTCTTATTTTTCTCCTAAACATCATCAATAGCATCCTAAACATGCCAGTTCTACTATGATAGCACACTAGGGGGGAAAGAAACGCAGCAACAAAAACCCCCAAGTGGTGGTACACCCCCACCCCCAACTAACATAGTGCAATGCCCTTAATGCACCGATAGCAATCAAAAACAAGGGAGTGAAGACATACCTGTGGTGCTCTAAGCGCTCGAAGTGGGCTCGCCTGTAGTGGGATCATCAGACAGCGCAGTAGTAGGTGCATCCGGTGGAGGGACAGCCTGACTGGCAGATGCACCACGCGCCCTCTGCTCCACCTCAATCTGGCTCGCATAGTACTCCACCCGGTAGGCTTTAACCACCCTCCGCAGACCACTCTCGTACTCAGCATCACTATCACCCCGATCCTCCGGACTGCGGGGTCTCTTGCCTCTATCCATCGAAGGCTCCTCGTCAGAGAACAAATCTATCTCAAATGCTGGTTGCACGGAGGCCAGGGCAGGCATAGGTGGTATAATAGGAGTGCTACTCGATGCCAATGCCCGAACCTCCTCTCTTAAAGTAGCTACCTCCTGGGTCAAGCCAGTCATATCAGAGCCTGGTGCAACACTCAATCGGGAGGCCATCCGTGCCTCAAAACTGTCGATCCTCCCCTGCAACCCC
This sequence comes from Capsicum rhomboideum, assembly GCA_031232105.1. NCBI lineage: Eukaryota > Viridiplantae > Streptophyta > Magnoliopsida > Solanales > Solanaceae > Capsicum > Capsicum rhomboideum. The sequence goes on along the minus strand of CP124716.1, from coordinate 54,961,702 downwards.
CGCATGAATTGGTCCATCGCCGCAGTCATCCGGGCCTCCACCCTAGCCTCCGCATCCTCTACAGTCGTCCTAACCCAAGGCTTAAGCTGGGATACCAACTTAGTCATCTGGGTCTCAGTGTGGGTCTGCCAATCAAACATCTGTGTCTGTCTGTCAATCAGCTATTGCAGAAAGTCCCTCGACACTGAGACTATCCCAGAAGGAGGAGGTGGAGCACTAGTATCGGGTACCTCATCATCAATAGGGCCAGCGGCCTCAGTCTGTATAGGAATAGTCACAGGTACCCTAACCGGTACGGGAATAGGCATAGGGGCACTACTCGGCTCATCCAGGGATGCGCCCGATGACTCAGATGGCTGTGAACCTCGTGGAAGAATGGGGTGTGAACCCCTCTACTGCATCAGTCCAATATCTGCAATACGGGTCACCTCGATATAATGGTCGAGGGCCGATAACCTGGCCACCCCCGCCCTATCACACAGTCCCTAGATCAGGCATGGGAAGGGTATACTTGTGTGATCTCTGAAAGCCCGCTCGTGGATCTCTCGAATGATGTACCTCGCAAAATGAATCTCATAACCAACCAAGATACTGGCTACTACCACAGCCTGGTCCAATGTGAGTGAGTTATCAGCATTGGTTGGACCCAACAGATGCCGAACCATGGACCACCAGAATCTACCAGCAAAATAAAGCGTGGACTTTTTGATGTCCATCTTCCCAATCACCCAACTAGCCGCTACACCATCTTCAGCTATGTACCCCGTAATCCATTTAATCAGCTCCAATTTCTGCTCCGCATCTCGCATCCTAACTCTATCTATGGCAGTGTCCATCCTATGATCAAATTCAGCAGTCGAGGACGGAAGTGGACGATCAGCCCCAAATAGGAAGCGGTGAATGGTCTGCTCCGAAATATCCACGCGGGTACCACGAACCAGAACATGAGTTAATAATGGATGCAAAAGATATCGCTGCCCAATAGGAGTGCTCAATTCCACCAACGCAGCATACGAGGCATAAAACTCTCGGACTAACTCCAAGTTATAACGACCAGAAGGCTGTGCCATCCAACCCAATCCATATCTCTCAAAGACAGGCCAAATGTCAGGCAATGTCCTCAACTCCTCCACCCGGTATCGGAGCTCCTCTATAATGCTCCTCCGACACACACCCCTCTCAGTCAACTCAGCATCTCTATCATAAAAGGCACGCATGCCCTGCACATACCATCACTGAATCTCCCTACTCTGCGTGGGAGTCGGAGCACTCTAGGCACCAGAACCAAAAACAAAAGTTGTAGCATCTGCCGCAGAAGTACCCTGACCCATAGCATCATCTGCAGAGCCTGACGCAGAAGCATCCTCCCCCTCTTCAGACTGGGGGGCAGACTCATAGGTCTCAGCCGGAACAACTGGCTCGACAGGTGGTGGGGCCGACTGAAGTGCTGCCCAGGCAGTCGCTCGAGCTCGCGTCTGTAACCTCGTGGCCCGAGGTACCAAAGCAGAATCATCATGGCTAATGTCAAAATCCTCCAAGGAACCACTTTGATCCGACTCTGTTGGTTCATCACGCAGACGGGTCGGTATATTTGGATTTTTAGTGCGAATTCGGGATGAGGAATTAAGATGGTCACTTTTGGGGTTTGATTTGGGAGGCATGGTAACACATTTGGGTTGGATTTTTGAGTGCAAGGGTTTGGTTTGGGTTAGTTTATTGGATTTTTGGGTTAGTGGGTTGGATTTTCAAAATTTTGGGGTAATGGGATTCGGATATTGGAGTTTATGGTGATAAGGGGATCAGATTTTTGATTTTATGGTGATAGGAGGGTCAAAATTTTGAGTTTATGGTGATAGACGGGTCAAAATTTGGTTGATGGATTAGAGAAGGAATGGTAATTAGGGTTTTAATTAGATGATTTTAAAAGTGGGGGAAATAATAGAGTGGGTCGAATTTATATCGGGTAAAGAAAAAGGGACCCATTTTTATTTTTGGAAGATGGTACTGGGTCGTGTCGAATTCGGGGCATCTGTAGGGTTTAAGTTTCACGGCACAACCCACGTGACATGGTTGTGACTCACGTAACGTGAGTCATGGCATGGATGAGGTCCTGAGGTTAAAAATGTTCCTCTGATTTCCATGAGACAACCCACGTGACGTGGGTGGGACTTACGTCACGTGGGTCCTGATGTAGGTGAGGTTCTGAAACCTGAATTTTAACTCTGATTTTCATGATACCAACCACGTGTCATGAGTGGACTCACGGGACATGAGTCTTGTCGTGGATGATACTGAACCAATTCAGGTAAATTTTGTGATTTTTAGCTAACTGCTCCTTAATAATCAGATCTCTGCATAACAAAATCTTGGGTTGCCTCCCAATCAGCGCTTGATTTAATGTCGCGGTACGACACGGCTAACTTGGATACTCAAAATTCACCAAATAGCCCATGGGTTGCCTTTCATGAAGCTCCTGATTTAACGTCGCGGTACGACATGGCTAGCTTGCCTACTTAGACTTCATCAAGCTCAAGTTCCTCAACTGTCTTTATCTCTTCCGTAACTCCCACATAATGCTTAACACGTTGTCCATTGACTTTGAATAGAACATTATCTGCTCCTTTTAGCTCAATAGCACCATGTAAGAATACCCTAACTACCGTGAATGGGCTGGACCATTTGGACTTTAGTTTTCCAGCAAACAAGCAAAGCTTGGAATTATACAGTAGCACCAAATCTCCCGGATGAAACTCTCGGTTCTCAATTCGATGATCATGATACAATTTCATCTTTTCTTTATACAATGCTGAACTTTTATAAGCCCGGAAATTAAATTCATCCATCTCATTCATCTGCTCCAGTCTCAATTGAGCCGCTTCACTCCAGTCTAAATTAACCTCTTCAATGCCCACAAAGCCTTATGTTCAAGTTCGACGGGCAAATGGCAAGATTTTCCAAAAACCAACTGATATAGTGATGCACCAATTGGCATTTTGAAAGTCGTCCGATATGCCCATAATGCATCATCCAATCTAGGAGCCCAATCAGTCCTATTGGCATTAACTATTTTCGCCAAAATAGACTTGATCTCACAATTTGACACCTCAACCTGCCCGCTTGTCTGAGGATGGTAAGGTGTTGCCACCTTATGTCTAACACCATATTTTTCAAGCAGGGCCTTGAACAAACGATTGCAAAAGTGGGATCCTCCATCACTAATAATAACTCGGGGTGTCCCGAATTGTGAGAATATGTTCTTTTTCAAGAATGTTGTGACACTTCTCCCTTCGTTATCAGGAAGCGCAATTGCCTCCACCCACTTAGAAACATAGTCAACGGCTACCAAGATGTATTTCATTCCATGTGAGCTCACAAAAGGACCTATAAAGTCAACTCCCCACACATCAAGCAATTCAAGATCAAGTATAGTTGTCATGGGAAGTTTGTGTCTGCGTGAAATATTCCCTTGCCTTTGACATTGGTCACAAGCGCGAGCATAATCATGAGCATCTTTATAAATACTGGGCTAGTAGTACCCATATTGCAAGATTTTATGGGCAGTCTGAGAACCTCCATGATGACCCCCAACTGGATATGAGTGACATGCCCCCAAAATACTCATCATCTCGACCTCTAGGACACATCTTCGAATTATGCCATCAGCACACACCCTGAACAAATATGGTCATCCCTTAAGAATTTCCATACCTCATGCATGAATTTCTTTCTCTGCTGATATGTCATCTCCTCCGAAACTAGATCACTTGCCAAAATGTTGGCAAAATCAGCAAACCAAGGGATTAAGTCTTGGGATGCTGCCAGTACTTGCTCATCTGGAAAAGTATCATCAATCTCAAGATCATCCTCTAATTTAAGCATGGCCTCCTCCTCAAGGCATGATAGATGGTCCACAACTTGATTTTCGGTCCCCTTTCGATCCTTGACTTCAAAGTCAAATTCTTGCAACAAAAGTACCCACTAAATCAGTCTTGGCTTAGCATCCTTTTTCGACATAAGATACCGAAGAGCTGCATGGTATGTATGCACAATCACTTTCTTACCTATCAAGTAAGATCTGAATTTCTCAAAAGTGAATACTACGGCCAACAATTCCTGTTCAGTCACAGTGTAATTCTTTTGAGCTGGATTAAGCACTTTGCTAGCGTAGTAAATCGGAGGTAATATCTTCTCACGTATTTGGCCAAGGACTGCACCCAAAGTCACTCCACTAGCATCGTACATAACCTCAAAAGGCTTAGTCCAATCCGGTGACACAATAATAAGGGCTTACACCAACTTCTCCTTCAGACACTCAAATGCTTTTAGACATGCTTCATCAAACACAAACTTCACCTCTTTCTCTAAAGGTTTGCATAAAGGATGTGCAATCTTGGAGAAGTCCTTGATGAATCTCCTATAAAAACCAGCATGACCTAAGAAACTTTGAATACCCTTTACAGAGATAGGTGGGGGTAGCTTCTCAATTACTTTAATCTTCGCCTTATCCACCTCAATGTCGTTCTTTGAAATCTGATGCCCCAATACGATACCCTTATTGACCATAAAGTGACATTTTTCCCAATTCAGCACTAAGTTGCACTCCTCACATCTTTGCAACACATTTGCAAGATGAGCCAAACAACCTTCAAATGAGTCTCCCACAGCAGAAAAATCATCCATAAAGACCTCAATAGTGTATTTCACCATGTCGGAGAAAATAGACATCATGCAGCATTGGAAGGTGGCTGGTGTATTACACAAGCCGAAAGGCATCCTCTTGAATGCGAATGTCCCGTATGGACAAGTGAAAGTGGTCTTCTCTTGGTCTTCGGGGGCAATAAAAATCTGATTATACCCCGAATAGCCATCAAGAAAATAATACCATCCTCTACCAGCAAGTCGGTCTAACATTTGGTCCATGAAGGGCATAGGAAAATGATCTTTCTCAATCCAAAAGTTCATCTTTCGATAATCCATGCAAACTCTCCATCCATTCACCGGCCTCATTGGAATCAACTCATTTTTGTCGTTTGGAACCATAGTGATTCCTCCCTTTTTAGGCACACACTGAACTGGGCTCACCCACTTGCTATCAGCAATAGGGTAAACCACTCCTACATCTAACCACTTGATGATCTCTTTCTTCACAACCTCTTGCATGGGTGGGTTCAGACGACGCTGGTGCTCAATGCTAGGTATACATTCAGTAACAAGTTGGATCTTATGAGTGAAAATGCCGGGTGGAATATCTATGATATCAGTAATGGACCAACCAATGGCCCTCTTAAATCTTCTCAATACTGAAACCAAGGCCTCTACTTGCCAATCCACCAATTTAGCAGAAATAATCACAGGTAAGGTATTGTTGACTCCCAAGAATGTGTAGCGAAGGTGGGCCGAAAGAGCCTTAAGCTCTAAAACTGAAGGCTCCTCAATAGACGGACGAGCTGGTGGGGTTACCCTATTCTTCAAATCGAGATCCAGTTTCTTTGGAGCATAAGTGTAAGCTCCCTTTCCAGCGAGTGCACCCACCATCTCATCATATTCTTCACTACCATTGTCATCAAAATTCATAATAACGGCCACAAGAGGGTCTACCCCCAACCTTTCTTCAAGAGACACAACAACCTCAATCAACCATATCTATCACTGAAATCACCCGCTTATATCTTGGCTGCTTCATTGAACGACAAATATTGAAAGTAACCTATTCATCATTCAATCTAAATTTTAGCTGCCCTATTTCCATATCAACCAATGCACGTCCAGTGGCAAGGAATGGTCTTCCCAATATGATGGGAACCTCAAAGTCAACTTCACAATCAAGAATCACAAAATCAGTCGAAAATATGAAACACGTAACCTTTACCAAAACATCATACAGAATGCCCATCGGCTTTTTCACAGTCCTATCATCCATGAGAAGTCTCATAGAGGTTGGTTTTGGTGCCCCCAACCCCAACTGCTTGAAAACGGCTAATGGCATTAAGTTGATGCTAGCACCCAAATCACACAGTGCTTTAGCAAATTCGTAGGACTCGATAGTACAAGGAATTATGAAAGCTCCTGGATCCTCCTTCTTTTCAACTAGGAAACGCGAAGCAACTGCACTACAATGATGTATGTTATCTGCTGGCTCAAAATTGATAGTTCTCTTCTTTGTCACCAAGTCTTTCATGAACTTTGCATAACCTGGCATCTGCTCCAATACCTTTACAAGAGGGATGTTTACTGACAGATCCTTCAACATGGTGATGAACTTTTGATATTTGCCTTCCTCAGCCTTCTTCTTCAATCTTTGAGGATAGGGAGGAAGAGGTCGTCGGATAGTTTTGAGCATTTGTGGTACCTCTTTTTCCTTCCTCTTTTTAGATTTTGCATTATCGCTATCATCATGATGATTTGGAATCGTGTCATTCTTTGAACTATCCGGCTCTAACTCAGCTTCTACATCAATAACCACTGATTCATTAGTCATACTACTGTCGATAGGAATAGGTGGATCTGTTGTGCACTTCCCACTTCTAGTAGTAATGGCGAGACAATGACTATCATTTTTTGGATTCTGGACGGTATTGCTTGGAAGGGTGCCTGGCTGACGTTGATTCAGTGCCAATGAAATTTGCCTGAATTGTTGCTCCAACTATTTAATGGCAGTTGAATGAGACTCCACTTTCTGACTTATGCCCAAAATATCATTCTTAATCTCTTTCAAGCAATTTTCCTGGCTTTCTGCTCCTTTGACCAGTTTATTAAGAAGGGCATCCATCCTTGAATTACCAGAATCCTCATCACGTCTTCCTGGCGGTACATAAAGGTCATTCTTCTCTCTATAATCATCTTTCTGCCTCCAATCACCGTCACGGTCTCTTTCTCTATCTCTGTATCCTGACTTGTTGTAATTGTCTCCATAATAGTTCCGACCTTGATTCCTTTGCCTTGAGTTCCAAGAGTCTTGATTATACCCTTGGCCCTTGGCTCGAAAACTCGCCACTTCTCGATTTAGGTACTTAGCCTCTTCATCAGACTTATTATCATCATGTCTAGCCGATTTACGTTGTGCACCTACAGCATGCACCTTTTTAGCATCTCTGGCCGCTATTTGTTTAGCCAGAAGACCAATTTCTGTCCTCAACTGAGCGACCTCTTGAGCCACAGACTCATCCAAAGCTCTTTGAGCTGCTGAAGCTCCAATAGCATATGTGCCAGCCGGCGTATCTGCCTCCCGAGTATGCCATCCTCGGTTGGTCTTAGTGACATGATCTAATATCTCCGAAGCTCGTTCCCATCTTAAGCTCATGAAAGCTCTACCAGTGATAGTATCAGCTACCGCCTTCGTGTTGACATTCAAAGCCCGGTAGAAAATTTCGAGTAAATTCCTACTAATCATTCTATGATTTGGCACATTCTGCAGCTTGTTTTTAAACCTCAGCCATGTCTCATAGAGTGTTTCAGAATGAAGCTGTCTGAAATTATAAATCTCATCCTTCAACTGCAAATCTTGGAAGGTGGGAAAAATCATTCCAAAAATTGATTTCTCAATTCTTGCCACGTAGTGATGGAACCTCGTGGCAACTCAGCCAACCATAAATTAGTTTCTCCTGTAAGAGAGAATGGAAACAATCTCAACCGAATAGCCTCTTGGTCAACTCCAGGCAGATTGTACGATGTGCAGACCCCCACAAAATTCATCACGTGCATGTTTGGATCATCAGTAGGAAGACCGGCGAACACACCCTTTAAGTTTAGCAGATGGATCATGGCACTAGTAACGTCAAACTTAGTGCCTGGAGGTAACTCTGGTGGAATGATGGCACCAGTCTCTATTAGCTCGAAGTAGGCCAAATCTTCTTCTTCAGGATCATCATAAACAGGCACATGTGGTCTCGGCTGTGCCCTCAATTGTCTTTGTCGCTCTTCAGCATCAACCAGTCGTTGTGCAGCTTCTTGCATCGCTCGATTATCTCTTTCTGCTTGTCTAAGAGCAGCCTGTCTAGCCTGCTCCTCACGTGTCAATCAAAGCGGTAGTTTGTTCTGCTGTTTCCTTACCAACTGGCTGAATTGGTTGGTGACGAATGTCTTCGCAGCTGCGGGATCCTGAACTCCTTCAGTATTCACCATTCTTTGATTAGCTCTCAGAGTCCTTTAAATTTCACGATCAAGTGGAATAAGGGGATTGCCTTGACTTAAAAGTGTATAGAAACAAAAACCAATCAACTCCAACCAGTAACAATCAACTCCGCAATCGTATTCCCCGGCAACGGCACCAAAATTTGATGTCGCCCAAAATATACCTCCGAAATAGTATAATGCAGCCGCTGTATCAAATATAGAACCCAACTAGGTTGGGGTCGATCCCACAGGGAATAGGTAGAAGTTTGAGTAGAATACTAGACGGAGTAATTGGAAAGTAAGTAAAACTGGGGGGTTTTGTGATTAACTTGTGTTAGTAACAACGGCTGGTTGTATCGAGATTGTAATCAATAAGAGATATTCACTAGGACTGTGATCCCCAATGATTCCTTAACTCCACCGGCGATATGTGCTAACAAAATTGTCCCGTTGTTTTCCATGCAAAATCTGACAAGATATGTTCGTCTAAACGTCTCTCGACCTTGGTTAGACAAATTTCACTCTTCTCCTCTCGGTCTCCGAGTGTCGCACTACTAACCCTTGTCCTGGATCTCAAATAACCATTCTCGCTAAGGCTTCGGTTATTAGATAAAGGTTGATAGCTTCAAATCTCTGTTGTTATCTCCTTTTCCCAATCTCTACCTCTCTCTCGAGCAAGTCTAGAATACAGCCTGGTTCCTAACGTTCGCGACCGTTAGAAAATCAATCACAACGAAGAAGACAACAATACATGCATTCGCAGCGATTCAGAATTGATTTGCACTTGACCGGTTTCGTTAATTCCTCATGGTTCACACAACCCTAGTTAATGGGTTTAGTTACTCATAATCGTAAGAACACAAGAAGAATTCAGAGATGAAAACATAATTGCACACTCACAATAATGAAGAAGAACTAAAATCTCAATTATCAATAAATCTCGAATTAGGGTTTGTAAATACAAAACCAAGAATACGTTTTTAAACTCAAAAACAATATGAAATAGCTCTCAAAACAATATAATGACTAACTTCCGCACCTAGGACTATACAGGGGTATTTATAGATATAAAACTAATCCTATCCAAAATAAAGTAGGAGAACAGAGTCGGCAACTTCCACGGTATCGTGACTTGGTGTCGTGGAACCAAGTCACGCCACGTAGGTTGGTGTCGTGGGAATCAGGATCAATTAGACGTCTTCAGAAGTTGGGTCACGGCATGCTTCCACGTTACGTGGGTGGTAGTCATGCCACGTGACTCCTGCCGTGGAAATCAGACAACATTTTAAATCTCTGAACACGAGTCACGACAGCCACTCACGTCACGTGAGTGGCCTCCACGTTATGTGGGTAGTGTCGTGACTCCTCCTTTAGTGCAGATTCTTGTTCTTTCTTCTTCTGACACTTTGTTCTAGGGCTCGATTCTTCCTTTTTGATCATTTTGCCTTTAAAACCTATTTTCCTGCAAAGTAGGACAGAAACCACATCATACCAACAAAACACACCCAAGTTATTGCATATTTTCCTTGTTTTAAGCATCAAAAGTGTCATGTAACCATGACACATCAAGCCCACCTTAACCATTTCCTGATAGAATGAAACTTACATAAAGATGATACCATAAATTCCAGATCAGATAGTGTTATTTCCATGAGCTGAAGCTACTGAGTCAGAAATTGATATCAATTCCACACAATTCCTCAAATTTCATACTTTGACCACCATTAAAACAATCATATTCTCATTCTAAACCTTTGGATAAGATTGTGAATCACCCTTTAAAAACTTCACATACCACAAACAGGTACGCCCTATACGTCACCAATATCTATGAGATCCATCTTAATAAACTATGTCATTTTTATCACCCATGTAGTGTCAATAAACCCTAAGTCCTCAATAACCTAATAGAATGGAAAGCCATTCAGTAGTACACACTTTAGTAACCTATCATAACATAAATAACTCAACTCGATAAAGAAGTGCAAAATTACCCAAACATCACTAATAGACACCCAAAACAAAACTAAATCTTCAAAAAAACACTACCAAGCCCTTCATAAGTGTGTGCTAAACCATTCCATTTTCCACTAACAGATGCTGATCTCTTACTGTCATTTATGAAGTCAACGGCTGAAATTCACACAAGTCTTTAACTTTGTACCACGAATTTATACATGATGCCCTAATCCTTCTATCAACTCGTTCACCGTTCCATATTTGTCATCACAAGGTCTACAGCGCATTACCTTATATTATGAATCAAAACCTTTGAGTGAACCACATCATTATGCCTTTTAACACCTCAAATACTAATTTTGCCACCCATGTACTTTTCCATGTATAAGTCCTCCCAAGACTCCCATATCCAATCATGCTCAAAACTCTCTTACCTCACTTACCCATGCCATGACATAACTCATAACTAAAATGTAGCCTTATCACAGAAAAATCTGAATACAGATCCAACCCATGAAGATAGTCAAATCACGGACCAAAGAATGCTATAATATTGCATACTTTAGCACCCCCAACAATTATTTTCCACAATCTGATCATGTTTGTCCTTCAAAATCTAAACTCTACTAATTACCAAATCAAAAGCACCATATAAACCATCACAATTCAACATCTGTAGACTTTTTTTTAAGGATACTCAGTAGTTTTTAACCCATTCAAAAATACGTAGTAGTACCATCATAACCTGAACCAGACCCAAGTAACCACATTGCTATAAGCACAAGTCCCACTTCTTAAAAATGAACTGGTAACCTTCCAAATAAAAAGTAGATATTCTTACAAGTTGAATTCCTTTCAAGCCTACTGGAGGAGTGTTTCAAAGCACCACGAGTCTTGGAACATAAATGAGCCCATCATGAGAGTAGCATCAAACCACAAATCTTGGACACCTAAAAGTCTTCTTACCCTACACAAATTCATCAATCGAAAACCTTCCAAACTAATTACATCATAATTATAATCCATCACAAAGTCTTCTCATTAAATTTATTTAATAGACCTAGTCATCCCACATGGTAGATCTAGTCATCAATGCACTAACTTAAACCACAGATGTATCGATACAATCCCGTAAGATAATTAATCCATGAACGCACCTTCCTAACAACACCTTTGGATAATTCCACAAAGTTGTACCAGCTGTAAACTTCCTTTATTCACAACTCATCACCCCAATAATTGAATCAATCGCCTAATGCCAATTGATATCACTCTCTTAATAAAACCTCTAAAATACATTCTATCATTCTAAACATACCTGTACCTACTATTGATCCATCACTAGCCCATCACAACCCTCAAGTAAAACTTTGAAATACATTCTATCATTCTGAACATACCAATACCTACCATCAATCCATCACTACCCCATAATATAACTGTCAACACGATCATACCCAAATCACACATAAATCTATAATATCTAGAATAGTCTAATTTCCCCAGTGATATTCTCTAAATAAGTCACAAAATAGGATCGGTACACCCGACCCACCATTAAAGGACCATATACTGGGGCAATAATATAAATAGACACAACAAAAAATCCACGAATCATATCCAAACCTAATACAAAATAAGTGAAGATGTAGGAGAATGTAGAACCACAGTCAAACAATACTGAGATAAATCAAAAGTATATTGAAACCATACCTATGACCACTATACCAGAGGCTCTTGCCTTAAGTCCACCAAAAGATGCATAATACCAAACCCCGACATCTCTTCGATATACTAGTGGTTTAATTCTATATCTATGTTATGGATAATCCTTTCTATAATGCTCGAGATCCCTACAAGTGAAACAACCCAAATGAGTAGATATCTGCTGAATTGGATACGAAGAACCCGAATAGCCACCACAGGTTAACCTCCTCTTAGAAGAACTAAGAGAAGTTTGGTCTACACCATACATGCACTGTCAAGATATGGGGCGTCTTGCACACACGCCCCTCACAACTCCATACAAACTCCTCTTGAAACCCTTGAGAAAACCATCTAAAGAGAGAGAAGGTGACCAACCTGGCCTACCCTAGGAAAAAATCCTCCACCACTGTCTGGCTGGTCCAAACAACTGGAAAGCAGTGAAATCCACCCCATTAGAATCTACCCAGCCCAACCCATGCAACCTCTTATGGCAACCACCTAGGAGCTCATAAGTATCAACACTGGGATCCCCATTATACTATAGCAAATCCATCCTTATAAACTTTATAAACCTTATCTATCCCTCCATAAATATAGTGGTTAAGGTCACTGGATGTAGAGGAACTCCTGGCAGCATCACATCAACACTAGGAAAATATGTACTATTAGCCAATTGTATATCTGGAGTTTAAAGACCCGAAGTAGTGTGCTGATTATAAGTTTGAGCCATACCCTCAAGAAAACCCAATGCATGTACTAAAAAATCCTCAAGCATAGATATAGAAATTAAAATAGGTGGTGTCTGTGCTAAACTCAACCATTCGATCCCAACTGACCGATCCTGAACCTGAAGAGGTAAACCTAATATGACCTCTAGCTAGTCTCGATACTCTAGACTGACCTCTGAATTGACCTTTGTACCTGCCATATACTTTTGGGTTCTAGCCTTGTTCTTATTATGCTCATGTTTTGATGATTGACAAACTTCATCACTAGAACGTAGTCCATGCTCGTCCTTTGTGATTTATGTTTCAGTGATTGCCTAACCTAGTTGAAGGACCAGTTACATGAACTGGTATCCCAATATGTAGTTTTCTAGTTGCACGCTTTTATCTTATATCCCAGTGTTCTAGTACTCTATAGACAGTGTCAGCAGATTAGTAGGATGAATTCTCAGTAGTCCTTAGCAGCATCCACCAATGAGGAAGATTCTCTCCCAATGCTCATCATATATATACATCCTCCTTGAGGAGAGAAGTTCAAGCTATTACATAAATCCAAAAAGAATTATCTCAAGCAAAGGCCTCATTAGATATTGCAAGACTCAACAACTTAGAAACTTTTTTTCTCATAGTGATATATTATTCATGTCTAGGTTGATCGAGTTTTGTTCTTGGTCTTAGAACTATAAACTCACGTCTCATTCTAGAGAACTCAGTGAGTAGTTTATTTAGCCTTGTTTGTTCAAATCTGAGTTGTTCTTGTAGCTGAAGGTAGCCAAAAATGAGAATTTTCTAAAATCACCCATTTTATACCAACTTTAACTCGGCTGAACCATGTACCATATCGCAGGAAGAACGAAGTACCCAACTCACTAACAACATCAAGATCAAGACCACTACCGGACGATAAACTATCCAAATCAGAAAAACAAATCTCAAATTTATCAACTATGGGAATGGGCTATAAAAAGGATAGCCAATGCTACAATCACAATAAAACCATAGAACGCCAAACCTACCTTCCTGCAACCCTCTCAATAATCAATCTAACATTGCTAATGGGAGGGAAAACAACCAGTCTAGGTTCTAACCAAAATGGGCAAGAATTACAAGAAGGAAAATATTAACTAGATAACGCTAGTCTAGCCATCTATCAAGTAAGAATCAATAAATGTCAAAACAATGACAATAATAACAACAACAATAGTGACACCAGTATAAGGTGCAGGTGGTACCAAAAATGAAAATCAACAACAGTACCACTCTAGGTCCATATTAAGGCCAAAGTGCCAAATTAAATGGGACTCTAACCCAAATGCTACACCCCAAAAAAAAACACAATAATGATCCACTCCATCCACTACTAAAAGAAATCAGTTACGGGGGTAGTCACATATGCATGAAATCTACACCAAGGCATATAATAAACAAATATAAAAATACCAAGGAATATAATCATCGATGGGTATGAAAACCCCAACTCAAGTCAAATAGAAAGTAAAAGGTAGTAAGTCGAATCGCACCTATATCGATGGAGTTTGAAGTCAAAGTCCTGATTTACCCGAAAGAGTGTGAATCTGAGCATGTCCAAACCCGAACTAAGAGTCTGAATCACCAACTGAGGCACTAAGTGCATTACCTCTAACTGAAGGTGCCACATCTCTATGAGACTGATCTGGATGAGCTAAATGACTAATAACCCCACGTCGGGGACACTCTCTGGACCAGTGACCTATCTCTCTGTAGTCATAACAAACCCCTAAAGCTCTAACCTGGTGAGAAATATAAGCTGACCCTAACTGACTGATCAACTCACATCGAGGACACTCCCTAGACCAATGACCAATCTCACCACAAGCAAAACATGCCCCTGTAACTCTCTGATGCACTGTACCTGCTGACCCAGAATGGCCACTAAGGCCTAAAGATCTATACTAAATACTTCGTAATATCTGATGAGAACTCTGCCTACTGTGACCACTATGATCTACTTGAGAGCTACCCATACTATGAGGTGCTACCCGAACGGACCTGACAGTTTGGAAGTGAGGCAGATCTCTGCTGGAAGAATTCCAACCTTCAGAAAGAATACCACTAACACTATACTGTTGGTATAGCCTCTTACTTCCACCTTAATATGTATTAATACATGCCCTTTATGTAGTCCTCACATGATCAACAAGTTAAGAGGAAGGTGACCCAGCTACTATCGAATGTTCCATCGCCAAGCGGAGTGGTAAAGTCAACCCTCTAATAAATCCACGCACCATCTCATGCTCTATAGAAAATAACATAGGAGTGTGTCTGGCCCACTCCAGAAACCCAATCTCATACTCTGAAACTGACAGAGAACCCTGTTGAACACTAATAAACCCAACTCTGGTATGAGAACTACTCGATGTACCGGGGACCACCACTACTTGTGAAGTATCCTAAAATAGACTCGAAATCCCTAAAATAATATCCTAAAAGGCTGAGATGGTTACAAACTCTATCGGAGCATGGGTTGGCCCCATACCCTTTGACTGATACTAAAGATACCCGATATTAATCTCTAACTCCCTAGCCTGATGCTGGGCTAAAACTGTAAAAACATATGCAAAGGTCCCATCCGTATCTATTAAATACCTCGTGCTATCCATCTGGGAAAGAGGGGAGTCAAGAGAAATACTAGAATGTTAGTGCTAGCAGGGGAACTGTTGGTACCGAGACTAGTGTGTCTATAGCTTCTTTAATAGACTTAGGTAATTTGTTTGCACCATCATACTGAAGATAAACATAGGGTATACTTGTTGGAAACACATATTTTTTGATAGTCTCAGATAGATTAATAATGGAACTGAACTATTGATATATCAGATACATTGATAGAATAATAATGTATGTGATATATTACAGATTCAGTGATGTATCAGATGTATTACTTGTATCAAATACATATGAATGTTTTGAAAAAAAGTAATGTATCAGTGGTGTACATTTACCTTCTGTACATTATGAACATTGATGGTCTCTACCGATGAACGATTAATATTGACACTGTCCTGATCACCGGCTTGGCTGGGTGGATCCTTTGGACTCTCCAATTTTAGAGATGATAAAAAGACTACTATATATAAAGCAACCCCAAGACCTGGTGAAGTCAGTACAAGAGCTTCTAATACAACAGAAGTATAAAGTGAAATACAGAATAAATATAAGTATAAGTCATCTCTGAAATAAAAAATAGAGATCAGTCTAATCAATAAGAGAGAGCAGGAATACTCTGAATGTCAGGAGCTCAACCCAAATCTCCAATCCATAGCTGCTCTGCACGATACACACATCAATGGTGAGAACTCGTACTATGATCTGCAGGCTACAAAAGTGTAGAATGAGTACCAAACACGTGGTACTCAGTAGATATTGACCGACTGAGCTCCAAAGATAATGCAAGTATAAATAACATGTAAAGCAAAAATTTTAACTAAAGGCATCTATCCAAGAAACTAAGCATAATAATGATAAGGATAAACTATCCTATTCTAACAGTATTTAAGAACTGAAGTGCAATACCATATATCACTAGCCATTAAACAACTAAAGAATGAAAGAAGGACATATAGTAGTAATACAAGGCCAAAGAATACATATACAATATGAATAGATAAGGAAAGAGAGGGATATACGGTAATACCATATATATAGACATGTATATGACTAATCTCAAGGTAATATCCTGAGGGAGCCAACCTAACATCTCAAGGATCATAGCCAAATAAGAGAGCTAATACTAGCATACTCAAAGCCTCTAACCAAAGGGTGACTAATCATGAGGTAACTTAATAATAATGCTTCTTACAATAATAGAAAAAGGGAAATCAGAAACATATCGATAATCTCGGGTACCAATCCATAACCATCCTTCCACGAACTAACCATAAGAACCAACAATAAAGTAACCGTCTAGTTCGGACAAATAATAACCTAACCAGGCCCCCATAAGCCTGGAAGGTTCAAGAAGACACTCAGCAAACAACAATCATAGCTTATACCTATACAACTCCCCATAAGGCCGATAGATATAAGTACCAAATAATCATACTGGTGATAGGTAATGCATATGAATAAATGAATGCAACATAACCCAACTCCAATCTGAGTGCCATAATGTGCCAAGTACCATAACATAACAAAGTGTATACACCTCCTCCAGCTCAGTAGCTCTCAAAGGAAGGACCTATGGCGACCATCCTTCTCTAGTATTGTGGCTCATGAACGAAGAGGCCTCTAGGGGACTCGGTATATCCGTATACACTTCCTGGTCCCAAATCAGGACTCCTAATAATCATCATAATTAATCTACTATGTCCAGTACTGGAGATATATATAAGTATAATAAGTGCACGGACTCCACCGTGACTAAAAAAGTGTAATCCTGTAAATCAATTGCACGAGATCAAGTTTGGGACTAACTCAACATAATAGCGTAGAAAGTATAGGAATCTCTCTCGATTGAAGTAAGTAGTAGTGGTAAAAGAGTGGATTTATAATGGACCGGAATCAACCTCAATCTAATTTCCCAAGAACAACCTTTCTAGTTCTAAAGCTCATAATTTGTTAAATAAGGTGACACGATTCCCGTTGCAAAAGAATGTATTTTAAAAGTTAAAAGTGTGAATAAATCCCTTTTTAGCAAACAGTAGTAAAATCAAGGTTTTGGTCGAAATCGTACCACTAAGTGAGCATAAATGCACCTAAAAGTATGCATGCCATCACCAGTGTCCAAACAATACAACCATAAGTGCCTAAGCATCTATAAACTAGAATAATGCCCTCTTTAAGGGTAAAATAATCACCTGTAGTCCACTTGGTATCGTCACCATAGCCTCGGGCCCAGCAGTACATAACTAGTATAATAATATCACCAAAATTTGGGGAACTACTATCCAATTCGCTAAGTTGTATGTTGTGTCTTATACTAAATGATCATTAACATCAATCTATGGTTAACATGTCTATAATCAAGGATAGTATGGTTCTAGGGCCATAATGGGTATCCTAGACTGGGGTTCGGATCATATTTCTCTCACAAGTTCCCTAAATAGACTAAGTCACGATTTACTAGTCATAATCCGATTTTATAATCCCCACCTAGCATGCAATCTACGCAATACATAATTTCATAGAGAAAAGTAGACCGGAGCCTACCTCGAAGCCGAACCGTAATTTTGGATAGTCCACAAATCGCCTGCCCTTGCTTCAGATCCCAAAAATGAAGTCACACTATCAAAATCATAATCTACATATTATTATGAGTAGAACAAAACCCATATTATAATATAAAACTCTGAGCCCAAAATTGGGTAAAAAATGGGCCCGTAGGGCCTGCTAATGGAATCCCAAAATCGAATCTGTCACGAGGTCCCTCGTAGTAAAAGGAATGTGTGCTCAAAAGTTAAGCACAAATGAAGCACATATCGGGGCTCAAATCAACCTCTAAAGTTTGAGAATTCAAAACCTAAATTCTAAGAATTTACAATGAAAAGGAAGGAATTTGACGGGCAAAATAATGGAAAATGACCAAGGAAGGTTGAACTAGCTTACCTTAGCTTCAGTGGATGATTTCCCACATTTCCCTACACTTCAAACTCCAAAAATAAAGAAAAGACCCTAGAGAAATGAGAGATATCAGGTGAAGAGGGGGATTTATCACTAACAGTTGCCGCTAGAGCGACTACTGGGTCACTTAAGCGATGATTTATCGCTTTTGAGTGAGGAGAGGTGGGGTTCGCTTAAGCGACACCCTGGTCGCTAAAGAAACGTCTACTTAAGCGGATAAAGATCGCTAAAGCAACCCTCCGCTGGGCAGCCAAGTACCACTAAAGTGACACAAGGTCACTAAAGCGACCCCCAAACCACTTAAGCAACTGCACTAGCAGCTGAGGCATCAGATTTTTCTAAGTCCAAATGAAATCCAATCGGGTACTCGAGATTCATTCAGAACACCGTGCTTGTAAACGAACTATGCTACCATATGAAATTCGACATTCCAGACTCAACGGGACCATTAAAATTTCCAACGGGGGTCGTTTCAACACAATGTGGGCCTCACACCCATAGTTTCATTATTTATCAAATCCACCCAATAGCCCAAAATGAGTCTGGAAGCCTCGAGACCCGGACCAAGGACCTTCTAGCCTAAAATCAACATTCTGGAGTTGATGGCGTTGTCAGAATTATCATCTGAGATAATTTACTAGGAGTTTGGTCTGAGACCAATTTTTTAACAACAAAAGCTCTAAAATAGGGAAATGAGCCTAAAACCCAAATGAACTGTCTGATAACCGAACCGACAGTTTTAGCAAGTCATAAATGACCTGTAGCCGCTGTGGGAATACTCAAAACATAAAAAAAATACAGAAATCAAGAAAATGACTTGGAGATTCATTATAGATTATTTGAAACTAATTTTCTTTTAGTCTTTGTGAAGCGAGCAAATTTGATTGCCAACATAAATTAGCCTCTCTCTATAAAGAAAGAAAAACACTCAAAAGGTGAAAATGTTAGTTTATGAATCATAATAATTAACCAAAGTAATTTAGAAAAAAAATAACATTTGTCTGGCTCGAAACAGATTAGCCCAGAATTCGAATAATAGGACACTTTTGAAAAGTATCTAAATGATCAAAATTTTAAACATTTGATGGACTTTAAATTTTGATGGAGAAATAGAATTTCAAATAGAATGAACTAAGTGATTTGAAGAAATCAGGTGCTCGCAAAATAAACTTTCCAAAAGGCTTATTTGGAAAGTTCTTTTGAAAATAACTGAGTCTTACCATTAATAGAATATTTGCATAACTCTAGCTATAATTCAGTACAAGAAAAGCAATTTGTTAGAGCAGCGTAGTCAATGTGAATTGAACAATGACCTAATTGATTTTGAATAAAACTTGGGTGAATTGGAAGGGATTTTGTCGATGGACTTTGAAGAGTACTTTCGGAAGACTCAGATTTTAATTTTATATGCCTAATGATGCTCTAAGACTTTCAAATAGAATAATTGACTTGTCTTGTTTAAAGCAAAATATATGTTATTTAAACACACAAATCAAGCAAACACGTACAAGGCAAATAATGGAACACTTAGCACATAAACAAGTGTTAACGCGTCCTTGCATAACCTCATTTGAAAAACTTTTATTATTTTTGAGAAAAATCTTGAAATTGTTTAAAAATCTCATTTGAAATGGATAGAATTAACTGATACTTATCCATTTAATTCATTCCAAATAATGAAATAAATTAAACATCAAAGTTTTAAAATACTTCTAACTGTAACAATTTATCCGAATAAAGATTTTGAATTAAATTGTTAACCCAACTTCCTTATTGTGGATATTGAGCTAACTACTAACTATGAAAGAATATGGATACTTCCCAAGTTAGTCCGCTTAAGTTTGCCTAAATAAGATTCGACAAGTAAACCAATTTATCATTAACACGAAACAAATTGAACTCTCTTGACGATTCATTTAAGTTATTATGTTAATGAAAATAGAGTTTGTTATAGATCAACAATAAACAATATACAGAAAAAGGAAATAAGAGAGAACTTTTAAAAGCCCATTCCAGGCTTCCTCTAATCTGGTCCGCTACTGCTAATATTGGAACTTTGCCCCAAAAATCTTGTTTCAGCCCTCTTAGGCTGCTGCTGCGTATCAACTTGGTATGTTGCTGCTACTGCTTTACTTCAGGACTTAGGCCTTAATATTAGCTTCCCTTTTTGATGATTTGAAGGAGGTCGACTCTAACATGAGCGGATGCGAGGGAGAGGGGAGTCCAATGGACTCGTCTCAAGGTAGTTTATGCACAAGAATAGAAAATAAAAGGATTAGGACTACAAATTGCTAATTTAAACAAGACAATTTTATATGACTGATACGAAAGACTAATCTAACAATTTTAATTAGCAAGGTAAGCAGATCTTTAAGCCATAATTCAAACTTCCGATTCAACTTGTATCACTAGATAATAAATTGAAGAACTATGAATTGGTAATTTAGGGATGGATGGTACGAACCGTACTAGTTCTAAGTTTCAAAAATATTTCCATATCTTGTATTTAACCAAAAGAAGAATTTAGGTCTCAAACCAACTTATTCCAAAAGAGATGCATATTCGAGAAAATGGACCAACTAATTAAGGGACAAAGTCAGCTAAGCAAACCAAAGTGACTAAGAAAGCTGAACAAAAATGACTCAAGCGGGAAACCTAAAGTATTATATTATGGAATTGAACAAATATTGAATTAACCCTTAACGACACCTAACGAAATATTAGTCAAAGACGTAATAACATCAAATCCCAAATTCAAAGGAAGAGACTACAACAAGTTCCAATACCACAAGACATTAAAGAACACATAGGGCCAGTCTCAAACAAACAAAACCAAGTCGAGCGTCTAGATATGTTTCAAAGCAACCTAAATAACTTCAAGACACCACTATAGAATAGCACATTGATGAGCCGAAGCTAAGTAAACTCACAAACTTATATATGAGTCTTGAAATAGGACTAAAAGTTCAAGCCAAATCTCATAAGTCCAGTGAATTGGAATGTAATAGAAACTGGATATAATTGGTGAAGCTGTTATTTTTTTGGCAAAATAACTCATTTCAGGATAACAAGATTACTAGAAAACTGAAGAACAAAGCATGAAAATAAGAACCGTTAAATCCTGATGCATATGACATAAGCTAAGACATAAGCTACAAAAAAAACGTTTGCTGAATTTGCTAAAAACAACTTATGAGCAAGAATTCATCCTGTTTCATAAAAATGACAATTAACAAATCAGTATGCTAATTAAGGATGAAGGCAAGACAACAATTAGCTTGTTTGAATTTTAGACTAACAAAATCAGCGCACCAAACAACTCAAATACAAATTATGGGAAGACTTTGTTCTACCTCTTCTCGCGTTTAAACATAGGTGAATATATTTTTAGCACAAATAAAGTTAAACTATCTATATTGACTGAACAATAACCCCAAAGCTCATGATTTAACAGCAACTAACCAATTTTAATGGAGACTAGGAACAATCAAAAGGCATGTGGGTAGTTTGGGACATTTTTGGTTTTAGTTTCACCTCTTAAATATTTCTAAACTCGCACCAAAGGTAACTATTCACTTTTTTCAAATTCGGGTCATAACACACCTAGAGTTTTTGAAATTATGTCCATATAGCTCTTAGTTGCAAGTGTAAGGAGCCCGATATTCGTAATTGAGATAATCACAAGCCTCTTTTCCGTAACTCAATTTATACGTCACTCACCCCGAACCTAAGGTTGTCTAAAATAAAAGACTATTTTTTCTAGTGATAGAGTCAAACTATAAGCAGTCTGATTCCCTAAGTCTTGGGGATATGTAGGCTGGGCTC
Organism: Capsicum rhomboideum; assembly: GCA_031232105.1. Taxonomy (NCBI): domain Eukaryota; kingdom Viridiplantae; phylum Streptophyta; class Magnoliopsida; order Solanales; family Solanaceae; genus Capsicum; species Capsicum rhomboideum. The sequence continues at coordinate 54,939,776 of CP124716.1, read as the reverse complement.
TATGAGAAAAATCAACTGCATTCCGAACTCCCGCAATTCTCCTATTGCCCAATTTTCTGATCACAACAAAATTTAAAATCTAGATAGCTTGAGAAATCTTTGAAACTCGTACTTAGAATTAGAGTAATGAACTATGAGTGGATAAAATTCTCATGTAACCTGAGATATGTAGGAACCTTGATACCGGAGTCCATCCATAATTTCTTGAACTTCGTGCGAAAACCAACCGCTTCTAAGAAATAAATTTGTGGTCAGGCAAAATTAGGAACATCAAACTCCCTTTGCCCAGGGTTACTTGCTTCCACCCTATCCAAAGGGAGGGGTAAGTTGTTGATACCTAATTTTTTTCCTCCACTATTTAGTTTAATTTTGAGCTTCTTCGATTTTTAAACAAATTTGAAATAATCATTTTATAAGCATAAAGAATTTTTCAAGTGATTTTCAAGACAATTTAGCCATTTTAAGTACTAATTATGTGTTCCTATATTCAAATATAAGGGATCATATACTTTTGTTACTTAAGAAATATTTTTATCTAAAATCAAAGTTCGTCCTTAAAATTGGTTAAAATAGAAGTCAATTTGGTTGAATTGATTTTGTCATTAAATAAATCATTTTAAATGGTAGTTATTTTGATCTTGTTAAATAAATAAGCTCGTAATTAAATAAGATGTCAATTCATTTCAATTTTATTCAAATTAAGTCAATTGCTAATTGTTGTTGTGTTTGTAATTTGATTTGGCCACAATTGCAATGCAATTGACCATTTCTTGAAACCGATTGGATATTTGTTAGATTCGGTTGGCTATTAACTTCACTCAATTTTGGCCAACCTTGCAATCTTAATATCAGCTATTGGTCTCAGTTAAATTGAGCCCAAAATCAACCCAAATCTTGAGCACAAAAATGTGTGTCTGACCCAGCCCTTTAATCTTTTAACACACCAAAGCCTCTCTTTTCTTTCCCATTTCTCCAACAACATAAAACCAACAAACACTATATTCTCCACTAATTCACCCTAATTTCCCCTCCAAACCATAGCGATTAAAGCCCAAAATCAAAGAATTTCGGGTTTGTCAAGGTCATTTTGGCCAAATACTCTACTGTAAGAACACCAACGGTAATATTACTCTGAATTTCCTTTTCCTTTTATCTTAAATTGTTACAAAACTCATACAAATTTCTAGCTGCATCTTTATCCAGTATTAATTTGCTACAATCTCCGTTAGATTCACTCATTCCCTTCACAGCCGTTCGATTTCAAATGTTGAGTTTATCCCACATCGACAATTTATCAAGAATTTAGGGATTTGGGGGTTCTATATAAACCCATCCCTTTCACTTTTCATGGGCATGGTTTTCAACCCAAAAAAAGCTAAAATTCTCTTTACTCAGCTAGAATTTGGGACTTCAGTTCCCAATCTTAGAGTTGTGAGAATTTTGGTTTAGTTTCTATATCTCCTTGCCTTCTCATGTCGAGAAAAGTGGTGAATTGTTGTTGACTCGTCGTCTTGGTTCGCTTCCCGGAAAAGGTAACATTCTTCTCTTTTTTTCTCCCTAATTGTTGTCTTGCCTTCATCCCTAATTAGCATACTGATTTGTTAATTTTCATTTTTATGAATCATGATGAGTTCTTTCTTATAAGATGTTTTCAACAAATTTAGCCAACGTTTTTTTATGTATCTTATGTCTTAGCTTAAGTCATATGCATCAAGTTTTAACGGTTCCTGTTTTTATGTTTTGTTCTTTAATTTTCCAGTAATCTTGATATCCTGAAACGAGTTAATGTGCAAAAAAAATAATAGCTTCACAAATTATATCCAGTTCTATTACATTCCAATTCACTGAACTTATGGGATTTGGCTTGAACTTTTAGTCCCATTTGAAGACTCGTCAATAAGTTTGTGATTTTACTTAGCTTCAGCTCATTAATGTGCTATTCTATGGTGGTGTCTTGAAGTCATTTAGGCTGCTTTGAAACATATCTATACGCTCGAGTTGTTTTTGTTTGTTTGAGACTATCCCTATGTGTTCTTTAATGTCTTGTGGTATTAGAACTTGTTGTAGTCTCTTCCTTTGAATTTGGGATTTGATGTTATTACGTCCTTGCCTAATATTTCCGTAGGTGTTGTTAAGGTTTATTTCAATGTTTGTTCAATTCCATAATGTAACACTTTATGTTTCCTGCTTGAGTCATTTTTTTCATCTTTCTAAGTCACTTTGGTTTGCTTAGCTGACTTTGGCCCTTAATTAGTTGGTCCATTTTCTCAAATATGCATATCTCTTTCGAATTAAGTTGGTTTGAGACCTGATTTCTTCTTTTTGTCAAATACAAGATATGGAAATCTATTTGAAACTTAGAACTACTATGGTTTGTACCATCCATCCCTAAATTACCAATTCATTATTCTTCGATAAATTATCTAGTGATACAAGTTGAATCCGAAGTATATATTATGGTTTAAGGATCTGCTTATATTACTAATTAAAATTGTTAGATTAATCTTTAGTATTAGTTAGATTAAATTATCTTGTTTAAATTAACAATTTGCAGTCCTAATCCTTATCTTTTCTCTTCTTGTGCATGAACACCTTGAAACGAGTCCATTGGGACTCCCCTCTCCCTCGCATCCGCTCATCTTCGAGTCGACCTCCTTCAAATCATCAAAAAAAAAAGCTAATAGTAAGGCATAAGGCCTGAAGTAGAGTAGCAGTAGTAGCATACCAAGTTGATACGCAGCAGTAGCCTAAGAGGGCTAAAATAAGATTTTTGGGGCAAAGTTCCAATATTAGTAGTAGCGGACCAGATTAGAAGGAGCCTGGAATGGGGGTTTAAAAGTTCTCTCTTATTTTCTTTTTCTGTGTATTGCTTATTGTTGATCTATAACAAACTTTATTTTCATTAACGTAATAACTTAGATGAATCCTCAAGAAAATTATGTTTGTTTCATGTTGCATTTATAACTAACCATCTTTTGTGGAGCACTGTATGTTTCATATTGAGATTATTCCTGACAGAATCTCTATCACAAAGCTAAGGTATAAATCAAATGAGGGTTTTCATAAATATGCGATATGGTGGAGAGAAGAGGCAACCAGGGTACAACCTCCTACGGATGAAGCTGAAATGTCACTTACTTCATCCAGGCCCTAAATTCATAATATTTTGATCATATGGTGACTATGCTGGAAAAACCTTAGCTGAAATTGTCAAGACTGGAGAAATAGTTGAGGATGGCCTCATGACAGGGAGGATAATAAATTTTACAGAACTTTAATCCACTTACAAGGACTTCCAAACTGGCTCTTTCGGAAAGAAAAAGGAAAAAAAAGTTAAGGGAGTGATGGCTCAAGGAAGTACATCCCACTGTAAACGATCTTTATGATACCAATCCAATGCTCGGTATTCTCCATATCTAGTCTATAATGTGCAGGACAATATATCATGCTTAACCTCTACTAAAAAACTACCAAAACAATGCACCTCGTGACAACAATGCAAGGAAACCTCCCATAGTCTTCACGCCACTGGCAGAATTACTTACTCAACTTTATGAAAGGTTGAAAGAAACACAGATACTTCATCTAGTGGAAGAAGAGCCTGTGAACACTTCTGCTAATTGGTATAATCCAAACAAATGATGTGCTTACCACTCAGGAGTTATTGGACATGATACTGAGAAATTTATCAACTCTCAAGCACAAAATTTAGGACCTGATTGACAACAAGGCGATAACACTTGCAGAAGCTCCAGCAAATATGAGCAACAATCTATTGCCCAATCACAAGAAGTATTCATTGGCATCATCAGTCTTAAAAAAAGAATGAAGTTTTCTCGAAGTTGCACTTTTGGCGTCTTTCGACCTCGCATTCGAAAGTTATCATTCTCTTTCCCAGTAATTTCATTTTATTGCTTTATTTTCTTATAGTCGCAATTTGTCACATTATTTCCTTATAATCATATTTCATGGTTTGATTTCCCTATAATTGCACTTCATGGTTTGATTTTCCTGTAATGTCACTATATGGTTTGATTTCTTTGTAATTGTACTTTTAGTTGTAATGAACTACATTAGACCTGATTTCCCTAGTGGAACACATAGTTAGCCTATGTCGGCTTCAATCACATTATAAAAAATATCAATATCCTTTTACTTTGTACTTGGAACTATGTTTGACCTAATTCCTTCCTCAATGGATACTTAGGCGCCACATCGGCGTGGTCATATTTCCTGTAAGATTTTTATTTACCTTTATGGTGGAAATTGGGACAGAATTTTTGAGATCCTCTCAAAAATTCACCACATGAGTATTTTCTGCCAAGTCAGAATTAGAGATGACATCGAAGCATGCAACTGGTGCAGAATTTTTTAGAAGATTTCAAAAATTCCATAAAATTTTACATTTGCTACAAGGCTGAGCACTATACTTTTTTGAAGTTGAAACCAAGGCAAAATTTTTAGGATATCCCCAAAATGCCATGTTAAGCTATGTCATAAGAAATTTAAAGGTATTGCATTCTAGACTAGGGCAGAATTTTTGAGGAAGGTCCTCAAAAATTCCACCAAGACTGCATTTCAAGGCCAAACAATTTTGCAAATCAAGGTACAAGGAGGAGCATCATGAGAGCAAGGCAAATCCAACATAAATCATTCTCTCAAGACTAAAAATTTTCTTTGGATGTAGGAACAGTTAAGTCATAAAGTTGACAACATTGATCCCATCAAACAAAACAAAGGGCATCACCAAGCCCCTGTGGCCCTGTCATAATAATCCAGACAACTTCTCTTCACTTTATGTATTGATTTATTTCTATAATTTCTAACACTTCCTCTGAATTTTGTAGGGAAATGATCGGGAATAATAACAAAAATGTGGAGATATTATCTGGACCACTATCTTTATGTCAGCAGTCATATAATTTTATCTTCAATGTTATTTTTTGTTATACTATTTTCTTAATTGCAACTAAATTATTATGTTATTAATAATTACATTTGAGCTATGCAGGGTGACGTTATACAAAACCACCTCCAAGAAACAACGCAAATGCTAATGGATCCTCTCAAAGTGTAAGGACTCGATCCAAAAGATCAGGACATGCACAAGTCCTTTCAAGGATTCCTGATGCAAAGGATCAAGTTCAAGAAATCGACTTCTACCTTTTCATATATATTGACGAATCAAATCATTCATCTTTCTAATCAATTCTTACTTTCTTTGATGATTCTATCAGTTTTAGGCCTGAATTATGTCTGACTTGATTTTTGATCCAGTAAGATACGTGGGTAATCCAACATAAGGAGTCGGTCTTCCCACTATTTCAAATTCCAGACCCTCATAGCAAATGGAGGTGTGTCTTTAAAACAATCAATTCTTTTTTGTACACTATTTCACTTAAATGCCCTTGAACTGGAAATAGGGGCAACTTTTTAAAATGGTTCAATGATTTCAAAAATCATCATTCAAATTTCAACTTCTTAAACATCCTATATCAACAAATCCTCTCTTTACAAGGGATGCCATTTGAAATAGTGATACACCTTGTGTGACATCCCTAATTGGCCTTTAGAGCCTTCACTCAATATCAGAATCCCTTTCAACACATTTGTATGGGATCATATTCTTTTTAAAATTGTTAGATTATTACGACAAGTTCAACAAGTTCGATATGTCAATCTCTTTATTTAAAAAACTAATACAATTTTGTAAGTGTAGGAATGACAAGATCATAAACAACAACCAAGGATATCGAGTCACAAGACCATCCGATGGCGCAATCAGGATGACTATACTGCAATCTTACTCTTTATCTTTAATATTTGTTTGATTATTATGTTACACAAATATATGCTCATCCTCACAGGAAATGCTATTTATTTGGGGCGTCCATCCTTTTAAGAGGACCAATCGGAATGAGGTGACATATCTTATTATAGTTGGGTCATCCGCCCTTTCAAGAGGACATACCAGACCATCACCTCCTTCAGCGTGATATGTTGTTATGTTGTGGACCATCACCTCCTTCATCGTGACATATTATTAAATTAAGTACCGTCATCTCCTTCAGTGTGACATGTTATGAATCGTCACCTCCTTCAAAGTGGCATGCTATTATGTTATGGACCATCACCTCCTTAAGAGTGGCATGTCATCATATTATGGACCTTCACTTCCTTCAGTGTGACATGTTATTATGTTATGAATTGTCGCCTCCTTCAAAATGGAACGTTATTATATAATGAACCGTCACCACCTTCAGTGTGACATGTTATTATATTATGGATCATCACCTCCTTCAGAATAACATGTTATTACATTATGGATCATAAGCTCCTTCAGAGTGGCATGTTATTATGTCATGGATCGCCACCTCCTTAAAGTGGCAGTTTATCACATATTGAATTGTCACCTCCTTCAGTGTGGGAAATTAAAATAAGGTTTTCAAAATTTATATTGCCCTTATATTTAATTTACTACTATTAAGTTTAGTGTAGGTGATTATGAGTCAAGTTGGGAGGCCACCCCCGTCAAAGTGGCATGTTGTAATCAAGATAGGTCATCTGCCTTTCAATAAGGCATGTTAGGTAGTCACCCCATTCAAAGTGGCATGTTTTATTCAAAATAGATTGTCTTCCTTTCAATGAGGCATGTTGGTCACCCCGTTCAAGTGGCATGTTGAATATTGACTCATTTATCTTCCAAAGAAGAAAATTGGATTGTCATGTGATCAACCGGGTTTGCGCAATTTCTATTGCCCCCACATTGCATTTTGCTTTATAAGTTTAGGGCAGGTGATTATAATACATGTTGGGTTGTCAACCCATTCAAAGTGGCACAACACATTCAAGATAGTTCATCCGCGTTTGAATGAGACATGTTGAGCCATCACCCCCATTCAAAATGGCTCAACACATTCAAGATAGGTCTTCCACCTTACAATGAGACACGTTGGGCTGTCAATCTATTCAAAGTGGCACAACACATTCAAGATAGGTCGTCCCCCTTTGAATGAGACACATTGGGCCATCACCCTATTCAAAGTCGCTCAACACATTCAAGATAGGTCGTTCGGCTTTTAATGAGACACGTTGGGTTATCACCCTATTTAAAGTGGCACAATACATTCAAGATAGGTCATGTTCTTTTCAAAGAGACACGTTAGGCCGTCACCCCATTTAAAGTGGCTCAACACATTCAAGATAGGTCATCCCCCTTTTGATGAGACACATTGGGCCGTCACCTCATTCAAAGTGGCATAATACATTCAAGATAGATCATTCTCCTTTCAATGATACACATTGGGTCGTCACCTCATTTAAAGTGACATGATATATTCAAGATAGGTTTTGAAAATTGGATCGTCAACTCCTTCAACATGACATGTTCAAACAGGTTTGTTCAAATTATGTTTGTGTCATGCTGCATTTATAACTATCCATCTTGTTTCAGATGTTGTCAAAAGCATCCGAAAGAATAAAATTCTCGAACCACAAGTGCGTATGACTCCAAAAAAGATATAGCATAACGTGAAACTTTTTCCTAGTGGCAAACTAGGACATAGTCCGAAGAGGAATAACAAACTCTTTGGACACGAGCTGAACGACAACTTCCATCTCCATCAAATCATACCCCTATCAAAAGAAAGGCATGTGGGTAGTTTGGGACATTTTCGATTTCTATTTCACCTCTAAATTATTTCTAAACTAGCACCGGAGGTAACTCTTCTCTTCATTAAATTTGGGTGACAACATACCTAGAGTTTTTGAAATTATGTCCATATAGCTCTTAGTTGCTGGTGTAAGGAACCCCATATCCGTAATTGAGATAATTACAAGCCTCCTTTTCGTAACTCGATTTGTACGTCACTCACCCCGAACCTAAGGTTGTCTAAAATAAAAGACTGCTTTTTCTAGCAATAGAGTCAAACTATAAGCAGTATGATTCCCTAAGTCTTGGGGATATGTAGGTTGGTCACTATGAGAAAACTCAATAGCATTTCGAACTCCCCCAATTCTCCTATTGCCTAGTTTTCTGATCACAACAAAATTTGAAATCAAGATAGTTTAGAACTCTTTAAAACTTATGCTTAAAATCAGTGTTATGAACTACAAGTGGCCAAAATTCTCATGTAACCCAAGATATGTAGGAAACTCAATACCGGAGTTTGGCCATAATTTCCTCAACTTCGTACAAAAACTAACCGCTTCTAAGAAATAAACTTATGATCAGACAAAATTAGGAACGTCAAACTTCCTTTGCCCAGGGTTAATTGCATTCACCCTACCCAAAGGAAGAGGGCAGTTATTGACACCTAATTTTTTCCCTCCACGATTTAGTTTAATTTTGAGCTTCTTCGATTTTTAAACAAATTTAAAATAATTATTTTATAAGAATAAAGAATTTTTCAAGTGATTTTCAGGCCAATTTTGTCATTTTAAGTACTAATTATGTGTTGATGTATTCAAATATAAGGGATCATGTGCTTTATTTACTTAAGAAATATTTTTATTGAAAATTGGAGTTCGTCCTTAAATGTGGTTAAAATAGAAGTCAATTTGGTTGAATTGATTTTGTCCTTAAATAAATCATTTTAAATGGTAGTTATTCTGATTTTGTTAAATCAAGAAGCTTGTAATTAAATAAGATGTCAATTCATTTCAATTTTATTCAAATTAAGTCAATTGCTAATTGTAGTCGTGTTTGTAATTTGATTTGGCCACAATTGCAATGCAATTGACCATGCTTTGTTCCTATTTTCATGCTTTGTTCTTTAGTTTTCTAGTAATTTTGTTATCCTGAAATAAGTTAATTTTCCAAAAAAATAACAGCTTCACAAATTATATCTAGTTTCTATTACATTCCAATTCACTGAACTTATGGGATTTGGCTTGACCTTTTGGTCCTATTTGAAGACTCGTATATAAGTTTTTGATTTTACTAAGCTTCAGCTCATCAATGTGCTATTCTATAGTGGTGTCTTAAAGTCATTTCGGCTGCTTTGAAACATATCTAGATGTTCTACTTATTTTTTATTGTTTGAGACTGTCCCTACGTGTTCTGTAATGTCTTGTGGTATTGGAACTTGTTGTAGTCTCTGTCTTTGAATTTTGGATTTGATGCTATTACGTCGTTGCCTGATATTTCCTTAGGTGTCGTTAAGGGTTCATTCAATATTTGTTCAACTCCATAATTATTCTTACCTTGCACTTTTGTTTGTTAGAAGCTCTTGTACTGACTTCACTAAGTTTTGGGGTTGCTTCTCTATATTAGTCTCTTTATTGGATTCATTTTTTCGTTGCTTTCTTTTTTTTCTCTTGATAGTCCATTACTCATTGTTCCAGATTATGGGTTAGCTTACCTACTGGTGGGTCCTAGTAGGTGCTATCATGACTTGAGAAATCAGGTCGTGATAGTTTTGTATCAGAGCCTAGGTTCATTAGTGTAGTTGGTACAAGAGCAAGATGCCTTGTAGGGTCCTGTGGAATGTTATGATGATGTCTGTATCCTATCTTTGGGAGGCTATAGGGCATTCCTAGGAAATTCCAATTCTTGATTTTTTATCGTGTTTCTGGACTTCTATAAACTTCTAAGTACCTCCTTTGACTCCACTCCTTCTCAGATGGATAGCACGAGATTGTCGATAGATGCGGACGGGACTTCTATAGGTGTTGCCAAAGTTTTAGTTCAGAGTCAGACTAGAGAGTTGGTCTTAGTATCGGGGATCCTCAGCATCAGCTAGAGGATCTGGGGCCAGCCCAGACTCTGGCAGAGTTTATGACCACCTCATCTTTTCAGGATACCATGTTAGGGATTCTAAGTTTTTTATGGATACTTCACAGTCAGTGGTAGTGCCCGGTATATTGAGTAGTTATCAAGCCAGAATTGGGTTTGGTGGTGTTCAGCAGGGCTCTTTATCAGTTTCAGAATATGAAATAGGGTTTATTGAGTGGGCTAGACATACTCCTATGTTATTTCTTACAAAGCATAAGATAGTGCGTGGATTTATCAGAGGATTGATTTTACCACTTCACTTGGCGTTGTAGCATTTGATAGTAGTTGGATCTACTTTCCTTCAGGTTATTGGTCATAAAAGGACTACAGAGAGGGCATGTTTTGAAACGTATGGAGGTGGCGATAAGAGACCATGTCAGTAGTACAGTATTAGTGGTATTTTGTCTGGAGGTAGGGATCCTCCCAGAAGAGGTCAGCATCACTTGCAGCGTATCAGGTCCATACAGGTAGTACCTTAGAGTATAGGTGGCTCTCAGATAGGTCGTGGTGGACACAGTGGGCAGAGTTTTGGTCAGACATTATGGGGTATTCAGTCTAGGTCTTTAGGTTGTGGCAACCATTTTGATCAGCATGTACAATGCATCAGAGAGTTTTAGGGGCATGTTTTGATTGTAGTGAGATTGATCATTGGTCTAGGGAGTGCCCCATGCGTGAGTTAGTTGTCCAGTTGGGGTCAGCTCATGTTTCTCGCTAGGTTAGAGCTTTAGGGGTTTGTTATGACTATAGAGAGACCTGTCATTAGTCCAGAGAGTGCCCCCGGTATAGGATTATTGAGCAGCTAGTGCAGCCAGGTCAGTCTCATAGGGTTGTGGCACCTTCGGTTAGAGGCAGTGCTTTTGGTATTTTAGTTGATCATTCAAATGCTAAGTCTGAGGTCAGACGCATTTAGATTCATACTTCTTCGGGCACGTCGGGGACTCTAACTTTGGATTCCATCGTTACAAGTACGCTTTTGATTTTCTATCCTTTTAATTTTTTTTGAATTGAGTTGGGTTTTTCATACCCATTGGTGGTTATATGCCTTGATATTACTACATTGATTGTTGAAAGCGTTTGTGTAAATTTATGCATATATGACTACCCTCGTGGATATTTTCTTTTAGTAGTGAATTGAGTGGATTGGTGTGCTAATTTCCTTGGGGTGTAGCGCTTAGGTAAATCCTATTTCCTTTGGCATATTGGCCTTGATGTGATCCTAGAATGGTACTAGTTATTTTTCATTTTGTACCACCCGTACTTTGTACTATTGTTATATTTGTTATTGTTTTGACGTTGATTGATTCTTACTTGATAGACGGCTAGACTAGCGTTATCTAGATAGTGTTTCCTTTCTTGCAATTCTTGGTCATTTGGCTTAGAACCTGGGTTGATTGGTTTTTCTTTATGTGGGTGAGGTAAGGTCAGTTCTTGAGTAGGTTGTGGAAGTGAAGATAGGGTTAGCCTTACATGGTTTTGTTGTGACTTTAGTATTGGCGATCCTTTTTCTATAGCTCGCATCTAATGTTGATAAGTCCGATGTTTTTTATTTCAATTTGTCTGGTTCACCGCCCAATAGTAGTCTTGATATTGGTGTTGGTGTTAAGTCGGGTACTCCACTCTTTCTGTGATATGGTTCATGGTTCAGTTGAGTTAAGGTTGATTTAGAGAGGTGAATTCAAAAATTTCTCATTTCAGCATTTGTTCGGCCTAATGTGACTTCGTGGGATGCTTCTGCTTAGTAGTATATGCTTGCATATTAGTTTTCAGTAACCAAAGTGGGTGTTGTTTAGGAGTGAGTATTCATTGCCATAGATTGAGTATTGGTTTGGCCAGATTCAAGCTACGATTGTATTTCTCTAAGTTGCTCGAGATTTGGCTATCATTAGGACTCTTTGCAGTCCTAGTTAGTCCTTAGTTATGCCTTAGTGTGTTGTACCCTCCTCAAAAGATGTGAATTCGATTGCTCGTAGCTTCAGCCTGTGGTTTTCCTCCATTGTGATTATGTTCTTCGGCAACATGTCAGTTTTTGCCCTTAAGGGGACTGTTGGATATACTCTGAGTTTCTGAAGGTGAGATTGGTTTAGGTATTTGATGTTAACACCCAATTTTGGACCGACATTTTCAAAATAAACACTTTTGTGCTATTTATTTGTTAAAGAGCATAAAATTTGATGTTTACATATTTTGGTTTAATTTGACACAAGTTATTGGTAATTATCCTTTTTCTTGAAAATGTTAGGATATTTATCAATTTATTATAATTTTTAATTATTGAGTGTCACTGATTCTTTTTACATAGTCGTTTTTATAAACAAATGTTGTTTGAGTTTTATTAAATCATCAATTTTATTTTAAACTCAAACCATATTCTTATGTGGCATTAAATACATTTGTTAATTTATTTTTTATCACAGTCTGTTAATTCATAAAAGATGGAGAAGATATTTTTGCACAGATAAATTAAATATCCATAGTTTTGGATAAGATCAAATAGTCATGGTTTTGGATGACTAATGGTTTTTCAAAACTATGGTATTGAGCACACGGTTTTGCTCTTGAGTGGTTTTATTTTCTCTATAAAATTAATCCACTCCCTTCACAATTAATGGTGGTGGAAATTTCCAAAAGTGAAAACCTAAAAGATATTTTTATTTCCTTTGGTATTTTTGGCAAATCAGTCACCATCACCCTCACCGGAGAAATCGACGATCACCCATTTGGCAAGCTTCGAGCCCACACAAGCCAGAAACAACCAAACAAGCTCTGCTGCTTCTTATCTTCTCCGGCTAGTTCACAACGCCAGAGAAATCAACAACAAACCAACCAAAACCCCATCGCGATGCCATCTCAGGTGAACCAGATCTGATCAGATTGAGAGAACAACAGGCGAAACCAGCTATCAATTAAACCCAAGACGAGCATCAAGGCAAAGCTCCGACAAGCGATGCAACCCCGACAAAGCCTACTACTCCAACGAGCCAGATCTGTCCACAATAGCCGCACCTCTAAGCTTCGGAAACCACAAACTACTAGGGGTATTTTGGAGTCATCCAGCAAATTGCTTTATCAGGTTTTTATTCTCTAATGACCTTGGTTTGATTATTTATGTGTTAAAATAATTGTTTTCTACAAGATTTGGTGGATGTTTATTTTTGCCGATAATTCCTTTGAGTTTCACATAGTCAGGATTGATTTATGATTATTTGAGCTTTCTTTTGGTTGAATTTAGCTTCTGTTCACTTCTTATTATCTAAATGTTGTTGTTAGTTATTGTTGATATTGTTTTTTTTAATTCAATCTTTGCTAGTTTTTTAATCCAAAATTGGATTCAGCATTGACTTTGTCTTGGTTAATATGTCCCTTAGTAGACTTATTATCCATCTTTGCATTATTTCCTTTATATTTTAGTAAATCAATTTTAACAAATACAACATTATTTGGTTACTATCTGCTTATGGTTTGGTGTTTGTTTTTTTTACATCATTTAATTCTCTATTATTTTTATTGGTTTTAATGATCTTGAATTCAGAAGTATCTATATTTGGCCAATGATAAAATGTACTCTGTTGAATTTCCAAGGCCTCCCCATTATAAAAGACGAATTTTATTTTAAGTTCAATTATTTTATTTTAAGTATTAATATACTTGGCCAATGAAAGAATTTCTCCATTGGATTTTCGAGGTCTCCCCATTACAAATGATGAATTTTATTTTAAGTTCAACTATTTTTCAAGTTTCAATACTTGGCCGATGAAGAAATTTTCATCGATTTTCAAGGCCTCCCATTAGAGCCGTCAATATAGGCCAGACCCATTGGGCTGGCCCGACCCAACCTGTAATTTGATAGGGTTGGGCTTTAGTTTTTGCAACCCATTTAAGAACAGGACTTTTTAGCCAGCCCGGATAAGCCCCTGGCCCATGGGGCTTGAGAAATGTGGGTTGGGCCGGCCCACTTAGTCAAATAAAAAATAATTTAAAAATAAAATAGAGTACTAAAAATAATAGAAGATTCCAAACTCCAAAGTCCACACTCAAAATCTATTTAAATTATAATAAATATTTTAATTTAATCATATTTATAAAATATGTAAATAACCACAATACAAAATTAAGTAGTACTAGTTTTAAACAATTAATCATTAAAATATCACTTATATTGTTACTCATTAACTCTTTAGATTGCTTATTAATATTTTTATTTGGTTCGAAGGGTATCATGTCAAAAGTTATTTAGTTTCGCTATTAGGATTAGTTTTTTTTGGTGTATTGGAGACTTAATTAGCAAGTAGTAACATTATTTAATATTGTCTTGTAAATATTTATGTTTGTTAACATTCTAAAATTAAATTATAAAAATAATATTTTTTAAAAAGTGGGTTGGCCCGTGAGGCCCGCAGCCTAGAGAGTGATGGTGTGGCTTGGTGTTTTATGGTCCATCATCTTGATGGGCAAGCCCGGCCTGACCGGTCAAACTCCAAAGCCCGTGTGGGCTATTCCGGATGGGCTGGGTTGGCCCATATTGACAGCTCTAGCTCTCATGTATATAAGATGGGTTTTACTTTTCGTTTATTATTTCTATAGTTTATTTGATTCATATTTATTCATTACTAACACTTTTACCAAGTGTTTTTATAGGTACATGGAGTTTCATTCAAAAGAAGACACTCAAATTTAAATTCGAGAATCATTTTTGAGTTATTCATTTTGCTTAGCGATAGGCAAATATTAGGCCATCTTCATTATTCATGCTTTACTTTATTCTTTGTATATATTTCATATTTTTTATACTTGTGCAAATGATTTTATCTCTTCCTCAATTGAAAAAATGAGTTCAGTCAGAAACCACCTTCATAGATCCCGAAGGGTGCCTAACACCTTTCCTTTGGAATAACCTAAACCCTTACCTAGAATCTAATAGGTTTCGCAGAATATTTTTCTTTAATTTAATTAATTGGTTTCCTAGTTTTCCTAAAATTAGGTGGCGACTCTCAAATAATTTTTATATAATTACTTATTAATTTTTTGAGTCCCGAAGTTGCGCCTTATGCAAATAGGGATTGCAACATTTGACATTAGTAAAGACTTGTTGGCTCCAGTTGTGATTTTTGACTTTTTAAATAACAACTTGAGAGTTGTGATAGATTTTGGTGTGTGGACGCTTACTCGTTAACATGATCGGTTTGGATAGTTGAGGCCAAGTGGTTTAGCTCCGGTGTTGAGATTATAGCCATGGATTGTGTAACTTAGTTGCAGCCTCGTTTATAGGTTTTGATTCAGTTGAGAATTTATTGACAAGATGACTAAGCCCATTCGATACCTACCGGTTCAATTTTCTTCAGTTCAAGCATAATGTTTTAGACAAATGATCAGAGGATAGTCCATTGGCACATGGTATTGGTTTCTAGTGCTTTTGGCCTTGGTTCTTAGTTTTCGTCAAAAAATTTGTATGTCTACTCATTATGAAAAGTGCATTCCAGTTAGGCCTAGCATGATTTCAACCATAATTAGTGGGACATTCTGAAGTGGATCATTCAGTTTAAAAAAATTGTGCTTCAGTCTCATGACTTTTGATTTTGAGAGTCATCGGGACCAGTTATTCGCCTTGGCAGGGATCGCAGGCATTAATCGCCACTATTTGGGGTATTCCCGCAGATCTTGTGAAAAAGTGTTCTAATACTAGTCTATGTAGATCTTCAGTGGTTCAACTTCATTCTTTCGAGGTTGGTGTGATATGATTATGCGGATAGGACTCGGATGGTGCCAAAGAGTTTCGGTGTAGTTCAGAGTAGGCCACAGGTTTAGAAAGGCAAGAGAATATTAGATTTAGAATTTGAAGCTGGCTCTATGGTACATGCATTGGGTAGTCTCTAGCCTGGTTGAGTTTTTATTTAGTTTTGCATCAGTGTGATGTCAGTATGCTGTGGTTAAAGTTTGCGTGTTTCGATCATGCTCGGTTCAGTTGAAGGCCAAATGGCTTTTGAAGATAAGTTTGTGGTTATTTGAAAAGTGAAGTAAGGTTGTGAATTAAAAAGGAATACCTTTAGCGAAATCCCTTGGAAGCATTGGTTGGCCTTAGAAGTTATCTGGGGAGGCTTGCACGGGGCATTCAGGCACAGTACCTCAGCCTGTTGAGCTTTCGAGCTCTTTCTATCCATTGACTTTCAAGGACGAAAGTCCTTTCAGTAGTGAATATTGTAATGACCCTGCAGGTCATTTTTTCGGGTTCTATGCATTTTTGGTATTTCGTACCTTTCCATAGTGACTATAGGTCATTGATGATTTGCCGAAACCGTCGGTTTGGTTTTCGAGTAGTTCATTTGGGTTTTAAGCCCATTTCCCTATTTTGGAGCTTTTGAAGTTGAGAAATGGGTCCTGGACCAAAACTCCTAGTAAACGACTATGGATGAGAATTCTGACAACGTCGTTAGCTATTGAACATGGATTTTAGGCTAGGAGGGCCCTTGGTCTGGGTCCAAAGGCTTCCAAACTCGTTTTGGGCTATTGGGTAGATTTGGTGAAAAATGGAACTATGGGTGTGGATCCCACTTCTTATCGAAATGACTTCGAATGGAAATTTTGATGGTTTCGTTGAGTCTGTAATGTCAAATTTGGTATGGTAGAATAGTTTGTTTGCACTCACAGGGTTCTGAATGAATCTCGAGCCCTTTGTCGAAGTCGGTAAGGACTTAGCATATTTTTTATTGCTTTTAGGTATGTGGTGCAACTGCTTTAACGGTCGTAGTGCCTCTTTAGCAGTGTTCACTTTAGTGACCTTATGCCATTTTAGCGACCTTGGCTTTCCAATTGAGGGTCGCTTTAGCGGTCCATGTCCACTTTAGCGGACGCCGCTTTAGTGACCAGGGTGCTGCTTTAGATGCCCCTCGCACCTCCTTACCCAGTGCTTTAGCGGTAGCCACTTTAGAGGCTAAGTGGCCGCTTAATTAGTCACTGATGGGTCTATATATTCTCTTTTCATGCAAATTTCAGCCATTTTCTAACTCTTTTTCCTCCATTTATGATTTTATGAGCTCAAGGAAGTGAGGGCAATTGCAAATTGGAGCTGGGATTGGGGGGGGGGGGCGCTAGAGTGACCTTATCCCCATTAATATCTCATAAGTCTTCTATCAAATTTTGCGTTTGATTCTTGTTTTTCCCTTTCATTTTCCTTAGATCTTGGGGTTGTTTTGAACCCCAATTGAGACTCTATTTTGTGCTCAACTTTCGAGCATGTATTCCTTGTCCTTTGAGGGACCTCGTGACAGATTCAATTTTAAAATTCTATTCGTAGACTCACGAGCTTATTCTTGGCCCGATATTTAGCCTGAACTTTTATATTGTAATATGGGTCTTGTTTGACTTGTATTAACGTCTAGATGATGATTTTGATAGTGTGATGTCATTCAGAGATCATAGAGCAAAGATAAGAAGTTCGTGGATTGTTCAAGGCTATTAGTCGGCATCGAGGTAGGCTACGATTTACTCTTCTCTACGAGATTGTGTAGTGTATAAATTACATGCTAGGTGGGGTTTTACTGTAGGTTTACAGCTTTCTGTATCTTGAGAATAGTATTTGACATGTTTAGGGGACTTAGAATAGGAATGTGAATTGAGCCTTAGCTTAGAATACATATTATAGCTAGAAAATATTGTTGAGTTTGATAATCTACTTATATGACTTTAGGTTGACATTAAGGATCCCTTAGTGTAAGATTTATTGTATTACTTAGTTATTTAGGCGATATCCCTTGATTAGATCCTCCTAGTAGCTTGATAGTTGTAATTACCTTATTTTTTTGTGTTATAATGTTGTTATCCTGGTATATTGTACATTATTGGTCTCGAGGTCGTGGTTACGAGACCAGTTGGACACCAGGTTAGTATCATATTCCTTGAAGGGATGTGGTTTAGTTCTTAGACATTTGAACGCTTACATTTGTATTGTTTGGATACTGTTGATGGCATACATACATCATCCGCATTCTCATGCTTATGTTTAGCCGGTTAAGGACCCTTTTTGCTTGAATTCGGGCCCGTTTTCCCTTAGATTAGTATATGGTCTTCCTTTAGAACTAGACTTAGCTCTTTTAGTGCCTTGGGTTGGGATTGAGAAACCTTAGCCTAGTTTCGGGTAGGCCCTTGCCTTAGGTTGGGTTATTGGGGTTTAATAGTAGGCTCCACTGCCCTTTTAAGATAGAATGCTTTAAATAACTCTCCTTTATGCTTAGATGGGCTTATGACTGCTTTCTTAGGCTATTACCTTGGGTCTGGGTTGACTTTACCTTGATTGCATGCCTATTTAGCTTCATTACCCTTTGGAAGGGCAGTAACTAATCTTTGACCACACCTCTCTAACCTAGTGATCGAAACCCACTAGGCCTTAGAAGATTTGACCGCCCGAGACTGAACTTTACAAATAAATAAATTGGTGATAGGCTTAGGACCCCTGGATTTCCGCTAGTTATATGATATTTTTGAGCCCCGATATGAGTTTGGCATCAGTTTATGGTTGAGGTTGGCTTCTTATGGGATCACCTATTCTAGTTACGGTTGGTTACTTTGAGTTTCGATTCGATTTCGGTATTTGTCTATGACTACAATTTGGGTGTTCTGGTGTACAGTTATGGATCATCTGGCCTCTTGTTATTATCCACTTGTTCTAGTTCAATTTTGGTTCTCGTTATTGCTACTTTTATGGATATGGATTATGGAAGTCCTGGTCCTAGACCAGGTAGTGTATATGGATATCCTGAGTCCGCTATGGGCCTCTTTATCACTGAGCCACAGTGCTGGAGGAGGATGGTCATCATAAGCCCTGCCTTTGTGAGTTGTTGAGCTAGATGAGGTGTATACAATTATGTTGGATATGGCACCTGGTTTACCTTGCATCATTTGGTTCTTTCCATGACCTTCATTATTTTGCATGCATCTCCTCTCACTAGTATAATTGTTTGGCACTTGTATCTATCAGTCTTATGGGGTGCTACATAGGTATAGGTTATGTTTGTTGTTTGCGGAGTGATTGAATGTACCTTCTGGGCTTATGGGGGCCCGGTTAGGTTATTGTTTGTCCACGCTAGCCAGTTATATTATTGCTTGGATATTATCATATGGTTCATTGCAGGTCAGTTATAGATTGGTACCAAAGGTTGTAGGTAAGCTTCCGAGTTCCTTTCCTCTTCATTATGTTGAGTTTTATTATTAGTGGACTACCTTATGATTATTCACATTCGGTTAGAGACCCTATTTATGCTAGAGTTAGCTCTCTTATTGCTTATGATCCTTGTGATGTTAGACTAGCTCCCTTAGAGTAGTACCTTCGCGTTTGATTACCTGTATAGCGCCATTAAATATCCATTTTCTCTAGCAAATCTTTGCATATCACTTCCTTCCTTCCTACTACTATTGTATATTATATATCTCTTTCTTCACGCTACTATCATATAATAACAAGTTGCTTATGGTATTGCGACTGCATCCCTAATTACTTATAGTATCTGGTAGTTCATCTTTACCTCTCCATTAGTATTATTATGTTTCATTTCTTAAATAGTTGCCTGTTGTGTATATTCCTACTTTACATATCATTTATACTTCCATCATCTTTGGAGCTCAGTCGGTCGATGCCTACTGAGTACCACGTGTTTGGTACTCACCACGTGTTTGGTACTCATACTACACTTCTTCACCCTGCAAATTATAATACGAGTTCTCACTGCAGACATGTGTATCGTACGGAGCTGCCATGGATCGAAGATTTGGGGTGAGCTCCTAACATCCGGAGTT
The DNA here is from genome assembly GCA_031232105.1 of Capsicum rhomboideum. Taxonomy (NCBI): domain Eukaryota; kingdom Viridiplantae; phylum Streptophyta; class Magnoliopsida; order Solanales; family Solanaceae; genus Capsicum; species Capsicum rhomboideum. The sequence goes on along the minus strand of CP124716.1, from coordinate 54,920,218 downwards.
GTTCCGGCCATCATGACCTGAGAAATTAGGTCGTGACAGTCACCTCATTCGAGGTGACATATCTTATTATAGTTAGGTCATCCGCCCTTTCAAAAGGACATACCAAATTTTCACCTTGTTCGAGGTGACATATCTTATTATATTTCGGTTGTTCTACCTTTTAGGAAGACACATCAGATCATTTGTGTATTTTGGAACAGTCACGCCCCGAATCCCATCGGGACGGATTGGCACTCGTAGCCGACAAGGCCCGAGAGAACCAAGCTTTACTTCTATTCAATCATATGCACGCCATAAGAACCCATAATCACGTAATAGCTTTAGATACCAACAACGGAACTCATGGAACATGATATATATATATATATATACACATATGTGAAACTGGGCCGTTGAGGCCACCAAGTCAAAAATGTCATATACCTTTTTCATTTATACATCCACAACTGTCTACAAAAGCCTCTAACAAATTCATTGACCAAAATGAACTAAAAGTCGGGACAAGTCCCCGCTTTATACAACATGTACAACACCAAAACATATGTACAACTATGACTCGGAGAAGCCCCGGACTAACTGGAGCTCACCAATGATCAGCAACAACTGGCAACCTACTGTGGAGGCCTACTAGTACCTGCGCTTGCAGCAAGTGAGGTAAATCCCCCAAGAGAGGTCAGTACGAAGAATGTACTGAGTATGTAAGGCCATATGAAACTTGTATGATATGTAAATATGTCAATAAACTCAAATACAAATGAATGATCAATATTGATAAGTCACTATGCTGAACTTTGGGAACCATGTATACTGCTTTCATTACTTTCTTTGCATCTTTACTTCTATGATTATTCATCTTTGCCTGTGACCTGTGATACCCGAGCCCCGACTGAACAGTGGGTTTTAACATAACATCATGTTATGTTGGGATCGACTTGAGCTAGGCTTATGCCCCTAGAGCTGCCACCCATGAATTAATATATATCAGGATCGGCTCGAGCTAGCTTATTACCTCTAGAGCTGCTACCCATAAACCAACATTTCAGGTTCGGCTCGAGCTAGGTTATTACCCCTAGAGCTGCCCCCTGTCAGGATCGGTCCGAGCTAGGCGTATGCCTCTAGGACTGCCCCCTGATCCAACAAATCTCGGGATCGGCTTGAGCTAGGCATTTTGCCCCCAAAGCTACCACTCATACTTGATCATTGACCACATATTTGCATTACTTTATTCATTTCTTTGAGATTGAAATAATGATAGTCATAACTTTACTTGAAGCTTTGGATTATTAACCAAAGAGTGAGAGACATGAGAATAAACATTGTGAGAAACATAATATTATTAGAACTATAATACCATTGGAACCATTGGACAATAATCCATGAACAAGAGACATGAGTATAATCACTATTGGAACATTGGAACATAACCTTATTGAGCTTTTGGAACATTAACCATGAATATGAGACATGTGGTTCACAACTGATCAATGAGTAGGAAATATATGATAATGACTATTGATAACCGTATATAGGATACCTTAGCACATTTCAGGATGGGACAAGCGTAATGTCAATGTGAGTACTAGTTACCGCAGAAAAATACGGACAGAGTAACCTTACATACCTTGTATTCACAATACGAATATACAATCTTAGATGTGCACACAATAGCCCCACTCCTTCTTTATGTGTCACTATATAAAACAAATACATAACGGGATTTACATTAACAACCAACTACTTTACAAATGCATATAACGTCAATGAGTTACATGTTTGCCTTTAAACATGCCATTTCCCTTTGATAAAACCATTGATGAAATTATTATTCCAAAAATCCCCCCAATACTCCTAACATTGACCAATACATGATAATCAATACATTTCACCACAACACTTCTCCTTTACACTTTCTTATCCACACCACATCACAAATAATCCTTCAAATTACTTTAATACACCTCATAGCACATATCGGCCAAAATCCCACAATTTACACTTATAGAAAAATAACAATTTTAATAACAAAATAACACCATGCGTGTTCATAATTTATCCATACCATGCTCTTTCATCAAAGTCACAAGTCATAATTCAAGCTTGAATCTTATGGATCACAAATCTTATATAAAAACACAAAGTACCATGTCCAACACTTCCAAGCATAACCAACATGATTTACATACTCTCCCATGCATATAATATATTAATCCATAACAATAATCACTTACCCAAGCTTGAAAAATGATGATCTTGCTCCAAAAATTGACATTGAGTTCTTAGGGTTTTGAGAGAGAACTAGTTGAGAAAATGTCTAGAAAGCATGAGAGTTGCCAATGAATAAAATCAGATTTTTTGGTCCCTTTTATAAGCCTTTATGTCCATCCTTATCCACTCTTAAAGCATTAAATGCTTGGTCTAGAAGGTCAAGGCAAGAATGGGTCATTTGACCCATGTCTTCTTTTCATTTTTGGGTCCTTTTTGGACCCAATTCACTTAACCCAATAAAATCAATAATTTCTCATGTTTAAATCATCTCATACGTGTTACAACAATATTCTCACTCACACTATTCATATTCATAGCCTCAATCCCAAAAACAAGTGATTCTAGCCACGTATGGCCTATTTTGACCATAAGGGTAAAACCATCATTTTGATGCCAACTTCGTTCTCGAGTAATTTTATCATACCAATATAATACTTTACTTATTTCATGTATATGCTCATGGTTGTAGAATAAACGTGGCAAAAATCGATTCGGTAAGTCCCCGGGCACCCGTTGGACTTAAGAAAATTTCCAATTTTGAGAAAGTGGAAAAACCAGCCTGGCACGCCCTTGGGCACTCCATATTACTACCTCTGGGCACAAAAATTTGGCCCAAAGCGGCGTGGCACGCCCTCTGGCGCGCCCCACACTTAGTTTTTCAAAAAATTCCGTTTTTCGACTTTTCTTCGCGGGTTTGATTAGATACTTCAAGTCCTATTCTTTAGCTTACTTCTTAACCTTAATATTCTTTGTTTAGAGGTCCTATTAGACTCATTTTGAACCCCACAAATTCTCCACTAAAATCACAAAACACCTCCTACTAAGGTTTAATCACATATACGAGGGCCAAATTCAATTATCTCATCAATAGCATTACCCAATACATACTTATAGCTCTCGACACCTAAGTAACCATTATTTAATGTCGTCAAGTAGGGTTGGGAAGGTACAGGGTGTTACAGGAATGTCGCTTCCTTCAATGTGATTATGAACCGTCGCCTCTTTCAGTGTGACATGTTATTATGAACTGTCACCTCCTTTAGCATGACATGTTGTTATGGATCATCATCTCCTTCAACGTGACATGTTATTATGTTATGTATTGTCACCTCCTTCAGCGTGACATGTTATGGATCATCACCTTCTTCAGCGTGACATATTATGGACCATAACCTCCTTCAGTGTGTTATTATGTTATGGATCGTCACCTCCTTTAGAGTGGTTTGTTATTATATTAAACATCACCTCCTTCAGCATGACATGTTATTATGTTATGGACCGTTACCTCCTTCATCGTGACATGTTATTATATTAAGGACTGTCACCTCCTTCAGTGTGACATGTTATGGATCGTCACCTCATTTAGAGTGGCATACTATTATGTTATGGACCATCACCTCCTTCAGAGTGGCATGTTATCATATTATGGACCATTACCTCCTTCAGTGTGACATGTTATTATGCTATGAATCGTCACCTCCTTCAGAGTGGCATGTTATTATATTATGGACCGTCACAACCTTCAGTGTGACATGTTATTATGTTATGGATCATCATCTCCTTCAGAGTGACATGTTATTATATTATGGACTGTTACCTCCTTCAAAGTGGCATGTTATTATGTTATGGACCGCACCTCCTTAAGAGTGGCAGGTTATCACCTATTAGATTGTCAATACCTTCAGTGTGGGATATTAAAACGAGGTTTGCACAATTTATATTGCCCTTATATTGAATTTTCTACTAATAAGTTTAGTGCAGGTTATTAGGAGGCGAGTTAGGAAGCCACCCAGTTCAAAATGTGTCACACACCGACTTCCAACGAGGCGTGATTGGCACCCGAAGCCGACATGGCCCGAGAGAACCAATCTTTGCTCATGAACCTTTGTATGCATATCCTCGTATGAATATTGTTAAGGCTTATGCAACTATGCGTAAAACCTGAACATGGAACATATGCTATATATATATATATATATATATATATATATATATATATATATATTTATGAAACTTGGCGTTGGGGCCATCAAGTCAAACGGACCTTTATCTCGTACATTCATAACCCACGCATGTCTACAAAATCCTCTAACAGATACATTTACAATACCAACTTAAAGTCGGGAAAAGTCCCCGCTTTATACAATATTTACAATGCCAAAACAAATATACAACTATGACCCAGAAAGCTCCGAACCAAGTGGAGCTCACCAAAACTCTCAAAATGATCCCCAGTCTACAGAGGAGGTCTACTAATGCCTGCACCTGTATCATGTAAGGTAAGTCCCCCGAGGGGGTCAGTACGAAGAATGTACTGAGTATGTAAGGCTCATAAAAAATATCATCATACATGAGAATATCTATAGAATAAAATACAAGAGAATAGTCAATGTGGATAAACCATCATTTTATATAATATCTTCGATAATTATTTCCTTCAAGGGAAAAATTACCTTTACTCAAGAGACTTGCCTCTAATAGATTCTTCTATACCCAAGAGATTCTTTCTTGTTTCTATATTCATTACCACTATTGTTCATCTACTTGGTTAGTAGGGTGTAAAAGAATAACACTCATCCACATACATCCACTCTAGTAGTAGGGGTAATAATATAACATACATCTACTCTATTAACGTACATCCACTCTATTGGTGATTTAGCATACATCCACTCTATTGGTGGGGGAACATACATCCACTCTCATGGTGGGGCAACATACATCCACTCTATGGTGGGAGAACGTACATCCACTCCATGGTGGGAGAACATACATCCACTCTCATGGTCGGGCAACATACATCCACTCTATAGTGGGAGAACGTACATCCACTCTATGTTGGGAGAACATACATCCACTCTCATGGTGGGGCAACATACATCCACGCTCATGGCGGGGCAACATACATCCACTCTCATGGTGGGGTGACATACATGGGAGAGATTGACATATTAATTTATGAGAGATTAATACATTAAGGATCATGACACTATTTGAAACACACAAATATGCTTTACCTCACACTTATACTTTATGAGATTAACACCTTAACTTGTGAGGGATAGATATATTAGCTCACACTTCACCTCCTTCACTAATTCTATGAGATCTTACATAAGTAAGTATATGATACCGGACCTCCACCTTTGGTGGGTTATAATAAATAACAAATCATAATCTTGGAATTATTCCATATTGAACTTATGCCCTCCAGAGTGTGATCCATACTTAATGAAACATACAACCACCATGTACATTACTTCTTTACCGTCTTATACTCCTTACCTAGTTATGAGAGTGACATATTAAAGATCATAACACTAAAGCTCATACTTATATACACATCCCACTTCACTACCTTACCTCATGAGATTGACATCTTCACTTATGAGGAATAATTATACTAACTCGCACATCATCTCTCTTATTATTCTTATGAGATTGGTACAAAGATAATCATCATATTATAGGACTTTGGAAAATGACATGATTGGAAAATTCTATTCAAGCATAATTAGGTTCTCTTACATCTTACTCTCTTTGAGATAGTTCTTTTAGGAATTTCAATATTATGACATCTTCGGAACTTCAATCAATGAACAAGAGATAAGTGAATCATCATTCATATAAGAATAGGGAACATATGAATAACAACATACGTCAACCTGAATTGATATACTTCAAACCTCTCAGAATTGAAACAAGTCCAATGTCAATAGGAACAATATGTTGTAGAAGGATACGGAAAGAGGAACCTTACATACCTTGTATTCTTAATACGAATACACAATCTTAGACGTGTATACAATAGTCCCTCTCCATCCTTGTGTTTTTCTCTACAACACAAGTTCATAACGAAACCAACATTAACCACCAATTACCTTACAATGGCATACAATAACGGTAAGTCACATGTTTAGCTTTAACATGTCATTTCCCCCTTGACAATACCATTTATGAAATCATCATACAATTAATCCCACAATATTCTATACATTGACCAACACATGATAACCAATATCATGTCACACCAAGTTCATAGTTTACACTTCTCCATAACCACCACATCACAATTATTCCATCAATTTACTTCAATACACCTCACAACAACAAATCGGCCAAACTCCCATAATTTACACTTATAGAAAAATAACAAGTTTAATAACAAAATAACACCATACATGTTGTTATTTTATCCATACCATGCTTTTTCATCAAGACCACAAGTCATAATCCAAGTTATAATCCTATGGATAACACATCTTTTTCACAAAACCAAAAGTGTCATGCCCAACACTTCCAACCCTAACCAACATGATATACATAATATATCATGATTATAATATGTTAAAGTACAATAATAATCACTTACCCAAGCTTGGAAGATGATAATTTTGCTCCAAAATTTGGCTTTGAGCTCTTAGGGTTTGAGAGCAAGAAAAGTTTTCTTGAGACTTCTAGAAAAAGATAGAAAAAGCATGTGTGTTGTTATGTATTAAAAATATGATTTTTGGTCTCCTTTTATAGACCTTGGGGGTCATCCTTATCCACTCTTGGCATTTAATTCTAAGTGTGGCTTTAGTCAATGGAAGAATGGGTCATTTGACCCATTCTTAACCCATGATTTCTTCTCATTTTGGGCCCCTTTTTTAGCCCAATTCACTTAACCCACTAAAATCCATAATTAATCATGTTTAATTCATTCCATACGCATTACGACAATATTACCACTCACGGGATTCACACTCGTAGCCTCAATTCCAAAAACAAGCAATTCTAGCCACGTATGACCTATTTTGACCATAAGGGTAAAATCGTTATTTTGATGCCAAATTCGTTCACGAGTAATTCTATCATACCAATATAATACTTTACTCATTTCATGTATATGCTCATGGTTGTAGAATAAACGTGGTAAAAATTGGCTCAATACGTCCCCGGGCACCCTTGAGACTTAAGAAAATTTCCAACTTTGAAAAAGTTGCAAAACCAGCTTGGCAAGCCCTTGGGCGCACCAGATTGCTACCTCTGGACTAAAAATTTTAGCCCAGAGCGGCGTGGCACGCCCCCTAGCGCGCCCCAGACTTAGTTTTTTCAAAAATTTCGTTTTTCGACTTTTCTTCGCGGGTTTGGTTAGATACTTCAAATCCTATTCTTTATCTTACTTCTTACCCTTAATATCCTTTGTTTAGAGGTCCTCTTAGCCTCATTTTGAAACCCACAAATGCGCCATGAAAATCACAAAACAACTCTTATGAAGGGTCAACCACATGTACGAGGCCAAATTTCAAATTTCTTCTCACTAACATTACAACTTACATACTCATGGCATCTCGACACCTAAGTAACCATTGTTCAACGTAATCACATAGGGTTAGGAAAGTACGGGGTGTTACAAAATGACATGTTGCAATCAAGATAGGTCGTCCGCCTTCCAATGAGGCATGTTGGGTAGTCACCCCATTCAAAGTGGCATGTTTTATTCAAAATAGGTCGTCCGCCTTTAAATGAGACACGTTGGGCCATCACCCCATTCAAGTGGCATATTGAAAATTGACTCATCCGTCTTCCAAAGAAACCATTTGGATCGTCATGTGATCAACTAGGTTTGCGCAATTGATACTGGCCCCACATTGCATTTTGCTACTAATAAGTTTAGTGTAGGTGATTATAAGACACGTTGGGTTAACAACCCATTCAAAGTGGCACAACACATTCAAGATAGGTCGTCCGCCATTTGATGATACATGTTGGGCCGTCACCACATTCAAAGTGGCTCAACACATTTAACATAGGTCGTCCCCCTTACAATGAGACACGTTGGGCTATCAACCCATTCAAAGTAGAACAACACATTCAATATAGGTCATCCGCCTTTCAATGAGACATGTTGGGCCGTCACCCCATTCAAAGTGACTCAACACATTCAAGATAGGTCATCCGCCTTACAACAAGACACGTTGGGTTGTCAACCCATTCAAAGTGGAACAATACATTTAAGATAGGTCGTCCGCTTTTTAAAGAGACACGTTGTGTCGTCACCCCATTCAAAGTGGCTTAACACATTCAAGATAGGTCGTCCACCTTCCAATGAGACACGTTGGGTCGTCACCCCATTCAAAAGGGCATAATACATTCAATATAGATCATTCGCCTTTCAATGAGACACGTTGGGACTTCACTTTGTTCAAAGTGGCATGATATATTCAAAATAGGTTGTGTAAATTGGATCCTCAACTCCTTCAATGTGAAATGTTCAAACAGGTTTGTACAAATTATGTTTGTGCCATGCTGTATTTATAACTAACCATCTTGATTCAGATGTTGTCGAGAGCATCTAAGAGGATGAAATTCTCAAACCACAGGTGTGGACGACTCCAAAAAGTACACAACATAACGTGGAACTTTTTCTTTGCAAAGAACTAGGACATAGTTCGGAGAGGAATAACAAACTCTTTGTGAAGGCATATGGGTAGTTTGGGAAATTTTGGTTTCAGTTTCACTTCTGAAATATTTCTAAATTCGATACCGGAGTCCGACCATAATTTCTTAAGCTTCATGCGAAAACCAATCGCTTTTAAAAAATAAATTTGTGGTCTGACAAAATTAGGAACATCAAACTCCCTTTGCCCCAGGTTACTTGCATCCACCCTACCCAAAGGAGGGGGCAGTTGTTGACACATAATCTTTTCTCTCCACTATTTAGTTTAATTTTGAGCTTCATCGATCTTTAAACAAATTTAAAATAATCATTTTATAAGAATAAAGAAATTTTCAAGTGATTTTCAAGCCAATTTTATCATTTTAAGTAATAATTATGTGTTCCTATATTCAAATATAAGGGATCACGTGCTTTTGTTACTTAAGAAATATTATTATAAAAAATCGGAGTTCGTCCTTAAAATTGGTTAACATAGAAGTCAATTTGGTTGAATTGTTTTTATCCTTAAATAAATTATTTTAAATGTTAGTTATTTTTATTTTGTTAAATCAAGAATCTCGTAATTAAATAAGATGTCAATTCATTTAATTTTATTCAAATTAAGTCTGTTGCTAATTGTGGTCGTGTTTGTAGTGGTATGGATGGCGTACACTTTACCCTTCCCAGACCTCACTTTGTGGGATTACACTGGTATGTTTTTGTTGTTGCTAATTGTGGTCGTGTTTGTAATTTGATTTAGCCACAATTGCAATGGAATTGACCATTTCTTGAAACCGATTGGCTATTTGTTAGATTCAGTTGACTATTAACTTAACTTAATTTTGGCAAACCTTGCAAGCTTAATATCAGTTATTGCTCTCAACTAAATTGAGCTCGAAATCAACCCGAATCTTGAGTCCAAAAATGTGTATCTGACCCAGCTCATTTATCTTTTAACGCACCAAAGCCTCTCTTTTCTTTCCCATTTCTCCAACAACAGAAAACCAACAAACACTATATTTTCCTCTAAGACAACCCAATTTCCCCTCCAAACCCTAGCAATTCGAGCCCAAAATCAAAGAATTTAGGGTTTGTCAAGGTCATTTTGGCTAAATACTCTATTGTATGAACACTAACGGTAATAATACTTTGAATTTCTTTTATCTTTTCTCTTAAATTGTTACGAAAATCGTACAAATTTCAAGTCGTGTACTTATCCAGTATGCATTTGCTACAATCTCTGTTAGATTTACTCATTCCCTTCACAGCCGTTCAATTTCAAATGTTGAGTTTACCCCACATCGATAATTTCTCAAGAATTTAGGGGGTTTTGGGGTTCTATATAAACCCCTCCCTTTCACTGTTCATGGGCACAGTTTTCAATCGAAAAAGAGCTGAAATTCTCTTTACTCTGCTAGGATTTGGGTCTTCAATTCCCAGCCTTAGAGTTGTGAGAATTTGGGTTAATTTCTATTTTCCCTTGCCTTCTCATGTCGAGGAAAGTAGTGAATGGTGGTTGACTCACCATCCTGGTTCGTTGCCCAAAAAAAGGTAACATTCTTTACTTTCTTTCTCCCCAATTTTGGATGATTGTGTATGTAGTTTATATTTATTCCATAGTGTCATTCTGTGTAGTATTGGGTAATAGTTTCTTCGATTTTAACTCACATGAGCATGAATTTTTAGTTTCATTTATGCTTCTGCCATAATTATTTGTTCCTGGTCTCCATTAAAATTGGTTAGTTGTTGTTAAATCATGAGCTTTGGGGTTATAATTGTTCAGTCAATATATAGAGTTTAGCTTTATTTCTGCTAAAAATGTATTCACCCTCTACTTAAACGCGAGAAGAGGTAGAACAAAGTCGTCCCACAATTCGTATTTGAGTTGTTTGGTGCGCTGATTTGGTTGGTCCGAAATTCGAACAAGCTAATTGTTGTCTTGCCTTCATCCATAATTAGCATACTGATTTTTAATTGTCATTTTTATGAATCATGATGAGTTCTTGCTCATAAGTTGTTTTCAGCGAATTCAACCAACATTTTTTATGTAGCTTATGTCTTAGCTTAAGTCATATGCATCAGGTTTTAACGATTCTTGTTTTCATGCTTTGTTCTTCAGTTTTGCAGTGATCTTGTTATCCTGAAATGAGATAATTTGCCAAGGAAATAACATCTTCACAAATTGTATCCAGTTTCTATTGCATTCCAATTGACTAAACTTATGGGATTTTGCTTGAACTTTTAGTCTTATTTGAAGACTCATCTATAAGTTTGTGATTTTACTTAGCTTTAGCTCATCAATGTGCTATTCTATGGTGGTGTCATGAAGTCATTCAGACAGCTTTGAAACATATCTAGACTTTCAACTTGTTTTTGTTTGTTTGAGACCGTCCCTATGTGTCCTTTAATGTTTTATGGTATTGGAACTTGTTGTAGTCTCTTCCTTCGAGTTTTGGATTTGATGTTATTACGTCCTTGCCAGATATTTCCTTAAGAATCGTTAAGGGTTAATTCAAGAATAATTCAATTTCATAGTATAGCACTCTATGTTTCCTGCCTGAGTCATTTTTGTTCAGCTTTCTAAGGCTCTTTGGTTTGCTTAGCTGACTTTGGCCCTTAATTAGTTGGTCCATTTTCTCAAATATGCATATCTCTTTTCGATTAAGTTGGTTTGAGACCTGATTTCCTCTTTTGGTCAAAGACAAGATATGAAAATCTATTTGAAACTTAAAACTACTACGGTTCGTACCATCCATCCCTACATTACCAATTCATGGTTCTTTGATAAATTATCTGGTGATATAAGTTTAATTCGAAGTCTGAATTTGGTTTAAGCATCTGATTATGTTGCTAATTAAAACTATTATATTCATCTTTAGTATTAGTTATATAAAATTGTCTTGTTTAAATTAACAATTCGCAAGTCCAAATCCTTATCTTTTCTCTTCTTGTGCATGACCTACCTTGAGACGAGTCCATTGGGATTCCCCTCTCCCTCGCATCCGCTCATCTTCGAGTCGACCTCCTTCAAATCATCGAAAAGGGAAGCTAATATTAAGGCCTAAGGCCTGAAGTAGAGCAGTAGCACCAGCATACAAGTAGATACGCAGTAGTAGCCCAAGAGGGCTGAAACGAGATTGTTGGGGCAAAGTCCCAATATTAGCAGTAGCGGACCAGATTAGAGGAAGCCTGGAATGAGCTTTTAAAAGTTTTCTCTTATTTCCATTTTCTGTGTATTATTTATTGTTGATCTATAACAAACTCTCTTTTCATTTACATAATAACTTAGATGAATCCTCAAGAAAGTTCAATTTGTTTCATGTTAATGAATGATTGGATTACATGGCGAATCTTATTTAGGAAACTTAAGCTTCGATACTCACTTGGAAATTATCCATATTCCTTTATAGTTATTAGTTAGCTCAATAACCAAAATAAGGAAGTTGGGTTAACAATTTAACTCAAAATCTTTATTCGGATAAATTGTTAAAGTTACAATTATTTTGAAACTTTGATGTTTAATTTATTTCATTATTTGGAATGAATTAAAAAAATAATTAAGTATCTACTAATTCTATACATTTCAAATGAGGTTTTTAAACAAGTTCAAGATTTTTCTCAAAAATAATAAGAGTTTTCCAAATTTAGCCAAATAGGTTTAATCCGTCGAGAACCACACTTTGTGGATTTTCAAAAGTGCCTAACACCTTCTTTCGAATTCAACTTGAACCCTTACCTAGACTCTGGTTTTTCAATTAAAGGTTTGCTTTAAAAATTACCTTTGTTTAAATGATTTTCTTAATTTCCTAAAATTTAAGTGGTGACTCTAAATTATTTCTCAAAATAAAATTAAATTTAAAAATTTTCCCCATGAAGTTATGAAATTTTTGACTTTTCAAAAATGATCATAACAGAATGGCAGCTCTGTTGGGGATTCATCTAGGTTCTAACTATAAGAATTTATTTTTTTGGCTAATATTTGTATTAATTGTTACTTTTCGCAATTATATGTTTAAATTTTGAATATTACTATTGCATTATCATGGCATATTCCACCATTCCTGGCAAAGCATTAGGAATTAGAAAAAAAGGTGGTTATGTGAGTATTCACAACCGTTCTTCAGTATAAAAACCTTATTTTCTCAAACAGCCAAGTGAGTAGTTGATTCGAGTCGGTCAACAGTCACTTGATATGTTACCCCGAAAAAGTCTCTTTCAGGTTCCCGATCAATTTGAACAAACCACTCTAGTCAACTAGGGTAGAGCAAAACCAAATTCCGTAAGCATTTTGACATAAGAGACCTGATACCCCAAGGGTATCGGGCCCATTAGAAGATCACCTTGCGTCTATTATCCATGAGTCAATAACACACGATCATTCCTTATGTGTTTAAATTGAAGGATATAATGTCGGATTGTATTGTCCATTGTCCCTTAGGGTTGAGGATTTTATTTAGATAGTTTCTTTTATTGTAATCCAAAGAAGATCTCCATCCGAAAGGTGTTCAAAAATTTCAAGAAGTTCAAGATCGAAGGACCTCCAAGGTGGTTTAGTTAGGTTTGTTCCCCTGCATGGGACTGATATCATTTATTTCCCCTTTCCCTAATTTTGTATCCCCATTTGATTTATCCATAAAATTTATATAATATATTTTTGGGGGTAATGGAACGTCTTACAAACGATATGTATATCCTTCAAACACTAGGCTTACCTTTGGCTTAAAAGGTCACATGTATGCAAGGACGCACTAAAACTTGTTTATGTGCTAAGTATTCCATTATTTTCTTTGTTCGTGTTTGCTTGATTTGTGTGTTTAAATAACATATGTTTTGCTTTAAATAAGACTAGTCCATTATTCTATTTCAAAGTCTTAGAGCATCATTAGGCATATAAAATCTAAATCTGAGTCTTCTTAAAGTACTCTTCAAAGTCCATCGACAAAATCCCTTTCAATTCACCCAAGTTTTATTCAAAAATCAATTAGGTCATTGTTCAATTCACATTGACCCCATTGCTCTTACAAATCACTTTTCTCACACTGAATTATATCTATAGTTACTCAAATATTCTATTAATGGTAAGACTCAGTTATTTTCAAAAGAACTTTTCAAATAAGCCTTTTAGAAAGTTTATTTGCAAGCACCCGATTTCTTCAAATCACTAGTTCATTCTATTCAAAATTTTGTTTCTCCATCAAAATTCAAAGTTCGTCAAATGGTCAAAATTTTGATCATTCAGTCACTTTTCAAAAGTGTCCTATTATTTGAATTCTGTACTAATTTGTTTCGAGCCAGACAAATGTTATTTGTTTCCTATATTACTTTGGTTAATTATTACGATTCATGAACTAACATTTTCACCTTTTGAGTGTTTTTCTTTCTTTTTAGAGAGAGGCTAATTTGTGTTGGTAATCAAACTTGGTCGCTTCACAAAGACTAAAAGAAAATTAGTTTCAAGTAATCACTGGCAAGACATCAGTATTTCACGCGGTCTAAGGTTAAGAAAGTAACTACAGACTCATAAATTCTCACTTAGGCTAATAGAGAGGCTCATTCAACTATGGATCCTAGCTTGATCATCACAAATCCTTCATCAGAATCAGTTCCCACCTTACCTATTGCAACAGATCCTAGCATCTCGACGGGAAGAGAAGTAACCCCATAGGTCGTTGTTGGTCTGGAACAACAAATTGTTGAACTAAGGTTCATGGTGATGCAAAGCAGAACACCCTTCTCTCCCAAACATGACCCTGCCTCCTGATGTTAGTCAAAAATGGACTATGTTTCCAACATCAGAAGGAGTTGATCAATGAGGTCATTTTACCACTTCTCAACAAGTTCAAAATGCTCATGCTTCTCAGAGTGATCCTCTTGGGTACACATTTGCTCCTCCAAAGGTTCAGAACATATCATTGTCACACCATGCTCCGCCAGTGTACACTTATGCCACCGCCCCACCAGCAATACAAACTCAAGGGCTATATCGGCTAGACACTGATCATGTTGTTGAAACTAAAAATAATCCAAGGGTTTACAATTATGAGACGGTGAACAGAAATTTCAAAAGCTTGGAAGATGCTATGAGAAGTTTTCATGGGCTCGACATTAGCTAAAGTGTGAAGTACGAGGAACTATGTGCCTTTCCTGAGATTGAGTTGCCATCGGGTTACAAGATTCCAAAATTTGAGAAGTTTGATGGATCCAGAAATCCCTTCTTCCATTTGAAAACCTATTGTGAAAAGTTAATCAGCGTGGGTAAAAATGAAGGGATAAGGGTCAAGCTATTCAATCAGAGATTGAGTAGAAAAGTTTTAGAGTGGTACGCTAAGTAAGATGTGACCAAATGGTGCACTTGGGATGACTTAGCAAATGCTTTTTTGGAGCACTACAAGTTTTATGTTGAGATTATTCCTGACAAAATATCTATCACAAAGCTAAGGAAAAAAATCAAATGAGGGCTTTCATGAATATACCATACGTTAGAGAGAAGAGGCAGCCAGAGTAAAACCTCCTATGGAGGAAGCTGAAATGGTCACTTACTTTATCCAGGCCCTAAATCCAAAATATTTTGATTATATGGTGACTATGGCTGGAAAACCTTTACAGAAATTATCAAGACTGGATAAATGATTGAGGATGGCCTCAAGACAGGGAGGATAATAAATATAACAGAACTACAATCCACTCATAAGGCCTTCCAGATTATTTCTTTCAGAAAGAAAAAGGAAAAAAAAAGCTATGGGAGTGATGAATCAAGGAAGTACATCCCACTGCAGACGATCTCCATGATACCAGTCCAATGCTCAGTATGCTCCATATCCAGTCTACAATGTGTAGGAAAACATAGCATGCTCAACCTCCACCAAAAAACTACCAAAACAATGCACCTCGTGCCAACTATGAAAGTAAGCCTCACATGGTCTTCATGCCACTAGCAGAATCGCTTACTCAACTTTATGAAAGGTTGAAAGAAGCAGAGATACTTCATCCAGCGGAAGCAAAGTTGTGAACACTTCTTCTAATTGGTATGATCCAAATAAAAAATGTGCTTACTACTCTGGAGTTGTTGGACACGATACTAAGAAATGTATCACTCTCAAGCACAAAATTCAGGACCTGATTGACAACAAGGTGACAACACTTGCATAAGCTCCAGTAAATATGACCAACAATTTGTTGCCTAATCACAAGAAGTAGTCATTGGCATCATCAGTCTTAAAGAAGAATGAAGTTTTCTCGAAGTCGCACTTTTGACGTCTTTCGACCTCGCGTTCTAAAGTTATCATTATCTTTCCTCTATTTGGTGAATCTCAATTGAATGATTCATTACTTGTTGATTTATATGCACTTGATAAAAGGGATGATCCAAAATTTAAAGAGTGCATGACTTGTGAAAATAATTCTTGTGACTTATTTGAGGGTGCTAATTGCGTGGATATTAGCAAGCTAACTCCCCAAATATTTATTGAAAGAATTTCTTGTGTTGAAAAGTTCTTTAAAGTTGAAAAACATCCTTTAAAGAATGAGGGAGGTAAAAGAGATAGTATAGTAAATTGATAGATGCTAATTTTTGTGTTAATTTATTTACTTACTCTAATCTTTCCTTTCAGGATATTTTTTGGGTTGAATATTTGAATGCTTCTAGAAAGAAATGTAAACATGATCTATTTGAAGCATTACCAAATATTTACAAGGGTAGCTATGATAATTCTTCTTTTGATGAGTTTACTAATTTTCTTAATTTATTTCTGAAACACCATCAAGAAAGGATCTACAAAGAGGTAAGATACTTGAGAGCATCTTCTTAGGCTACAAAAAGGCTTGAGGTATCATTGTCTTCTAAGGATAAGAATAATTTATTTGAATGACTAGTGCTAGTTTTGGGGCTTTCTAAAGTCATAAAGGTAAATTTTTATGCCTTTGACCTTTATAGTTGCAACTTTGTTATGATTAGTGAAAATTCTTTAATGTTGCTATTTGATTCATGTTGTGAGTTACTAAGTGAGGAATATAAGGAAGTTTTGGGATTGATGTTTGTGTTTGATTCCATAAATATATACTTGTATTTAAAGTTTGTGAATGTTATTTCTCTAAATTTTGTGGTTAGAAGAGTTCAATTAAATTGTGTATTGAGGAACTATTTAGTCCAAGTTGTTGAAGAGATTAGTTTTAACTTGACAGTTCTAATGTGTAGAATTATTAGATTCTTTAACCTTTTTTATGATTGTGGTCTACTTTTGAGTCAAGTTCTTGATAATATGCTTGAAAAGTTGATTTTTATGGGATTTCGTGATTCTTGGCTCTATCACAAAAGTATGTATTTTTGGAAGTAGTATGTAACTTATTTGGAAGATTATTTTTTGACTTGGGTACTAATTACCCTCTATGATTTGCAAGGTTCGAATTCGAGATCGAATTCTTTTCAACAAGGGGAGAATGATGCAAGTTCGGGAAGTACTTATTGCATGAAAAGATTTCAACTTGACATCAAGAGTTTGGAGTGATTCAAGAGAGTATGGAAACCAAGAATCAATACAAAAAATGATTAACATAATATTTTAGGATCCTTTTGATGATAATATAATGTAAATATGTAGCTAAGGGCATTTGTGTCTTTTCATTTTTACTTAGCCCTAGTACTATAAATAGAATATAATAGAAGATTATTAGGGGTAGATAACATTTTTAGGTTGAAGACTCTTGTGAGTTTATGGATTGAATCCCTTTGTCTCTGCATTAGATCTCTCTTGAATATCTTCTGGTAAGATTATTCATGTATGAGTTCAATTCTCTCCTCTCTTGAATTTAATCATGTAATTATTTATTCAAATTAGGGAATTACAAATTTAATTTGTTGGTCTCTAATTTACTTCAATTATGGGATTGTTCTTTCTCTCCTCAATTTCTTGATTATCTCTTGAATCTATCTATCTTGTATCTCATTTTACATCATAGTGTTCCTCCTCATCCACGTGACTAGTTTGCTTCCAGCTTCTACCCTTAGCAGTCATTTGGTGAGTTCTCATGCTCCGAGGGTGGCTTGCAGTTTAGTTATATCCTGATAGACATTATTTTAGATTAGTTTTTATCAGTTATTTGGAGTTAGCTGGGGATCTTGTCCCAGTAACTCCTCAATTTAGTAGAGGCTTTCAGACATAGTTATACAGTTTAGCTTGTTGGGTTTTCAGATTATTATTTTTAGATATGCAGTTTAATTTTTAGTCTTTGCCCATTTTATTATGTTCAGCTTCCGTTCAGATTTTAAGTTTATGATTTTAATAGCATGCCAGTACTAAGGATTTGCTTGGGACCACCTATAGTTCTAATTACCGTGTCTTATCCAGGGTGTAGACTCGGCTGACAACATATTATCACCATTCGGATATTTGTGACTTATAGATGTCCCTTGAACTCGTCATCTTTCATTAATCTCGCACACCATCCGACTTTGGATGTTGATGGCGACTTACAGATATCCTTTGGACTATTTGCTTCCTTCAACTTTGATGGCAAATATTTGATCTTGCATCAGCAAATACATATGATGGCCCTCGTGGTGTGGTCCTCATGACATGGGCCTCATAACATGACTCTCATAGCATAGTCCTTACAACATGGCCTTCACGACATGATCCATGCGACATGGCCCTCACAGAATTGTCCTTATGACATGGCCCTTACGACAAAAGTAAATATAATGGAATTTTTTGATAGTTGAACATAACAATATTTGTAATGTTTGATATTTAAAATTCTTCATGGTGATGATTTTTGTGATGATTGTGAATCTTTTGATACATATGTGACTTACAAATATGATCTCCGATTAATTCGACACTTTTACCCTCATCTAGATATCTCGTGTCTTATGGACGCCTTTTGAGTGTCGTCCACTTCGGATCCAGTCAAAGAGGGAAACATGATCTTTGCGGTGAACATACACTTGCAACAAATGAATATGATAACCCTTATGGCATAGCCCTCACGACAAAAGTAAATATGTAATAATGGCCCTTATTGTAGTTGAGGAAAACATCACCTTAGCCAATTTGTCATCATGATGCCTTTCATAAGCACCTGCGCTCAAGGTAAATGATTAGTAAACACATCGTTGCTTTTGCTAGTGAACACAATTATATTTAAAGAAAAGCGTTTAAAGAAAGCATCTATTATGTAAATAAAAAGACTTTGTTTGCGAATATCACCCTCTCTCGAGGAGAGCTGGTCAAATAAAAGGTCATTTTGAGTAAAAGAAATGACCAAATCCCATCTCTAGGAATGGTAATAAATATCACTTTTGAATATCATATGTTTGTTGTGACTCACGACTTGCTAGGGGTTTGGAAGGGATGTCATTGTCTTCCTTTGATGATTCTTTGCAGGTTTTCCTATATCTATAGAGAATGTTAGCCTTTGGAAGCTTCACCTCCTTTGGCTTCTTCTATCCATCTTGGTCCTTTCTTGCCTATCCTAGGAATTTGATCCCATAAGATTCTTTTAGGATATAATGAACTATTAGAGCCCTTTGCTGATCTTTTTTCAGTCTTGGGATAGTCCTGCATCCATAGAAAAATTATTAGTTTTGGTGAAACTGATTTGTGTTGACCTCCTTCGATTGTCTGCTCCTGTTTTGTCATCTTCTTGCTATCCTCTGGTGCTTGCACTAATTCTTGGGGACACGATCAAAGTCAATTTTTACCAAATGCATTTTGCTAAAGGACAAATTGAGTTTTGAAAAGATAAGTTTTGAAATGTGATTGGGAGGGGTCTGCCAATTTGTTGTGTCATCTATAGCTTAATGACCATCCATTATTTGAGGTAATGACATTTCTATCATCTTACTGGTGAGCTCTGGAGATCCTTCAACATCGTAGCTGGGGAGTTTAAAGATGATCCTTCATGAAATATGTCATAGCTGGAGATTAGTCAACTTCAGACTTTAACGCAACTGGGGATTTCTGAAGCTATCTATAAACTTTGTTGATGGGGAATTCCGGAGTTGACTCTAAACTCTTTGAATATATTTGGTGGAAATTTTGAGGTCCTCCTCGAAATTTTTGCCCCAGTTAGGTGATTCAAACAAATCTTGAATATTTGATAGGAGATTTCAACACTCTGTGGAGATCCTTGAGACTCTTCTAAAAATTCACCTATGTTGTATTCCTTGACATGATCTTCCATTCGAGCTTGCTAGAGAATGATCTTCTTCTTTTGAATTTTTGAGATCCTCTTACAAATTCTGCCGCAGTTTCATTATCAAGGGAAATGGAAATCCTCTGGTAGTATATGGCCGAGCTATTGTAACACCTACATATCCCGTTGAGGTAGAAGTTAAGTCAAATGTAGTTCCCACAACATAGTGGACATTGAGAGATAATCAAAAGGGTTACCAAAGCCGACAAAGGCTGCATACGTATCCCATTCTTAGGAATTCAGGTCAAACGTAGTTCACACAACATAGTGGAAATAAGGAGATAATTAAAGGGGGACTAAAGCTAACATAAGCCACGTACTTATCCCATCCTTAGGAATTTAGATCATCACATAGTTCAAGATAACAAAGGGGAAAGATAGATATTTCTAAGGAGTTGACTAAAGCCAATAAAGGCCACCTAAGTATCCCTTTCTTAGGAATTCAGGTCAAACATAGATCATACAATAGAATAGAAAAATATCGCTAAGCTAATTAAAAAGCATAGAAATGATTACAAGTAGGAAATGCAATCACAGGGAAATAAACATGAAGAATAGACACATGCGCCAATAGTTCATACAAAATACAGGCTCGTTCCCCATTTTCCAGGGTTGGGGAGGCTGTTTTAGACCAAATTTCCCATTGGTTTATTAAAGCATTGAGGATCCCCGGTATGATAGGCCCTGCAAACTTATATCCAACTAGAGGATCCACACTGGTAATCAAGACGTAACAAAGTTTCAGAAAATATATATATATATATATGCCAACAGTTTCCATAAAATTTATTTTACTCTTTCAATCTTTCATAGGCCACTGCTTTTTACAAAAAAAAAGTTCACTTTCCTAACTTAGACCGGAAGTCCCTATTGCTACCTCGTTAAAAACCTTTCCAAGAAAACCCTTTTGGGGTAAAACCTAGTGGAAAGAAAAAAAAGTGTAGCTTGTCCTTCCGGGCCTTCGATAGCGATATTCGAGCATTACATATTGCATATCTGCCCTGCAAAGAACTCAAAAAGACCAAAATAAAATAGTTAGCTCAAAATAACGTACCTTTTTGGGGGTTGCTACTTAGTTTATCGTCTTTCGGGGAGCCCCATCATCTGCGGGTGCCTTGTTTTCCTCAGTACCTTTCCTATATTTTATCTTGGCTCTCTCACTCAGAAGCTCCTTAAGGTGTCCACCCTTCAGCAGCTCGGTGACCGTCTCCCAGAGATTGCGACAGTCCCCGGTGTCATGCCCATAAGTCCCATAGAACTCGCACCAAGAATTCTTGTCCTTTGCATCTGGGTTAAATCGGAGAGGCTTTGGGAATTTTGCTCCCTTGATATCTTGGATTGCTGAAACTAATCACTCAGGGCTGATACCAAAGCAATATTTTGAGAGCATGGGTTCTTCATTAATGGAATACACCATGGGCTTCACCACCTCCAGGGTCTATAATTCTATTCAGGAAGATTCTCTTTCTGACCTCGATTGTGTTGGGACTGGCCTGGCGCTCGAAATTCTCTGTCCTCACTTTCGTTGACCTTTGTTTCTGCCGAATAGGGGGCATATCGTACTTGGGTTGAGCCCTTTGAACCATTCCATCATGCGGGGTTCTGAGCTGATCTATCTCCTATACCCCATAAGCTCTTTGAAAGCTTCGGTTTGCTCCACGTCCGCGGGGTCTTCCCGGTGACTCATCTGCAATCATCCTTGATCCGGATCTTCGACTCATACTGGTTGTGCACATTAGCCTAAGTCATCGCTTCGAACTCAGCTAAACTCTCTTTGAGCTTGAATAAAGTGACTAAACTCTCTGGGTTCAGTCGTTTGGTGAAGGTCTCTGTTGCTAGTCATTCGACACTATCTACAGTTACATCCTTTCCTTTTGGAACCTGGCGACGAACTCTTATAACAACTCTGTATCTCCATGTTCTATCTTGAAGATATCTCCTCGATGGTACTTCACCTTCTTGGCCCCGGCATGGGCCCTGATGAAACTGTCGGCCAACATATTAAATGAGTTAATAGTGTTCTCTAGCAGGAGCGAGTACCACACCAGAGCCCCTCCCTAAAGTGCCTCACAAAACTTCTTCACTATGACCGACTCGTCCTCTTTCTTCGTCAGATCATTACCATTCACCACCGTGGTGAAGGATAATAAATTCTCTTGGGGGTTTGAGTTCCTATCGTATTTTGGGATGTCCGGCATCTTGAACCTCTTTGGGATAGGCCTTTTACTGCACTGGCCGTGTAAAGACACCTTGGTGTAACTCTTAGAATCAGGCCTCTTTATCACTGGTGGGGCTCTTGGTATGTGATTCATCCGAGAATGAAGCTTAGAGTACTGCTCTTTCATCTCTTTCCTTAGTAACTCTAGCATGGCTGTTGACTAGGTCGCATCTCTGAGCCTGGTTTCGTTATCTACAGCCGTCACTTCCTCCATCCTATTTTCATGCTCTTGATCATCTGGGTCTTCTCTCTTGTTCTTTCTCAAAGCGCTTGGGATCACCTGAGTCACTCCCCCTGCAGTTCATCTATCATTTTATCCTGCGCTTCAATCCAGGCCACCAACTCCTTGTGGGATGCAGTAAAATCCTTCAAGAATCCTTGCAACCCTTCCATGTCATTCACTTCCACCTCATCGTCCTCAAGACCAATGGGCTCTTTCCGCCTTCTCTGCATGTTCACGTTCGTTGTGTTCATGACAAGGGGCAAATTTTCACCTCCAGGGATCGTCTTTTCACCCGATCCTGTGGGATCTGTCAGTTGAATCCCTCACGTCAAGTGAAGAGTAGGATCTTCCACAGGATCACCGTCGTTGTCCATGACCTACTTTTTTGCAAAGCAAAATACGAAGAAAAAAACTGGCAAAAAAAAGAAGCTAAGCCCACATAGTTGCTCTGGCCCCACAGTGGGGGCCAAACTGTTTACTGTTGATTTGGGACAGTTGAGTTTGTAGGTAGGTCAAAAGTATGCATTACGACTTAGCTTCAAATTAATAGTGAAAGTTTGCTAAATAACAAGTAAAGGTAAAATATATAGTAAATAATTAACTCAAGCAACAAACGAGCTAAGGTTACAGAACAAATCTAAGGCACGACCCTGAGTGTATAGTCAAGGTTCACCAACCACGAGCTGGCTTCGATCGGAATATCAGACTAGGTTAAGCAACTAGTAAAGTAAAACAGAGACAATAGAGAAAACTTGGAGACAAAGCTAAAAGCGTTTTATTTCTTATAGGAAGAGATGAGAAATTAGATGATCCTTTACAATGGGGAGGGGGCATCTATTTATAATGTACAAGGGTGGTTTACGACCACTAAGAGAGTGCCACCCAAACCTTGTGGTATCGTGGCCAACAACCAAATGCTACTTGTCGAGGAACCGTTGGGGGGTGCCAGCCAAATATTCCGCGTCTGGCACAAACCTACCGAAGATCGTTCGCGCACTTGAGAGCCTTGACACATTGATCCCATGTCTATCTTTTCGCTTGCAGTCGCTATTGCTGGTGGCCTTTTGCCATCTTCGCCTCGACCGAAAGGGCGTTTTCCATCTTGGTATCGCTCCTGATGGATGCGATCATAGGTCATTTCAATTTTACCCGACCCGAGGTGGCTCATATTTGCTAACCCTATTTTACCCCATACAAATTCTATTACTCTCATTTATAAGTTTAAATGAGGATACCTAATCTTATTAGGTATTACATGATTCGCAATATTTTCTCACATGCTTAGATAGAACTACCAAGTCAAGTCGAGCAAGCTCTTGCTGACAATGTGAACATTAAACCAAGTGTAAATTGCAATCCAAATTATGAGCTTTCATTGGTTCTCAAGCTGAACAAGAGTAATAGTAGCATTCATTTTTCCACTCACAATCAAGACCATATACTGAGGAGAAATACCGCTACCTGTCGTAATGGCCTTTATTGGAGAAATCTATGTCATTGTAAATTTTATTTGGCCTAAGATCAAATTCCCATTTTCAAAAAAAAAGAAAAAGGGCGACGAACTAGTAAAAGAAAGAAAACAGAAAACTCAATAAGAGGAAAGAAAAGAAAAGAAAAAAATGTGCATAATTATTATCGTCTTTGTACATGTCGTACACGAAAACACACCTTGAAATGGGAAACGGCGTTTAAAGCGGGGGCACAGATAGAAGTTGAAGCAATAGCAAATAGCAGAAGCAGATGCAGCCCCTCCTGACACTCCCATAACCTACACAAATAAATACACCAACCAATCCCATCTGTAAAAATATTCAAAATTTGTTTTCTGGGTATGTGTGAAAAATGACAAAATTGTTGATATGTCCTTTCTAGTAGCAACTATTTATTGAGAGAACCCAATTTAACTATTCATCAGTAGTATCCCTCTTCTTCCAGTTTTCTTGGATTAATTAATTAATTCCCGATCTTTCTCTACCTGAAAAAAGTTTTTTTCATCTACAGATTACTTTTCTTGTGGGACTGCTTTTCTTTTTTTGGGAGTGTAGTCTATGGCGATTGCAGCTGCAGCTGTGATCGTTCCGTTGGGCGTTCTCTTTTTCATTTCGGGTCTTGTTATCAATCTTATTCAGGTAATTCTTCTCCCAAGATTTGGGTTTATTTTTTTTTCTTTTCTTTTTTTTCAATTTGATTTGCGTGTACAACAACCCCGTAGTTATAAATCGGAAATATTTATTTATTCGCCTCCAATTTTGAGGATGCTGGAATCTAATTAAGCTATTTATTTAGATCTCTGGGTTTGACTCTGATCTTTTTTGAGTTTTTATTTTTTCTGGGATCTTGGTTTGTTGACTGCCTCTTATGATTTATACTAATGCGAAATTGATGGACTGTTGAATCACACACAGGCTACTTGCTTTGTCCTTGTACGGCCAATTTCGAAGAGCACATACAGGAGGATTAATAGAATCCTTGCAGAGCTCTTATGGCTGGAACTTGTGTGGATAGTTGATTGGTGGGCAGGTGTAAAGGTAATGGCACGTAAGATATGTATGATTGTTTTTGTTTTTGATATATATACATATATAAATATATACTATCATATCTTTTCAATCATTTGGAAGCAAGCTGATTTCCGGTGGTGTATGCGCTCAGAATAGCTTATGATTCCCTATTGTCACATCCCCTTCCCTCCACCAGAAAAGAAAAATGGGGACAAAATAATAAAAGAATACAAAGCAAAAGAGTGGAAGAGGAACAAGCTATGTTCTCTTGTTGGTATGATCTCACTACAACCTGTATTTGATGTCTCATGAAAATGAAATTGAAATTTGCAAACTTCGTCTACGAGAAGGATGAGACTTGCAAGAAATGAATTCCTGAGAATTCTCGTGATCCACTAATGGTAGGGTGATACTTAGTTTAAATGTTTTATTCTTGCTCGAGTATAAATTTCACGACATTATTTACTGGTACTTGGTCTTGGGATATTGGGACTGTGAGTGATTTCCTTAAAGCTTCAAAAGAGAATTCTTATGATCCTAAAAACCACTGATAGCAATTAGCTAGAAACGAGTCCTTTGTATATTTTGTTATGCTTGCAGTTTTATCTGTTGCATGCTCTCTTCTTAACTTATTTATTTACTAACAAAGTACCGTATGGGTTGGTGTGCCTCATCTCATTGATTTCCTTTGTAGTTCTACTATCTACACGACCCATAGTATTTCAGTTTAGTTTTGTTATCCAAATGAAAGTGTCGAGAGACCAAAAGACAAAGTTTGGAGCTTTTGGGTTTGGAAGCTAAGCTGGCATCGTAATGTTTCGGAACGCTCTCAATATAGGATTTGCTTGAATGGTTTTCTATGTGATCTGAATGTTTTCCTTTTTTTTTGTTTAAAACCATCACACTTTATTGAAATATTCATGTCTCACTTTTGCAATTGCAACAAGGTTTCCTTTCTTTCTTTCTTGTTCTCATTTGTATTTCTAATATTTTTGATTGGTCTGAATGCTGATTGCATTTTTATCCTTTTATTTCTTTAAAAGTGTTGAGTTGATGTCTTGGGAAAATAGAATACTTTGACTTCATTTGAGCTAAGGGAGATATGATTGAGATATTATTTTTGACATGCTTTTGCATTGTTTTTTCTTTTTATGCATGTGATATGAGATTTCTTTTTACATTGATGAGGTTTTGTGGTTGCAGATTAAAGTGTACGCGGACCAAGAAACATTTAATCTAATGGGTAAGTTAAATTTTGTTTCCATTTTTATGCTGTGGATTTTACGGTAATATTTTGTCAGTTCAGTTTCACGCGATTGTTATGATTGATAAACATTGATTTTTCCAGGTAAAGAACATGCTCTTGTCATCGCAAATCACAGAAGTGACATAGATTGGCTTGTTGGTTGGATCTTAGCTCAGGTTTGTATTGAGAGTTGATAGTGTTATTTAGGATATGTTAGAATGCTCTAGATTCATTGATGTGTTCAGGCTAATAGCATAAAATATCTTCCTAATTTTGATATAATTAGGATTCTCGATATTTAGGTAATTGTCATTGTTTAATAGCTTTTCTTATTTCATATGTATAAGCTATTCCCCATTTCAAGTAGTCTAAACTGTTATATAAGGAACTATCTTGTATATCTTCTACAACCAATTCAAGTCCCTTTCTATTTTGTTCTCTATTTTCACAGTCTGCACCATGCTCCTCACAGACTTGGGATGTATGAGCTCAGATACACCCTTAAGCTAAGCGATGTGATATAACCTATTTGCATTTATGCATGTAATTTTGATTCGTCGGTAAATGAGAAATTTTACACAAAGTTATACGGAATTAAGTCCATTTTGAAAGATTCAGTAATGCATGATGATTATTTGGTCTTTCACATCATAACTCATAGCTGTTTTCCAATTGATCTCTGCTTATTGATTCTTGTATCTTTAAATCACAGCGATCTGGTTGCCTTGGTAGCTCATTAGCTGTAATGAAGAAATCATCAAAACTCCTTCCAGTAAGTATTTGAAGTAAATGTATGAAGATATTTCTTTTTCAGCCTGCAGCTTATTTTTATGTTTGGTAGCTCATTGCTTTTAGCATGTGTGGAACTCTCAATTCCAAGATGATGTCCTAGTTACTTGTGTATATGAATGTTAAAGATGGACAAACGAATGATAAATTAGATGTTTATTCTCCACAATAGTATCAGTTTAACCTCGAGGGAAAGAGGCTGCGGTAGACCCTTAGGAAGAAAATCATGATCATGGCTGGAATTTGGTTCAGTTTTTGTTGATGAAGGCTAAAAACCTGTTACCTTTTTTACTTGGAAATTGCTTCTTCCGCCCCAGTTTATATGATAGTCTCTTTAGTCGGATAATCAGAAAATGTTTTGCATTATTTTACTAATAACATTTTGCTATACAACTTTTACAAAGTTACAACAACAACATACAACTTACCCCTACCTCGTAGAGATAGAGAGTCTATTTCTAATAGACCCAGAAGTTTGAAAAAAAGGAATACGCAAGTGAAAGCAGTAACAACAATGAAACGATGCGCTAGAGGAAACATAATACGATAACTGAAGCAAGAAAACAACAGGTAATACAAAGTTACAAGAGTTCAAATTCATTTAACTAGTTAAGGTTTAAATTTTGATACAGTGCTTCTTTATTAAAATATACACTTAAATATTTTGTGACAGTACCATTAATAAATTACATTAGTCAACTTAACATTTTAAATACCGTATCTAGTCAAACACTATTATAAAATGGGATAAGGGGAGTATGTGCTTACTGTATCTACCCCCACTGCTCTTGGTTTTTGTCCTTTTTGTTAATTTCTAGAGTATGGTCACTAATATTTTGTATTCTGCAGGTAATCGGTTGGTCCATGTGGTTCTCTGAGTATCTTTTCCTTGAAAGAAGCTGGGCCAAGGATGAAAGAACATTGAAGGTATAGTTAAGTCGAATCTACCCAAGGCTTGTATTTCGCATTTAAATAACTTTGGGTCTGTTAATTCTTAAAAGAAGACGTGGCTATAATCAAGTAAATCGAAGATATAGTTCTCTAAATTCTTTTCGTTGATGTGTAATTCATATTTAGATATGCTTTCTTTTTCTTTTGGCTCATTGATATGTGTTTCACTATCTGCTTTTATTATTCTAATTACCCCTACTAATAGTGATTTTATACATGGGGGACCCAATCTGCAGTCAGGTCTTCAACGACTAAGGGATTACCCTTTGCCGTTTTGGCTGGCACTTTTTGTTGAAGGCACCCGCTTTACACAAGCAAAGCTTTTGGCTGCTCAGGAATATGCTGCTTCAGCAGGGTTACCTGTTCCAAGGAATGTATTGATTCCTCGTACTAAGGTGGGCACCTTATTTCCTTCTTTCTCCTCGTAGGTCATATTTCTAGAGGTAGAGTTTGCAGATTGTTTCTCTTGAATTGTCATTATGATGATGGATCTACCTCATCTGAGGTAGTGGTATGGACTGCGTATACTTACCCTCCCCAGACCCCACTTTGTGGGAATACATTAGTTGTTGTCGTGATGATGGATCTGTCTTTCTTTAGTGCCTCAACCAAAGCACCTTGAAAAACATTTAATTTGTTGGGACACTGATTTATTCTCCATTTTTTTCCCCTATATGTTCTCCGTCTCTCCTTTTTTTTTTTTTTTTTTTTTTTGTATTGTTTATTTTGATTTTTCATCAGATGTCCTACTTCTTTACATCTATTTGAAAGATATATTGTAGCTGAGGTTGGTGGAATACAATGACAATGTTATTAGTGTATGGACAATAAAGTCGCTGCTTCTTGGTGTAGTTTAGTTTAATTTGGGTGATCAATATTCTTTTTTTTTAAAGCAAACTTGCACGCACCTTGATCAATATACAAAGTATTTGCTCCCTTCCACTAGCATAGGTACCGGGGTAACTCTATCTACCAAGGCTTCGACAAAAGGGGAAAAATTGCTTTTTTGCTTCCCTAATCATTATCTTTTAAATTTCCATATTCAAGAAGAATAATGTCAAACAACCCATTCCCCCTTTGGAAGAAGCTAAGTGTGCCATGAGGAACATAGCCTAAGAATTAGCTGGTGGCTGTAGTTTCTTCTGCAGTGTTTAAACGTATAGAAACCTTTTATATATCAAAAATGCTGTTTGAAATTCACATAGCTATGTGTCTTGAAAAGGTAAGAACAAAATGAAAGAGAGAAAGGGACGCCACACTTGTTTAAGAAATCGGATAATCCTGCCAATCACCTGGATCTCAAAATTAGCAGACCTACAAGAGATGGTGGATAACTTCTTTTACTTTTAAATAATTAAGTAATGAAGAACTAGGGAATCTGGTTTAACTTTGAAATAGTAGCAATCTAAATATGTTGTAGATTCTTTTGATAAGACCTCCTTGTTTCTATGTTAATTATGCGCTTATCATTTTTCAAAAAGAAAAAGGAAATTATAGCAATCTATATAAGTAGACTGATTCTTTCAGATTCACACTATTACTGTATATGTCAAGGTTGCCTCTGATGCAATACACCGATTAAGGCGTTCCAAACAGATTTTTTAAGTTTATAATGGATTATGTTCCACTTTAACTCGATACTTTCGTTGTGTTGCTATCTCTTTAGTTTCTATCCTGAAGTAGTGTCTTTGTTTTTTTGTTGATTTCAGGGTTTTGTTACTGCAGTAAGTCATATGCGCTCATTTGTTCCAGCTATTTATGATGCAACAATATGCATCCCCAAAAGTTCACCTGCACCTACAATGCTTAGACTCTTCAAGGGGCAGCCTTCTGTGGTAAATAAAACTATCCATTAGGTCGGAACCCTGATGTTATGTTTAAGCATTTGCGAGTCGTTTTTGGCTTCAGAACACTGAAAAAATTTCTAAGCGACTTCCCATTTGTCAAATGGATGGTGGATAGGGTAGCATTTCTTTGGGATCTTGGTCTTGTCATGAGTTATTCCCGCAAGGCATTTAACGGAGCACCGGATTACATTAAATGAGCATGCCGTCCTTCTGTGAGTGGGTCTTTTTTTTTTTTTTTGGGTGGTGGCGGGGTGGTTGGTTGGTTGGGGGTTGGGGATATTGGCAAAAAAAAACTCCTTCAGTTCCAATTTGCTTGGTATATTTGACCTCCACAGAAAGTTTAAGAAACTAATGAAGAGTTAAAGTTTCAGGTCCTAAACATGTCATAACAATGTGGCTATAAGACTTTTGAAACTAGTGGTTTTAAACATGCCATACATGTTTAAATGGGAGTAAACATGTTAATTGGTGTGGTTGTAAAAACATCTCATTAAGGGTAAAATGAGAGTTTAAAGTTAATTGTCTCCCGACATAGAAATTTGCTTTTCTTTTTGGATTGGGACTAATAAGGAAGTAGTGCCAAACAAGTTGGGAAGGAGGGTGTAGATTTGATTATTATTTTTATTGATGACTCTAATTTGATCATTAATGACATAATGCATCTTGTCAATGTGACTCAATGTTGCGGCCTACCACACACGCAAGTGTACGTGGTTGTGCAAGTAATAAAGTGGCTCTTATGAGCCGGATGTCGAACCCACAGGGACTTGTCGTTTAACCATTCACTAGACTAAACTAGTTCTTGTTTATTTATTTAAGTGGTGGAATATAGAGATATGATGGTTTTAAAGTATAAACTAACTATGAACTAAAATAATAACTGGGGGTATGAACAACAAGAAGGAGGATTCTAGGGTCAAGACATACTTCACAATCATGCATAGTTATGGTTTCTAGCCGATGTTGGTGTTCATCGTGATTGTTGATTTACGGGGTTGATATTATAACTTGGGAATGATCATCTTTCTTAGTCATCTACCCAAATTAATCTCACAACTACATCGTTAAGCGGGGATGTGAGTCTTTAATTCTGATGCATTAAGTTATCTTCTCGTTTTATTAACCAAGTGGGGCGTTTAGGTATATCTCTATCCTAACCACAAATCATCCTTTAACAATTAGGCCCTAACCAATTAAAGATATGATCCACACTCCTCATGTTCTTCATTTCGTCCTTCAACTCCTATGATCAATTCGTTTTGAGACTAGGATTTATTCTAAAGTTTGCAATTCTTTAGAATAGTTAAACAAGAACGCAAGAACAACCACATGACTTGATAAACATATAGACCAACTATAAAACCATACTTAAGCAATCATGTTGTAGCCTCAACCCTAGAAAGAGGGTATTTAGCCACTCATAGTCATACAAAGAATCACCATAGATGAGTTCATAAAGTAAAACTACAAGAAGGTAACGTTAAAGAACAAAGAACCCTAATTTGAGCTCCTTGATGTCTTGTCTCTTCTCCCAATCGTGTATGCTGCCCAAGATGTTTGTAAATGTGGCTAAGTACTCCTTATATAGTGCTTTAGGTCGTCCATAGGATGCCCCACACAAAACATATGCATTTACCAACTTGCCCTCCACTTAAACCAAGTTAAAAACCAACTTTTAGACGTAATTTTGTGTGTGTGTGTGGGGGGGGTTTTTGCGTCGCATGGCCCATCGCATGGCCAAGGGCGTGCGACGCAGGGGTAAAACAATGTGCCCTCTCCCTAGGGGGTGTGGCGCAAGGTCCCCTCCCATGCTATGGGGTGTGCGGCGCAAGGCTGCCCCCACAAGGGGAGGTTTCGGCCAACTCTTGCTCTATTCTTCTCGTCCTCTCGTTCATTGTTTCCCCACTCCTTGTGGCTTGTTTGTAGGCTTCATTTATCTTCCATAGCTCCTCTAATGGTCTCCTACAACAACTCATAACAAACATTAGTCCATACAATACAATAGAGCTCATCAAAGTACACTAGAACAAGCATAGCTCAAGCTATACTAGTTTTCTCGTCTAAACTCTATTTGGTCATTTTGACTCTTGACTTTTTTCAAATGCATTTTAAACACTCTAAACATGTACTTTAGCACACAAATACACAAAGAGCACTTTAAACTTCATTAAGCACACCAAGTTATCCTCAAAACTAAACTAAACGCGCGTAGATAATGACACTTAGGTGTATAAATACGCCTAAGATCACCACCCCACACTTAAAGCCTTGTTCGTCCTCGAACAACTCTTTACACTAATCACAATCAAGAAAGACTCTAACATCACTACTTGAACTAAGACACTCAAGCTAGAACTACAACGACTATATAAATAGCAAGTTCTACAATAGGCATGTCATATTGCAATTGAACACATGAATACTACTTCAAGACTTCCTAGCCTCAAGAATTGACTTTAGCAACTTGGCAAACTCATGCACATTACTCAACAAACAGATCATATAAGTCACCTATCCTTCATTAAATATGCGCCCTCACACAAGAGAGTCACCCATATTCACTAACTAATGTGCAATTTATCACAAGAATAGGTGTAAGAATCAAATTCCGCTCTCACACAAAGAATTCAAATGTCACATAATATGAACCATAAGCTTGCCCTTAGTGTAGTACTCCACTATTACTAGAATATCGAAGCTCAAGATCAAGTAGGACTTTAAGGGTTGCAATGTAGGTTAAGGGACGGGTAGGAACTATTTTGGCCAGTAATAGTGACTATCTTCCCTAAGCGCTTTACTACATCACACTCTACATTAAACTCATCTCCAACCAACCTATTTTTCACCACTTTTATCTTCCCACCTCTCTTTTGTTTTGCCCTATGTCTTTAAGCTAGCTTACACATCTTTAGCAAGGAGTATTTGCTATCAACACGTGATTCACTTTGGATCAATTTTTCTATTCATTACATTACTCCCAACAACAACACAAACTTTTTCAAAACATCAATATCTATTATTTTGGGGCTTCACTTTCACTTTTTCCTTCTTCATTTTTCCACTCCTTAAACATCTTAATTTTCCAACTAAAGCGCTTAGGAGTTTTGGATCAAATTATGGTCAATCGAAAGAAAGGGAATAAGCTACATATGAGGCTACCAAAGAATAGGTTAAAAGCTCAACAGGGCTAACTAAGATCATGCATTATGGGTAGATAAAGAAGGTATAGAACTTGGCTATCAAAGAAATGCCTATATCATCTCCTAAACTCAACATTCTTTATTTTGCTTTGCAAACACACCGGGCAAGTCCTATACATCAATCTGCAATAAGGAATATAATAAAATCCTCACACACATGGCACAAGTTCAACTCAAGAAGGATCTCTAAAGACTCTCAATCAAGCAATTGCAAGAATTCAACTTTAAGCTAAAATCATACAAGAGTCAAATAAAAGAGCCTAAGTGTCTCATAGAAGTCATTCAATTTTTCCACAACATGCCTTAGAGTTCAACACTAACTTGCATCAAGTAATCATGTGTAGCACCCATCAAGAGCATCAAATGACAAAAATTTTATAATTACTCCTAAAATTCAAAAAGGATACTGGGTTCAAAGGGCTCCTCCTCGGAAAAGAACCGAAAAGAAAAATCGAGGGGTGGGTGAAGTGTGCTTCTACTAAACGAGAATAAAAAAACTAAAAATAACCAAAAATAAAATCTTTTTGTAATTTTTTTTTAAAATTTAGACAAAAACTAGCAAATAAATCAAAACAGAAATCCTATAGCGCACTTCACCCAAAAACTTGTTGCTTCCAAATGCACACGCAAGTGTACGTGGTCGTGCAAGTAATAAAGTGGCTCTTACGAGCCGGATGTCGAACTCACAGGGACTTGTCGTTTAACTATTCATTAAACTAAACTAGTTCTTGTTTATTTATTTTTTATTTTGAATATAGAGATATGATGGTTTTAAAGTATAAACTAACTATGAACTAAAATAATAACTTGGGGTATGAATAATAACAAGGAGGATTCTAGGGTCAAGACATACTTCACAATCATGCATAGTTATGGTTTCTAACCAGTGTTGGTGTTCATCGTGAGTGTTGATTTACGGGGTTGATATTATAACTTAGTAATGGTCATCCTCTAAGTCATCTACCCAAATTAATCTCACAACTACATCATTGAGCGGGGATGTGAGTCTTTAATTCAGATGCATTAAGGTATCTTCCCATTTGTTTAACCAAGTGGGGCATTTAGGTATATCTCTATCCTAACCGCAAATCATCCTTTAACAATTAAGCCCTAACTGATTAAAGATATGATACATACTCCCTACGTTCTTCGTTCCGTCCCTCAACTCCTATGGTCAATTCGTTTTGAGACTAGGATTTATCCTAAAGTTTGCAATTCTTTAGAATAGTTAAACAAGAACGCAAGAACAACCACATGACTTGATAAACATATAGACCAACTATAAAACCATACTTAAGCAATCATGTTGTAGCCTCAACCCTAGAAAGAGGGTATTTAGCCACTCATAGTCATACAAAGAATCACCATAGATGAGTTCATAAAGTAAAACTACAAGAAAGTAACTTAAAGAACAAAGAATCCTAGTTTGAGCTCCTTGATGTCTTGTCTCTTCTCCCCAATCGTGTATGCTGCCCAAGATGTTTGTAAATGTGGCTAAGTACTCCTTATATAGTGCTTTAGGTCGTCCATAGGATGCCCCACACGAAACATATGCATTTACCAACTTGCCCTCAACGTAAACCAAGTTAAAAACCAACTTTTAGACGTATTTTGGGGGGTTGCGTCTCATGGCCCATCGCATGGCCAAGGGCGTGCGACGCAGGGGTAAAAAAGTGTGCCCTCTCCCTAGGGGGTGCGGTGCAAGGCCTCCTCCCATGCTATGGGGGGTGCGGCGCAACGCTGTCCCCACAAGGGGAGGTTTCAGCTAACTCTTGCTTTATTCTTCTCGTCCTCTCGTTCCTTGTTTCCCCACTCCTTGTGGCTTGTTTGTAGGCTTCATTTATCTTCCATAGCTCCTCCAATGGTCTCCTACAACAACTCATAACAAACATTAGTCCATTCAATACAATAGAGCTTACCAAAGTACACTAGAACAAGCATAGCTCAAGCTAGCACACTAGTTTTCTCGTCTAAACTCTATTTGATCATTTTGACTCTTGAATTGTTTCAGATACATCTTAAACACTCTAAACATGTACTTTAGCACACAAATACACAAAGAACACTTTAAACTTCATTAAGCACACCAAGTTATCCTCCAAAATAAGCTAAACGCGCGAAGATAATGACACTTAGGTGTATGAATACGTCTAAGATCACCACCCCACACTTAAAGCCTTGTTCGTCCTCGAACAACTCTTTACACTAATCACAATCAAGAAAGACTCTAACATCAGTACTTGAACTAAGACACTCAAGCTAGAACTACAACGACTATATAAATAGCAAGTTCTACAATAGGCATGTTATATTGCAATTGAACACATGAATACTACTTCTTGACTTCCTAACCTCAAGAATTGACTTTAGCAACTTGGCACACTCATGCACATTACTTAACAAAGAGATTATATATGTCACCTATCCTTCATTAAACATGTGCCCTCACAGAAGAGAGTCACCCATATTCACTCACAAAGATACAATTTATCACTAGAGTGCGTGTAAGAATCAAATTCCGCTCACTCTTACAAAGAATTCACATGTCACATAAGATGAACCGTAAGCTTGCCTTAGTGTAGTACTCCACTATTACTAGAATATCGAAGCTCAAGATCAAGTAGGACTTTAAGAGTTGCAATGTAGGCTAAGGGACGGGTAGGAACTATTTTGGCCAGTAGTAGTGACTTTCTTTCCTAAGCGCTTTACTACATCACACTCTACTTTAATCTAATCTCCAACCAATCTATTTTTCACCACTTTTATCTTCCCACCTCTCTTTTGTTTTGCCCTATCTCTTTAAGCTAGCTTACACATCTTTAGCAAGGAGTATTTGCTATCAACACATGATTCACTTTGGATCAATTTTTCTATTCATTACATCACTCCCAACAACAAAACATAAACTTTTTCAAAACACCAATTTCTATTATTTTGGGGCTTCACTTTCACTTTTTCCTCCATTTTTTCAGTCCTTAACATCTTAATTTTCCAACTAAAGTGCTTAGGAGTTTTGGATCAAATTATGGTCAATCGAAAGAAAGGGAATACACTACATATGAGGCTACCAAAGAATAGGCTAAAGGCTTAACATGGCTAACTAAGATCATGCATTATGGGTAGATAAATAAGGTATAAAACTTGGCTATCAAAGAAATGCCTATATCATTTTCTAAACTCAATATTCTTTATTTCGCTTTGCAAACACACCGGGCAAGTTCTAGACATCAATATACAACATGGAATATAACAAAATCCTCACTCACATGGCACAAGTTCAACTCAAGAGGGATCTCTAAAAACTCTCAATCAAGCAATTGCAAGAATTCAACTTTAAGCTAAAATCATACAAGAGTCAAATAAAAGAGTCTAAGTGTCTCATAGAAGTCATTCAATTTTTCCACAACATGCCTTAGAGTTCAACACTAACTTGCATCAAGTAATCATGTGTAACACCCAACAAGAGCATCAAATGACAATTTTTAAAATTTCTCCTAAAAATCAAAAAGGATATTGGGTTCAAAGGGCTCCCCCTCGAAAAAGAACCGAAACGAAAAACCGAGGGGTGGGTGAAGTGTGCTTCTAATAAACAAGAAAAAAAAACTAAAAATAACCAAAGATAAAATCTTTTTGTTATTTTCTTTTTTAAAATTTAGACAAAAACTAGCAAATAAATCAAAACAGAAATCCTATAGCGCACTTCACCCTAATCAAATTGGAAGATTCCCCACCCTTCACTTAAAATCATACTTTCTCCCCAAAGTATAAATCAAAGAATGAAGAATAGAAATACTCCTTGAGGCCTCTAGGCCTAGCTAGTAGCATGTCAATTTTCACTTCTTCAATGAAGGGGTCTGGAGGACCCCACACTTAACTTTCGCCATGCTTCTTAGCTCAGATTGTGGGTACTCGGACTTCCCCTAAATCTGCTAAAATAAAAACAACAAAAACAAGCGACACTAAAATAAAAATAAAAACTACTTACTAAACATTGAGTTGCCTCCCATAAGCGTCTGATTTAACGTTGCGGCACGACCCATCAACTTTTTCCTCCATCTTGAGGATTTGTATTTCACCCCCAACTTTGCATCCATCTTTTTGCCTTGATCATAGAGTGGTGGTACAGAGATGAAGAAACCAAGTAATGGATGGTGCATGTTAAACTGCTTGGCCCTGAAGTGAGGCATATTATTGTGTTGCTTGTCTGGTGCAAATTTAAGAATGTAGGATTCTTGTTCCTCATCTACACACTCCTTTACTAGTTCAGATGGCTCCAAAGACATGTCATTATCTAAACACTCCTCCACTAGTTCAGATGACTCCAAAAACATGTCATCATCTAAACATAATGTAGAAAAGTGCTTTGAATAAGACCCAATACATCCCACTTTCAAACTTACATCACCCACAACATGCTCACTCTTATTCACCTTCTCAATGTCAACATCAATCAAAGAATGGTAGTCGAATGGTTGAAATTCTTCTTCCCTCTCCACAGGCTGGCTAATATCCACAAGTATAGGTGATTGGACATCAAACGTCAAAATCATTTTAGTCAATTGGTCATTCAAGTCACGAATATCTAGGCCAAATTGCTCTATCTCCTATATGAGCTCATCTCTCCCCTTGCTTATTTGGGTTGCCATGATTGTGAGACCATCTCGAAGACACTTTTGAAATTTGATTTGCTACTCTAGTTCCATTAGCCAATCTTGGCTTACTATGTCTGCTTCATCACACCTTTCTTCTACTAGTGCCTCCTTTTCTTCATCAATCAGGGTTCCTCTTGAGTGTTGGATAAGATTGTAACTTGCTGATCAGACAAAGTATCAGCCCTAGCCTATAGCTCTATGACTTGAGAACTCATCTTCTCTGTGGCTTCCCGCTGTTGTTTCAGTTGTTCTTGCAGCTCCAGTATCTGCTTCAGGGTATCTATGAGGTGAGCCTCATGTTTTGCCTCATTAGCTCCCTTAGCCCTGCCAACATCACAAACAACAGACTGATCATAATAGGGGTTCAGGGGAGGGGAATAGTAGTTTGGACAGTCACTCCAATGGCTATCCTGACCACCACATATATGACATATATTCAATTCAAAAGATTGGGTAGGTGCGCACAACCCTCTCTCTTGACCATCATGACAATTGCCATCCAAGTGCAGTCCTCCACAAAAACAACAACAATTGTCATCATTCAACCACCATTTATCCCAGGCTGACATATCAAGAAGAGCGATAGAAAAGTAAAACAAAACTTTGTACAAAAATAAACTATATACAACTCAAACAAATAAAAAGAAAAAGTCTAATCTAGATAAACAATTAATACCGAAGTCCCCGACAATGGCACCAAAAACTTGTTGCGGCCTACCGCACACGCAAGTGTATGTGGTCGTGCAAGTAATAAAGTGGCTCTTACGAGCCGGATGTCGAATCCACAAGGACTTGTCGTTTAACTATTCACTAGACTAAACTAGTTCTTGTTTATTTATTTAAGTGGTGGAATATAGAGATATGATGGTTTTAAAGTATAAACTAACTATGAACTAAAATAATAACTGGGGGTATGAACAACAACAAGGAGGATTCTAGGGTCAAGACATACTTCACAATCATGCATAGTTATGGTTTCTAGCCGATGTTGGTGTTCATCGTGATTGTTGATTTACGGGGTTGATATTATAACTTGGGAATGGTCATCTTTCTTAGTCATCTACCCAAATTAATCTGACAACTACATCGTTGAGCGGGGATGTGAGTTTTTAATTCTGATGCATTAAGCTATCTTCCCGTTTCATTAACCAAGTGGGGCGTTTAGGTATATCACTATCCTAACCACAAATCATCCTTTAACAATTAGGCCCTAACCGATTAAAGATATGATCCACACTCCCTACGTTCTTCGTTCCGTCCCTCAACTCCTATGGTCAATTCGTTTTGAGACTAGGATTTATTCTAAAGTTTGCAATTCTTTAGAATAGTTAAACAAGAACGCAAGAACAACCACATGACTTGATAAACATATAGACCAACTATAAAACCATACTTGAGCAATCATGTTGTAGCCTCAACCCTAGAAAGAGGGTATTTAGCCACTCATAGTCATACAAAGAATCACCATAGATGAGTTCATAAAGTAAAACTACAAGAAAGTAAAGTTACAGAATCCTTGGTGTCTTGTCTGTTCTCCCCAATCGTGTATGCTGCCCAAGATGCTTCTAAATGTGGCTAAGTACTCCTTATATAGTACTTGTTAAAAACCAACTTTTAGACGTATTTGGTGTGTGTGTGTGTGTGCATCAAATGGCCAAGGGCGTGCGACACAGGGCCATCGTAGGGGTAAAACAGTGTGCCCTCTCCCTAGGGGGTGCGGCACAAGGCTGCCCCCACAAGGGGAGGTTTTAGCCAACTCTTGCTCTATTCTTCTCGTCCTCTCGTTCCTTGTTCCCCACTCCTTGTAGCTTGTTTGTAGGCTTCATTTATCTTCCATAGCTCCTCCAATGGTCTCTTACAACAACTCATAAGAAACATTAGTCTATTCAATACAATAGAGCTCATCAAAGTACACTAGAACAAGCATATCTCATGCTAACACACTAATTTTCTCGTCTAAACTCTATTTGATCATTTTGATTCTTGACTTGTTTCAAATGCATCTTAAACACTCTAAATATGTACTTTAGCACACAAATACACAAAGAACACTTTAAACTTCATTAAGCACACCAAGTTATCCTCAAAACTAAGCTAAACGCTCGTAAATAATGACACTTAGGTGTATAAATACCCCTAAGATCACTCAACAGCTGTTTTTGTACGATCCAAGTTCAGGGCCGAATAATAGGATTCTTAAGGTTGTTTGGGACTTTAAGAGGGGCTTTGGTAGATGTTCATGAAGTTGAGGTCCTAGAGGAAACTTAATAGGGACATATACTGTTTATAGATATTAATGGAGCCCACAACATTAAGCCTTGTATCATTGTGGTGCCTTAGAGAACTAAAATGTGCTGGTATCAAAATATCAAGTGGTTTATTTTCTTCTATTTAGAGTTGTTTATTTGCTTTTGTGTAGGTGCACGTGCACCTCAAGCGGCATGAGATGAAGGATCTGCCTGAAAATGATGATGCCATTGCCCAATGGTGTAGAGATATATTTGTGGCCAAGGTTTGTCCTTGTTAAATATCCTTACCAAAATATTTTATTGTTGATTGACCCTTATGCTTATTTGTGATGTGCGAAAAACATTCAATATCCTTGGAATGATCTCATATTTTTGTTCGTCTTATGACCTGCTTTCCACCAGGACAAGTTATTGGACAAACATATTGCTGAAGACACTTTTGGGGAAGAAAAGCTGCAAGACATTGGCCGCCCAATGAAATCCCTTGTGGTAAGATACCTTCTGATTATACTGGGGAATTTGGTGTATATTTCGATTCCTTTTTTATATCAAACTAACTCATCTCTCCTAAATAACAGGTAGTCGCATCTTGGGCATGCATTCTTATCTTAGGAACCATAAAATTTTTACAAGCAACTGCCTTGTTGTCGTCATGGAAGGGTGTTGCAATTTCAGCTGCTCTCATGGCTGTTATTACAGTTCTTATGCAAATTTTGATCAATTTCTCAAAATCAGAACGCTCTACTGCTGCCAAGGTTGCACCAGCAAAGGAAAAAAGAGTGAATCAGCCTACAGGGAATGGGCAGGACAAAGCGCACTAATTATGATTTTCATGTGAGATGGCAAATGATCTGTCAGTTTGTAGCCTTAATCACGAGAATTACAAGATGATTTTTGTATTATATAGCAACTTGTTTGTTTATTTTAGACCTGTAATTTTGGCTGAAGTGAACGAACTTGTGTTCATTTTCTTTTCTAAAGATGCAGATTCCATGTTTGGTCAATTCATTAATCGTTACAGTGAAGTCCGCAATGTTGGCAAGCTTTATACTTTCACACTTAAGCTGATGGCCTTGGGAAACTATGATGTCATGTAAGAGTGAGAGCAGTACGTAAAAACATAAATGGATGTTTGAAAGATATGAATATTGACATACGGAGGTAGACCTTGTAGTCAACATCTCAAGGATCTAAGAAAGAGAGAATGGATTACACCAAATCATGTCAACATGCCATGTTAATTAAGTTAATCTAATGCCCTTTATATTCTAGTTTAATTCTCAATTGCTGTATTTATCTTTCTTGAATCTATTACACTGTTACCTTCTTTCATGGAGAGAGTTATAAGCAAACACTGGATTGAAATTAATTAAGTTAATTATATACTAAACACTTTTATAAAGTATTATTTTGCATCGAATACACCTCATGTATTTCAAAATCAAATATTCATACCTCTTAAACTAATGAAATCCTGCACTTACACCCCTATGACTACGAGGTATATGATTTTTCATTATTATTATTATTATTATTATTATTATTTTAAAAAACGATATAACAATATAATTGTTAAGAAGTAAATTAAATTATAAATAACAACGATTTATGTATTTATTTTTATGAAATTTAATAAAGAAAATAAATATTTTTGTTGAATATCTTTATTCATGTATTTGGTTAAAACATTTTCTGTGAAATATGTATCTTTCAGAACTTACAAATAAGAGACAAGCACAAATTATTTAATAAGCTATACAGTCAGTCAAACCTCTCTATATCAACCCCTCGTTATAATGACATTTTATTATAGTGGCCTGATTTTCTTCGAAATCGATTTTTCATATTATATTTTACTTCTCTATAACGATATTCTACCTATAACAACAATGTCGTTTGCTATAGTGATACTCTTTGTAAAATTACCTCTCTGTAACAACATACTAAAATATTCTGTACTATTAATATTTTATAAAAAATATATTA
The DNA here is from genome assembly GCA_031232105.1 of Capsicum rhomboideum. NCBI lineage: Eukaryota > Viridiplantae > Streptophyta > Magnoliopsida > Solanales > Solanaceae > Capsicum > Capsicum rhomboideum. Next base: position 54,878,477 of record CP124716.1, on the reverse strand, counting down.
TGTACTGTATAAATAAAATATTAAAATATTTATGGTAATCATTATTAAACTAAGAAATTTGTAAGCTTTTTTAAGTTCCTCAACCGTTCTACTTTAGGACAACATAACTTTAATGCGTTAAGTTTCCTTAATCTCATGAAAATCACTTGGGGTTAGAGATTCACACAATCACATGGTAAAAAGGAAAAACAATTTAAAAAATCTTTGAAATCTCCTTGTTCCACTATTATTTTGGTTAAATTGGTTAATAAATACATTCCTTTTTTTGGTACATAAAATTATTAAAACAGGTTGGTGACATTAAATTGATTTTAAAATTATTAAATTCCTTGTTTTGTTAGTGTTCATTCACTTCTTATACCACAAGATTCGTACATAATTTCCATAATTAAGTATTAACTATTGTAGCATGAGATCTTCTTAATTTACTATAAAATAATATTGTTTATTGCATATTCTTTATTCATCCAATATGTCTAAACTTCAAGCTATTTCACTAGAAACAAAAATAGCATTGTGTCAATACAAAGAGGACAATCCTACAATCACACATGAACAACTAAAGAATTTTTTTTCAATTGGTAGTCGTCAAGCTGTTGGGGACATCCTTGGCAAGAAGAACAAGTATGTTGAGGCGGTTAAGCAAGTTGAATCTGTTAAAATTTTTGCTAAAAGCAAAAAATTGCGTGAATGTACACATCCAGAGGTATGCATAGAAAATAGTTTTCTTAATATTTTTTTCATTCAAAAACTAACCACTCAAGATTGTTCAGACTGACAAAGCAGTACAAATTTGGTTTTGTCAAGCAAGGACAAACCATGTCATCTTGACAGTACAAGTATTTTGTTTTCGTTTATAACATAAAAAGTATAAGAAAATAATTTTTCATATTTTTATATATAACAACTAAATGAGATTTAAACATCAAATGCCACTATATATGTATAACAACACCTCTTTATAGTAGTCATGAATTTTTTGGACAAACGCTGCCACTATAGAGAGGTTTGACTACATCAATTATTAGCGTCTGTTTGGAAAACCACCTAGTAATTGGAATTGGTGTAATTACTAGGGTAGTAATTACCAGCCTAGTAATTACGATGATCTATTTTTTTACCACAGTGTAATTACAAGTGTACTGTGTCATGACCTGGTTTGTGAAATTTTGTTTTTTATATGATTTGACCATTTTTTCCTTTTCTGTAGTTGCTACATGTTGATTTTGAGGTGTGGGGATGGTTGGCATGGTTCCCAATGTCTCCGGGAGGCGTTTGGGAGAGTTTGAGGTTTTTAGAGACTTTAAAAGTTATATAGTTGACTTCGATCAATATTTGATATTTCGGGTATCGGATGGCATTTTGGACAGTTCCATTATATCTGAAATGTCAAATTTGGGTTAGTAGCGGGGTTGGTTCGGGCTCGAAACCTTTATTTTGCATTTCGACTCTCTGCTTGGAAACTAGTTAAAATAAGCTTTAGGGGGTACCAGGGGTTACATTGTTGAAAACGATCTGTTTTCAAAAATCCAATGATGCCGTTGAGTCCGGAACGTCGAAAATAGCCTAGTAGCATAGTTCTTTTGCTTTCACGAGATTTCAAACGAATCCCGAGGGTCCGATGGGAAACTTGGCCTTTTTACCAAGTTGCTGATGCAGCATCAGCTGGTGCAGTCGCCTAAGCGACCTATTGGTCGCTAAAGCAGAAGCTGCTTAAGAGACCAAAGGGTCGCTTTAGCAGAGGCCGCTTAAGCGACGTGAGGACTGCTTAAGCGAATCCCGGCTAATTGGGCTTGGTCGTTATAGCGACGTCCTAGCCGCTTAAGCGACCATCAATGTATATATACTCCTTTTTGCGATTTTTCATCATTTTTGGATCTTTGAACTTCGGGGGTGGGCGATTTTTTAAGGTTTTGATCACCAATTGAGCTTGGGTAGGCTCCAAAACCTTATTTTCGTTACTTTACATTGATTATATCATTGAAAACACTCTTTAATCTTGATCTCAAAATGGAATTTTGAGGATTTTGTCGTTAAAGATTAAAAATGATTTTTCTTCGATTTGGACCTCATTTTAAACTCGTTTTCGCATGGGTTTTCAACTATAAACTTCTATAACCTTGGGAAATGTATTTCTAAAATAAAATTTCAGTTTTACCCCTTTCGTTTTCAAATCCGTTTTGGACCTAACTTGAATATGGTCAATATGGGTATCATTAGCTTTCTTTTAACATATTGTATTTGTATGTTTTAGTTGATTCCGAGGCCATTTGAAAGGGGAAAACTCCGTGTTGAAGGACTTTAGTCTTGGATTGCGATGCTTCAAGATAGGTTATGACTTAACTTTCTTCAGACTGAGTTGGGTAGTTAATAAATGAGTAAAGCATGCTATAGGTTGAGGGAAATAACTATGGGAATTGTTCTCGAGCTATTATATATTGCGTGATGTCCGTGTGGGGGTTTATATTTTTTTTTGTTGTTAACTGGTGATATTATATATTGCGTGTTGCCTGAGTGAGGGCTTTATTTGACATCATTGGCCTTATTTGTGTATTTAAATGCCTAATTTCTTAATGTGATGCCGTGCGAGGGCTTGAATAGATATTATTGGCCTTGTTGAGCATTGTTTGCCTTTATCATGATAGAAATATCTGAATTAGGGGTTTGATATGATGTTAATGATGTCCTACATGACTAATCTTCCGATAGTGCCAAATAAGAAATAGATATCTTGAAGATTGATATATTAAGTTGATTCTGACCTCACGTATACATGTATTGGATGGATTATTATCTTTTTACTGATTTGATAGTGAGCATTACATCCTCATTCATACATACACATTCATGAAATATCGGTACCATTGAGCTACATTGATGTGCAAGAGAAATATGACACTTTTATAAAAACCCTTGAACTGTGAACAATAGCCGGAGAGGTGATTGAAGCATTTTACAAAACCCTTGATTCATAAACACTAGATGGAGAAGGAAGTTGAGATTGGTGGCAGTATACGGGTTGCGAACCCCTCATGGTTCCTATCTTGGGAGTGCTAAGACTCGGTAGGTGTATACATAAAGTCATGCGATGACTTTCAAAAGCATTCATCATGATCCAAATTCATTGCATTGCATAAGCATTTTTGTGTTGCTTTCATATACTGGGCGCGTATTTAGTTTTCTGTATTTGTTTGAAACGTATCTGTTTCTACTTGTTCCTTATATATACTAGAACTGTTAGTGGAGACGGTGTGAGCTACCATTTGGAAACTTTTCTGTTTGCAGGTGACTTGCTCATAGTATTTCTTTACTTGTATTATTTTATGCTTTGCTCAGTCGACCTATGATACCTACTGAGTACAAGTGGACTGTAGTCACCCCTACTGTGCCCTTTCGGTGCAGATCCGAGTACGAGTACTACACGTGGTGGCTGAGTTCGTGCATACAAAGTTGGAGATTTTGAGGTACTGGCACTCTCTAGGATGTTCAGAGTTGACTCCAGACCTCCTCTTATCTGTTGATGTCTTTATTTCCTTCAGAGACAGACTTATGTATATTTCAGATTCAAATGTGGTTTTTTAGATGCTCTTGTACTTATGATACCAGTTTCTGGGGACATGTATTTTGTTCAGACTTCCACATTTATCTATTTTTATGGTCTGACTTCGTTCTAGAAGTCTCATCTTGTTCTATTTTATTACTGTTTTCGAATTTTCTTAACTGTTGAAAACATGGCTTACTTTTCAAGGTTGGGCTGAGATAAGTGCCATCATGACCTCGCTTTTTGGGTCGTGACATACTGTTTGATTGCATAAGTGTAATCACATGGTTATACTAAAATTTTAAAATAAAAGCTAATTATCAAAAATTAAAAATTAATATTTGACAAATAAGGGTCTTTATAAATGATATTAAATTAGGTATTTAAGATATATATTGTCTTTTGAAAATATATTAATTAATAAACATATGTTCTTAACTAATATTATAAAAAAATAAATGATATATTTTTCAAAATAGTATTTTTTTAATTAAATTAATCATAAAAACTAAAAGTACATGCTTTTTTAAGAACATTGAAATGCATGTTTGAAAAAAAATCTTAATATTATAAATATAATGTCATAAGATAATTAAAATATTTGACAAAAAAATAATCTAGCAATTCTAACTAAAGTAAAACAAATAAATTGGAACCGAAAATATAACATAAGTTCAAAACTCAAGACAAAAAAGTTAACATAATACTCTTATATCAAGTTTCAACATATCATACATAAATATAATTCAAAAGAAAAGAAAAACGTAAGCCTATAACTTTATTCAACAATGAATTCTACTTTAATTTAAAAATTAGAATACTAACACAATTATGCTAAAAGAAAAAATTAGCATGAAATAAATAAAAAAATATATAACACGAACAATTGCATGGAATCACAAGAATTAAATGTTGGAAAATGAAAGTAAGGAAATGAAATATAAATAATATAAAATAAAAAATATTAGAAAAATAAAAATAAAAAAGAATTTAAAATAATAGAAATAAAAAATAAATTAAAATGAAAATAAAAGGAAGAAATTAAAAGAAATCAGTTTGTAATTACACCATGTAATTACCAATAATTCACATCTCCCCCCTGAGAATTGGAGAGTGCAATTTTTCCCTATCAATTATACTCAATTACTTGCTAACCAAGTGATTACTTGGCCAACCAAACATGCCAAACATTGTAACTACACCTAATTACATCAAATCCAATTCTCAGGGTGACTTTCCAAACATGCCCTTAGTAATAAATTTCTTACACTTTAAAGATGTATTTAATCCTTATCATATTCCTATAATCTCTAGTCATTTCTCTAGTCATTAATGACTAGCCTTTTATTTTTTCTATTTCTTTCTCCTCTCTTCGCTTATGATTTTTTTTTTTTTTTCAAAATCACTTCAAAGCTTTACTCATATCATCTAATTTCAAAGCATACTCAACATAGCGTAAAAATCAATATGTTAATATCATAAATTAAAATATTATTGTAATTTAAATATTATTATCATATGGTGCATATATATAATTATCCATACTCTCTCCTAAAATGAACCCCCAACCCTAATCTATATCTATATCTATATTATATTAAAAGTGTGAAGTCCTTAGATGTTGTTTGAACTTTTTACCTTTCATTAAAAGTCTCTGCAATAGACATAATCGTTTTTTTCACTTTTTTCCATTAATTATTATTTAATTATCATTATACTATTGGATATTAAATACATGGGAAGACTCCTAAAATACATGGGAATGAGAATTAATGTTGGTAAATATATGAGATTCCTACATATAAAGAAAGTTTGGTACGTGAAGGAGACTACTAAGTATATGGAAAGTTTGTTTGTGAAGTTGATCATCCTAAATATATGGGAAGGCTCTATAAAAAGAATTATAATTTCAAAGTCTTATTTATCTACCATTGCTGCAAAGAGTCTCAATTGTTGCAATTTTGTCTCAACTGTCGCCAGCCCCTCTATTGTTCTGAATCCAGGTAAAAATAAATAAATAAATATTATCATGTTCATGCTGCATACTAGGGTTTGATGTCTGTGACGCTGTTGCTTTGCTCTTCTCGATGAGTTCTAAGTCTATTCGCTCTGAACTATAGGATGCTTTAAGTATAAAATCAATCTCGATAATATATATGCTAAGGCAGAGATCCTTTAATCTTTGTTCTTGAACTATAGAATGTTTTAAGTAATAAATTTTGAGCTTTGTTGAATTTTTTTGGTTCATATGTGTATTACGCGATATCTGTTATACAGTGGAAGATCTTGATACTTTGACCTCTAAAAGTCATTTTACCAAGTTAAGCTTTCTTAATAGAGATGTTTGAATGCTAAAAGAAAAAGATGTAGCCAGTTATATAAGCTATATCTAATAATATTTCTAATTTGACCTTCAATTCAAAACTTTGCAGAAAATCTGTGCTTAGTTTCTCGCTTATGCTCTCCTTCCTTTTATTAATAATCTAAAAGGTCAATCGTCAAGTATGATTTTATGATCATTTAAACTTTAGAGAAATATTTACTTATGATATGGTTTTTCATTTATAATTATATGGCCATGGCGTGCAAATTGCTGTCTTATCCTTTTATTGAGTAATATTATTTTTATATAACACAACTTTTTTTTTTTTAGTATAGGATCATTATTTCTTCGACCTCTAACTTGCTTGTGATTTGAGATAACTTTTTAACCTTTAGTTTGTTATCAAAGTATGTAATAATATACTTCGTGTATTCTTGATAGACAATTACAAATTAGAATGCTATTATTTATGAGTTTTATTTACAATAGCTCTTATATGATCATATGTAAAGTGTTCAAAATTTAATATGTTTTTAAAGTTATGCATAGAGATTCGTGTATTCTTGATAGACAATTTTAAATTGAAAGATTGTCAATTGTGATTTTTGTTTACAATGGCTTATATAAATTATAGGTCAACATTGCTCATTTTTTTTTAAAAAATTTTCTTTTTTAATTTTATAACTTAAACACATTAGTTAACAATATTTGTTTATGTTTTCGTTATATACTCATTGAATAGGTGTCGCGCCCCATTTTTCTCGCGAAAAGCGGGATTCGACGTGACAAACTCTTTTTGGGATTTAAAGAGTGAAGAGTCGCCACCTAACGAATTAAGGTGCGTTAGGGCACCATTTAGACTAATTAAGATTAATTGATTATTAGCCTATGTCAACCAGAAATTCGAGTAAGGGTTCAAGTTACCTCGAAAGGAAGGTGTTAGGCACCTTTCGAGGTCCACAAATGTGGGTCCCGGCCGAACTTGTATATTACGTGGGGAATTCTATGTGATAAGCAAGGGTCGATTAATTAATTTATTGGCCTAATAGTGACTAAGCATTTAAACAGGAAAAATAATTATTTATCTAATTAATATAAACCTAAATGGTACACATTAAGAAAAATATACGTGAAAATAAAATATTAGATAAACAAGAAGAGAGAAGGACACAATTTATATAACCGAAACATTTTTTTATTTTAATAATAACAAACCTAAACTACCCCCAAATAATTGAACATTCAAAATAAGATAAAGAAACCCGATTTAGAAAAGATTTTATACAAGGAATTAATTTTAGCCTATTCGGATCAGCGCCCGGCTTATTAACGGATGACAATGTGGTATGTTGCATTGTCGAATTCTGCTCGGGACGACTTACATCATTTCCAATTTTCTACCTACCCCACCTAATTTGATTATTAGTCTTATAGGCGTTCTTAAAAAGCGATAAAACTAACATCCCCTAAATTGCCTACCCGTCCCAACTTAATGTCCAAGAGGCGTTGGACTTACTATTTTTTCGGGTAAGGATCTAGACAAGAAAAGCCTAGGCCACCTAATTATACCCAAAATTCACGTCATACAAAACAAACAAAACAAACAATTAACACATAAAGGTTTCAAGTAAGCCTCTGAGTTAACTAGGGGTTATTCGCATGTTTTAAAAAGGGACAAATATTTAATTTATATGATTTAAACCTATAGGCATGATTTCTAGGCGAGATGTATTAATTAAAGTGCCGAAGATTTAATTAACATGCTAGAAATTAAATAGAACATGCTAGAAAGTTAATTAGGCATGCTAAAATTTTATTTAAATGTACTGAAAGTTATTTGAAAATACTGGGAACTAATTTTTTGAAATGCTGAAAAAAATTGATTAGACCTGCTAAAAATTTATTTATTTATTTATTTTTTAGATGCTGGAAAATCCATTTAAGATGCTGGAGATTAATATATATATATATATTTTAAAAAAGCTGGAAAGTAATTTAAATTGCTGAAAAATTAACATTTTTAGGGCTGAAAAGTAATTTACAATGCCGGAAATTGACATTTTATACTGAAAAGTAATTTAATATGCTGTAAATTAATATTTTAAATGCTTCAAGGTAATTTAAAATGCTGGAAACTAGTATTTTTAATGCTGGAAATTAATATTTTTAATGCTGAAAAGTAATTTAACATGCTGGAGATTAAATAAACTTTGCTGGAAACTAATATTTATATGTTGAAAACTAATATTTATATGCTGGAAAATAAAATTTGCATGCCGGAAATTAGTTATTATATGTTGGAAATTAAATAACCTTGCTAAAAATTAAATAGACTTTGCTGGAAATTGATATTTATGTGCTGAAAATCACTATTTGTATGCTGGGAATTAAAACTTGCATGCTGGAAATCAGTTATTATATATTGGAAGTTAAAAACCTTGCTGAAAAATTAAATGGACTTGTTGGAAATTGTTTAAAATATATTGAAAATTAAATTAAATTGCTAAAAAAGGAATTAAGCATTGAAAAATCGTTTAAAGTGCGAAAATTAATTAAACACGTGAAAAATTATTTAAACATGCTTTGGATTAAAAGATAGGCTGGAACTTAATTAAATACATCCTAAAACATGATTTCTAGGCTTCAAGGCAATTACGAGACTTATATTTCCTTTTATTAACCTAGAAAAGGTCGCCTAAGTGACAAAATAATCACATAATTCCCCGCCCCCATAAGCATTACCCAATGATTTTTATTACATTTAAAAGTTTATACAATCAACTTACAAACCCAGAATGAATACATACTCTAGTAGATATAAAGGATTGAATGGGATATTCTTCAACAGAAACCCAAGAATCCCCAAACTCTGGCAACTCTTTGTCTTCCCAAATCAAACCCCCTCTAATAGTACCTGTTAAGCATGACAAAGTATCCAAGTGCACAAAACGTACAACAACCACAAAGAAGCAGACAAACAAGAACAGAACATGACATTATTTCAAAATTAGTTATGTAGGCATGCTCTCTAGATTACAAGAAAACTATCATATAAATATCAAAGATTGCATCGATAGGGACTCACCGGTTACAGACGGAACAAGGAGAGGCAAAAGTAACTAATAATAAAGCAACAGCAGCAAGCAAGCCAAGAACCTACTTCTTCAAAGCCTAACGTAAATCCAAACTATCAAGTATTTTATATTATTTTATTTATTTATTTTTTTGTATAGAGAGAATATGGGTTCGAAAGGTGCCTTATGAATGACAAAGAGGTTGCTTATATAGTAGTAGGGAAAAGATGGTGTCACCGTTAAAAGGAAAGGAGAACATTTGGTTAATCAATTATAGAAATTCATTTTCCTTAGACAAAAGGGCTGAATCAATTCAATGCCAAAAGAATCTCTAATTACCATAAATAAGTATATAACAATCGATTTTTAAATTAAAATAAATAAGTAAATAAACAAATAAAATAAGGAATGCATTGGACAGCTAACACTTGTTATATATAATTTGATACGTAGGTCATTAGAATTAATTAGGGAAAGGAAATGTACTAGAAATAAAACTCACCAACAATGAATACAGATTCTCAAAATCACACCACACAAATCAAACGAATTCCAAAACTTACCATAATTAAGTGAATACTAAAATATTTTAGAGAATCCAAATCAAATAAGGCAAAGCAGTCGTCAATGCTGTCAATGACATGTAATTGCTAAAGTTGTCCAAAATCACTAAAATGAGACAAAATACAGAACATAAGGCATTCACCATAGCCAAATCACCAAACGAATCGGTTTTGAATCGTTTAAAGAAATGGTATGTTTCAATAAAATTCTTAAGGTTAGACAAATATGCATAAATAAAAAAATTAGGGCTTTTCGCATATATCAATCTAAAAGGAGCAAATAAGCACAAAATTGAATGAATCGGGTTAAAAATAATAACCAAATTTCACCAATCTCAAATTTGAGAATTTGTCGAGATAGTAAGAATAGCAATTGTGAGTGAGAGGGGACATACCGGAGATGAATTTGTTAACAATTAACAGAAGAACCTTGATGAATGTCGTTAGTAACGACCCGCTGATTCACTAGGGAGGAGATCGGAGATGAGTTTGTCGGCCAACGTGGGCTGGATCCCATGGAGGCTTTTTTTTTTTTTGGAGTTTGAGGCGGCTGACGGGTGGTGCGTCGATGGCTGGTGACTGGGGTCGGTGGGTTGTGCAATGGTGCGGCGGCGCTGGCTGTTGGTGTTGGTCGTGAGTCCACCGGCGGGGACTCACCGGTGGTGTGGTGTCTGGTGCGGCAAGGGGGTGGAAGAGATCGGCAGCAGTGGCGTGAGAGAGATATAGATCAGGAGAAAGGGAGATCGGAGAGAGGTGGTCGCTGTGGTCGCCTTCATAGAGGTCTGACGGCGTAGGGTCGCTGGTGACGCAGTGGAGGGGACATCGGGTGTGGGGGTTTTGTCGGTGAGCATGAGGGAGAGATAAGGAGGCGGCTGGTATGTGTGTTCACCGGTCGGAGCTCGTGGTGGCTCGCCGGTGATGTGAGCTGAGGGAGATCGTTAGAGAGAGAGTAGAGAGGAAAGGGTTTTGCGGCTGTGGGGGTTTGGGAAAATAGATTAGGGTTTGGGGGTTATTTGGTTAAAGAAGGAAAGAAAGATGAGAATTGATCTCAGCTGTTGGATCAATTTTGATCAACGGCTGGGATCAAATATTTACAAAAAAGGGCGAAAAAAATTAAGTTATTTAAATTGGGTTCGATTGGAGTTGATTAGGGATTTAAAACTGAGCCAACTTAGACTCAATTTAGGCTAGGATTGACACAAAATTGAATACAAAATGGCTAGATTTTAAATAAATTGGGGAAATTGAATTAGACTGCTATTTAATAAAATCAGTAAATATAATAAAATATTATAAAGTTAATCAATATCAATAAAATTATTATTAGTAAATTACGTAAATAAAATTAGGGACACGTAGTATTTTATTTGAAATTGGCGATAAATAATAAATTGAAATGAATTATTTTTATTTATTTTTTTGCAAATTGGGCATGCGAATTTTGAGGAATGTTATAATAATAATAATAATAATAATAATAATAATAATAATAATAGTAATAATAATAATAATAATAGACTCACGTGTTTGTAAATTATGAGTATGCACATTTGTAGAAATAATTTAATAAATTTTTACAAAAAAAAAATTATGTAAAATATTATATCTAAATTAGTAAATTATATATATTATATAAGAATATAAAATTAAACGGTAAGATAAATTGCATACCTTAAAATCATGAATACGAAATGTCAAAACTTATTTGATACCAAAAATAATAATTAAAAATTTAAAAATTAATAATTCATGAAATGGCAGTCCGGGAGAAATATTGGGAGGTCAAAATTGGGTGTCAACAATAGGTACACGGCAAAGCGCGTACGCCTAAAGTCAAAAGAGTCTATCCAAGCACTGGAGTACTATTTTTTAGGGGTTTTTGGGATATCAGAGTAAGTAAGCATAACTGATTGGAATTGGATTAATTTTTGGAAAAACTTTTAGATAAACAAAGGTTACAACATTAACAATAATAACTTGATTTTCTAGAGAATGTCCACTTTTAAGACTTTATCTTTGTGTGAAGAACTTCTTTAAATTTCTTTATAATTTTGGCACTAAACTTGCACAAAATTATGTTTCTAGGCGATTTTCATCTCTTTTAGTATTAAAGTCTTAAATTAGATTTGAAGTCATGTATTTTGTGCATACAGATTGATAAATTCATCCACATATTTATATATGAATTATTAGGTAAGATCATTGTTTGTTTATATGCATGCTTGGTAGTAAAGATTGAAGTAAATGATACTTGAAGTAGTAGGTTCATGACTTTTTTGGGAGCACTATTTTAAGGAGTAGAAGAAGAGTTACGGTCTCCAACAAGGTAACTCGATGTTTAATTGTGACTTAGTTTTCAGTATGTTATTTAACTATATTTTTAATAATATAATTAAGAATGATAGAATCTTTATTCATTCCATCATAATTCTTAATGGTTGATAGGCTTAATTTTCTTCTCTTTGATGTTTTTTAGATGATAAATTTGTTATTGTTAGAATGCTATGTTTTGATGATTGACAAACTTCATCACTGGACCTGGTTCATACATATGTCAGATTGCAATTCATGTTTTGGTGATTGCCTAACCTAGCGGAAGGACCAGTTACGTGAATTGGTGTCCCAATACGCTGTTTTACAGTTGCACACTTTTGTATTATGTGCCAGCTATCCAGTACTCTCTGGACAGTGTCAGCACATTAGTGGGATGAATTCTCATTGGTCCTTTGCAGTATCCACCAATGAGGAAGCTTCTCTCCCAACGCTCATCATATATATACATCATCCTTGAAGAGAGAAACTCAAGTTTTTGAGAAAATTTGAAAAGAAAATCTTCTCAACCAAAAGCCTTATCTAATACTACAGAAATTCAGCAATTTAGAAACCTTTTACTAATATTTAAATATGTTGTTGTTTCTAGGTTGATTGAGTTTTTGTATTGATCTTACAACTATAAACTCACATCTCATCTTGGAGATTCTTGTGAGTAGTTTTTGTGTTTGAATTTGTGTTGAGTTGCTTTTATAGCTAGAGTTAGCTAGTGGAGTTCTCATAGTAACATTATTGTGAGTGTGTGTAGCAATAAAACTATTTCTAGTGAGTAGGAATTAACAGTTTAATTCCTAGAGTGTAGAAGGTTTGTAATGATTTGGTGATTAGTGGAGAGATTGGTGAAATCCTATTGGGGTAGGTCGTGATTTTACTCCCTTGAACAAGGAGGTTTCCATGTAAACATCTCTTGTTATTTACTTTCCTGCAAATTCTCTTGTGTTCTTACTGTTCTTCAATATCCTCATATAGGGACCTGGTATCGAATCTATAGTGGTGGACTCTTACGAACTATCAATTGGTATCATAGCAGTTCTTTCTTTAAGGTTAACACCTAGGAGGGATTCTGTTCAAGAGGGAAGCTTCACCATTCTTGAGGAAGGACAGTTAATTACTCGACCCCCAAGGTTCAATGAGCAATTCTATAGTTGGTGGAAGACTGGAATGTATGATTTTATCATGGCAGAGGATAATGAGTTATGGGATGTGATTTATGACGGTCCTCATGTGCCATGGATGTTGTTAAAGAAGGGAAAATCTCTCTATCTTTTCCCAAATCCAAAAAAATACTATAATGAAGGTGATAAGAAGAAGATTGAAAAGAATTACAAAGATAAGAAGATCCTTGTATGTGGGATAAGACCTGATGAATACAACCGGATCTCCACTTGTGAAACTGCTAAGGAAATATGGGAAGCTTTGCAAAATGCTCATGAGGGAATAAGTCAAGTGAAGCAATCAAAGACTGATATGCTTACTACTCAGTACGAGCTTTTTAAGATGAGCAAAGGAGAATCCATTCAAGACATGCATAATCGATTCACATCTATTATGAATGAACTCAAGTGTCTTGGAGAAAATATCAAGATGTATAAGCTGGTCAGGAAGATCTTAAGTATCTTACCTCCCTCATGGGAAAGCAAAGTTAATTCCATCTCGGAGGCAAAGGATCTATAAACTATGATGATGGATGAGCTTATTAGAAATTTGAAGACATATAAGCTAAAACGTCAACAGGATTCTAAAATAAATGAACCCAAGAAGGAAAGGAGCATGGTTCTGAAGGCAAGAAAGAATGAATCAAGTGAATATGAACATGACATGGCCTATCTCACTCGAAGGTTTCAAAAGATGGTAAGAAACGGAGGTTTTCAAAATAGAGGAAACTCAAGTAAGGAATTTAGAGGGAATGATTTGTGCTACAAATGTGTAAAACCTAACCATTATATCAAAGATTGTCCTCTTCGCAAGCTGGATTAATTGAAATGGATTCCAATGCCATAGATTTTGCCTTCCCTGCTCGTTCTGTTTTTATTCGGAACCCAATTTCACCACTCTATCTTACTATGGAAACCCTGCTGGAGAAGATTACTGGACCACCTTATACCATATTACTACCTTGTTTTGCTGTGCCAAAAGGAACTAAAAGCTTACTTTGCTGCTAATCAGGTAGCCATCTAGCAATATTTCTTTTTTTTTTTACTTACTTCTTTCTCTTTAAGGATTTCACTAAGCAAAACTCATAAAGGACCCAGAAAAGGCACTAGGTCTCTGATAGAGTCAGAAGAAGGGAAACAACTGGCAAGATAGTTAAACAAGCTCTAGCAACTTAGGGAGACTCCTCAAGAGATTCAGATAAAAAAGTGAATGGTGATAACACATCCATGTTCGTGATTAAAAATTAGCTAATAAAATCTAGATCCTTGCTAGATTTCATGGCCAAATCTGAAGATGAAGTAGATGATGAGGTAGAAGTAAGAGGAGGCAGTCAATAAAATCAAAAAGGGTTCATGGATAGTGGTTGCTCAAGGCATATGACTGGAAAACCTGAGGATTTTCTCTCACTTAAAGTATTTCAAGGAGGTAGTGTGTTATTTGGGGATGGAAACAAAGGGCATATTCTTGGTGTTGGTCAGATTGGTAAGTCTTTTGCTCATGCTATTGAAGATGTTTATTATGTGAATAGTCTAAAGTATAATCTGCTGAGTGTTTCCCAAATATGTGACCAAGGAAATAAGGTAAAGTTCTTATCTTATTTATGTACTATCACAAATGCTAAAACTGGTGAAGTGATTTTGGTTGCCAAACAATGCAAAAATATGTATATGGTAGATCTTGATTCTATTTATGGTGAGGATTAAACTATCTAAGTGTTGTTGGAAATGGTGATGAGCTATGGCACAAAAGGGTTGGGGCATGTGAGCTATTCACTGATCAATAAGCTAATGTCAAAGGAACTGGTGAGCGGACTACCCAACAAAAAGTTTGTGGATTGTAAGGTGTGTGATGCATGTGTTAAAGGAAAGTAGGTTCATTCCTCATTCAAGCCAAAGAAAGTGGTTAGATCTTCTAGGCCACTGGATCTCCTTCACATGGATCTTTGTAGACCTATGAGGAATCCAAGTCGTGAAGGAAAGAAGTACATTTTTGTAATTGTGGATGACTATTCAAGGTACACCTGGACCCTATTGTTAAGAAGTAAGGGTGAAACACTTCAGGTATTCATAGTGTTTTCTAAACAAGTTCAAGTCATGATGGGCAATAAGATAGTAAGAATTCGATCAGATCATGGGACTAAATTTGAAAATGCCAACTTTGATGAGTTCTATGCTAAAAATGTTATTAGTCATTATTTCTTAGCTCCTCGAACTACTCAGAAAAATGGAGTTGTGGAAAGAAAAAATAGGACTCTTGAAGATATTGCAAGGACAATGCTGATTGCCAGTAGATTATGCAAAAGTTTTTGGGCTGAAGTAGTGGACACTGCATGCTATGTGACAAACAGGTGCTTGATTAGGTCCCTGCTAAATAAAATTCCCTATGAACTGATGTTTGGAAGAAAACCTAAGGTATCTCATCTTAAGGTGTTCGAATAGAAATGCTTTATCTTTTATAATGGTAAGGATAACCTAGGAAAGTTTAATCCTAGAAATGATGAGGTAATATTTCTTGGTTACTCATCTCAAAGCAAAGTTTACAGTCTTTAATAAATGGACACAATGAGTTGAAGAAAGTGTTCATGTGATTTTTGATGAGATGAATGAGCTAGGTGAAAGGGGAAGCCTAGATGAAGAAGATATATAAGAACTCCTGCAAAGTCTCAGAGAATTAGTTGATTTATCAAATTCAACAAAAGGAAATCCATCCACAAGTGAACAAGGTAAAATTGAAACGGGTGAGGATATCTCTTCATCAACTCAGGTTCCAGATACTCCAGAACCTGATACCTCTAAAAAGAATTTCAGTGATTCTCCACCTACTATTGAAAGAGGTAAAGAAAAACCAATAGAAGAACCATATACCAGGCAACAACAAGCTGAATTACAGTTATCAAATTGGAGGCACTTGAAGTCTCATCTATTGGACAATCTGGTCTCCCCACTTGATTCAGGAATGCACACTCGATCTAAGAGAAGAAACATGGTTTCCTTCTCAGCATTCTTGTCTCAAATTGAGCCTAAAAATATCAAGAAAGCCTTGCAATATGAAGATTGGATAATTGCAATGCATGAGGAGCTTCATCAGTTTAAAAGAAATAAGGTATGACATCTGGTTCCTAAACCCTCTGACAGAACTGTTATAGGGACCAGGTGGGTGTACAAAAATAAACTGGATGATTTTGGAACCACAATAAGGAACAAGGCTAGGTTGGTGGTGCAGGGCTACAATTAAGAAGAAAGTATAAATTGTGATGAAACATTTGCTCCAGTTGCTAGGATGGAAACTATTCAGATTCTCATTGCTTTTGCATTCTACATAGAGTTTAAACTGTTTCAAATGGATGTAAAAAGTGCATTCCTGAATGGATACCTAAAGGAGAAAGTATATGTGAAGCATCCCCCAAGATTTGAAAGTCTTGAGTTTCCAGACCATGTGTTCAAGTTTATCAAATCTCTATATGGGTTGAAATAGGCACCAAGAGTATGGCATGAAAGACTATGAAAGAATATCCAAATTCTTGCTGGATAATAGATTAAAGAGAGGAAAAATTGACAACACTCTCTTCTTAAGATCCAGAGGAAAGAATCTACTCATTTTGTAGGTTTATATGGATGATTTCATTTTTGGATCAACTCTGAAATCTATGTGTGATTACTTTGCCAAGCTCATAGGAAGTGAATTTGAAATGAGCATGATGGGTGAGCTTAAGTTCTTTCTTGGGATACAAGTGAATCAATTATCTTATGGAGTTCTAATCAGTCAGCAAAACTACATCCTTGAGTTGTTGAAGAAATATATGATGGAGGATGCTAAGACAATAAACACTTTGAGTTGCTGGTATTTTCACCAAAACTCTTGGAGGGGAAAACTTTGAAAGTATTTGAGCTAGGCTTGGTTTGATCAAATTACACTAATTCATCTCCAATATCATAGCTATGAAAAGCGGAAAGCTATATGATGCGTGAATTCTTGCTTTGTTTTACTGCTTCAACTTTTTAATGATGCCAAACGGGGCATGATTTGGTGTAGTTTGACTTTGAGGAGGAAAGGAGCATGGCAAAAAGGTGTGTTAGTGTATTGGCTTGAAGAGGAGATGATGTGTTAGCTTGAGGGGGAACTAAATGTGTTGGCTTGATTAGATGATGCTGGTGACAAGGGAAATTGATGTGTGTTAAATCAATGTATGGATTACTACTCTGAGAGTCTGGGTTTGTCATCATCAAAAAGGGGAAAATGTTAGAATTATATGTTTTGATGATTGACAAACTTCATCACTGGACCTGGTTCATACATGTCAGATTGCAATGTTGGTTCAAACATAGATAAAAGCCAAATTCCCAATCTTTGAATTAAAAAACTCCAACAGGGGGATTTTAATACTATGTAAAGGTATATCCAAGTTTTGATCATAAGAAGCATAAATGGAATAATGCAACTTGGTCATTATGGCATGAAGACAAAGGGGAGAGTGGATGCAGAAATGGTCATATGAGCAGACTTAGTATTTACTTGATATGGATGGGAATGATATCTCTTTATCCAATTTCTTAGGCAGTGGTATTAGCTCCTTGTTGGTCTCAATCTGTCAAGGAGAAAAAAAGAGGTGACATTAACAATCATTATTGATAGGTCAATATAAAGGGAGGGTAGACGGTACTTATCTTGGTGGAAGAAAGATAGATCTGAGGTTGATATAGGTGGAGAAGTCTCCGATTGGGATGATTTCACGGCGTTTGTGGGACTTATCAATGCCTATAGTGAAATACACCCAAAACTCAACCAATTTCTTCAGTACTTAATTTTAATACATCAGCTGTGTACATTGTCTTCTACTTTATAAATTTGATAGGCGAGGAGCTAAAATTGAAGTAGCTTCTATGCTGGACTGCTGAGCACTATAGGTTGTGATTTGTTAAGCACTTTATGAATGGATTAAAATGTTTTAGCTCAAAGGTTAAGAACAACATCATCACTGCTAGATTCAGGCTTCAATTTAGGCATGATTGATCAGAGTGGAGAATGCTAAATCGATGCTTCGTAGGTGATGAGCAGGCAAGACAAGGGTCGAGAACTTTCCATTTTGTGTCTAGTGGAGTAGCTTGTCCTTCAGATATTTTGATTTTATTTTGGGCTGGGTCATTTTTAAACCTGGCCCTTTGCTTTGTAAATATAGACTTTTTTGCTTTTAATAAATGGGCTCAATGCTCGAATTTAACCTTAAAAAATATTTTACTGATTGCCTAACCTTGTGGAAGGACCAGTTATGTGAAATGGTGTCCCAGTATGCAGTTTTACAGTTGCATACTTTTGTCTTATGTGCCAGATGTCCAGCACTCTCTGGACAGTGTCAGCACATTACTGGGACAAATTCTCAGTGGTCCTCTGCAGCATCTACCAATGAGGAAGCTTCTCTTCCAATGCTCATCATATATATATATATATATATATCATCCTTGATGAGAGAAGCTCAAGTTTTTGCAAAAATTTGAAAAGAAAATCTTCTTAAGCAAAAACCTCATCTGATACTACAAAAATTCAGTAATTTAGAAATATTTTGCTCATAGTAAAATATGTTTTTATTTCTCGGTTGATTGAGTTTTTGTATTGATCTTACAACTGTAAATGACATCTCATCTTGGAGATTCTTGTGAGTAGTTTTTGTGTTTGAATTCATGTTGAGTTGTTTTTCTAGCTAGAGTAAACTAGTGGAGTTCTCACAGTAGAGTTATTATGAGTGTGTGTATCAATAGAGCTATTGCTAGTGAGTAGGAATTAACAGTTTAATTCCTATATTGCAGAAGGTTTTTCATGAGTTGGTTTGCTTGGTGATTCGTGGAGAGATTGGTGAAATCCTACCGGAGTAGGTCATGGTTTTACTCCCTTGAGCAAGGAGGTTTCCATGTAAACATCTCTTGTTATTTACTTTCCTGCAAATTCTTTTTGTGTTCTACTGTTCTTCAATATCCTCATATAGGGACATGGTACTGGATCAGGTCTTTTGCTATAGTGGTGGACTCTTACAAAATATTAGTTATCATATAACTACTTAAATGAGATTAGGAGAAATGCATTTTATTTAAAATATCTCTTCTATGCCATGTTGTTCTTAGTTCTTATAAGTTTCGTTTATTTGCACATTGACATACACGTTTTTTAATTATTAATTTAAACTGTTTAATTTGTTGCTGACTATTTTTTTTCTTATGTTTGTCTCTAACTTTATATTTATAACTTTTAATTATGTAATTTTTTTTAGATGAAATATGATATTAGTTTTGATTTGATTAATGTATCTTCATTATTGAAAGTGTAAGGATAAAGATATCAATTGGGAGAGTAAATCTCAATATTTAGACTCTCTGTTGTTGACTATTTTTTTTCAATTGTTTATCTACAGCTTTTTCAACTTTATTTAAATATATGTATACATTTAAAACCAATTTTTAATTGTAATTTTTTTTACATAAAATATGGAATTAATTTTGATTTGATTAATGATTCTTCGTTGTTGAAAGTTTAAGAAAGAAGTTATCAATTGGGAGTAAATCACAATATTTAGTCCAAAATATTACCTGTTTTATCAAAGGGATAATTTTCTTTAATTTAGGAGCAAGTTTATTAGGTAGTTATCATTCTTTATAAGGTAATTGCTTTTTGAATGTTTTATGCTATTTTATAAATTAAGGTAGTTGTGTTATGGGGGATTCTAAAAATAAATTTTACATTGAATGAATATTTAATTTAATAATTTTCTAATATTTAAGACTTTGAAATTAATCAATACTTGCTTTATTATATCTTTCTTATTTGAACTATAGAAGCACATAATTTCTTCCAAAAGCTTGATCAAACATCTTACTATTTAAAACAAGCACATTTTGAAAAAAGAAGAAGCACTTTTGGCTTCCAAATACTTAGCTAAACAACTATTAATTTGACTAAGACGAATAAATTATTGAGTATGAAAGATAAGTTTAGTCAAAGGCCATAAGTTTGAATATGAGATATTGTTTATCCATTAAAGTTTGTTTCATTCTTTTCGTTTACAATACTTTATATTGATGAGACACACAAGTGCAACATACGTACTCTAAACTATTTTTTATGACTCGTCCGACCGGCGGACTGGCCATCAGTTATCAATTTCAGATTTTCCTCCTTTATCTCCCACTATCACTACTAAACCCAAACATCCTAGTTTACCTATGGAAAAACCATTTGTAAGTACCTACACTGAAATTGAACAACAAGTAAATGCTATTATTCATAAAGAAGTCACGATGGTGGGAGGTTGTAACGACCTATTCTATCATTATTAAAAGACACCTTGTTATGGCTACGAGTTACAAAAATGTTTTGAAAATATGATCTCAACGGGAATTTTTCAGCTATAGTGGCATCGCCATAGCGGCCTGCAGGCCTCTATAGCGGGATGACGGGACCAAAAACCCCAGGTACATTTTTTATATTTCTCTTTTCTCCTCTCCCTCTGCATCACTCAGCAAGGGAAACTACCACATATCCTCTAGCTCTAATTGGGGAAGCTCCTAGTTGGGGACTGCGCACCTAAACATGACCTTATGGTCTTTCACATTCGTGCAAGCATGCGGTCCCGGGAGAAACTCATCCTTTTCCCCTCATCAACCTCTATGTAGAGCGCTGCATAGTCTTGGGAAGAGAGAGGCAGGGCTACGGAGCTGGGAAAGGCATGCTCCATGTATCTCCTAACCGCAGCCATGTCGGCCTCCAAGCGGCTGCTAGAGATTGGGGGTTAGGGATGGGACTGGGAGGGAGGGGTATCATCATCATCATCATCATCAGCCTCCTTTTCAGCTCGGCTGCTCTCGGCCTCACCCACATTTCTGTTTTTCTTCCCCTTGGACGTAACCACCTTCACCCAGAGGTGGCGAAAGGGGATTTCCATCTCCACCTCGGTGTCAGCCTCTTCCTTGGGCACCCCAACGTGCCTACACAACACAAAAACTGGATTGGGAAGATAAAAGCCCTTCTTACTACCCCGGTAAAAGTCCTTCCACTCCATCACAATGTGTGCCTCCATATTCATCTGAATGCCCTGCATAGCACAGGCTACCACTAAAGCTCGAATGTAGGTCACATCGAAAAGGTTGCCCAATGGATGAATCCTCTAAGAAATAAGGTTCAGCCATTTCCTAGCATCAGCTGTGAAGAAGGTGCTCATAATGCCCTCAGTGGTAGGCAAGTAGACCTGGTCCCTAAACTCCTCCGTGACCAAAGTGTCTTGTAGCCACTTCATATCCATATCCCAAGCCTTAGCCAAGCACCCGACATAAGAAATATGTGGCACCTTGAGTACCTCATTTATAGTAAAAATATCCACAGGGACGTCCACTCTCCTGATGCGGATGGTGGGGTTGGGGTCGTCTTAAAGCATGGTAGAGAGTACGGCATAAAACTTTGGTACCCAACCAGAGACCCTAGACGGAGGAGTTTCCACTAGTAGGCCTCAGCCAAACTCCTGGAGCCGATTGTAGAATTCAGGCGCCTTATCCGCTACCCCTCTCATAGCAAAGGCCCTCTCGTAATAGAACCCCGTTCTCCTGTACTCCAAAAATCTCTCCTATGAGTTTTCATTGTGAAATCTCTCGTAGGCTGGGGTATTCTCTTGATTTTCAGCCATTGGGGTGTGTTTATCTCCAGATCATGGTAAGGAACAAGTTAGAACTCATCAGGTGTTATGAAATTGAATTTTAGTAATAGGCTAATGCCTTGGCCTGATTGGGAGGCTACTGCCTGCAGCCTCCCGCTATGACAATGTCACTATAGCAGGAACTTTTCTACTATAGAAAGGCCGCTATAGCGGGACAAGGCCGCTATAGCGGACTTCATCATCCCAAAATCTCAAGAGGTGCAACAATGGTTCCTCTTGACAAAAAGTTTTGGTTATAGCTTTTTGACTTCGGACAGTGTTTGTAACATGCCCTAACACTAGTTTATGAAATAATTTGGGCATGAAAACTCATAAAACATTCCCAAATCATCAAAACCAAATCAAGAACAAACCTTCACATTCCCTACTGTTTTGAGCCTATTTTGGCCATGAACTCCGTAATTCTTATGGCCAGAATACTATAGAATTGTTGTAACGTAAGAGAAGCACCCATACTTCAAATTATCAGCCAAATCAACCCTAATTTTGAAATTTCAAAAGCAATCCCAAAACCTATTCTATTTTTATTAATTCAAGCATAAAACAAGTACAAATGCCTGCAATAAAGTAAAGGGATGAAGTATTTTGATAATTACCTTATTTTCAAGGACAGGAGCAAAGTGATTGGGGAGGAAGGGATTTTTGTGAGTGAAAGAGGTAGAAATAGGTGAGAAACCCATTTATCACCTCCTTAAATAGTTGGCTCCCGCTATAAAGGCCCTCTTCCGCTTTAGCGGGAATATTCCTGCAATAATGGGATCCAGTCCCTTGAAGTGCAGAAATTTTATATCCATTATGTTTCGCATGTTCTCTTTTCACTTTGATATATTAACGAGGCCTCGAGTATCTTGGATGCTCGAGAATTATTATGCTCTAATTAGTCTTGTGCGACTCGAAAGGAAGGAAGATTCCTTGATGAAGCGGAGTAATAATAAAGTTTGGCTTGAATTTTAGTACACCGAGGATAACAAAATTTGGTGTTCACTTAAGTCCGTAAATGCGTTACCGTGGTAAGGGCGTTAAGGTTCAATTTAGACTTGTACCGTTCTTTCTGTAGTCATGATCGTTGGGGGATGAACAATGGGTAAAATGGTATCTGTTGTAACAACCTATTTCATCATTATTAAAAGACACCTTTTTATGGGTATGGGTTATGGAAATTTTTTGAAAATATGATCTCTAATTAGTATGGGATGACCCAGTAAAAAATTTTGAAATTTGAAATTTTGGGTAGGGCTGACGTCATACCACTATAGCGAGAATTTTTCTACTATAGCGGCGTTGCCATAGCGACCGACAGGATGCTATATTATGATGACGGGACCAAAAACCCTAGGTATGATTTTTATGTTTCGCTTTTCTCCTCTTCAGTTTAAAAAAGGATGAGGTTTGCTCTAAAGAAGCTCCTAGGGTTACCTCATGGCCTAGAAGCAATTGGAAGAAGGGATTTCACATTAATAGGGTAAAACCTATGGTTTTTTGACTGATTTCACACTCGAATTCAGTTTCACAGAGTTAAAAGATCGCATTCATGCCTCTACAGCAGCTTCTTGATGTCTAGGTAGGCTAGGTTTAACTGAGTAGTTTAGAACTAGGTTAGAAATAATAAGCATGACGTAGATTAATGGGAGATTGCATGCTTAGGCCTTTGGGTAAGTTGTTTGGATGGATAAAATGGATGAAAACCTAGATAATTGGGTGGGAAATTACTGTTATGTCGTGGTACTGGAATTGTCCCTGAATTTATATGTTTACCTTATTGTTGTTCATCCTTGAATGACTTAATAATAGTGTATTACCCAAAAATTAGGTTTATCTTAATTAAATACTTATTAATTAAAGAGTTCAGTATTGGTGGATTCCAAACAATCTATGGTGGTAACCAGAGTAATGGAAAATTAGTAATGTATAAAAATGTTAGGATAAATGGTTGGGGGTGGGTTATGACCCATAAGATATGTGTGCAAATTATAGGTGATGGGTTGATGTAATCGTAATCCAACTTGAGTTATATGTATTTGTTAATCGTTCTCTGTATTTCTTGTTATAAGGTGTGTTCAAGGAAAGTGAATGACTAATTGATATCGTAAATGTTAATTACATGCAATGAACTTATATGTAAAGTTTGTTGGTTGTTACAAGTGTTGTTTCTATATTCATTGTGATTGTGATTGTTGTGATATCTGTTATTATTACGGGATGTACCAGTATTTGGACATATTTACGGGATTGGTTGGCATAAGTTTGGAAGGAACTTGATGTCTTAGATTTGGTATATGGACAAGAGCTCGTCCCCCGCAGGTCATGGCTAGTGGGCAACCATAACACCCTTAATATATGTGTATAGGTATTTGGTGAGTGCGACGGTTCCTTGAGTGAACTGGTGATTATGTGTTTTCTTGATATATGTGTTGGTTCCTTGAGTGAATCGGGCTTAACTATTTCCTTGATATACATATTGGTTCCTTGAGCGAATCAAGCTTAACCATTTTCTTGATAAAGATGTTGGTTCCTTGAGTGAATTGGGAATTACGTGATTACTTGTTATGTTGGTTCCTTGAGTGAACCAAACTTATGTAACTACTTGTTATATTGGTTCCTTGAAGGAGCGGAGTTTATATGCTGAAATACTGAAGGTGGTTTCTTATGTGAACCGGGTTGCATGATATTTGACATTGTTTTTGTTCTTTGGATCTTTGAGTGGTCCAGGCTAAATTGTAAGTTGTGGCATAAATTTTATTTTTCTATTACTTGTGTAATTGAGACATGGTTGATTTAATTGTGGTCATCATGGTTGTTGACTTGGAGTCCTGTTTGTAGTCATAATCTTGACTTGACTTGTTATCCACTTGGATTATAATGATTAAGTTCCCTAATGTTGATGAATAAGGTTAAGTGTACGAAATCGATGTAAGGCTACTTGGTAGGCATTCGTGATGGTAACTATGGCATGCACAGAGTCAGTGATCACTCAAGTTATTGCATTGAGGCCGGAATGGCAGTGATTATGGTTTTGTTGTATGCTTCAAATAGACTTAAATGAATCTAAACATGTTAGAGTGTCAGTGCATAACTGGGTTAGTGGAACAAGGTTAAGTATTATATAAGGGTCTTAACTGTGAGTGGTTAAGGGTAAGGGACCTTGAGGGTTGGGTATCATCGAACTCACCGATAAATACGGGATATAGTCTGACTTGATGATGTACTGGATAGTTGGTGATTAGGGCTGAACATGATAACAAAGGAAGTATTTTTCAATGATGAGGCTAGTAATATCCCATGGTGTTAAGGAATTGTTTAATGAAAGATCTCTGGCTAAATAACTCTCAAGTTGTATGTTTATTCTGGATATTTATGTGATGTTTATGTGATTTAATTTGGGTCGACCAATAATGCTTACCGGTATATGTTATTTGTACTGATACTACTCTTGCTATACCCTTTTTGGGGTATAGTCTAGTTGCAGGATCAGTAGGTGTTTCATGCTTGACATGGTAAGGATCTCCAGCAGCTTCTGTTATTGATCCTACGGAAGAAGCTGTGTCCTTGATTTTGTACTTTCTCTTAGTAGCTCTTGTACCTAGTTAGACTAGTTCCTTGGGAAATGTTTCAGTTGTAATTAATTTTTGGTGAACTAGTTGTAATAAATAAAAGCATTTTATCATTTCTTATTGACTTCTGCATGTAATTGAAATGGGTGGTAAGGGTTCTCCCATCTAGGTGGATTAGAGTAAGTGCCTGCATGATTCGGTTAGTTGGGTCGTGACAGAGGTATACCATATGTTAAATGTACAGAGGAAGAAGTGGATAGAATGAATCGGATTTAAAATTTCCAATTTGTGATAATTGGTAAATTTATATATGAATGGACTGATCTAGAGTAATTGAGGATGATCATTCTACAACAATGTGATGTGAAAGGCGGATGTCAGATTGTTTTGTTTCATAGTAAGTGTATTCTCATTCGTCTAACCCTACATGAGGACTTTATTAATCTTTTATCAAAGGGAGCTTTCTATATTACGTGCAAATATGGATATTCGTATATTATGCACACTTTTATTTATGATTCTCAATTTACGGTGGGCATGTCGTGGATATCTTTCCCTAACTTATCACCCAATTTTTTTGTCAAAGATGCTTATTTTCCTAGCTTCGATAGTTGGAAAGCCTGTCCAACTTGATCAAGCCACAATTAATGAGATAAGCCAAGTTATGCATGAGTGTATGTGTTGGTTGACCTAAAACAAGATTTTCCTAAGTTTATACAGATGTGTCACAACTTGATTTCTCAAATCATGATGACACCTACTATAACCAACAAGTAGGTAAGCCGACTCATAACCTAAAACGGTGAGTAATGGGCTAATAAGAGAAAAAGATAACCAACACTAAGTAAAAGAAGAAAGAGAAACCGAATAAAAAAGATATCCCCAAGACTTAATTTCATTCGATACATGAGCCGCTAATAAAACAATAGTACAAGGTAAATATAATATATATATATATATATATATATATATATATATAGAACCATCTTAGAAATACACAATAAAGATCAGTCTGACAAAAGAGAGGGAAAAGGGACAACTCCAGATGCCAGGAGCTCACTCCAAATCTCCAATCCATGTCAACTCCACATGATCCACATGTCAACAGTGAGAACTCGTACTATAATCTATAGGGAGTAAAAGTGTAGTATGAGTACCAAACATGAGGTACTCATTAAGCATAGATCGACTGAGCTTTAAGGATAATGCAAGCATAAATAACACGTAAGGCAAGAACATACATTACAGGCAACTAAATAAGAAATGAAATACATTAAGGATAATAGAAAAGCAGAGATAAACCACCTCTTTCTACAAGTAACTAGGGATGGAAGTACTATAAGATATATGTAGATAGGGCAATAGTAGTGATGTGCCATGGTTATATGGCACTTTCGATGCTTAAAACAAGGAAAATATGCAATAACTTGGGTGTGTTTTGTTAGTATGATGTGGTTTCTGTCCTAATTTATAGGAAAACAGGTTTTAAAGGCAAAATGATCAAAAGAGGAAGAATCAGGCCCGAAGACGAAGTGTCTGAAGATGAAAGAATGGATCTGCACCTGAGTGTGACCCACGACATCACTCACGAGCCGTGATTACCACTCACGAGTCATGAGTTGCTGTCGTGAATCGATTTCCAGAGGTCTAACATGTTGCCTGAGTTTCACGATAGGACTCACGCCACGTGAGTCCACCTACGTGGCATGACTTGCTGGCGTGAGTCCACCTCAGAGGTTCAAAAAAAGAGCCTGATTTCCACGACACATGTCACGTGCCGTGACTTGGTTCTACGACACCAAGTCACGACACCGTGAAAACTGCCTACTCTGTTCTCCTATTTTGTTTTGGATAGGACTAGTTTTGTATCTATAAATACCCCTATGTAGTCCTAAGTGCGAGAGTTGGACAATTTACTACTTTGAGAGTTATTTCATACTGTTTCATACATATTTTTGGTTTTGTATTCACAAACCCTAATTTGAGGTTTATTGATAATTGAAATTTCGATTTTCATTCATTCTTGTGAGATCAGAATTATGCTTTCATCTTTGAATTATGCTTGTGTTCTTACAATTATGAGCAGCTAAACCTATCAACTAGGGTTGTGTGAACCATGAGGAATTAACGAAACTGGCTAAGTGCAAAGCAACTTTGTACTGCTGTGTATGCATGTATTGTTGTTTCCTTCATTGTGATTGCTTTTCTAACGGTTGTAAACGTTAGAAACTCGCCTGTATTCTAGACTTGCTCGAGATAGAGGTAGAGATTGGGAAAAGGAGATAACAACAGAGATTTGAAGCTATCAACCTTCATCTAATAACCGGAGCCTTAGCGGGAAAGGTTATCTGAAATCCAGGGCAAGGGTTAGTATTGCGACACTCGGAGTCCGAGAAGAGAAGAGTGAAATTCATCTAATGAAGGTAGAGAGACAGTTAGATAAACCTAACTTGTTAGATTTTGCATGTAGTGCAGCAGGGCAATCTTGTTAAGTACAAGTAACCGGTGGAGTTAAGGAATCATTGGGGATCACAGTCCTAGTGATATTCTCTTATTGTCTACAAACTCAATACAACCAACAATTGTCATTGTTACTATTCACTAGCAAAACCCCCCAGTTTTATTTACGTTCCAATTATTCCATCTGGTAGTCTACTCATACTTTGACCGCATTGTACTTTTTCGGAGGTATATTTTGGGCGACATTAAATTTTGGCGCCTTTGCCAGGGAGTACGGTTACAAAGTTGAACATTACTGGTTGGAGCTGATTGGTTGTGTTTTTACAGACTTTTGAGGGCATACGCCGGTGTATGCCAAATACTAGGAGTCAAGGCAATCCCTTGATTCCACTTGACCTTGAAATCGAAAGAACTCTGTGAGCTAATCGAAGAATGGTGAATACTGAAGGAGTTCAGAATCCCACAACTGCGGGAGACATTCACAACCAGCCACTTCATCCAGTTGGTCAGCAAAAAGCGGAACAAACTACTGCTCGATTAACACGAGAAGAGAATGTTAGACAAGCAGCTCTTATACAAGCAGAACGTGATAATCAAGCTATGCAGGAAGCATCACAGCGTCTGGCTGATGCTGAAGAGAGACAAAGACAACTAAGAGAACAACCGAGACCACATGTGCCTGTGTATGATGATCCTGAAAAAGAATGTATGGCATATTTTGAGCCAATAGAGAATGGTGCCATTATTCCACCAGAATTACATCCGGGCACTAAGTTTGACATCACCAGTGCCATGATCCATCTGCTAAACTTGAAAGGCGTGTTTGCGGGCCTTCCTACTGATGATCCAAACATGCATTTTATGAATTTTGTAGGGGTCTGCACGTCGTACAATCTGCCTGGGGTTGACCAAGAGGCAATTCAATTGAGGTTGTTCCCATTCTCTCTTACAGGAGAAGCCACTTTATGGTTGGCTGAGCTGCCACGAGGGTCCATCACTACTTGGCAGGAATTGAGAAATCAATTTTTGGAAAGGTTTTTCCCACCGTCCAAGATACTGCAGTTGAAAAATGAGATCTACAATTTCAGACAGCTTCATTCGGAAGCACTCTATGAAACTTGGCCGAGATTTAAAAAGAAGCTGCAAAACATGCCGAATCACAGGATGAGTTGCCAGAATTTACTGGAAATCTTCTACAGAGCTTTGAATGTCAACACAAAGGGGGTGGCGGATACTATCACTGGTGGAGCATTCATGAGTTTGAGATGGGACCAAGCTTATGAGATATTAGATCATGTCACTAAGACCAACCGAGGATGGCATACTCGGGTAGATATGTCGGCTGGAACATATGCTATTGGAGCTTCAGTAGCTCAAAGGGCCTTGGATGAATCTGTAGCTCAAGAGGTTGCTCAGTTGAGGACAGAGATTGGTCTTCTTGCCAAACAGATAGTGGCCAGAGATGCGGAGAAAGTGCATGCTGTAGGTGCACAAAGCAAATTGGCTAGACATGAGAATAGTGAGTCTGATGAGGAGGCAAAGTATCTAGATCGCGAAGTGGACGGTTTTCGATCCAAGGGCCAAGGGTCTAATCAGGACTCTTGGAACTCAAGGCAATGGAATCAAGGTTGGAACTATTATGGAGACAACTACAACAAATCAGGATACAGAGATCGAGAACAGGACCGTGATGGTGATTGGAGGCATAAAGAGGATCATAGAGAAAAAAATAACATCTATGTACCACCTGGAAGACGTGATGAGGAGTCTGGGAATTCAATAATGGAGGCACTTCTCAATAAATTGGTCAAAGGAGCAGAAAGCCAGGAAAATTACTTGAAAGAGATTAGGACTGATATTTTGGGCATAAATCAGAAAGTGGAGTCCCATTCAACTGCCATTAAATAGTTGGAGCAACAGTTTGGGCAGATCTCATTGGCACTGAATCAACGACAGCCAGGCACACTTCCAAGCAACATAGTCCAGAATCCAAAAAATGATAGTCATTACCTCACCATCACTACTAGAAGCGAGAAGTGCACGATAGATCCACCTATGCCTGCCGACAGTAGTGTGCCTAATGATCCAGCGATCGTTGATGTAGAAGCTGAGTTAGAGTCGGATAATGCAAAGGGTGACATGGTTCCAAATCATCATGATGATAGTGATAATGCAAAATCTGAGAAGAGGAAGGAAAAAGAGTTACCAAAGGTGCTCAAAACTATCCCACGACCTCCTTCTCCCTATCCTCAAAGGTTGAAGAAGAAGGCAGAGGAAGGAAAGTATCAGAAGTTAATCACCATGTTGAAGGAGCTGTCAGTTAACATCCCTCTTGTAGAGGCATTGGAGCAGATGCCAGGTTATGCAAAGTTCATGAAAGACTTGGTAACAAAGAAGAGAATGGTCAGTTTTGAGCCAGCTAATAACATTCATCATTGTAGTGCAGTTGTTTCACGGTCCTTAGTTGAAAAGAAAGAGGATCCAGGAGCTTTCACAATTTCTTATACTATTGGGTCCTACGATTTTGCTAAAGCACTGTGCGATTTGGGTGCTAGCATCAACCTAATGCCATTATCTGTGTTCAAGCAATTGGGGTTGGTAGCACCAAAGCCAACTTTCATGAGACTTCTCATGGCCGATAGAACTGTGAAAAAGCGATTGGCATTCTGTATGATGTTTTGGTGAAGGTTGCTTCTTTTATTTTTCCGGCTGATTTTGTGATTCTCGATTGTGAAGTCGACTTTGAGGTTCCCATCATATTGGGAAGACCATTCCTTTCCACAGGTCATGCATTGGTTGATATCGAAACTAGGCAGCTGAAGTTTAGATTGAATGATGAACAAGTTACTTTCAATGTCTGTCGGTCAATGAAGCAGCCAAGAGATAAGCGGGTGATTTCAATGATAGATATGGTTGATGATAGTGAGGTTGTTGTGTCCATTAAAGAAAGATTGTGAGTAGAACCTCTGGCTATCGTGATTATGAATTTTGAAGAAAATGGTATAGAAGACTATGATGAGATGGTGGGTGCACTAGCTAGTAAAGGAGCATACACTTATGCTCCCAAGAAAATGGATCTTGATTTGAAGAATAGGGTGACTCCACCAGCTCGTCCATCTATTAAGGAGCCTCCAGTTTTAGAGCTTAAGGCTCTTTCGGCCCACCTTCTCTACACATTCTTGGGAGCCAACAATTCCTTGCCAGTGATTATTTCTGCTAAATTAGTGGATTGGCAAGTGGAGGGTTTGGTTTCAGTTTTGAGAAGATTTAAGAGGGCCATTGGTTGGTCCATTGCTGATATCATAGGTATTCCACCTGGCATTTGCACTCACAAGATCCATCTTGTTCCCGAGTGCATACCTAACATTGAGCACCAACGTCGTTTGAACCCACCTATGCAAGAGGTTGTAAAGAAAGAGATAATCAAGTGGTTAGATGCAGGAGTGGTTTATCCTATTGCTGATAGCAAGTGGGTGAGCCCAGTTCAGTGTGTGCCGAAAAAGAGAGGAATCACTGTGGTTCCAAACGATAAAAATGAGTTGATTCCAATGAGGCCGATGACCGGATGGAGAGTTTGCATGGACTATCAAAAGCTGAATTCGTGGACTGAAAAGGATCATTTTTCTATGCCCTTCATGGACCAAATATTAGACTGTCTTGCTGGTAGAGGATGGTATTGTTTTCTTGATGGCTATTCAGAGTATAATCAGATTTTTATTGCCCTCGAAGACCAAGAGAAGACCACTTTCACTTGTCCATATGGGATGTTCGCATTCAAGAGGATGCCTTTCGGTTTGTGTAATGCACCGGCCACCTTCCAATGCTGTATGATGTCTATTTTCTCCGACATGGTGGAAGACACAATCGAGATTTTTATGGACGATTTTTCTGTTGTGGTTGACTCGTTTGAGGGTTGTTTGGCACACCTTGCCAATGTGCTACAAAGATGCGAGGAGTGCAACCTAGTACTGAATTGGGAAAAATGTCACTTTATGGTCAATGAAGGTATCGTATTGGGGCATCAGATTTTGAAGAACGACATTGAGGTGGATAAGGTGAAGATTAAAGTAATTGAGAAGCTGCGCCCACCTATCTCTATAAAAGGTATTCGAAGTTTCTTAGGTCATGCTATTTTTTATAGAAGATTCATCAAATATTTCTCCAAGATTGCACATCCCTTGTGCAAACTTTTAGAGAAAGAGGTGAAGTTTATGTTTGATGAAGCATGTCTTAAAGCATTTGAGTGTCTTAAGGAGAAGTTAATTTCAGCCCCTATTATTGTGTCACCGAATTGGGCTAAGCCTTTTGAGGTTATGTGCGATGCTAGTGGTGTGGCTTTGGGTGCAGTCCTTGGCCAAAGACGAGAGAAGATATTACATCCGATTTATTACGCTAGCAAAGTGCTTAATCCAGGTCAAAAGAACTACACTGTGACTGAGCAGGAGTTGTTGGCCCTAGTATTCGCTTTTGAGAAATTCAGATCTTACTTGATTGGTACGAAGGTGACTGTGCATACAGATCATGTAGCTCTTCAGTATCTTATGTCGAAAAAGGATGCTAAGCCAAGACTGATTCGATGGGTACTTCTGTTGCAAGAGTTTGACTTTGAAGTCAAGGATCGTAAGGGGACCGAAAATCAAGTGGCTGACCATCTTTCACGCCTTGAGGAGGAGGCCATGCTTAAATTGAAGGATGATCTTGAGATTAATGACACTTTTTTGGATGAGCAAGTACTGGCAGCATCCCAAGACTTAATCCCTTGGTTTGCTGATTTTGCCAACTTTTTGGCAAGTGATCTAGTTCCAGAAGATATGACGTATCAGTAGAGAAGAAAGTTCATGCAGGAGGTAAGAAAATTCTTCTGGGATGAGCCATATTTGTTCAGAGTGTGTGCTGACGGTATAATTTGAAGATGTGTCCCAGAGTCCGAGATGATGAGTATTGTAGAGGCATGTCACTCATTTCCAGTTGGGGGTCATCATGGAGGTGCACGAACCGCCCATAAAATCTTGTAATATGGGTACTACTGGCCCAGTATTTACAAAGATGCTCATGACTATGCCCGTGCTTGTGACCGGTGTCAAAGGCAAGGTAATATTTCACGTAGACACGAACTTCCCATGACAACCATACTTGAGCTTGAATTGTTCGATGTGTGGGGAGTTGACTTTATGGGTCCTTTTGTGAGCTCGCATGGAATGAAGTACATCTTGGTGGCTGTTGACTATGTTTCTAAGTGGGTGGAGGCAATTGCGCTTCCTAATAACGAAGGGAGAAGTGTCACAGCTTTCTTGAAAAAAGAACACTTTTTCATGATTTGGGACACCTCGAGTTATTATTAGTGATGGAGGATCCCACTTTTGCAACCGTCTGTTTAAAGCCCTTCTTGAAAAATATGGTGTAAAGCATAAGGTGGCCACACCTTACCATCCGCAGACAAGTGGGCAGGTTGAGGTATCAAATCGTGAAATCAAGTCTATCTTGGCGAAAACAGTTAATGCTAATAGGACTGATTGGGCTCATATATTGGATGATGTGTTATGAACATATCAGACGACTTTCAAAACACCAATTGGTGCATCACCATATCAATTGGATTTTGGAAAAGCTTGCTATTTGCCCATCGAACTGGAACATAAAGCTTTGTGGGCGTTAAAGAGGTTGAATTTAGACTGGAATGAAGCGGCTCAACTGAGACTGGAGCAGATGAATGAGATGGATGAATTTCGTCTCCAGGCTTATGAAAGTTCAGCATTGTATAAAGAAAAGATGAAATTGTACCATGATCGTCGGATTGAGAACCGCAAATTTCACCCGAGTGACTCGGTTTTATTATATAATTCTAAGCTTCGCCTGTTTGTTAGAAAACTAAAATCCAAATGGTCTGGCCCATTCACTGTCGTTCGGGTACTCTCTCATGGTGCTACTGAGCTAAAAGGAGCAGATAATGTCCTATTCAAAGTCAATGGACAGCGTGCCAAGCATTATGTAGGAGTTCCGGAAGAGATAAGGACGATTGAAGAACTTGAACTTGATAAAGTCTGAGTAGTCAAATCAGCCATGTCGTGCTGGGAGGCAACCCATGGGTTAGTTGGGGAAGTTTGAGTATCCGAGTTAGCTGTGTCGTGCTGCTACATTAAATCAAGCGCTGATTGGGAGGAAACCCAAGCTTTTGTAGGTGGTGAGCTGAGCATTGGAGAAGCAGTTAGGAACGTCAAATCACGTTACTAATCACGACTCATGAGTGAACTCATGACTCGTGGACTGTTTCGTGTCAATCAGAGACAAAATTTAGATTTTTGAAACTGATCTACGACAGTGACCCACGAGACGTAAGTCAAACCCATGACTCGTGGGTTGTCACGTGGAAATCAGGTGAAGTTTTCAGCTTTCAGGATCACAGTATGATAAGATACACGAGACGTAAGTCCAACCCACATCTCGTGGGTAGTCTCGTGGCAATCAGGTGAAGTTTTCAGAACCCAGAATCCCATCTAAGCCAAGTCCCACATGATGTGAGTCAAACCCACGTCACGTGGGTGGTTTCGTGAAAAGTAAAAACTTCAGCAACCCAAATTTGACCCGACCCAAGCCCATTTTTCTCAAAATAAATCTGAATCTTGTATGCCTTACCCGATATATACCCGAACCATGTCCCTTCTTTCCCCACTTTCAAATCTAGTCTAACAAAAACCTAAAATCAAACCCAACTCATCTTTTTGCTCCAACTTCGGATCTTCACCACCCCAAAGCCAAAAATAAAAACCCTAGACTCCCCAAATCTCAAGAATCCGACCCCCATTACCAAACCCATTCAAAAATCCGAACCCCAAGTTCGAAAATCCGAATTCGAGGCACCAAACCCGACCCAAATCCAACCCAAATACCCTAAAATTCAATCCAAACCCATTTCCATGCCTCTAAAATCCAACCCCAAGAGTGACCACCTTGATGCCTCATCCCGGATTCGAACCAAAAATCCGGATTTACCGACCCGTCTGAGGGATGAACCAACTGAGTCTGAGCCAAGTGGTTCTGTGGAGGAATTTGATATAAGTCAAGACGATACTGCTTTGGTCCCTCGGGCTACGAGGTTACAGACGCAAGCCCGAGCGGCTTCCCGGGCAGCACTTCAGTCGGCCCCACCACCTGTTGAGCCGGTTATTCCGGCTGAGTCTTATGAGTCCTCCCCCCAGTCTGAAGAGGGGGAGGATGCTTCTGAATCAAGGTCTGCGGATGATGCTATAGGTCAGGGTACGTCTGCGGATGAGGCTACGGGTCAGGGTACATCTATGGCAGAGGCTACAACCTCTCTTTTCGGTATTGGTGCCGAGAGTGTCCCGACTCCTGCACAGAGTAGGGAGGCACAACGGTGGTGTGTACAGGGCATGCGTGCTATTTATGATCGAGATGCTGAGCTGATGGAGCGTGGTATGTATAGGAGGAACATTATGGATATCAGGTGGAGGAGTTGAGGACATTGCCGGATATTTGGCCTATTTTTGAGAAATATGGCTTGGGTTAGATGGCGCAGCCTTCTGGTCGTTATAGCTCGGAGTTGGTCCGAGAGTTTTATGCTTCCTATGCTGTGTCCATTGGCTTGAGCACCCCAGTTGGGCAGCGATATCTTTTGCAGTCAGTACTGACTCATGTCATGGTGCGTGGTACCCGAGTAGACATTTCGAAAGAGACCATTCACCGCTTCCTATTTGGGGCTGACCGTCCATTTCTGGCTTCGACAGCCGAATTTGATCACAGAATGGACACGGTCAGATATAGAGTTTGGATGAGAGATGTGGAGCAGAAAATGAAGCTGATTAAATGGATTACAGGTTACATAGCCGAGGAGGGTGTAGCGGCTAGTTGGGTGACTGGGAAGCTGGACATCAAAAAGTCCACGCTTCATTTTGCTGGTCGATTCTAGTGGTCAGTGGTTCGGCATAGGTTGGGTCAAACCAATGCTGATAACTCACTCACATTGGACAGGGCTGTAGTAGTAGCCAGTATCTTGGCTGGTTATAAGATTCATTTCGCAAGGTACATCATCCGGGAGATCCACGAGTGGGCTTTCAGAGATTACACGAGTATACCCTTCCCATGCCTGATCCAGGGACTGTGTGATAGGGCAGGGGTAGCCAGGATACCGGCAATCGATCATTCTATTGAAGTAAGCCATTTAGAAGATATTGCTATGATGCAGTAGCGGGGGTCACACCCCATTCTTCCACGCGGGTCACAGCTGTCTGAGTCATTGGGTGAAGCCCTGGATGAGCCGAGTAGTGCACCTTTGCCTGTGCCTGCACCAATTAGGGTACCTATGCAGACTGAGGGCGCTGGCCCTATTGATGATGGGGTACCCAGTACTAGTGCCCCACCGACTCCTGCTGGGATGGTTTCAGTATCAAAAGACTTTCTGCAACAGTTGATAAACAGGCAGACGGAGATGTTCGAGCGCCAGGCTCACACCGAGATACAGATGGCTAAGTTGGTATCCCAGCTTAAGCCTTGGGTTAGATCTACAGTAGAGGCTGCAGAGACCAGGGTGGAGGCTCGGATGAATGAAGTGATGGACCAGTTTATGCAGGGATTTCATGGGCGGATTGATAGCTTTGAGGCACGTATGGCCTCCCGCTTGAGTGCTGCACCAAGCCCTGATATGGCCGGCTTGACCCAGGTGGTAGCTGCGTTGAGAGAGGAGGTTCGGGCACTGGCATCGAGTAGTACTCCCATCATACCACCTATGCCTGTCCCGACCACCGTACGACTAAACTTTGAGATTGATTTATTTGCTGATGAGGAGCCTCCGATGGATAGAGGCAAGCGACACCGCAGTCTGGAGGATAGGGGTGCGAGTGATGCTGAGTACGAGAATGATCTGCGGAGGGCGATTAAAGCCTCTCGGGTAGAGTACCATGCGACCTAGATTGAGGCAGAGCAGAGGGCGCGTGGTGCATCTGCTAGCCTGGCAGTTTCTCCACCGGATGCACCTTATACCATACAGTCTGATGATCCCGCTGCTGGAGGGCCCACTTCCAATACTTAGAGCACCATAGGTATGCCTCCACTCCCTTGCATTTGATTGATATCGATGCATTGAGGGCATTGAACCATGTTTAGTTGGGGGTGGGGGTGTACCACCACTTGGGGTTTTTTGTTGCCGTGTTTCTTTTCCCCCGAGTGTGCTATCATAGTAGAACCGACATGTTTAGGATGTTATTGATGATGTTTTTGTGTTTCTTGCTAAAATTAGGAGAAAAATAATGGAACTGTAGTGCAGTCCAGTTTTGAATAGATTTTTATGTGTTTTGAATGCTAAGGATACCCCTCCTAAAATTTCTATTTTTGAATTGTGCGAATAGCATGCTTGTGTGTGACAGCTGTTGGATCGAGTTATGGCATTAATATTATAGACAAAATAACCGTAGCTAGCATTGCATGAACGGATAGATAATAGTTGGTAATACAACCCTGTGCTATGTGTGTGTGAGGTCATTACTTAGTTAACCGTGTGTGTGCAATCCAGAACTTGCTCGGTTAGTCTTGCCTAAGTTAAAGGATAGGGATTAGGAAAGGATCATAGACCGTTTTTGAACAAAGTCCACTTTTAGACTAAATACCAAACCAAATGAATAAGTATCCCTTGATCCCGAGTTTGAGCCACAATTGTCCTATTTCTTTCATTAGCCTATTCACTTTCCTATTTTAACTACAATGAACCTGTCTTGGCCCTTGTCCCTCCTTGGACATTGTGTACCTCAACTCAGGAAAATCGCCTGAGTTGTGGCTATTATAAGGGTGCGTAGATTGAGTTGGGTATGAAGAAGAGATAAATAAAAGAAAAAGGGAAAACAGGTTTGGGTGTGAAGAAAAGAAAAAAAAATATAATAATGTGAGAAGAAGAGAAATTGCAAAAGAAAAAAAAAAGGTTGTGCTGAGAGGTTTGAGAAAAAGAATCACACCCAAAATCTGAAAATAAAAGAAGGGAGAATAAAAATGAAAAAGGTATGAAGTTGGAGCCAAAAAATAAAATAAAATAGTGTAGTGTCAAGGAGGGTTGAGTCACTATACCCATATGCACCATACCTTTCCCTAAGCCTGCATTACAAGCCGAGTAAAGTCCTATAGTGATCCTAGTCCGACTGTCCAAAAATGAAGGCGTATAAAATAAAGGCAAGCCTATGGTATTTAATGCACACTGTCTTAACTTCTTTGAGAGCGTGAGTGTTTTGACCTCGTCCCTATGTTGATATTCATTAGTATACTGAGAGTGCATGGGACGTGTTTGATTGTGAGAGCACATGGGTTGCATAATTAGCTGCTAGTTGTTCGAGTAATGCCAATTGCATATACACTTAGGTTTTTGTGCGTAATCTGGTGCCATTGCTTGATCCCTTCTGTATCATGACCATAGGCTTCTTACATACACACTTTGGTTTTACTTTGAAAAGAGGAGGGGTCGAAAAAAGTTTTGTGCCAAAGGCAATGAATAGACTACCATAGGTCCCTTAGGTTTCTCTTAGTTAAGCATCGTGTATGTGTATTTTTGTTTTGTTTGCCTGAGAAAATGCAAACGTTCTAAGTTGAGGGTGTTGATGTGCCATGGTTATATGGCACTTTCGATACTTAAAAAAAGGAAAATATGCAATAACTTGGGTGTGTTTTGTTGGGATGATGTGGTTTCTGTCTTAATTTGCAGGAAAATAGGTTTTAAAGGCAAAATGATCAAAAGAGGAAGAATCAGGCCCGAAGACGAAGTGTCTGAAGATGAAAGAATGGATCTGCACCTGAGTGTGACCTACGACATCACTCACGAGCCATGATTACCACTCACGAGTCGTGAGTTGCTGTCGTGAATCGATTTCCAGAGGTCTAACATGTTGCCTGAGTTTCATGACAGGACTCACGCCACGTGAGTCCACCTACGTGGCGTGACTTGTTGGCGTGAGTCCACCTCAGAGGTTCAAAAAAAGAGCATGATTTCCACAACACATGTCACGTGCCGTGACTTGGTTCTAAGACACCAAGTCGCCTTGGGTTATACACTTTTCCTCAAGGCAGAGGTTTTGCCCACTTCAAAAACATGTACTCCGTCGAAGGCAAAGAGGTTTTCAGCAACCCTAGAGCTAGTTCAACTTGAAGACTCTCTTTTTCTCTATACAGAATTCCTGGCTATTTTCATGGCTTTTCGAGCAGGCCGTAGGCAGAGATTAAACACAGAAAACATGGAAGAACACTTGGGAGACTTGGCGTTCGACTCTGTCAAAGAAATAATATGTACCAAACTGCAAATTTTGTTTGATCAACATATGACTCTGCCCAACGGCCAAAGGTTTCGATTGCCCGATGGACTTAGAATAGAAGATATTGTGGAGCAAAAAGGACTTGTGCAAGCAAGTGACACTTTACTTCAAGCGAATAGTGCTGCCTCACTTTCTTTAGCTAGGCTGAGAAGCCGATTCCCCTTGATCCAACGGGGGATTGGCTGGGAAGGGGAGCTTGGGCCCTCAAGAATCCACCTACCGCCAGGGGGGAGCATTCCTTGGAGAAACTCCATACCCTTCTTTCGGATCTCGAGTCAAGGTGAGTAAATTTCGAGTCCTTCTCTCAATTAAAAGGGAAGGTACCCCTGCGAAGGGGTTGGGACGAACACGATACCGTGAAAACTGCCGACTCTATTCTCCTATTTTGTTTTGGATAGGACTAGTTTTGTATCTATAAATACCCCTATGTAGTCCTAAGTGCGAGAGTTGGACAATTTACTACTTTGAGAGTTATTTCATACTGTTTCATACATATTTTTGGTTTTGTATTCACAAACCCTAATTTGAGGTTTATTGATAATTGAAATTTCAATTTTCATTCATTCTCGTGAGATCAGAATTATGCTTTCATCTTTGAATTATGCTTGTGTTCTTACAATTATGAGCAGCTAAACCTATCAACTAGGGTTGTGTGAACCATGAGGAATTAACGAAACCGGTTAAGTGCAAAGCAACTTTGTATTGCTGTGTATGCATGTATTGTTGTTTCCTTCGTTGTGATTGCTTTTCTAACGGTTGAAAACGTTCGAAACTCGCCTATATTCTAGACTTTCTCAAGAGAGAGGTAGAGATTGGGAAAAGGAGATAACAACAGAGATTTGAAGCTATCAACCTTCATCTAATAACCGGAGCCTTAGCGGGAAAGGTTATCTGAAATCCAAGGCAAGGGTTAGTATTGCGACACTCGGAGTCCGAGAGGAGAAGAGTGAAATTTGTCTAATGAAGGTCGAGAGACAGTTAGATGAACCTAACTTGTTAGATTTTGCATGTAGTGCAACAGGGAAATCTTGTTAAGTACAAGTAACCGGTGGAGTTAAGGAATCATTGGGGATCACAGTCCTACTGAATTGCTCTTATTGTTTACAAACTCAATATAACCAGCAATTGTCATTATTACTATTCACTAGCAAAACCCCCCAGTTTTATTTACATTCCAATTATTCCATCTGGTAGTCTACTCATACTTTGACCTATTCCCTGTGGGATCGACCCCAACCTAGTTGGGTTCTATATTTGATTTAGCGACTGCATTGTACTTTTTCGGAGGTATATTTTGGGCGACATCAAGTAGTAATGAAAGAAGAAGGTGATATACAATAATGATAACTAGAGAAGAAAGGACATATAATAGTATTAAGTATGCAGCTAAACACAAGGTACTAAACTGAGGGAGCTAGCCTAACATCCTAAATGTCACGAGGGTTACAACCAAGAAGGGTGCTAGCTTTAGCACAATCAGAACATCTAAATCAAAATATGAATAATCACAAGGTAGTTAAATAACAAGGCTCGTAATAACAAGGTGAAAGGAACTCAAAAGTGTACCTATAGCCTGGGTATAAATCCATAACCATTCTGCTAGAAACTATACAATAATACCCAAATAGTAATACAATTGGTCAAACCCAGACATACTATAACCTAACCGAACCACCATAAGCCCAAAAGGTACAAATAGTTACTCAACAAACAACAAACATCACCTATACCTATCCAAGCCCCCATAAGATCAGTAGGTACAAGCACCAAACAATTATATTGGTGATAGATAATGCATATGAATGAATGAATGCAACATAAATCCATTATTGCTATATCCACTGAGTGCTATATCGTACAAAGTATATACACCTCTTTCGGCTCATCGACGTGCATGGTAGGACCTATAAGGTATCCCTTTCTTTGGCACATGGTTCTAGGATAGAGGGACCCACATTGGGCTCAGGATATCCGTGTATACTATCTGGTCCCAAGATAGGACTTTTAATAATCATCTATAATAAATCTGCTCCATAGTACCAAAAATAAGTAAGAGTATAATAAGTGCTCGAAATTGATCCAAGCCTAAACAAGTTGAAAATCCATAAAATCCCATGTCCGTGATCGAATCGAGACTAAAATGGTAGAATAGTGTAGAAAGAGTCAAAATATTCCTCGACTGAAAGAAGTAAATAATGATAAATGAGTAGGTTAAAAATAGACCAAAATTTGCCCCGGTTTAAGTTTTCAAGGTAGTATGTTTAGTTCAAAAGACAAAAGACCATAGGCCAATAATAAAGGTGGTATAACTTCCATTTTATAAACTAAATTGAGAGTGAAAGGTGGGAATAAATCCCTTTTTAAAAATAGTTAGCAAAACAATGATTTTATTGGAATCATAAAACTAAATATGTGTGAAAGCGTATAAATGTATGCATGCCATCACCAGTACCCTAACAATAGAAATGTAAGCACTCAAGCTTCTATAAATTGAAATCATATCTCTTCAAGAGCACAAAAAACTAACCTAGAATCCAACTGGTCTCATAACCAAGGCCTCGGGCCTAACAATATATAGAAATATACTAAGGTAAACAAGGGCATCACGCTTATGGGAGGATTTAATTAGAGAATATCATCTTTATAGAAATGTACTACCCCAAATACTTCACTAAGGATTACTAAATACAACCTAAGGTTATAACAGGTATATAAGCGAGCTTAACATAACCCTAAAACTATTGTGAGTATTCATAATGGCTTGTTCCACCGTTACTAAAAATATATGCGGTAAAGGTATACGAATCTCATCTGTCATAGGTGTTAGGATCAATTCCTTGATATGTGAGTGCATTGTTTATGAGTTAAGGTCATACAATACCCCTAACAAAAAGTTAAGTTGAAAGTGTCCATACCGATTTAGTTTTGGGCTAAGTTTAAACTAGGGTAAAATTAAAACATGCCCTCCTTCTAGAATATAAGAAGTTATACAGACAAATATCCACCAAATTAAATATCTCTGAGTCTTCTTTCCAATGCAACCAACCGTTCATCAATCCGGTTCCTGAGTAAAATGTTATGACTATTTTACTGAAGACTGTCTGTACTGAAAAGCTGAGGCCACCGTAGTGGGATCAGGTCGTTATAGCGGGAATTTTCCTGCTATAGCAGGACAACAATAATTTATAACCTTATTTTGATGGATTTCAGTCCATGAACCCCAAAATTTCATTCCTAATAACTAGAGGGGTGATTTGCTCATGGTTAGGGTGGAAATCCTTCGTTGAGGTAAGATTTTTACTCCCTTATAACTTTGATTAATCTGTTCATCTTCTAGAATCATTAGAACGGGGAATTATGGTGAAATTATTGTGGTTTAAAACACTAGGTTCATGAAATTGAGGGGAAAACCTATGGGTATATGTATTTTCACCTAGAATTGATTTTAGATTGTAAACTAACTCTTCCTAGTATGAAATTATGGTTCAAAAATATGAATTTTGATGGTTGGGGTCCTTAAATTCTATAAATATGGGACCTTTAGCTCTAAAACCCCATTAATGGAGGTGGGTTGAGTATGATAGAGCTAGTTAGTGATTAATTGACCCTTGGGTATTGTTATACACCATAAATAAGGGTAGAATTAGTGTGTTTGAATTCTCAAAGTATCTATTTGAAGAGTAATTGATTAATTACTCTTATACTTATTGTTTATTAGATGATTTAGCCTCTGGAAACGTGAAGAAGAGGGAAGATCATCTATAATATAGCTAACTTGTTGCTGCACCTTGGCGTCTAGGTAGGTTATGGTTTATGAGTAGTAGACCGTGGTTTGTAATCGTATCCATAATATAGATTTGACAGGAGAAATCATGCTTAGGCCTGCGAGTATGGAGTTTGTATGGATAAAACATGTATTTAATGTAATAAGGACTTTATTTTGGGTTATTATGTTAATGTATGAACTTGATTTTATGTGTGTTTGAAATACGAGATGATCTTGCTTAGGGTTAGTGATAAGAATTAATTATGGTATGGGGAGGTGGCCACATAATTTAATAGCCTAAATTTAGGTTAGCCAAGGGTTAGAAAGTAAAAGGTATAAAGTGTATGACTAAAGCTAGATTGTAAGTTGAAAAGAGTTGAATGGTTGGATGATTGGCTAATGGAGTAGGGTTTTGAGCATAGTTATGACTTGAATGTAAAGATTGCTTGAAAATTGCGGAATCCCCAATCTCTGTATAAATAATGGATGATTGGATTTGTGAATAAATTTATGAATGTTGAACTAGAGTTTAGACTCCATTGGGTTGAATGTGCACCCCTTAAATTAATACTTGAAATTTATGACTATTGCTTGCCAATGCTAAGTTGAATAAGCTGTGAATTGGACTTCATACATGCGGTAATTGATGAAACCAATGAATCATAGCTACTTGTGATTTGGTGTGTTAAAGAATGATTATTGTTTACATAGAATGATTAACTTGAGTTTGCCAATACCTTGGTGAGTGTGATGGTTCCTTGAGTGAAATATATTTATCTGTTATCTGATATTATATTTGGTTTCATGAGTGAACCAGGTTTATGTGTTACCTGATATTATATTTGTTCCTTGAGTGAATCGGGCTTTTGTGTTTTCTAATATTATAGTTAGTTCTTTGAGTGAACTGGGTTTATGTGTTATCTGATATTATAGTTGGTTCCTTGAGTGCACCAGGTTTTTTTCTCCACTTGTTATATTTGGTTCCTTGAGAGAATTGGGATTTGTGATCATTGTTGTTATTATTGATTATATAGAATCCTTTAGTGGTCTGGGCTAAGGATATAAGTGACTAGCATATATTTTGTTATTTTCTACTTACTCGTGTATTTAATACAAGGGGTAAGTTATTGTTGTTGAGTCATGATTGTTGACTTGGTTAATGATTGATAGTTAGGGTCTTGACTAGGTTTAATGTCTTTATTGATTTACACTTGACTGAATTATTTGGTGTTGTTTGAGAAAGGCTAAATGTTAAATATATTTGAGGTAAAGGTAGTGTTAAGGTGTTCATGGTTGTACTTTTTTAGATTGACTTATAATAACTATTGGGGTTAAATAAGTGAGAGTTATGATGGATGATATTTGATGTAAAGGGTGATGCATAATTAGTGAGGTTAAGTGTGAATGGTAGAAGGAGAATGTCAATGGTATATATTGACTACTAGTATTGAAATGGATACAAACAAAGTCCTCAAGAATAAGAATGTAATATTCTTAGGTAACATAAGTGGATGAAAGTGATGTGAATTAAATTGTTAAATAAGTTGTCATGTTCTCTTTTATGTGATTTCTTTATTGTGTTTACGTGATCTAATCCTAGTCGGCCTATTATACCTACCTGTATATGTGGTATTACTAATACTACTCATGTTATACCTTTTTTAGGTATAGTCTGGTTGCAGGATCAGTTGATGTTTCTCAGATGACATGGATAGTGATCTCCAACAGCTTCTAGTCTTCTCTTTCTTATTGTGGGAGCTGTGTCCTTTGTGCTATCATTTACTTATTAGAGGCTCTTATACATTGTCTAGACTAGGTCCTCTAGAAAGGTGTTTTTATTCTTTGAGCTTTTGGAAAAGGTTGTATAGTTATCAAATTTTGAAGTTTTTAATCAAAATTGTTTATAACTTTTGCATTATTTTGAAAATGTGGTAAGGCTTCTCCTATATAGGTAAAACAGAGTAGGTGCTCTCACAATCCAGCTAGTTGGGTCGTTACAATTTGTATTAGAGTCCAGGCTACCGGTCTCTCAAGTATAAGAGCAAATGT
This sequence comes from Capsicum rhomboideum, assembly GCA_031232105.1. Lineage (NCBI taxonomy): Eukaryota > Viridiplantae > Streptophyta > Magnoliopsida > Solanales > Solanaceae > Capsicum > Capsicum rhomboideum. The sequence continues at coordinate 54,833,672 of CP124716.1, read as the reverse complement.
CAAGTAGAGTCCTGTGGATTGGTGTGTAGATGTCCGCATCAAATTCTCGGGAAGCTATGATACATTTTTTAATTATTTCCATTTCTTCTTTCCTATCGTGCTACCTCAGTTTTTGTCTATTAGGGTTGAGCCCAATTGGTAGCTAGTCAATTTTAATTGGTATCTCTACAATCTTAATTAGAATCTAGTCGATTCCAATTAGTATCTTGAAGAGTTCACAATTGGAACCTAGTTGTTTCCAATTGGTATCTATCTATAAGAGTTGAAACTGAATTATGATGAAATTGATTGATTGTAACTTTATTGGTGTATTATAAGATGTGATTGTGATCTTGGCTTTGCTTGGCGGTTGTAACTGGTAGGGTTAATAAAAGTGTTGTTCGAGTTAACCATTTAAACAAAGGATTTATTATGGTTTTGAATTTTGTGATAACTTAGTTTTGTATTGATGGATAAAGAAATTGTTTGCTATGTGGTTTAAGTGGAAAATTATATGCTAAATGCTGGGCATGATCTTATTATTGGTAAAATGGTAAGGGAAAGATTGTATATGATTGTGGAAACTCTTGTTTCAAACAATTGGTATGTGAATAAGTACCATGAAAAAGGGGATATTGGCATAACTGAAAGTTATAATTTTTATTGATGCTTATTTAAAGAATAACTGAGGCAAGGTGGAACTTATTGTTGTTAGTTATGTTCTTGACTTGATGAATTGTCTGTCATAACTAATTATACTTGCCTGGTTATAGGTTGTTGTCATTGGTTAGGGTGCTTCCTTGGCGGGTTTATGTATTGAATTATACCTTTTGATTTGTTGATATTGATGGAGATAAAGTTAAGTAAAGGTGTTGTGGACTTGTTATTAGAGGTCTTTATGCATAGTCATATCCCTCTTATTGTTGCACGATGATACTTGATTAGTATTTCTCCTTGAGTGGTTGAGGTATGTTGCGGTCAGTAATTTGACTAGCTACAAGCTAGTTGTGAGGCTAAATAAGTATAGTTTGTTCCTGGGTGATAACTAAAAATACGGTTGTTTATAAACAAATGATTATTGATGGTCGCATAGACTAATGTGAGTTGTGGAGGAGAATTTACGTGTTAATGAAGCCCATAGTGGTGTGTTGGTTGATGGTTATATTCTTAGACATTGATCATTGAGGTATGAATAAGAGTCTTAAAGTAGGTGTCTCGAGGGGAAAACACGGTGTAGTGTTTGGTGATATTGTGTTCGTTAAAGCATTGGTTAGGGTGTAATTGCCCGAGTATAGTTTTACTAGAATGAGAGTTGATAAAATCTCAGGCTAGGGTGGGTTCCAATTAAAATCTGGCAAGTGGGTAGCTAAGGTGCAGCTTAAGAAACTCTGGAAGTAGTGTCCTTCTAATTCCAACCTCATGCTTTTCTTTACCCAATGCCCATTCGGGGGCGAACGAATGGTAAATTGGTATCTATTGTAACAAACCTATTCCGTCATTACTAAAAATATCTATGGTAAAGGTATACAAATCTCATTCATCATAGGTGTTCGGATTAATTCCTTGGTATGTGAGTGCATTGGTTGTGAATTAAGGTCATACAATACCCCTAGCGTAAAGTTAGGTTGTAAGTGTCCTTATAGATTTAGTTTCGAGCTTAGTTTAAAATAGATTAAACTTCAAACAAGCACTCCTCCTAGAATATAAGGAGTTATGGGGACCAAATCCACCAAATAAAAGATTTCTGAGTCTTCTTTCCAACGCAACCGACTGTTTGTCAATCTAGTTCCTTAGTAAAAAGTTATGACTGTTTTACTAAAGACTGTCCATGCTGAAAAACTGAGGCCGTTGTAGCGAGATCAGGTTGCTATAGTGGGAATTTACCTGCTAGATCAAGACAACAACAACTTATAACCTTATTTTGATGGGTTTCAGTCCATAAACTCCAAAATTTCATTCCTAATCCTAGAAGGGCGATTTGCTCATGGTTAGGGTGGAAATCCTTCGTTGAGGTAAGATTTTTACTCCCTTTTAACATCAATTAATCCGTTGATCTTATAGAATTATTATAATGGGAAATTATGGTGAGATTTTTGTGGTTGAAAACCCTAGGTTCTTGAAATTAAGGGGAAAGCCTATGGGTACATGTATTTTCATCTAGAATTGATTTTAGATTGTAAATTAACTTTTCCTAGAGTGAAATTATGGTTCAAAAATATAAATTTTGATGATTGGGGTCCTTAAATTCTATAAAGATTTGTCCTTTATCTCTAACACTCCATTAATGGAGATGGGTTGAGGATGATAGAGCTAGTTTGTGGTTAATTGACCTTTGGGTATTGTTATACACCACAAATTAGGGTAGAATTAGTGGGGTTGAATTCCCAAAGTATTTATTTGAAGAGTAATTGATTAATTACTCTTATACTTATTATTTATTACATGATTTAACCTTCAGAAATGTGAATAAGAAGGAAGATCATTCATGGTATAGCATACTTGTTGAAGCAGCTTGGTGCCCAGGTAGGTTATGGTTTATGAGTAGTAGTCTGTGGTTAGTAATCATATCCATAGTATAGATTTGATGGGAGAGATAATGCTTAGGCCTGCGGGTATGGAGTTTAGATGGATAAAATATGGATTTAATGTAATAAGGACCTAATTTTGTGTTATTATGTTAATGCATGAATCCTTGATGAGTGTTTTGTGTTTGTATGACTCCATGGTGGATTGCAATGTGAATTATGAGAATATAGATGATAATGAGATTGTGTGATAATCTAGTCATTCGACCTTAATACCATAAAAAGGGTGAACTTGATATTATGTGTGTTTGGAATACAGGATTATCTTGCTTAAGGTTAGTTATAAGAACTGATTATGGTATGAGACAACGGTCACATAATTTAGGAGCCTAAAGTCAGGTTAGGCCAAGGGGTAGAAAGTAAAAGGTATAATGGTGTATGACTAAGGCTAGATTGCAAGTAGACTAGAGTTAAATGGTTGAATGATTGGCTAATGGAGTAGGGTCTTAAACCTAGTAATGACTTGTATGTAAGAGTTGCTAGATAATAGCAAAATCCCTGGTCTACGTATAAATAAAAGAGGATTGGATTATTGAATAAATTTATGAATGTTGAACTAGAGTTTAGACTCCATTGGGTTGAATGTGCACACCTAAAATGAATACTTGAAATTGATCACTATGGCATGCGAATGCTTACTTGAATAAGCCATGGATTGGTCTTTAGATATCCTATAATTGATGAAACTAATGAATCATACCTACTTGTGATTTGGTGTGTTAAAGAATTTTTGTTGTTTGCATGAAATAATTAAATCGAGTTTACTAAGTGCTTGGGTGTTGTTTATTATTGCAATGCATACTTAAGCAAGGTAAATGTTAATGATATCCTAAGTGTTAATCATATATAATGAGGTTATATAAAGGCTTGTTGACTGTACAAGTATGATTGCTTATACTCATTGTGGCTGTAATTATTGTGATATCTGTTATTATTGTGGGATGTACCGGTATTTGAGGCATCTTTCCAAGATTGGTTGATATCATTGGTTAGCTCTGGTTCTACGCTGGTATAGTCTTTATGATTCATTGGTTGGCTCGGGTACCATGCCGGTACAGTACATGGACAAGAGCTTGTCCCTTGAAGGTCTTGGCTAGTGGGTGACAATAAGACCCTTAGCATATGTGTATAAGGTATTAGCGAGTGTGACCATTCCTTGAGTGATCTGGGTTTATATGTTAACTGATATTATATTTGGTTTCTTAAGTGAACCAGGTTTATGTGTTACTTGATATTTTATTTGTTCCTTGAGTGAACTGGGATTAGGTGTTATATGATATTATATTTGGTTCTTTGAGTGAATTGGGTTTATGTGTTATCTGATATTATATTTGGTTCCTTGAGTGGACCAGGTTTGCTTCTTGACTTGTTATATTTGGTTCCTTTAGAGAACCAGGATTTGTGATCATTGTTGTTATTATTGATTATATATGATCCTTGAGTGGTCCGGGCTAAGGATATACAAAAATGATATATATTCTGTTATTGTCTACTTACTTGTGTGTTTGATACAAGGTGTAAGTTATTGTTATTGCGTCATGGTTTTTGACTTTGTTAATGATTGATAGTCAGGGTCTTGGCTTGGTTTAATGTCTTTATTGATTATACTTGACTGAATTATTTGGTGTTGTTTGAGAAAGGCTAAATGGTAAATATATTTGAGGTAAAGGTAGTGTTAAGGTGTTCATGGTTGTACTTGTTTAGATTGACTTATAATAACTATTGGGGTTAAACAAGTGAGAGTTATGATGGATGATATTTGATGTAAAGGGTGATGCATAATTAGTGAGGTTAAGTGTGAATGGTAGAAGGAGAACGTCAATGGTACATATTGACTACAAGTATTGAAATGGATACAACAAAGTCCGCAAGAATAAGAATGGAATATTCTTAGGTAACATAAGTGGATGAAAGTGATGTGAATTAAATTGTTATATAATTTGTCATGTTCTTTTTCTGTGATTTCTATATTGTGTTTATGTGATCTAACCTTGGTTGGATGAAGATATCTACCAGTATGAGTGGTTGTACTGATACTAATCTTTCTATACCCTTTTTGGGGTATAGTCTAGTTGCAGGATCAATTAATGTTTCTCAGGTGACATGGATAGTGATCTCCATCAACTTCTACTCTTCTCATTCCTATGGTGGGAGCTGTGTCTTTTGTGTTATCATTTACTTATTAGAAGCTCTTGTACATTGTCTAGACTAGGTCCTCCAGAAAGGTGTTTTTATTTATTATAATTTTGTTAAAGGTTGTATATTTATCATATTTTGAAGTCTTTAATCAAAATTGCTTATAACTTTCACATTATTTTGAAAGGGTGGTAAGTGTTCTCCTATCTAGGTAGAATAGGGTAGGTGCCCTTATGATCTGGCTAGTTGGATCTTGACAATTGGTATTAGACCCCAGGTTACCGATCTCACAAGTATAAGAGCAAATGTCGAGTAGAGTCCTACGGATTGGTGTGTAGATGTTCACATTAAATTCTCGGAAGCTATGATGTATTTTAAGAATTGTTTCCATTTCTTCTTTCCTATTGTGCTACCTCAGTTTCTGTCTATCTGGGTTGAGCCCAATTGGTATCCAGTCAATTTTATTTGATATCTCTACAATATTAATTAGAATCTAGTCGATTCCAATTGGTATCTTGAGGAGTTCACAATTGGAACCTAGTTGTTTCCAATTTGTATCTGTCTATAAGAGCTGGAACTTATGATTGTCATATGAATTATGATGAAATTAATTGATTGTAACTTTATTAGTGTATTATAAGATGTCATTGTGATCCTGGTTCTGCTTGGCAGTTGTAACTAGTATGGTTGATAAAAGTGCTGTTTGAATTAACCGTTTAAACACTGGATTTTTTATGGTTTTGAATTTTATGATAACTTAGTTATGTATTGATGGCTAAAGAAATTGTTTGCTATATGGTTTAAGTGGAAAATTTTATGCTAAATGCTGGGCATGATCTTATCATTGGTAAAATGGTATAGGGAAAATGGTATATGATTGTGAAAAATCTTGTTTCAAATAGTTGGTATGTGAATACATACCATAAAAAAGGGGCTATTATATAATTGAAAATTATAATTTCTATTGATGCCTATTTAAAGAATAGCTGAGGCAAGGTGGAACTTATTGTTGTTAGTCGTGCTCTTGACTTGATGAATTATCTGTCATAACTTATACTTTCCTAGTAATTGGTTGTTGTCATTGGTCAGGGTGTTACCTTGGCGGATTTCTATATTGAATTATGCCTTCTAATTTGTTGATTTTGATGGAAATAAAGTAAAGTAAAGGTGTTGTGGGCTTATTATTAGAGGTCTTTATGCATAGTCATATCCCTCTCATTATTGCACGATGATACTTGATTATTATTTCCCCTTGAGTGGTTGAGGTATGTTGCAGTCGGTAATTTGACTAGATATAAGATAGTTGTCAGGCTAAATAAGTATATCTTTTCCTCGGGTGACAACTAAAAAGATAGTTGTTTATAAACAATTGATTGTTGAGGGTCGAATAGACTAATGTGAGTTGTGGGGGAGAATCTATGTGTTAATAAAACCAATAGTGGTGTGTTGGTTGATGGTTGTACTCTAGATGGTCTATTCTTATGCGTTGATCATGGAGATATGAAAAAGAGTCTTAAAATAAGTGTCTCGAGGGGAAAATATGGTGTAGTGTTTGGTGATGTTGTGTTCATTAAAGCATTGTTTTGGGTGTAATTGCCCAAGTAGAGTCCGGATGAGAGCTGATAAAATCTCAGGCTAGGGTGGGTTCCAATGAAAATCTGGCGAGCGGGAAGGTAAGATGCAGCTTAAGCAACTCTAGAAGTAGTGTCCTTCGAATTCCAACCTCGTGCTTCTCTTCACCCAATGCCCATTCGGGGATGAACATATGGTAAATTAATATCTATTGTAATGACTTATTTCGTCATTACTGAAAATATCTGTGATAAAGGCATAGAACCTTATTTGTCATAGGTGTTAGGATCAATTCCTTGGTATGTGAGTGCATTGGTTGTGAATTAAGGTAATACAATACCCCTAGCACAAAGTTAAGTTGAAAGTGTCCTTACCTATTTAGTTTTGGGCTAAGTTTAAAATAAGGTCAACTTCAAATGATCACTCCTCCTAGAGTATAAAGAGTTATGGCGACCAATACCCATGAAATTAAATATCTCTGAGTCTTCTTTCCAACGCAGCCAACCGTTTGTCAATTCGATTCCTGAGTAAAAGGTTATGACCATTATACTGAAGACTGTTAATTCTAAAAAGTTGACGCTGCTGTAGCTGGATCAGGTCGCTATAGCAGGAATTTCCCCACTATAGCGGGACAACAATAGTTTATAACCATATTTTGAGGGGTTTCAGTCCTTAAACTCTAAAATTTCACTCCTAATACCTAGAGGGGCGATTTACCCATGATTGGGGTGGAAATCCTTCGTTGAGGTAAGATTTTTACTCCCTTTTAACATCGATTAATCCGTTCATCTTCTAGAATCATTAGAATGGGGAATTATGGTGAAATTCTTGTGGTTTAAAACCCTAGGTTCATAAAATCGAGGGAAAAACCTATGGGTATTTTTATTTTCACCAAGAATTGATTTTAGATTGTAAATTAACTCTTCCAAGTATGAATTTTGGTTCTAAAATATGAATTTTGACGGTTGGGGTCCTTAAATTCTATGATGATGGGACCTTTAGCTCTAAAACTCCATTAATAGAATTGGGTTGAGTATGATAGAGCTAATTGTTGGTTAATTGACCCTTGGGTATTGTTATACACCATAAATAAAGGTAGAATAAGCGGGTTTGAATTACCAAAGAATTTATTTGAAGAGTAATTGATTAATTACTCTTATACCTATTGTTTATTAGATGATTTAACCTTCGAAAACGTAAACAAGAAGGAACATCATCCATGGTATAACTTACTTATTGCAGAAGCTTGGTGCCCAAGTAGGTTATGGTTTATGAGTAGTAGACTGTGGTTAGTAATCCTATCCATAATATAGATTTGACAGGAGAAATCATGCCTAGGCCTGCGGGTATGGAGTTTAGATGGATAAAATGTGGATTTAATGTAATAAGGACCTAATTATGTGTTATTATGTGAATGTATTAATCCTTGATGTGTGTTTTGTGTTTGTATGACTCCATGGTAGATTGTAATGTGAATTATGTGAACATAGATGATAATGAGATTGTGTGAGCCTATAGTCTAGTGATTTGACCTAAATTCCATAAAATGGGCGAACTTGATATTGTGTGTGTTTGGATTATGGGATAATCTTGCTTAAGGTTAGTGATGTGAACTAATTATGGTATGAGGAGGTGGCCACATAATTTAGGAGCCTAAAGTCAGGTTAGGCCAAGGGTTAGAAAGTAAAAGGTATAAAGGGTTTAGACTACATTGGGTTGAATGTGCACTCCTAAAATGAATACTTGAAATTGATGACTATGTCTTGCGAATGCTTACTTGAATAAGCCATGGATTGGTCTTCTGACATGCTGTAATTGATGAAACCAATGAATCATAGCTACTTGTGATTTGGTGTGTTAAAGAATGAATGTTGTTTACATGAAGTGATTAACTCGAGTTTACCAAGTTCTTGGGTGTTGTCTATTATTGCAATGCGAGCTTAAGGATGGTAAATGTTAATCATATCCTAAGTGTTAATCACATATAATGAGGTTATATTAAGGCTTGTTGACTATACAAGTATGATTGCTTATTCTCATTGTGGCTGTGATTGTTGTAATAGCTGTTATTATTATGGGAAGTACTGGCATTTGGGTATCTTCACAGGATAGGTTGATATCATTGATTGGCTTGGGTACCATGCCGATACAATATTAATGATTCATTGGTTGGCTCAGGTACCACGCCGGTACAATACATGGACAAGAGCTTGTCCCTTGAAGGTCTTGGCTAGTGGGTGACCATAAGACCCTTAGCATATTTGTACAAGGTTTTAGTGAGTGTGATGTTTCATTGAGTGAACAGGGTTTATGTGTTATTTGATATTATATATGGTTCCTTGAGTGAGTCGAGATTTATGTGTTACCAGATATTATATTTGGCTCCTTGAGTAAACTGGGCTTATGTATTATCTGATATTATATTTGGTTCTTTGAGTGAACTGTGTTTATGTATTATCGATATTATATTTGGTTCCTTGAGTGGACCGATTTTGCTTTTTGTCTTGTTATATTTGCTTCCTTGGGAGAACTAGGATATGTGACTATTATTGTTATTATTGATTATATTGGATCCTTGAGTGGTCCATGCTAAGGATATAAAAGAATGGCATATAGTCTGTTATTGTCTACTTACTTGTGTACTTGATCCAAGATGTAAGTTATTGTTGTTTAGTCATGGTTGTTGACTTGGTTTAATGTTTTTATTAATTACACTTGACTGAATTAGTTAGTATTATTTGAGAAAGGCTAAATGGTAAATATATTTGAGGTAAAGGTAGTGTTAAGGTGTTCATGGTTGTACTTTTTTAGATTGACTTATAATAACTATTGGGATTAAACAAGTGAGAGTTATGATGGGTGACATTTGATGTAAAGTGTGATGCATGATTAGTGAGGTTAGTGTGAATGGTAGAAGGGGAATGTGAATGGTACATATTGACTATTAGTATTGAAATGGATACAACAAAGTCTGCAAGAATAAGAATGGAATGTTCTTATGTAACATAAGTGGATGAAAGTGATTTTATTAAATTGTTATATAAGTTGCCATGTTCTCTTTTATGTGATTTCTATATTGTGTTTACATGATCTAACCCTGGTCGGCCGATGATACTGTAACACCCCGTACATTTCTGAACCTAGTTGATTACTGTAACATTCATGGAATTATTTAAAAATGAGATTGTTGGGGTATTACACATTAAATTTGTTGGGTTGAATTTTGTCTTGTGCCATTGGGCTCAATTGAGGCCCAAAATGATGCAAAAGACATGGCCCAAAGATGGCAAATGATCCATTCTTCCATGTTGACCAAGTAAACATGGCATTTACTGACCAAGAATTGGATAAGGATGACTACAAGGACTATATAAAGGCACAAAAATAGATTTTTTATTCATTACAACTCTCATGCCATTTCTAGAATTATCCAAGACATTTCACACTCATCACAAACCCTAAGCCATCACCCCCTTGGACAAGATCATCCTCTTGAAAGCTTTGGTAAGTGTTTACTTTCATGGTTTAGTAAATTATATTCTTAAGATGGTGTATAAATCATGTTGGTTATGTTGTCAAAGTGTTGGACAGTTCACTATGTGTAAAACAGTTTACTTTTGTTTAATTGGTGAAGGGTTTTGCCTTCTAAACTTGAAAGTGGACATGTGGTCTTAAAGGAAGTGAGTTTAATGGATTAAATATCAACATGTAAGATGTGTTTATGTCCTTAAATTGTTTTCTATTTGTGTATAACGTTTGGAATTGTTGTTGTGGAATTTTTGCATGGAATTGGTGACATATTGAAAGGAAAAATGTGGTTTTGGTGATGTTCATGTGTCTTGTGAAACCATGATGGTTCATTGGCATCCAAGTGACCTAAAATATGAAAAGAGAAGTTTACATATGGCCTTGGACCATTTATTACAAAAAAGGACCCAAAAGAGACCCTTTTTGGCGGAACCGGGCATCCGCCCTCGTGTCTGGAGCACCTGCGGGCGCAGGTGCCAATGTAGGTGGCTTTGGACAAGGACAGAGGGGCACCTGCGTCTGTACCTTATCCACCTGCGGGGGTGGGTGGACCCACATCCCAGTCCAGAATTTCATTTTGTGTGTTTTTGTCTCTCTTTGATCCTCGAAGGCCCCTATACCCTTCTTGGATGTAATTATCAACTTATGGTACCTTTTGAATGACTTTAAGGGGTCGTTCGGAAGCATGTTGGATTATATCAATTATGTATTATTGTCAATGTGTTATTGTGAAAGGTATTGGGATGACTTGATGGAGTAATTGTGACGTCGTGTTCATAAGGAAGTGTCACGGATAAACTTGGTGTGAAATGCTATTGGTTTATGATGTCTTGGCCAATATGTGGAATGTTGTGGTGTTGTTGGTATGGTAATGCAGTGAGTTGTATAGTAGAAGGATGAAATGACGCTATATAGCAGTCACGTAGCTCATTGTCGTCTTACGCACTTGTAAGGTGGTTAGTTGTTAACGTGAGCTCCGTTATATACTTGTGTTGTAGAATAACACGTAAGGAAGGAGCTGGATTATTGTATTCACATATAGGACTGTGTATCCATATTGGGAAGATAAGGTATGTAAGGTTACTCTTTCCGTATCCTTTGGCAGCACCTATTATTCTCATTGTTACTGACTTGTTTCCATTTTGAAATGTTCCAAAGTATCTCATTTCAGGTTTGACATATATTGTTATTCACATGTTCCTTATTCATTGACCAATTTTGATTCACATGTCTCTTATTCATTGACTGATGTTTCAAAGTTCCAATAATGTTACAACCACCAACGTATCACTCTTATAACAAAAGTAAAGGAATAAAGTAATGCATATATGGTTTATCATTTGAGAACTGAGACGGCTCAAAGGGGCACATAAGTCTAGCTAGAACTTATCCCGAGATTATTGGATCAATGGACAGCATCAAAGGGGCACATAAGCCTAGCTCTAGCTGATCCTAATGTTATGATTATGTTATGACCCACCGATAAGGTGGATGGTTATGATGTGACCCACCGATAAGGTGGATGATTATGCTATGACCCACTAATCAGTGGATGAATATTAATGATGATGAACGTAAAGACAAAGAAATTTATGAATGTAATGTACATGGTTCCACACATCTAGAACGATGGTTTATCCATATTGACGATTCTCTTATATTTGATTTCATTGACGTACTTATGTATCATGCAGTCTCTTATAGCCTTACATACTTAGTACATTCTTCGTACTGACGTCCCTTGGGGGACTTACCTTACTTGCTGTAGGCACAGGTGCTAGTAGACCTCCACAGTAGGCTACGGGTCATCTACGGATCATTGGTGACTTTAGGATTTGTTATGTATCTGTTAGAGGCTTTTGTAGACGTTGTGGGACAAATGAACGAAAGTAAAGAATGTATGCTTTTGACTTGATGGCCCTAACAACCAAGTTTTATATATATTATATGTTTTTCCATGACTTCCGCCATTGGCATCTTATATCTATATATGATAGAGTGTTGTTCATTAGTGACATGCATATGAGTGTACATGAATGAAGATTGATTCTCTCGGGCCTCAACGGCTCCGGGTTCCTGTCCGCCCCAATGGGATTTGAGGCGTGACAGATACCTAACAGTACGTATGGTTGTATTGATACTACTCTTGCTATACCCTTTTGGGGTATAATTTAGTTGCAGGATCAGTTGATGTTTCTCAGGTGACATGGATAGTGATCTCCAACAACTTCTACTCTTCTCATTCCTATGGTGGGAGCTTTGTCCTTTGTGTTATCATTTACTTATTAGAAGTTCTTGTACATTGTCTAGAATAGGTCCTCCAGAAAGGTGTTTTTATTAATTATATGTTTGAAAAAGGTTGTATATTTAACAGATTTTGAAGTCTTTAATCAAAATTGTTTATACCTTTTGCATTATTTTGAAACGGTGGCAAGGATTCTCCTATGTAGGTGGAATAAAGTAGGTACCCTTACGATCCGATAAGTTGGGTCGTGACAATATTCTAGGCTAGTGCTCAAACTATAATTCTATTCTAAAATTCCCCCAAATAGGTCAAATATTGATAACAAGGTACAACTAGCCTTAAATCAATCCTATAAACCCCACCTAGCATGCAATTTATATAATACACAATCTTATAGAGAAGATTAGATCGTAGCCTACCTCGTAACTGAACCGCAGTCTTGAATTCTCCATAAATTGCTCGTCTCCACTCCTTGATCTCTGAAATTTGTCTCGCTATCAAATTCATAATCTATACATTAATTAGAGCAAACAAGACCCATTATGCAATATTAAGCTCCGAACTAAGAATCGAGTAAAATATAGGCTCGTGGGACCCGCTAATAGAATTCTAAAATTGAATTTATTACAAGGTCTGTTGAAGGACAAGAAATGCGTGCCCAAAAATCGAGCACAAATGGAGTCCCAACTTGGATTGAAATTAGTTTGTCAAGTCCAAGGGTCAAAATCCCCAAAATCAAGAATTTAGCAGATTTTGGGGACGGATAGAGACAAACAATAACAGAAAAAGACCAAGGATCATTCCAGTTTTATACTTGAGTTTAATGGGATGAAATCCCATTGATTTTCAAGCTCAAGATCGTAACAATGGAGGGGAAATGAGTTAAAATGAGTGAGAGAGATGAGGTCCAAAAATATATATCCAGCAGTGACCGCTTAAATAGCCACTAGTTGCTAAATTGGCTACCGCTAAAGCGGAAAATGACCACTAAAGCAGCAGTTGCACTAGGGGAGAGATACCGTTAAAGTGAAACCCTAGTAGCTTAAGCGATGCCCTGGTCGCTTAAGCGACGTCCACTAAAGCGACACTCTATCAGGTAGCCAAGTACCGCTAAAGCAGCACCAAGCTGCTAAAGTGGATACTGCTAAAGCGGCTCCCAAGCCACTTAATTAGCTACACCGGCTACCAAAACCAGAAATTTTACTAAGTCAAAATGGACTCCGATCGGGTGCTCGATATTTATTTGGGATACCGTACACACAAATGAACTATGCTACCCAATAAAATTTGGCATTCCAGTCTCAGCGAAACCATCAAAATTTCCATCTGAGGTCATTTTGACAAAAAGTGGGTTCTACATCCAAGGTTCTATTTTCACTAATTTCCAATCAATATCCCAAAACGAGCCTAGAAGCCTCACGATCTAAACCAAGGGTCTCCATAGCCAAAAATTAACATTTTGGAGCTAATAGAACTGTCGAAATCGTCATTTAAGGCTGTTTACTAGAAGTTTTGGTCGAAGACCAATTTCTCAACTTTAAAAGCTCCAAAACTGGAAAATAGGCTTAAAACCCAAATGAACTGCCAGGGAACCAAACCGATGGTCCCGACAAGTCATACATGACCTGTAGCCGCTATGGAAAAGCACAAACTGCAGAAAATACACAGAAATAGAAAAAATGACCTAGAGGGTCATTACAAGATGGATATTGAAAATAAGGCTATAGGGGTGGTGTAGACAATTATGATTCAAATTAATAATACGATTATGTTCCTAAGTATTGTGTAAATACAAGATGCAAGGGTATAATTAGGATGAATGTAGAGGTCTCAATCGATTAAAGAACAAGGAAGAGAGTAATGAACTGGTGATTAATGAAAAAAGGCAAAAAATATAGGCCCCTGGGTTCATAGACTGCAAAAAAACAAAGCCAAAATTCTATCTAGTAGAAGAGTTGTGGGGGATTCGAGGAATTGGAATGGGGTGAGAAACAAGAACCCTAACAAAAACAAAAAATTTAACAATGAATACCAAGCAACCCCCATGGTGGAGAACATATTTGATGTCCTAGTCACTGAGGAGAATATGCAGGAAATAGATAGTAACATAAACAACAAAACTATTTCAATTGTCCATGATATAGAAAGGCAAAAGATAATTAATATAACGTACGATAACAAAGGGGATAAAAGGAATAATTAGCAGCATATTTCAGCAAAAGAATGGGTCACTCAATCATTTGGTCAGATCTTGCAAGGAGGAGATCATCTCCATATTTGAGAGGCGGGCCTATTCAACAAAAAATCACAAAGCATGATCAATACAATGATGATAAGTGTATAAACATTAAATATGATAAAGAAGAGCAGAGTAGCAAGGCAAATATTACATCACATTCAAGAGATTTTACAGGAAATGGAGCAATGATAAATGTAGAGACCAAATAGTTGGCTTAGATTCTGCCAACCAAAGAATGTTCATCAACCACAATCAACAACATTGGCCATAACAACACTAGTGAAGCTAAAACAAAAATGATGGAGCAGGAGGAGAGTATAAATAATAACATAGTAGTGATGAAAATTTTAATGGTGGTATATACATATGTGCCATAAGTGTTATTGGTACAAAGGGAGTCTCTAAATAAAGTGGTATATGATATTATTTCACACAATTTGGGGGAGAAAGATGTTTTAGAGATTGGAGGTTCTGAATAAATAACCAATGTATATATGGATATAGAGGATTAAGAAGATGTAATGACCCATATTTCTAAAGAAGTAAACTTGTTTCCATGGATAATGAAGACTGCCAGAAAAGGAGAAAAATAAGGGGATGAAAAAAGTTCTCAACCCATCAGAATTCAGCCAAAGAAGAATAACATAGTGTCTAATTGTCTGTTATTTATTTGGAATATAAGGTCACTAAAGTCACAATAAGCCTTTCCAAGAGTTCAATTGTGCATAAGTTTCATAATTTTACCTTTATTGCATTACTTGAACCTTTCTAAAATAGTAGACACATCAACAAATAAAAAAGAAGACTAAGGATGCCAATTTCTACTTCTAATTGTAATGGACAAATCTGAATTTTTACCAACCATGATTTGACATTACAATTGTAATGGATACAAAGCAACAACTTACTTTACAACAGAAACATCAAATTCAGCCCTAGAGCTTCTTTGCTATAATAGTTTATGCTAAGTGTAGTGCTGAACAGAGATTGGCATTGTGTGAGTACATATACCAGTTGGCAGAGGGTATGAATAGCCCTTGGTTGGTTGGAGGTGATTTTATTCTGGAGGGAATGCTGAAGAAAAGATAAGGGGTCTTCCAGTGCTAGATGTTGATCATGAAGATTTTGAGTGTTGTATTTCAGCTTGTGAATTAGCAAAAGTTTAGTACAGGAGAACTCTTTCATATGGTGGAATGGAAGGGATGGTAATGATTGTATTTTTAAAAGGTTAGATAGGATTCTCATTAATCAAGAGATGCACAAGAACAGGTTCTGACCATGCTCTAATGTTCCTGACTTGTAAAGAAACTATTACCAGACATAGGAAACCTTTAAGGTTTCTAAAATTATGGACTGAACATGATTCATTTAAGAAGATTGTTAGATAGAACTAGGCTACTAATGCTTCTCAAAATCCTTTTGTAGACTTTAAGAAGAATATCAAGAGGGAAAAACTACCTTGACTAAATGGAGCAGGGAAACTTATGGTGATATTTTAAGCAGGTGATTATCAAAGAGAATATATACAGAATCAAAGAAAGATTGTTTGAAGAAATGCCAAATACTACAAATATAGTAGTCATGCAAAGAGCTTAAGCTGAACTTAAAATATATCTTCTCTTTGAAGAAATCTTTTGGCAACAGAAGTAGGTTACGATTGGTTTGAAAATGGTGATAGAAATACAAGATTTTTTCACAGTATTGTGAAAGGTAGAAGAAAAAGACTTCAATTGAAGAGAATTAAAAATAGCTAGGTATCTAGCTATAAGAAAAAAGGGATATAACAGCTAAAGCCATTGAATTTTATCATAAACAATACACACAGAAGAGGGATGCTACTACTTTTTCATTGTTGAGACATATATCTGATATCATTAGTGTAGATGAGAACTAAAACCTATGCAGGCAACTAGAGTTGAAAGAAGTTAGAAGAGCAGCTTTTAGTTTAAATGGGGACAGTGCTAGTGGCCTTGATGGTTTGATAGGTAAATTTTATCCATGTTGTTGGGATAGTGTTGGTAATGATATTCTAAGAATGGTGCAAGATTTCTTTGTTGGCAATTTTTTGCCTAAGTTCATCACTCATACTAATCTGGTTCTCTTACCAATGAAGGAGAGGATTTAATCCTTCTTAGATTTGAGACCTATCAGTTTGAGTAACTTCATAAATAAGATCATTTCTTGAATTGTGCATGACATACTTAAGGTCCTGCTTCCAAAATTGATATCCAGTAACCAATCAATATCAATAACCAATCAAGTTATGTAAAAGGATGAAACATCATTAATAATGTACTATTAACTGAGAGATTATCACTAATATTAGGATGAGTGGTAGGCTTGCTAATGTGTTGATCAAACTTGATATAGGTAAAGCTTATGACAGAGTGTCTTGGTTTTTTTTGATGAAAGTTCTACGAAAAATAGGCTTTACAAGTGCCTTTTTTGACATGATATGGAGGTTAATTTCTAAAAATTGGTACTCAGTGTTGGTTTATATGAAATCATATGGCTTCTTTCATTCCACTAAGGGAGTGAAGCAAGGAGATCCTCTATCTCATGCTTTACTTATTTTGTCAACTGAGGTGTTATCAAGATTCGTGAATTCTTTATTTGAGGATGTGAAATTTGTAGGGTATGGTTTACCAAAGTGGAGTGAAAATATCAATCAAACTTCATATCTAGATGAAACTATTATCTTTGCTTCAGCTCACAAAAACATGCATTGAATTCATCCAATGCATCATTGTATCATACTCATCTGCTATATCACATATATTTGGTTGTGTGGTGTGCATGTTTCCTTATCTTATCCTTTGTTGCTATTTTGGTATGGTAAGTGGGTATAATACTCTGTTGCTAAAATTCTTTCCTGATGTGAATTATGTTACCATTGTTGATCCTAAACTTATATATGTCAGACTTAATTGAGCTGGATTGGCTACCTTGTTAATTGTTAAAATTTGTTAGCTTAGGGTGGCTTACTGAGTGTAGGTATATTTGATTGATTTGGATGTTTAGTGTGATATCCTGTCCATCACTTTTTATTTGGGTAAGTTGTGGACAATGCTTGCTGAGTACACGTGTTTTGTACTTATCCTTGCTTTTTCTGCACCTCACGTGCATCTAATTTGTGGGTAGCCCTGAGCATTGATTTCAATTCTTGGTTTTTGCTTTCTGGAGATTGAGGTAGCCACTGTCAGATCTCAGAGCTTAGCAAAATCCATTTTTTTGTTGTCATATGTTTAGCCATATTTGAGACACTTCAAACTACTTTATTTTGTTTGGTATTAAAGTCTTGTACTAGTGACAACCAGATCTGAGAGGTTGTTGATGTTGTAACTCCCTCTTCTATACATATTTTGGATTACTATTTCATTTATTTATTTTTCTTTTCCATTATTTTGAGTTATCTTATTTGTTGGAATAGGCTTACCTGTACTAGTGGATGTAATAGATGCCATCACAGTTATGATTTTAGGTCACGACAAATTTGTATCAGATCTCAAGGTTCATTAGTCTTACAAGTACAAGCCGCATTTAATAGAGTCTTACAGATTGGCGTAGAGATATTGGTTATCTATCTTCGAGAGGCTACAAGACTTTCATAAAAATTCACTTCTTCATTCATGGTCATGCGTTCATAGTCTAATGTAACCATAAAAAGCTCTTATCATATTCTCTCATAGATGGTGAGGAGACATTCTTCTTTGGCTAGAGACTTAAAGCCTGTGCCTTGGGTACATAGCAGGGGAGTTGTATGAGGCAAAGGTTGTCTTGAGCATCTGGGTCAGCTAAAGGTCATGTTAGGGTTTCCTCTTCAGGTTCAAGGGTTGCACAAAATGATGGGTCAATTGGGACAGAGGGTTTGTCATTAAAAGCACCACTTGGCTTCATTGCCATATCTACACTTGAGAATTTCTTTGTATGGGTATTGGGATTTCTAGAGGGGATGGATCAGACTTTCAGTCAGCACACTACTTTAGGGCTTCAGACTCTAGATACAAAGTTGGATACTGGTATAGATTCTTCTAATGTTGATGAGATATTGTCAGCTATTGCCCCACCTTTAGTGACCTTACCCACTATGGCTATTGAGGGGCATAAGAGGTGTGTGGAGTTTATGAGGATCGATCCTCTACAATTTAATAAGGATCCCAGTGTTGATGCTTATTAATTCATGGTTGGTTTCCATGAGAGGTTGTATGAGTTGGACCTAGAAGGCTTTAATGGAGTGGATTTCATTGCCTTTCAATTGTCTAAACCAGCCAAACAATGGTGGAGGAATTTTGTTAAGAGTATACCAGATAAATCACCTTCTCTCTCATGAGATCAGTTTACTCAAGAGTTTCTAGAAGAGTTTTTATTGAAGCATGAGGAGCGTGCAGACAAGAGGCCTCATAGACATGAAATTAACAGTGACGTGTATGGTCGAGGTATGACTTCTCATGGTCTTTCCCATAGGTGGTTAGATTGTGCTGGCCATTCGGGTACTTTGGATTTAGTTAAGTGGACTTCTACCCATTTGAGTTGCTTCACATGTGGGGATCTCGGGTATTTTAGAAATGATTGCCCACAACATAGATAGGGAAGTACACTACCAGTAGGTGGAGTCAGTGTCAGGGCTTAGTATTATGCTTCCCTAAGTGGACTCGAGGTATGAGCCTTTGGTATAGTGGTGATAGGTATGGCTTTGGTATACTTTTGATTTATCTCGGTATTATTTACTATGGTTTCATATTCTCTTTTGTGTTGGTTTATTCTGTTATGGGTATTGATATGATTCATGAGTTTTTAATTATGTTTATTCATATTGCTACCCAGTAGGTGATTCTTTAGTGGTGGATCAGGTGCCCCGATCATGTGTTGTGACTCTCGTTGGGGTAGATTTGATTATTCTGGATGTTGTTGATTTTGATGTGATTTGGGTATGATCTTCTCGATGGTTATGTTGTGGGATAGTAATGGATCAATAGTAGGTAGTGGTATTTTTAGATTTTGAAATATATTTTAGAGGTTCCCTTGAGTTTCGTGATATCAGTTGTGATTGAGGGAGTGGTTCAGTTATTGGGATGATGAATTATGGATAAAGGAAGTTTACAACTGGTACACTTGTGTGAAGTTATCTGAAGGTGTTATTGGAAATGTGCGTTCATAGTTGGATTATCTTATAGGGTTGAACTAGTACATTGATGGTTTAAGATAACGTACCGACAACAAGATCTATCATGTGGGATGACTAGGACTACTAAACTGATTGGGTGAGAAGACCTTGTGATGGATTATAATGGCAATGCATTTAATTGGAAAAGTTTTTTGGGTAAGGGGTCCTAGTAGGGGAAGGAAGACTTTTGGATGTTCAGGATTTGCAGTTACTGCTGCTCTTATGATGGGCTTAGTTTTGTGCAAGGACTTATGGAAATTTTAAGCACCTTCTCATGAATTTGAAGGATTTCTAGTTTGCGACAATAGAAATAGTGGATAATGGAATGTGATATTCGGGTAACTAGTTGATAGAAAGGGCCGTGGATTCATTTTTAAGGAAGAATTATGTTCAGAGTGACATGGTTACTTGTGTCTTATTGATGGTATAGTGGTACTACTACGTGTTTTGAATGGGTTGTAAATCATAGAGTATGCTTGACTAGCAAGTCTATAGACGTTTTCGAGTAATTGAATCCATAGGGGTTTGTGTTTTGTAATTAGTGAAGTTTAGATTTTGAGGGATAGACATGATTATATTATTGAGAAATGATTATTGGTGGTTCTAAGATGTACGATATTGTAGAATTCTTTGGTGCATGGTTTTACCATCTTCGTGGGTTGGACCTAGATTTGGATTTTTTGTGGTAAGGCTGCATTATAGTAATGAGTTAAGTCAGGGTATGTACGAGTGGGGTAAGAGATTTTCAAGCATGATTGGGTATAAAAGTCTTGGAAAGGTTTATGCATGGATATCCATTGCGATCGAGGGAGTGACTCCATTATTTGGATAATGAATTATTTATAAAGGAACTTTACAACTAGAACACTTGTGTGATGTTGTCTGAAGTGTTATTCAAAAAATGCGTTCATGGATGGATTGTCTTATAGGGTTGAACAAGTACATCAATGGTTTGAGATAACATATCAACAAAAAGATCTACCATGTGGGATGACTAGGGATACTAAATAGATTGAATGAGAAAACCTTGTGATGGATTATACTGGTGATGTGATTAATTGGAAGAGTTTTTCGAGTAAGGGGTCCTAGTAGGGTAAGGAAGACTTTTGGATGTTCAAGAGTTGCAATTGTTGCTACTCTCATGAGGGGCCCAATTTTGTGCAAGGAATTATGGAATTTTGAAATACCCTCTCGTGAATTTGAACGATTTTAGTTTGCAATAGTAGAAATAGTAGATAATGGAATATGATATTTGGTTATCTAGTTAATCGGAAGGGCCATGGATTCATTTTCAAGGAAGAAGACTTATGTTCAAAGAAGTGTGGTTACTTGGTTCTTGTATAGAGTATGGTGGTACTACTATGTGTTTTTAAATGGGTCACAAACTACAGAGTATGCTTGAGAAGCAAGTCTACAGACCTTTTAGTGTGATAGGTTTAATCGGGGTTTTGTGTTTGGTAATTAGTACAATTTAGATTTTGAGGATAGACGTGATCAAATCTTTGAGAGATGACTGTTGGTGGTTCTAAGGTGTGTGATATTGTAGCACTCTTTGGTGCATGGTTTGACCATCTTCGTGGGTTGGACCTAGATTTAGATTTTTTGTGGTAAGGCTGGATTGTGGTAATGAGTTATGTCAGGGCATGTATGAGTGAGGAAAGAGATTTTCAAGCATGATTTGATATGTAAGTCTTGGAAATACTTATGAATGGATATCAGTTTCCATCGAGAGAGTGATTCGATTATTGGTATGA
This sequence comes from Capsicum rhomboideum, assembly GCA_031232105.1. Taxonomy (NCBI): domain Eukaryota; kingdom Viridiplantae; phylum Streptophyta; class Magnoliopsida; order Solanales; family Solanaceae; genus Capsicum; species Capsicum rhomboideum. The sequence goes on along the minus strand of CP124716.1, from coordinate 54,812,470 downwards.
CGAATTATGGATAAAGGAACTTTACTACTAGTACACTTATGTGAAGTTATCTAAAGGTGTGATTGGAAATGTACGTTCATGGATGGATTTTCTTATAAGGTTGAACTAGTACATCGATGATTTTTGATATCATATCGACAAGAAGATCTACCATATGAGATAATTAGGGCTATTAAGCAGACTGGATGAGAATCCCTTGTGATGGATTATACTAGCGATTCAATTAATTAAAAAGTTTTTTGGGAAACGGGTCCTAGTAGGGTAAGGAAGACTTTCGGATGTTCAGGATTAGCAGTTGTTGCTACTCTCATGATAGTCTCATTTTTATGCAAGAACTTATTGCACTTTGAAACACCCTCTCATGAATTTGAATGATTTTTTTGCAACAGTAGAAATAATGGATAATGGAATGTGATATCTGGGTATCTAGTTAATCGGAATGGCTGGGATTCATTTTCAATGAATGAGACTTGTGTTCACAGCTGCATGATTACTTGGGTTTTGTTCAGGGTATGATGGTACGACTATGTGTTTTTGAATAGGCTGATAACGCTAAAATACACTCTAGAAAGGATATACACGGTCGTTATGTAATATATTAACCTAACTCTTGAGTCGGGGTTGATCCCATAAGGAATGAGGGAGATAGGTTCACCTTTGAGTGTAATAAGTCATAGATGTTTGCTCGTAATGTGTAAATTAAACGAAAATAAAATGGGGGATTTTTTTTGAACACTTTTTGTATCCACTTTTTCAATTGTAAGCTTTGTTTGTAACACGAGAACTAGAAATTTGTAATCAAAGATTAAAGTCACTTGAGGTTATGCCCTCATGAGTGTGAGTACATATATGGGTAAATGAACATTTGCCTAAATTCAACTAATCATTATGGGTAAGCTAAGTCTTAGATCTTAATGCTAATTTTTCAATAATACATTAAATTTCACAAGTGGGTTCTTTCGAACACCTCACAACTGTTTCATGATAACCAACCTACAACCTCAATTTGATAGCCTTATGTATAAGATCTACCATTAAATGATAAAAATCAAGTCATTGTTGAACACTACTCCTCACCCTTATCCCATCTATCAAGGATGATAAGGGATAGAGGCTCAATTAGAGTTTGCAACCTCCATTTCTAGGTTGATAACACAGAGTAAAGGTCAAAACCATAACAATTAATCAATTTAAAAGGAAAATAAACACTACCTTTGCAATAATCACTAAATCACAGATAACCCCAAGTTGGGAAATTTAGTTACACATAGTGGGAGAAAAAGGAATTATACCCATATTCTCATTGGAGTCTTCCATTGAATCCAAATATTCACAAGTGAAATCCAAATCCAATGCAAAAGAAAAAGCAATAAACCAAATTCTAACTTTAGTGTTTAAACTACACGTTTTAGATCTCAAAATTAACAAAAGATAGGGTTCAAAGCTGCCAAAAAGCCTTTTATAGCTGAAGCAAAAATAGGCCAGGAATTTACTCAACTGCCACAGTGCTCACTTTAGCAAAGGGACCTCGGCATCGCCGAAGTCCATGGTGATATGCTGAAGTGCCTATTGATCATCAAACTAGTGTAGACCTTAAGCTTCAGCGATTTGCGTCTGATTACTTTGACGATGGACTCATGCTTTGTCAAACTATTTGGTGATTTGCTGAACTTTTGCTCCTAATCGCCGAATTGCTTCATTTGGAACTTGGTAAATCTATTGACTTGGGTGATAGAACCTCAACTTAGGCGATACGTCATCTATTTTGGTAAAATGCCAAACTCCATGGGCGATGACCTTTTTGCAATTTTAGCTCCAATTCTCCATTCTTTTGTTTCCTTATGCTCTATCAATCACTTCTTGGCTTCAACCCTAAATATCAACCAAACTAACATTAAAACTAACTCAAATTGGCATTGAGGACTTGATTTTTTTACCATTTTTAGTCCAAATGAGTCACAAATTGCCGATTCATCAACACCTCCAATTTAAATCTTTGCTAGTCCTCGAGTAATTTAATGCACACACAACAAAGTCAACATTGTTTACTAATGGTACTACTTGGGATCTTAGACACATGCTTCTTTTGTGAAAGATCATTGCTCTCATGGTTTTGAAAACAATGGCATAAATGTCACCTATCAAAAACTCAATTCATGAACAACAAGACTCAAATATTGACTAATTGTTACCAAGCAAAGAACATGCTCATAAACCTCAAGTAAGGTTAACGAATGAGTTCAAGTAGTGCAATCAAGTGCCCTCACAAAAAAGAGATCCCTTCACTGAAGATACAATTAAAATTTAAACAAGGGATTACCATGATTCACTCTTACTCTCAAAGAAAATCATGCACATGAGTACCACACCATACTCTTTCCCATATGCTTAACTTCACCACACTCAAGTATGCTATACTGGAAATCACTAAGATCATACTTTGGCTTGTAGTGTAGGCAACAGTAAGGTAGGATAAATTTGGGTTATAGTGACTCTACCCTCTCAAAGCATCTCATGAGACCTCAACTAAATTTCTTTACCAAAGCTTACATTCTGTGACACACAAAGGACCAATTCTCTAAGTTTCTCATGCCATATTCCTTCTCCTATCCTTTTAAACTGAAATTCTTCAAGTATATACAAACTAAAAACACAATTGTAACTTTTTTTTTTTTTGCTTCTTTTCATTCTTCTTCATTTTTTAAGTATTTACAAGGAATACTAGGATGACTAGAAGAGGAAGTGAATGGTCCCCAACATTATGAACTTTCGATTACAAATATCTTCCAATGGCTCCTCCACCCCCAACTTAGGCTTTTAACCTAAGTTGGTTTACGGCCTCACTTAAATGTTTCATGATGGGTTTGGTTCAAAAGATGGAATTGTGGAAGATGGGTTTCTGCTTGTAATGAGCTTGTCCAAGAAATAGGTTCTAAGGAAAAAATTAGGGCAAAAATTGGTCACTCAACTCACAATGGTGATGGATATTTGGTAAATTTAAAGGTTCACTCTCAATAAATGGCCTAAGATCACTTCTCCAACATTGCAGCACACTTTTCTTAGCTATAATGCAGCCAGGCAAGTTCTAGGAGGACTCATTGAACAAGATTGAGTCGAAACCTCACCACACATGACACTTAATCACACATTCGAAATACTCTTCCTCAATTGATGTACCACATTTATAGCACATGTCGAAGAAGGTACTCAAGTAGTTAAACCAAGATGTGGGTGTTCACAAAAATGATTCCCTAACTAGCTCGACTAAACCAAAGAATTTTTTTTTAAAAAGGGACACATTTTGCAATGTGGAGTAATTCACAAAAGGATTTGTCATTTTTAGGATTCGATCATGTGAAAAATCTCTCCAAGAGTACTATTCGAGTCAATGTATTCTATTGCTTATACAATTTTCTCTTAAGTACCTATGCCAAAAAGAATTTTATTTATCACTATACTATGACCTACTATCCTAAAATAAAGTTAAGGAAATAAGAAATGAAAATCACACACGCTTAAATCAACCCAAAATAGAAATCGTCTAGAATTATTACAAACCAAATCAAATATCCAAAAATGTCATCCAAATAAAATCAGAACCACAGACAAGAATAAGAACAAAGTATCAAAACCAGAATATTGAAAAGCAGGGCTTAATATCACAAATCCAAAATAAATAGTACCTCCCTCCAACTCAAAAGCATGCATTGTCCTCAATGTAATAGGACTAAGATAATAAAAGAGAGTGAGTGAAAGGGTCCTCCCCCGAACAATGCTAAGTATGTAGAGGTGACTGGCTCATCGAAGCGGCCTCTGTCTGAGCATTAGTGCCTAGCTCAGCTCTAGGATTGCTCTGTGGATGGATCTGGTATGACAAAATTTGTCTCCATGGAAGTAACAGAGAGGGAGGTCTCATCAATGAGTGTGGGCCTACTTGTACCAACCTGTGAAGTATCTTGAGTAGACTTCACCAACGTAGCCACCACTATGGCTTCCTCAGTTGTCTGCAAGTCAGCCTGTATATCAACCTATATCTTCTCATCTGTGTCAGCCTTAATATCTTTTTGATCAACCTCCTCCTCCTCAAAATCTTGATCCTCATCGTTCTCATCCTCCTCTTCTAGAACGCTCTCCTGAATAGGTGCAGATGTCGGGGCCTAAGACAATGCAGCCCAGAAATGTGTCAAGTTATGAAACTAGCGCTCATTCATATGAATTCATAGAGAAAAGAGCTTAGTTTGCATCTTGGTCTACACTTCATCTGGAACTGAAGGCTGTTGTGTGGTGCTTAACTCATCTAGCTTGGCACCATATATACACAAAGTCTCACTAATCCCTCGTATATTGTCACGCCCCGAATTCCAATGGGGCGGACTGGAACCCGAAGCCGTTGAGGCCCGAGAGAACCAATATTTGCTCATGTACATTCATATGCATGTATCTGTATGAATATCATTCTATCTCATGTAACTAGATACTAATGGCGGAAGTCAGGGCAAATATATGTTATTTACAAAACTTGGCCGTTAGGGCCATCAAATAAAAGTTGACATACATCTCTTACATTCATCTTCCCACATATGTCTACAAAGCCTCTATCAGATACATGTACATAAACACGCTATAGTCGGGACAAGCCCCGCTTTATACAACATTTACATAATACCAAAATCAATGTACATATGTGACTCGGAAAGCCCCGAACCAACTCACCAATGATTCGCAAATGATCCACAACCTACTGTGGAGGTCTACTAGCACCTGCGGCTGCAGCAAGTAAGGTAAGTCCCCCAAGGGACGTCAGTACGAAGAATGTATTGTGTATGTAAGGCTATATTAAACTGCATCATACATAAGAACTTCAATGGAATCCAATAACAATTTGGAAGACAATATAGAGAAGCCACTGCTATGCATATGTTTGGAACCATGTACATTACATTCATTGCATTCTTTGCTTTTACATTCATTTATCATCATCTGATTCATATCATACCCGAGCCCCAACTGATCAGTGGGAAATAACACACTATTGGGATCGTTCCAGCCAGGCTTATACCCCTTAGAGTGTGATCCATAATAGCATAACTTTGGGATCGTTCCAGCCAGGCTTATGCCCCTTAGAGTGCGATCCATACCAATAAAACAGGTTCGTTCCGACTAGGGTTTTCGCCCCTCTGGATTGCCCCCTGTGCTTAAACAGTAAACAACTAAGCATTACTTTATTCCTTTACTTTTGTGAGATTGATACATTGGTGATGGTATATTGTTGGAACTTTGAAACATTATTCAATGAATATTAAACATGTGAATCACAATTGGTTCTATGAGTGACACTATATGACAACCTAAAAATGAGATACCTTTGGAAATTTCGGAATAGAACAAGTACAATGTCAATGTGAACAACAGATGCTGCAGAAGGATACGAAAAAAGTAACCTTACACACCTTATCTTCTTACTATGAATACACAGTCCTATATGTGAATACAATAATCCATCTCCTTCTTTACATGTTACTCTACAACACAAGTTCATAAAGGAGCTCACGTTAACAACTAACTGCATTACAAGTACACCAAATAATAACAAGCTACGTGACTGCTCAATAGCGTCATTTAATCCTTCACAATACAAGTCACTGCATTACCATACCAACAACATCATAATATTCCATGCATTGACCAAGATATCATAAACCAATAGTATTTTACACCAAGTTTATCCTTTACGCTTCCTCATTAACACTACGTCACCATTATTCCATAAAGTCACCTCAATACCTTTCATAACAATATATTAACAACAATACATAATTGATATAATCCAAAATGCCTCTAAACCACCCCTTAAAGTCATTCAAAAGTTATCATAAGTTGATAATTACATCCAAAAAGAGTATAGGGGTCTTCGGGGATCAAAGAGAGACAAAAACATACAAAACGAGACTCTGGGCTGACCTACAAAGCCACCTGTGCCCACAGGTGGTTGAGGTGCATCTTCAGGTGCCTCTTGGCAGTGTCTAGGGTCACCTGCGAAGTCACCTACGCCCGTAGGTGCCTTCGTCTGCGAGGGCGGATGCCTAAATCGGCCAAAAAAGGTCTCTTTTGGGTGTTTTTGTGTAATAAATGGTCCAAGGCCATAAGTAAGATTTTATTTACATATTTTTGGTCACTTGGATGCCCACAAACAGTCATGGTTTCACAACACACATGAACACCACGAAAACCACATTTTCCTGTCAATACGCCACTAATTCCATGACCAATTTCATAACAACAATCCCAAAAGTTCTACACATAAAGAAAGACAGTTAATAACATAACCATATCATACATGTTGATATTTAATCCATCAAACTCACTTCCTTCAAGACCACAAGTCCACTTTCAAGTTTAAAAGGCAAAACCCTTCACCGATTAAGCGAAAGTACACTGTTTTACACATAGTGAACTGTCCAACACTGTGCCAACATAACCAACATGATTTATACACCATATTAAGCATATCATATAGTGAATCATAAGATTTAACACTTATCAAAGCTCACAAGAGAGTGATCTTGTCCAAAGAAGTGATGACTTAGGGTTTGTGTGAGATGAGAAATATCATGTGGAAATTTCTAGATTTGCATGTGTGTCTAAATGAATAAAATCTAATTTTAACCCTTATATAATGTCTCAATGGTCATCCTTATCCAACATTAAATGCATGTTTACTTAGTCAACATTGAAAGAATGGGTCACTTGCCATTTGGGCCATGTCTTTTGTGTAATTTTGGGCTTCCATTGAGATCAATAGCACAAGACTCATTTAGCCCAACAAATTTAATGCATGATCCACCAAATTTCTCATGTTTAAATAATTCCATAACTATTAAGACAATAACATAGGGTCGAAATGGTACGGGGTGTTACATCATTCCCTCCTTAGAAACATTCGTCCTCGAATGTTAGCGACATCATCCCATTTACAACAAATGCACTTTTATGCTAGCATATATACACATGGACACATAATGCTTATAGATACTTACTTGTTATTGTTCCACTTCTACACCTTGAACGTTTTCTTTCGTGTGAAATAAATACGGATACTTTGACTTTATTATTTCTTCAGCTTCCCATGTGATCTCCTCTACTTGTTGATTTCTCCAAAATACCTTTACGAAAGCTATGTATTTATTTCAACCTCTTTACCTGTCGATCTAGAATAGCAATGGGTATCTCTTCATAAGTGAGATCCTCCGTAACTTGGACATCCTCAACGGGAGCAATACGAGATGGATCTCCTATGCACTTTCAAAGTATCAAAACATGAAATACTAGATGAACTATGGAGAGTTCTTGGGGTAGTGCCAATTCATATGCAACTTGCCCAAATCTCCTAACAATTTCATATGGGCCTATATAACGTGGACTCAACTTTCCTTTCTTTCTAAATCTCATCACCCCTTTCATTGGCGACACCTTCAAGAATACCCAATCACCTATGGCAAATTCGAGCCCTCTTCTTCTAACATCAGCATATGACTTATGTCGACTTTGGGCCGTTTGTAGCCGCTGTTGTATCACTTTAACTTTCTTCATACTTGATGAACAAGATCTGGCCCAAGTAAAGCAGTTTCACCCGCTTCAAACCATCCAATTGGTGATCGACACTTTCTTCCATATAAAGTTTCATAAGATGCCATTCTAATACTTGAATTATAGCTATTGTTGTAGGCAAATTCAATGAGAGGAAGATGATCATCCCAACTACCTTTAAAGTCCAATGTGCACGCTCGTAGCATATCTTCAAGTGTTTGGATCGTACGCTCTGCTTGTCCATCTGTCTGAGGATGAAAAGCCGTACTCAAATTCACTTGTGTACCCAAGCTCTTCTAAAAGGATTGCTAGAAATGTGCAGTAAATTGAGCCCCCCTGTCTGATATAATGGAGATTGGAATCCCATGTAATCGCACTATCTCTTTAACATACATCCTTGTATAATCTTCAGCTGTATAGGTGGTCCAAACTGGTAGGAAATGAACTGACTTGGTAAGCCTGTCAACTATTACCCATATAGAATCAAATTTCCATTGTGTAAGAGGCAAACCTGTGATGAAATCCATGTTAATCATGTCCCATTTCCAAACTGGAAGATTGATACATTGCATATAACCTCCAGGTTTCTGATGCTCTACTTTTACTTGTTGATAATTTGAGCCTTGAGCTACAAATTCTTCAATGTTCTTGTTCATATTTCCCTACCAATACGTGCCTTTCAAGTCATGATACATTTTGGTGGATCCCAGATGAATAGAATACCGCGAATGCTGTGCCTCTGTCATAATCCGCTTCCTCAGCTCATCTACATCCGGTACACATAATCTACCTTGGCATTGAAGTACTCCCTCTTGCGTAAGATCAAATACCTTGGTCAACTCTTGCTGCACATTCTCTCTCAGCTACAATAAAATAGGATCTGCATACTGTTTCTCCTTTACCTCGGCTATTAAGGAAGATTCTTCTGCATTTTGCACAATAACCCCTTCATCTGGAGATTCAAGAAGACGAACCCCCAAGCTGGCTAGTTGATGTAGATCCTTAACTATATCTTGCTTTTCCATCAACTGATCATTAGTGCGTCCTATTGCTTTGTGACTCAATGCATCAGCTACCACATTCGCTTTTCCTGGATGGTATAAGATATCGATATCATAGTCTTTTAAGAGCTCTAGCCACCTTCGTTGCCTCAAATTTAGTTCCTTCTGCTTAAAGATATATTGCAAACTTTTGTGATCAGTATAGATATCAACATGAACCCCATACAAATAATGGCACCATATCTTTAAAGCAAATACTACAGCTGCTAATTAAAGATCATGTGTTGGATAATTTCTCTCATGTGGCCGCAATTGTCGTGAGGCATACGCTATGACATTACCATGCTGCATCAATACACATCCGAGGCCAACCCCGAAAGCATCACAATACACTGCATACCCATCTGTGCCTTCGAGAAGTACTAATACTGGTGTGGAAGTTAATTTATCTTTCAACTCTTGGAAACTTTTCTCACATGCATCATTCCACTGAAATTTGATTTCCTTGTGTGTTAGCTTCGTCAAAGGTGCAGCAATGGAAGAAAACCCTTCAACAAACATTCAATAATAACCTGCCAATCCAAGAAAACTACGAATCTCTGTAGGTGTCGTAGGTCTTGGCCAATTTTTCACCGCTTCAATCTTTTGTGTATCAACCCTTATTCCTTCATCTGACACAATGTGACCCAAGAATGCTACAGATTTTAACCAAAATTCACATTTAGAGAACTTTGCATACAACTTACGATCTCGGAGAATCTGTAACACCTGTTGTAAGTGATTGGCATGGTCCTCTTGTGATCTTGAGTAAACCATAATATCATCTATGAACACGGTCACAAATACATCTAAGAATGGTTTGAACACCCTATTCATCAAATCCATAAAAATAGCTGGTGCATTTGTTAGTCCAAATGACATAACTAAGAATTCATAGTGACTATACCATGTTCGAAAAGCTGTCTTGGGTATGTCTTTTTCTCTAAATCTGACTGGATGATAGCCCGATCTCAAGTCAATCTTTGAAAAACACCTGGCACCCTGTAACTGATCAAAAAAATCGTCAATTCTGGGGAGGGGATATTTGTTCTTGATCGTTACCTTATTTAATTGCCGATATTCAATACACATTCTCAATGTGCCATCTTTGTTCTGTACAAATAATACTGGTGCACCCCATGGGGACATACTAGGCCGTATAAACCCCTTGTCTAGCAAATCTTTTAATTTCTCCTTCAATTCTTGCAATTTTGCTGGAGCCATTCTATACGAAGGAATAGAGATAGGTTGAGTGCGTAGTATCACATCAATACCAAACTCCACTTCCCATTCCGGGGGCAAGCCTGGAAGATCATCAGGAAATACATCAAAGAATTCATTCACCACCAGAACCGATTGAGGAATTGGTGGTTTCATATCAGTATCTTGCACTTGTACTAAATGACATTTGTACCCCTTGGCTATCATTTTCCTAGCCTTAAGATAGGAAATAAATTTTCCTCTCGGTGCCCCCACATTACCCTTCCATTCAAGAACATTCTCTTGTGGGAAATGGAAATGTACCTCCTTAGCTCGGAAATCCACCGTGGCATAACAAGAAGCCAACCAATCCATACCCATTATAAAGTCAAAATCCACCATGTCTAGTTCAATAAGATCAGCCAGCATATCATGACCACACACAGTTACCACACAATTACGATATACTCTTTTTGCAACAATAGATTCACCAATTGGTGTAGATACTTCAATTGACTTAACTAAGAAGTCTGGTATTCTTTCAAATTTTGCAGCAATCAATGGAGTAACATATGATAAGGTAGAGCCCGGATCAATCAATGCATATACATGATGTGAAAATATGGATAATATACCTGTAACTACATCAGGAGATGCCTCCAAATTCTGCCGGTCCATCAGAGCATAGGTACAATTCTGGGCTCCACTGGAACTAGCTGCTCCTCTGGCACCTCTACCACGACCAACAGGCTGTACACCTCTACTTAGGGAAGGAACAGATGATGATGACGCAATGACTGATCCCGTAGGTCGTGCTATACCACCCGTGCCCCTCTGTGGGCAGTCTCTTACTATGTGCCCCTATAAACCACACCAGAAGCAAATATTCGTCCAAACCCAGCTTGCGCCTAAATAATACTTCCCGTAATGCTGACACAGCTGGCGAGAAGATCCCGCTGTATGTGATCCTTGCATCCAACTACTCTGCCCAATATGACTGCCCCTAAACCCTCGAAATTGAGGTTGAGTGCCTGCTGTGGAATAAGAGAATGATGGTCTAGGCGGTCTAGGAAATATCCGAGGTCTAGATTCTCCTTGGTACACCATGGACTATCCCATAGGTCTAGCCCTCTTTGAAGTCCCTCTTTCAAATTCATGTACCCTTCTTCTCTGCCTCTAGTCTTCCATCTTCTGTGTGAAAGTTTGAATTCTGGCTATGTCCATATCTCTGTTCAAAGACGCAATGGTGCAGTCCCTTACCAAATATAGATCTAATCTGTCTGTATATCAATGGACTCTATCTTTCATTATGGACACTACATTCGGAGCATATCAAGCCAAAGAATTAAACTGGAGATTGTATTTTCTAACACTCATATTCCCCTATTGGAGATTTAAAAATTGGTCCGTACGAGCCTCTCGAACCTCATATGGAAGATAGTGATCAAGGAACGCCGTTTTAAATTCTTCCCAATTAGCTGGATTTGCACCCACACCCCTCGATCTTTTCCAATCTTCATACCACAATATAGCTTCCCCCTTCAATCTATAGGCCGGAAGCTCAACCGTTTCCATATCAGATACATGCATGACCTCCAAAGCACTTTGGATTTAATCTATAAAATCTTACGGGTCCTCATTAAGATCTGACCCGGTGAATGTGAAAGGATCTAATTTTAGAAAATCCTGGGTCCGTCGACTGGATACCCTAGCTACACTATCATCACTTGTCGTTAGACCAGCTCGTCCCTGAGTTTGTGCAACAACTAACTAAGTCAACATATGCACTGCATTTCTTAAATCCTAGTCAGTGGCATTTGTAGGCGGTTCTGCAGGTACATCTCTACCTCTTGGCTCTTCCGGAGATGGAAAAGTAGAAGAAGACTGCGATGCAATTTCAGTGTCAGCCCCACCTTGACTAGCTTGGTCAGGTGGTGATTTACTTGTGCCTTCACCGGCAAGCATATCTACCTATTTACCTTTGCCTCTACCTCTTCTTGTCATCGGCATTTTACTATAAACAAGAAAACCAATTCCAATGGTCAGATATGATTCCACTTACAACATTAGCTCTATTGCACGATCTAGAAATAAAGGAAAGAAACAACTCCTAAATATCCCGTAGCCTCCTACTTATAAATTTGGTGCTGCGGTGCACAACACATCTATAAGTAAGACTCTATTCAGACACGGCTTTGTAGATACCCTTAGGATGACCTGCTATTTTACCACTTTTGTCACGCTCTGAATTCCAATGGGGTGGACTAGCACCCAAAGCCGTTGAAGACCAAGAGAACCAATCTTTGCTCATATACATTCATATGCATGTCTCTGTATGAATATCATTCTATCTCATGTAACTAGATACTAATGGCGGAAGTCATGGCAAATATATGCTATATACGAAACTTGGCCGTTAAGGCCATCAAGTCAAAGTGGACATACATCTCTTACATTCATCTTCCCACATACATCTACAAAGCCTCAATCAGATACATGTACATAAATACCCTACAATCGAAACAAGGCCCGCTTTATACAACATTTACATAATACCAAAATCAATGTACATATGTGACTCGAAAAGCCCCAAACCAACTGGAGCTCACCAATGATCCGCAAATGATCTGCAACCTACTGTGGAGGTCTACTAGCACCTGCGCCTGCGACAAGTAAGGTAAGTCTCCCAAGGGACATCAGTACGAAGAATGTACTGAGTATGTAAGGCTATATTAAACTGCATCATACATAAGAACTTCAATGGAATCCAATAACAATTGGGAAGACAATATAGAAAAGCCACTGCTGTGCACATGTTTGGAACCAAGTACATTACATTCATTGTGTTCTTTGCTTTTACATTCATTTATCATCATTTGATTCATATCGTACCCGGGCCCCAACTGATTAGTGGGAAATAACATACTATTGGGATCGTTCCAGCCAGGCCTATGCCCCTAAGAGTGCGATCCATAATAGCATAACTTTGGGATCGTTACAGCCAGGCTTATTACCCTTAGAGTGCGATCCATACCAATAAAATAGGTTCGTTTTGACCAGGGTTTTCACCCCTTTGGATTGCCCCCTGTGCTTAAACAGTAAACAACTAAGCATTACTTTATTCCTTTACTTTTGTGAGATTGATACATTGGTGATGGTACATTATTGGAACTTTGAAACATTATTCAATGAATATGAAACATGTGAATCACAATTGGTTCTGTGAGTGACACTATATGACAACCCGGAAATGAGATACCTTTGGACATTTCGGAATAGAACAAGTACAATGTCAATGTGAACAACATATGCTACAGAAGGAGACAGAAAGAGTAACCTTACATACCTTATCTTATCACTATGAATACACAGTTCGATATGTGAATACAATAATCCATCTCCTTCTTTACGTGTTAATATACAACGCAAGTTCATAACGGAGCTCACGTTAACAACTAACTGCATTACAAGTGCACCAAATAATAACGAGCTACGTGACTGCTATATAGAGTCATTTAATCCTTCACAATACAAGTCACTGCATTACCATACCAACAACATCATAATATTCCATGCATTGACCAAGATATCATAAACCAATAGTATTTTACACCAAGTTTATCCTTTACGCTTCCTCATTAACACTACGTCACCATTATTCCATCAAGCCACCTCAATACCTTTCATAAAAACATATTAACAACAATACATAATTGATATAATCCAAAATGCCTCTAAAAGATCACTTAAATTCATTCAAAAGGTATCATAAGTTGATAATTACATCCAAAAAGAGTATAGGGGTATTTGGGGATCAAAGAGAGATACAAACATACAAAACAAGACTCTGGGCTGACCTGCAAAGCCACCTGTGCCTGCAGGTGGTTGATGTGCGGCTGCAGATGCCTCTTGGTAGTGTCCAGAGTCACCTGTAAAGTACTTGGAATCTGAAGGTTATAGACTATGTAGAGATTCTTTTAGTAAGAAATAGATGTGATGCCATATGGGTAATAATTGATAGGCTTACCAAGTTAACACAGTTGTAGAATGTTTTTGGAAACCCAAGTGAATGTAAGGATAGTTTCATCTTCAAATAGAGGAACAAGTAAACTGTACTGTATAAGCATGAGAAGTTAGTTCTATATAGCGTACCTTCTAAGATGGTTCGAAGATGTGGTCAAGTCATATATGACTTTGAAGTATCCCAAGAACTCTTTATAGTTCATTCAGTATCTCATATGCGAGGCTTTGAAAGTGTCTAGGAGATTATCCTGTGTTGCTCCCAGTGGAAATCCACCAGATACGAAAAAAAAAATAATAATCTCATATGTGACGAAGTACGGCTTAGTATTCTAGCTTGATAAACGAAAGTAATAAGAAATAAAGAAGAAGCTTCCGTAAAAGCACAATAGGAGAAACAAACACATGGAAGAAGTCACAAGGGAGACCAGAGAAATAATGGAATCTAAAGTAATCGTAAGTTTTGGACACTAAAGCAAAGTTCAGGATATGGAATTGGAGTTATAATAAGTAAGTCTTTACAAGTATTCTATGTGTATATGATAATTGAAGGATTCACTTCCAACGTAAGTCATTATGATAATACAATGTTACTAACATTCGAGGACGAATGTTTCTAAGGGCGGAAGAATGTAACACCCCGTACATGTTTACCTTAGTTTTGAGAGCAATAAGAAAAAAAAATAATAAAAAAAATAAATAAATTTAAGGGAGGGACGCGCCAGAGAGCGTTCCACGCCGCTCTGGTCTAAAATTTTTAGTCCATAGGCAGCAAGCGGGCACGCCCAAGGGCGTTCCACGCTGGTTTTGCCACTTTTTCAAAGTTGGAAATTTTCTTAAGTCCCAAGGGTGCCCGGGGACGTATTGAGCCGATTTTTGCCATGTTTATTATACAACCATGAGGATATACATGAAATGAGTGAAATAATATATTGGCATGATAAAATTATTCGAGAATGAATTTGGCATCAAAATAACGATTTTACCCCTGTAGTCAAAATAAGCCATACGTGGCTAGAATTGCTTGTTTTTGGAATTGAGGCTACGAGTATGAATTACGTAAGTGGGAATATCATTGTAACGCATATATTATGGATTACACATTGATGTGAGTGATTTAAGATGGTATGGGATATTGGGCCTAATTTGAGACCAAAATAAGCAAAACATGCAAAGGCCCAATGGGTCAAAATGACCCATTCTTGCCTTGACTTGTCAATGATGGACTTAATGGATAAGGATGACTTTAAGAGGTTATAAAAGGTGGCCAAAAAATCAGATTTTAATTCATTATTCATACACATCACTTTCTTTCATTTTCTAGAATTTTCAAGAAAGCTCTTTGTGGCTCTTTAAACCCTAAGGCATTTTTGGACAAGATCATCCTCTTCCAAGCTTGGTAAGTGATTATTATTGTACTTTAACATATTATAAGAATGAGATATTATGTATATCATGTTGGTTATGCTTGGAATTGTTGGACATGGCACTTTGGGCTTTTGGCTAAAAGATGTGCATTCTTGTGAATTAAACTTGAAAAAGGGCTTGATGTTTTGATAAAAGTGAATGGTATGGACGAGATACCAACATGTATGGTGTGATTATGTTATTAAACTTGTTATTTTTCCATAAGTTTAAATTATGGGATTTTGGCCGATTTGTGATATGAGGTGTATTAAGGTGACTTGATGGATTAATTGTGATATGGTGTTCGTGAGAAAGTGTAAAGGAGAAACTTTGTGGTGAAATACTATTGGTATGTGATGTTGTGGTCAATGTATAAAATGTTATGGTATTGTTGGCATGAAAAGGGCCATGAATGGTATTGTAAAGGGTGAATAGGGAACTCATGTAACTTATGGTTGTCTTATACACTTGAAATGTAGCTTGTGGTTAATGTATGGCATGAATGGGACATTGTTGGTATGTTGATGCCGTAAATGTATTGTAGAGAAGGAAATGCCATTTTAAAGATAAACATGTAACTCATTGTTGTCATATGCATTTGGAAGGTAGTTGGTGGTTAATGTTGGTTCCGTTATGTACTTGTGATGTAGAGTGAAACGTAAGGAAGGAGCGGAATTGTTGTGCTCACATCTTAGATTGTATATTTACATTGGAAAGCTAAGGTATGTAAGGTTACTCTGTCCATATCCTTCTGCAGCACATAATGTTCATAATGACATTATACTTGTCCTATTCCGAAATATGCTAAGGTAACTCATTCAGATTTGATATATATTATTATCCACACGTTTCTTATTCATTGACCGATTGGAATTGATATGTCTCTTATCCATGGACTGAAATTCCTAAAGCTCTCATAAGGTTGTTGGAACTACTAAAAGAAATTGTTTCAAGGAAAGTGACGACGTAAGAAGAATCTATTCATTCCTAGGTCACGTATCTCTCATTCATTAGTTGTTGTTGTCCATGAGTTACCTAAGTACGGACATGGTTCCAATAGTGTTATGTTTCTAATAACATTATGTTTCTCACAATGTTTATTCCCATGTCTCTCACCCATTGGTTAATGATCCAAAGCTTCAAGGAAAATTGTCATAACATTGAAATCTCTAACGGAACTATTTCAAGAGAAAAATACCATAAGAGAATCTATTTAATCTTGGATGGAATTTCCAATCATGCCAGGTTCCAAAGTCCTATAGTATGATGATTATCCTTGTACCAATCTTTCGCAAGTAAAAGTACCAATTTCATAAGAGTAATAAGAGAGGCGATGTGCAAGTTAGTATAATTATTCCTCATAAGTGAAGATGTGAATCGCATGAAGTGAAGTGAAATGATATGTGTATATAAGTATGAGCTTTAATGTCATGATCTCTAATGTATTACTCTCATAGCTAGGTCAAGGTAATAAGATTGTGAAGAGGTAATGCACAAATGGTTACTTTATGTTATGTGTCATTGAGAATGGGTAACAATCTAAAGGGTATAAGTTCAAGATGGAATAATCCCAATATCATGCTATGTTAGTTATGATAGCCCACCAAAGGTGGATGCCCGGTATACATTTATATATTATATCCCACCAAAGGTGGATGCCCGGTATATATTTATATATGATAGCCCACCAAAGGTGGATGTCCGGTATATTATTATATATTATAGCCCATCAGAGGTGGAGGCCCGGTACTATATATCCCACCAAGATGGAGGCCCGGTACCATATACATATACTTATTTATTTTAGTCACTAAAGGTGGATGCCCGGTAAAATATACTTATTTATTTTGGCCCACTAAAGGTGGAGGGCCGGTACTAACTAGTTGAGTGAACACTAATGAAGATAGTTGTAAAGAGATGAGAATATATACCTTGCGTGATTATATATATATAAACATGAAGATTGTTATAAGAAGGAGGATAGCAAGACTGATTGACCAAGTAATGAAATAATAGACATAATGAACATGGTTCCACACATTCAGGTTGAAGGTTTATTCACATTGATTATTTCCCGTACGTTTAATTTCTTGGAAGTACTTATGTATTGATATAGTTTCATATGGCCTTACATACTCAGTACTTTCTTCGTACTGACCCCTCTTGGGGGAATTACCTTACATGCTGCAGGCCCAGGTGTTAGTAGATCTTCGCTGTAGGCGATGAGGTATCCACAGATTGTTGGTGAGCTCCAGTTGATCCGGGGCTTTTATGAGTCATTATGCATATTGGTTTGAGATTGTATATGAGTATAGAGCGGGATATGTCCCAACTCTAGGTTTGTCATAGTCATGTATCTGTAGAGGCTTTGTAGACGTATGTGGGAAGTTAAATGTAAGATGTATACGTTCATTTTGACATGATGGCCCTAACGGCCAAGTTTCATATATTGCACATATTGCCATGACTTCCGCTATTGATATTTAATTACATGAGATAAAATGATATTCATACGCAAACATGCATACGAGAGTACATGAGCAAAGATTGGTTCTCTTGGGCCTTATCGGCTCCGGGTGCCAGTCCGACCCGAATGGGATTTGGGTCATGACAGATCAGGATCTTAGAAATGCAGTTCATATGTTGACACAGTTAGTGGCAGCAAAAAGTCAAGGAGGAGCTGGTCCAATGACACATGATGATGATACGTCTAGGGTGGCGAGTCGCAGAACACAAGATTTGTTAAAATTGGACCCTCCTATATTCACCTGGTCAGATCCAAAAGCAGATCCATAGGACTTCGTGGATCAAATTCAGAGGGCCTTGGAGGTTATGCACGTGATAGGGGTAGAAACAGTGGAACTTGCTGCATACAGATTGAAAGGAGAGGCGATATTGTGGTACGAGGATTGGAAGAAATCCCGTGATGTTGGTGCAAATCCACCTACATGGGAAGAGTTTAAAGTGGCCTTCTTTGATCATCACCTGCCCTATGAGATCCGTGAGGCACGTGCGGATCAGTTCCTAAATCTCCGTCAGGGAAATCTGAGCGTCAGGGAATACAGTTTGCAATTTAATTCCTTGACTCCATATGCGCCAAATGTTATGGCTACGATGACAGACAGAGTCCATAGATACGTGGATAGACTAGAGCCATATTTGGTAAGGGATTGCACCATTTCTATCTTGAACAAGGACATGGACATAGCTAGAATACAAGCCTTCACCCAGAAAATAGAAGATCAAAGGCAGAGACGAAGGGTACATGAATTTGACAGGGGACAGTCCAAAAGGGCTAGACCTATGGGACCACCTATGATGTCCCAAGGAGGATCTAGGCCCCGCATGTTTCCTAGACCACCTAGACCATCGTTCTCTTATTCCACAGGGGGTTCTCACTCTCAGTTCTGAGGGTCTAGGGGTGGTCCATCTGGGCAAAGTGGCGGAGTTCACGGATCACAGGCAGCAGGTTTTCCTCGTCAGTAGTGTTAGCACTGTGGGATTATAAATGCAGGTACATGCCGAGTGGGGACAAATTCTTGTTTTTGGTGCGGTATGACAGGGCACATGATGAAAGAATATCCCCAGAGGAGCATGGGTGGTATATCATGACCGGCAGGATCGTCCGTTGCGTCATCAACATCGGTTCCTTCACTGGGCCGAGGTGTGCAGTCTGTTGGCCGTGGTAGAGGGGCCAGAGGAGCAGCCAGTACTAGTGGGGTCCAGAATCGCACTTATGCTTTAGTGGACCGATAGAATTCAGAGGCTTCCCCTGATATTGTCACAGGTACATTATCCATATTCTCATATAATGTATATTCATTGATTGACCCTGGTTCTACATTTTCCTATGTTACTCCATTGCTTGCTGCAAAATTTGCAAAGGCACCAGAATTATTAATTAAATAAATTGAAGTGTCTACACCGGTTGGTGAAAGTATTGTTGCAAAAAGTGTATTTCAAAATTATATGTGGTCATGATACGTTGGCCGATATTATTGAATTAGACATGGTGGATTTTGATGTGATCATGGGGATGGATTGGTTGGCCTCTTTTTATGCCACGGTAGATTGCCGGGCCAAGAAGGTGCGATTTTGTTTTCCACAAGAAAATGTTCTTGAATGGCGGAGAAATGTAGGGGCACCACGAGGGAGATTTATTTCCTATCTGAAAGCCAGGAAAATGATTGCTAAAGGTTACATATGTCATTTAGTACAGGTGAAAGATAATGATGTGGAACCACTAACTCCGCAGTCGGTTCCAGTGGTCAATGAATTTTTAGATGTGTTCCCAGAGGATCTTCCAGGTTTACCCCCAGAACGGGAAGTAGAATTTGGCATTGATGTGATTCCAGGCACTCAGCCTATTTCTATTCCTCCATATAGAATGGCTCCAGCAGAATTGCGGGAATTGAAGGAGCAATTGAAAGATTTGCTGGACAAAGGCTTCATTAGGCCTAGTATGTCCCCGTGGGGTGCACCGGTGTTATTTGTACGGAAGAAAGATGGCAATTTGAGAATGTGCATTGACTATCGACAATTGAATAAGATAACAATCAAGAACAAATATCCCCTCCCTCAAATTGATGATTTTTTTGATCAGTTACAGGATGCCAAGTGTTTTTCCAAGATCGACTTAAGGTCGGGTTACCATCAAATCAGAGTTAGAGAAAAAGATGTACCCAAGACAGCTTTCTGAACACGGTATGGCCATTATGAATTTTTAGTTATGTCATTTGGACTAACAAATGCACCAGCTGTGTTTATGGATTTGATGAATAGGTTGTTTAAGCCATTTCTAGACGTGTTCGTCACGGTGTTTATAGATGACATCCTGGTTTATTCAAGATCACCGGAGGACCATGCTAATCACTTACGGTAAGTGTTGCAGATTCTCCATGAGCG
This sequence comes from Capsicum rhomboideum, assembly GCA_031232105.1. Taxonomy (NCBI): domain Eukaryota; kingdom Viridiplantae; phylum Streptophyta; class Magnoliopsida; order Solanales; family Solanaceae; genus Capsicum; species Capsicum rhomboideum. The sequence goes on along the minus strand of CP124716.1, from coordinate 54,792,311 downwards.
TAAGTTGTATGCAAAGTTCTCCAAATATGAGTTTTGGTTAAAATCCGTTGCATTTTTGGGTCATATTGTGTCAGATAAAGGGATACAGGTTGATACACAGAAGATTGAAGCAGTGAAAAATTGGCCAAGACCTACAACACCCACAGAGATTCGTAGTTTTCTTGGACTAGCAGGTTATTACTAGGGATTTGTGGAGGGTTTTTCCTCTATTGCTGCACCATTAACAAAGCTTACACATAAGGCAGTTAAATTTCAGTAGAATGATGCGTGTGAGAAAAGCTTCCAAAAGTTGAAAGATAAATTAACCTCCACACCAGTTTTAGTGCTTCCCGAAGGTACCGAGGGTTATGTAGTGTATTGTGATGCTTCCGGGGTTGGCCTCGGATGTGTATTGATGCAACACGGTAATGTCATAGCATATGCCTTACGACAGTTGCGGCTACATGAGAAAAATTATCCCACACATGATCTTGAATTGGCAGCGGTAGTTTTTGCTTTAAAGATATGGTGTCATTATTTGTATGGAGTTCATGTTGATATCTATACGGATCACAAAAGTTTGCAATATCTCTTTAAGCAGAAGGAACTCAATTTGAGGCAACGAAGGTGGTTAGAGCTTTTAAAATACTATGATATTTATATTCTTTATCATCCAGGCAAAGTAAATGTAGTAGCTGATGCATTGAGCCGCAAGGCAGTAGAAAGCACTAGTGGTCAGTTGACTGAAAAGCAAGAGATAATCAAAGATTTATATCAGCTAGCCAGCTTGGGAGTTCGACTTATTGAATCCTCAAATGATGGAGTTATTGTGCAGAATGCAGCAGAATCCTCCTTAATAGCTGAAGTAAAAGAGAAGCAGTTTGCAGATTCTATGTTATGCAGCTAAAGGAAAATGTACAGCAGAATTTGACAAAGGCATTTGATCTTACACAAGAAGGGGTACTTTGATGTCAAGGGAGATTATGTGTACCGGATATAGATGAGCTGAGGAAATGGATTATGACAGAGGCGCATCATTCGCGCTATTCTATTCATCCGGGTGCTACTAAAATGTACCATGATTTAAAAGAAATATATTGGTGGGGAAATATGAAAAAGAACATCATTGCAGAGTTTGTCGCTCAATGCCCGAATTGTCAACAAGTGAAAGTAGAGCATCAAAAACCAGGAGGTTACATGCAATGTATTAATCTTCTATTCTGGAAATGGGATATGATTAATATGGACTTTATTATAGGTTTGCCTCGTACATTACGGAAATTTGATTCTATATGGGTGATGGTGGACAGGCTTACCAAATCAGCGCACTTTCTACAAGTCAAGACCACCTATACCGCTGAAGAATATGCAAAATTGTATGTGAAAGAGATAGTATGATTACATGGTATTCCACTTTCCATTATATCAGACAGAGGAGCACAGTTCACAGCGCACTTTTGGAGATCTTTTCAGCAGAGTTTGGGCACACAGGTGAATTTAAGTACGGCTTTCCATCCTCAGACTGATGGACAAGCAGAACGTACTATTCAGACACTTGAAGATATGCTACGAGCATGCACGTTAGATTTTCAAGGTAGTTGGGATGACCATTTGCCTCTTATTGAATTTGCTTACAATAATAGCTATCATTCAAGTATTAAAATGGCACCTTATGAAGCTTTGTATGGAAGAAATGTAGATCACCAATTGGATGGTTTGAAGTAGGTGAAACTGCTTTACTTGGGCCAGATATTGTTCATTAGGCTATTGAAAAGGTTAAAGTGATCCAATAGCTGTTACAAATGGCTCAAAGTCGTCACAAGTCATATGTCGATGTTAGAACAAGAGGGCTTGAATTCGCCATAGGTGATTGGGTATTTTTAAAGGTGTCACCAATGAAAGGGGTAATGCGGTTTGGAAAGAAAGGGAAATTGAGTCCACGTTACATAGGCCCATATGAAGTTATTAGAAGATTTGGGCAAGTTTCTTATGAATTAGCACTACCCCAGGAACTTTCCTCAGTCCATCCAGTATTTCATGTTTCGATGCTTCAAAAATGCATAGGAGATCCATCTCATATTGTTCCCATTGAAGATGTTCAAGTTACAAAGTATCTTACTTATGAAGAGGTACCCATTGCTATCCTAGATCGACAAGTAAAGAGATTGAGGAATAAAGACATAGCTTCCGTAAAAGTCCTTTGGAGAAATCACCAAGTAGAGGAGATCACATGGGAAGCGGAAGAGATGATGAATCCAAGTATACCCATCTATTTAAAATGGACGAAGAGGTTCAAAGTGCGGAAGTGGAGCAATAACAAGTAAGTCTCCATGAGACTTAAGTGTTTATGTATATGTATGATAACGTAGAAATACATTTGTTGTAATTGAAACGATATTGTTAACATTCGAAAACGAATGTTCCTAAGGGGGGAAGAATGTAACACCGCGTAGCTTCCTAACCCTACTTGACGACATTGAACAATGTTTACTTAGGTGTCGAGAGCCATACGTATGTATTTTGTAATGCTAAGGATGAGAAAAATTGAAATTTGGCCTCGCGTATATGATTAAACCTTCATAGGAGCGTTTTGTGATTTTCGTGGGACATTTGTGGGGTTCAAAATGAGTCTAAGAGGACCTCTAAACAAAGGATATTAAGGTTAAGAAGTAAGTTAAAGAATAGGACTTGAAGTATCTAACCAAACCCGCGAAGAAAAGTTGAAAAAAGAAATTTTCAAAAAAAATAAGGTTGGGGCGCGCTAGAGGGTGTAACACGCCGCTTTGGGACAAATTTTTGTGCCCACAAGCAGCAAGCTGGCACGCCCAAGGGCGTGCCACGCTGGTTTTGCCATTTTTTTGAATGTTGGAAATTTTCTAAGTACCAAGGGTACTTGGGGACGTACCGAGCCAATTTTTTTCACGTTTGTTCTACAACCAAGAGTATATACATGAAATGAGTAAAGTATTATATTGGTATGATAAAATTACTCGAGAACAAATTTGGCATCAAAATGACGGTTTTACCCTTGTGGTCAAAATGAGCCATACATGGCTAGAATCACTTGTTTTTGGGATTGGGGCTACGGATATGAATAGTGTGAGTGGAAATATTGTTGTAACAAGTATGAGATGATTTAAACACGAGAAATTATTGATTTTATTGGGTTAAGTGAATTGGGCCCAAAAAGGACCCAAAAATGAAAAGAAGACATGGGCCAAAAATAGGTCAAATGACCCATTCTTGCCTTGAACTTCTAGAATCCAACATTTAATGCCATAGAGTTGCTAAGGATGGACTTAAAAGATTATAAAAGGTACCAAAAATTTGATTTTTATTCTACACAAGTCTCATGCCTTTTTAGACCAAAAGAAGATATTTGCTCTCAAACCCTAAAGACTCAAAGCCAATTTTTGGAGAAAGATCATCACTTTTCAAGATTGGGTAAGTGATTATTGTTATGGATTAATCTATTATATGCATGAGAGAGTATGTAAATCATGTTGGTTGTGCTTGAAATGTTGGACATGGTACTTTGTGTTTTTATATAAGATTTGTGATCCATGAGATTCAAGATTGAATTATGACTTGTGCCTTTGATGAAAGAGCATGGTATGGATAAAATATAGACATGTATGGTGTGATTTTGGTTATTAAACTTGTTATTTTTCTATAAGTGTAAATTGTGGGATTTTGGCCGATATGTGCTATGAGGTGTATTAAGGTAAGTTGATGGATTATTTGTGATGTGGTGTGGATAAGAAAGTGTAAAGGAGAAGTGTTGTGGTGAAATGTATTGATTATCATGTATTGGTCAACATATGAAATATTGGGGAATTTTTGGAATAATAATTTCTTCAATGGTTTTGTCAAGGGGAAATGGCATGTGTAAAGGCAAACATGTAACTCATTGATGTTATATGTATTGGTAAAGTAGTTGGTGGTTAATGTAAATCCCATTATATATTTGTGTTGTAGAGTGACACATAAAGAAGGAGCGGGACATTTTATGCACATCTAAGGTTGTATATTCGTATTGAGAATACAAGGTATGTAAGGTTACTCTGTCCGTATCTTTTTGCGGCAAATAGTATTCACATTGACATTACGCTTGTTCCATCCCAAGATGTGCTAAGGTATCCTATATCCGGTTATCCATAGTCATTGTCATATATTTTCTACTCATTGATCATTTGTGAATCTCATGTCTCATATTTATTGACTACTGTCCAATAGCCCAATAAGGTTATGTTCCAATGTTCTAATGGTGATTATACTCATGTCTCTTGTTCATGGATTATTGTCCAATGGTTCCAATGGTGTTATGGTTCAAATAATGTTACGTTTCCCACAATGTTTATTTACATGTCTCTCACTCATTGGTTAATGATCCAAAGCTTAAAGTTAAGTTGTGACTATCCTAGTATCAATCTCAAAGTAATGAACAAAGTAATGCATATGTGGTCAATGATCAAGTATGGGTGGCAGCTTTGGGGGCGAAATGCCTAGCTCAAGCTGATCCCAAATTAGGGGGCAGTCTTAGGGGCATAAGCCTAGCTCGGACCGATACTAACAGGAGACAGCTCTATAGGTTCTAACCTAGCTCGAGCCGAACCTGAATTGTTGTATGGGTGGCATCTCTAGAGGTACTAACCTAGCTCGAGCCGAATCCACTATATATATTGATTCACAGGGTGGCAGCTCTAGCGGCATAAGCCTAGCTCGAGCCGATCCCAACATAACATGATGTTATGTTAAAACCCACTGTTCAGTCGGGGCCCGGGTATCACAGGTCACAGTCAAAGATGAATAATCATTGAAGCAAAGATACAAAGAAAGTAATAAGAGCAAAATACATGGTTTCCAAAGTGCAGAATAGTGACTCATCTACATTGTGACTTATCTATATTGGTTATGCATTTGAACTTGAGTTCTTGACATATTCTCCTATCTTACAAGTTTCATATGGCCTTACATACTCAGTATATTCTTTGTACTGACCCCTCTTAGGAAATTTACCTTACTTGATGCAGGCGCAGGTACTAGTAGGCCTCCACAGTAGGTTGCCAGTTGTTGCAGATCTTTGGTGAGCTCTTCTCCGAGTCACAGTTGTACATATGTTTTGGTGTTGTACATATTGTATAAAGCGGGGACTTGTCCCGACTTTTAGTTCATTTTGGTTAATGCATTTGTTAGAGGCTTTTGTAGACGGATGTGGGTGTATAAATGTGAAAGGTATATGTCGTTTTTGACTTGGTGGCCTCAACGGCCAAGTTTCGCATATGTATATATATATATCACATGTTCCATGAATTCCGTTGTTGGTATTTAAAGCTCTTACGTGATCATGGGTTTCTTATGGCATGCGTATGATTGAATAGAGGCAAAGCTTGGTTCTCTCGGACCTTGTCGACTACGAGTGCCAATCCGTCTCGATGGGATTTGGGGCGTGACAATATCGATAAAAAGATCTACCATGTGGGATGAAAAGGGCTACTAAACATATTGGATCAGAAGCTTACGTGATTGATTATACTGGTGATACAATTATTCATAAAAGTTTTTTAGGAAAGAAGTTCTAGTAGGGTAAGGAAGACTTTTGGATGTTTAGGATTTGCAGTTATTGCTTCTCTCATGATAGGCTCAATTTTGTACAAGGACTTATGGCATTTTGAAATAGCTTCTCATGAATTTGAATGATTTTTAGTTTGCAATAGTAGAAATAGTGGATAATGGTATGTGATATCTGAGTATCTAGTTGATTAGAAGGGTTGTAGATCATTTTCAAGGAACGAAACTTGTGTTTAGAGCTACACAGTTACTTGGGTTTTGTTTAGGGTATGGTTGTACTACTAGATGTTTTTGAATGGGTAGCAAACTACAGAGAAGTAAATTTACTGATGTTTTAGTGTGATAGGTTCCATGGTTTTTCTTGTGTTTGGTAATTAGTAAACTTAAGATTTTGAGGGATAGATATGATCAGATCATTGAGAAATGACTATTGGTGGTTATAAGGTGTAGGATATTATAGCATTCTTTGGTGCATGGTTTGACCATCTTCATGGGTTGGACCTGTAACACCTCGAATTCTGCATGTACTAGTTCTACTTATATGGAACTTAATATAGCCCTAGTATAGATAATGAACTCAGTTTCCTATACGACTAGTGATGGTAAGATAGGTTGGGAGGAACTACCCATGCATTTCAATGCAGCACGATCTAGTTAACATCGATGAGAGTATTTAAATTTGGGATCGTAAGTAGGTATTTGAGTCTAAAGTTTAAAGTAACCAAGTGTATACAAGTTTTAAGTTAATTTAAAGGGATTAAGATCTGAAAATGGAATAAAATATTGAGGTGCTTGCATGACTTAATTAAGATAGTAGGTGAGTCAACTACTTGAGCTATATGGGCCAAGTAAAATGTGCTAAGTAGGTGTATTACCTACTTAAGCTAATGGATCAGATTAAGGCCTATATTAATGGACTCTTTTAAAGCCCAAACTAAGTAAAATAAAAGAGAAGAGAATGGGTCGCCCAATCCCAAAAATCTATCCCAACAGCCCAATGAGTAAAGGCCCATTTCAGACATAAATAAAGCAAGTAGGTGCATCACCTACTTTAACCTTTTATGCAGCTTGAACTCCTTAAGTAGGTGCACCACATACTTGGAATAATTTGACCAATTTGTGGTCCAAAATGTAGCAAAAGAGGCAACCAAAAATAGGGAATTTATAAGACCAAGTTGCTGGTCATTTCCTTCATTATTAAGTTACAAAAATTAGATTTTCTCTCTCAAGTTATCTCTCTTTCTCTCAAGGCTTAGTACAACCACCCCAACTTTCTCCTAGGGTTCTTGAAGAAACCCTCACCTTTGCTAGCTAAGGTAAGTGAAAATACTTATAAATTTAGCTTGATTCTTCTATTGGATACTAGGAAATCATATTGGTTATGATTAAAAGTATGGGACTACCTTTTCTCCATGTTAACTGCCCCATGTCCCTTGGTTATTAAGAGGCCTTATTCTCTTGTTAGTTAACTTTGAAGGATAATTCAAGCTTTTGAAAGAAGTGCAAATTTAGAGGATAACTTCCAGAAATTAAGGTAAGGCTACTGCCAATTTTTTATCCTCCTTATATACAAGATTGAATAGAGAATTCTATGTGTGTTTTGCCAGGAGTGGTGGTTGGAATCCTTGAGTCAACAATTCCCTAGTGTGATGAAAGTATTTTGGGACTATTTTAAGGGCTGTGTAATGTGTATATATTGGGGACAACTTGGTTGAACTTAAAAGGGGATGTTAATAGTTAGTATTGACATATAAATAGAAGGTGTAATGATACACCGCTTAATTAGATATTATATGAGCCCACTGCCCATCCCCACTTTGTGAATTATTTTATACATATTATGATAACAAAGGAGTTTCTGGGGATAATATATGAACCCGTGTGTTGTACGATATAATTAGAGGAGAAGGGGTTGAAAGAACACCCTTGATTTGGTGAATTATGGGCTTACTGTCCGACTACTATTTTGAGTGAAGTTAAATAGCCCAAATTTTTTAATTAGCTACTAATACAAGTTTTACCACGTACTTCTTTATAGATAAGTGATTTGAAAGGAAGGAGGTTAATTTGGGGTAATACCGGAGTTATATAGCAAGGTATGTGTGGCTACTATATTACGTATTCTTTGGCATGAAATCCAACACTTGTGTTATAAAGTAAGCTTCCAAAGTTCTCCTATGACAAATGATACATAGTGGAAGCATATGATCTTCCATGTGGCTAACAAACTTTCTCCCACTCCCTAATATATTAAAATACCTCAATATATGCTTATTACCATGTCTGCATGTCGATTTTCACTAGCAAGTTTCAGGAGTTGTCCTTTTAGTCAAATAAGGTCCATGTGTTATCTCAGTTCCTAAGCATTTTATTGGTGTACAAACTGCTCCGTACATTATTGTTGCTGCATTATGTGTTTATTCACGTGTCTCTTACTGGTAGACTATTGTCCCAAACCTCAATAATGTTATGACCACAAAAGTAACAATATCAAAGATTAAATAAACGAAAGAATGCAATCTAGTTATGTATGGGTGGCAGTTCAGGGGAGAAATCCTAGCATGGGCCGATCCCAACTTGTGTATTTACCACTTATTAGTTGGTCATTTTTATCACATGGCTTACAAGGATTATAAGGTAAAAAAATTAAAGTAAAGAAAGGAATGGAATGTACACTTTTCCATAAATATATGTAAAGGTGGTTTATTAGCACTATCTACACACTTATACCTGATTTCATTTGAGCTCTTGTGTTATGTATAGTTACTTTCAGCCTTACATATTCAGTACATTCTTTGTACTGACGTCCCTTAGGGGGGACCTGCATTTCATGCTGCAGGCAGAGGAGCTAGTAGTCCCCTCCAGTAGGAGCGCAGGACATCCAACAACTATTGGTGAGCTCCAGGTTAATTTGGGGCTTTCTCAGTCTGTTATATATGCTTTGGTATTGTATAGTAGTTAAGTGTAAGGCAGGGGCTTATCCCGACCTTAGCTAAGTTTATATCTCTTTTAGAGGCTCTGTAGTTGGTAAAGTAAAGTGTGGTTGTTCCTTGTCTTCCAGTCATTGTGGCCCCAACACAAATCATGTATATATAGTTTTGGGTTTATCTACGTGGTTTTTTTTCATTGATGCATCATGTCTATACTTGGAGGAACCTTTGATTATCATAGTTACATGCATGATAAGTACAAGGTTATGGGTTGGTGCTTTCAGGACTTTACGGCTGTGGGTGCCTATTCACCCCAACAAGGTTTGAAGCATGACAAAAGTCATATCAGAGCAGGTCATCCTAGGGAGTCTACAAAGCCGTGTCAATGTAGAGTTTTTTTTATAGGTGTATTGTGCATCACATCTATAAACAGGAGGCTATGAGGCATTTAGGAGTTGTCTCTTTTTCTTCATATCTTAGATCGTACAATAGAGCCAAAGTTTTAGGTGGAGTCATATTTAACAATTAAATTTGTTTTTTTCTCATTATAGTAGAGATGTCGATTACAAGAAGGAGTAAGAATAAAAGTAAGCAAGTAGATGTGGTTGTCGGATAAGGGACCAGAAAATCACCACCTAGACAAGCTAATCAAAGTGAGGCTCAAGATGAATTTGCATCATGGACTTCTTCTACTCCTCCATCTCTAGAAGAGTTAAGGAGGAGAGGAGTACCCTCAGAATCACCTATTAATGCTACTGAGCAAGATTTAAGGAATGTGGTGCAATTGATAACTCGTATAGTTGTTGGATAAGGTCAAGGACAAGCTAGTCCAATTACATGTACTAGTGGTGTGGATAGGGCAGCTAGTCTACGAACACATGATTTTCTTAAATTAGATCCTTTCACATTTACCGGGTCAGATCTTAATGAAGAACCATAAGACTTTATTGATCAAATACAAAAGGCTTTGGATATCATGCATGTATCTGGTAAAGAGGCAGTTGAGCTAGCAACATATAGATTAAAGGGGGGGGTATATTGTGGTATGAAGACTGGAAATGATCTAGGGGTACAGGTGCACCTTCAGCTAGTTGGAAAGAGTTCAAAGAGGCATTTCTTGATCATTAACTTCTATTTGAAATTTAGGAGGCCCGTGCAGATCAATTTTTAAATCTTTATTAAGGGAATATAAGCGTGAGAGAGTATAGTCTTCGATTTAACTCTTTGGCTAGGTATGCTCCCAATGTAGTAGCTACTATGGATGATAGAGTTCATCGATATATGGATAGATTGGATCCATATCTAATTAGAGACTGTACTATTACTGCTTTGAATAAAGACATGGATATAGCACGGATAAAAGAGACAAAAAGAAGTAGGATACAAGAGACAAAAAGAGGGTATTCCAAGAGGGCTAGATCTATGGGGCAGTTTATGCCATCCTAAAGTGAGTTCAGGCCTCGGTTTTCTAATGGACCGCCTAGTCCATCATCTTCCTACTCTATAACACGTGCTTCATAGTGGTTTCAAGGGTACAAGGGCAATCAATTTGGGCAAAGAAGTGAGAGTCAAAGTTCACAGACATTGGGGTATCAAGAGCCAGGGACTATGAGCCAATTAAGACCTACTCGGTAGCCATGTAAGTAATGTGGAAAGATTTATTTAGATGCATATCATTTTGGGACATATGCTTGCTTTTGGTGTGGTATGTCGGGGCATATGATGAGAGAGTGCCTACAAAGAAGCATGAGTGGTATGGCACGACCTACTGGATCAACCATTGCATCGTCATCAATGGTGCCTTCTTTAGGTAGGGGTATACAACCTACAAGTCATGGTAAAGGTGCTAAATGAGTAGCTAGTTCTACCAAAGTTCAGAATCGTACATATGCTCTAGCGGATCGATAAAATTTAGAAGCTTTTCCTAATGTGGTTATAGGTACATTGTCCATCTTTTCACACAATGTATACGCATCAATTGATCTGGGCTCAATGCTATCATATGTCACTTCATTGATTGCTGGAAAGTTCAAAAGAACACCGAAATCATTGGTAAAGCCATTTGAAGTATTTACACCGGTTGGCAAGTCTATTATAGCTAGAAAAGTTTATCATAATTGCATAGTAACTGTTTGTGATCGTGATACATTGGCCGACCTAGTTGAGCTAGAAATGGTAGACTTTGATGTTATAGTGGGTATGGATTGGTTGGCTTCTTTTTATGCCACAGTAGATTGCCAAACAAAAAGGGTGCATTTCCATTTTCCAAAAGAGGTAGTCCTTGAATGGAGGGGTAATATTGGGGCATCAAGAGGTAAATTTATTTTTTATCTTAAGGCAAAGAAAATGATGTCTAAAGTTACATATGTCATCTAGTGAGAGTGAAAAATATAGATGCAGAGCCAGCAAATCTTTAATCAGTTCTAGTGGTAAATAAATTTTCTGATGTATTTCCTGAAGATCTTCTAGGTTTGCCTCCAGAACGAGAAGTAGAGTTTGGTATTGATGTGATCCCAGATACTCAATGTATCTCTATTCCTCCATATAGAATGACTCCGACAGAATTATAGGAGTTGAAAAAGCAATTGAAATACTTGTTAGAAAAAGGATTCATAACGCCTAGTATGTCCCCTTGGGGGGGCGCACCAGTGTTATTTGTACATAAGAAAGATGGACTGACAACTGAATAAGGTGACTATTAAGAACAAATTTCCACTTTCGAGAATTGATGATTTAGTTGATCAGTTACAAGGTGCTAAGTTTTTCTCTAAGATTAATCTGAGGTCGGGTTACCACCAAGTGAGGGTAAAAGAGAAAGATATACCCAAGACAACTTTTCGAACACGATATGTTCATTTTGATTTTTTAGTAATGTAATTTGGGCTAACAAATGCACCAACAACTTTTATGGATTTGATGAATAGGGTGTTCAAGCCATTCTTACATGTGTTCGTGATAGTATTTATTGACGATATTGTGGTGTATTCAAGATCGAAAGATGACCATGCTAATTATTTACAGCAGGTGTTACAAGTTCTTCGTGATCGTAAGTTATATGCAAAGTTCTCTAAATGTGAGTTTTTGTTAAAATCTGTAGCATTCTTGGGTCATATTATATCTGATGAAGGAATAAGGGTTGATAATAAAAATATAGAGGTCGTGAAGGACTGACCAAAACCTACAACACCTCCAGAGGTTCATAGTTTTTTTGGGTTGGTAGGTTATTATAGAAGGTTTGTTGAAGGGTTATCTTCTATTTCTGCACCTTTAATAAAGTTAACATACAAAGCAGCCAAGTTTCAATGGAATGATACATGTGAAAGGAGTTTCCAAGATCTGAAGAATAAGTTGACTTCGACACCCGTATTGGTACTTCCAGAAGGTACAAAAGGGTATGTGGTGTATTGTGATACTTCAAAAGTTGGCTTAGGATGTGTATTGATGCAGCCTGGTAAAGTAATATCTTATGCCTCAAGATAATTACGGCTACATGATAAAAATTATCCAACACATGATCTTGAGCTAGCAGCGGTTGTATTTGCTTTAAAGATATGACGCCACTACTTGTATGGGGTGTATGTTGACACACATACTGATCATAAGAGTTTGCAATATATTTTCAAGCAGAAGGACCTAAATTTGAGGTAGCGAAGGTGGCTTGAGTTATTAAAAAATTATGACATTGATATTTTATATCATTCGGGGAAAGAAAATGTGGTAGCTGATGCGCTAAGTCGTAAGACAATTGTGAGTACTTATGGGCAGTCCACAAAAATTCAAGGGATGACTAAAGATCTACACCAACTAGCTAGCTTGGGGGTTCACCTTCTTGAATCTCCAGACGAAGGAGTTATTGTGGAAAATGCGGCAGAATTTCCATTAGTAGCTGAGGTAAAAGAGAAGCAGTATGTAGACCCTATTCTATTACAACTTAAAGAGAATGTATAACAAGGTATGAAAAAGGCATTTGAGCTTACGCAAGAAGGAGTACTTCAGTGTCAAAATAGATTGTGTGTACCTAATGTAGATGGGCTAAGAAAGAGGTTTATGACAAAGGTATATCATTCAAGGTATTCCATCCATCCGGGGTCAACTAAAATGTATTATAATTTGAAAGGAGTGTATTGAGGGGGTGACATAAAGAAGAACTTTGCAGAATTTGTAGCCCAATGTCCAAGTTGTCAACAAGTTAAAGTAGAGCACCAAAAACCCGAAGGTTATATGCAATGTATGGATTTTCCAATTCAGAAGTGGGACATGATCAACATGGATTTTTTCACTAGTTTGCCTCGCACTTCTCCAAAGTTTGATTCCATATAGGTAATAGTTGATAGACTTACCAAATCAGCACACTTCCTATCGGTTAAGACCACTTACATAGCTGAAGAGTATGCAAAATTGTATATCAAGAAGATAGTTCGGCTACATGAAGTTCCAATCTCTATTATATCTGATAGAGGAGCTCAACTCACTATAAGTTTTTGGAAGTCTTTCCCTAGGAGTTTGGGAACACAAGTGAATTTAAGTACAACTTTTTATCATCAAACAGACAGACAAGCAGAACGTACCATTCAAATATTTGAAGATATGTTGCGATTTTGTGTATTGGACTTCAAAGGTAGCTGGGATGATTATTTGCCACTTATTAAGTTTTCCTACAATAATAAATATCATTCAAGTATCAAAATAGAGCCTTATAAAGCTTTATATGGGAGAAAGTGTAGATCACTAATTGGGTGGTTGAAACGTGTGAAACTGCCTTATTTGGGTCAGATATTGTTCATCAAGCTATGGAAAAAGTTAAGGTGATACAACAGTAGCTAGTAACAGCTCAAAGTTCACACAAATCATATGCAGATATTAGGAGAAAAGGGTTAGAGTTTGCTATAGGAGATTGGGTATTCTTGAAGGTGTGACCAATGAAAGGGGTAGTGAGGTTTAATAAAAAGGGAAAACTACGTTCATGTTATATAGGGCCATATAAGATTATTCAAAGGTTTGGCCAAGTTGCATATAAATTAGAACTACCTCAAGAGCTCTCAATAGTTCATCCAATGTTTCATGTCTCAATGCTTCGAAAGTGTACAGGAGATCCATCTCATATTACTCCTACAGAAGATGTACAAATTAGAAAAGATCTTACCTATGAAGAAATACCTATTGTTATTCTAGATCGTCAAGTTAAGAAATAAATAAATAGCTTCTGTAAAAGTACTTTGGAGGAACCAACAAGTAGAAAAGATCACATGGGAAGCTGAGGAAGTAATGAAATTCAAGTACCCTCATTTATTTGAATCCGAAGAGAAACTTCAAGATGATGGATTGGGGCATTATCAAGTAAGTGTAAATACGGATGTATTATGTGGCTAACAGTGGGATTAAACTTAGGCTTGTACTTGTTTAGGCGGAATAATTATGCTAGCATTCGAGGATGAATGATTCTAAGGAGGGGAGGGAAGGATGTAACCCCAATATTCTGCATGTACTAGTTCTACTTATATGGAACTTAATATAGCCTTAGTATAGGTAATGGACTCGATTTCCTATACGACTAGTAATGGTTAGATAGGCTGGGAGGAACTGCCCGTGCATTACAATGAGGCATGATAAAGTTAACATCGATGGGAGTATTTAAACTTGGGATCATAAGTAGGTATTTGAGTCTAAAGTTTAAAGTGAGTAAGTGTATACAAGTTTCAAGTTAAATTAAAGGGATTAAGATCTGAAAATAGAATAAATTATTGAGGTGCTTGCATGACTTAATTAAGCTAGTAGGTGAGTCACATATTTGAGCTATATAGGCCAAGTTAAATATCCTAAGTAGGTGTATTACCTTGTTAAGATAATGGATTAGATTAAGGCCTATATTAATAGACTCATTTAAGGCCTAAACTAAGTAAAATAAAAGGAAAAAAGAATGGGTAGCCCAACCCCAAAAATCTATCCCAAAACCCCAGTCAGTAAAGGTCCATTTCAAACATAAATAAAGCAAGTAAGTGCATCACCTACTCTGACCTTTTGAGCAGCTTGAACTCCTTAAGTAGGTGAACCACCTACTTGGACCAATTTGACCAATTTATGGTCCAAAATGCAGCAAAAGAGGCAGCCAAAAATAGGGCATTTATAAGACCAAGTTGTTGGTAATTTCCTTCATTATTAAGTTATAAAAATCAATTTTTCTGTCTCAAGTTATCTCTCTTTCTCTCAAGGATTAGTACAGCCACCTTAATTTTCTCCTAGGGTTCTTGAAGAAATCCTCAACTTTACTAGCTAATTTAAGTGAAAATACTTACGGATTTAGCTTGATTCTTCTATTGGAAACTAGGAAATCATGTTGATTATGCTTAAAAGTATGGGACTGCCTTTCCTCCATGTTAACTGTCCCATGTCCCTTGGTTATTAAGAGGCCATATTCTCTTGTTGGTTAACTTTAAAGGATAATTCAAGCTCTTGAAAGAAGTGCAAATTTAGAGGATAAATTCCAGAAATGAAGGTAAGGCTACTGCCTATTTTTTCTCCTCCTTATATGATTGAATGGAAAATTCTATGTGTGTTTTACCAGGAGTGGTGATTAGAATACTTGAGTCAATAATTCCCTAGTGTGAGGAAAGGATTTTGGGAATACTTTTGGGGCTGTTTTATGTATATATGTTGGGGATAACTTGGTTGATCTTAAAAAGGGATGTAAATAGTTGGTATTGACTTATTAAAATAAGGTGCAATGATACACCACTTAATTAGATATTGTATTAGCCCATTGCTCATCCCCACTTTATGAATTGTTTTATACATATTATTATATCTAAGGAGTTTTCGGGGATCTTATATGAACCCGCATGTTGTACAATGTAATTAGAGGAGAAGGGGTTGAAAGAACACCCTTGATTTGGTGAATTATGGGCTTACTGCCTGGCTACTGTTCTAAGTGAAGTTGAATAGCCCAAATTTGTTAATTAGCTACTAATACTAGTTTTACCATGTACTTCATTGTAGATAATTAATCTGAAAGGAAGGAGGTTAATTTGGGGTAATACCATAGTTATACAGCAAGGTATGTAAGGCTACTGTATTACGTATTCTTTGGCATGAAATCCAATGCTTGTGTTAAAAAGTAATCTTCTAAAGTTCTCCTATGGCAAACGATACATAGTGGCAGTATATGATCTCTCATGTAGCTATCGACTTTGCTCCCCCTCCCTAATATGTTCTTATTACCGTGTCCATATGTCTACTTTCACTAGCAAGTTTCAGGAGTTCTCCTTTTAGTCAAATAAGATCTATGTGTTATCTTAGCTCCTAAGCATTTTATTGGTGTACAAACTTCTAACTACCTTATTGTTGCTCCATTAAGTGTTTATTCATGTGTCTCTTACTGGTAGACTATTGTTCCAAACCTCAATAATTTTATGACCACCAAAGTAACAATCTCAAATATTAAATAAACTAAGGAACACAATCTGGTTATGTATGGGTGGCAACTCAGGGGCGAAAGACTAGCATGGGCCTATCCCAATCTGTTTATATAGGTGGCAGCTCGGGGCGTAAGCCTAGCATAGGCCGATCCAAACTTGTGTATTTACAACTGATCATTTGGTCATTTGTATCACATGGCTTACAAGGATTATAAGTTAAAGAAATGTAAAGAAAAGAAAGGACTGGAATGTACACTTTTCCATAAATATATGTAAAGGTGGTCTATTAGCACTATCTACACACTTGTACCTGATTTTATTTGAGCTCTTGTGTTATGTATAGTTACTTTCAGCCTTACATATTCAGTATATTCTTTCATACTGACATCTCTTACGGGGGCCCTGCATTTCATGCTGCAGGCATAGGAGCAAGTAGACCCCTTCAGTAGTAGCATAGGACATCCAACGACTATTGGTAAGCTATAGGTTGATTCGGGGCTTTTTGAGTCAGTTATATATGTTTTGGTATTGTATAGTAGTTAAGTGTAAAGAGGGGACTTATCCTGACCTTAACTAAGTTTATATCTCTTTAGAGGCTTTGTAGACGGTAAAGTAGAGTGTGGTTGTGCCTTGTCTTCCAGTCATTTGTTCCCAATGGACAAATCATATATATATAGTTTTGGGCTTGTCTCTGTGGTTTATTTTCATTGATGCATCGTGTCCATACTTGTCGAAACCTTTTATTATCATAGTTACAGGCATGAGAAGTACAAGGTTATAGGTTGGTGCTCTTGGGCCTTTACGACTACAGGTGCTTGTCCGTCCTAATAGGGTTTGAGGCGTGATAGGACCTAGATTTAGATTTTTTATGGTAAGGATGTATTGTGGCAATGACTTAAGTCAGGGCATGATTGAGTGAGGCAAGAGAGTTTTGAGCATGATTGAATAAATCTTTGAAAGAATTTTACATAGAAAAGTATCTAGGTTGCAAAATTTATTATTAAGGGTGTTAAAAAAGGCATAATGATGTACATAATTCCAAGGTTTTGGTTTTTGGTATAAGGTAATATGACATGGACCTTGTGACAACAAATATTGAAGGGTGAATGAGTTAAGAAAAGGAACATGCCATCATGTATAGATCTGTGGTAGAGGGTTAGAGATTTGTATAGATTTTAGCCGTTGAGTTCACAAATGATAGTAAGGGATGAGCATCCATTAGTGGAAGATGGATTGGTTTATCATAGACTTATGAAGTTCTTGGTATATATTTTCTAAAGACTTGGTTTTGACATGGATGACTATCTGTGTCATACATGTAATTTTACACTTCTACGTCGGGTTGAGTTATTCATGTTGTGATAGGTTGATTACAAGTATGATAATGAAGAGGATTAAGTTCGATAGGGTTACTGAGGACTGCAGGTTGATTGCTACTATTTTGTTGATGAAAAATGCACAGGCTACATTAGTAGGTTGCATAGAAATTTGGTGACGTAAAGAGGGTACTTGTTTGTGATATGGAAACTTTTGGGGTGATTCATGATTTTCTCCAAGAGTTTAGCATAAGAATATGATTTTTTTAATGGTGGTTAAAGTATGACATTTGAGGATTTCTGTGGAATTGATATCAATTTCTGACTTAGTAGCTTCAACTCGTAGAAATAGAACTATCCGATTTGGAAGTTATAGTATAAACCCTTGAAACTTTGATTCAGTCAAAAAGTGCTTAAAGTGGGCATAAAAATAGTAGAGGTTCTTTTAAAGATAGAAGAAGGCATTTTTCATAGTTTTGGAGAGTGACAATGTGGTTCTATGGGTTCTTTGGTAAGTTATTGATACAGTGTTGGTA
This sequence comes from Capsicum rhomboideum, assembly GCA_031232105.1. Classification (NCBI taxonomy): domain Eukaryota; kingdom Viridiplantae; phylum Streptophyta; class Magnoliopsida; order Solanales; family Solanaceae; genus Capsicum; species Capsicum rhomboideum. The sequence continues at coordinate 54,774,567 of CP124716.1, read as the reverse complement.
ATAATTTCTGGTTCTATTATCGGCTTATGGTGACTGATGGGTTTTAGTAAATGGGGTATGTTTAGAACTACAATTGTAATCATCTCAATTAATTGGTATGGAGACAATTCATAAATATGGACATTGGATATATAGAGAAATTTGATTTCGGATATTAGAGAATTACCCTTAAGAGTTAAAATGTGGAAGAATTCTGGCTACTTGAGTGAACAGGTGGTACTATAGATTTGACATCACATGGAAGTGTTTTTATGAAGTGTACTATGGCTTTTAGGCTAGCTTGACAATTTTGGTACGTTCCTTATCTCTACATTCAAGGAAAAATATTTGTTTTAGTGGTGGATGATGTAATGATTCATACCATGTTTTTTTGGAATTTTTTCCATTTTGACCATTTTACCCCTTTCTGTAGTTTCATTTTGGTATTCGTGAATTGAGGGATTAGGTGGTTCAGTTTCAAAGTGTTTGATTGTGCATTAAGTGTGTTTTTGGTTTTGAAAAGCTTTTAAGTTGGAATGGTTAACCTTGGTCAATATTTGGAGGTATGAATGTCGGATAGGAATTCTGTCATCACCATCTGCTCTAAAACGTTGATTGGTTTGGTAGCATGATCGGTTTGAGTCCTTAGGATTTAGGTGTGACTTTGAGCATTTGGATGAGAAGTTGTGATTTTAAGCCTAAGGTTGTCTTTAATTATCATCTGATGATAACGACCTCGGTCTGATATTCTAACTGCCCCATTGATTCCGAAGCATCATATTAGTCTAGAAGCATAGTTGGTTTATTTCTATGAGGTCCCTAACAAATCCAGAGGGCTCACTTAGGAAGAATTTTTCCTTAAAGTTACTATTAACTATTGTATTCTGGTGAAGCTACCTCCCTTCATCACGATCGCATGGCTACTATCGTGATCACAAAGGAAGTGGGACATAAGGCATGACAATCATATGGTATAGGGGTCGCGATCACATGGGTGTGCTCGTTAGCTCATCATGATTGCATGGATTATGCCACGATCATGTACGTCATTGAGGGTTAGGTCCGGGTTAGGCTGGAACATTTTTTGTGATGGCAAAGAATAATTACCTGTTTTCCCTTAAAAAGTTTATTTCGAACCCTTTTACCAAAAACTCCATTTTTTAAGCTTGGGGGCTCGGATATTGAAGCTATTTCAAGTTGGATTTCGAGATCTAAACCTTGGGTGAGTTTCTAAAGCTTTTTTTATTATTATTTTCCACTAATTGCTTTATGATTCTGTCTTCAAATCTTTGCTTTTCAACCTTGGGTTTTAGGGTTTTACCGGTAAAGCTAAAATGTGATATTTTAGTGGTTTCAAACTCGATTTCAACTCCATTTTCAATGAGATTTCTGATTTGAACTCTCTTTTAATTAAAGGAGGGATCAAAGTCTCATTTATTAAATTGAAAAATTTGTACATAACCAGGACCAAAAGTGACCCGGTCCAACAAAATTTAACTAAGACAAAAAGCTAACAAGAAAAGGTAAGTAAAAAAATGGAAGGAAATTCAAAGGAAAAAGACAGAGACATAAATATCTGATAGGATGAGAACCTTCATCATCTTCCTATTCCATTCTCCTCATCTATCAAAATCCTCTAAAGAAGGACCAACACAGAGTATCATCAGGGTCCTCACGTAGATCTGGTAATGAAAACATGAGCCGAGCTATATTTTATCAAGCATGATTTGAAGAATCTACAATATATGGTAGATGGATCCCCTTCTGTACATCTACAAGCTAAATCCATCTATCCCCTCCATTTCTTGTATAATCTCTTTCTTTTTCATAGATAGATGGGTTGAACTTCATGAGAAGTTGATACCACCATCAGATCTTAGGATTAGGAAAAAGAAGTACAAATATTTTGAAGCCAAATTTTTCTATAATCTTGGTACAAGATTTTTGAGCTAACTAACAAAGGAAACAAATGTCTTCATGCCTTTAGTAGTACTAGAATCTTGACTTTGTATCTCAGGAAGACCCTAAATGCTCTCACCAGGTGTAGATATAAAAGCCACATGAATTTTCTTCATATTCAGGTACTTACTCGAGAATTGTAGACCCTTCTGTCCCTTATTTGTTTAGTGACTCTTCAAGTCATGTATCCGTGCTTGTGTTTGTATTGCTTATTTCTTGGAATGTCAATCTTGAGTTTTTCATCTTATATGAGGTGTGTTGATCTTGTCTAAGTTAATAATTTTTCTGCCTTCACTTGGAATATCTTGAAAATGATTAAACTAGTAATGGCCTGGAAAATCAAAAACTAAGTTAGTAAAAAAATCAGCCCAATGGGAGTGTTGTACTCTTACTAATAATTTCCTCCATAGATTATTAGAAAAATTTACTTCCACTGTCACATTTCATGATATTTCTCACTCCCCATTTAGAATCTGAACCATAATCCGGGAATCTGATTCTATAATGATGTTATTCAGCATATGCTCTATACAAATCCCCTAAATGATTTCTAATGCAAAATGCTGCTGAGCTAGGGCTTAGATTGCCCCTTGAAGCACCATCTGTATTAGACTTCAACCAACTAGTAGAGGGGAATTCATCTCACAATCCTTGTGGTGTAGGAAACCCTATATCCTTCAAGAATTGTTACAATTTTAGTCCACTTCTACATTCACATACCATCTTGAATCTTTTAGGAATTTCCTAATTGTTTCATCAATTTCCCAGAAAATATTTCTGATGGAATCATACCCTCCATGAAGAACAATATTCCTTCTTTTTCATAAAACCAAAACATAATAATAGGGACAATTTGGAAAACCACCTTCACTCTAGCATTACCTTCTTTTTCTCTCCACTTTCTCAAACTTTGTTTTATGTAGGTCATTGGCCCAAGAATTCCAGCTGCTCCTGAATAGTATTGCCATACATTAGCTATAGCTTCACCTCCTAAGAACAAATGTTCTATAGTCTCCCTTTCAAGAGCAGAACAAAACCTACAATCTTGTGAAATATTAGAATTCCATATATTAATTAAACAAGCCACAAGAATTTTACCTTTACAATTTCTCCAAGACAGAAATGAGAATTTGAATGGTAACCCTTTGCTCTAAAGTAGAGTTAAATCCTGATTGATATTTGCTTTTTGTCTTAGAAGCTCCCATGGACTTCTTATAGTAAACTTTCCTGTGTTGATCCTTGTCCACCATGGTTTGTCACTAATGTTTTCATATACCACCTAATTCATATTGGTCCTGATATGTTGAACAACATACTCGGGAATAATGTGCTGCATTTCTTCAAAATCCCATCCACTTTTATTTTAAAAATCAGCTATGTCTCTCAAAGGATGACAAGACTGTACCTATGACTGGTGTATATAGAGAGGACCTGTGTTGCTACGGTTATCATACCAAATAGTAGAAGTACCTCCCTTAGGCTCCCTCTATAGATGTTTTTCTATATTATTCCTATTTTCTAGCATGTATTTCCATACCTGTGAGTCTCCTTTCTATTAAACAAAAGAGGGGATTTGCTTTTTACAGTATCCATTCCATAGAAAATTGGACCATGAATTGATTTTAGCCCTAAATATCCACCATAATTTAGCATATAAGACCTTAGACACATCAAACAAAGATCTAGAACCTAAATTCCCTTCATTCTTAGGGAAACAAACCTTACTCCATGTTGACAAGTACTTGCTTCTTCCTGATTTTTTATTAATCCAAAAAAGCTTTGAAAAAATCTCGTGTAAATCCTTGATGAAATATTTTGGAGGTACTATATAAGATATGACATAAATAGGAATGCTTTGCAGAACACTATTCAATAACAGTTCTTTCCCCCACAGAAAGCATCTTACCCTTCTTTGATTGAAGCTTTCCCTCTTACTCTATCCGTCAATTCTGCATAGTGCTCTTTTCTTTTCCTTGAGTGAGAAATAAGTAAACCTAAGTACTTCATAGTCAAAGTACCTCTAGCCATCCCTGTAATTTATTCCACCTATTGAGGGACTTCCACATCTACATTCTGATGCATATATAACAAACTATTTTCCTTATTAATTTTTTGCCCTGATTGATTCTCATACTCCTGTAAAATAGACATAATATTCCCTAATGAATACTCATTAGAATAAGAAAAGATAATAGTGTCATAAACATAAGCTAGATGATTCAAATTAGAGCTCCACTTAGGCGTTCCATAGCCTACATAAAAAGGATCTTCAAAAACTGAATTGAGAGGTCTAGTGATATATTCTGAACATAAAATAAAGAGAGCATGAGAGAGGGGATCATCTTGTTTCACTCCCCTGGTAGAGTGAAAGAAACCAAAGGACTGTTCATTAATCAAAACAAAATAGTACTCACTGGAGATTAGTCTCCTAATAAGATCCACCACACTATTACAAAATTTCATTTTCCTCAATACTTTCATCAAATAAAACCAGGGTACTCTGTCATAAGCTTTAGGCATATCCAGATTCATAACCATATTAGATGGTTTCCCTCTTTTTCCTTAGTAACCACTTATGGAGTCAAAAGTACTATTTCAATGATACTTCTCCCTTTCATAAAAAATTATTGATTTGAAGAAATCAACTTGGGAAGTAAAGCTTCTAGTCTATCATGAAGAATCCTAGATAGAATTTTGTTAATAAAGTTACTCAAACTAATAGGTCTCAAGTTTGAGAAAGTTTGAACAATTTCTTTCTTAGAAATGAGAACTAGATTAGTGTGAATAATGGAATTAGGGAGTGTATTTTCAACAAAAAAATCTTGTACTATTCTAATAATGTCTGGGCATATAATATCCCAACATTCCTAATAAAATTTACCAGAAAGCTAATTAGGACCACAAGAGTTATCCCTATTAAGTTTGAAAACTACCTCCTTCACTTTTTAAAGGGAAAATAATTATTTTAGTCCCTGTGTTATGGCCTTATGATGATTTTGGTCCATGTGATATTTAAATTTTTATATTGAACCTTTAATTAATCAAAGTGAATGATTATAATTGTTTTACTAATAATAGTTACCAATGTAAACAGATCTATCATTACCGTCAAGGGAAATTATGGTATTACAAGGAATAGTTTTATACAAGCAAAAAAAACCTAAATATACAACCATTTACAATCGTTTCATACCATCAAAACTCCATTGTTTCATTCATCTTACCATTTTGAGCCTCATACCCAATGGAAAAATATCTACTCCAATCAATTTCTGATTGCATGAAGTAGTCAAAAATTCTCTGCCAGCCACACACATACCTTTCTATTTGACTGGAACCAGACAATATAACGATCATCAAAGTTTTTCCTCCCAGGAAATATCCCAGTTTTAAACTCCAATAACAAGGCCGGACCCATAAACACATTCTTCCCAGTCAAAACCATCACCAACTAAACATGAGTTATAATGTAAGAAAAAGCTTCAGATATGCAGATTATGTGAAGCACTAATTTGATAGCTCAGTCAAAAAATCAGATAAAAATAATAAATTTTAAAAACCAAAACCCTTTTATGGGGTCTGTAAAAATCAAGAAGAGGAATAAAAGAAAAAAAAATATAAACCCTTTTCTTGCACTAAGAAAATGGAGAAGAGAACTCAATTTGGCATAATTAGAGCAAAAATTATCCTGGATCTCTACTATTAATTTCATCAAATCTGATCAAGTTATATGTTTCACTAGGAAAAGGAAAAACCAAAGATAATCAAAGACATGGAGAGAGAAATAGAACTTTATTAAAGTAAAGATTAGAATGAGAATGAAGTGTTCTTGAGTTGTGGTGGAGAGAGAAAAAACATTTTCTTCTGTCACGTGAGTTGTAGATGTAGATGCCACAGAACTGATAAAAATAATTATTCTTAAATAGTAATAATATGTTGTAATACCATAATTACCCTTAGATAGTAGGATAATTCTATTTGCCTTGCTAATTATTGTTGGTAAAGGATTAAAATCATTCACTTTGATTAATTAATGGCTAAATGTGAGAAGTCAAATATCACAGGGATCAAAATCAAAGTAAAAAGATAATACAGGGACTAAAACAATTTCCCCCCTTTTTAAATTATCAAGAATAGCCCCTAGAATAGAGTTCTCGTCTTCACCAATCAATGCAGGAATATGAGATAATAAAGTGAAGTTAGTTGCATCTCTTTCCTACATAAATTGCTTTTGAAAATGATCAATAGCTTCATTAGCAATTTCTCCTTCTTCTTCTAACCAACAACCTTGGAAATTTTTAATCCTCTTTATCATCAACTTATTTCTCCTCCCTTTGATTAGACTATAAAGAATCTTGTTTTCCTATCACCACTTTCAAACCAATCATAACCAGCTTTTTGCTGCCAGTACATCTCTTCTAGGTAAAGATATTTTTTGTACTCAACTTTGGCTTTCTATAACTTCTCTTTAATCCTAGCTATCTTTTTTATTATAAGCAATTACTGAAAAATATCTCTATATGTCTCTTTGCGCCAGAAAGTAAGAGCTTTATTGAGTTTATTTATCTTCCTTTTGAAGTATAATAATGGATTAGTTAAAAAATCAGTGTCATAATTCCTTCTAATCACCTCCTTGAATAAACCATGACCAGTTAAGAATTTAAGAAATCTGAAAGGCTTCTTGAATCTGAAGATTTTACTTTCATAAGTTAGGAGCAGTGGAGCATGATCTGAACCATTTTTAGGAAAATGTTCCACTTTTGCATGAGATAGAGAATTCTAAAATATAGCGTTAGTAAGATTTTTGTCCAATATTTAAAATATACAATCATCTCCTGCTCTTCCATTCCACCAAGTGAAAGAACTACCCTTGAACTTCACTTGAGATAAATCAGATGATTCTATATAGGTTTTGAAATCTTCAATGTCTATAGCAACCACAGGGAGTCCACCTATCTTCTCTTCCCCAATCAAAATAACATTAAGATCCTGCCAATTAACCAAGGAGTAGATAATCCATTAGCTATGTTAGACAAATCTCCACACAACTCCAATCCTATAATCTGTCACATTTAGCATATACTATAGAGGAATAAAGCTAAATCCTATGTATATCTATTGATCTAACTTTCTAAGCACAATAATGTCAAACCTATAATTTGTTAAACTCCAGATCTTTCCATTACTATTATGAGTAACCAAAGGCATTCTTAACCACTTTTTATATTTTTTGATAGTCCTAACATGTTGAAAAGGTTCCAGTAGGGAAATGAAAGCAAACTTCTGATAGTTATGCAACATATAAACCCTTTGAAAAGCTTTCTGTGACTTCACATACCTTATATTCCAAATAAGATATTTGACCATCATTGAGACTGCTGGAGTATGACCTTTCTCTTTGGTTATACTCTAACAGGTTAAGAAACCTCCCTATTACTTTGTTTATTCCCTTTCAGTTTTAACAACTTAAATCTATCTAAGTGATAGTTCTGCTTCCTTATAAGTCTACTTTTCCTACATATCTGAGTTACTAATAGCTTTATCACCTCCTATTTCACCAAAAATTTCTATCAGTGTCTCCGCCTTATGAGTTAAGATGTTATGTAGCAATGCATTAGGTGATTCAGTTGTACCCTACCAAACTTGATATTTATCTAACTGCACAATTTTTGGGACTTCTATAATTGACATGCTAGCATCTCCCATGAACTGCATAGCCATTTCCATATTTTCTTTATTTTCTTTATCTGCTCTTGATTAATTCGACGACATAACTGAATTAACATTAATATCTTTTTGTTTTTTAGTATTCTTGTATGTGTCTGTTGATTTTGGTAACTGATCCTTCACCTCTATATTGTCAATCCCATCCTTTTTTATTAGCACTTCTTTATCCCCTTTATTTTAAAAAAACCTTCTTTACCTCTATGGATCTTATTAGAACCTAATTATTGACTTGTTTTGTTTTCAGGGCTGCTAGACCTACTGTTGTTGGAACAAGACACATTACCATTTCCTTGATTATTAGGGAATGTCTTGAAAAACCACTCCTTAGTCAATGATTAAATTTATTCATGATTGTCTCTCTTCTACTTGATCTTTCCTTGTTTTTTTACATATGATTTATTATTGTTAATCTCTGCTACTTCTTTATCATCCATGTTGTCTGCTAATGCATCCAAGGTATTACCTATGCTAATAATATTTTTAGGAGTGACAACCTTTTTACTGAGGAGCTTATCCAAATCTTTGACTAGATTCAACCTCCTCCTTGTAGGGTTCTATTTTTGCCTCTACACCTCTTCTGTTCCTTTTTGATTTGCTGAATGATTAGCTTCCATATTATGTTCTTTCTTTTTGTCCTCCATCTCATTCTTCTCTATATTAGGCTTTTGCAATTCTGAGTGAATGACTCTACAGTCATGCTCTTTGTGACCCTGAAGCTTACAATTCTTGCAATATTTAGGCAAAAAATCATATCTAATCTTGAATTGTTCCGCCCTTGATTCCTTATTGACTGAATTTACAATCTCTATATCCACATAGATATGTAAATCTGATATTAAATCTACCTAGACCTTGACCCTAGCACAACTAGGTTTCATCCTATTGACAATCACCATATCCATATAAATTGGTTTACTAAGTGTTGAGGCAAGGGAAAAGAGGGATCCCTTGACAATGAAAGCAGGCTTCAAATTAGGGATAGATATCCATGCCACTAGCTGTGTAGTTTCTTCTTAAACCTTGAACTTGGCATCATAGATTAAAGGGAGCATTTGGTTATGATAATCCATCTTTAGCAACAATGTAGTAAAATTTATTAGACATCATATTTATAGAGTCATCAATTAGGTTGAACGTCATAAGAATATGGCAATTTCTAAGTAAGCCAATCGTACAATCCCCCTTTACAATACATTGCTTAGGAATTTGTACCTTGAGATCTTCCAACTCTGGCCAACCATAAGGAAACTTACCAATAACCATGTATTGGAGGTTTTCAAGAGGATTCAATCGATTAACTTCATTATATGTCCACATAATTCATGGTATACCATTGATATAGGAAAAATTCTTAATAGGAATGGGTTCCACCACCTACTTACCAGACACTTTAGGGGAGTTTAATGAATAAGGTTTCAAAAGGTTTGCATAATTACCTTTTTATGTAGTACCAGATTTAATGATTTGATCATTGCTAGGCAAACTATTTGGCATGATAGGAAATTTAGGATCTCAAAGGGAAGGGAAAGCAGTATAAATAGGTTTTGTAGTGTGCGAGTCATTGGTTTTTTAAGAAAGATATGGGAAAATAGTAGGAGAGTTTAAGAAAGGTACTGACCAGCCTTAGGAAAAGGCTGACCATTGGCTGGAATAGCTATTTTTGGTGGTAGAATAGGGTTTCAAGAGGTGGAAACTATAAGGGGCATGGGAGCATAAATTTGAACTCTTTGGGATATGGGTAATTTGATTTTCTACAAAAAAATTAGTTTTGCCCTTGTGTGCATGGGGCTGATTTTTTTTGGGTTTTTGGACCTAGATTCATTAGTTTCCTTTTATTGAGTAGATTTTATAATCATATAGATTAGGCACATTCAGAGGTGATCCAGAAGGGAAAAGCTTCTATCTGATTCTTCGGGCCATGGTTTGGCTTTGCAGTCTTCTTTTAAGGAAAGTTGAGATTTATCTTGATTCTTTTTTTAGGTGTTTATTCTCTATATGCTAGTTGCTTGTAATTTGGCAGAAATGGTGATTTGAGGGTCCTATATAGATTATATGACGAGCATTTATATGGGTATCCGTGTTTATTGAAGGGTTAAAAATTATTAAATTGAGTGTCTTGACTATTCCCTCTATTTGTTGATATGGTTATGGTGAATTGTGTTGAAAAATGATATTTTGATCATACTCATTAATATTGAATATCTACCTGAGGAATTGAACCAGTGCTTAGTGGCAACTCATGAAAAATTAGGGTTCTTTTAGGGGTAACAACCACTTCTATTTCACCAAAAAATGTCATTACAAAACACGTGAATATTGACCATTCACACTCTAATCAAACAAACAATAGCCTATACACATTACTACTTCAAAAACCTATCAAAACTATTAGAAACTAAATATATCTCTTTAGGTTACTACTAAGGGTAGTGATGTAGAGTAGTGAGTGGACTTTGCCAATTTATGACCTTGTTGCCTCTGCCTCTATCAATCAGAGGCTCTTCGTCGGCAAACAGATCCACCTCAAAGGCTGGTCGCATCGGTGCCTGAACAGGCATAGGTGGGATAACAGGAGTGCTTATCGATGCCAAAGCTCTAACCTCCTCCCTCAATGCTGCCACCTCCTATGTCAATTCGGTCATATCAGGACCCTGTGCGAAACTCATCTGGGAGGCCATCCGTACTTTAAAGTTATCAATCTTTCCATGCAAACCCCTCATAAAATGATCCATCATCGCAGTCATCCGGGCCTCCACCCTAGCCTCTACAGCCTATACTGTGGTCCTAACCCATGGTTTATGCTGGAATACCAACTTAGCCATCTGGGTCTTAGTATGGGTCTGCCGCTCAAACATCTGCGTCTGTCTATCAATCAACTACTACAGAAAGTCCCTCAAAATTGAAACCATACTAGAGGGAGGTGGTGGAGCTGTAGTACTGGGTACCGCATCATCAATAGGGCCAGTGCCCTCAGCCGGTACATGAATAGTCTTTGGTACCCTAACCGATACTGAAATAGGCATAGGTGTACTAGCCGGCTCATCTCTATCTCTAAGCCCTTTAAAAAGGGCTGCTCCTGATAACCCAGAAAGCTGAAACCCTCGTGGAACAATGGGGTGAGATCCCCGCTGCTGCATCAAACCAATATCCGCTATACGGGTCACCTCTATATAATGATCAAGGGTAGGTAGCCTATCCACACCCACCCTATCACATAGACTCTAGATCAAGCAGGGGAACGATATACCATTATGATCGCGAAAGGCCCGCTCATGAATCTCTCATATGATGTATCTGGCAATATGAATATCATAACCCACAAGGATACTGGATACCACCACAGCCCGGTCCAATGTAAATGAATTGTCAGCATTAGTTGGACCCAACTGATGCCAAACAACTGACCACCAAAATCTGTCGGCAAAATGAAGTGTGGACTTCTTGATATCAGCTTCCCAGTCACCCAACTCGTAGCCACACCATCCTCCGCTATATACTCCACAATCCATTTCAGCAGCTCCAACTTCTAATTCGCATCCCGCATCTTAATCTAATTTCTGACAGCGTCCATACAGTAATCAAACTCAGCAGTCAAAGCTAGTAGTGGACGGTCTGCACCAAACAAGAAACGGTGGAAGGTCTGCTCTAATATATCAACTCGGGTACCTCAAACCAAAATATGTGTTAATAATGGTTGATCCCTGTTCCGCTGCCCAACAGGTGTACTCAAATCAACTGACGCAGCATATGAGGCATAAAATTCTCAGACCAATTTCGAGCTATAGCGACCAGTAGGCTCCGCCATCCAACCAAACCCATATCGCTCAAACACAACCCAAATATCAGGCAATGTATTTAATTCCTCAAGCCTATATCGAGGCTCCTCCATAATACTCCTCCGATACATACCCTGCTCCTTTAGCTCAGCATCACTATCATAAAAATCCCGCATGCCCTCAACACACCATCGACAGATCTCCTTGTTCTGTGAGGGAGTCAGGGCACTCTGTTCACCAGTGACTGAAACAGATGCTGTAGCCTCAGCCGCTGAAGTACCCTGTCTTGTTGCCTTATCCGCAGAGCATAAAACTGAATCATCCTCCTCTTCTTCAGACTGGGGGGTAGACTCGAAAGACTGATCTGGAACAACTGACGTTACAAGCGGTGGAATGGGCTGAAGTACAGCAGGGCAGCAGCTTGGGCCCGAGTCTGTAACCTCGTGGTACGAGGTACTAATGCAGTATCATCATGTCCAATCTCAAACTCCTCCATGGACCCACTTTTTTCTGATTCAGTCATTTCATCACAAAAATGGGTCGGTAATTTTGGATTTTTGGTTTGAATTCATGATGAAGAATCAAGGTGGTCACTTTTGGGGTTTGATTTGGGAGGCATGGTAATGGGTTTAGGTCACATTTTGGTTATTTGGGTCTGGTTAGGGTCGGATTTTGGGTATGGTTCAGATTTTGGGGTGGTGAGGTCGGGTTTGGTTGGATTAGTAGGTCTGCGGGTCAGATTTTAGGTGATGAGAATTGGAGAATTTTGAAATTTTAGGAAGGGAGAAGATGATGCTTAAGGATTTTGGTCTTTGGGAATCTAGTGGGGATTTGGATTTAAGGTTGTTAATGTAGAGAAAGTTGGGAAATAAGGGTTTATGTGTTTAAGGGTTTAAGATTGGATATGAGGGGAAAGGGAATTATATGAAAAAAATTTGATCCGATCGGGTCGGGTCTCAGGTAACCCACTTATTTCTGTATTCACGGTACCACCCACGTGACGTGGGTATACCTACATCACGTGGGTACTCTGCCATAGATGAGATTCTGAAACTTAATTTTTACCTCTAATTTTCATGTCACAACCCACGTGACGTGGGTTGACCTACGTCACGTGGGTCACCTGTCGTGGGTGAGATTCTGAAACTTAATTTTTTTCCTCTAATATTTACGGCACCACCCAAGTGACGTGGGTGTACCTACGTCTCGTAGGTATCTGGCATGGGTAGTACTGAACCTGTTCAGGTAAATCTTGTGAATTTCAGCTACTTGCTCCTCCAATACTCATATCACAACATCCTCAGATCGTGGGTTGCCTCCCAAGTAGTGTCTGATTTAATGTCGCGGCACAACATGACTAACTTGGATACTCAGACTTCACCAATCATCCTATGGGTTGCCTCCCATAAAGCGCCTGATTTACGTCGCAATACGACTCGGTTAACTTGGATACTTAGACTTCACCAAGTTCAAGTTCCTCACATGTCCTTATTTCTTTCATGATTCCCACATAATGCTTAACACGCTGCCTATTGACCTTGAATAGAACATTATCCGCTCCTTTTAGTGCAATTGCTCCATGTGGGAATACCCTAACCACCGTGAATGGTCCGGACCATTTGGACTTTAATTTTCCAGCAAACAAGTGACGCTTGGAGTTATAGAGTAGCACAAAATCTCCTGGGTGAAACTCTCATTTCTCAATGCGACGATCATGATATAATTTCATCTTCTCTTTATATATTACTGAACTTTCATAAGCCCGGAGATGAAATTCATCCATCTCATTCATCTGCTCAAGCCTCAATTTAGCCGCTTCATTCCAGTCCAAATACAACCTTTTCAAAGCCCATAAAGCCTTATGCTCAAGTTCAATAGGCAAATGAAAAGATTTACCAAAAACTAACTGTTATGGTGATGCACCAATTGGTGTCTTGAAAGTAGTTCGATATGCCCATAATGAATCATCTAATCTTCGAGCCCAATCAGTCCTATTGGCATTCACTTTTTTTTTGCCAAAATAGACTTGATCTCACGATTTGACACCTCAACTTGCCCGCTTGTATGAGGATGGTAAGGTGTTGCCACCTTATATTTAACACCATATTTTTCAAGCAGGGCCTTGAATAGACGATTGCAGAAGTGGGATCCTCCATCACTAATGATAACTCGGGGTGTACCGAATTGTGAAAATATGTTCTTTTTCAAGAATTTTGTTACACTTCTTCCTTCGTTATTAGGAAGCACAATTTCCTCCACCCACTTAGACATATAGTCAACAGCTACCAAGATGTATTTCATCCCATGTGAGCTCACAAAAGGGCCCATAAAGTCAATTCCCCACACGTCACAATTCAAGCTCAAGTATAGTTGTCATGGGAAATTCGTGTCTGCGTGAGATATTCCCTTGGCTTTGACATTGGTCAAAAGCGTGAGCATAATCATGAGCATATTTGTAAATACTGGGCCAATAGTACCCACATTGTAAGATTTTATGGGCAGTTCATGCACCTCCATGATGACCCCCAACTGGAGATGAATGACATGCTTCCAAAATACTCATCATCTCGACCTCTGGAACACATCTTTGAAGTATGCCATCTGCACACACCCTAAATAAATACGGCTCATCCCAGAAGAATTTTCTTACCTCATGCATGAATTTCTTTCTCTGCTGATACGACATATCTTTCGAAACTAGATCACTTGCCAAAAAGTTGGCAAAATCAGCAAACCAAAGGATTAAGTCTTGAGATGCTTCTAGTACTTGCTCATCTGGAAAAGTATTGTCAATCTCAAGATCATCCCTTAATTTAAGCATGGACTCCTCCTCAAGGCGTGATATATGGTCAGCAACTTGATTTTCGGTTCCCTTACGATCCTTGACTTCAAAGTCAAATTCTTACAATAGAAGTACCCACCGAATCAATATTGGCTTAGCATTCTTTTTTGATATAAGATACCGAAGAGCTGCATGGTCTGTATGCACAATCACCTTCATACCTATCAAGTAAGATCTGAATTTCTCAAAAGAAAATACCACTGCCAATAGTTCCTGCTCAGTCATAGTATAATTCTTTTGAGATGGATTAAGCACTTTGCTAGCATAGTAAATCAGATGTAACATCTTCTCACGTCTTTGGCCAAGGACTGTACCCAAAGACACTCTGCTAGCATCACACATAACCTCAAAAGGCGTCGTCCAATCTGGTGATACAATAACAGGGGCTGAAACCAACTTCTCTTTAAGACACTTAAATGCTTTTAGGAATGCCTCATCGAACACGAACTTCACCTCTTTCTCCAAAAGTTTGCATAAAGGATATGCAATCTTAGAGAAATCCTTGATGAATCTTCTATAAAAGCCAGAATGACCTAAGAAACTTTGAATACCTTTCACGGAGATAGGTGGAGGTAGCTTCTCAATTACCTCAATCTTTGCCTTATCCACTTCAATGCCTTTCTTTGAAATTTGATGCCCCAATAAGATACCCTCGTTGACCATAAAGTGATATTTTTCCCAATTCAGCACTAAGTTGCACTCCTCTCATCTTTGCAGCACATTAGCAAGGCATTCCAAACAACCATCAAATGAGTCTCTCACAACAGAAAAATCATCCATAAAAACCTCAATAGTGTCTTCCACCATGTCAGAGAAAATAGATATCATGCAGCGTTGGAAAGTGGCTAGTGCATTACACAAACCGAAGGGCATCCTTTTAAATGCGAATGTCCCGTATGGACAAGTGAAAGTAGTCTTCTCTTGGTCTTCGAGGGATATGAAAATCTGATTATACCCCAAATAGCCATCAAGAAAACAATACCATCCTCTACCAGTAAGATGGTCTAAGATCTGATCCATGAAGGGCATAGGAAAATGATCTTTTTCTGTCCACGAATTCAGATTTCGATAATCCATGCAAACTCTCCATCCAATAACCGGTCTCATTGGAATCAACTCATTTTTGTCGTTTGGAACCACTGTGATTCCTCCTTTTTTTGGAACACACTGAACTGGGCTCACCCACTTGCTATCAGCAATAGGGTAAAAATTCCTACATCTAACCACTTGATGATCTCTTTCTTCACAACCTTTTGCATAGATGGGTTTAGACAACGTTGATGCTCAATGCTCGGTATGCACTCAGGAGTAAGTTAAATTTTGTGAGTGCAAATGCTGGGTGGAATTCCTATAATATCAGCAATGGACCAACCAATGGCCCTCTTAAATCTTCTAAATACTGAAACCAGAGTCTCTACTTGCCACTCCACCAATTTAGCAGAAATAATCACAGGCAAAGTATTGTTGGTTTCCAAAAATGTGTAGCGAAGGTGAGCTGGAAGAGCCTTAAGCTCCAAAACTGGAAACTCCTCAATAGACGAACGAGCTGGTGCGGTCACCCTATTCTTCAAATCGAGATCACGTTTCTTTGGAGCATAAGTGTATGCCCCCTTCCCAGTCAGTGCATCAACCATCTCATCATATTCCTCAATACCGTTATTATCAAAATTCATAATCACGGCCGCAAGAGCTTCTACCCCCAACCTTTCTTCAAGAGACACAACAACATCACTATCATCAACCGTATCTATTATCGAAATCACCCGCTTATCTCTTGGTTGCTTCATGGAATGACAAATATTGAAAGTGACCTATTTATCATTTAACCTGAATTTCATCTGCCCTGTTTCCATGTCGACCAGTGTACGGCCAGTGGCAAGAAATGGTCTTCCCAGTATGATGGTAACCTCGAAGTCAACTTCACAATCAAGAATCACAAATTCAGCTAAAAAGATGAAAGATGCAACCTTTACCAAAATATTATACAGAATGTCCACCGACTTTTTCACAGTCCTATCGGCCATGAGAAGTCTCATAGAGGTTAGTTTTGGTGCTCCCAACCCCAACTGCTTGAAAACGGCTAACGGCATTAAGTTAATGCTATCACCCAAATCACAAAGTGCTTTAGCAAAGTTGTAGGACCCGATAGTACAAAGAATTGTGAAAGCTCCTGGATCCTTCTTCTTTTTAAATAGGGAACATGAAGCGACTGCACTACAATGATGTAAGTTATCCATTGGCTCAAAACTTACAGTTCTCTTCTTTGTCACCAAGTCTTTCATGAACTTCACATAACCTAGCATCTGCTCTAATGCCTCAACAAGAGGGATGTTTACTGACAGCTCCTTCAACATTGTGATAAACTTCTGATATTTGCCTTCCTCAGCCATTTTTTTCAACCTTTGAGGAAAGGGAGGGGGAGGTCATGGGATAGTTTTCAGCACTTGTGGTACCTCCTTTTCCTGCCTCTTTTCAGATTTTGCCTTTTCGCTAGTATCATGGTGATCTGGAATTATTTTGCCCTTTGAATTATCCAGCTCTAACTTAGTTTCTACATCAATAACCATCGGCTCATTGGTCTTACCACTATCGGCAGGTATAGGTGGAT
The DNA here is from genome assembly GCA_031232105.1 of Capsicum rhomboideum. Lineage (NCBI taxonomy): Eukaryota > Viridiplantae > Streptophyta > Magnoliopsida > Solanales > Solanaceae > Capsicum > Capsicum rhomboideum. The sequence continues at coordinate 54,757,676 of CP124716.1, read as the reverse complement.
CTGTCGTGCATTTCCCGGTTCTTATAGTAATGGCTAGACAATGGCTATCATTCTTCAGATTTTGGACGGTGTTGCTTGGAAGGGTGCCTGGATGACGTTGATTCAGTGCCAATGATATCTGCCCGAACTGTTGCTCCAACTATTTAATGGTAGTTGAATGAGACTCCACTTTCTGACTTATTCCCAAAATGTCTGACCTAATCTCCTTCAAGCAATTTTCCTGGCTCTCTGACCCTTTGACCAGTTGATTAAGAAGGGCCTCCATCCTTGATTTTCCAGACTCATCATCACGACTTCCTGGTGGTACATAAAGGCCATTCTTCTCTCTATAATCATACTTCCATCTCCAATCACCATCACGATCTCGTTCTTGATCTTTGTTTCCCTACTTGTTGTAATTGTCTCCATAATAGTTCCGACCTTGATTCCCTTTCCTCGACTTCCAAGAGTCTTGATTAGACCCTTGGCCCTTGGCTTGAAAACCCGCCTCTTCTCGATCCAGATACTTCGCCTCTTCATCAAATTCATAATCTTCATATCTAGATGTTTTACCTTGTGCGCCTACAGCATGCACCTTTTCAGCATCTCTGGCCACTATCTGTTTAGCCAGAAGACAAATTTTTGTCCTTAACTGAGCAACCTCTTGAGCTACAAATTCGTCCAAAGCCCATTGTGCTGCTGAGGCTCCAATAGCATATGTGCCAGCCTGCATATCTGCTTCCCGAGTATGCCATCCTCAGTTGGTCTTAGTGATACGATCTAATATTTCTGAAGCTTGTTCCCACCTCATACACATAAATACTCCACCAGTGATAGTATCTGCTACAACCTTAGTATTGACGTTTAAAGCCCTGTAGAAGATTTCAAGTAAGTTTCTACCATTCATCCTATGATTTGGCACATTCTGTAGCTTCTTCTTGAACCTTATCCATGTCTCATAAAGTGCTTCGAAATGTAGTTGTCTGAAGTTGTAGATCTCATCCTTCAACTGTAGCATCTTGGAAGGTGGGAAAAATCTCTCCAGAAATTGATTTCTCAATTCTTGCCAAGTAGTAATGAATCCTCATGGTAATTTTGCCAACCACAAAGTCGCTTCTCCTGTTAGAGAGAATGGAAATAATCTCAATCGAATAGCCTCTTGGTCAACTCCAGGCAAATTATATGATGTGCAGACCCCCACAAAATTCATCACATGTATGTGCAGACCCCCACAAAATTTAGAAGGTGAGTCAAGGCACTGGTAATGTCAAACTTAGTACCCGGAGGTAACTCAGGTGGAATGATAGCACCAGTCTCTATTGGCTTGAAGTAAGCCACATCCTCTTCTTCAGGATCATCATAAACAGGCACATATGGTCTCGGTTGCGCTCTCAGCCGTCTTTGTCGCTCTTCAGCCCCAGCCAGTCGCTGTGCTGCTTCTTGCATCGCTCAATTATCTCTTTCTGCTTGTATAAGAGCAGCATGCCTAGCTTGCTCTTCCCATGTCAATCGAGTTGTAGTTTGATCTGCTGTTTCATGACCAACTGGTTGAATTAGTTGGTGATAAATGTCTCCCACAGTTGCGGGATCCTGAACTCCGTCAGTATTCACCATTCTTCGATTAGCTCTCAGAGTCCTTTCAATTTTAAGATCAAGTGGAATCATGGGATTGCCTTGACTCCTAGTATTGGGCGTACACCGACGTGTACCCTCAAAAGTATGTAAAAACAAAACCAATTAATTCCAACCAGTACTAATCAACTCCGTAACCATATTCCATGGCAACGGCACCAAAATTTAATGTCGACCAAAATATACCTCTAGAAAAGTATAACGTGGTTGTTGTATCAAATATAGAACCTAACTAGGTTGGGCTCGATCCCACAGGGAATAGGTTGAAGTTATGTAGAATACTAGATTGAGTAATTGGTAAGTAAGTAAAACTGGGGGGGTTTGCGAATAAATAGTAATAGTAATGATTGCTGATTGTATCAAGTTTGTAGATAATAAGGGAAATATACTAGGACTGTGATCCCCAATGATTCCTTAACTCCACTGGTTACTTGTGCTAACAAAATCATCCCTCTATGTTGCATGAAAAATCTGACAAGATATGTTCATCTAAACGTCTCTCGACCTTGGTTAGATGAATTTCACTCTTCTCCTCTCGGTCTCCGAGTGTCGCACTACTAACCCTTGTCTTGGATCTCAGATAACTATTCCCACTAAGGCTCAAGTTATTAGATGAAGGTTGATAGCTGTAAATCTCTGTTGTTATCTCCTTTTCCCAATATTTACCTCTCTCTCGAGCAAGTCTAGAATACAAGCAAGTTTCTAATGTTTGCACCCGTTAGAAGACAATCACAATGAAGTAAATACCAATACATGAATTCACAGAGGTTCAGAGTTGCTTTGCACTTAACCTATTTCATTAATTCCTCATGGTTCACACAACCCTAGTTGATGAGTTTAGCTACTCATAATTGCAACAACACAAGAAGGATTCAAAGATGAAAACATAATTGTACACTCACAATAATGAAGAAGAACTGAAATCTCAATTATGAATAAAACTCAAATCTAGGGTTTTTGATTACAAAATCAATAATATGTTTATGAACTCCGAAACAATAGAAAATATCTCTCAAAATAATGTACTGACTCTCTCTCGTACATAGGACTATACAGGGGTATTTATAGATATAAGGCTAATCCTATCCTAATTAGAATAGGAGAACAGAGTCGGCAACTTCCACGGTATCGTGACTTGGTATCGTGGAACCAAGTCACGCCACATAGGTGAGTGTCGTGGAAATCAGGCTCAATTAGACATCTTCAGAAGCCACCCTTTCATGCCACGTAGGTGGACTCACACCACGTGGATGCCTGTCGTGGAAATCAGACCATATTTAACATCTCTGAAGATGAGTCACGACATCCACTCACATCACGTGAATGGACTTCACGGCATGTGAGTGGTGTCGTGACTCCCTCTCTGGTGCAGATTTTTGTTCTTTCATCTTCAGACACTTCGTTCTTGGGCTTGATTCTTTCTTTTGATCATTTGTTGCCTTCAAAACCTGTTTTCCTGTAATTTAGGACAAAAACCATATCATACCAACCAAATACACCCAAGTTATTGCATATTTTCCTTTTTTTAAGCATCGAAAGTGCCATGTAACCATGGCGCATCACCAATCTTGTCTACACTCAATGAAAGTCCTCCACCACAGACTGGCTAGTCCAAATAACTAAAAAGTAGTGAAATCTACTTTATTAGAGTCTAATAGGCACAACCTGTGCAACCACTTGTGACAACCAACCAAGAACTCATAAGCATGAAAACTAGGATCTCCATCAAACCTAGGAGGATCAGTCCTTATGAACTCTCTGAACCTAATTTGTCCCTTCAAGAACATTAAAGGTAAAGTCACTAGATGTGGGGCGATATCTGGCAATACCTCACCAACTATAGGAGAATATTTAGCAGTATCCAACTATGTATCTAGATTCTAAAGCCTCGAAGTAGTATCTGGATGAAAATAGGAGCCATCCCATCAAGGAAACCCAATACTTGTACCAAGCAATCCTCAAGTATAGGTATGGATATGATCACATATGGTGTCTGTACCAGGCTCAACCCCTCTATCTTAATAGACCTATCACGAGAAGCTCTAGAACCTGAGAAGGTAATGCCAACCTGACCTCTAGCTATTTTGGATACTCTAATCTCTATCTTGACCTTTGCCCCTACCGCATACCAAGGACAGGGGCTCTATGTAATGACCTGATGGGTGGAATTTTATTTTTTATGTGATTTGACTATTTTCCCCTTTCCCATAGCTGTTACATGTTGATTTTGGGGTATGGGGATATTTGGTACAGTTCCCAATTCTTTCGGGAATGAATCGGGAGAGTTATGGCTCTTAGAAACTTTGAAAAGCCACAAATTTGACCTTGGTCAACATAGTATGTTTCGAGTGTCGAATGACAATTTGGATAGTTCTATTAGATCTAAAATATCAAATTTGGGTTAGTAGCGGGGTTGGTTTTGGTTCAGAACTTTTATTTTGCATTTCGATCCTCTGTTTGGAAAAGAATGAAATTACCTAAAAACGGGTCCCAAAGGTTAATTTGTTGAAAATGATCCTTTTTCAAAAATCCAACATTGCCATTGAAACCTTAACATTAAAAATAACCTAGTAGCATATATGGTTTGTATTTTTGGGGTCCCAAACAAATTTCGAGAGTCCATTTGGAGACATTTCAACTTGCAAAAATCTGATGGTTTGTTGAATCTGGTGCAGGTCCATTTCCTTCTTTGCGATCACGGGCCTCTAGCCGTGAAAATAGAGAAGGAATTTTTCTTTCATCGTGATTGCGAGGAGGTATCCGCAATCACGAAGATAATTGGGTTTCGGGTCGGATCATGCCTTCTTCGCAAATGCGAGGGTTCGAGTCATGGACCTTGGCGAATGCAAAGCCCTAGCCGCAAATTCAAAGGTCAATTATTTGTCCTAGTTAATGTTGACCCTTGTGAATGCAAAGGGTTGACCGCGTTCGTGAGTTACTGTTCACAGAACAGTATAAGTACCTCAATTTCGCGATTTTCCTCCATTTTTGGACCACCAATTTTCTGGAAAAGCTATCTTGCTAAGATTTCTTCATCATTTTTGTGTTGGTAACCTCCAAACTCATATTTCCATTATTTCCCATTGATTATGTCATTAAAAATACTCTTTAATCTTGATTTTAAAATGGATTTTGAGGTTTTGCCGATGAAGCTTAAAAATGATTTTTCTTTGATTTGGACCTCGTTTTTAACTTATTTTTGCATGGGTTATCAACTGTGGACTCCTATCATCTTGGGGAATGTATTTCTAAAATAAAATTCCAATTTTACCACTTTTGTTTTTGAACTCATTTTTTGAATCCATTTTGGATCCGTCCTAAATATAATCGATATGGGTATCATTAACTTTCTTTTAACACGTAGATGTTTTATTTATATGTTTTAGTTGATTCTGATATTGTTCGAAAGGGGCAAGCTTTATATTGAAGGACTTTAGGCTTGGATTTTGGTGCTTCAAGGTAGGTTATGGCTTAACTTTCTTCAGATTGGGTTAGGTAGTTAATAAATAAGTAAAACATGCTATAGGTTGTAGAAAATAACTATGGGAATTGTTCTTGAGCTATTATATATTGCATGATTCTCGTGTAGGGGCTTATATTCTTGTTGTTATTGACTGGTGATATTACATATTGCTTGTTGCCAGAGTGAGGGCTTTATTTAACATCATTGTTCCTATTTGTAGATTTAAATGTCTTATATCTTGATGTGATGTCCTACAGGGGCTTAAATAAATATTACAAGCCTTATTGAGCATTGTTTGCCTTTATCATGATAGAAATACTTGAATTAGGAGTTCAATATGATGTTAATGATATCCTATATGATTAATCTTCCGATGGTGCCAAATGAGAAATTGATATCTGGATTATTGATATATTAAGTTGATTCTGAGCTCACGTATACATGTAGTGGATGGATTATTATCTTTATACTAATTTGGTGGTGAGCATTGCATCCTCATTCATACATACACATTCATGAGATATTGGTACCATTGAGATACATTGATGTGAAAGAGAAATGTGACACTTTTATTAAAAACTCGTGATCCGTGAAAAATAGTCGGAGAGGTAATTGACATATTTTACAAAACCTTTGATCCATGAACACTAGTCTAAGAGAGAAGTTGAGATTGGTGGTAGTATACGAGTTGTGAAACCCCCATGGGTCCTATCTTGGGAGCACTGAGGCTCGGTAGGTGTATACAAAAAGTCATGCGTTGGCTTCTAAATCATTCATCATGATCCCATCTTCATTGCATTACATTGCATATGCATTTTTGTGTGTTTTCATATACTTGGTGAATATTTAGTTTTTCATACTTATTTAAATATATTTGTTGCTACTCTTATATATATATATATATTAGAACTGTTAGTGAAGACGGTGTGAGCTACTATTTGTGAACTTTTTTATTTGCAGGTGATGTGCTCATAGTAGTTCTTTACTTATATTATTTTCTACTTTGCTCAGTCGGCCTATGATACCTACTGAGTACAAGTGGACCACACTCACTCCTACTGTGCCCTTTTGGTGCAAATCCTAGTATGAGTACAAAACACAGTGGCTGAGTTCATACTTATGGATTTGGATATTTTGAGGTACTGGCATGCCCTAGGACATTCGGAGTTAACTAGACCTCCTCTTATCTATTGATGTCTTTACTTATTTTGGAGACAGACTCATGTATATTTTAGATTCGGATATGGTTGTTAGATGCTCTTGTACTTATGATACCAGTTTCTGGGGATGGCTATGTATTTTGTTCTGACTTCCGTATTTATCTATATTTATGGCCTGACTTTATTTTAGAATTCTCGTCTTGTTCTATTTTATTACTGCTTTTGAATTTTTGTAATTGTTGGGAACTTGTGTTACTTATCAAGGTTGGGCCAAGATCAGTGTCATCATGACCTCACTTTTTAGGTCGTGACAAATTGGTATTAGAGCGCTAGGTTCACCGGTCTTATAAGTTAATAACAAAATGTCTAGTAGAGTCTCATGGATCAATATGTATGCATCCGTATCTATCTTTGAGAGGCTACAAGATGTATTTAGGAAAAACTTCTCTAATTTGATTTCTTATTATGCGAATTGTTAATACCCAACATTCTAAACATGTGTTCCATTATTTTCTATACAGATAGTGAGGACTAGGTCCAGGGATGCTAGGGATGCTGAGCCAGCACCTGATATGGGAGCCTTAGTCTTAGAATAAGGTAGGGGTCATGGCTGACCCAAAGTTACACGAGGATCTGCCCTAGCCAAAAGATGTACTAAGGAGGCCTCTCCAGAGACTGAGGTTGTGTATGCCAGAGATGACTATCAGACAAGGGGTATAGGGCCAACTCAAGTCCCACAGAGTTTAGTTGATACCCAGTACTCCAGGATTTGTTGATTTGCCTTTTGAACACTTGGATGGTGTACCTTTGAGTGTTATGGGTGTTCCTTAGACTTCGAGTGGTGTTTTTCCATATGTTCTGCCATCTGCTTATGGTATTCCTACTTCAAGGATACAACCATCATCTATACTAGTCCAGCATGTGGATTTATTGCCTGTCAAACTTACTATTCCTTCTGTTATTTAGGGTATAGTGATGTCTTTTAATGATCAAAAGAGGTTTGAGAGGTTTATTTGCTTGGCTCCTCCCAAGTTCAGTGGAGCGATTGGTGAGAATGCCTATGAGTTTCTGATTGACTATCAGGAGAAGTTGCATACTCTTGGATCCCATAAGTCTCACGAAGTTTCATATACTACCAATCAGTTGATGGATATGGCCAGGGATTGGTGGAGATCTCTATCCAATTATAAACCATTAGGTTCGCCTGCTATGACTTAGGCTCAATTTTCTGAGGCCTTTTTAGAGAAGTTTGTATTGTATAGCTTGAGAGATCAGATGCAGGATGAGTTTGATCACTTAGAACAGGGCTTCATGTCTATTGCCGTGTGTGAGGCATGCTTCCATGCCCTATCCAGCTATTCAGGCAATAGTATCTCCACAAAGCCAGAGAGGATTTAGAAATTTATTAAGGGGTTAGATGGTTCCTATCAATTGGCTACTGCCCAGATGGTTATTTCAGGTACTTCTTCCCCGAGCATTATTGAGCATGAGTCTAGAACAGAATACAGAGGGCATGGTTTGCTAAATTTAGTCAAGTTCTTTCTGCATATGGGCTGAAGCAAACTCAGGTTGATCATTCAGTATTTGTTCATCATATCCAAAGTGGATCTCTAATCCTTGTTGTCTATGTTGATGATATTGTAATTACAGGTAGTGAGAGGACAAGAATTGTTGACCTAAAATAGTATTTTAGTAAACACTTTATGGAATTGTTACTTTCCAAAAATCTTACTTCAAATCAAAGAAAGAAGGTTTATTTTCCCACATAGTTCATTAGTCAAACCAATGATTCTCTTCTCAAAGTAATAGAGAGAGTCTTTTTCTATTTAGACTTATATCAATGGAATGAAAGAACCATCCCTTCAAGTTGACTGAGTCTATTACCCAGGCAACTCAGGAAGGCACCAAGAAGATATGTCGATAAGGTGAGTTTAGTGGTCGCACCTCTCGAGATAGAGATTTCTCGAGTAGGGGTTCTTATGGTTATCATGGTAGGCCAGTTCAGGCTACTTTATAAGGATCAGGTGGTATACCTTTAGGTTCTCCGATCTCAGGTAGCCAGGCATCAGGTCATACGAGTGGAGGTTCCAACTTCAGTTCTTTAAGCAAGGGCGGCTATTCTAGTTCATCTGTGTCCCCTCATGTTAAGTCAGGCCATACATGATTCTTTGTTTGTGAGGAGGTTGGTCATTTGGCTAAAGATTATCCTCAGCGTATGTTTAGTCCTTCCCAGTAGGGCTCTCAGCTTTAGCTTTGCCCCACTCTGATAGTTGCATTGAAAGATGGTTCACAAAGTGGTATAGATGATGCTAGAGGTGCTAGAAGTAAAGGTAGGGGAGCTCGTGGAGGTGGTCACAAGGTTGCTCAGTTCGTGAGAAGACGTGGATAGTATTATGCTATACCCGGGAAACTCAAGGCTGAGGTCTCTGATGCAGTCATTACAAGTATCATCCCAGTTTGCTATAAATCTGCTTCTGTGTTATTTGACCCTGGGTCTACTTTCTCCTATGTGGATACATATTTTGCTTCTGGTTTAATACTTCTTGTGAGCCCCTTGCTATGCCTCTTCATGTATCTACCCCCATAGGAGATTTTTTCATGGTCGATCCAGTGTATCGATCTTGTGTAGTTACCTTTGCGGGGTGTGAGATTTGGGTAGATGTGATTATCCTAGATATGGTTAACTTTGATGTTATCTTGGGTATGGATTGGTTATCTTCCCATCATGCTATTCTAGATTGTTATGCCAAGACCGTGACCTTAGCGACCGCCAAGGTTAGCTTGGAAGGGTAAACTTAATTTGGTTCTGAAGGGAGTTATATCTTTTCTACATGCTCGTCGCATGGTCAAAAGAGGATGCTTGTCTTATTTGGCTTATGTTCGCGATACTAGTGTTGCCTCACCACCTTCTATAGATTCTATTCGGGTTGCTTGCGAGTTCATGGATATGTTTCCGATGGATTTGTTTGGTATGCCTCTAGATCGTGATATTAATTTTTCCATTGATGTGGATCTAGGGACCAAGCCTATCTCCATTACTCCTTATAGGATGGTCCCAGTAGAGTTGAAGGAATTGATGGAGCAGTTGTAGGATTTGTTGGGTAAAAGGTTCATTAGACCTAGTGTATCTCCTTGGGGTGATCCCGTCTTGTTTGTGAAGAATAAGGATGGTTTTATGCATATATGTATTGACTATAAATAGTTTAACAAAGTGACGGTTAAAAAAAAGTATCCTCTTCCTCGGATTGATGATTTATTTGACCAGCTTCATGGTGCTTCCGTGTTTTCTAAGAATGATTTGAGATTCGGGTATCACTAGTTGAAGATTAGAGCTTCAGACATCCCGAAGATGGCTTTTCAAACTCGATACGGTCATATAAGTTCTTGGTCATATTTTTTGGGTTGACTAATGCCCCAACAATGTTCATGGAGTTGATGAACTGGGTATTTCAATCGTATCTTGATTCCTTCATGATTGTATATATAAATGATATTTTGGTTTACTCCAAGAGTAAGGCCGATCATGTAAGACACTTGAGGACTGTACTTCAGAGATTGCGTGATGAGAAGTTGTATGCCAAGTTCTCCAAGTATGAGTTTTGGTTGGATTCTATCTTTTTCTTGGGTCATGTGGTGACCAAAGATGGTATTATGGTTGATCTGGCCAAGATAGTGGCGATTCGTGATTGGGCTAGAACGACTTCTCCTATCAAGATTTGGAGTTTTAGTGGTTGGCAGGTTATTATCGGTGTTTTGTAGAGGGTTTCTCATCTATTATGGCTCTTTTGACCAAGTTAACTCAAAGAAGGTTACATTTTAGTGGTCGGATGCTTGTGATGCGAGCTTTCAAAAGCTCAAAGAGTTTTTGAATTCAACTCCTAGCTTGACCTTGTCCAAGGAGGGAATGGGTTTTACCGTGTTTTTTGATGCTTCTGGTATGGATTTAGGTGCGGTGTTGATGCAGGAGGGTAAGGTGATTGCTTATGCTTCTCGTCAGCTGAAGCCTTATGAGAAGAATTACCCAACCCATGATTTAGAGTTGGCAGTGGTGGTGTTTGTTCTGAAGTTATAAAGACATTACTTGTATGGATTCCATTTTGTGATTTTCTTGGATTATCGTAGCCTTTAATACTTCTTCACCCAGCAAGGTCTTACTATGAGACAGTGACATTGGCTTGAGTTACTTAACGATTATGATCTCACTATTCTTTATCATTTGAGTAAGGCTAATATGGTTGCGGATGCCTTGAGCTGGAAGACAACTAGTATGGGGAGTTTAGCTCATCTCTTGACTTAGGAGCCGCTTTTAGACTTGGAGGTTCAGTCGTTAGCTAACCATATAGTTAGGCTTGACATTTCAACACCGTGACCTATATTAGCCTTTATTAATATTAGATCTTATTTGATGGAGCAGATTCAAGCTCACCAGTTTGATGATGATAGATTGAGGATGATTCAAGATAAGGTGTTGAGTGGTAAGCTTAGGCGACATCTCTTAATTCTGTTGGTGTTTTGAGGATTAGTGAACAAGTTTGTGTGCTGAGAATTGGTAGTAGGGTGAGATTGATTTTGGAGGAAGCATATTGTTTTAGATATTTTATTCATCCATGGGTGACCAAGATGTATCATGATTTAAAGCAGCACTACTGGTGGGGTGGTATGAAGAAGGATGTAGCAGACTTTGTAGCTCGTTGCTTATGTTGTCAGCAGGTGAAGGCCGAGCATTTGAGACCGGGGGGTTTACTTCAGAGATTGTCCACTTTTGAGTGGAAGTGGAAGCAGATCACTATGAATTTCATGAATGGGTTGTCTCGTACTTCTTGTGATTATGACAACATTTGGGTCATCGTGGATCGATTGACCAAATCGGTTCATTTTATCCCTATTCAGGTTTCTTTCAACGCCAAGAGGTTGGCTCGTATCTATGTTTGGGAGATGTTCGTCTTCATGGGTTACCTGTGTCTATTATTTTAGATAGAGGTTCAGTGTTCACTTCTAGCTTCTGGAGGTTTTTTCAAGAAGAGTTAGGGACTCAGGTTGACCATAGCACAACTTTCCACCCTTAGACTGACGGGCAGTCGGAGCGATCTATTTAGGTTTTGGAGGATATGCTCTGCGCGTGTGTTATGGAATTTGGAGGTCAGTGGGAGCAACATTTAGCCTTAGCAGAGTTTTCTTATAATAATAGCTACCATTCGAGTATTAAGATGGCATCTTTTTTGAGGCATTGTATGGTAGGCATTGCCGATCTCTGATTGGTTAGTTTAAGACTTTTGAGGTTAGACCCCTTGGTACCGACTTGTTTTGCGAGTCTTTGGACAGATTTCGGGTTATTCAAGATAGGCTTTGGGCAGCCTAGAGTAGGCAAAAGAGTTATGCTGATCGCAGGCTTTATGCCTTGAAGTTTGGGATTGATGAAAGGTTTTCCTTCGTGTGTCTCCCATGAAGGGTGTGATGAGGTTCAGAAAGAGGGGCAAGTTTAGCCCGAGGTACATGGGACCTTTTGAGATACTTCAGACAGTTAGGTAGGTTGCTTATGAGTTGGTCTTACCTTCAGAATTTTTAGCCTTTCATCCAATTTTTCATGTATCTATGCTTTGGCACTATATCCCGGATGAGTCTATCATGCTATGTTGTGACTCGGTTCAGTTAGATGAGAGATTGACCTTTGTTGAGGAGCCAATTACCATATTGGCCAGAGATGTTAGACGGTTGCGCTCTAGAGAGATTTTTGTGGTTAAGTTTCAGTAGAGGCACCGTTCCGTTGAGGAGGCTACTTGGGAGGTCAAGTCAGACATGCATAGTAGTTATCCCCACCTTTTTACCGATTAAGGTATTTCTTTTGCTTTTTAGTTTGAGGACGAACTGGAGTCTTAGTGGTGGATACTGTAATGACCTGATTGGTGATATTTTGCTTTTTATGTGATCTGACCATTTTTCCCTTTCCTGTAGTTTCTACATGTTGATTTTGGGGTGTGGGGATGGTTGGCATGGTTCCCAATGCATTCGGGAATGAATCGGGAGAGTTGTGGCTCTTAGAGACTTTGAAAAGCCACTAGTTTGACCATGGTCAACATATTGTGTTTCGAGTGCCGAATGACAATTCGAACAGTTCCATTAGGTCCGGAATATCGAATTTGGGTTAGTAACAGGGTTGGTTCGTGTTCGAAACCTTTATTTTGAATTTCAATCCTCAGTTGGGAAAATAGTGAAATTGACTAAAAAGGGGTCTCGAGGGTTAATTTGTTGAAAATGATCCTTTTTCAAAAATTAAACATTGCCATTAAGTTTGGAAGGTCGAAAATAGCCTAGTAGCATATATGGTTTGTTTCTATGGGGTCCCGATTGAATCCCGAGGGTCCATTCGGAGACATTTCAACTTGTAAAAATCAGCTGGTTTGCTGAATCTGGTGCAGGTCTATTTCCTTCTTCGCAAATATGGAGAAAGATATTTTCCTTCATCGCGATCACAAGGAGGGACCCGCTATCGTGAAGAACATTGGGGTCCGGGTTTGGTCATGCCTTCTTCGCGAATGCGATAGAGCTGTCACGAACGCGAGGGTACGGGTTATGGACCTTCACGAATGCAAAGGCCAATTATTTGGATTGGCCAATGTTGACTCTCGCGAACACGAAGGGTTGACCGCATTCGTGAGGTACTGTTCACATAACAATATAAATACCTCAATTTCGTGATTTTCCTCCATTTTTGGACCACCAAGCTTCGGAAAAGACAATTTCACTAGGATTTCTTCATCATTTTCGTGTGGGTAACCTCCAAACTCATATTTCCATTATTTACCATTGGTTATGTCATTAAAAACAATCTTTAATCTTGATTTTAAAATAGAATTTTGAGGTTTTGCCGATGAAGCTTAAATATAATTTTTATTCGATTTGGACCTCATTTTTAACTCGTTTTCAATTGTGGACTTCTATAACCTTGAGGAATGTATTTCTAAAATAAAATTTCAGTTTTACCCCTTTTATTTTCGAACTCATTTTTTGAGTCTATTTTGGACCCGTCCTAAATATAATCGATTAGGGCATCATTAGCTTTCTTTTAACGCGTGAATGTTGTATTTGTATGTTTTAGTTGATTCCGAGACTATTCAAAAGGGGAAAGCTCCATATTAAAGGACTTTAGGTTAGGATTTCAACGCTTTGAGGTAGGTTATGGCTTAACTTTCTTCAGACTGGGCTGGGTAGTTAATAAATGAGTAAATCATGCTATGGGTTGGGGAAAATAACTATGGAAATTTTTCTCGAGCTATTATATATTGCGTGATTCCCGAGTGGGGGCTTATATTCTTGTTATTGTTGAGTGGTGATATTATATATTGTGTGTTATGTTGGATCCAAATGCACATGTAAGTGTACACGGTCTTACAAGTAATATAGGATTGAGAGTCCAGATATCATACCCATAGGGACTTGTCGATTAACTATTTACTAAATTAAACTAATACTAGCGATGGATTTCAAGATATATTTATGAATTAATTAAACTAAAAAGAAAAAGAAAATAACTAATGAACAATTAACCAAATAAAGAACAGATTTTTACGTAATCAATGCAATGAATCGATCTAGGATTATGGATTCACTAACAATCATGTTGAGTATCAATTTTGTTGATTTTCGGGGTTGATTTTATGATTCTGGAATGGTCATCTTCTAATCGTCTATTCAAACTAGTCTCACAACTACATCGTTGAGCGGGGACGTGAAGCTAATTCAAACACATTTATTTGTCTTCCCATTTTGTAACCATGTAAGGTGACCTAGGTATATTCCTATCCTAGCCACAAATTAATTCCTTATTTAATTAAATAAGATATCTTACTCCATTTATTCTTCGTTCTAACCCTCCGTTCCCTTGGTCAGTTCATTTCAGGCTCAAAAATTTATTTTAAAGGTTGCGAATCTTTAAAATAATAAAAACAAGAATTTAAGAACAACTATTATGTTAATCAAATAAATCAAATCAAGATTTACTAAACAATCACTTTATTAGCTACCATAATCCTAGAACGAGAAGTTTAACTCCACATAGACATGGAGCAATTACAACAAATCATCCAAAAGAAATGTAAAAATAAATAAATAAGGAGAATAAAAGATGAAACCGAAATTTTTCGGCCTGCACGGCGGCTTCTAGCTCTCTCTAGGTCAAAAGTTTTTCTAAAAACTGATTTTATGGAATATTTATAGGTGTAGGAAAAAATTCCAAATAAAATAACTAAGTCTAAAATGGACTGGGAAAGATCAAATTCGGATATTGTTGGCTCCGCGTCGCACTGCACAGTGTGGCAAGCTACTGGAATCGCGTTTCAATTCAAATCCAAGGTCACATGGGATTATTTTATTAAGTTTAATCCATTAAGCTGCCTACTTGATTTTCTTTTATAATCTTCCATTTTTAATTCGTTTCGACTCCAAATCTCTTTATCTTCGCGCCATTTTAATCCTACATATCAAAATATAATATTAAATACAATTCATAAAATCAATGCTCAAAATAACAAATAAAATACTAAATATGTCACGCCTCAAATCCCCTTGGGGCATACAGGCACCCGTAGCCGTAAAGGCCCGAGAGAACCAACCTATGACCGAGTACATTCATAAGCATGTCATTAAGTGAACAAAAATTCTTCCACGTGCAGATATAATATATAGATGATGGAAGTCATGCAAAGACGTTCAAAATAGATAGGAGACTTGGTCGTTGGAGCCACAACGTCTAAAAGGTAAGACACTTCTACGTTTGACTTGACAATGTCTACAAAGCCTCTAAAAGATATATAACCATGACTAAGGTTGGGACAAGAACCCGCCTTATACAACTGCTACACAGTACCAAAAATATATACAAATGACTTGGAAAGCCCCGAATCAACCTGGAGCTCACCAATAGCCTGCAGATGAACCGTACCCTACTGTGAAGGTCTACTAGCTCCTATGCCTGCAGCAAGTAAGGCAGGTCCCCCAAGGGACGTCAGTACGAAAGAATGTACTGAGTATGTAAGGCTATAAGTAACTGTATGAAATATAGGAACTCAAATGGAATCAAATACAAGTGAATGGATAATACTGATATACCACCATACTGTATATGTGAAACAATGTACATTACATTCATTTCTTTCCTTTTATCTTTATATCAATATACATCATACAATGCCCGGGACCAACTGATCAGTGGTAAATAACATTGGGATCGGCTCGAGGTAGGCTTATGCCCCCAGAGCTACCACCCATAAATCAATAAATCAGGTTCGTCTCGAGATAGGTTTTCACCCCCAAAGCTACCCCCTGCATCCAATAATCAATCAGGATCGGCTCGAGCTAGGCTTTTGCCCCTAGAGCTACCACCCGTACTCAACCAAATATGCATTACTTCACTCCTTTAATTTTTGTGAGATTGTTACATCGGTGGTCATAAAATTATTGGAGATTTGGAATAATAGTCAACAAATAAGAGACACGTAAATAACAATTGCTAGCAAACTTGAAATGAGATACTTGAAAACATTTCGGAGTGGAAACAAGTTCGGTAACGATGTGAACAATAGGTGCGGCCAAAGGATACGGAAAAGAGTAACCTTACATACCTTATCTTCCCACCACGTGACTACAACAATTCATCTCCTTCTTTATGTGTTACTCTACAACACAAGTATGTAACGAAGCTAACATTAAAAGTTAATTACATTACAAGTTCACAAGGTGATAATTAGCTACTTGACGGGAAGTAAAAACTATCCAACATCCCAAACACATGGTATATCATTCCACCTTCCTTTATACTTCAATATAACTTCATTCCACCCTCCTACAATACAATTTAATGCCCCACAACACCAACAATACCAAAACAGTCCACACATCAACATAGACATCACAAACCGACAAGATTTCCCACCAAGTGCATACTTCATATTTTTACCTCAATGCAACTCCACATTTTTATTCCATCAATTCACATAAATACCTTACACAAAAATATACCAAAAACAGTCCACACAGTTTCAGAATTCACTTTAACATAACAAGAAAGTATTCTCCTTTCACTACGTCAAACGTTCCATGCACAATTACGTATAAACATTTCCACAAGTCATACACAAGGAGTAACGACTTAGGTACAGAAAAACACTTAAACATACTGAAATTTCATCCATCTAATTCAATTCCTTCAAAACCTTAAGTCTCCTTTCAAGTTTAAACCACATAGAGGGCAAATCCTTTACCGATTTAGCAAAAGTGGACTGTTTCACAAATAGTGGACTGCTCAACACTTTTTAAACATAACCAACATGATATACACAACATATTATGCATATAATTTATTAATATATAAGTTTAAACACTTAACAAGGCTTGCAAGTGGAAGATTTGTCCAAAAATCCTTGAAGAAAATTAGGGTGGCTAGGGTTTGAGAGAGGAACCTTAACCGCCTCTTTGTGGTCTCCCTTAGCCAATTATTTGGTAAAAATTTCTAAGTATACTTGGTCCATTTTTAAATGTATTATCTCCTTTTTTGTGCCCATGTCTTTTTACTTAATTTTGGACTTTAATTGAGCCCACTAGCATAATATTAATTCAGCCCAACAAATTTAGTGGGTAATACACCAACTATCTCAAGTTTAAATAATTCCATAAATGTTAAGGTAGTCAAATAAGTTTGGAAATGTACGGGGTGTTACATCCTTCCCCCATAGGAACATTCGTCCTCAAATGTTAGTAACATTATCCAATCTAAACAAGTTCAAGTCTAAGTTCATTCTTCATAGTATCACATAGACATAATACTTATATATACTTATTTGTTATTGCTCCAATTCTGCATGTTGAACTTTCTCTTCAGTTTGAAATAAATGCGGGTACTTAGACTTCATCATTTTCTCGGCTTCCCATGTGATTTCTTCTACTTGCTGATTTTTTCAAAGAACTTTTACAGAAGCTACTTCTTTATTTCTTAACCTCTTAACTTGTTGATCCAGAATAACAATAGGTACTTCTTCATAGGTGAGATCTTCTGTAACTTGTACATATTCAGTTGGATCAATATAAGATGGATCTCCTATACATTTTTGAAGCATTGAGACATGAAACACTGGATGAACTGTGGAGAGTTCTTGGGGTAGTTCTAATTCATACGCAACTTGACCAAATCTTTGGACAATTTTATACGGCCCTATATAACGTGGACTTAGCTTTCCCTTCTTCCCAAATCTCATTACCCCTTTCATTGGTGAAACTTTCAAGAATATCCAATCACCTATGGCAAATTCTAGCCCCCTTCTTATAACATCGGCATATGGCTTGTGTTGACTTTGGGCCGTTTGTAGTCTCTGTTGTATCACTTTAACCTTCTTCATAGCTTGATGAACAAGATCTAGCCCAAATAAGGCAGTTTCACCCGCTTCAACCCATCCAATTGGTGATCTATACTTTCTTCCATATAAAGCTTCGTAAGGCGCCATTTTGATACTTGAATGATAGCTATTATTGTAGGCAAATTCAATAAGAGATAAATGATCATCCCAACTTCCTTTAAAGTCCAATGTGTGAGCTCGTAGCATATCTTCCAGTGTTTGTATAGTACATTCTACTTGTCCATCTGTTTAAGGATGAAAAGTCGTACTTAAATTCATTTGGGTTCCCAAACTCTTCTGAAAAGACTTCCAAAAGTGTGTAGTAAATTGAGTTCCCTGTCTGATATAATGGAGATTGGAATTTCGTGTAGTCGAACTATCTCTTTAATATACAACCTCACATAATCTTCAGCTGTGTAGGTGGTATTGATGGGTAGAAAATGTGCCGATTTGGTAAGCCTGTCAACTATTACCCATATGGAATCAAATTTCCGAAATGTACGAGGCAAACTAGTGATGAAATCCATGTTAATCATGTCCCACTTCCAGATTGGAAGATTTATACATTGCATATAACCTCCAGGCTTCTGATGCTCTACTTTTACTTGTTGATAATTTGGACATTGGGCTACGAATTCTGCAATGTTCTTCTTCATGTTACCCCACCAATATATTTCTTTCAAATCATGATACATTTTGGTGGCTCCCAGATGAATAAAATATCGTGAATGATGTGCCTCTGTCATAATCCGTCTCTTTAGCTCATCTACATCAGGTACATATAATCTACTTTGGCACTGAAGCACTCCCTCTTGCGTAAGATCAAATGCCTTTGTCAGACCTTGTTGCATATTCTCCTTCAGCTGCAATAAAATAGGATCCGCATACTATTTTTCCTTCACTTCAGCTACTAATAAAGATTCTGCTGCATTTTGCACCATAATTTCTTCATTTGGAGTTTCAAGAAGATGAGCCCCCAAGCTGGCTAGTTGATGTAGATCCTTGACTATACCTTGCTTTTTCGTGAGCTGGCCATCAGTGCTTCCTATTGCTTTGCGGCTTAATGCATCGGCTACTACATTTGCTTTCCCCGAATGATATAAAATATCAATGTCATAATCTTTTAATAGTTCAAGCCAACTCCGCTACCTCAGATTTAAGTCCTTATGCTTAAAAATATACTGCAAACCCTTATGATCGGTATATATGTCAACATGAACCCCATACAAATAGTGGCACCATATCTTTAAAGCAAATATCACAGATGCTAGCTCAAGATCATGTGTTGGATAATTTTTCTCATGTGGCCGCAATTTTCTTGAGGCATAAGTTATCACATTACCGTGCTATATCAACACACATCCCAAGCTGACTCCTGAAACATCACAATACAGCGCATACCCATCTGTGCCTTTTGGAAGTACCAATACGGGTGTAGAAGTTAACTTATTCTTCAGATCTTGGAAACTCTTCTCACACGCATCATTTCACTGAAACTTGCTTGCCGTGTGTGTTAGCTTTGTCAAAGGTGCAGCAATAGAAGAAAATCCTTCAACAAACCTTCTATAATAACCTGTCAACCCGAGAAAACTGCGAATCTCTGTAGGCTTTGTAGGTCTTGGTCAGTTCTTCACTGCTTCTATCTTTTGAGTGTCAACCCTTATTCCTTCATCAGATACAATATGACCCAAGAATGCTACAGATTTTAACCAAAATTCACATTTAGAGAACTTTGCATATAACTTACGATCACAAAGAATCTTTAACACCTGCCGTAAGTGATTAGCATGGTCTTCTTTTGATCTTGAATAAACCAAAATATCATCTATAAACATTGTCGCGAACACATCTAAGAATGGCTTGAACACCCTATTCATCAAATCCATAAAAATTGTTGGTGCATTTGTTAGCCCAAATGACATAACTAAAAACTCATAATGACCATACCGTGTTCGGAAAGCTATCTTGGGTATATCTTTTTCTCTAACCCTTACTTGATGGTAACCCGATCTCAAGTCAATCTTTGAGAAGCATTTGGCACCCTGTAATTGATCAAAAAAATCATCAATTCTGGGAAGGGGCTATTTGTTCTTGTCTGTTACCTTATTCAGTTGTCGATAATCAATACACATTCTCAACATGCCATCTTTCTTTCGTACAAATAACACTGGTGCACCCCATGGGGACATACTAGGCTTTATGAATCCCTTTTCTGGCAAGTCTTTTAATTGCTCCTTTAATTCCCGTAACTCTGCCGAGGCCATTCTATACGGAGGAATAGAGATAGGCTGAGTACCTAGAATAACATCAATACCAAACTCTACTTCCCGTTCTGGAGGCAAACCTGGAAGATCTTCAGGAAATACATCAAGGAATTCACTCATAACTGGAATAGATTGAAGAGTTGGTGGCTCCATATCTGTATCTTTCACCCTTACTAGATGACATGTGTACCCCTTGGATATCATTTCCTTTGCCTTAAGATAAGAAATAAACTTACCTCTCGGTGCTCCAACATTACCCCTCCACTCAAGGATGGTCTTTTGTGAAAAATGGAAATATACCTTCTTAGCTCGGCAATCTACAGTGGCATAACAAGAAGCCAACCAATCCATACCCATTATAACATCAAAATATATCATTTCTAGCTCAATAAGATCATCCAATGTATCATGATCACAAATAGTCACTATGCAATTACGATAGACTCTCTTAGCTACAATAGACGCGCCAGCTGGTGTAGATACTTCAAATGGCTTAACTAATAATTTCGATATTCTTTCAAATTTTTTAACAATCAATAGAGTGACATATGATAGGGTATATCCTGGATCAATTAATGCATATACATTATGTGAAAAGACGGATAATGTACCTATAACCACATCAGGAGAAGCCTCCAAATTCTGCCGATCTGTTAAAGCATAGGTACGGTTCTGGACTCCACTAGAATTAGCTGCTCCTCGAACACCTCTACCACGCCCAGTAGGACGTACACCCGATGAGGATGATGCAATGGCTGATCCAGCAGGTCGCGCCATACTACCCGTGCCCCTCCATGGGCACTCTCTCATTATGTGCCCCGACATACCACACCAAAAACAAGCATCTGTCCCAAGCCGACATGCACTTAAATGAATCTTTCCATAGTGCTGACACAGCTGACGAGAAAACCTCGATTGGCTCATTCTTCCTTGTTCTTGATACCCTGCTGTCTTTGAACCTTGAATCCCACAACTTTGCCCAGCTTGACTGCCTCTAAACCCTCAAAATTGGGATGGAGTACCTACTGTAGAATAAGAAAATTATGGTCTAGGCGGTCTATTAAAAACACGAGGCCTAAATTCTCCTTGGGACGCCATGAATTTTCCCATAGGTTTAGCCCTCTTTGACGGTCCTCTTTCAAATTCTTGCGTTCTTCTCCTTTGCCTCTGATCCTCCATCTTCTGTACAAAAGCTTGTATCCTGGCTATATCCATGTCTCTATTCAAAGCAGAAATAGTACAATCCCTAACCAAATATGGATCCAATCTATCCACGTATCGATGAACTCTATCATCCATAGTAGCTACTACATTAGGAGCGTACCTGGACAAAGAGTTAAACCGAAGACTGTACTCTCTTACGCTCATATTACCTTGACAAAGATTTAAGAACTGGTCTGTACGAGCCTCTTGGATCTCATATGGAAGGTAATGATCAAGGAATACCGCTTTGAATTCTTCCCAACTAGTTGGAAGTGCACCAATACCCCTAGATCGTTTCCAATCTTCATACCATAATATAGCCTCTCCTTTTAATCTATATGTTGCAAGCTCAACTATTTCTGTACCAGATACATGCATAACATCTAAAGCCCTTTGAATTTGGTCTATGAAGTCTTGTGAGTCTTCATTAAGATCTGACCCAGTGAATGTGGGAGGGTTTAATTTAAGAAAATCTTGTGTACGCCGACTAGCTGCCCTATCCGCACCGTCATTACTTGTAGTTGGATCAGCTTGTCCTTGATTTTGTGCAGCAACTATACGAGTCAACATTTGCACCGCATTTCTTAAATCCTACTCAGTAGCATTAACAAGTGGTTCTAGGGGTACTCCTCTCCTTCTTGGCTCTCCGGGAGGTGGAAGAGTAGAAGAAGCCCGCGATGTAAACTCATTTTCAGCTTCACCTTGATTAACTCGTTTAGGTGGTGATTTACTGTTTCCTTCTCCGGCAATCATGTCTACCTTCTTACTTTTATCCTTGTTTCTCCTTGTAAATGGCATTTTGCTATACTAAGGAAATAAAAACATAAAACAAATTCAGTGATTAAATATGACTCCACCTAAAACTTTGGCTCTATTGCATGATCTAGGAAATGAAGAAAAGAAACAACTCCTAAAAGTCCCATAGCCTCCTACTTATAAATGTGGTGCACTATAATCCATAAGCAAGACTCTACTCAGACACGACTTTGTAGACACCCTCGGATGACCTGCTATGATACCATTTTTGTCACACCTCAAATCCCATTAGGGCGGACAAGCACCCATAGCCATAAATGCCCGAGAGAACCAACCTATGACTGAGTACATTCATATGCATATCATTAAGTGAACAAAAATTCTACCACGTGCAGATATAATATATAGATGACGGAAGTCATGCAAAGACGTTCAAAATAGATAGGAGACTTGGCCGTTGGGGCCACAACGTCTAAAAGGTATGACACTTCTACATTTGACTTGATAATGTATACAAAGCCTCTAAAAGATATATAACCATAACTAAGGTCGGGACAAGAACCCGCCTTATACAACTGCTACACAGTACCAAAAATATATACAAATGACTCGAAAAGCCCCGAATCAACCTGGAGCTCACCAATAGCCTGCAGATGACCTGTACCCTACTGTGAAGGTCTACTAGCTCCTGTGCCTGCAACAAGTAAGGCAGGTCCCCCAAGGGACGTCAGTACGAAAGAATGTACTGAGTATGTAAGGATATAAGAAACTGTATGAAATATAGGAACTCAAATGAAATCAAATACAAGTGAATGGATAATACTGATATACCACCGTACTGTATATATGGAACCATGTATATTACATTCATTTCTTTCCTTTTACCTTTATATCAATATACATCATACAATGCTCGGGACTAACTGATTAGTGGTAAATAACATTGGTATCGGCTCGAGCTAGGCTTATGCCCCTAGAGCTACCACCCATAAATCAATAAATCAGGTTCAGCTCGATCTAGGTTTTCACCCCCAGACCTACCCCCTGCATCCAATAATCAATCAGGATTGGCTCGAGCTAGGCTTTTTCCCCCAGAGCTACCACTTGTACTCAACAAAATATGTATTACTTCACTTCTTTAATTTTTGTGAGATTGTTACATCGGTGGTCATAAAATTATTGGAGATTTGGAAAAATAGTCAACAAATAAGAGACACATAAATAAAAATTGCTAACAAACTTGAAATGAGATACTTGAAAACATTTCGGAGTGGAAACAAGTTTGGTAACGATGTGAACAATAGGTGCGGCCAAAGGATACGGAAAAGAGTAACCTTACATACCTTATCTTCCCACCACGTGACTACAATAATTCAGATCCTTCTTTATGTGTTACTCTACAACACAAGTACGTAACGAAGCTAACATTAAAAGCTAATTACATTACAAGTTCACAAAGCGATAATTTGCTACTTGACGGGAAGTAAAAACTATCCAACATCCCAAACACATGGTATATCATTCCACCTTCCTTTATACTGCCATATAACTTCATTCCACCATCCTACAATACAATTTACTTCCCCCACAACACCAACAATACCAAAACAGTCCACACATCAACATAGACATCACAAACCGACAAAATTTCCCACCAAGTGCATACTTCACATTTTTACCTCAATGCAAGTCCACATTTTTATTCCATCAATTCATATAAATACCTTCCACAAAAATATAACAAAAACATTCCACACAGTTTTAGAATTCACTTTAAAATAACAAGAAAGTATTCTCCTTTCACTATGCCAAATGTTCCATGCACAATTACGTATAAACATTTCCACAAGTCATACACAAGGAGTAACGACTTAGGTACAGAAAAACACTTAAACATACTGAAATTTCATCCATCTAATTCAATTCCTTCAAGACCTTAAGTCTCCTTTCAAGTTTAAACCACATAGATTGCAAATCTTTACCGATTTAGAAAAAGTGTATTGTTTCACAAATAGTGGACTGCTCAACACTTTTTAAACATAACCAACATGATATACACAACCTCTTATGCATATAATATATTAATCTATAAGGATAAACACTTACCAAGGCTTGCAAGTGGAAGATTTGTCCAAAAATCCTTGGAGAAAATTAGGGTGGCTAGGGTTTGAGAGAGGAAAAAATGTTTGATTGAAAATCTGATTTTTGGCAAGTGAAATGTGTTGAAAATAAGTTGAATTTCATCCTTATAAAGGGCCCCCTTAACCACCTCTTTGTGGTCTCCCTTAGCCAATTATTTGGTCAAAAAGTCTAAGTATACTTGGTCCATTTTTTAAATGGATCATCTCCCTTTTTGGGCCCATGTCTTTTTACTTAATTTTGGACCTCAATTGAGCCCATTAGCATAATATTAATTCAGCCCAACAAATTTAGTGGGTAATACACTAACTATCTCAAGTTTAAATAATTCCATAAATGTTAAGGTAGTCAAATAAGTTCGAAAATGTATGGGTGTTACAAAATATGAGGTAAATAATCACTAAAAATATATATTTTGGCCACACAGCACCACCCCACACTTACTCTTGCTCGTCCTCGAGCAAGAATTAAAGCTCATCTCAATAAATCAGGCTAGGAACACCACCACTTTGGTTAATACAAGCAATTAAGCTATATAGCAATTCAAAACGTCAAGTGCACTTACCGGTCATTATGCTAGAATTACAAACAAACAAAAAACCTCTAATCTCCTAACCTCAAACACAAACTCTAACTCATTAAATTTAAGTTTACTGACCTACTCTATCAAAGAAAGTTAATAATATCACCTATCTATCATTAAACAAGTTCCCTCACTAGAAAAAAAAAAGTAGTCCACACACTCAATTTCAAAGATTGAATACAATTTAAGGACAGCATCAAAGAACAACTCTCACACTCACAAAGAATTTGCATGTATGCACAAAGAACCATAGGCTTTCCCATTATGTACATCTTCACTAATTAAGCATGTTCGAATAGAATCAAATAGGATTTTTATGGATTGTAATTTTGGCTAGGGGACGGGTAGAAAAACTATATGATAGTGACTTACACTTCCCTGAGCACTTTGCACCTTTAGACCTCATCACCCATTATTTTCTTCTCTTTATTTTCAGCCTTCTCTTAATCAAGTATTCACTAGTAATCTCATCATATCAAGAATGCTTCAATCATTGTTTTTTCTCAAATAATTTTCTCCTTTTTTTTTATATCACATTCTTTCTAAGAGAGCCTTCTCATCACTTTGTAGCTATCATTGGTCACCTTTTTATACTCAATCACTTTTTTTCTTCAGATTTAATAATTTTATCATAGTCTACGCTATAGTGCTCAAGGAAGCAGGGTGCAAAATCTAGGGACTCAGCAAAAGGGTCAAGGTAAAAATATGGATACCAACAAGAGGTTACAGGCTCAAAGGGGTTAATGAGTGGTATAATATCTGAAAAGTCTAAAATTCTCAAGAAAAATCAAAGAAAGCCTATTATCATCTTCTAAAAAGCAACACCTTTTATTTCGCTTCAATAACATGCAAGGCAAGTTCTAGACAAAGATGCAACACATGAAATATGAAAGAAAACCTCACCACACATGGCACAAGTATAAATCAAGATGTCATAGCGAACTAAAATAAGAAAAAGCTATATATAGAGTCACGACCATGAGCCTAGGTGTCAAAAAGTCTGCTATTTTATGTCAAAAATTCTGCTATTTTATTTACACTTCAAGCACTCACAGAAAAGTAATACTTAAGCTCAGGCCTAAATTGCTAGTATCACACAAGTCAAAAAGGTCTTTTCTTTTCTCTCCAAAAAAATAAAATAAAATTTACCCCTAAAAAAGTAAAAGATACTCAGTTCAAAGAGACCCCCCCTCGGAAAAGAATTGAAAAGAAAAACCAAGGGGTGGACGAAGTATGCTCTAATAAAGACTAAAAAGCTAGAAACCAACAAAAACTAATCTAATCTAAAGAATAAAATAAAAAAAAATTGTGTTTTAAAATTTTTTAAAAAACATTTCCCTTAAAGCAAGCAACTAAAAGAAAATCTTATAGCATACTTCCCCCTAAACAAATATTGAAAGACATCCCACCCCACAGTTAAAATCATGCTTTGTCCCAAAGCAAAGCAATAAATAAAGTAAAACAAGGGTTAAAGATACTTCTTGAGACCTCTAGGCCTAGCTAGCAGCATAATATCCATCAAAGTGGTCTAGAGGATCCCACACTTTTTCTTTTCCATGCTTTTTAGCTCAAATTTAGGGTACATCAGACTTCCCCTTAACCTGTAAACACAAAAACAAACAAAAACAAAGATGAAATTAATAAAAAAAAAAACAAAAAAAAAACTACTTACTACATGTTGGGTTGCCTCCCAACAAGCGCCTAATTTAACATCGCGGCACGACCCATCAACTTTTTCCTCCATCTTGAGGATATGAATTCCACACCCAACATTGCATCCATTTTTCAATTTCTTTCATATAGTGGTGATACGAATATGGTGAAGCCAAGTAATGGATAGTGCATGTTAAACCGCTTGGCCCTAAGATGAGGCAGGTTATTCTGTATCTTGTCTGGTGCAAATTTAAGAATGTAAGATTCGTGTTCCTCATCTACACACTCCTTCACTAGTTCAGATGACTTAAAATACATGTCATCATCTAAACATAATGTAGAAAAGTGTTGTGAATAAGACCCAACACATCCTACTTTCAAACTTACACCATCCACAACACACTCACTCTTATTCACCTTCTCAATGCCAGACTCAAGCAAAAGATGGTAGTTGACTGGTTGAAATTTTTCTACCCTCTCCACAGACTGGCTGGTATCCACAACTATAGGTGATTGGACATTATACGTCACAATCATTTTAGTCAAATGATCATTCAAGTCACAGATATCTAGGCCAAATAGCTCTATTTTTGTATGAGCTCATCTCTCCCTTTATTTATTTGGGTTGTCATGATTGTGATACTATTTCGAAGACACTTTGAAATTTGATTTGTTGCTCTAGTTTCATTAGTCAATCTTCATTTGCTTCCCTGCCAACATCACAAACAACAGACTGGTCATAATAGGGGCTCAAGGGACGGGAATAAAAGTTGGGACAGCCTTTCCAATGGCCATTCTGACAATCACATATATTGCATACATTCAATTCAACAGATTAAGTAGGTGCACACCACTCGCTCCCCTAAAAATGTTGACAAATACTCTCCCGATGGGTCCTCCACAAAAACAACAAAAATCATCACCATTTGACCACCATCTATCCCAGGCTGACATATCAAGAAGAGTGATAGAAAAGTAGAAGAAATTAAAAAGATAACTATGTACCAAAAAAATAAATTATATACAACTCAAACAAATAAAAAGAAAAAAAATTAATCTAGCTAAACAATTAACACCGAAATCCCCAGAAACGTCGCCCAAAACTTGTTGCGTCCAAACACACACGCAAGTGTATGCAGTCGTACAAGTAATATAAAATTGAAAGTCCAGCTATTGTACTCACAGGGACTTGTCGATTAACTATTTACTAAATTAAACTAATACTAACTATTTACTCAAGCGATGGATTTAAAGATATATTTATGAATTAACTAAACTAAAAATAAAAAGAAAATAACTAATGAACAATTAACCAAATAAAGAGTAGATTCTTACGTAATCAATGTGATGAATCGATCTAGGATTATGGATTCGCTAACAATCATGTTGAGTATCAA
The DNA here is from genome assembly GCA_031232105.1 of Capsicum rhomboideum. Lineage (NCBI taxonomy): Eukaryota > Viridiplantae > Streptophyta > Magnoliopsida > Solanales > Solanaceae > Capsicum > Capsicum rhomboideum. The sequence goes on along the minus strand of CP124716.1, from coordinate 54,730,063 downwards.
ATTCATCAACTTATTTGATTATCTAATTGTTGATTTACGGGATTGATTTTATGATTCAGGAATGGTCATCCTCTAATCGTCTATTCAAACTAGTCTCACAACTACATCGTTGAGTGGGGATGTGAGAAGCTAATTCAAACGCATTTATTTATCTTCCCATTTTGTAACCAAGTAAGGTGACCTAGGTATATTATCATCCTAACCACAAATTAATTCCTTATTTTATTAAAGAAGAGATCTTACTCCCTATATCCTTCGTTCTAACCATCCGTTCCCTTGGTCAGTTCACTTCGGGCTCAAAAATTTATTTTAAAGGTCACGAATCTTTAAAATAATAAAAGCAAGGATATAAGAACAACTATTATGTTAATCAAATAAATCAAATCAAGATTTACTAAACAATCACTTTATTAGCTACCATAATCCTAAAATGAGAAGTTTAACTCCACATAGACATGGAGCAATTACAATAAATCATCCAAAGACAAAATATAAAAATAAATAACTAAGGAGAAGAAAAGATGAAACCGAAATTCTCCGGCCTCCACTGCGGCTTATAGCTCTCTCTAGTTCAAAAGTATTTCTAAAAACTGATTTTATGGAATATTTATAGGTGTAAGAAAAACTTCCAAATAAAATAACTGAGACCAAAATGGACTGGGAAAGATCAAATTCAAATATTACTGGCTGCGCGTTGCGCTGCACAGTGCGGTAAGCTACTGGAATCGCGTTTCAATTCAAATCCAAGGTCACATGGGATAATTTTATTAAGTTTAATCCATTAAGCTATCTGCTTGATTTTCTTCTATAATTTTCTATTTTTAATTCGTTTTGGCTCCAAATCTCTGTATCCTCATACCATTTTAATCCTACACCTCAAAATATAATATTAAACACAATTCATAAAATCAATGCTGAAAGATAATAAATAAAATAATAAATATGAGGTAAATCATGACTAAAAATATATATTTTGGCCTCACATCATGATGCCCGAGTGGAGACTTTATTTGACATCATTGGAATTGTTTGTGCATTTACATGCCTTATTTCTTAATGTGATGTCGTGCGGGGGCTTGAATAGATATTATAGGCCTTATTGAGCATTGTTTGCCTTTATCATAACAGAAATTTCTGAATTAGGGGTTTGAGATGATGTTAATGATGTCCTACATGACTAATCTTTCGATGGTGCCAAATGAGAAATTGATATCTGGATTATTGATATATTGAATTGGTTCTGAGCTCAAGTATATATGTATAGGATGGATTATTATCTTTATAATAATTTGGTAGTGAGCATTTCATCCTCATTCATACATAAGCATTCATGAGATATTGGTACCATTGAGATACATTAAAGTGAAAGAGAAATGTGACACTTTTATAAAGACCCTTGATCCGTGAACAATAGCCGGAGAGGTGATTCACATATTTTACAAAACCCTTAATCTGTGGACATTAGCCGGAGAGGAAAGTTGATATTGGTGGTAGTATACGGGTTGCGAACCCCCCATGGATCCTATCTTGGGAGAGCTGAGGCTCAGTAGGTGTATACATAAAGTCATGCGATGGCTTTCAAATCATTCATCATGATTCCATCTTTATTGCATCGCATTGCATATGCATTTTTGTGTGTTTTCATATACTTGGTGCGTATTTAGTTTTCCAAACTTGTTTGAATGTATCTATTGATACTCGTCCCTTATATATATATATATATTAGAATTGTTAGTGGAGACGGTGTGAGCTAATGTTTGGAAACTTTTCTATTTGCAGGTACGTGCTCATAGTAGTTCTTTATTATATTATTTTCTGCTTTGCTTAGTCAGCCTATGATACCTACTGAGTACTAGTGGACCGTACTCACTCCTACTGTGTCCTTTCGGTGCAGATCCTAGTACGAGTACGATACATGGTAGCTGAGTTCGTGCTTGTGGAGTTGGAGATTTCGAGGTACTGGAATGCTCTAGGACATTAGGAGTTGACTCCAGACCTCCTCTTATCTATTGATGTCTTTACTTATTTCAAAGTTAGACTCATGTATATTTCAGCTTCGAATATGGTTGTTAGATGCGCTTGTACTTATGATACCAGTTTCTGGGGATGGTTATGTATTTTGTTCAGACTTCAGCATTTATCCATATTTATGGCCTGACTTCATTATAGAAGTCTTGTCTTGTTCTATTTTATTACTGTTTTCAAATTTTTGTAACTGTTGGGAACTTGGCTTACTTATCAAGGTTGGGCAAAGATAAGTGCCAGCATGACCTCAATTTTTGAGTCGTGACACTCTGAGTCTCTAATCAAAGAAGAACATGTTTTCACCATCTATGAGAGAGTGAATGAGAGATTTTTGAGTCACATAAAGCTATGAACGCATGACACAGAGTGATAAAATGGATTTCTTCTAAATTCATGTAGACTCTCGAAATAGATAATGCACGTCTCCGCACTGATCCGTAAGACTCTACTAGACTCGGTTTGAACTAATGAGACCAATGAACTTGGGCTTTGGTACCAATTTGTCACAACCCAAAATAGTGTCTGTGATGGCACCTGTCACACCCTCCGATGTAGGTAAGTCTATCCCAACCCCAACTCAATAATCAAAGTAAATCAAAAGTGGAAGAAATGAAAATAATCCTAAAATGATATAGAAAAAAATACAATCTCAATGATACATCCCAGGTTTGTTGTCACTAGTACAAGCCTCTAATACAGAATATGATCAAATAATCTAAAGTATCTTAACTTCGAAATAAGCATAAGATAAGATAAGGAGAGATCCGGGTAAGCTTTATGACTCATCAGTCGCTACCTCAGTCTCCATAAGGCTAATGTTGAGAGAACGCGATCTATGCTCCAATAATCGATTCAATATCTGCATGGGGTGTAGAAAAAGGAAAGAAAAAGCAAGGGTGACTACAAAACACATATACTCAGCAAGCATCATCGATAACCGACCCTAATCCAAAGTGATGGAGAGCACCACAACAACAACCATCCAATTTATCCCAAGGAAACCTGCACTCAGAAAAGTCCAAGCCTATTCTGGTGTATAGTACATTTATCAAGATAATCAACTCAATGTATTTAAGGCAGACACGTATTTGTTCAAGATTAATAGCAATCAAGAAAAGTCACATCAAAAGGAAATATCACCAACACAGTGTATGACATCCACTCACTATCTCAAACCAACAATCTCGACTAAGGTAGAGGAGGTGCATATCCCGTAAAACACTATATGTGACACAACAGTCTTAACGGATCAAACCAGAAATGATACCCCACGTCTAATAATATCTCAAACACCAAATCACCCAAGAGGGTACAATACAATGCAATATAGTAAAATGAGATGAAAAATACACAATATTACAAAGAAAATTCAATTACGATATTACAATATGAAAGGAAATAATCTAACACAATATCAATCATACAAAGGAATGTAATGTAATGCAATGGGATGATAATGATGTAATGTCTCAATGTCACCTCGTATACCCTTCCGAGCATAAGCTTCTAGGGTAGGACCCATGGGGGGGTTTGTAACCTATATACTTTCACAATCTCATCAATCAACCTTGTCGGCACATCCCTCGGTCAAGGTATTTTATAAAACGTCTCATTTTATTTCAAACTTGGTGTTTCTCAATGGTTCCAGTTTCCATGAAAATTAATGAATGAATGAGGATGCATGCTCATAACCAGTTCAATATCATATAATGAATCAACTCAAAAATGGTACAAATAAGCTCAAGTCTTCTCATATCTCAATAGGTAATGATATAGGCAATCGCATGGAAACATAATTGTAGAAAGTCATGTAAGACATCAATAATATCAATCCAAGACCCCACTCTGGTATCAAGATAATAATAAAGGTAGATAATGCTCAAACAAGACCATTACCAGCCCCAGTACGCGGGTATCTCAATGATAATAACCTCTCAAGTCAATAATATAGTCAACACAAGCCCCCACCCAGGCATAATAATAATAATAAGCAATCCAAACAACATAAACATAGAGAACTTACCAAAACCTAGCTTGTTTTACATAATAAGTTCTATTGTTTTACATAATAAGTTCCATCATTCCCAATCATAACACGCTTTGACTAAATTACTAAAAGGAGAACTATAATAGTTAACAACATGCCATAAAGTTCACCTTCATTCGCTTACCTAATAACTAAGCTAAGATTCCTTTCTTAACTACTTAACTATACCATCATTGGTTATATCCTAAAAGAATTACTAAACCCCAATAATTACATCAACTACTACGAATCTATTTATACCCTAAGTATTTACTAAATCCCAATAATTTCATCGAATAACATACAAAACATAATTATCCCCTAAGTGGTTGCTAAATCCCAACAATTACTTTAATATCCGTCATACTTTAATATCCGCCAAACATGATTCAAGCTCTTAAATAGATACCCGCTATCCATTTACCCAAGATCCATAAGTCATCTATCCACAATTTACAATAAGCGTGTACACAAGTAGAGAGAACAATAAAGATATCTATTTTATTATTTCAACCTATCAATAGACTCTTGTACTCACGTAGATGCTCGACATCTCATCTAAGCGGGACCCCCTAACCCTTAGTGATTTACAAAACACAAGCAATAAGCACATAACACATAAACACCTCAGATAAGAGTTAAGGTACATCTCAACTTACCTTAAAGAAGATCCACAAAGCCAAAACACAGCCTGACAAACCAACTGGAAGCTGTACTCACTCAAATCACCACCAAATACATCCATCTATTCAAATATGACATCTACATGTAAATACAAGACCAATGATACCCATTTTGATGTACTTTGGTTTCAGGTCCAAAATCACCTCGACTATTGAATCTAAAAATGAAAGGATAAAATTAGAATTTTAATAAAGAATCAAGTCATCCATAGTTTAAGGCTTCCAAATCTAAAATCTCAATGAAAATCGACTTGAAATCGGGTTAGAAATCATCAAAATATCAATATTTTACTTTACCAGTAAAATCCCAAATCTCTAATATCAAACACGATTTAAAATGAGAAATTTTGAAAAACGTTTGCTAAAATCAATCTACCCATGATATAAGGACCTTAAATATCAAAAATCAATGAAAACTCATTTCAAATCGACCTTCAAATCAAGAACTTTTGATTTCATAACTTAGAATTTCAAAACTCAACTTTATGAATCAAAATCATGAAAAATGAGATGGATAATCTTCAAAAATGAATAAAATAAAGGTAAAACCACATATACAGTGATTATATGAGAAGAACGCACCGAGAATTGCCTCAAATGGAGCTTCGTAGCTCCCAAAATGAAGGTATGAAGAAGTAATTCGAGAAAAAAGGGTTTTGTAACGGCGATCTCAGCTTAAGCGGCACTTTGTCTCGTAAGTGGTCTGTTTAAAAAAGCCAAACCACCGCTTAAGTGGTAAGACAGTCATTTATGCAACACTATCAATTGGTCAAACGACACTTAAGCTGTAAACTAGCCACTTAAGCAGCTGCACAACATCAACAATTTCTAAAAATTGGTTTTGACCCTCGAAATTTATTCGGAACCCTATAAATATGAACCAATAGTGCAAATCGATCATAAAACACATTCCGGATCCAATAGAATCTTAGTATTTCCCAAAGGAGGTCGTTTTTAATAATTTACCCACAAAACCATATCTAGGCCAATAAACTAGTATTTCGACCAAATGTTTAAAGATCACAAAAGCATCTCGGAAACTGAACCAACTATGCTACTAACACAAAATGGATGTTCTGGATCTAATAAAACTGATGAAACTCTCATTCGACACTCAGATTATAGAATGTTGATCCAAGTCAATTATATCTCTTTATAGGCTACTCAAAACTACAAACTCATATAAATCACTCTCGAATACTTCGGGGACCGTACAAAGCATTCCCACAACTCATAAATAATGTAAAGCAACAACAAGAAAGGGAAAAATGGTCAAACCATAGAAAACTCTAAAAATCACAATGAAGATTTTTACACAGACTCTTTAGGATATGGTGTTACTCTAACACTAAGTTTTTCACGCCTCAACCTCGGGAGGCATGACTGGAACCTGGTGCCATATTTGACCCTGAGCCAATCCAATTGGGCATTCACGATACTGGTGCACACCAACTACATATAGCAAATACAAACAGATATATCTCAACTTAACAAAAGCCCAGGCCATAAAGGCCACAATTAAAGATTCCTACAACATATATATCAACTAACCCATCAGTTCAAACAACACATAAATAAATTATTATTCGGGCCATCGAGGCCACCATGATATTTATAACACAGGACCACTATTTTGATAGTACACTATACAGTCCTAGCGTACATTATACAATCTCAAATCTACAAGTCTCTGAGAGTAACATACTTGTCCGGGGCATGACCCCGACCTACCTATTAGCTATATACAATAAAAGACTGACAAACCTCTGAATCTGACAACTTTACAAGAAGTGGAGTTGGCCAATTTACTGAAACTTGGCCACATTAATAAGGAGTCCTGTGTACCTAGGGCTAGGTATGAATACCAAAAGAAGGAAAAACCAAATTGAAACAAACTAATTTAGTTTTTCAATTTTTTGGTTCGGTTTCAGTATTTCTCAGAAGTCTGGTTCTTTAGTTTTGTGTTCGGTGTAAGGGTCACGGTTCTTCAATATAAAAAATATTTTATAAATTATATTTAATTTAGGGTAATTTATAGGTTAGGCTTTGTCCCAAAATATCTTAAAACCCAAGGCCAAACCCATTTCAGTCTTCAGATTATTTTACTTTACCTAAACCCATTTCAATTTTGGGTGCCCTATTATAAGTTGTTTTTGTTAGTTAGCGCACTATTAACATATGACACTCATAATATGATGATCCTTGGTTTTTATTTTTACAAACAATAAGTACATATGACTATAGTGGGAATGACAGTATAAGGAAAAAACTAATCTTTATTTTGCATTGTTGAGAAATAACTTGGTGGAGTAAAAATTTTTGAACAATGCCTATTTCTTATTGCCTACGGTGCTGATAGCTAGGTAATTAGAATGGTTGCTGTAATATTTATTAGAGTACAATGTACTAACTACTAAGAATTGAATTCTCATTTTATTTCTCACTTGCACCAAAAAAAAAAAACTTTTTAGAAACACTAACACAAATAGGATCAAATCGAATTAGTTTTGTTCGGTGTTCATTTTATCAAAATGAAAAACCAATGAATCAAACACACACACCTATGTGTACCTATCTGGAAGGTCCCACAGGCAATAATGCAGCACCTTCATGCAATTGGGGATCAGTACAAAATAATGTACCGAATATGAAAGACAACTGAATAACTGAGTAGGTATTATGCAGTACAACAACAATAACAACAACATACCCAATGTAATTCCACAAGTGGGGTGTACAATTATGCAGTGTTGGTATGAAATCAGATAAGAGAATCTAAGATAATGTACACAAAATTACCCTTTTCTGAATCTATAAGTAATTGACACTGATATCATAAGTACTATAACTACTCATATAGGGAGTCAGAAGTTAGCCAGAATGTACTTATATATATTCTCGACATAAACCTTACAAATCGTAATGAATAGGGAAGTGAGCTTACCCAAATAGAGTTAACTAATATCATCAAATAATAAAATACTAGGGAAAGAAGATCAAGAATCATCATAATACAACCTAACTACTCTTGAATCAAATCATACAATAATAATCAAACAATAACCTAATTGGGACCCTATATGATTGGTCGGTTCAAACAACAATCAATACAACCTAATTGAGCCCCCATAAAGCTCGGTAGATTCCACAGAAATCTCTACAATCATATAAGCAACTGCATAGCCCTGCAGGCAACATACCTAGCCCTACAACCAACATATCTAGCACCAAGGCACATCATATATCCCTAAAGACAGTACCATAGCCCAAAGACAATCAATGATAACCTTAAAGGAAATACAATATCCAAAAAGCAACCAACAGTAGCCTGAAGAAAATTGTATATTTGTATAGCCCCAAAGGCATTTATATATCATATTGGTATAGCTCTAAAAACAACTATATATGTATCTAGCCTTGAAGACAACTTTATATCTGTATAAGCCCAAAAGTACTGTATATCATATCGGTATAGCCCAGGAGACAACATTATATCTATATAGTTCTGAAGACAATTGTATATCTATATAGCCATGAAGGAAACTATATATCATATTAGTATAGTCCCAAAGATTGTATAGCTCCAAAGGCAACTACATATCATATCGGTATAGCCTTAAAGGCAATTTTATTTCTATAGAGCTCCGAAGGCAATTATGGGGTCCATAAATCTCAATTTAGACCTCATAGGCAATTGCATGGCCTGCAGGCCTCAATCTAGATCCTTTAGGCAAATATTATAGCCCGTGAGTGTATATGTTTCAATATAGCCCATTAAGCAATCAAAATAGCTTGTAGGCTTTACTATAGCCCTGTAGGAAATCAGAGTAGGCCATAGGCTTCAACTCATCTTAATAGCTCCTTAGGCAACCTACATATATCCTCTAAGGCACTGGTCAATTCTCTGCATCTAACCATGATATCCCTTATTCTAGAGATTTCTCTCTTGTGTCATGTTGCTGATATACATTAATGAAAATTCTTATCATGATTTTTATCTAGAATAAATATAAAAAATTGACCCCTTCCTTTTTTTGAAAATGTTCCTTTGTCACGACCTAACTCATCACGAGTCGCACCCACACTTACCCCCTGGTGGGAGAAACATCTAACCTAAAACAATCAAACCCAACACTTAGCCAGAAATAGACAATAACTCAAGTCAAGACCATGACTATTAGCAAGAATTCAAGTCAACAAACCATGACTTAACAACAATATGCTATATTGTGTCTCAATACATAAGTAAATAAACAACAAAGAGATATGTCAATCATTTGCAATTTAATCCGGATCTCTCAAGGATCCAATCTAACAAATGTGTTAATTCTCATTATTCATATCTCCTGGTTCACTTAAGGAATCAAATACAATAAGTAAACAGATAACCCCGGTTCACTCAAGGAACCGTCATACTCACCAAATCCCAGACATCTAATGTCTGCCAACCTTATATCACCAAATCCCGTGAAGATGTCCAAATACAGGTATATTACACAATAATCAATATGATATCAGAACCATAATGAAAATAATAACTGCACTTGTACAATTAACAAGTCATTTCATATAACCTCATTGCATCTGATTTACACTTAGGATATCATTTGACCATTTATTCACTTGAACATGCATTGTAACAAGTATACAAAGGAACATTTAACATACACACATAAATCAAGTTGGGTTTAACTACATTAAACCATCACCTACCTCAATCCAAGCCCCGCAATGCTCTAACAAACTTGAACCTTGCCTTTTCTTGGAACCTCACCTTGATTGTGGTCTTAAAATAACAATACAACACATAATCAACCAAATGACCTAACAATGTCAAGGATTTTAACCTAATCTCAAAACCCCAAGGCCAAATTCATAATCATTCCTCCCATTCTAGGGTTTTTTGTCATCAATCCATCTTAATCCTAACAATATCATGGTTACAATGGTGAATTATACTCATGCAAGGGTATTTTACAACTTTTAACCAAAAACCAGTGGTTTTCTACACAATTCACTTAATTGCACTAGAAAAATCAGTTAGGTCAAGCTAAATCCTCCCCAAAACACTTAAACTAGTGATTCTAAGGATTAATAATAAAAAAAACTAGTTAATGGAAGGGATTAACTCACCTTTACGAAGAGTTTTGATGGAAAATAAGTGGAATTTTCCCCAAATCACCAAAGTTATTCCCAAAATGAAAGTGGAATGAAAATAACATTTTTAGAGTATTTTATGCATTAATTAGTGCATATCCCTCTATAGCGGCCCAATCCCACTATAGCGGCCTCGTTATAGAGGGATTCACCTGCTATGGTGGGATTGACCAAAGCTGACTCCCATTATAACAGTGTAGTGGTAACGGCGGTCAGCCACCTACTATAGCGGGGTAGGCGAGGCAAAAACTTGGGATTTCACCCAGTTTTGCCATTTTTGCAACACACCCTCAAATTTTGATATCCCAAACCAAACCTTTTTATGTCAAACTCGATATCGGGAGTTCTACTCACCCGAATTCACTTCCAAAAGATCCTACAAATTCCTTATCATCTTAGCTATCATAAAATCAACTTAAAACAGATAACCTTTAACTAATCCATTCCCAGATTACCCTAGAACATATCACAATCGAATTTTATCCACGATTGGCCTAGCCTAAAATTTCTAACTCTCAATTCGGGGAAAACCTTAACCCAGATTTTGGCATGCTAGACTTACCAGTAATGATGAAAAGGCTCATTACAAAATATACCAATTTACCCATCGTTCGCCCCTAAAGGATCAAACAAGAAAAGCGAGGCAAGTAAGAAGAAAAATAGTACATGTATCTTCAAACAAGTGAGGGTACTTCTCCCGCATGTCCCTCTCAATTTTCCAAGTCTCCTCCTCAACAGGATGATGCTTTCACTAAACCTTTACCGACTAAATTTTTTTCATCCTTAATTTCTGAATATCTTGGTCAAGAATTACAACCAGTTCCTCTTCATACATAATATTCTTGTCAAGTAACATTGAGTCTCATTTGATGATATAATCACCATCTCCATGGCACCTTTTAAGCATTAACACATGGACTACTGGATGGACCCCTGACAGGCTTGGTGGCAAAACCAACCTATAAGCTACCAGGCATATATCGTCAAGAACCTCAAACAGACCAATATATCAAGGGATAAGCTTACCCTTCCTACAAAACCATATAACTCCCTTCCTAAGATATACCTTCAACAACACTTTCTCACCGGGTTTGAAAGATATATCCCTTACCTTGCAATCCATAAATTTTTTTTGCTTACTTTAGGTTTTCAATAACTTGCCTTTAATGAATCTCACCGTCTCCTAAGCTTCCTTCGCCAAGTCTGTGCCCAAAGGCTTCACATCACTAACTTCGAACCATTCTATGGGTGATCTACATCTTCTCCCTAGAATGCTTCGAATGGAGCCATATCGATGCTACAATGGTAACTATTATTGTATGAAAACTCACACAAGAGAAAAAACTTATACCAATAACCCCCAAAGTCAATTACACAGGCCCTTAACATATCCTCAAGCACCTAAATAGTTCTCTTTGATTGCCCATCAGTCTGAGGATGGAAAGTAGCGCTAAAGTTGAGATTAGTGCCCAAATATTCATGCAACCTATCCCAAAATTTAGAGGTGAATTACGTACCTTTGTCAAAAATGATGGAAATTGGCACCTCATGCAACCTTAATACCTTTTTGATATAAATCTTGGCTAACTACTTCAAGCTTTAATCCACTCTAACTGGAATGAAGTGAGCTGATTTGGTTAGCTCACTTCATTCCATAATAACCCAAATGGAATCATGCTATCCCAAGGTCTTCGGAAGACCTACTATAAATCCATGGCTATTCTCTCTCATTTCCACTCGGGAATGGGCATTTTCTAAAGTAAACTCTCAGGCCTTTGATGTTCATCCTTCACCTACTGACAATTATGGCATTTAGAAACATACTCCACTATATCTCTTTTCATCCTGGGCAACCAATAAAGTTGTATCAAGTCTTGATACATCTTGGTTGCACCCGGATGAAAGGAGTACCGAGAACCATGAGCTTCTGCAAGCAAACTTTGAATCAAATCTCCAACCTGAGGCATGCACATGCGTCCTCTCATCATCAGCACCCCACACGCATCAATTGTGGCATCAATAGCTTCACCATTCACTACCTTGTTCCAAAGTTTATTCAAATTCACATTTTCAAACTCTCTGGCCTTGATTTGACCAAAGAATGTTGACCTTACCGAAACACTATCAAACACTCCACCCTTTTCAGAAACATCAAACTGCATGAACTACGATGCCAGAGTCTGAATTTCCCTAGCTAGAGGTCACCTTAACACTCTCAAATAGGCTAGACTACCCATACTTACCGCCTTTCATATCAATGCATCTGCCACCATATTGGCCTTGCCCGAGTGGTATTAGATAGTCATATCATAATCCTTTAACGTATCCATCCACCTTTGAGGCCTCAAGTTCAAATCCTTTTAGGTGAAAACATGTTGCAAACTACGATGGTCTGTGAACACTTCAAACTTGACACCATAGAGGTAGTATCTCCAAATCTAAAGTACAAAAACTACTATTTCCAACTCCAAAACATGGGTTGGATAATTCTTCTCATGAGGCTTTGATTGCCTGAAAGCATATGCAATCACATTCCAAACCTGCATCAACATAGCTCCCAAATCAAAGAGTGAAGCACCACAAAACATAATAAAGTCCTTACTTTTAATTGGCAAGGCAAGTCAAAAGAACTTGAGCTTTTGGAATCTCTCCTCACACTTATCAGACCTTACAAATGGCACCTCCTTTTGGGTCAACCTCATCAATTGAGTACCAATAGAGGTAAAATTCTTGACAAACCTGTGATAATAACTTGCAAGACCCACAAAACTCATAAAATCAATCACAGAGCTAGGCCGAACCTAACTCTTAACCACCTCAATTTTTTGGGGATCTCCCATCACCCCCTTTTTTGAGACCACATGCCCCAAAAAGGCAACAGAAGAAAACCAAAATTTACATTTAGAGAACTTAGCATACAACTGCTTCTCCTTCAAAATCCCCAAAACAATACGAAGATGACCTGCATGTTCCTCCATACTCTTGGAATAAACTAAAATATCATCAATAAAAACAATCACAAACAAATCTAAGAAAGACTTAAAGATACCATTCATCAAGCTCATGAAAGCTACTGGCACATTAGTCAACCCAAATAACATCACTAAGAACTTGTAATGCCCATACTAAGTCCTAAAAGTTCTCTTGGGTATATCCTTAGGCTAAATAGTTAGCTGGTGATAACCCGACCTCAAGTCTATCATGGAGAAAATTGCAGCACCCTGTAACTGGTCAAAATGATCATCTATTTAGGGTAAAGGATACTTATTCCTGATGTTAACCTTATACAAATACTTGTAGTCAATGCATATTCTCATGCTACCATTCTTTTTCTAAACGAGATACACTGGAGCACCCCAAGGAGAAGCACTAGGACAAATAAATCCTTTATTAAGTAACCCCTATAACTCAGTTGGAGCCATTCGATAGGGAGGGATAGAAATGGGGTTAGTGCCCGACTCCAAATTAATACAGAAGTCAATATCTCAATCCAGAGGCATACTAGGCAAATCTATTGGAAGCGCCTCTTGAAACTCTGACACCATGGGAATTGACTTAATAGAACTGCGCTAACATCCTACAGATGTTCTAGAAAGGCCGAACAACCTCTCCCAGCTAACTTCTTAGCCCGAATAAAAGATATAATTTTCATAAGTCTCGGCTTATACACACCTTCCCACTTTAACTTATCCATCCAAGGAATCTTCTAAGTCACTATCTTAGCATTATAATTTATAATAGCATGATACGAAGATAGCCAAGTCATACCCAGGATGATATCAAAATCAAGCATATCTAAGATTATCAAATCTACCTAAGTCTAGGAACCCATAAACAAAACAGAACACATTGGTCACTACCACGGAGTCTTCGACTGGAGTAGACACATAAACAGAAGAGTCAAGTATATCACAAATCAAGTCCAATCCCAAGGCAAATCTAACAGATACATAAGAATAAGTGGAACCCAGATCAAACAAAATAGTAGCCATCCAGTCACTGATGAGAATAGTAATTGTAATAATGGTATTGGAAGCCTCAGCCTTGGTCTTACCTAGAAAGGCATAATAGTGAGCTCTATCATTAATATGGGAAACATCTGTAGAAGGTTATGCCCCACCTCTTCTTGTATTACCACTCCCTCAGTTTCTACCATGGCCTCTCTTATGGTTACCTTACCCACCCTATGGATAACCCTTACCATTACCATTACCTCCACCACCTCTACCAGTAGGAACCACTGCTCTAGCCTACTACTACCCCAAAAAACTAGCCTGTCTCTAAGAATACTCTCTCTTAAAGTGTCCCACAGCACCATAAGTATACCAACCTCGATCTAGAGATGGTCTGTTAGCTGAAGATTAAAAAGCCCTTAGGTTTATAGCAACCGAGGGATGCTAAGTGGCTCCAGACTGACCCCCTCTAGAAATTGGCAAAGTTGACTAAATAGGGTGAACCGAATAGGCCTGATGGCTATGACCCTTGGAATAAGTTCCAATAAAGTTACCCATATTTTGGGACTTCTTTGCTAAAACCTTAGCCAGACCAACTTACTTGACCCTTTCTACCTTTTTCACATAATCAACAACCATATTAAACGTCTTCCCGACAGAAGTACTATGAACAGATAACACCTACAAGTCAGTGTTTAGGCCCTTTACAAACAACCAAATCCTCCCATCCTTAGTACCAAGTAACTGAGTAGCATAATGGGACAAAGCATGAAACTTGGCCTTATAGGATGCAACAGACATATTGCCCTGCTTGAGGGCTAGAAACTCATCCTTCTTGTGATCAGGAAGAGTACGGGGTACATACTTCTACAAAAATAGGATGTGGAACTGAGCCCATGTCAATGGAGTTAAAGCTGGTGACTGACACTCCACATAAGCCCTCCACCACTGCTTTACATCACCATGCAGTTAGAAGGTAACAAACTCAACACCATGTGGCTCAATAATACCCATTTTATGCAACCTTTTGTAACCATCAATAATGAACACAAATGCATCCTCGATCTCAGATCCAACAAAAGTAGGAGGTTTCATCTTCAGGAACTTAGTTAGCATATTATTTTCAGTCCCAGTCATGACAGGACCTAACACCAGGCTAAGGAAAATCTCAGTCCCCAAGGCCTCACACATTCTAGGAGCAACTGTGGTAGTCAGCTGAACACCTAGAAATTGATAAGTAGGCATGGTAGGGGTGGCTCCAAAACCAGTCAACCCACTCAAAAAAGAAATCACATGCTGAATCAACTCAGAAGACATCGAGGGAAGAGTTGCACCCCTAACTAGGGCCACCTCCTTCTATTCTACAACATCCCCATTCACATCATCAACTGCCTCATAATGATCCTGGGTGGTGGAGGAGTCACTAATCTTTGATAGGCCTGATTAGCTTCTGTCTGAGCCCTACCCCTGGCGGGTGTTGCTCTACCCTTCCTCATTCCCTTACCCCTTCCTCATTCACAAACAGCCAATTTCACAGCTGGAGCTGCTGGTGTAGGGGTTACATCTTTGGCTTTGTTAGCTCTAGTGTTCACCATCTGTGGACAAAAGAATAAAGAAGGTCAAAAATCAATTTGGATCACCAGATACCAATTGGAATCAAGTTATAGCACGAAAGAAGAAAGAAAGTGATAGTTTCCTAAAGTCCTATAGCCTCTTGAAGAAAAGTACAGACGTCTTCATATCATTTTGCAAGACTCTATTGGACCCATTTTGGTACAACGAGATCAACGAACCTAGGGCTCTATTACCAACTTTGGCACGACCAAACCTATCGCAAGTGGCACCCATACTAACCCTCCAGTAGGAGAACCATCTAACCCAAAACAATCAAATCCAACACCTAGACAAATATAGACAACAACTCAAGTCAAGACCATGACTATCAGCAAGAATTCAAGTCAACAAACCATGACATAACAATAATATGCTACTTCTTATCTCAATACATAAGTAAAAAAAACAACAAAGAGGTATGTCAATCATTTGCAATTTAGCCCAGACCTCTCAAGGATCCAATCCAACAATTGTGTTAATTAACATTATTCATATCTCCGGATCACTCAAGGAACCAAATACAACACGTAAAAAGAAAACCCCAACTCACTCAAGGAACCAAATACAACAACTAAGCAAATAACACCGGTTCACTCAAGGAACCATCACACTCACCAATACCTTGTACATACATGCTAAGAGTCTTATGGTTACCCATTAACCATGACTGCAGGAGATGAGCTCTTGTCCATATACCAAATCCTAGACATCTAGTGCTTGTCAACCTTATATCACCAAATCTCGTAAAGATGTCCAACTATCAGTACATCCCATAATAATCAATAAGAAATTATAACAATCACAACCATAGTGAAAATAATAACTACACTTGTACAATCAACTAGTCATTTCATATAACCTCGTTGCATGTGATTCACACTTAGGATATCATTTAACCATTTATTCACTTGAACACGTATTGTAACAAGTATACTAAGGAATAACTAACATGCACACATAAATCAAGTTGGGCTTAACTACATTAAACCATCACCTACCTCAATCCAAGCCCCGAAATTCTCTAACAAACTTGAGCCTTACCTTTTCTTGCAACTTCGGCTTAATTGTGGTCGAAAAACAACAATACAATACATAATCAACCAAATGACCTAACAATGTCAAGGATTTTAACCTAATCCCAAAACCCCAAGAAAAAATTCATAATCATTCCTCCCATTATAGGGTTTTCTATCATCATTCCACCTTAATCATACCAATTCATGGTTATAATGGTGAATTATACTGATGCAAGGGTATTTTAAAACTTCTAACCAAACCCAATGGTTTTCTATCCAATTCACTTAAATGCACCAAAAAAATAAGTTAGGTCAAGCTAAATCCTCCATAAAACCCTTAAACTAGTAATTCTAAGGATTAATAATAAAAAAACTAGTTAATGAAAGGGATAAACTTACCTTTACAAAGAATTTTGATGGAAAATAAGTGGAATTCACCCCAAATCGCCACAGTTATCGCCAAAATGAATGTGTAATGAAAATAACATTTTTAGGGTATTTTATTCATTACTCAGCACATATCCCGCTATAGCGTCCCTATCCCACTATAGCGGCCTCACTATAGCGAGATCCGCCAGGATTGACCAAAGCTAACTCCCGTTATAGCAGGAATATTCCTGCTATACCGGTGTAGTGTTAGCAGCCTACCACCCGCTATAGCAGGGCAGGTGAGGAAAAAACTTAAGATTTCTCCTAGTTTTACAATTTTCACAACACACCCTTAGATCCTATGGATTCTTTATCATCCTAGCTATCATAAAATCAACTTAAAATATATAACATTTAAATAATCCATTCTCGGATTACCCTAGACCATACCACACTCGGATTTTGTCCAAGACTAGCCTAGCCCAAAATTTCTAACTCTCAATCCAGGAAAAACCTTAACCCAAATTTGGGCATGTTAGACTTACCCGTAATGATAGAAAGAATCATTACATCCTTCAAGTGAGATTTACCAACATGAGATATCATAGATATATAGCTTACTCTTAGCAAAATATCGATCCTAAAAGATAAACTAAAGGAACTGAAAATTGCAATCTTTTTCCTTTGTGGTTTTACTTACAAATATCTATTCAAGACTTATAAGCCACCAACTATAGAAAGTTGGTTCCTTCTATCATAGGTATGAAGAAGACTAGAACTAAGCTTTCTATGGACCCATACTAAAATGATGATAGTACATCAGCCATGTCGATTGAAAACATATCCCAAAGATGTATTTATCAAAAGATAATAATGACAAGTTAGGATCAATACAATCAATATCAAAAAACTCATTACTCAAAAAAGAGATAAACATGAAAATATAAAGGAGAATGGTGGGTTACTTTGAACGACAATGATGGAGTAAGATCACAATATAAATCGTTATTTAATTGATAAAAAATGGTGCTAGGTTAATTGCACACATTGTTGTTATCCTCATTTGCCTCTATGCGAAGAGGGAGATGGTCATACAATCCCACAATTGATCCATTTATTTAGATGGGTCCATAAAATATATGCATTTGGATATTACATAGGTCCATGATAAAATATGCATAACTTTTTATCCCAAATTTATATCAAAGAGAGGTTTATTTTAATAGAAACTATTTTCAAGGACCTTTCATTTGATAGGTTTCTATCCCTTTATTTGAAGGTATGCTCTTTTCAGGTCAGGACATATATGGAACTATTTTAAATATATCACCTCCAATTTCTTTACATAGCTAGACATTATATCTCCACTAAAATATTTATAAATTATAAAAATCTTGTAAAATTTTAATACATATACTTTAATATACCAACAACAACAACAACATACCCAGTATATTCCCACCAAGTGGGGTCTGGGAAGGATAGTGTACGCAGTCCATACCACTACCTCAGAGGTGAGACAAAAAGGTTGTTTTCGATAGACCCCTGACTCAAGATAAAACAGTCTTGAAAAGAACTAGTAAAGGAATAAGAAACAATAGAAATTACCACACCCAATAATAACATAAACTAGAATCACCAAGTAATACAACAAACGATAACACACTCTAAAAAATACTAGTACTATAGCTACTAACACGGATAATAAAACAAAGTCCTCCTACCTACTAACAATGATGCACTCCTTCCTACTATCCTTCTATCCTAATTTGCCTCCTCCACACTGTCCTATCTAGGGCCATGTCCTATCATAGCTAAAAATTTCATAATTATCAAAGCATTAAAAAAGACAATACAAAATATATCTATTAAATTCTAATTTAAATTGGATATATCCAGATATGTGAGGTATTACAAATTTATACTTGTAAGCCTTCGACACAAAACAATGAACCCTCAAACACGGGGTGTTACAACTCCCTCTATAAAATATGCATTAAAGTTGTGCTTTATAGCTGTTGGGTAGGTCATTTGAGTATATTTTGTAACCTGAATTTCTTTATTGGATTTTTTGTTGGGTTACCTAACAATTATCCATAGAAAAGATCATATTTACCAAAATTCACCATGGGGGGAGGTCTTATCTGAGATTTTTGTCCCTACTTATAGTGGAAAATGTGTCTGATCCCTCACGGATAGATAATTAGGACCACTTTTTCATTAGAACTGTTATATTCTACTAAAAAGTTGGGGTATGAAACTGTTGAGGATTTTTTATTAAGATTTACTGAGTAAAAACAACATCTCCAAAACCTAGTTAAAGACTTAAAATATAAGGACACTTTTGAAGTATTTGTCAACCATATATTGAATGAACCATTACTTGACATTGAGAGGCCTATTGAATATCTAACTGGACCAGAAGTTATAGAGAGTAAAACTTTGTTATTAGATAATGATATAGGTATTAGTGAGGCTATGAACCTAGGTGAAGAGAAGGAGGTTGTTAATCTAGATAAAGATATTGAGGCTTCTAACATAGTAGAAACGTGTGTTGGTGAGGATTTGACTTATTCCCAAAAATGATAATTCTATTAACTTAGAAGATGTTGTCGTTGAGAAAGATAACATAGTAGAAGATAATGATGTTGATTCTGTTTACCTTGAAGATGTTGTTGTAGATGGTGAGTTATCAGATTTTTTAAGTAGTGATTCAAATCTAGTGGATATACCTCCAGAAGATGACTCAGATGTTTATGACGAATTAAGAGCTTTTAGACAATAAAGAAAAAACAAAAAATAAAGGAAGGAGGTTGTTGAAACTAAAGAAATAACAGTTAGATAGGTTGGAGGTGTAGATACAGGCTTTAAGGATATTGAAAACATAAAACTAATAAATATGTAGGAAAAATAGGTGGAGATGAGGAATATCTTAATAACTTTGAATATTAGAGGGATGATAGTGAGGAGCAACTTGATGTAGATATTGTTAGGGATGATGATATACCTACTAGAAAGAGAAGCAAAAAGTAAGGTTGTTAACAATTCCTTCCATCGTTACGGGTAAGTCTAGTGTGCCAAAATTTCTGTTAAGGTTTTCCCTGAATTGGGAGTTAGAAATTTTAGGCTAGACTAGTCTTGGATGAAATCTGAGCATGGCATGATATAGGGAAATTCGAGAATAAATTGGTTAAAGTCTATGTGATTCGTAATTTTGTGCTATTCAGTTGATAAAGAATTTGTAGGATTTTTTGAAAGTGAATTCGGGTGAGTAAAACTCCCGATATTGAACTTGACATAAAAGAGTTGGTTTGGAATAAAAAAATCTAAGGGTGTGCCATGAAAAATAGCAAAATTAGGAGCAATATGGAGTTTCTACATTGCCTACCCCACTATAGCGGGTGGTAGGCCCCTACTACTATGTCGCTATAGTGGGAGTTAGCTTTGCTCAATCCCGCTAAAGAGGGTGGATCCCAAACGATGCTGATATAGCAGATAAGCATTGATTAATGTAGAAAATACCCCAAAAATATTACTTTTAGTCCATTCTTGTTTTGGGCATAACTATGGTGATTTAGGGTGAATTCCACCTGTTTTCCATCAAAAATCTTCGTAAAGGTAAGTTAATCACTTTTATTAACTACTTTTTCACTTATTAACTTATAGAATCACTAATTTATGGGTTTTGGGGAAGATTTAACTTAACCTAACTAATTTTTCTGGTACAATTGGGTGAATTGGGTAGAAAACCCTTAGGTTTTGTTTAAAAGTTATTAAATTACTCTTTCATGACTATAATTCACTATTGTAATCATAAAATTGGTCGGATTAAGGAGGAATAATGATAGAAAACCCTAGAATGGGGGGAATGATCATGAATTTGGCCTTGGCGTTTTGGAATTAGGTTATAATCCTTGATATTATAGGTTATTTGATTGATTATATGTTGTATTGATATTTTTAGACCACAATCAAGTCGACATTACAAGAAAGGACAAAGCTCAAGTTCGTTAGAGCATTTCAGGCTTGGATTGAGGTAGGTAATGGTTTAACATATTTGAAACCCAACTTGTTTTATGTGTGCATACTAGTTATTTCTTTATATACTTAATACAATGCATGTTCAAGGAAAGTGAATTATTATTTGATATCCTAAGTGTTAATAACATGCAATGAACTTATGTATTCGAGACAAGGTGTAACATATTGTGATTGAGTCATGGATAGTTGATTTGGGTTCTTGTTGGTAGTCATGATTTAACTTGAGTGGTTGTCTATTTGACTTGTACTGACTGAATTCTATGGTGTTGCTGAATAAGGTTAAGTGTCATAAACTTAAAGTAAAGTTACATGGTAGGGTTCATGGTTGTACTTGTGTTACTAAGTTATGCTTTCTTGTTTACATATCATATATTGGGTCGGCCGATGACCCTACTAGTATACTGCTGTTTCTTGTGTACTGATACTACACGTGCTCTTTTTTTGTTAAGTATAGAGCATATTTCGACGACTGTTTCAAGACCTCACCTATTTAGCGGATTGTATCAGAACTCAAGGATGAGCTACATCTTTTGAGCTGCCATGAGCTCTTTACTTTGTTCATGTCTAGTTGATTAAAACTTGGATATTTTCTTTGTTTTTGGGTTGAACCCTTTTCTTTGACAATTGTAGTGTTTTGATACAATGACTTTCAGATTTTAGGGGATTGTTTTAAGTATTCATTATTTCCGCATGGGTTTTTTTCATTTAAAATATTGGATATATTACTTTGTTTAGTGAAAAATAGCTAGTTTGCCTGAGTTTGGTCAAATGTTGGATTAAGTTAGTTGGGTTAGATAGTTCTCCTACCGGAGCGTTAGTATGGGTGTCACTCACGATGGGTTTGGGTCATGATAAAGTTAGTATCAAAGCCCTAGGTTCATTGATCTCGTTGTACCAAAATGGGTCCGGTAGAGTCTTACGGAATAGTATAAAGACGTCTGTACTTTTCTTTGAGAGGCTATAATACTTTAGGAAACTATCACTTTCTTTCTTCTTTCATGCTATAACTTGATTCCAATTGGTATCTGATGATCCAAATTGTTGTATGACCTTTTTCATTCTTTTATCCGCAGATGGTGAATGCTAGAGCTAACAAAGTAAAAGTTGCAGCCCCCACACCAGCAGCTCCAGCTGTAGAACTAGCTATTCAGGGATGAGGAAGGGGTAGGGAAAAGAGAAAGGGTAGAGCAACAACTACTAGGGGTAGAGTTCGGACAGAAGCTAATCAGGCCCGTCAAAGTTCAGTGACACCTCCCCCACCCCAAAATCATTATGAGAAGGTTGAGGATATGAATGAGTAGGTTGTAGAACAGGAGGAGGTGGTGCTAGTTGGGGGTTCAACTCTTCCCCTGATGTATTCTAAGATGATTCAGCAGGTGCTTTTTTTTTTTGAGTGGGTTGGCCAGTACTGGGCCACTCCTGTCATGCCTACTTATCAGTTTCCATGTGTTCAGCCAACTACCACAGTTGCTCCTAGAATGGGTGACACCTTGGGGACTGAGATTTTTCTTAGCTAGGTGTTAGGTCCTGTCATGACTGGGACTAAACATAATATGCTAACTAAGTTCCTGAAGATGAAACCTCCTATTTTTGTTGGATCTGAGACCGAGGATGCATTTGAGTTCATTATTGATTGTTACAAAAGGTTGCATAAAATGGGTATTGTTGAGTTTGTTACCTTCTAACTGCAAGGTGATGCAAAGTAGTGGCAGAGAGCATATGTGGAGTGTCGATCACCACCATTACCTCTATTGACAATAGCTCTATTTCATACCCTATTTTTGGAGAAGTACGTACCCCATATTCTTTGTGATCGTAAAAAAGATGAGTTATTGGCACTTGACTAGAGCAATATGTCTGTTGCGGCTTATGAGGCCAAGTTTCATGCCTTGTCCCATTATGCCACTCAGTTACTTGGTATAGAGGATGAGTGGATTTGGTTGTTTGTGAAAGGACTGAACACTAACTTACAGGTTTTGTCTGGTCATATGACTTCTATCAAGAAGACCTTTAATGAGGTTGCTGATTATGTAAAAAAGGTAGAAGAGGTCAAGCAAGTTGGTTAGGAAAAAGTTTAAGCAAAGACGTCACGAAATACGGGTAAATTTGGCGGTTCTTATTCCAAGGTTCATAGCCATTAGGCCTATCCATCTTACTCTATTCAGTTAGCTCTGCCAGCTTCAACAGAGGGTCAATCAGGGACATTCAGTAGCCCTCAGTTACTAGAGGTCAAAGGGCTTCTTATTCTTTGGCCAACATGTCTTTTCTAGAGCGATGTTGTTATACTTATGGTGCTGTAAGGCACTTTAAGAGAGAGTGTCCTTATAGACAGGTTGTGTTACAGGGGCCGATAATAGGCTAGAATTATGGTTCCTGCTGGTAGAGGTGGCAGAGGTAATGGTAAGGGTCATCTACAGGGTAGGTTGCCTAACCACCAGAGAGGTCGTTGTGGAAACTGAGAGAGTGGTAATGCAGAAAGAGGTGGGGCACATCCTTCTAGTGATGTTGCCTAGATTGATGATAGAACTCACTATTATACCTTTCTCGGTAAGACAGAGTCCGAGGCTTTCAATACCATTATTACAGTTACTATTCTCATCTGTGACTGGATGGCTACTATTTTGTTTGATCTGGGTTCCACTTATTCTTATGTATATGTTAGATTTGCCTTGGGATTGGACTTGATTTGTGATATACTTGACTCTTCTATTCATGCGTCTACTCTGGTCGGAGACTCTGTGGTAGTGATCAATGTATATCATGCTTGTTCTGTATTGTTCATGGGTTTTCAGACTTGGGTAGATTTGATAATCTTGGATATGCTTGACTTTGACATTATCATGGGGATGACTTGGCTATCTTCGTATCATGTTGTTCTAAATTGTAATGCTAAGACTGCGACTTTAGAGATTCCTGGGATGGATAAGTTAGAGTGGGAAGGTGTGTATAAGCTAAAGCGTGTAAAAATTATATCTCTTATTCAGGCTAAGAAATTAGTTGGGAGAGGGTGTTCGACCTTTCTAGCACATATCTGGAATGTTACTGCAAAATCTCCTTCCATTGAGTGAGTCCCCATGGTGTCATAATTTCAGGAGGTGTTTCCTACAGATTTGTTTGGAATTCTTTCAGACTGGGACATTGATTTCTGTATTGATTTAAAGCCGAGCACTCGCCTTATTTCTATTCCTTCCTATCAAATGGCTCCAACTGAGTTGAGAGAACTCAAGACTCAATTGCAGGAGTTACTTTATAAGGGATTCATTGGTCCTAGTGCTTCTCCTTGGAGTGGTCCAGTGTTGTTCATTAAGAATAAGGATAGTAGCATGAGAATGTGCATTGCTATAGGCAGTTGAATAATGTTACCATCAGGAATAAGTAACCTTTACCCCGAATAGATGATCTTTTTAAAAAATTGCAGGATGCTTAAGTTTTCTCCAAGATAGACTTGAGGTAGGGTTATTACCAGTTAAAAATTTGGCCTGAGGATATATCCAAGACAACTTTCAAGACTCGGTGTGGGTATTCTGAGTTTTTTGTGATGTCGTTTGGGTTGACTAATATGTCAACAACTTTCATAAGCTTGATGAACTGTATTTATAAGTCTTTCTTGTATTCATTTGTGATTGTTTTTATTGATGGCATTTTAGTTTACTCTAAGAGTAAGGGGGAACATGCAGGTCATCTTCGCATTATTTTAGGGATTTTAAAGGAGAAATAGTTGTATGCTAAGTTCTGCAAATGCAAATTTTGGTTGTCTTTTATAGCCTTCTGGGGGAATGTGGTTTCGAAAAGGGGTTGATGGTAGACCCCCAGAAGTTTGAGGTTGTTAAAAGTTGGGTTCGGCCTTGCTCTGTGACTGAGGTTAGAAGTTTTATGGGTCTTGCTAGTTATTATCACAGGTTTGTCAAGAATTTTACTTCCATTGCTACTCACTTAACAAGGTTGACCCAGAAGGAAGTGTCATTTATATGGTCGGACAAGTGTGAGGAGTTATTTCAAAAGATCAAGACACTTTTGACTACAACTCCCATTTTTTACTTGCCAGTTGAAGGTAAAGTTTTTATTATATTTTGTGATGCTTCACTCTATATTTTGGGTGTTGTGTTAATGCAGGACAGGAATGCGATTGCCTATGCTTCAAGGCAATTGAAGCCTCATAAGAGAAATTATCCAACCCATAATTTAGAGTTGGCAGCAGTGATCTTTGAACTTAAGATTTGGAGACACTACCTCTATGGTGTCAAGTGTGAAGTATTCACAAACCATCATAGTTTGCAGTATGTCTTCACCCAAAAGGATTTGAACTTGAGGCAGGAGAGGTCGATGGAATTGTTGAAGGATTATGATGTGACTATCCAATACCATCCGGGTAAGGCCAATGTGGTGGCATACGCATTGAGCCAGAAGGCGGTAAGTATGGGTAGTTTGGCTTGCTTAAGGGTGTCAAAGGGACCCTTGGCTAGAGAGATTCGGACTCTGGCATCATAGTTTATAAAGTTTGGTGTTTCTGAAAGGGGTGGAATATTGGCTAGCGTGGAGGTAAGATCAATATTCCTTGATTAGATCAAGGCCAGATAGTTTGAAGATAAAAAGTTGAACAAATTTCAAAACAAGGTAGTATGTGGTGAAGCTTCTGATGTCACACTTGATATGTGTGGGGTGTTGATGGTGAGGGGACGCGTGTGCGTGCCTCAGATTGGTGATTTGATTCTAGGTTTACTTACAGAAGCTCATGATTTTCGATACTCTATTCATCTGGGTGTAACCAAGAAGTATCAAGACTTGAGACAGCTCTATTGGTGACTCGGGGTGAAGATTGATATAATTGAGTATGTGTCTAAATTTCACAATTATCAGCAAGTGAAATATGAGCATCAAAGGCCTACTAGTTTACTTCAGAGGATACCCATTCCTAAATGAAAATGGGAGAAGGTAGCTATGGACTTTGTGGTGGGTCTTTCTACGACCTTGGAGCAGCATGACTCAATTTGGGTCATAGTAGAGAGGCTAACCAAGTCAGCTCATTTCATCCTAGTTAGAGTGGGTTACAGCTCGAAACAGTTAGCCAAGATTTATATCAAGGAGATATTGAGGTTGCATAGGGTGTCAATTTCTATTATCTCTAATAGAGGTACGCAATTCACCTCTAAGTTTTAGGACAAGTTACATGAAGAGTTGGTCACTAAGCTTGACTTCTACACTATTTTTCATCCTCAGACTGACGGGCAGTCAGAGTGGACTATTCAGGTGCTAGAGGGTATGTTAAGAGCCTGTATGATTGAGTTTGGTGGTCATTGGGATAAGTTTTTATCGTTGTGTGAGTTTCCATACAATAATAGCTACTACTCTAGCATCGATATGGCTCCATTTGAAGCACTTTATGGGAGAAGGTGTAGATCACCCATAGGATGGTTTAAAGTTGGTGATGTGAAGCCTTTGGGTATGGACTTAGTGAAAGATGATCAAGAGAATGTGAGGTTCATTCAAAGCAATTTATTAGCAGCCCAAAGTAGGCAAAAGAAATATACGAATCGCAAGGTGAGGGACATGCTATTAAAACCCGGTGAGCAAGTTTTATTAAAAGTATCTCCGATGAAAGGATTTATGCGGTTTGGAAAGAAGGGTATTCTTAGCCCCTGATAAATTGGTCCATTTGAGGTTCTTGATGATATGAGGCCAGTAGCTTACAGGTTGGCATTACCACCAAGCCTGTTAAGGGTTCATCCAATGTTCCATGTATCTATGCTTACAAGATATCATGGGGATGAGGATTATATCATTAAATAGGATTCAGTTTTGCTTGATAAGAATCTTTCTAATATAGAGGAGCCAGTTGCAATTCTTGATCGTGACATCCGAAAGTTGAGGACAAAGGAAATTTGGTCTGTAAAGTTTTAATGAAAGCATCGTCCTGTTGAGGAAGCTACTTGGAAAATCGAGAGTGACATGTGGGACAAATATCCTCACTTGTTTGAGAATGCAAGTACTCTTTTCCCTCTTACTTGCCTTATTTTCCTTGTTTGATCTTTCGGGGATGAACGATGGGTAAATTGCTATTTGTTGTAATGACCCTTTTCCATCATTAAGGGTATGTCTAGCGTGCCAAAATTTGGGTTAAGGTTTTCCCCAAATTGGGATTTAGAAATTTTAGGCTAGGCTAGTCTTAGATAAAATCTGAGCATGGTATGGTGTAGGGAAATCTGGTAATGGATTCATTAAAGTTTATGTGATTCGAGTTAATTTTGTGTTAGTCAAGTCAATAAGGAATTTGTAAGATCTTTCAGAAGTAAATTCGGGTAAGTAAAACTCCCGATATCGAACTTGACGTAAAAGGGTTGGTTTGGGATGTTGAAATCTGAGGGTGTGCTGTAAAAAGGAAAAACTAAGAGCAATCTAGAGTTTCTGCCTCTCCTACCCTACTATAGCGGGTGGAAGGCTGCTACTACTATGCCGCTATAGCAGAAATTTTCCCGCTATAGCGAAAGTCAGCTTTGGTCAATCCCACCATAGCAAGCGAATCCCACTATAGAGAGGCTGCTATAGTGGGATAGGGCCGATATAGCGTGATATGCATATATTAATGTAGAAAATACTCAAAAAAATATTATTTTCAGTCCATTCTAGTTTTGGGCATAACTGTAGTGATTTAGGACGATTTCCACCTGTTTTCCATCAAAACTCTTCGTAAAGGTAAGTAAATGACTCCTATTAACCAGTTTTTCGATTATTAACTTATAGAATAACTATTTTATGGGTTTTAGGGAGGATTTAACTTAACCTAACTAATTTTTCTAATGCAATTAGGTGAATTGAGTAGAAAATCCTTAGGTTTTATTTAAAAGTTGTTAAATTACTCTTTCATGACTATAATTCACCATTATAATCATGAAATTGGTCGGATTAAGGTGGGATGATGATATAAAACCCTAAAATGGGGGGAATGATCATGAATTTGGCCTTGGGGTTTCAAAATTAGGTTATAATCCTTGATATTATAGGTCATTTGTTTAATTATGTATTGTATTGATGTTTTTAGACCACAAGCAAGCCGAGGTTGCAAGAAGGGAAAAGCTCAAGTTCGTTAGAGCATTTCAGGATTGGATTGAGGTAGGTGATGGTTTAACCAAGTTGAAACCCAACTTGTTTTATGTATGCATGATAACTTCGTATGCTTGATACAATGCATTGATTATTTGATATCCTAAGTGTTAATTACATGCAATGAACTTATTTTAAAAGCTTGTTGGTTTTACAAGTGTGGTTACTATTATCATTATGGTTGTGATTGTTATGATATCATGTTGATTATTGTGGGATGTACCAGCATTTAGACATCATCACGGGATTAGTTGGTATAAAGTTGGCAGGCACTTGATGTCTGGGATTTGGTACATGGATAAGAGCTCGTCCTCTATAGGTCATGGAGAGTGGGCGACCATAAAACCCTTAGCATGTGTGTACAAAGGATATGTGAGTGTGACGGTTTCTTGAGTAAACTGAGTTTATGTGTTGACTTGTCATATTTGGTTCCTTCAGTGAACCGAGCTTATATGTTGACTTATTATATTTTGTTCCTTGAGTGAACCGGGTTTATGTGTTGACTTGTCATATTTGGTTCCTTGAGTGAACCGGGATTATATGTTGACTTGTTATATTTAGTTCCTTGAGTAAATCGGGCTAATATGTTGACTTGTTATAATTGGTTTCTTGAATGCACCGGGACTTGTGATTATAACCATTGTTGTTATTGAAATGGATCCTTAAGTGGTCTGGGCTAAATTGGAAATAATTGACATATCTCTTTTATTGTCTATATACTTATGTATTTGAGACAAGGTATAACATATTGTGATTGAGTCATGGTTAGTTGACTTAGGTTCTTGTTGGTAGTCATGATTTGACTTGAGTGGTTGTCTATTTGACTTGTACTTGACTGAATTCTATGATTTTATTGAATAAGGTTAAGTGTCATAAACTTGAAGTAAAGTTACACGGTAGGGTTCATAGTTGTACTTATGTTACTAAGTTATGGTTACTTGTTTATATATCTCATTTTATATTGGTCGATGACCCTACCAGTACACCGTTATTTTGTGTGTACTGATACTACATGTGCTTAGAACTTAAGGGTGAGCTACATCTTCTGGGCTGCCATGAGTTCTTCACTTTGTTCCTGTCCAGTTGATTCGGACTTGGATATTTCCTTTATTTTTAGATTTAACCCATTTCATTGACAATTATAGTATTTTGGTACAATGACTTTCAGATTCTAGGGGATTGTTTTAAGTATTCATTATTTTCGTATTGGTTTTCTGTTTAGAGTAATGGAGATATTACTTTGTTAAATGAAAAACAACTAGTTTAGCTGATTTTGGTCAAGTGTTGGATTAAGTTATTTGTGTTAGATGGTTCTCCCACCGGAGGGTTAGTGTGGGTGCCAGTCACGACGAATTTGGGTCATGACAAAGGTATGATGAAGACTATGAACTCTCTATATTTGAGTTTGGAATGGCATTTGAGGGTGCGAAATAGCTTAGAAAAGTTGTGGCAGATTATGCTATAGAGTATAGGAGGCAGATGAAGTTAAGACCTAATGAAAGTCACAGAGTGAGGGTGAAGTGCAGAAATTATAACTATAAGTTGTTGTTGTATGCTTCTATTAATAGAGACTCGGATGATTTCATGGTAAAGAACAACCATCCTGTTCACAGGTATTCCTTTAAACAAGAACAAGTTATGTAATTCAAAGTTGATTGCTAGAAAGTTTAAGAAAAGAATAGTGTCTCATCATACATAAGGATCTAAAAAATTCAAGATTTGGAAAGAGATAGGTTAGGTTTTTATGTTGGAAAATTGTGTGTTATAGTGCTAAATAGAGGGTCTTCAAGAAGAATATGGGTGATTAGAATCTAAAATTTTCCAAATTATGTGTCTATGTAGATATAATCAAGCAAACCAATTCTAAAATCACTTATTGAATAAAAATTGATAAAGGATCTGAATAAGGAAAGAAACTTTTTGTTTGTTTTGTGTTCTTTCATGCCTTAGGCAAGGATGACCGGAGGGGTGTAGAAATATAATTAGATTTGATGTTTATTTTCTTGAAAAAGCTTGTAAGGGTGAATTGTAATTGTCGTTGGAAAGAATGAAAATAATTAAATATATCCTATTGCCTAGGCAATTGTGGGTATAGAGACAAAACATGGCTGGAGTTAGTTTATAAGGTATTTGATCGGTTTGATTGCCGATCTAAATCTGGAAACTAGTGAAGATTTGAATGTCAGACATGCAAAAGATAATGTTTCTCATTTTTTTATAGTTTGATTTCAAGTTTACTACTCCCTCTGTCCAGTAATACTTGTCCATTATATTAAAAATAGATGTTCAATAATACTTGTACAGTTTGAAAAACCAATGAATAATTTACCTCTTTTACCCATTTTACCCTGACTATTAAATACTACTATTCATCATTCAATGCATTTTTAAAGATATTAAATTTATTATATTTAAAGGGTAATATAGTAAAATTACCCCTATTGTTTATTATTTCTTAGCATGTGTGTCAAGTCAATAGTGGACAGGTATTATTGGATGGAGAAAGTACTATTTCAATTTTCTTATACTATATCATTTAGTAGGGGCTTGTTCCTGACTGGATGAAGTTGTTAACAAATTCTGAGAGAAGGATGTGTTCTAGACATATTTGAAGTAATTGGAATGTGAACTAGAAAGGAGAAGAAAAAAGAAAGTAGTTCTGGAGATGTGCAAAGTCCAGCTTTAAAGTCAAATTTAAAGAGGAGGAGCATACAATGTCTAAACTAGATAAGAATCTAATAACAAAATTTGATGCATAATCATCCCACTTCGTGGTGTAGAGCATTTTTCAAGACCCAATTTAAATGTGATGTTGTAAAAAAATAACATGTGTGAGACTTTCAATTCTTGAGTCTTAGCTGCTAGACATAAGTTCATTATCATCACGTTAAAGGATATTAGGCATAAAATGAAAACATACATATAGACATGATCAAATTTACTAAAATATAAATAATAGACATTACACCTATGGCAAGGACTATAGTAGAAGATAACAAGGAGTATTGTAAAGGTAAATGGAATGAGGTACACAATTTTAAAATTAAATATTTGGAATATACAATTATTTTTTACTTGGACAATGGTTGTAGGTTGTGGATATTAAGAGGTATTCCTTGCCATCATGCTATATATGCTTATTATTATTTTGGCTCAAGATTCTGATTAGCACGTAAAGCACTGATATAGGAAAGAAGAATTTCTCAAGTCTTACAACCATTTCATGCAATCAATCCCCAGTATGAGGATGTGACTTAACACTATAAATCAATCAATAGAATCTTCAAAATCAAGAAAAATGCTAGATTTTCCTAGCAAGAACAAAAGGAAGCGTGGGGATGAACTAAAAAAATTTGATAAACTGCTAAGAAAGGATGTCAAGATGACATGTTCTAGATGCAAACAAATCAGTCATAACAAGACTGTATAGACAACAAGAGTAAACCATAAATCATTTTAGATTTTTGAACTGCTTAGGAAGTTTAAACATATTATAATTTTCATATAATTATTTATATTATTGACTTGTTTGTTTGCCATAATTTAATTACAGTGTAATTACAAGTATACTATTTGATTGCACAAGTGTAATAATGTGATTACATTAAATTTTCAAATAAAAGTTAACTATCAAAAATTAAAAATTTATATTAGACAAATAAAGGCATTTATAAATGATATTAAAATAAATATTTAAGACATATATATTGTCTTTTAAAAATATATTAATTAATAAACATATGTTCTTAACTAATGTTATAAAAAATTGATTAATATTTTTAAATTAGTAAATTTTAATTAAATTAATCATAAAAACTAAAAGTCCATGATTTTTAAGAACATAATGAAATACGTGTTTGACAAAAAAAATTAATATTATAAATATAATATCATAAAATTATCAAAACATTCGACAAAAAGATAATCTATCAAATCTACCTAAAAGATGAATGGCTTGCAATGTGAAATAGCAAGTCAATGTTAGTAAAACAAATAAATTGAAACTAAAAATATAACATAAGTTCAAAACAAAAAAGTTAACGTAATACTCTTATATCAAATTTAAACATAACTTACATAAATATGATTCAAAAGAAAAGAAAAGTGCAAGTCTATAACCTTGTTCAACAATGAATTCTACTTTAATTTAAAAATAAGAATACAAACAAAATTATGTTAAATAAAAAATATACATAAAATAAATAAAAAATAGATAATATGAACAATGGCATGGAATCGCAAGAAGTAAAGTTGGAAAATGAGAAGGAAATGAAATATAAATAATGTAAATAAAAAATATATATATTTTAATAATAAAAATAAAAAAGAATTTAAAATAATAGAAATAAAAAATAAATTAAAACGAAAAAAATAAAAGGAAGAAATTAAAAGCAACCAACTTGTAATTACACCATGTAATTACCAGCAATTCACAGCTCCCCCACTGAATTGGAGAGTGTAATTACCCTGCCAATTGCTCCCAATTATCTGTTGATCAAGTAATTACCTGGCTAATCAAACATGTCAGACTGTGTAATTACACCTAATTACACCAAATCCAATTTTCAGGACGGCTTTCCAAATAAGCCCTAAATTATTCCTTCTCATTTCCTTACACGAGCCTCATTAGTTTCAAAACAAACAAACAATAAATATAAAATAATTCTTTTCACATAAATAAAACCCCATTTGTGTGTCATTTGTATAATTTGAAATGGGGAGCACTACTCAGCATGCACTCTCTGCACCCTCAAATGACAGGAAAATAAACCTAACTCAATTAAGTTTTATTTGTGGTGACATCACAACTGTACTAAGAAGTATTGAAAATGAAAGTCACATAAGAATAAATTTAGGTTTGAATATTTATTTATATTGTAAAATTTATTCATTTTGTTTAAAATGTAATATCTTTTCATTTATGTTATATAGACTAGAATGAGGATCCTTTACAAGAAACTGCCAATCAAACATATGCTAGTACACAGTCAAGCCAAATCAGACACAACAACTATGTCTGGAGCTCCTTAAAGAAGGTTGCAAGTTAGGGATTAGTAGAGGATTGGAAAGAAACAGAACTAATGCAAGAGGAACCCCATTTGTTAGTGCAAGAGATGATTCTTCTAGTCAAGTATCACCTATATCAGGACACAAGAGGTCATAAAGTAATACCTTATTTGTTGCTACTAATGGAGCAAACAGAACGCCTACAACTGATTTTTGTATATACTCTGATCCTACAACTAAAATTCAAGTATTTAATGTGTGTTCACTCTTTATCTGTCTATACTCTTGTTGATTTAAATTAGCACTTTGTGTATCGTCTTACATTTTCTTCTATTACAGCGGGGTATATCAAGTGACATGGTACTACATTGAGGTAAAAACTTTGAAAAGTGCTTCACCAATCAATATAGATATTGATTTTAAATTTCATGGCCTAAAATAAAATGAAAAAAATGCAGTCAGCATCTCACGATTGCAACAAATGAGAGCAAACAAAAGAAACCAAGTGGATATAATCAAATTTTCTTCATCAATTGGAACCTCTAAGAAGTAGTTTATCTAGGGAGTTTGTTATGGTTTTTGTCTATGTAATACGCAACTTTAATTATAATTTGAACAATTTGATCTCACTTTAAATTTGTATTATTTATTTTTGAACAACTATTAGGCAACAATGCTTTTGTGATATGTTGCAGCACTACTTTTGAGCTGAATTTTGAACAATATATATAGAGAGAGCATTAGTTTTTGAACAACTTGTGTTAGGCAGCAGTGCATTTATGATGTGTTGCAGCAGTACTATATGCAACAGTGTGTTTCTGTACATTTTGACTCTTTTTAGTTACATGTTTCTTGAATAAGGAAATAAATGAACTAAAATAATTTGTCATTGACAAATAACCATACACAAAGAAATTCACCATCTCAAAGTGATACAAAATAAGGCCAATTGATTCACATTCACCATGTCAAATTGATAGAAAACAAGGCCAATTAATTCATGTAGACTAGATTGCCCTAATTACTGCACTTCTTACCTAACTACTACACTTCTTTCCCAAATATATGTTAAGAAGCCTACACCATCCTAAGAATCATTTTACAGTTAGCAGACAAAAAATAACAATAACATAACAAAGCATGTTGATTTTGGCTTTTGCCCATTTCCTCTGTAGTTTAACTTTCTTGAGTTTCTTGTTCAAATGCAATCATCTTTTCTTCGTTTTCATACAATTTCATTTCACAGTATCCATCATTTCTTCAACCTTTCTAAGTTTCTCCTTTAGCCGATCATACAGATTTTCACCATCTCTGAACTTATTCATTAAGTACGACACCACCCTAGATGATTGATTATGACTGGTCTCAAGAAATGGATTCATTCGTCTAAAATTACCATATCCATCATTTTTTTACCAACAACAAAAACAATAATGCCCAAGTAGTAATGAATGGAAAAGTGCAAAAAAATTAAATTTTTATTTTTAAAATAATTACAAACCTTTAAAACTTTGCATCAAAAAAATCTACGACCTGGATTTAATAGAGTCCGCGAAGTTTTCAGACAATAATATATATTCACCACATTTACATATATAGGTTTTCTTGAAATTGACTGAATTTTGCGTCATGTCTAGCATAAAAAGATAGATGGAGATAGAAAACAATAACCACAACAACAACATACCCAGTGAAATTCCACAAGTGAGGGGAGGGGAGGATAAAGTGTACACAAATCTTACTGATGTCGCCTAAACTATACCTCCAGAAAAAGTATAAAGCGGTCGGTGAATCAAATATAGAACCCAACTAGGTTGGGGTCGATCCCACAGGGAATAGGATGAAATTATGTCGAATGCTTGTCTGAGTAATTGGCAAGTAAGTAAAAAAAGGGGTTTTGTAAGCAAATAGTAACAGTAACGATTGTTGATTTTTGAATTTGTAATTAATATGAGAAATAAACTGTAACACCGCGTACCTTTCAAACCCTACTTGACGACATTAAATAATGTTTACTTAGGTGACGAGAGCTATACGTATGTGTTTGGTAATGTTATGAACGAGAAAAATTGAAATTTGGCCTCATATATGTGATTAGCCTTTCGTAGGAGGTGTTTTGTGATTTTTGTGGAGAAGTTATGGGGTTCAAAATGAGGCTAAGAATACATCTAAACAAAGTATATTAAGGTTAAGCGCCAGAGGGCGTGCCAAGCCTCTCTGGGATAAAATTTTTAGTCCATAGGCATCAAGTTGGCGCACCCAAGGGTGTGCCACGCTGGTTTTTCCATTTTTCGAAAGTTGGAAATTTTCTAAGTCCTAAGGGTGCCCGGTGACGTACCGAGCCGATTTTTGCCACGTTTCTTAAACAACCATGAGTATATACATGAAATGAGTCAAGTATTTTATTGGTATGATAAAATTACTCGAGAACGAATTTGGCGTCAAAATGACGATTTTACCCTTTTGGTCAAAATAGGCCATACGTGGCTAGAATCACTTGTTTTCAGGTTTGAGGTTACGGATATGAATAGAATGAGTGGGAATATCGTTGTAACATGTATGAGATGATTTAAACACGATAAATTATTGATTTTACTGGGTTAAGTGAATTGGGCCCAAAAAGGACCCAAAAATGAAAAGAACACATGGCCCAAAATGGGTCAAATGACCCATTCTTTCAAAGACCTTCTAGAAATACCAATCAATGCTAAATAAGTGGCTAAGGATGGACTTGAGGGCCTATATAAAGGGCATAAAATATGATTTTATTGATTACAAAGTCTCATGCCTTTAGACAAATATCCAAGACATTTTCTCCAAACCCTAAAGACTCAAAGACAACTTTTGGAGCAAAATCATCATTTCTCAAGCTTAGGTAAGTGATTATTCTTATGGATTAATATATTATATTCATGAAATAGTATGTAGATCATGTTGGTTGTGCTTGGAAATGTTGGACATGGTATTTGGTGTTTTTGTATGAGATTTGTGATCCATGAGGTTCAAGCTTGAATTATGTTTTGTGCCTTTGATGAAAGAGCATGGTATGAATAAAATATGAACATGTATGGTTTTATTTTATTCCTAAACTTGTTATTTTTCTATAACTATAAATTATGGGATTTTGGCCGATATGTGCTATGAGATGTATTAAGGTCATTTGATGGATTATTTGTGATGTGGTGTGGATAAGAAAGTGTAAAGGAGAAGTGTTGTGGTGAAATGTATTGATTATCATGTGTTGTTCAATGTTGGGAGTATTGTGGGATTTTTGGAATAATAATTTCTTCAATGGTTTTGTCAAGGGGAAATGGCATGTTTAAAGGCAAACATGTAACTCATTGATGTTATATAAATTTGTAAAGTAGTTGGTGGTTAATGTTGGCTCCGTTATGTATTTGTGTTGTAGAGTGAAACATAAGGAAGTAGCGGGACTATTGTATGCGAATTTAAGATTGTGTATTGGTATTGAGAATACAAGGTATGTAAGGTTACTCTGTCCGTATCTTTCTGCGGCAAATAGTATTCACATTGACATTAAGTTTGTACCATTCTGAAATGTGTAAAGGTATCTTATTTTCGATTTCCCATGGTTGTTATCACATATTTCCTACTCTTTGATCAATTGGGAATTGTATGTCTCGTAATCGTTGGTCAATGCTCCAAAAGCCCAAAAAGGTTATGTTCCAAAGTGCCAATAGTGGTTATACACATACCTCTTGTTCATTGACTTGTGTCTAATGGTTTCAATAAAGTTATCTATTGTTAAGTCACATATTCTTCATTCATTAGTTATGGTTGTGCATGAGTTGCATAATTATGGACATGCTCCAAAGGTCCCAATAATGTTGTGTTCTTAAGCTTCCAATAATGTTATGGCTATGTATATATACGTTAATCTCTCATAACTGATTGTATCAATCTCTCATAAGTGGATGACTCAATCTCTCAAAAGTAATAAATAAAGTAATTCATATTTGTTGGTGGTCAATGATCAAGTATGGGTGGTAGCTTTGGGGGCAAAAAGCCTAGCTCAAGTCGATCCCGAGATTGTTGGATCAGGGGGCAGTCCTAGGGGCATAAGCCTAGCTTGGACCAATCCTGACAGGGGGCAGCTCTAGGGGTAATAACCTAGCTCGATCCGAACCTGATATGTTGGTATGGGTGGCAGCTCTAGAGGTAATAACCTAGCTCGAGCCGATCCCGATATATTGATATGGGTGGTAGCTCTAGAGGCAAAGTCCACAAAGGAACACAGGTGGCATGGCACGACCCACGGGACCAACCGTTGCATCGACATCATCTGTGCCTCCTCTAGGTAGAGGTGCACAAGCTGTTGGTCATGGAAGAGGTGATAGAGGAACATCTAGTTCTAGTGGCATTCAGGGCAGTACTTACGCCGTGGTGGATTGGCAGATATTTGAGGCCTCTCCTGATGATATGACAGGTATATTATCTGTCTTTTCACGTAACGTATTTACATTGATTGATTTGGGGATTTACCCTATCATACGTTATTCCATTGATTGTGGAAAAAAAAAGAGAAAATTTGTTGTGCGAGAACACTAGCAGTTATAGTTAACCTATTTGAGATAACTCTACACCCAAAGGTGAATTTATTGTAGCTAAAAGAATGCGTCATGATTGTGTAGTAATTGTGTGGTCATGATACATTGGTTGATCTTATTGAATTGAAAATGGTGGATGTAGATGTTATAATGGGAATGGATTGGTTGGTTTCTTGTTATACCACGGTAGATTGCCGGGATAATACGGTACATATGTCATTTAGTTTGAGAGTAAGATACTGATGTGAAACCACCAAGACTTCAATCGATTCCAATAGTAAATGAATTTCTGGATGTGGTTCCTGAAATAGAAAGTAGAGTTTGATATTGATGTGATTCCAGAAATTTTGCCTATCTCTATTCCTTCGTATATAATTTCTCCAGCAGAAATACGAACATTAAGAGTACTTAAAACTCTTGTGGACAAGGGATACGTAAGATCTAGTATGCCCTTTGGGGCGCATTCGTGTGAATATGGAAAACAAAAGTGAAATGGTACTTGAGAACGTATACTGACTATTAGCAACTGCACAAAGTAATGATCAAAAAAAAAAAAATATTCCCTCCTACGAAGTGACGATTTGCTTGATCAGTTACGGGGTGCCAAGTGTGTTGTTCCTTGTTATCAAAAGGATTGTATTCACTCTTTCTTGCACCAACTTCCTTGAAACAAGAGTGACTTGAGACCGGGTTATCACCAAAGTCAGAGTTAGACACAAAGATATACCCAATACAGTCTTTCGAACACGGTCTGACTATTACGATTCTTAGTTGTGTCATTGGGGCTAACAAATGTACCAGCTGTTGTTATGGATTGGGTGAATAGGGTGGTCAAACTATTCTTGGATGTATGTGTGACTGTGTTCAGGGATAATATTCTGGTTTATCCGAGACCACAAGAGTACCACGTTAATCATGTGCAACAAGTGTTATAGAAGTTTTCTAAATGTAAATTTTGGATATATCTATAGCATTCTTGGGTTAAATTGTATAGGAAGAAGGAATAAAGGTCGGTACTCAAAAGAGAAAGACGGTGAAAAAAAAACAAAGAGAAGAGAGTTTACACACAAGACAATTAAGTTTCAGTAGAGCGATGCATGCGAGCAAAGTTCCCAAGAGTTGAAAGATAAATTAACTTCTACATCAGTGTTAGTATTTCTTGAAGGCACAAAAGTTACACGATTGTATTGTGATGCTCCAGGGGTTGACCTCGGATATGGGGTCAATGCAGCATGATAAGATAATAGTGTATGCCTCACGACAGTGCAACCATATGAGAGAGATTATCTCACACATGATTTTGAGATAACAAGTTGTGGTAGTTATTTGAAAAATACGACACCACTACTTAGGGTTCATATTGATATAGAAATATCGATCATAAGAGTTTGTATATATCTTAAAGTAGAGGGACTTAAATCTGAGGTAGGTAAGATGACTCAACTTAGTAAGAGATTAAGATAAGATACTGAGATCACATTCGAGAAGAGCAAATGCGGTGGTTGATGCGTTAAGCCGCAAAGCACTAGAAAGTACTAATGGTCGGTTCATGGGGACACAAGGTATGGTCGAGGATCTACATATTGATTACATTGGTTGGTAGTATATTTAATTGAACCTCCAGATCAAAGGGTTATAGCGCGAAATGCGATAAATTCTTCATTCGTAGATGTGAAGGAAAAGCAACATGCGAATCCTATTTTGAGTTTGGCAAAAAGAACGTATCACAAGGTTAGATGAGATTTGACCTTACGTATGAGGGATTATTTCAATATCAAGGTAGATCAGGTATGCCAAATATAGATGAACTAAGGAAATGAATTATAATCAAAGCACATCATCCACGGTATTCTATTTTATTCGGGAGAAACCAAAATGTACCATGGTTTGGTAAGAAGGCATTGGTGAGGCAATATAAAGAAGAAGAACATTATAGACTTTGTAACTCCTTGACCAGATTGTCAATAGGTAATAGTTGAGCATCAGAAACCTGGAAGTATTGTATGCAATGTATGCATTTTTCAGTTTAAACTAAGACATGGTTAACATGGATTTTATCGCAAGATTGCCTCATACATATAAGGGTTGTCTCATACATTTTAAGAATTTGATTCCACATGAGGGATAGTTGACAGGTTTACTTACATATTACACATGTTGTCTTTCAAAACCACTTACAAGGCTGAAGAATATGCAAAGTTGTCTATTACAGAGGAAGTACAACTATACGGAGTTTTGAACTCTAGTACATTAGACAAGGGAGCTCAATTGACTACACATTTTTAGAAGTTTCTCTTCAGAAAAGGTTGGGCGCATAAGTGAGTTTGAATAGCTTTTTACCCTCAGAACGAACGGTACAATCCAAACACTTGAAGGTGTATGACGAACCTGTACGAGAGACTTAAAAGGTAGTTGGGATGATCATCTACCCTGATTGAATGTGCGTATCATGATAGCTAATGGTTAAATATCAAAATGGTATCTTATGAAGGTTGATGTAAAAGGAAGTTTAAATCATTTCTTGGGTGATTTACACCGAGTGGAACTGCTTTATCTGGGGCTAGATTTTGTTCACTACTCTATAGAGAAGGGTAAGATGGTACTACAGTAGCTACAAGCTAACACAAGTCATATGCTGAGATCCATTATGTCCAAGATATGCGGGATGTCACTTATGAAAGGATATATATTGCCATCTTATATGGATAGGTGAGAAGATGAAAATGAAGGTACAGTGGGGAAACCGAATCACATAGGGAGCCAAAGAAACAATGAAGTCAAAGTAGCCGTGACTATTTTAAACGGGGGAGAAAGTTCAAGGTATGGAGTTGGGGTATAACAAGGAAGTGTCCATGAATATTATGTGTATATACGTATATATGTTACGATAGAGATGCATGGGATGTACATGAGATGATGTTACTAACATTCGAGGACGAATGTTTCTAAGGGGGGAAGAATGTAACACCCCGTACCTTCCCAACCCTACTTGACGACATTCAATAATGTTTACTTAGGTGACGAGAGCTATACGTATGTGTTTGGTAATATTATGAACGAGAAAAATTGAAATTTGGCCTCATATATGTGATTAGCCTTTCGTAGGAGGTGTTTTGTGATTTTCTTGGAGCAGTTATGGGGTTCAAAACGAGGCTAAGAAGACCTATAAACAAAGTATATTAAGGTTAAGAAGTAAGTTAAAGAATAGGACTTGAAGTATCCAACCAAACCCGCGAAGAAAAGTCGAAAAATAAAATTTTCGAAAAATCTAAGGGAGGGGCGGGCCAGAGGGCGTGCCACGCTGCTCTGGGCTAAAATTTTTAGTCTATAGGCAGCAATTTGGCGCGCCCAAGGGCGTGCCATGCTGATTTTTCCATTTTTCGAAAGTTGGAAATTTTCTAAGTCCTAAGGGTGCCTGGTGACGTACCGAGCCGATTTTTGCCACGTTTCTTAAACAACCATGAGTATATACATGAAATGAGTCAAGTATTGTATTGGTATGATAAAATTACTCGAGAACGAATTTGGCGTCAAAATGATGATTTTACCCTTTTGGTCAAAATAGGCCATACGTGGCTAGAATCACTTGTTTTTGGGTTTGAGGTTACGGATATGAATAGCGTGAGTGGGAATATTGTTGTAACATGTATGAGATGATTTAAACACGATAAATTATTGATTTTACTGGGTTAAGTGAATTGGGCCCAAAAAGGACCCAAAAATGAAAAGAACACATGGCCCAAAATGGGTCAAATGACCCATTTATTTCAAAGACCTTCTAGAAATACCAATCAATGCTAAATAAGTGGCTAAGTATGGAATTGAGGGCCTATATAAAGGGCATAAAATATGATTTTATTGATTACAAAATCTCATGCCTTTAGACAAATATCCAAGACATTTTCTCCAAACCCTAAAGACTCAAAGACAACTTTTGGAGCAAAATCATCATTTCTCAAGCTTAGGTAAGTGATTATTCTTATGGATTAATATATTATATTCATGAAATAGTATGTAGATCATGTTGGTTGTGCTTGGAAATGTTGGACATGGTATTTGGTGTTTTTGTATGAGATTTGTGATCCATGAGGTTCAAGCTTGAATTATGTTTTGTGCCTTTGATGAAAGAGCATGGTATGAATAAAATATGAACATGTATGGTTTTATTTTATTCCTAAACTTGTTATTTTTCTATAACTATAAATTATGGGATTTTGGCCGATATGTGCTATG
The DNA here is from genome assembly GCA_031232105.1 of Capsicum rhomboideum. NCBI lineage: Eukaryota > Viridiplantae > Streptophyta > Magnoliopsida > Solanales > Solanaceae > Capsicum > Capsicum rhomboideum. Next base: position 54,688,273 of record CP124716.1, on the reverse strand, counting down.
AGATGTATTAAGGTCATTTGATGGATTATTTGTGATGTGGTGTGGATAAGAAAGTGTAAAGGAGAAGTGTTGTGGTGAAATGTATTGATTATCATGTGTTGTTCAATGTTGGGAGTATTGTGGGATTTTTGGAATAATAATTTCTTCAATGGTTTTGTCAAGGGGAAATGGCATGTTTAAAGGCAAACATGTAACTCATTGATGTTATATGTATTTGTAAAGTAGTTGGTGGTTAATGTTGGCTCCGTTATGTATTTGTGTTGTAGAGTGAAACATAAGGAAGGAGCGGGACTATTGTATGCGCATTTAAGATTGTGTATTGGTATTGAGAATACAAGGTATGTAAGGTTACTCTGTCCGTATCTTTCTGCGGCAAATAGTATTCACATTGACATTAAGTTTATACCATTCCGAAATGTGTAAAGGTATCTTATTTCCGATTTTCCATGGTTGTTATCACATATTTCCTACTCTTTGATCAATTGGGAATTGTATGTCTCGTAATCGTTGGTCAATGCTCCAAAAGCCCAAAAAGGTTATGTTCCAAAGTGCCAATAGTGGTTATACACATACCTCTTGTTCATTGACTTGTGTCTAATGGTTTCAATAACGTTATCTATTGTTAAGTCACGTATTCTTCATTCATTAGTCATGGTTGTGCATGAGTTGCATAATTTTGGACATGCTCCAAAGGTCCCAATAATGTTGTGTTCTTAAGCTTCCAATAATGTTGTGGCTATGTATATATACGTTAATCTCTCATAACTGATTGTATCAATCTCTCATAAGTGGATGACTCAATCTCTCAAAAGTAATAAATAAAGTAATTCATATTTGTTAGTGGTCAATGATCAAGTATGGGTGGTAGCTTTGGGGGCAAAAAGCCTAGCTCAAGCCGATCCCGAGATTGTTGGATCAGGGGGCAGTCTTAGGGGCAAAAGCCTAGCTCGGACCGATCCTGAAAGGGGGCAGCTCTAGGGGTAATAACCTAGCTCGAGCCGAACCTGATTGGTATGGGTGGCAGCTCTAGAGGTAATAACGTAGCTCGAGCCTATCCCGATATATTGATATGGGTGGTAGCTCTAGAGGCAAAGTCCTAGCTCGAGCCGATCCCAACATAACGTTATGTTATGTTAAGACCCACTGATCAGTTGGGGCCCGGGTACGTTGTGATATGAGCATAAACAATAAGGAGAAAAACTTAACTTATGTGAGCTACATGGTTCCACATATGCAAATCGATGGGTTATTCATATTAATTATCCTAATACATTTTTATTCTATTGATGTATTTATGACAGTTTCATATGGCCTTGCATACTCAGTACATTCTTCGTACTGACCCCTCTTGGGGAATTTACCTTACTTGCTGTAGGCGCAGGTACTAGTAGACCTCCATAGTAGGTTGCAGGCCTTTTGCCGATTTTTGGTGAGCTCCAGTTGGTACGGGGCTTTCTGAGTTGCTATGTACATGTATTTTGGTATTGTATATGAGTATAGAGCGGGTTGTTGTCCCGACTCTAGGTTTGTCATAGCTATGTATCTGTAGAGGCTTTTGTAGACTTATGTGGGAACAGAATGTAAGATATGTATGCTCCTTTTGGTTTGATGGTCCCAACGGTCAAGTTTGATCTATATATATATATGGCATATGTCTCCATATCCATGACTTTCGCATAGTTGCATGAGGTATAAGAAGGTTCATACGAGGAGATGCATACGAGTGTTCATAGGCAAAGATTGGTTCTCTCGGGCCATATCGGTTTCGGGTGCCAGTCCGGCCCAAATGGGATTCGGATCGTGACATAAACTAGGACTGTGATCCCCAATGATTCCTTAACTCCATCGGTTGCTTGTGCTAGAAAACTTTCCCGCGGCGTTGCATGCAAAATCTAACAAGTTAAGTTCATCTAAAAGTCTCTCGACCTTGGTTAGACAAATTTCACTCTTCACCTCTCGGTCTCTGAGTGTCGCACTACTAACACTTGTCCTGAATCTCAGATAACTATCCCTGTTACGGCTCAAGTTATTAGATGAAGGTTGATAGCTTCAAATCTCTATTGTTATTCCTTTTTCCCAATCTCTACCTCTCTCTCGAGCAAGTTTAGAATACAGGCAAGTTTCTAATGTTTGCAACTGTTAGAAGATCAATCACAACGAAAGAAATAACAATACATGCATTCATACAGATTCAGAATTACTTTGCACTTAACCCATTTTGTTAATTCCTCATGGTTCACACAGCCATAGTTGATGGGTTTAGTTACTCATGATTGCAAGAACACAAGAAGAATTCAATGATGAAAACATAATTGTTAACTCACAATAAAGAAGAAAACTCTGAAATATCAATATCAATAAAACCCTAGAATTGGTGTTCCAAGATTAAAAAACCAATAATGTATTTGTGAACTCAAAATAATGAAAATATATCTCAAAACAATGTAATGACTAGACCTTAAACATAGGACAATATAGGGGTATTTATAGATACAAGATGAATCTTATCCTAAATAAATCAGGAGAACAAAGTCGACAACTTTCTACGGTTCCGTGACTTGGTATCGTGGGTCCAACTCACGTGAAGTGGGTCAGTTCCGTGGAAATCATGCCTCCATGCACACTTTCAAGAGTGTGTCGTGGGTCACTTTCCACGTCACGTAGGTAGGTTCCATGGGTTACTTTTTTTTTTCTTTTCAACACCGCTCTTTTTGTCTTCAAAAACTTCATTCCATTGCATGTTTCTTTCTGTCTTCTCCATTTTACCTCTAAAACCTATTTTCCTGCAAGATAGAACAGAAATCACATCATACCTACTAAACATATCCAAGTTATTGAATGTTTTCCTTGTTTAAGCATCGAAAGTGCCATGAAACAATGGCAAATCACTTACCACTACCTCGGATAGGTAGAGAGGTTGTTTTCGAAAGACCCTCGGCTAAAGTATAGCAAATTTAGGTACAAAAAAGAAGAAAATAGTGAAGAAAATATAGGAACTAACAAGGGAATAGTGCAAAGTTTACAAGAAAAAAATAATTATCAATAAGAAAATAATGTGATAGTCAAAACACAATAAACAACCGACTATGATAGATATCACAAACAAGGATCAACTCCACCTCAACATCTACAACTAAATACTAAATTACCATACCACGACTAGTGCATGACAAGCACCAACAACCCTAGACCCTTAAAAAGCAAGACAACACTCCTAACCAACTAACCTCCTATTTTAATACACGTCCTTCATAACCTTCTATCTAAGGTCATGTCTCTATAACCTAAAGTTGTGTCACGTCCTATCTAATCACCTCTCCTAATACTTCTTTGTCCTACCTCTACCTCTCATCGTACCTACTATTAACATTGAGGGAGAATCAATAAATTGGAAGATGAAATTAACGTTGTAATGTAATATTAATGTTGGGCTGAGAGTTTTAGTTATAGGGTTGCCACATCAAATGGGGAAAAACACGTTCACGCACCCATCAGACGTGAATTTCAAACGATATGTCAGGTAAGTAAAAAATGCTTAAATAACTCAAATATTATATGGCAGGGGTGTCCAATATGTATAAGAATGAGTTGACATGTGTAAGTAAATTGTACGAACAACTTTAAGGAACCGTAAGCCAAAATAATACTATTCCCTCCATTTTATTTTATGTGGCACTATTTGACTTTTATTTAGCTAAGATCGGGCTAAAGCCCATTTACTAGAAATCCAAAAAATTCAAAATATGTATAGAGATCCGGCTAAGCCCAAAAGTGACCTGGCCCAAAAACAAATAATGTCAGGTTCAGACAACAAAGAAACACTTAGAGAAATAGGAAACCCTATCTTGTCTCCTCTCCGATGTCCTTGCCTCTTTGTCTCCTCTCTCTTGTCATCGCCGATCATGAAGTTTCATCAATATTGGATCTTCCGATGCTAAGGTATGAATCTATTCTTCCAAATCTCGTTTCTTAGCATACCTAACATTGTTCTTTAATCTTTTTTCCAGCTCAGTAGGTTGAGCTTCCGAAAAAGCTAATACCACCACTTAAACTGAAAAACTGATTCAAGATCACGATGATAACAGTTCAATACTGATGAGATCTTTGTTCGTATGGTAGGTTAATTAAAACCCTAGTTAGGATCGTCTAGTCTATATCTGGTGTTTGCTGCTGTTTGAATACTCAAACCAATGGCATCCCAAATTTTCACTGGATGTAGGTGAACATATTCAAAGAAAATCACTTCCAACGGCAGGTAGCATCACTTCCATGGTTGATCCCAACTAGAATTCTTGATATAACCTACTTACACTGATTCTATATTTTGATTTTTGTTGAAGCTAATAACTTCAATGATGTGGAGGGATTAGATTTTCACCCAGACATAAATCCAGGTAACCTTCTAAATCCCTCTACAAAACTTGTTTATTAGTTTTAATATCAGCTGCATGTTATTGAAAGCCAGTTGGTCACTACTTTTGGCATCCTATAATTGTCCCTTCTGTCTTTGTTGCTAAAAATCATGATTAGTTCTTCTGATGTTTAGTGTTCCTGATTTGTCCAAGTTGATAATACTCCTTCCTTCTGCTGGCACTTGTTCAATGTTATTGTATTCAAATTCACCTGTCAAATCAAAAATCAGATTAGTAAAAAAATCAGTTAGAGTGTTACCTTCCTTAAGGAAATGTACCACTCTAACTGACATATGATCCATCAGTGATCTAATAGAGTTGATCACCAATATCACACTCCATGGGACCTCCCAATTCCAATTAAGTATTTGCACCATAGTTCAAGATTCACTTTCAAATATAATATGCCTGATAGAATTGGATTTGCAGTAGATAAGGCATTCCCTAATAGCCATGGCTTCTGTCATCAAGCTAGTAGCATCTTTAATTCTAGAACCTTTTGCCACAACTAGGTCCCCATACTAGTTTCTAATGCAAAAAGCAATAGAGCTTGGACCAGGGTTACCTTTTGAGGCACCATCAGTGTTTCCCTTTAACCATCCAGCTTTAGGGGGTATCCATCTAACCACCTTACAGGAATAAGGGCTCATGTATCTCTGCAATGCATCAATAATGTTTATCCATTCTTTTCCTTCTATCTCCATGCTGAATCTAACTTTAATAAATTTAATAATGACATCATTAACTTCCCACATAATCTTCCTCTCATGACATGACCCTCCATGTAATATTGTATTCCTTCTTTTCCAAATGAACCAAATGATAATCACCGGAATAACATTAAACACCTCTTTCATTCTATAGTTGCCCTCATGATCTCTTCATAGCCTGACACTTTGCTTCAAATTAAGTCTCTGCTCCACAATACCTATTGCTCCATAGTAGTGATTCCACACCCTATTGGCAGTATCACCTTTGAGAAAAAAAGTGATTAATAGTTTCTCTCTCAGGAATATTACAACAACCACAATTTTCAGTGATATCTGAATTCCAGCTATGCATTAAAACAGCAACTGGAACCATCCCTTGCCATACCTTCTAAGTTAAGAAAGAAAATGTAAAAGGTAATCTCTTACACCAAATTGCCTGTAAATCTTCATTCTCCTTATCTCTTTGTCTCAAAAGCTCCCAAGCACTCTTGCTGGTGAATTTCCCTGTGCTATTCCTGGTCCACCAAGGTTTATCCATAACATCCTCATAACAAAAAAACTCCATATTATCTCTGATATGATTAACTACATAGCTTGGGGGGTCATTATGCATAGCCTTATAATCCCATCCCTCTTCTCTCAGAAACTCTGCAACATCATTTAAGGGATGGCAGGTTGGAACATCTGTTTGATGCTTGAATAATGGACCAGAATTTGTCCAATTATCAAATCATACTGTAGATGATCCATTTTTGGCTCCCACCACAAGAAAGGTTCTACTTTATCTCTAATATTCAACAATGCCTTCCAAACCTAAGATCCTCCTCTCCATTGCACAATTTTAGGAATCTTCTTCTTGTAATACTTATTCCATAAAAAGTTAGTCCACAAATTATTTTGAATTCTAAACCTTCACCATAGCTTAGCATTCATAGCCTGAGATACATCCATGAGAGATCTAAAACCCAAACCCCCTCCTGTTTAGGCAAGCAAATCTTATTCCAAGCAGCCCAGTGCTTACTTCTCCTAGATTTTTTATTGTTCCAAAAGAATTTTGTAAAGATCTTTTGCAACTCTTTGAAAATACTTTTTGGAAGTACAATTGCCGAAAGAATATAGATTGGTAAGCTTTGTAACACACTTTTAATAAGCAACTTTTTACCCTATATGACAATAATCTACCCTTTCAGGATTGCAATCTGCTTTTAACTTTTTCCATTAATTCATCATAATGCTCTTTTTCTTCTTAGAATGTGATAAAGGGAAACCCAGGTATTTTAAAGGAAAAGTACCTTTAGTCATTTCTGTTACCTGCTCAACCTGGTTCACCACATCATAATTAGCATTTTGTTACCTGCTCAACTTGACACTATTTGACTTGACACAGTGTTTAAGAAAAAAAGAATTTTTTGAAAACTCAAACAACAACAACAACAACAACCCCAGTATATTCTCACAAAGTGAGGTCTAGGGAGGGTAAGTGTACGCAGTCCATACCACTACCTCAGAGTGAGATAGAGAGGCTGTTTTCGAAATTTTTGAAAACTCATGGCCTAAAATAATATTTAGATATTTGTGTTATTGTAAATTATTTCACTAAGGATAAAAGAGGAATTTCAAAAGTTAAATGATATCTAATTAGAGTAAGGTGGCATTTTATTGATACAAACAAACAAAAAAAAGCACACATAAAATGGAACGAGGAAGTACATTCTTTTACATGTGTTTTGAATCGTTAACCTTATTTTCCTTTCCGTTTGCAGTGCGGCAAGGATATTTTCCGAGATGACCTGTTTCAAAAACCCAAACATTTATTTTCTCTATTTCAAAAAGAATGACCTATTTTTTTTTGGTCTATTTCAAAAAGAATAATTTTATTTTATTTTTATAATACTTTAATTCCAACTTATTATGTGATATATTTATGACCACAATATTAAAGAATATTTTAATATATTTGACATAACTTTAATTTATAATGATATAATTTAAAATTCTTTTTTATTTTCTTAAATTTCGTACCAAGTAAGACTAGTTATTTTTTTTTTTTTTTTTAAAGGGAGGGAGTAACATTATTTATCCAGAAAGAAAGTCCCATCTTGTAGAACAACGGAAAGAGGAAGAAGAAGAATTGAACATCTTAGTTTCTTGTATTTGTTCCATCCATGGCTATCTCTTCATCCTTTAGCCGGCCCATTTCCTCTTTCAGTGCTATCACTTCGCCGTCTCTCTGTTTCTTCAAACCCATGTACCACCACTTCAAACTTGATCATCCTTCTTTGGCCGTCAAATGTTGCTCGTCTCACATTGGCCAATCTCCAGACCACATGAATGGCAGGTATTCTAATCAATTCGGCATTTTCTCTTACACTTGCTCTACAGTGAAGACCTAGGTTTACTTCTGTCTTCTTGAATTTTCCTTATGTTGCCTTTTTACTTTTTTACAACTTTTTAATCTGTTTATTGGGGTTTTAGAGCTAATCTGAGGCACTGGACAGCTGGTGTGTATGTAAAGGATATTTATGTCTCAGGCCTCTGCTCTGCTTTTCTAAGATATGTAATACAAGGAGGACCATTTCCCTAATTGAAATTAATAGTGGGTTGAAAATCCAATAGCCTAGGCCCTTGAAATTGGAATATATGCAGCAGCCTATTATGGAGGTATTTAACTCACTTATCATCTTAAAGACTTTGCTGCAGTATAATGAGGCCAGCATCTGACCTAACAATTGAGGTGAAAAAATTCTACAAAGTCTTTTGGCTATTTGTACAACTCAATTTTTGTGTTCTTTTTTTTTTTTAAATGAAAAGCAGAATGTCCAAATTGTTAATGGATGATAGCAAGTCAGCAGTGGGAAAGTAAGAGCAAAATTTCATAAATGTAGCAGCCTAAGTGCAACAGATGGGAGCATTTATTCTATTCAGTCAGCTAATAAGTTCAAAATTCTTATACTTTTCGCTGAATAGGCTAGTTATTCGAACTTCCTTTTTCATTCGCGGAGTAAATGTATCACTGATTGCAAGACCTCCTAGGGATAAGAGACATAGGGGCTAGGGCTAAAGAGAGAGCCAAAAAAGGATAATAAATGGAGTCTACTCTATTTACCTTGGATTGAATGCTTTAGTAGCAGTACCAAAAATGTTTTACATTCTTCCACTTTTAGGTATTTTATTCATCATGCTATTGATACTTTAAGTAAGACCTCTGCTTTTTTCAAAAATAAGTATTAAATTTTGTTCTATCTTATGTGTGTCCTGTAAAGTCACTTTAGATATATCTTAATAGTCCCTAACACTAACCTGTTATACGTATTATTAAACCACTTATCTCTGTTGGCATAGTTATTTATGCTTGAAGTTTTGTGTTTCTGACATCAACTTCCTTGTGTTTGTATTATGTGATAGGCAAGCTGAGTTATCTCCTATAGCTCCTTTTGGTGTCACGATGACAAATAATGGAACGTCTAGACCATCATATAGATGGCGTAGGGTGCTGCTTAAAGTTAGTGGTGAGGCACTAGCAGGAGATCAAGCACAAAACATTGATCCCAAGGTCAGAATAGTAAAACTGCTCACATATCTCCATGTTGCTGTGTTGTTCTGTTCCTTTTTTTTTCCCTAGATTTCTGATCATTTATAAAGCTTTCATGTTGTTATACAGATCACAATGGCCATTGCGAGGGAGGTGGCAGCTGTCACTCGACTTGGGATTGAGGTAAACTTTTTGAATAAATCAAATATTTCTTTCCTAAAGATTCTTGTTATTATATTATATGAAGATGGTGCATCATCTGAAGGGTTTGGCTTTGTTTTCATTGACTTTTCCTTTATTATCTATCTTTCTACTCCCTATTTTGAAGGATCCTTAGACCTTAGATTTATTATTATTTTCTCCATCATTCATTGTTTGGCTGGAGCATCAACCTTGGGATTCTTTTCACAATAATTTGTACATTTTCATTTCTTGTGCTATCAGGAGTATATATTTACCCTAATTTCCTACTTGTCAGTGCTCAAGATCGTTTTGGGGAAATTGATCTAAAAAGATTTTAGTCATCTCATTAAAATTCTATAGCAATGAAACTTTCCTGCGTCCAACGGACTTTTCAAATTGTTTATGTGATTTAAGATGTGAACCATTTGTTGATCTTCATATTTGCTATTCTAATTTCTTTTTTTTCTTTGAAACTGGTAAGGTTGTATTCTTCAGCATACACCTCCAAAAATTATAGACTTCCTATTAGATCTATAATTTGATCAATATCCTCTATACACAACTGTTTACACCAAAAAAGTAAGGACACAAGACAATTCCATTTAACTTTGTGAATGGAATTGGACCTATATTCAAAACATCTACCATTCCTTTCCCTCCATACCGACCACCATATACATGATGGAATGAGTTTCCACCACCTCTTCTGGCCCTTGCTTCCCCCCTCCTAATCCAATAGCTAAGAAGATCTGATGTGTGCTCAGGCATTATCCAACTAGTGCCAGTAATATTGAGAAAGAGATTCCATAGTTAAGTAGTGAACTTGCAGTGCAAAAAAACACCTGTTACATTACATAGAAAACACCTGGGTACAAGTTGCCACCTTTCCCCTGTCACATTACATAGAAAACACGTGGGTACAAGTTGCCACCTTTCCTCTGTAGCAATTCTTGAGTTAAGCAGAACTTTTTAATAATCAACCAAGTGAAGCATTTTACTTTGGTAGGAATATTGCTTTTCCAAAAGCAGTTCCACTCTATGTTGCGCGGACTCTTCGGTTTTGCCGCCGAACCCATCTCGACACGAGACTGACGCGGGTGCGGGTGCTTCCGCCGTCTCAGATTTGGTCAAACGATTTCGGATACGTTGACCAAAATCAAAACAAATTTTGGGGGAAACATTAGATAACTCTATGCAGAAGGGTAGCTAACTTAAGTAACTTGATAGTTGACAATACTTTTTGTTCTGTAAGTTATAAATTAATGTCTTAAGTTAGGATGCTTTCTTGTTTTTGTTCAATAGCGGATTTTTAGAATATCTTTATAACTCTATATTTATAATATTTGATTTTTTTTAGCCGAATCCCCGCACCCGTATCCATATTCGGATTCGCACCCCTGAATCTTAAAATTTAAATTTTGACGAATCCGACTCTCGGATCCGCACCCGTCTCGGATACCCGCACCCGAGTCCGAGCAACTTAGGTTCCACTTATACTGAGATCTTCCAACTGTCTCCTGTAATCCTCTCCTGTGAGCACTGTTGACAGAGAATACCCCATTCTTGCTATGCTTCCACAAAATTCTATCTGTCTCTGCATTGCTGATGAAAACTTGGTCTATCTTTCCCAGTAATAGAGCCACTCTCTCTATCTCCTAGTCATTAAGTAATCTCCTAAAGGAGATATCTCAACCCTGAGCACTCCAAAAGTCATACACTGTCACCTCGGGATTTTCACAAATAAGGAGCAAATCAGGAAATAACTCCTGAAGAGGGCTCTGTTCAATCTACCTATCCTTTCAAAATCTTGTCCTAGCACCATTGCCTACTTTAAGAGAAGTATTAGCTAACATTGATGGCCATAAATTCCTGATAATTCTCCACACACCCATTCCATAAGTATCAGTAACAACTTCTGTGCACCAGGGCTAAGCTCACCATATTTTGCCTTTATGATTTCCTTCCATAGTTCCCTATCCTCAATAGTGTATCTCCAAAGTCATTTCATCAATAGGCTCTCATTCTGCAGATTTAGATTTTTGATACCCAATCCCTCCCCCTTAATTTTTGCTAAGCATCACTGTTTTCCAGTTTACTAGGCAATATCCCTTTCCTTCCTTATTTCCTTGACGCAGGAACTTTCTCCTAAGCCTATCAAGCTTTTTCACCACCTTTTCTAGGATTGGAAATAGAGACATAACATAAGTAGGGAATAAGTCTGCAGAGTTAATCAAAATCAATCTCCCTCCCGGTGACAGGTTCTGGGCCTTCCATTTAGCTAAATTCTCTGTTTTTTCTATGATTCCGTCCCATATCTCCAAAGTCTTATGTTTATAACCCAAAGGCACTCCCAGATATGTAATAGGAAGATGTTCTATTCTGCACCCCAAGATGTTAGCCAGCTCTTGAATCTGAGGTACCTCCTTGACTTGGAACAGGCTACTTTTCCCCTAATTCATTCTCAAACCCGAGACAACTTCAAAAAGTACCAAAATTAGTTTGATGTACCTAATCAGGTCAACTGCAGTCTCACAAAAGAAAGATGATGGTATCATCTGCAAAAAGCAAATGACATATCTCCATCACCCCCCCCCCCCCCCCCAAACACACACACACAAAACCCAAATCCTGTTCTTGATCTGAAAGCCTCTAATCCATCTCTTCTGAATTGCAATCCTTGTCATGCTATCAAACCCCTCCATGGCCACAATGAAATGAAAAGAAAAGGAGAGAGAGGATCACCTTGTCTCAACCCCCTTTCTGATGCAAAAAAACCACTGGTTCTCCGTTCACAAGAATAGAGAACCTGACTGTTTTGATGGAAAATTCAATCCATTTTACCCATCTACTCCCAAACCTCATTTGTCTGAGGGTATTTAGTGAATAAGTCCAGTTCACATGGTCATAGGCTTTTTGAATGTCTAGTTTACAGATTATAAGAGCTTCGGTGGACGACAAGATGCGGGAAGTGAGGCTACGATGGTTCGGGCATGTATTGAGGAGGTGCACGGATGCTCCAGTACGGAGGTGTGAGAGGCTGGCTGTGGATGGTTTTAGGCGGGGTAGAGGTAGGCCGAAGAAATATTGGAGGGAGGTGATTAGGCATGACATGGAGCAGTTAGAGCTTACAGAGGACATGACCCTCGATAGGAAGGTGTGGAGGGCGCGGATTAGGGTAGAGGGTTAGGGAGTAGGAAGATGTACGTATTAGTAGGAAGGAGTGTTTGTTTGCATCTGTGCCTGCTGTTTTTAGCAGATTCTGGTTCGCGTGGCTTTGGTGATGATTGTGTTTTTTAGCAGATTCTTGCTTCTTAGCGCTGTGTTATCTATTTTTTTTTTTTTTTTTTTGATTGTTTTTGTTTTTGTCGGCTATTGTTATCGGTTCTGAGCCGGGGTTCTATCGGAAACAACCTCTCTACTTCACCTGAGGTAGTGGTATGGACTGCGTACACTTTACCCTCCCCAGACCCCACCTGGTGGGAATACACTGGGTATGTTGTTGTTGTTGTTTAGTTTACAGATTATAAGAGGAAGTCCCCCTTTCATTCTTGTTTCCAATCTTATGCCATCATTAACTTACTAAATACTGCAATGAGCTCATTGATGGCAATCTGAGTCTGTTTTTTCATAGATTTCTTAGTTCTTCTAGCAAATGTGTAGGTCTGCCATAGTTGTTAGTGAAGGTAATATTTTTGGTGGATCCTCTTGGGCAGGAGGTAGAGGATTAGATTATTACCTGTTCATCTGCTGTTCCATTGTTAATTTTCATATTTTTCATTCAAACTCCTTGTTTTCAATCGTATGTCATGATTAAATCAGTATAATACTACTACGAGCTCCTTGATGGCGATCTTATCCATGTTTTTCATAGATTCTCAGTTGTTCTAGCAACGTGGCAGGTTGCAATAGTTGTTGGTGGAGGTAATATTTTTCGTGGATCCTCCTGGGCAGGAAGTAGTGGACTGGATCGTTCATCTGCTGATTATATTGGGTATGTTTTCTATTGTTTTTCTGTTAGTTTGAATTACTTTAAAATAATTAGTTTCAAATGCTAAAAAAAATTTATATGCCGATTTTTTATCCTTTGATTTTTGGGGTTTTGTTCGACACTTTCTTTCTCAAAGAGAACTTTCTATACTTAATGATCTTTCATGCGATCGTGTATACCAATTCAAGGTTGTAATGGACTTTATACTTTTTTTAAAAAGGGTGTAATGGATTTTGTAGTGTTTGTTTGTGCGCAATTTAGTATGCTTTAGACAAACATGCCTCCAACTTAAAGGTGTGATTAGATACACATTCTTTGATAGCTTTCAGAAAATGTACCTGAGGAAGCAAAGGGTGGTAGGAAGAGTTATTTTCTAAGTTGCTCGGACTCTCCAAAAATGTTGCCACACCCGTGTCGGATCCTCCAAAAATGCACTACTTTTGAAGGATCCGACACGGACCCAATGACATTTTTGAAGCGTCCGAGCAACATAGGTTATATTGATGGGTTCCTATTTCCTATTTCGGTATTTCCATAAAAGATGTTGATGTAGGACAGACTTGTTTGGTTTTCTGTTACATCAAATAACGGTAAAACAAATCAGAATGGGGTTTCTAGGCCCCTTTTTCCTTTTATGGGCTTTGGTGTTGGTGACTAAAATTATAAAAAGGTGCTTTGAAAGGAATCAACCAGGTGCCTCGATAGACGATGATTTGAGATAAAAGAAAGTAAGCAAAGAAAGGTCAGGCAGTTTTTAACAGTGATTTTATATCATATATTACGTGTAGAGGCTTCAAAGTTGTTGGCCAAAGAGGATTTTGATAGGCCGTTAAACCAGTGCTAAAATAGTGAAGTAGTTATTAGTTTTTGAAAGCTGAAGTTATGTAAACACATGAGAAGATAACCCTTGAATTAACTGTATCACGCAACACATACTATCTCCTTATTTTACTTCAATATGATCTATTTATGCTACAAAATCCTAACTACTCAGACATTTACTTGCAACTGGATGCTATTAAAACTGGGGAGCTAAGCTGTACTCTAAACTTTCTGAGCTGTATAGGATGCCCCTATTTTGGATATCCGGCAATCATCTTAGAATTATACCTCTTTGACAAGATTGGTTTATAAATGCAAATTATAGTGAGGTAGCATTAGAACTGATTGGAACATAAAACAAGATTATTTTTTTTTTTAATAGATGTCAGTTTTCAATCTGATTAGGCTATGCCTGAGACAAGCAAAATCTATATTTTATCAGATGCATTTTTTTTTTATTTCTTAATATCTAATGGGATGCAAATGTTTTTGTTTTGAATTATATGAGCCCGAGATTCTGCAGCACCTGGTGGTACAAAAATCTTGATTTCAATCCAAATGTTTTCCTTGTATTTGTATTCAAACCAAGATTTGCATAGCTAGGGCCTGCATACCTCCAGGCTAATATACTTGAAAGAAAAACTTTTGTTTAATAAAGCTTTTCTGGAGTGACAAGATTAGTTCTTTAAGTTGGTCAGATTGAAACCCTCATCTTTGCCTGAGTTTGAATGGTGGTACCGCATCTTGTTTAATCTGTCTGTTGCGCCCAACTGCACACGCAAGTGTACGTGGTCGTGCAAGTAATAAAGTGACTCTTTCAAGCCGAATATCGATCCCACAGGGACTTGGTGATTAGCAAACTATCCAATTCAAATATTACTATTCAAGTTAAACAAGTGTAATTTGGAACCAAGATGAGTTTGAGTTTGTCTTTATAAACTAACAAAAATAACAACGGTATGAAATTCGGATTGTAAACAATAGATGGAGAGTTCCAGGGTTGAGACGTTTACTTCACATTCATGCATAACTATGGTTTCTAGCTGGTGTTGGTGTTTATCATGATTATTGATTTACGGGGTTGATATTACAACTTGGGAATGGTCATCCTCTAAGTCATCTACCCAAATTAATCTCACAACTACATCGTTGAGCAGGGATTTGAGTCTTTAATTCGGATGCATTAAACTATCTTCCCGTTTCATTAACCAAGTAGGGCGTTTAGGTATATTTCTATCCTAACCGCAAATCATCCGTTGACAATTAGTATCTAACAATTAAAGACATGATCCACACTCCCTACGTTCTTCATTCCATCCCTCCACACCTATGGTCAATTCGTTTCGGGACTTAGATTTATCCTAAAGTTCATGACGCTTTAGAATAGTAAAACAAGAACGCAAGAATAATCACATAGCGTGATAAACATATTAACCAACTATAAAACCATAATTAAGCAATCATGTTGTAGCCTCAACCCTAGAAAGAGGGTGTTTAGCCACTCATAGTCATATAAAGAATTACTCGTAATGAATTCATAAGTAAATTACAAGAAAACTAGAAGTAAAATGCTAACGTAGAGCCTTCGTTGCCTTCTCCTCCTCTCCAAATCGTGTGTATTCCAAAGATGAGGTGTAAATGTGGTTAAGTACACCTTATATAGTGTTTTAGGTCGTCCATAGGCTGCCCCATACGAAACATAAACATATGCATTTACAACTTTACCCCCACTTAAATAACATAAAAACCAACTTTTAGTCGTCTTGGGGGGGGGGGGGGGGGGAGGGGGGTGCGGCGCAAGGCCCCCTCCTCAGGGTGAGGGTTCGTCCAATTTTCGCTTCCTTCTTCTCGTCCGCTTGTTCCTTGTTTCCCACTCCTTGTGGCTTGTTTGTAGGCTTCATTTAGCTTCCATAGCTCTTCCATTGGTCTCCTACAACAACTCATAACAAACATTAGTCCATACAACACAATAAAGCTCATCAAAGTACACTAGAACAAGCATAGCTCAAGCTAGCAACACTAGTTTTCTCGTCTAAGCTCTATTTGATCATTTTGACTCTTGACTTGTTTCAAATGCACATTAGACACTCTAAACATGTAACTTAGCACACAAATACACAAAGAACAGTTTAAACTTCATTAAGCATACCAAGTTATCCTCAAAACTAAGCTAAACGTGCGTAGATAATGACACTTAGGTGTATAAATATGCCTAAGATCACTGTCCTATAATTTATTAGTTTTCTGAAGATATATGGGAGAGAGATCACTTCGGTAAATTTTGGGACTGCTCTTAATTAAAGTTTTATCACTTACCTTTCAGGATGTTGGCAACTGTTATGAATGCAATATTCTTACAAGCTAC
Organism: Capsicum rhomboideum; assembly: GCA_031232105.1. Classification (NCBI taxonomy): domain Eukaryota; kingdom Viridiplantae; phylum Streptophyta; class Magnoliopsida; order Solanales; family Solanaceae; genus Capsicum; species Capsicum rhomboideum. The sequence goes on along the minus strand of CP124716.1, from coordinate 54,672,261 downwards.
AATGGAGAGCATTGGAATCCCCACAAGAGTCCAGACTGCATTTAGAATGTCTGAAGTTGCTGAACCATATATCCGTAGAAGGGCTGTTAGGCATCTCGAGAAAGGGAGAGTAGTAATTTTTGCAGCAGGAACTGGGAATCCCTTCTTCACGACGGACACTGCTGCCGCTCTGCGTTGTGCAGAGAGTGAGTTCTACTTCTTCCTGATTCAGATGTTCTACATGCATGGAACTTTGACATACTTGCAAATTAAAGTGGATTCTGCAAAATATCATTCTTCCTTCCTAAATTGGATAAAAGAGAAAGCAAAACTAAGAATAAAATGTTACAATGTCTCTATATGCTGTAAACTGTCCTATATTTTGTAACACTCCTAATGGAGTGGATAATGACTAAAGTTCCTTTGGAGATGGCTTGGTAATTTTCTTAAAATCAGTTCTTCATGGCTCATGTTGAAATGAAGTAGTACTACCCAGAGCGTTATGTAATAGAAGGATGCCTACCAAAGTGAAAGGTAAGTTCTATAGAGCAGTTATTAGACCGGCAATGTTATATGGTAGTGAATGTTGGGTCTCTAAAGTCCAACATATCCACAAGATGTGTATTGCAGAGTTGCGGACGCTATCATGTATGTGCGTCCATACAAGATTAGATTAAGATTTAAAATGACCATATTGAATAGAAGGTGCAACTAGCATGCATTAGGACAAACGGAGAGAGTTGCTTGAGATGGTTCGGTCACGTCCTCTTTGTAGGTTTGAAAGTATGGTGAGTGAAAGTGTTAAAGGGTATGAAGTGGACCTAAAAGGCTAAAACTACATGGAAAAAAGTTGTCTTGAACGACCTACAGTTTCTTGGAATCGATGCAGACTACCTAAAGATAGAGCACAATGGAAGAAAAAGATCCATATAGGTATATATATATTAGTGGAGAATATGTTTAGTCTTGTTAGTACGTTGATTTTGAACCTATTGCTGTTCTAGGAGTACTTTGACCTTATTATAGATTTATATGCCAGTAAAAATATAGATAACTTTTAATTTTATTATTATTGTTACCATTATTTTATATATATATATTTAACTCAGTTTTCACTTTTACTTTAATTTGGTGTCATGATGACATGAGTTGAGTGTAAATAGAGATGAATGCCCACTTCAATACCTAAATGTTTACTAATATTTATCCTCATTAAATGGAACATGCAAGTACAAACATTGGAACATGATTGAATAGTTATCCCCGAATGATTCTTGTCCAAGTGATGATGTGTTCTTTGAGACAGATGACACTCTGCTACTGGAACATATATGACGCATCTCTTTCTCTTTTTTTTTCTCACCAATCAAACTTTGAATGCATTGAAGTTAATGCTGAGGTGGTGTTGAAGGCAACAAACGTTGATGGGGTCTATGATGATAACCCCAAGCATAATCCTGATGCTCGTCTTCAGGATAACCTGACTTACCATGATGTTATTTCGAAAGAGCTCTCGGTGATGGACCTGACTGCAATTACTTTGTGCCAAGAGAATAACATTCCAGGTACAGGGTTTTCAGCCCTTGGATTCCTTTTATCATTTCTGGATGACTCTAGAGGTGTCATTGGCGAGCCTTTCCCTTTTAAATCGATTTAAGAACTGACTTTTCCAATCTTATTTTTCATTATGCAGTTGTCGTTTTTAATCTCAATAAACCAGGTAACATTGCTAAAGCCATTAAAGGAGACAGGGTTGGCACATTAATTGGTGACGCATGGAATACAGAAGCAGCAGTATCTTAAGAGGGAAAAAGTCGCTGGAAGTTGGCTTGCTCTTTGTAGCATTTCAACACACTCAGAGAGCTCATTTGGGCAGATTGTTCCAAGAAGTTGGCACCAAGTGTTGAGGGAATTAAGTGTCATTTGCCCTTCCAAAGCCCCATGGATTCAAAATACTGAAGATAAGCATATAATTTCCCGGAATTTAACATAAATGCTGATACTGGATACTACTGGAATTTTCAGAGCTTTTCTTGAAGTGCAAAATTAGGACGTTGCCAAGAGTTGCATTCTTTGACCTGGAATGCTACTTTATGTCTGCATTTCAATTCTTCCCCTAGCACATTCATTCATCACACCCGCGTATTAATACATTTAGGGTCCTTTGGTTTGAACTATAATCTATCTATAAGAATTATTTATCACTTATATTTGGTTTGAAGTATAAGAAAATTTATTGCATATATAAAATTGCGTACTACTATATAGCGTTTGTTTCTGATACAAAATTCTGCATGACAATTGTAATCTTATGTATAACTAATATTCCATTTGTTTCATTTTATGTGTTGTCACTATAACTCGATAAAGTTTTGTAATGGTTCGGTTGATCCATATCATCGGTATTTGCTGGTACAACAGGCTTATGTAACATTTTCCATATGCAAAAAAAATAAAATAAAAATTATCCACCAAGTAGACATACATTAATATCCGAATGATTGACCTATCGAATAACAATTAGCAGCACCAAAACTCCAGGAATGGGCAATTGCAACACTGATGATCTTCCATCCCATCTATCCACCAGCCTGAGAGAATCATATGAAATTGTGATCTTGTCCATAACTTCTAACATTATTTATATCTTGTTGAGAGTACTACAACAACATTAATAGTAATAGTAGACATTACCACTCTCTCTTTCCTGGTAAGTTAGGTTCAAATCAGGTCTTAATGTGTAACACCTCAAACTTCTTATCTAAGATCTGAATCATTCTACATATGTAGCAAGACCCGGACTTGGTGAAATTTCTACCTTGCTTAAGAGTAAAGACTAAGTCTTAATTGTGGGAAGTGAATCGGATGTGAATTAAGGTCATATGGAACCTCTAGCACAAAGTTGAGTTGAAAGCTTCTTTACCGATTGAGTTTTCGCATAAGATTTTACTAGGGTCAAATTCAAATGAGCGTTACTCCTAGAATATGAAGAGTTGCATGGCTCAATACCTACCAAATTAATGAATTTTGAGTCTTCTTTCCAACATCGTCGATCACTTATCAATCCGAGCATCGAGTAAAAAGTTATTTTTCTCTCCTTATTCTCCTACACTAAGGTAAGCTTCCTTCATGATTTTTCCCATGATCTTAGTTATTTCTATCACTGAATAAGGATTACTAACAAAATTCAACCCCATAACATTAGGATTTCAAGAAAAGTTCAATCAAGATTCCAAGAACTGAATTCTTGCAACTTCTTTCTCAAGCTACGGTTCCTCCTTGATTTCTTGGGAAATAAGGTATGTAAGACTTTATTAAGTGTGGGAATCTTGTTCATCCCCATGCCCCATGAATTAATAAGTCTATTATAGTTGTAATCAAGTTAGGGTTTCTAATCCAAGTCTTCAAATCAATTCTCTTTATTTGTTGGTTGGCATTTTTGCAATATAGTTATGAGAAACTAAATATTTCATAAGCTCTAGTATTCATTAAATCTTGACTTATAAATTGAGTTTTGGGACTGTTTAAGATCTTTGAAATGTTACTCTGCGATTTCGAAGTAGTATCATGCTTTTCAGTGCAACTCCTCATATCTATTTTAGAGAACTATATTTGAAAGAAGGGTTGTCTTACTTGAAAGTTCAGAACTTGATTATGAAATCATAATTTGAGCTTAGGCTCACAACAGTACAATTTTTAGAACATAATTTGAGCAAAGACTCACGATCTGATTTCAGAATACTTAACATGATATATTATGAGCACATATGTATATATATTTTTGAGAGGATTATTTAGCACCGAGAGCGCATGGGTTCAAATAACACATGCCTCGAAAATATGTTTCCACCGTAGGATAGGATCGTAAATCTAGTTTGGGCGACTCCTCTTTAGCCCAAGAGCCTCATTAGTGGATCCACAACTCATATAACTAGGTTATATACCCTGGCAAGGTATAGAGTAGCCCACCTAACTAGGTGTAACTACCCATTCCATTGTTATAGTGTTATTTAGGATGTAAGTACCCAGCGAGAATTTTTCCTAGTAAGAGAGTTGATAAAATCTCAACGTAAGGTAGTTTCTGACAAAAATCTGGTGTTGCGTGCTTTAGTGGTGATTTCTGATTCATGGTGTAGTGTTTGGTGGTGTTATGCTTGTTAGGGCATGGTCAAGTGGCATAGTTTTCCGTAGAAAGTTTTGGGATGGTAAATAGATTCGTAGAGCTCCGGTTATAGAGATTGTCGCGTTGGAATAACTCTGTGATGTACTAAGTCGACAATTGTGTTGTGAAATAGGAGTAGATTCAGTTGTCCCATGATTTATTGTTTAAGACGCGCTCAACGGTAGGATTTTCGATGCAGCGAGACCATCATAGCGGTTGTTTGCCTACAGTAGTGCTAATGGCAATGCAGTTGAGGGCCGCCCTAGTGAGCCTGAATCGGCGATAGCGGAGCCCCTGCAGCGAGAAAGTGGCTTCTACAATGGACGACGCACAGATTAATTTACTTGATTTAGTTTTCTCTGAGTTTTATTTCATAAACTTAAAAGTCTCTGTCCAAAACTGCTACGAGGTGATTTCTTTCAGTGTTAGGGTGATTTCCATTATTGAGGTAAGTGATTCCATCCATCTTTTCACATTGTAATTTTCTATTACTCTAGAATCATTAGAGAAATTGTTAGAATGGAATTGTGGGTTAAAAACTCTAGGTTCATGAAATTATGGGAAAAGCCTATGGGTAGATGTAAAATCATCTAGAGCTCATTCTAGAGTGTAAATTAACACTTTCTAGCGAATAATTATTGCTCTTGAAGGTAAATTATGGAATTTGGGGAAATTTGATTGTTGAGAAACCCTTGGCTAAGGTTATAGGCTATGTATAAGGGTAAAACTAGTGGGGTTGAATCCCTAAGGCTTAAAATTAAAGAGTAAATGATTAATTACTTTTGTATTTATTTATTTTAGACAGTGAACGATCGGAGGCATTAAGGAAAGGAAAATCTCTTACTAATTAGCTTGGATTTCAGATTCTTCGATTGAGGTAGGTTATGGTTAAATAGAGTTAGACTTATTTAATCCCTTGTATAGTTCTCAATTAAATAACATGTTGATTGATCTTCAGACATACTTGTGGTTGATGATTAGTTAATGCTTGAATGAATAAGCTATTGATTGTTGAACTGTTGAATTTGAGATATGATTGTGAAGTGTACTTGTAAAATTGGGTGCACATGAGATATATACTGAGAGATAATAAAAATGGGAATATAAACTGATATAATTATTATGGATCGGTACCATGCTGGTACGATATTAGTTGATAGATCGGGTGCCACGCCAGTATGATATATTATCATTATTACTATGGATCGGGTACCACGTCGGTATGAAACATGGATCCCTCCCTATAGGTCATGACTAGTTAGGCAGAAATAAGACCCTTTAGCATGTGTGTACATATTAGTGTTTTGAGGTGTGAGTTAGTATGACATATCATGATAGTAATAAAAGTAAAAGAAATAAAAATGTGAGATTGATGTGGACATATATCCATGTTGTGATGTGATAACTGAGATTGCGAATTTGTGATTGTTTGTGATAATTATTGTTGGCTTACATGACTTGTTGATGACTTTGCTTAGCCTGATTTGAAATGATTGTTTTGTCGAATAAACTACTTGCTATGTGTTGAAGATCTTGTCTACTTGCTATTTGATTTATGATTTATACTTGTTACTAAGTTGAGTCGGTCGATAATACCTACTAGTGCATAGTGGTTTGTACTGATTGTCACGACCCGAATTCCCATCGGGACGTGATTGACACCCGAAGCCGATAAGGCCCGAGAGAACCAATCTTTGCTTTTATTCCTTCATATACATGTCTTAGAAAACACTACTATCCCATAGGAACAGGAAATGCTAAAATCAGAAATCAGAGAACATGCGACATATATACATATGAGAAACTCGGCCGTTGAGGCCATCAAGTCAAAATGTCATATACCATCTTACATTTGTATAACCACATACGTCTACAAAAGCCTCTAACAGATGCATTGACCAAAACTAACTGAAAGTCGGGACAAGTCCCCGATTTATACACTATGCATAATACCAAAACATATGAACAACTGTGACTCGGAGAAGCCCCGAACTAACTGGAGCTCACCAATGATCTGCAGTTATTGTCATCCTACGGTGTAGGTCTACTAGTGCCTGCACCTGCAACATGTAAGGTAAGTTCCCCGAAAGGGGTCAGTACGAAGAATGTACTGAGTATGTAAGGCTCAAATGAAACTATACAACACAGGAATAGTTCAATGAACTCAATGGAACTCAAATGCATATGCATAATCAGATGAATAAGTAACCATTTTGCACTTTGGAAACCATGTGTATTACTTTCATTGATTTCATTGCTTTCCTGCTTCTTTACTTCAATGTCATTACATATGTCATAATGTACCCGGGCCCCTACTGATCAGTGGGTCTTTACATGACTTATCGTCATGTTGGGATCGGGTCGAGCTAGGCTTGTGCCCCTAGACCTGCCACCCAGGGATCGGGTCGAGCTAGGCTTATGCCCCTAGACCTGCCACCCATAAATCATACATCGGGATCGAGTCGAGCTAGGCTTATGCCCCTAGACTTGCCACCCATAAATCCATACCTCGGGATCGAGTCGAGCTAGGCTTACGCCCCTAGACTTGCCACCCATAAAACAATACATCGGGATCGAGTCGAGCTAGGCTTATTAGACATGCCACCCGTACTTGATCATTGACCACATTTGCATTACTTTGATCTTTACTTTGAGATTGGTATTTTGATAGTCATAACATCACTTGAAACTTTGGATCATTAGCCAATGAGTGAGAGACATATGAGATTGGTACATTCACTTGTGAGAGATTGACATATTCATGTGACATAGCATGTTTGGAAACTTGGAACCATAATCAAAATAGAAAACATGTGAATAAACATTATTGGAAACATGACACCATTGGAACCATTGGACAATCATTCATAACAAGATACATGAGCATAACCACTATTGGAACATTGGACCATAACCTTGTTTGAGCTTTTGGAACATTAACCATGATAGTGAGACATAAGACTCACAAATGATCCATGAGTAGGAAAGATATGGCAATGACTATTGATAAACGGATATAGGATACCTTGGCATAATTCGGGATAGGACTAGTGAATTAGCAATGTGGATACTGTTTGCCGCAAAAAGATACGGATAGAGTAACCTTACATACCTTGTACTCTCAATACGGATATCCAATCATAGATGTGCATACAATAGTCCCGCTCCTTCTTTATGTGTCATTCTACAACACAAATACATAACGGGATTCACATTCACCAACAACTACTTTACAAATGCATATAACATCAATGGGGTACATGTTTGCTTTGAAACATGTCATTTCCCCTTGACAAAACCATTGATAGCATCATTATTCCAAAAATCCTCCAATATTCCCAACATTGACCAATACATAATAATCATTGCATTTCACCACAACACTCCTTCTTTACACTTTCTTATCCACACCACATCACAAATAATCCATCAATTCACCTTAATACACTTCATAACACATATCGGCCAAAATTCCAAAATTTACACTTATAGACAAGAACTAGTTTAACAACAAAAATAACACCATAGACTTTCATATTTTATCCATACCATGATCTTTCATAAAAGGCACAAGTTCTAATTCAAGTTCAAATCTCATGGATGGCACATCTTGTACAAAAACCCAAAGTACTATGTTCAACTCTTTCAAGCATAACCAACAAGATTCACATACTCTCCCATGCATATAATATATTAATCCATGACAATAATCACTTACCTAGGCTTGTAAGATGTTGATCTTGCTCCAAAGGTTAGCTTTGACCTCTTAGGGTTTGAGAGAAAAAGAAAGGGTTGAAAAAAATATCTACAAAGGCATGTGTTTTCCAAATGAATAAAATCAGAATTTTTGCCCTTTATATAGGCTCTCAAGTCCATGCTTATCCACTCTATAGCATGCCATGTGGTGTTCTAGAAGTTTTTGCAAGAATGGGTCAAATTTCCCCCATGTCTTCTTTCCATTTTTGGGGGTCCTTTTTGGGCCCAATTCACTTAACCCGATAAAATCAATAATTTCACGTGTTTAAGTTGTCTCATACGTATTACAATAATATTCCCACTTATGCTATTCATATCCGTAGCCTCCATCCAAAAACCAAGTGATTCTAGCCACGTATGACCCATTTTGACCAAAAGGGTAAAATCGTCATTTTGACGCCAAATTCATTCTCGAGTAATTTTATAATACCAATATAATATTTCACTCATTTCATGTATATTCTCATAGTTGTAGACGAATCGTGGCAAAAATCGGCTCAATACGTCCCCGGGAACCCTTGGGACTTAAACAAAATTTTCAACTTTTGAAAGGTGCGCAGGGGAGGCGTGGCACGCTGCCTGGCGCGCCCCTTTACTGCCTCTGGACTGAAAATTTCAGCCCATAGCGGCGTGGCACGCTACCCAACGCGCCCTTCCCTTAAATTTTTCGAAAATTTCATTTTTCGACTTTTCTTCGCGGGTTTGGTTAGATACTTCAAATCCTATTCTTTAACTTACTTCTTAACCTTAATATCCTTTGTTTAAAGGTTCTCTTATCCTCTTTTTGGACCCCACAAATGCTCCATGAAAATCACGAAACACCTCATACGAAGGGCTAATCACATGTACGAGGCCAAATTTTAATTTTCTTGTCAATAACATTACAAAATACATTCGTGTGGCTCTCGATACTCAAGTATACATTGTTCATCGTCATCACAATGGGTTAGGAAGGTACGGGGTGTTACATTCTTCCCCCCTTAGGAACATTCGTCCTCGAATGTTAGTAACACTGTCTCATTGCAACACTTAAGTCAAAGTGAATTCTCCATATCATAATATTCACACTTAACACTTGTAAAGACTTATAACTCCAACTCTGTATCTTGAACTTTTCCTTCCATGTACCACAATTACAAGTACTTTAGATTTCATTAATGCTTCGATTTCCCTTGTGATTTCTTCGATGTACTAAGTTCTCCCATAGTGCCCCTACGGAAGCTACTTCTGTATTTTCTTAATTCTTTCACTTCTCGATGTACCTTTTTACGTGTGAGATCCTCGGTAATATGTACATTTCCACTGGCAACAATACTTTATACCCTCCGATACACTTTCGGAGCATCAAATATAGAATACTAAATGGACTGTGAAGAATTCCTGGACTAGTGATAATAGATACGCAAGTTGCCCAAATCTTTGGCCAACTCCTCTTTCTTTCCGAATCTCATTATCTTTTTTCATTGGTGACACTATCAACTTCTAATATCGGCATATGATTTATACCGACTTTGGGCTATTTGTAGCTACTGTCATATCACCTTCACTTTCTCTATAGCTTGATGAACAAAATTTGACCTGGGCAACGCAAAATTTCATCAGCCGTAACCCATCCAATGGATGATCTATATGTCCTTTTATATAAATCTTCGTAAGGTACCTTTTGATATCTTTATTGTAAGCAATTTCATTAGACGATCGATATTCATCCCCACTACCTTTAATGTCCAATGTACAAACTCGTGACATATCTTCACATGTTCTTATCATACATTCTGTTTGTCCATCCATTTAAGGATGACCAGCCATACTCACATTTATCTGTGTACTCATTTACTGGAAATACTTACCCACACTGTGCAATAAAGTGAGCACCCCCCCCTGTGTGATATAATAGTGAGTGGAGTCTCATGTAATCATACTATCTCTGTAACATACAATTTTGCATACCGTTCATCTATATCGGTGGTCCTAACTGGTAGGAAATATGTTGACTTGGTAAGCCAGTTCATGATTACTTATATGGAATCAACCTTCGCAATGTACGAGACAACCCTTTAATTAATTCCATGTTATTCATGTTCCACTTCCCAACTGGGAGGGTAATATATTGCATAAAACATACAGACTTTTGATGCCATAATGGTCGTCAGTGACCGCTTGGACATTGAACTACAAGTTCTACAATGTGCTTCTCATATATTCTTACCAACACATCTCTGCTACACCATGGTGTATTTTGGTTGTTTTCGAACAAACAACTACCATGAACGATGTTCTTCTGTCACATTTACGTTTCTTAACTCATCTATACTCAGTACACACAATCTACATTGGCGTTAAAATACTCCCCCCTTGTGTTTGCTCAAATACTCTCGTCGACTGTGCTGTACATATTTTTTTTCAATTGAACTAAAAATGGAATTTATATATTGCTTTTCCCTTTACCTCCAATATCAATGAACATCCACATTTGACACTATAATTCTTTCCTCTGGAGTTTCAAGAAACAAAACCCCATATTGCCTCATTAATATAGATTTCCTGACTATATCTTTCTTTTCTGTGAGCTGTCCATTCACACTTCCTACTGCCTTGCAGTTTAATGTATCAACTACCCCATTTGCTTTTCCCAAATGATATAGGATACCAATGTCCTCACCTTTTAAGATCTCAAGCCACCTTCGCTACCTCAAATTAAGTCTTTCGGCTTAACAATATATTACATTGATATCAACATGAATCCTTTACAAATAGTGACACCATAACGTTAAAGCAAATATCACTGCTGCTACTTCAGGGTCATGTGTTTAGTAATAATTTGTATTCTCATGTGGCCGCAACTGTCGTGACGCATATGCTATTACCTTATCATGCTACATCAATATACATCCGCGGCCAACCCCGAAAGCATTACCATACATTGCATAACATTCTTATGCCTTCAGAAGGCACCTACAACGGATGTGGAAGTTACTTTATCTTTCAACTCTTGAAAGCTTTTCTCACGTGCATTATTTTACTGGAACTTGATTGCCTTGTGTATAAGCTTTGTTAAGGGTGTAGGGATAGAAGAAGATCCTTCATCAATTCTCATATACTGTTTAATCAACCCAAGAAATCGATGGATCTCTGTAAGCATCGTAGGCCTTAGCCAATTGTTCACCATTTCTATCTTTTGTGTGACAACTTTCATCTCTTCATCCTATACAATGCATAGTCCTCTTGTGATTTTTTTTTTTTTTTGAATACCATCACCGAATATGGTCACGCACGCATTTACAAGTGTACTGAATGCCCTGTTCATTAATCTATAAAACTACAGGTGCATTCTCTAGCCCAATTGACATACTAAGACTTATAAGCATACCATGTTTGTAATGCTGCCTTGGGTATATCATCATCGTTCATATATATTTCATTTATCCGTAACTGATCAAACAAATTGTCAACTTTGGGGGGAAACTATTCTTATCCAGTTGCCAATAGTAAACACACATTCTCAATAGGCCATGTTATTATTATTTTTTTTCTACTAGTGACACTGATGCACCCCAAGGGGTAGTACTAGGCCTTATGAATCCTTTATTCAACACGTCTTTTACTTTCTCCTGTCATTCTCGTAACTCTACCAGGCCATGCTATATGAAGAGGCCATGCTATATGATGAAAATAAAAATAGGCCGAGTACCTGCCGTCACATTCATACCAACTCATACATCTGGGAATTCATTTACCACCCGGACTAATTAAAGAGGTGGGGGCTTCGCATTAATATCGTTCACTCTTACTAAGTGACATATGTATCCCTTAGAGTATCCTTTTCTTTGCCGTGAGATGGGGAATACATTTTCCTGGCCATTCAAAATATTCCTTTGGGGATAATGACAATATAACTTCTTAGTTCGGCCATCTACTATGGCATAACCCCTTTATAATCAATAAGATCAACCAGTATCTCATGACCACAATTAATGACTATGCACTTCTGATATACTCTTTTACTTACAATAAGTTCACCAACTGATGTGTAGGCTTCCTGTGACATAACTGGTCATTTTGGTGTTCTTTTAACTTTTCAGCAATTAACAAAATACCATATGCTCTATGGTTCAATCAATACGTGTACGGTACATGTAGCTTCACCAGGAGAAGCCTCATTTTGTGACCCGACATATCACACAAATAACAACATTTGGCCCCAACCGACATTTGGTCTCTACCTTCTTCGTTCTTATGCTTGATCCCTTTGCCAAACCGACTGTCTCTAAACCCTTGGGATCGAGGTAGAACATTTACTATAGATTAAAGAAATAATGATTTAGGCGGTTTGCTAATCATCCAAGACCTCAATTCTCCTTGGGACGCCATGAATAGCCATCTTTAACGACCCTTTGTCAAATAGTTGTGTCCTTTTCTGTTGCCTCTGGTCTTTCATTATTGTGTGCAAAATGCCTATATCCATTGTACAATCCATCTGTCTCTATACTGATGCACTCTATCGATCATCACAGTTATCACGTTTGGAGCGTATCTAGTCAAATTAGGACACTAAAAACTGCACTTCCTGACACTTATAGTCCTTTGGCAAATTTAACAATTGGTCCACATAAGCTTTTCTGACCTCATTTGGGAGGTACAGTCACAGAATGCCATTTTACATTCCTCCCAACTATCTAAAACTACATCAGTAGATCAGTCATATGCATAACATCTAGAACCCTTTTTAACTTAGTTCATAAAGTCCTATGGGTCTTCATTCAAATCTGACCCGGTGAACGTGGGAGGGTATGATTTCTAAAACTCCTGTGTTTGACGACTAGCTACCCTAGCCGCAAAATCATTACTCATCATCAGGCCATCTCGCCTGTGACATTGTACAACAACTATCTGAGGCAACATATGCACTACATTTCGTAAATCCTGTTCAGTGACATTTATAGATGGTTCTGCAGGTACTCCTCTATCTTTTGGCTACGAGAGACCCGTATAACAATTTCCATATCAGCTCTACCTTGACTAACTTGGTCAGTGGTGATTTACTCATTTCTACTTCGGCAGGCATATCAACCTGCTCACCTTTGTCTTTATCTTGTCTGAGACTCAGCAGTTGACTATACAAAAGAAAACCAATGTCAATATGTACATATGTGTCCACCTACAACTTTGGCTCTACTGCACGATCTAGAAGTGAAGAAAAGAAACAACTCCTAAATGTCCCGTAGCCTCCTGCTTATCAATGTGGCGCGCAACACATCCATAAGCAAAACTCTACTCAGACACGGCTTTGTAGACACCCTTAGAATGACCCGCTCTGATACCACTTTTGTCACGACCCGAATTCCCATCGGGACGTGATTGGCACTCAGAGGCGATAAGGCCCGAGAGAACCAATCTTTGCTTTTATTCCTTCATATACATGTCTTAGGAAACACTACTATCCCATAGGAACAGGAAATGCTAAAATCAGAAATCAGAGAACATGCGACATATATACATATGAGAAACTCGGCCGTTGAGGCCATCAAGTCAAAATGTCATATACCATCTTACATTTGTATAACCACATACGTCTATAAAAGCCTCTAACAGATGCATTGACAAAAACTAACTGAAAGTCGGGACAAGTCCCTGATTTATACACTATGCATAATACCAAAACATATGAACAACTGTGACTCGGAGAAGCCCCGAACTAACTGGAGCTCACCAATGATCTGTAGTTATTGTCATCCTACGGTGTAGGTCTACTAGTGCCTGCACCTGCAACATGTAAGGTAAGTTCCCCGAAAGGGGTCAGTACGAAGAATGTACTGAGTATGTAAGGCTCAAATGAAACTATACAACACAGGAATAGTTCAATGAACTCAATGGAACTCAAATGCATATGCATAATCAGATGAATAAGTAACCATTTTGCACTTTGGAAACCATGTGTATTACTTTCATTGATTTCATTGCTTTCCTGCTTCTTTACTTCAATGTCATTACATATGTCATAATGTACCCGGGCCCCTACTGATCAGTGGGTCTTTACATGACTTATCGTCATGTTGGGATCGGGTCGAGCTAGGCTTGTGCCCCTAGACCTGCCACCCAGGGATCGGGTCGAGCTAGGCTTATGCCCCTAGACCTGCCACCCATAAATCATACATCGGGATCGAGTCGAGCTAGGCTTATGCCCCTAGACTTGCCACCCATAAATCCATACCTCGGGATCGAGTCGATCTAGGCTTACGCCCCTAGACTTGCCACCCATAAAACAATACATCGGGATCGAGTCGAGCTAGGCTTATGCCATTAGACATGCCACCCGTACTTGATCATTGACCACATTTGCATTACTTTGATCTTTACTTTGAGATTGGTATTTTGATAGTCATAACATCACTTGAAACTTTGGATCATTAGCCAATGAGTGAGAGACATATGAGATTGGTACATTCACTTGTGAGAGATTGACATATTCATGTGACATAGCATGTTTGGAAACTTGGAACCATAATCAAAATAGAAAACATGTGAATAAACATTATTGGAAACATGACACCATTGGAACCATTGGACAATCATTCATAACAAGATACATGAGCATAACCACTATTGGAACATTGGACCATAACCTTGTTTGAGCTTTTGGAACATTAACCATGATAGTGAGACATAAGACTCACAAATGATCCATGAGTAGGAAAGATATGGCAATGACTATTGATAAACGGATATAGGATACCTTGGCACAATTCGGGATAGGACTAGTGAATTAGCAATGTGGATACTGTTTGCCGCAAAAAGATACGGACAGAGTAACCTTACATACCTTGTACTCTCAATACGGATATCCAATCATAGATGTGCATACAATAGTCCCGCTCCTTCTTTATGTGTCATTCTACAACACAAATACATAACGGGATTCACATTCACCAACAACTACTTTACAAATGCATATAACATCAATGGGGTACATGTTTGCTTTGAAACATGTCATTTCCCCTTGACAAAACCATTGATAGCATCATTATTCCAAAAATCCTCCAATATTCCCAACATTGACCAATACATAATAATCATTGCATTTCACCACAACACTCCTCCTTTACACTTTCTTATCCACACCACATCACAAATAATCCATCAATTCACCTTAATACACTTCATAACACATATCGGCCAAAATCCCAAAATTTACACTTATAGACAAGAACTAGTTTAACAACAAAAATAACACCATAGACGTTCATATTTTATCCATACCATGATCTTTCATAAAAGGCACAAGTTCTAATTCAAGTTCAAATCTCATGGATGGCACATCTTGTACAAAAACCCAAAGTACTATGTTCAACTCTTTCAAGCATAACCAACAAGATTCACATACTCTCCCATGCATATAATATATTAATCCATGACAATAATCACTTACCTAGGCTTGGAAGATGTTGATCTTGCTCCAAAGGTTAGCTTTGACCTCTTAGGTTTTGAGAGAAAAAGAAAGGGTTGAAAAAAATATCTACAAAGGCATGTGTTTTCCAAATGAATAAAATCAGCATTTTTGCCCTTTATATAGGCTCTCAAGTCCATGCTTATCCACTCTATAGCATGCCATGTGGTGTTCTAGAAGTTTTTGCAAGAATGGGTCAAATTTCCCCCATGTCTTCTTTCCATTTTTTGGGGTCCTTTTTGGGCCCAATTCACTTAACCCGATAAAATCAATAATTTCACGTGTTTAAGTCGTCTCATACGTATTACAATAATATTCCCACTTATGCTATTCATATCCGTAGCCTCCATCCAAAAACCAAGTGATTCTAGCCACGTATGACCCATTTTGACCAAAAGGGTAAAATCGTCATTTTGATGCTAAATTCATTCTCGAGTAATTTTATCATATCAATATAATATTTCACTCATTTCATGTATATTCTCATAGTTGTAGATGAATCGTGGCAAAAATTGGCTCAATACGTCCCCGGGAACCCTTGGGACTTAAACAGAATTTTCAACTTTTGAAAGGTGCGCAGGGGCGGCGTGGAATGCTGCCTGGCGTGCCCCTTTACTGCCTCTGTACTGAAAATTTCAGCCCAGAGCGGCGTGGCACGCTACCCAACGCGCCCTTCCCTTAAATTTTTCGAAAATTTCATTTTTCGACTTTTCTTCGCGGGTTTGGTTAGATACTTCAAATCCTATTCTTTAACTTACTTCTTAACCTTAATATCCTTTGTTTAAAGGTTCTCTTATCCTCTTTTTGGACCCCACAAATGCTCCATGAAAATCACGAAACACCTCATACGAAGGGCTAATCACATGTACGAGGCCAAATTTTAATTTTCTTGTCAATAACATTACAAAATACATTCGTGTGGCTCTCGATACTCAAGTATACATTGTTCATCGTCATCACATTGGGTTAGGAAGGTACGGGGTGTTACACTGATACTACCCTGTACTTTTTTTGTTGAGTGCAGACAATGTTTTTGAGACTCAGATGCGACCTCATCTCTAGTGGTACCACTGATTTGATCCGAAGGTTAGCTTCCATATTCAGGCTGCCACAGATCTTCTTGGATGCACTTGTCTTTTTTTTTTTCCAGACAATGTTTTGTCATTATATATTTGAGATCTTTGTTTTTTATTAGACATTTTGTAATGACCCTCCAAGTCATTTTCCTGATTTTCGTACGTTTTCGGCATATCTAACCTCCCCACAGCGGCTACATGTTCATTTATGACTTGCTGGAACTATCGGTTTGATTATCAGACAGTTTGTTTGGATTTTAGGCTCATTTCCCTGTTTTGGAGATTTTGTTATTAATAAATTGGTCTCGGACCAAAACTCTTAGTAAACGATCTCAAATGAGAATTTCAAAAGTGTCATCAGCTCCGGAACATTGATTTTAGTCTAGGGGGACCCTTTGTTTAAGTCATGAGGCTTCCAGACTCATTTTGGGCTATAAAGTAGATTTAATAAAAAATAGAACTAGGTGTGGGACCTACAATTAATCAAAACGATCACGGATGAAAGTTTTGATGGTTTTGTTGAGTTCGAAATGTCGAATTTTTTATAGTAGCATAGTTTGTTTGTGCGCATGGGGTTTTGAACGTATCCCGAGCACCTGATCGGAGTCCGTTGGGACTTAGGCTTTTGCTGATATGCAGCATATGGTGCAGCCAACCGTTGCCCATCACGATCGAGAGGTTGAGGCCGCTTTCTCTAAGGGTCAACTTTTTGACCATCGCAATCGCGTGCCTTCCCTCTCGCGTTCAGGATGAAGGGCCGGCCTGACCCGGTCCATTCTTTTCTTCGCATTCGCGAAGGCCTCATCTCATTCACGAAAGAGTCCTCGCGATCGCGATAAGTAACCCCTGGCTCTATATATAGTTGAAATCTGTGATTTTCTATCATTTTCCAATTCCCAAATCGCCATAAATGGCATTGAGAGCACAAGAACTCGTGGGGAATCATAAGTTGGAGTTGGGGATGAGTAGAGGGTGTCGAGGTGATCATTGCCCATTAATTCCTTTGTAAATTTTCGTCCCAAGATTTGTTTAATTCTTGATTTTAGGTTTAGATTCCTCGGGCTTTAGGAACTGATTTGAGCCCCGATTTGTCCCCGTTTGTGCTCAACTTTTGAGCACACATTTCTTGTCCTTCAAGGGACCTCGTGAAGGATTTAATTTTTGAATTTTGTTAGCGGGCCCTATGGACCCATTTTTGACCCGATTTTGGGTCCAGAGTTTTATATTGTAAAATGGGTATGATTTTACTCATAATAATGTATAGGTTACTATTTTGATCGTGTGATTTTTATTCGGGATCATGGTGCAAGAATGGGCGATTTGTGGATAATTCAAGATTTGCGGTTCAGCATCGAGGTAGGCTTCGATCTACTTTTCTCAATGAGATTGTGTATAGTATAGATTTCATGCTAGGTAGGGATTATAGGATATGATTATGACTAGTATATCATGATTTAGCCTATCTAGGGAATTTGGGGTAGAAATATAACCCGAACCTTAGCATAGGGTACTTGTCATGGCCATAGAATTCTATTACCTTTGATGATAAGCATGTTAACCATAGTGGATGATAAAGGATCCTGTGGTATGAGATTTACCGTTTGACTTAGTGATTTGGGCGGTATTTCCATGATTAGATCCTTGTAGTGGTTTTGTACCCTTGATTACTGTTGTTTTTTGAGTGATGAGGATTATTTATGTATTGTTCGGCCCGAGGCCGTGGTTACGATATCAGTTGGACTCCAGGTGAGTATTCTATCCTTGAGAGGACATGATTCTAGTTTGTAGATGCTTAGGCGCTTATAGTAGTATTATTTGGACACTGGTGATGACATGCATACTTTTAGGCGCATTCATGCTCACTTAGTGGTACAATTCCAGCCAAAACTTTGATTTTACTACTGTTTTCTACAAAGGGAATTATTCTCACTTTTCACTTTTAAAATGGATTCTTTTATAATAGGAATCGTGCCACCTTATTTATTGGATTATGAGCCTTTGGAACTCAAAGTGATGTTTTGGAAATTAGATCGAGGTTGATTTAGATCCGTGGTTTATCCACTCTTGTACCACTACTATTTACTTCTATCGAGAGAGATTCCGACTCTTTCTATATTATTACATCGATTTAGTCCCGAACTTGATCTCGGGCAATGGATTTACAGACTTACACTCTTTTAGTCACGGTTCGAGTCTGTGCACTTATTATGCAATGTACACTTTTTTAGTCACGGTTCGAGGTCGTGCATTTATTATGCAATGTACACTCTTTTAGTCACGGTTTGAGTCCGTGCACTCATTACATATATATATATATATATATATATATATCCGATACTGGATGGAGTAGGTGGATTATGATGATTATTGAAAGTCCTGGCTTGGGACAAGACAGAGTATACAGATATCCCAAATCCCCTATGGTACCCTTCGTCTGTGAACCATAGTGTCGGAGAAGGATGGTCTCCGTAGGTCCTGCCTTTGTGAGCTAATAAGTTAGAGGAGGTGTATACATTTGTTATGTTATGGTACTTAGCTTGGTTATGGCATTATCGGTTTACGTTGCATTTCATTCATTCATATGCATCACCTATCACCAGTATGATTGTTTGGCTCCTGTATCTATCGGTCTTATAGTGGGTTGTATAGGTTCAGGTAATGATTGTTGTTTGTTGAGTACTTTAGTGAACTTTTCGGGTTTAGAGGGACCCGGTTAGGTATTGTTTGTCCGAACTAGGCGGTTACTTTACTGTTGATTATTATGGTTAGTTTTTGTGGTAGGATGGTTATGGATTGGTACTTGAGGTTGTCGGTACGTTTCTTATTCCCTTGCTTTATTGTGATAGAATACGTTATTGGTAGGTTGTCTCGTCTTTAGTCACCCGTTGGTTGGAGGCCCTGATCATAGTAGTATTATCTCATTTACTTGGCTATGGACCTCAAGATGTTAGATTGACTCCCACAAGTTATTTCCTTGAGTTATTCCTATACATATATATATATATATATATATATATATATGTATAGATATCTTTCACTCTTCATTAGTATATTGACTAGTGATATACGGTAATGTACTTTAGCTCCTGAGCACTGTTAGAATAGGGTAGTTTATCCTTATTGCTCAATTATTCTCATTATGCTTAGTTTTCCTGGATAGTTGCCTATAGTTACATTCATTCCTTACATGTTATTTTATACTTATATTATTTTTGGAGCTCAGTCTGCCGACGCCTACTGAGTACCATGTGTTTGGTACTCATACACTTCTACAGCCTGCAGATCATAATACGAGTTATCGTCGTTGATATGTGCATCGTGCAGAACAGCCATGGATCAGAGATTTAGGGTGAGCTCCTGACTCTCAGAGTTGCTCCTACTCTGTCTCTTTTATTGTTAGATTGATCTCTATGTTGTACTCAGAGACACCTTTGTATATATATTTATCCTGTATTTCACTTGTACTTCTGATGTGTTAGAAGCTCTTGTACTGGCTCCACCAGGTTTTGGGATTATATTAGTCTTTTTATTATATTTATTTTGTAGTTTCTTTTTTTCTCTTGGTAGTCCGTTACTAGCCGTTTTGGACTACGGGTTGGCTTACCTACTGGTGAGTTAGAGTAGTTGTCATTATGACCTGAGAAATTGGGTCATGAAAAATTGGTATCAGAGCTCAGGTTTATCGGTGTTGTTAGTACAAGAGTTAAGTGTCTAGTAGAGTCCTGCGGATCGGTACGGAGACGTCTGTATCCTATCTATGGGAGGCTATAGCGCATTCTTAGGAAATTCTATTCTTGACTCCCTGTCGTGTGTCCGTATTTCTATGAACCTATAGTACATTCTTTGACTCCATTCTTTCCTAAATGGATGGCACGAGGATATTGATAGATGCACACGGTACTTTTGTCCATGTGACCAGAGTTTCAGTTCAGCGACGGACTAGGGAGTTAGAGGTTGATATCGAGGATCTTCAGCATCAGTCAGAGGGTTTGGGGTTAGCCCAGGCTCTGACAGAGTTTATAATCGCCTCAGCTTATCAGGATACAGTGTTGGGGATTCCAAGTCTTTTCGGTGATAATTCATAGTCTGTGGTAGTGCCAGGTACATCGAGTGGTTCTCAGACCAGAGTTAGGTTCATTGGTTCTCAGCAGGGATCTCTATCAGTTTTAGAGTATGAGATTGGGTTTCTCGAGTGGGCCAGATACACTCTCATGTTATTTCCTACTGAGCATGACATGGTGCGTGAATTTATTAGAGGGTTAGCTTTGCCACTCTGCTTGGCATTGGAGCATTTGATAGCAGCTGGATCTATTTTCCCTCAGGTTGTTGATCACGCGAGGACCACAGAGAGGGCATGTTTTGAGACATATGAAGGTGGCGGTAAGAGGCCATGTCATCAGTACAGTGATATTGGTATTTCATCAGGGAGTAGGGATCCTCCCGACATAGATCGACATCACTTGTAGCTTGTCAGCTCTGTACAAGTAGCATCTCAGACTATGAGTGGCTCTCAGACCAGTCATGGTGGTCATAGTGGGTAGAGTTCTCATCAGACAATGCAGGGTATTCAGTATAGATCTTCAGGCCGTGGCGGCCATTTTGGGTCGGTGGGCATAGTGCATCAGAGAGTCCCATGGGCATGTTTTGATTGTAGCTGGATTAGTCGTTGGTCCAGAGAGTGTCGCCAGCGTGGGATTATCAGTCATTCAGCTCATTGGATCAGTCTCATAGAGTTGTGGCCCCTTCAGTTAGAGGTAGTTCACTTAGTGCCTCAGTTAATGATTCAGATGCCCAGTCTGAGATTGGGCAAGCTCAGATTCATACTCCTTCGGCCACGTCAGGACTATGACTTTGGACTCCATCAATATAGGTATGATTTGATTGCTATCTTTAGCTTCCCTTAAGTTATGTTGGGGTTTTCATACCCATTGGTGGTTACCTTTCTTGATATTACTATGATGGCTGTTGTATGACGTGGTGTTGTTATACTGATTTTCCTATGCCTTGTGTAGATTTATGCATGTATGACTACCCCCTCGTAGATGATTTCATTTAGTAGTGGGGATGAGTGGATCAGTATTGTGTGTTCCTTAGGGGTGTAATATTTGGGTTCGAGTCCCATTTCCTTTGTCATATTAGCCTTATTATTGCCCTAGAGTGGTACTTTTGTTGATTTTCATTTTTGGTACCACCTACATCTTATGTTGTTGATATCATAGTCATGGTTTGACATCGAGTGATCCTTTCTTAATAGATGGCTAGACTAGCATTATCTAGTTAGCGTTTTTCCTTTCTTGCTATCTTATTTCGTTGGTTTCGACGGCTACCTTGGTTGGTTGGCCTTTCTTTTTTTGTTAGTAAGGTCGGTTGTAGAGAGGATTGTGAAGTGAAGGTAAGTTTGGCTTCCCGTGGCTTTGTTGGGATTTTAGCATGGACGATCTTCTTTTATAACACACTTCTATTGATGATAAGTCCAAGGTTTGTATTCTGATTTTTTGATTGATAACTTACTTGTAATCTTTATCCTGATGTTGATAGGAAGTAGGGCACTCCGTTCTTCCTATGATGTGGTTCATGGTTCAGCCGAGTTAAAATTGGTGTAATTGGGAGAATTCAGAAAAATTCTCATGCCGGCATTTGTTCGGCCCATTGTGACTTTGTGGAGTGCTTCTGCTTGTTGATATGTACTTATGGGTATTCGGGGCTGTAGATCGAATATTGGTTCAACCAAATTCAGGTCTAGATTGCATTTTCCAAGTTGC
Source organism: Capsicum rhomboideum (assembly GCA_031232105.1). NCBI lineage: Eukaryota > Viridiplantae > Streptophyta > Magnoliopsida > Solanales > Solanaceae > Capsicum > Capsicum rhomboideum. The sequence goes on along the minus strand of CP124716.1, from coordinate 54,650,082 downwards.
CCGAGATTCGGCTGTCATCAGCACTATTTGAGGCCTTGGTGAGTTCTTGGATGTGCCTTCACGTGATATACCTTCAGCGGAGGTGGATTTGGTTGCTGGTGTCTTCTGTCAGTGGTTTTCCTCCATCGTGATTATATTCTTCGATAGCATTTCTGTCTTAGTCCTTGGGAGGACTATTGAGTATATGCTCAATTTTTGATAGTGAGATTGATTTGGGTATTTGACCCTAGTGAAGGCTTGTTGACTCCAATTTTGGATTTTGATGGCTTCGGATGAAGGCTTGGAAGTTACGATAGCGATAGATCTTGGTATATGGATACGTACTCGTCAATAGGATCAGCTTGGATGGTTGAGTTTGAGTAGTTCGGCTTCGGTGCTGAGATTATAGCTATGGATTGCATAACTTGGTTATATCCCTATTTCTAGATTTGCTTTAGTTAGGCATTCATTTATAGGCTTACTAAGTCTACTCTTTACCTACCAGTTTGGGTTTCTTCAGTCCAGGTAGACTGTGCTTGATGGATGCTTGGAGGTTGGTCTATTGGCATATGGTATCGGTTTCTACTACTTATGGCCTTGGTTTCTCAGTTGTCATCAAATATTTTGTATGTCTACTCAGTGGGAGAAGTGTGCTTAAGTTGGGCTTAGCATGGTTTCACCCACAGTTGGTGGGACATTCTAGAACGGATCATTCAGTTTTGAGAGGTTGTACTTCGGACTCATGACCATTGGTTTTGAGGGTCATCCGGATCAGTTAGTGGCTTGGTAGAGATTGCAGACATTAGTCATCACCATATGAGTATTCAGGTAGGCCTAATTGGGCATTGTTCATACGCTAGTCTGTGTGGATTCTCTATGGGTCAGCTTCAGTTCTTCGAGGTTAGCGTGATGTGATGGCGCAGGCAGGACTTAGATGATATTCGATGCCGTTCAAAGTTGACATCAGGGTTGGAAAGGAAAAAGGATGTTAGATTTGTAATTTGGAGTTGGTTGCATGGTTTATGCTTTTAATAGTCTTAGCCTGGTTGAGTATCTGCTTGGTTGTGCTATTTTCAGTGTGATTTCAGCATGCTATGGTTTGGGTTGACGTGTTTCAGTCATGTACAACTCAGTTGGAGGTCGATTGGTTGTTGAGGTTATGTTTTGGTTGTTTGGGAGGTGAAGTAAGGAAGTTGGGAAAATGGGATACCTTTGATAAAGTCCCTTAGAAGCATTGTCTCTTCTTAGAGGTTATCTGGGGAGTTTTACTCAGAGTATTAGGGCCTAGTACCTCATTCTCTCGAGCTTTTGGGCATTTTTTATCCGTTGACTTTTGCAGACGAAAGTTCTTTTAGTAGTGGATATTATAATAACCCTCTAGGTCATTTTCTTAATTTTTGCGCGTTTCAACATTTCGAGCCTTCCCACAGTGGCTACAGGTCATCTATGACTTTCTGGAACTATCAGTTCGGTTATCGAACAGTTTGTTTGGATGTTAGGCTCATTTTCGTATTTTGGAGCTTTTACTGTTAAGGAATTGGTCTCGGACCAAATCTCTTAGTAAACAATCTCAGATGAGAATTCCGACAGTGTCATCAGCTCTGAAAATTGATTTTAGGCTATGGGGACCCTTGGTTCAGGTCTCGAGGCTTCCAGACTCATTTTGGGCTATTGGGTGGATTTGATGAAAAACAAAATTAAGTGTGGGACCATTTAATCAAAATGATCTCGGATGAAAGTTTCGATGGTTCTATTGAGTTTGGAATGTCGAATTTGGTATGTAGCATAGTTCGTTTGCATGCATGGGGTTCCAAATGAATTTCGAGCACCTGATCGGAGTCCAGTGGGACTTAGGCTTTTGCTGATATGTAGTATCTGGTACAGCTAACCATTGACCGTCGCGATCGCGAGCCTTCCCTCTCGCTTTTGCAATGAAGGGACGACTTGACTCGGTCCATTCTCTTCTTCGTGTTCGTGAAGGCCTCACAACGTTCGAGATGGACTTCTTCTGTTGTTCATTGCATTCGCGACTCTTTCCTTGCGATTGCGATGAACTAAATTCCTGTGCTTCGCGATCGCGGCCAAGGGTCCTCGCAATCGCGATAAGTAACCCCTGGGCCTATATATAGCTGAAATCCATGATTTTCTATCATTTTCCAAGTCCCAAATCGCCATTAATGGCATTGAGAGCATAAGAACTCGTGGGGAATCATAAGTTGGAGTTGGGGATGAGTAGAGGGTGTCGAGGTGATCATTCCCCGTTAATTCCTTTGTAAGTTTCGTCCCAAGATTCATTTAATTCTTGATATTAGGTTTAGATTCCTCGGGCTTAGGGGATGATTAGACCTCGTGAAGGATTCAATTTTTGGATTCCTTTAGCGGGCCCCATGGGCCTATTTTTGACCCAATTTTGGGTTTGGAGTTTTATATTTCAATATGGGTATCATTTTACTTGTAATAACATATAGGTTACTATTTTGATAGTGTGATGTTGATTCAGGATCTTTGAGCAAGGATGGACGATTTATGGATGATTCAAGATTTGCGGTTCGACATCGAGGTAGGCTTCGGTCTACTTTTCTCTATGAGATTGTGTAAAGTATAGATTTTATGCTAGGTAGGGATTATAGGATATGATTATGAATAGTATATTATGACTTAGCCTATCTAGGGAATTTGGGGTAAAAATGTGACCCGAACCTTAGCATAGGATACTTGTCATAGCCATAGAATTCTATTAACTTTGATTATAAGCATGTTAACCATAGTAAATGATTAAGGATCATGTGGTATGAGATTTACCATTTGACGTAGTGATTTGGCCGGTATTTTCCCGATTAGATCCTTGTAGTGGCTTTATGCCCTTGATTACTGTGGTTTTTCGAGTGATGTTTTGGAAATTAGACTGAGGGTGATTCCGGTCTGTGGCTTATCCACTCTTGTACCACTACTATTTACTTTAGTCGAGAGAGATTCCGACCCTTTCCATATTATTACATCGATTTAGTCCCAAACTTGATCTCAGGTAATGAATTTATAGACTTACACTCTTTTAGTCACGGTTCGAGTTCGTGCACTTATTATTTAATGTACACTCTTTTAGTCACGGTTGAGTCCGTGCACTTATTATGTAATGTACACTCTTTTAGTCATGGTTCGAGTCCGTGCACTTATTATGCAATGTACACTCTCTTAGTCACAATTCGAGTCCGTGTACTCATTACATATGTAAATATCTCTCTCTCTCCGGTAATAGATGGAGTAGATAGATTATGATGATTATTGAAAGTCCTGGTTCGGGACCAGACAGTGTATACAGATATCCCGTATCCCCTATGGGCCCTTTCATTCGTGAGCCATCGTGTCGGAGAAGGATGGTCGCCGTAGGTCCTGCCTTTGCAAGCTACTAAGCTGGAGGATGTAACATCCTGTATTTTGCATGTACTTGTTCTATTGATATGGTACTTGAGGTAATCTTGTTGTATAGGTAACGAACCAAGTTTCTTAAGTGATTATATTTTAGGAGGATTTAAAGGATATTATAATGGCCCAAACATTTCAGCATGTATATGCCAAGTTAACCCAAACGGAAGTGCTTAAACGCGAGATAGTAAGGTGGTATTCTACCTCAAGAATTAAAGTGTCCAAGTGTATATAAGTATTAAGTTAAAATAAGGGGTTAAGACTTAGAATATGGAATAAAATAAGTGAGTTGCTTGCTTGACTTAAATTAAGCTAGTAGGTGACAAGTAGGTGCATCACCTACTTTGACTTATTGACCAATCTAGGAACCAAGTAGGTGCATCACCTACTAAGACTCCTTTGACCAACTTATTGGGCCAACTACACTACCACCTACTTGAATTAATTTTGGCCCAAGTTAAAAGAGAGAAAAGGAGAAGAATGGGCAGCCAAGGCCCAACAGTTTCAGATCCACAAAGGCCCACGAATAATGGGAAAGTAGGTACACCAAATACTTGATAAAATATGGCCCAAATCAGCCAAGAAAGCCGGCCAAGAGCATCTCCCTTTAAAGGGACTGAAACTAGCTCATTTGACCCATTTTAACTTAGACAAAAAATCAGCTTTCTAGAGTTTTCCCTCTTGCTCTCTCTTAGCTTCTACAACAGCCCTAAGTTTCCATTATGGTTCTTGGGATTTACTGTCAAGCCCCGTATCCCATCGGGACGTGGTTGGCACCCATAGCCGATAAGGCCTGAGAGAACCAAGCTTTACCTACAATCACTCAAATGCATGCCATACGAATCACCACTACCACGTAAGTACATAAACGGCTAATAACGGAAATCATGAACATGTGATATATAGAAACTTGACCGTCGAGGCCATCAAATCAACCGGACGTACAACTCTTTCCTTCACATTCATTTACATACCCACATACGTCTATAAAAGCCTCTAAAGGAAATACATACGTGACCAACCTAAATTCGGGACAAGCCCCGCTTTACATAATATGTACAATACCAAAATCAGTGTACAACTTGGACACAGAAATCCCCGAACCAACTGGAGCTCACCAAAGATCAGTATATGTCCTGCAGCTTACTGTGGAGGTCTACTAGAACCTGCGCCTGCAGCAAGTAAGGTAAATTCCCCAAAGGGGTTAGTACGAAGAATGTACTGAGAATGTAAGGCTCATATAAAACTACATGAGATAGAAATACTGCAATGGAAACAAATGTAAGTGAATAATCAATGTGAATAGGTCACCATTCTGTATATGTAGGGAACCATGTACATTACGTTCTTTCTTTCTCTTGCCTTTACTTTACTTCTCTTTTACATCACTCGTATACTGTCTGGGCCCTCATCATGTAGGTGTTCATTTCACCCCATGGATAAAGTATCATTGTCATGCAGGTATTCTTTTCACCTCATGGATAAGATCATATCATCATGCGGGTGTTCTTGCACCCCATGGATAAATTAACATCATCATGTGGGTGTTTGCACCCCATGGATAAAACATCATCGTCATACAGGTGTTTGCACCCCATGGATAACACCTATGAACACAATCAATATACATTACTTTATTCTTACTTCATTTCTTTACTTCTATGAGGTTAACACATAAGTGATTGCACCTTATTGGATGTTTTTGGAACATAACAATGTTGGAACATTAACAAAAGAACATGTGAGTAACAATAATTAATGACCGGAAATGGGATACCTCTATACACTTCGTAATGGAACAAGTATAACGAAAAGGTGGACACTATGTGCTGCAGAAAGATATGGAAAGAGTAACCTTACATACCTTCACTTTCAAGTATGAATACACAAGCCTATGTATGAACACAATAGTCCATCTTCTTCCTCACGTCTTACTCTACAATACAAGTTCATATCGGAACTTACATTAGCAACTAGTCACTATACAGGCGTACAAGGCGACAATGAACTATGTGACTACCATATAACATCATGTCATCCCTTACAATACAATCCACTACATTTCCATATCAACATCACCATAACATCACACACATTGACCAAAAGATCATACATCGATAGCATTTCACATCACACTTACCCTTTACGCTTTTATCTTTACCATTACGTCACAATTAATCCTTTATAACAACATATGAACAACCATAAATACTTAACACAGTACAACACGCCTCTTTACGACACTTTAAAGTCATTCAAACAACATCACAAGTTGATAATTATATCCAAAAAGGGTATAGGGGCCTTCGGGGGTTGACTAGGTACGAAAACATACAAAACCGGATCTGGGGGGGGACCTGCGCTGCCACCATCACCCAAATTTGGCTGAGGTGAATGCGCATATGCACTTTTGCAGCAGCCATAGGCATCTGCTTTGGCATCTGTGCCCGCAGGTGCCTCCGTCTGCGGGGGCGGATGCCCGTTTTGGTCCGAAATGTTTTTTTTTGGGTCTTTTCATGCCATGAATGGTACATGATCATAACCAAACTTATTTTTACATATGTTTGATCATATTAAACACCAAAATTCATCCATGGTCTCACAACACACATAACAACACCCAAAACTACACTTTATGGTCAATTCGTCACCAAATCCGTAACCAATATCGTAACAAAAATTCCAAATGTTATACACAAGGATTAAACAAAGTAAGACTATAATAACATCTCACATGTCAATATTTACTCCACCAAGTTCATTTCCTTCAAGACCACAAGTGCATATTCAAGTTCACAAGACAAACCATTCTCCGATTTAGTAAATATGTAATATTTCACACATAGTGAACTTCTCAATACTCCACCAACATAAACAACAAAATATACACCATATATTATACATAAAATATATTAATCCATCATAATAAACACTTACCAAGCCTTGTACAAAGATGATCTTGGCTCAAAGAATGACTTAGGGTTCTTGAGAGACCAAAAACAATTTTGGTAAAGTCTAGAAAGGCATGAGAGTCCAAATGTGATAAAAATCTGATTTTTCTCTCTTTATATAGTCCCTCAAGTCACTCTTATCTCTTCTTTAGCATTAAATGCAAAGGTTGATTGGTCAAATGGAGCAAATTGGAAGAATGGGTCAAAAATCTGATGTTGGGCCATGTCTTCCCTTATGATTTTGGGCTTCATTTTGGGCCCAATTGTATAGGTATTACTAATTCCCACATGAATTAATACATAATTCATCAATTCTCTCATGTTTCCATTTTCCCATAATTGTTACGGTAGTCAACTAGACTCGGGAACGTACGGGGTGTTACATTCTCTCCCCCTTAGGAACATTCGTCCTCGAATGTTAGTGTTATCATTTCAAAGTAAACAATTACAAGTTTAGGAACATTCTTCATGTCATCATATAAATATATATTCAAAGCTTATAAATACTTACTTGTCATTCTTCCCCTTGGAACAAATGAGGGTACTTGGATTTCATCATTTCTTCAGCTTCCCATGTGACCTCTTCTATTTGCTGATTCCTCCAAAGTACTTTTGCAGATGCTATATATTTATTCCTCATCCTCTTCACTTGTCTATCCAGAATGGCAATAGGTATTTCCTCATAGGTAAGATCCTCTGTAACCTGTACATTGTCAATGGGAACAATACGAGATGAATCTCCTATGCATTTTCGAAGCATCGAAACATGAAACACTGGATGGACTGAGGAAATTTCTTGAGGTAGTGCCAACTCATACGCAACTTGCCCAAATCTCTTAATAATTTTATATGGGTCTATGTAATGTGGACTCAATTTCCCTTTCTTTCCGAGCTGCATTACCCCTTTCATCGGTGACACCTTTAAAAATACCCAATCACCTATGGCGAATTCAAGTCCTCTTCGTCTAACATCAGCATATGACTTGTGGTGGATTTGGGCCATTTGTAACCTTTGTTGGATCACTTTAACTTTCTCCATAGCCTGATGAACAATATCTGGCCCAAGCAAAGCAGTTTTTCCTGCTTCAAACCATCCAATTGGTGATCTACATTTCCTTCCGTACAAAGCTTCATAAGGTGCCATTTTAATACTTGAATGATAGCTATTGTTGTAAGCAAATTCAATAAGAGGTAAATGGTCATCCCAAGTGCCTTGAAAATCTAACGTACAAGCTCGTAGCATATCTTCAAGTGTCTGAATAGTACGTTCTGCTTGTCCATCAGTCTGAGGATGGAAAGCCGTACTCAAATTCACCTGTGTGCCCAAACTTTACTGAAAAGATCTCCAAAAATGCGCTGTGAACTGTGCTCCTCTGTCTGATATAATGGAAACTGGAATACCATGCAACTGTACTATCTCTTTCACATACAACTTTCAATAATCCTCAGCTGTATAGGTGGTCTTGACTGGTAGAAAATGGGCTGATTTGGTAAGCCTGTCCACTATGACCCATATAGAATCAAATTTCCGCAATGTACGAGGCAAACCTGTGATGAAATCCATATTAATCCTATCCCATTTCCAGACTGGAAGATTGATACATTGCATGTAACCTCCTGGTTTATGATGTTCTACTTTCACTTATTGACAATTCGGGCATTGAGCGACAAACTCTGCAATGCTCTTTTTCATATTTCCCCACCAATACACTTCTTTTAAATCATGGTACATTTTAGTAGCACCCGGATGAATAGAATAGCGCGAGTGATGTGCCTCTGTCATAATTCGTTTCCTCAATTCATCTACATCTGGTACACATAACCTACCTTGGCATTAGAGTACCCCTTCTTGTGTAAGATCAAATGCCTTTGTCAAATTCTGCTGTACATTTTCCTTTAGCTGCAATAACATAGAATCCGTAAACTTCTTCTCTTTCACTTCAGCTATTAAGGAGGATTCCACTGCATTCTGCACCATAACCCCTTCTTCTGGAGATTCAATAAGGCGAACTCCCAAGCTGGCTAGTTGATACAAATCTTTGATTATCTCTCGCTTTTCAGTCAACTGACCCTTAGTGCTTTCTACTGCCTTGCGGCTCAATGCATCAGCTACTACATTTGCTTTGCCTGGATGATAAAGAATATCAATATCATAGTATTTTAAAATCTCTAACCACCTTCGCTGCCTCAAATTGAGTTCTTTCTGCTTAAAAAGATATTGCAAACTTTTGTGATCAGTATAGATATCAACATGAACTCCATACAAATAATGACGCCATATCTTTAAAGCAAAAACTACCGCTGCCAATTCAAGATCATGAGTGGGATAATTTTTCTCATGTGGCCGCAACTGTCGTGAGGCATATGCTATGACATTACCATGTTGCATCAATACACATTCGAGGCCAACCTTGGAAGCATCACAATACACTGCATAACCTTCAGTACCTTCGAGAAGCACTAAAACTGGTGTGGAGGTTAATTTATCTTTCAACTTTTGGAAGCTTTTCTCACACGCATCATTCCACTAAAATTTTACTGCCTTATGTGTAAGCTTTGTTAACAGTGCAGCAATAGAGGAAAAACCTTCCACAAATCTCCTGTAATAACCTGCCAGTACAAGAAAACTATAAATTTTTGTGGGTGTCGTAGGTCTTGGCCAATTTTTCACTGCCTCAATCTTTTGTGCATCAACCTGTATCCCTTCATCTGACACAATGTAGCCCAAGAATGCAACTGATTTTAACCAAAACTCACATTTAGAGAACTTGGCATACAACTTACGCTCAAGGAGAATCTGTAGCACCTGCCGTAAGCGATTAGCATTGTCCTCTGGTGATCTTGAATAAACCCAGATGTCATCTATAAACACTATGACGAACACGTCTAGAAATGGCTTAAACACCCTATTAATTAGATCCATGAACACAGCAGGTGCATTTGTTAGTCCAAATGACATAACTAAAAATTCATAATGGTCATACCGTGTTCGGAAAGCTGTCTTGGGTACATCTTGTTCTCTAACTCTGACTTGGTGGTAACCCGACCTCAAGTCGATCTTTGAAAAACACTTGGCACCCTGTAACTGATCAAACAAATCATCAATTCGAGGGAGGGGATATTTGTTCTTGATCTTTACCTTATTCAATTGCCGATAGTTGATGCACATTCTTAACGTACCATCTTTCTTCCGTACAAATAATACCGGTGCACCCCACGGGGACACACTAGGTCTAATGAAGCCTTTGTCCAGCAAATCTTTCAATTGCTCCTTCAATTCACGCAGTTCTGCTGGAGCCATTCTATATGGGGGAATAGAAATAGGCTGAGTGCCTAGAATCACATCAATGCCAAATTCTACTTCCCATTCTGGGGTTAAGCCTGGAAGATGATCTGGAAATACATCTAGAATTTATTGACCACTAGAACCGACTGCGGAGTTAGTGGTTCCACTTCAGTATCTTTCACCCGTACTAAATGACATATATAACCCTTGGCAATCATTTTTCTGGCTTTCAAATAGGAAATGAATCTTCCTCGTGGTGCCCCTACGTTACCCTGCCATTCAAGAACATTTTCCTGCGGAAAACAAAAATGCACCTTCTTGGCCCGACAAGCCACCGTGGCATAACAAGAAGCCAACCAATCCATTCCTATTATCACATCAAAATCCACCATGTCTAGTTCAATGAGATCGGCCAATGTATCATGACCACACCCAGTTACTACACAATTACGATATACTCTTTTTGCAACAATACATTCACCGACCGGTGTAGACACTTCAATTGATTTAATTAATAATTCTGGTGACTTCGCAAATTTTGCAGCAACCAATGGAGTAACATAGGAAAATGTAGAACCGGGGTCAATCAATGCATATACACAATATGAGAATATGGATAGTGTACCTGTGACAACATCAGGAGAAGCCTTTGAATTCTGTCGGTCCACTAAAGTATAAGTGCGATTCTGGGCTCCACTGGAACTAGCTGCTCCTCCAGCACCTCTACCACAACCGGCAGGCTGTACACCTTGACCTAAGGAAGGAACCGATGCTGATGATGCCACAGTGGACCCCACAGGTCGTACCATACTACCCAAGCCTCATCGTGGGCAGTCTCTCATTATGTGACCCGGCATACCACACCAATAACAAGCAGTCATCCCCATCCGACATTCACCTACATGAAATCGTCTGTAAAACTGGCACAGTGGGCGAGAAGACCCTGTTGTCTGTGAATCTGGCATCCTACTACTCTGCCCCATATGACTGCCCTGAATCCTCGGGAGTAAGACGGAGCGCCTGCTGTGGAATAAGAGAATGCGGGTCTACGTGGTCTACTAAAACCCCATGGCCTAAACTCTCCTTGGGATGCCATAAACTGTCCCTCCGATCTAGCCCTTTTTGATGGCCCTCTCTCAGAGTCCTGTATTCCCCTTCTTTGCCTCTAGTCCTCCTTTTTCTGTGAAAAGGCCTGAATTCTCGCTATGTCCATGTCTTTGTTCAAGGCAGCAATGGTGCAATCCCTTACCAAGTATGGCTCTAACCTGTCCACATATCTATGGACTCTGTCTGTCATCGTAGCCACAACATTTGGCGCATATCGAGCCAAGGAATTAAATTGCAAACTATATTCTCTGACGCTTAAATTTCCTTGATGGAGATTTAGAAACTGATCCGCACGTGCCTCACGGATATCATAGGGCAAGTAATGGTCAAGGAAAGCCACTTTAAACTCTTCCCACGTAGGTGGATTTGCACCAATATCACGGGATTTCTTCCAATCCTCGTACCACAATATCGCTTCCCCTTTCAATCTGTATGCAGCAAGTTCAACTGTCTCTACCCCCGTCATGTGCATAACCTCCAAGGCCCTCTGAATTTGATCCACGAAGTCCTATGGATCTACTTTCGGATCTGACCCTGTGAATATAGGAGGGTCCAGTTTTAGAAAATCCTGTGTTCTGCGACTCACCACTCTAGCTGCATCATCATCATATGTCATTGGACCTGCTCGTCCTTGACTTTGTGCTGCCACTAACTGTGTCAACATATGTACTGCATTTCTAAGGTCCGTATCTGTGGCGTTAATTGGTGGTTCTACGGGTACTTCTCTACCAACTGGCTCTTCTGGAGCTGGAAAAGTAGAGGAAGACTGCGATGAGATTTCAGTATTTGCCCCACCCTGACTAGCTTGGTTAGGTGGTAATCTACTCATCCCTTCTTGAGCAGGCATATCCACCTGCTTACCTTTGTCTCTACCTCTTCTCGTGACCGGCATGGTTACTATATCAAAGAGAAACATTTACCATGGTCAGATTTCAATTCAACTTACATCGCTGGCTATTGTATGATCTAGAAGTGAAGAAAAGAAACAATATCCTAAATGTCCCGTAGCCTCCTACTTATAAATGTGGTGCACAACACATCGATAAGTAAGACTCTACTCAGACACGGCTTTGTAGACACCCTTAGAACGACCTGCTCTGATACAACTTTTGTCACACCCCGAATCCCATCGGTACGTGGTTGGCACCCATAGCCGATAAGGCCCGAGAGAACCAAGCTTTACTTACAATCACTCAAATTCATTCCATACGAATCACCACTATCACTTAAGTACATAAACGACTAATAACAGAAATCATGAACCTATGATATATAGAAACTTGGCCGTCGAGGCCATCAAATCAACCGGACGTACAACTCTTTCCTTCACATTCATTTACATACCCACATACGTCTACAAAATCCTCTAAAGGAAATACATACGTGACCAACCTAAATTCGGGACAAGCCCCGCTTTACATAATATGTACAATACCAAAATCAGTGTACAACTTGGACACGGAAAGCCCTGAACCAACTGGAGCTCACCAAAGATCAGTATATGTCTTGCAGCTTACTGTGGAGGTCTACTAGAACTTGCGCCTGCAGCAAGTAAGGTAAATTCCCCAAAGGGGTCAGTACGAAGAATGTACTGAGTATGTAAGGCTCATATAAAACTACATGAGATAGAAATACTGTAATGGAAACAAATGTAAGTGAATAATCAATGTGAATAGGTCACCATTCTGTATATGTAGGGAACCATGTACATTACGTTCTTTCTTTCTCTTGCCTTTACTTTACTTCTCTTTTACATCACTCGTATACTGTCTGGGCCCTCATCATGTAAGTGTTCATTTCACCCCATGGATAAAGTATCATCGTCATGCAGGTATTCTTTTCACCTCATGGATAAGATCATATCATCATGCGGGTGTTCTTGCACCCCATGGATAAATTAACATCATCATGCGGGTGTTTGCACCCCATGGATAAAACATCATCGTCATGCAGGTGTTTGCACCCCATGGATAACACCCATGAACACAATCAATAGACATTACTTTATTCTTACTTCATTTCTTTACTTCTATGAGGTTAACACATTAGTGATTGCACCTTATTGGATGTTTTTGGAACATAACAATGTTGGAACATTAACCAAAGAACATGTGAGTAACAATAATTAATGATCGGAAACGGGATACCTCTATACACTTCGTAATGGAACAAGTATAACGAAAAGGTGGACACTATGTGATGCAGAAGGATACGAAAAGAGTAACCTTACATACCTTCACTTTCAAGTATGAATACACAAGCCTATGTATGAACACAATAGTCCAGGTTCTTCCTCACGTCTTACTCTACAATACAAGTTCATATCGGAACTTACATTAGCAACGAGTCACTATACAGGCGTACAAGACGACAATGAACTATGTGACTAACATATAAAATCATGTCATCCCTTACAATACAATCCACTGCATTTCCATATCAACATCACCATAACATCACACACATTGACCAAAAGATCATACATCGATAGCATTTCACATCACACTTACCCTTTACGCTTTTATCTTTACCATTCCGTCACAATTAATCCTTTATAACAACATATGAACAACCATAAATACTTAACACAGTCCAACACGCCTCTTTACGACACTTTAAAGTCATTCAAACAACATCACAAGTTGATAATTATATCCAAAAAGGGTATAGGGGCCTTCGGGGGTTGACTAGGTACGAAAACATACAAAATCGGATCTGGGGGGGACCTGCGCTGCCACCATCACCCAAATTTGGCTGAGGTGCGTGCGCATATGCACTTTTACAGCAGCCAGAGGCATCTTCTTTGGCATCTGTGCCCTCAGGTGCCTCTGTCTGCGGGGGCGGATGCCCGTTTTGGTCCGAAATGTTTTTTTTTGGGTCTTTTCATGCCATGAATGGTCCATGATCATAACCAAACTTATTTTGACATATTTTTGATCATATTAAACACCAAAATTCAGCCATGGTCTCACAACACACATAACAACACCCAAAACTACACTTTATGGTTAATTCGTCACCAAATCCGTAACCAATATTGTAACAAAAATTCCAAATGTTATACACAAGGATTAAACAAAGTAAGACTATAATAACATCTCACATGTCAATATTTACTCCACCAAGTTCATTTCCTTCAAGACCACAAGTGCATATTCAAGTTCACAAGACAAACCATTCTCCGATTTAGTAAATATGTAATATTTCACACATAGTGAACTTCTCAATACTCCACCAACATAAACAACAAAATATACACCATATATTATACATAAAATATATTAATCCATCATAATAAACACTTACCAAGCCTTGTACAAAGATGATCTTGGCTCAAAGAATGACTTAGGGTTCTTGAGAGACCAAAAACAATTTTGGTAAAGTCTAGAAAGGCATGAGAGTCCAAATGTGATAAAAATCTGATTTTTATCTCTTTATATAGTCCCTCAAGTCACTCTTATCTCTTCTTTAGCATTAAATGCAAAGGTTGATTGGTCAAATGGAGCAAATTGGAAGAATGGGTCAAAAATCTGATGTTGGGCCATGTCTTCCCTTATAATTTTGGGCTTCATTTTGGGCCCAATTGTATAGGTATTACTAATTCCCACATGAATTAATACATAATTCATCAATTCTCTCATGTTTCCATTTTCCCATAATTGTTACGGTAGTCAGCTAGACTCGGGAACATACGAGGTGTTACATTTACCTTTCTTCCAAGCTAAAGGTAAGTGGACATATCATAATCTTATCTGAAAAAGACTATGGAAATTATGTTCTTCATATTTAAATTCTAAGACAACCCTCTATAAGTTTGGCAGTCCCATTTTTCTTGGTTATTGAGAGATTTTATCTTCTCCTTTGGTTTGTGTGTGAAGGAACCAAGATATTGAAGAAATACAAGTTAAGAGAATAAACTATCACAAAATTAAGGTAAGGCTACTACCAATTTTTGCCCCCTTCCTATATACATGTTTTGGTGGAGCATTGTGTGTATATTGTTGTCAAGAACTCAGGGGATGATGAGTTCAATAATTGGTTGCTATGATAAAAGATATTGGGACTGTTTTAGGAATTGTGTTATGTGTATATGTTGGGTACAGCTTGGTTGATGTTGGGAAAGGATGTAACTAACTGGTATTGAATTATAGACGGAGGATATGGTGATACACGACCGAACTGAATATTATGTAAGCCTACTTCCCACTCCAGTTTGTATACTGTTTTGAGGGTGTAATGAGGCTAAAGTTGTTTCAAGGGACGTTCTAAGGATTTGTATGGTATGTGAATGTAATTGGAGGAGTAATGGTTGAAAGAACACCCTTGAATAAATTAATTACGGGCTTACTGCTCGGCTACTGTTTTGGTAAGGTTAAGTGGCTTAAATGTGTTGAGTAACTACTAATACTAGTTTTACCACTTACTTTATTATAGATAAGTAGTCCAAGGGGCAGGAGGTTAATATGGGGTAATATCGGAGTTGTACAACAAGGTATGTAAGGCTATTCAATTCTATGTTCTTTGGCATGAAATCTAATACATGATGTTACATTTGCTCCCTATGTCATTGTTACTGCCTTAAATGCGTATTCATATGTCTCTTCACTACCGATTCATAGTTTAAAACTCAATAATGTTATGACCACCAAAAGAACAATCTGAAAGATTAAAGAAATGATGTAATGCGAATTTGTATATTCTTGGGTGGTATCCTAGGGGTGGAAGGAACACCTAGCATGGGTCAATCCCAATATCACAGGTGGTAGCCCAGGGGTGAAAGGAAAGCCTAGCATGGGTCGATCCTAATTTGTGTATTTATGAGGACTGTATGCCAAGGGTTAAAATACCTAGCATGGGTTATCCTCTTTTACCACAGATCAGTTGGTCATTTGTATCATATGCTTTACAATTTCATAATTTAAAGAAGGATAAAGAAAAGTAAAAGATGTAATGTACATGATCCCATAAATATAAGCAAAGGTGGGCTTTTATTCTTATCTATCCAGTTATATATTGATATCTGATTTTATTAAGGTCTTGTCTTACCTATGGTCACTTTATGCGTTACATACTCAGTACATTCTTTCATACTGACGTCCCTTATAGGGGCACTATGTTTCATGCCGCAGGTACAGGTACTCTAGCTAGTAGACCTCCTCAGTAGGAGCACAGGATACTCATTTGTGGTTGGTAACCTCCAAGTTAATTCGGGGCTTTACCGAGTCTTTGGTATATATTTTGGTATTGTATAATAGTTAACGATAAGGCGGGGCCTGTCCCGACCTAGGCCATGTTTGTCGATCTTATAGAGGCTTTGTAGACTAGTGTAGAAAGTGCAGTTATGTTTGGTTCCTTAACAGTTGTTGTCTCAACGGCCAAGTCACGTATATATGTTTTGGGCCTATCTTTATGTTAGTCTTTTATCATTGCTATAGCTTGTATATATTTCTCAAAGCCCTATTACTATTATAGTTATTTGCTTGGACAGTAAGATTATAAGTTGGTTCTCTCGAGTCTTTAGGGCGTCAGGTGCCTGTCCATCTCAATAGGATTTGAGGTGTGACAAAAGTGGTATCAAAGAAGGTCATCCTAGTGAGTCTACAAAGCCGTGTTTATGCCGAGTCTTGCTTATGGGTGTGTTGTGCACCACATCTATAAGTAGGAGGCTACAGGACATTTTGGAGCTGTTTCTTTTTCTTCATTTCTTAGATAGTGTGATAGAGCCAATAATGTAGGATGATTTGTATTTAAACTTGAATAATTTTTTTCTCTATATAGTGAAGGAGTAAGAATAACAGTAAGCAAGTGGATATGGATGACAGAGAAGGGACCAGCAAGTAACCACCTAGACAAGCTAATCAATGTGAGGCTCAGAATGAGTTTGCATCATGGACTTCTTCTACTCTTCCATCTCTAGAAGAACTAAGAAGGAGAGGAGTAACCCCAGAATCACCTATTAATGCTACTGAGCAAGATTTAAGAAATGCGGTGCAATTGTTAACTCACATAGTTGTTGTACAAGGTCAAGGTCAAGGACAAGCTGGTCCAATTATGGGTACTAGTGGTGCAGATAGGGCAGCTATTCTATGGACACAGGATTTCCTTAAGTTGGACCCTCCCACATTCACTGGGTCAGATCTTAATGAAGACGCACAAGACTTTATTGATCAAATCCAAATGGCTTTAGATGTCATGCATGTATCTGATAAAGAGATGGTTGAGCTAGTAGCGTATAGATTAAAATGGGAGACTATATTATGGTATGAAGATTGTAAATGATCTAGGGGTACAGGTGGACCTTCAGCTAATTGGCAAGTGTTTAAAGCAGAAATTATTGATCATTACCTTTCATTTGAGATCCGAGAGGCCCGGGCAGATCAATTTTTGAATCTTCACTAAGGGAATATGAGCGTGAGGGAGTACAGTCTTCAGTTTAACTCTTTGGCCAGGTATGATCCTAATGTAGTAACTACTATGGAAGATAGAGTTCATCGATATGTGGATAGATTGGATCTGTATCTAGTTAGAGATTGTACTATTGCTGCCTTGAATAAAGACATGGATATATCAAGGATACAAGCTTTTGCACAGAAAATAGAAAATCAAAGACAAAGAAGAAGGACACAAGAGCCAGAAAGAGGGTACTCCAAGAGGGCTAGGTCTGTGGGGCAGTTTATGCCATCCCAAAGTGAGTTCAGGCCTCGATTTTTAAATAGACCTCCTAGGCCACCATATTACTTTACAACAAGTGCTCCACCCTGATTTCAAGGGTTTAGGGGCAGTCAATTTAGGCAAAGAAGTGAGAGCCAAGGTTCTGTTGTGGGAAAACCAGAGCATGGAAGCATGAGCCAATAAAGACCTCTTAGATAGCCTTGTAAACAATGTGGGAGACATTATCTAGGTGCATGCTGGTTTGGGACAAATGTTTCTTATTGGTGTGGTACACAGGGCCATATGATGAAAAATTACCCTCGAAGGGGCATGGGTGGTATGGCACAAACTACTGGATTATCTATCGCATCATCATCTTCGATGCCTTCTTTTGGTAGGGGTCAACAGATGCCTACTGGTCGTGGTATAAGTGGTAGAGGAGCAGCTAGTTCTAACGGAGTCCAAAATAGAACATATGCTCTAGCGGGTAGATAGAATTTAGAGGCTTCTCTTGATGTGGTTACAGGTACATTGTCCATCTTTTCACATAATGTATTTGATCCAATCTCTACACTATCATATGTCACTCCATTGATTGCTGGAAAGTTCAAAAGAACACCAGAATCACTGGTTAAGCCATTTGAAGTGTCTACACCAGTTAACGAGTCCATTATACCTAGAAGAGTTTATCATAATTGCATAGTAATTTTTTGTGATCGCGACACATTGGCTGATCTTGTTGAGCTAGAAATAGTAGATTTTGATGTTATAATGGGCATGGATTGGTTGGCTTCTTGTTATGCCACAGTAAATTGCCGAGCTAAGAGGGTGCATTTCCATTTTCCAAAAGATGCAGTCCTTGAATGGAGAGGTAATATTGGAGCACCAAGGGGTAAGTTTATTTCTTATGTTAAGGAAAAGAAGATGATGTACAAAGGGTACATATGTCATTTAGTGAGGGTGAGAGATATAGAAGCGGAGTCACCGACTCTTCAATCCATTCAGTGGTAAATGAATTTTCTGATGTGTTTCCTGAAGAGCTTCCTAGTTTACCTCCAGAATGATAAGTAGAGTTTGGTATTGATGTGGTCCCAGGTACTCAACCTATTTCTATTCCTTCGTATAGAATGCCCCCGACAGAATTACGTGAATTGAAGGAACAATTAAAAGATTTGTTAGAAAAGGGATTCATAAGGCCTAGTATGTCTCCTTGTGGGGCGCACCCATGTTATTTGTACGTAAGAAGGATGGCACATTGAGAATGCGTATTAACTACCAACAACTGAATAAGGTAACAATTAAGAATAAATATCCCCTCCCTATAATTGATGATTTGTTTGATCAGTTACAACGTGCTAAGTGTTTCTGAAAAATCGACTTGAGGTTAGGTTATCACCAAGTGAATGTGAAAGAGAAAGATATACCCAAAACAACTTTTCGAACACGGTATGGTCATTTTGAGTTTGTGGTTATGTCATTCGTCCTAACCAATGCACGACCAGCTTTCATGGATCTGATGAATAGAGTGTTCAAGCCATACTTGGATGTGTTTGTGATAGTATTTATAGATGATATTTTGGTGTATTCAAGATTAAAAGATGACCATGCTAACATTTGCGATAGGTCTTACAGATTCTTTGTGATCGTAAATTATATGCAAAGTTCTCTAAGTGTGAGTTTTGGTTAAAATCAGTGGCATTCTTGGGGCATCTTGTATCTGATGAAGGGATAAGGGTTGATTATCAAAAGATAGAAACCATGAAGAACTGGCCAAGACCCATAACACCTACGAAGGCTCATAGTTTCCTAGGCTTGGCAGGTTATTATAGAAGGTTCGTCGAGGGATCGTCTTCCATTTCTGCACCAATAACCAAGCTAACACACAAAGCAACCAAGTTTCAATGGAATGATGCTTGTGAAAGAAACTTTCAATGTATTAAGTTAACATAAGGGGTTAAGACTTAGAATATGGAATAAAATAAGTGAGTTGCTTACTTGACTTAAATTAAGCTAGTAGGTGACAAGTAGGTGCATCACCTACTTTGACTTATTGACCAATCTAAGAACCAAGTAGGTGCATCACCTACTAAGACTCCTTTGACCAGCTTATTGGGCCAAGTACACTACCACCTACTTGAATTAATTTTGGCCCAAGTTAAAAGAGAGAAAAGGAGAAGAATGGGCAGCCAAGGCCTAACAGTATCAGATCCATAAAGGCGCAAGTATAATAGGAAAGTAGGTGCACCAAATACTTGATGAACTATTTCCCAAATTAGCCAATAAAGTCAGCCAAGAGCAGCTCCATTTAAAGGGATTGAATCTAGCTCATTTGACCCATTTTAACATAGACAAAAATTCAGCTTTCTAGAGTTTTCTCTCTTGCCCTCTCTTAGCTTCTACAGCAGCCCTAAATTTCTATTAGGGTTATTGGGATTTACCTTCCTTCCAAGCTAAAGGTAAGTGAACAAATCATGATCTTATCTCAAAAATACTATGGAAATTATGTTCTTCATGTTTAAATTATAAGACAACCCTCTATAAGTTTGGCAGTCCCATTTTTCTTGGTTATTAAGAGATTTTCTCTTCTCCTTTGGTTTGTGTGTGAAGGAACCAAGATATTGAAGAAATACAAGTTAAGAGAATACACTATCACAAAATTAAGGTAAGGCTACTGCCCATTTTTGGCCCCTTCCTATATATATGTTTTGGTGGAGAATTGTGTGTATATTATTGTCAAGAACTCAAGGGATGATGAGTTTTCAATATTTGATTGCTATGATAAAGGATATTGGGGCAGTTTTAGGAATTGTGCTATTTGTATATGTTGGGGACAGCTTGGTTGATGTTGGGAAAGGCTGTAACTAACTTGTATTGAATTATAGATGGAGGATGTGGTGATACACCACCGAACTGAATATTATGTAAGCCTACTGCCCACTCCACTTTGTATATTATTTTGAGGGTGTAATGAGGCTAAAGTTGTTTCGAGGTATGTTATAAGGATTTGTATGGTATGTGAATGTAATTGGAGGAGTAAGGGTTGAAAGAACACCCTTGAATAAATTAATTACGGGCTTACTGCCCAGCTACTATTTTGGTAAGGTTAGGTGGCTTAAATGTGTTGATTAGCTACTAATACTAGTTTTACCACTTACTTTATTATAGATAAGTAGTCCGAGGGGCTGGAGGTTAATTTGGGGTAATATCGGAGTTGTACAACAAGGTATGTAAGGCTATTCGATTCTTTGTTCTTTGGCATGAAATCTAATACATTGATGTTACATTTACTCCCTATGTCATAGTTACCGCCTTAAATGCATATTCATATGTCTCTCACTACCGATCCATAGTTTAAAACTCAATAATGTTATGACCACCAAAAGAACTAGCTCAAAGATTAAAGAAATTATGTAAAGAGAATTTGTATATTCTTGAGTGGTATCCCAGGGGTGGAAGGAACACCTAGCATGGGTCGATCCCAATATCACCGGTGGTATCCCAGGGTTGAAAGGAAAGCCTAGCATGGGTCGATCCTAATTTGTGTATTTATAAGGACTGTATGCCAAGGGTTAAAATACCTAGCATAGGTCATCCTATTTTACCACAGATCAGCTGGTCATTTGTATCATATGCTTTACAATTTCATAATGTAAAGAAGGATAAAGAAAAGTAAATGATGTAATGTACATGATCCCATAAATACAAACAAAGGTGGTATTTTATTCTTATCTATCCAGTTATATATTGATATCTGATTTTATTAAGGTTTTGTGTTACCTATGGTCACTTTATGCCTTACATACTCAGTACATTCTTTCTTACTGACGTCCCTCATGGGGGCACTATGTTTCATGCCGCAGGTACAGGTACTCCAGCTAGTAGACCTCCTCAGTAGGAGCACAGGATACTCAGTTGTGGTTGGTAAGCTAAGTTAATTCGGGGCTTTACCTAGTCTTTGGTATATAGTTTGGTATTGTATAATAGTTAAGGGTAAGGCGGGGCTTGTCCCGACCTAGACCATGTTTGTCGATCTTATAGAGGCCTTGTAGACTAGTGTATAAAGTGCAGTTATGTTTGGTTCCTTAACAGTTGTTGCCTCAACGGCCAAGTCACGTATATATGTTTTGGGCCTATCTTTATGTTAGTCTTTTATCATTGCTATATCTTGTATATATTTGTCAAAGCCCCATTTCTATTATAGTTATTAGCTTAGACAATAAAATTATAAGTTTGTTCTCTCGAGTCTCTCTCTCTCTCTCTCTCTCTCTCTATATATATATATATATATATATATATATATATATATATTTATATTTGGCATTACCATATATCTCTCTCTTTCTTGTCCATTCAAATTGTATATGTATTCTTTGGCTTTGTATACTACCATACATATAATTTTTTCACTCTTCATTGGTATTTTGACTAGTGATATACGGTATTATACTTTAGCTCATGAGACCTGTTAGAATAGGGTAGTTTACTCTTATTGCTTCGTTAGCCTCATTATGCTTAGTTTTCCTAGATAGTTGTCTGTAGTTACATTCATACCTTACATGTTATTTTATACTTGTATTATTTCTGGAGCTCAGTCGGTCGATGCCTACTAAGTTCCACGTGTTTGGTACTCATACTACACTTCTGCCGCCTGCAGATCATAGCACGAGTTATCACCATTGATGTGTACATTGTGGAGAGCAGACATGGATCGGAGATTTAGGGTGAGCTCTTGACGCTCGAAGTTGCTCCTACTCTCTCTCTTTTATTTTTAGACTTATCTATATGTTGTATTCAGAGACACCTTTGTATATATATATTTATCTTGTATTTCACTTGTACTCCTGATGTGTTAGAAGATTTTGTACTAGCTCCACCAGATTTTGGGATTGTATTAGCCTTTTTATTATATGTATTTCGTAGTTTCTTCTTTTCTCTTGGTAGTCCATTACTAGCCGTTATAGACTACGGATTGGCTTACCTACTGGTGGGCTAGAGTAAGTGCCATCATGATAAAAAATCGGGTCGTGACACATTTGTTTTGGATTAGCTTCTTCTTACAGTGACTTTTGTGTCTTGGGAATGTTATTAGTTGTTTTTCAAACTTTCGTTTAATTAAGTTTTGGAACTTATTTTTTTTCTTAAATCTTACTAATTAAATTTGTTTTGTCTAGGTGAGAAGGGTACGATTTATTCTCCCCCTAGTGGGTAGTGTGGATGTCACTCATGGTCATTTGGGTCTTGATAAAGTTGGTATTAAAGTCCTAGGTTTGTCAAATGGTTGTACAAAGACCTGTATAGTAGAGTCTTGTAGAACGATATAGACACGTCTGTACTTTTATTTGAGAGGCTACAAGACACTAGGAAAACTCAATTCTTTCTTTCTTTCGTGCTATTACTTGATTCCAATCGGTATCTGGTGATCCAAATTAGTATCTGACCTCTTTCACTCTTTATCTCATTGATGGTGAGAGCATATGCAGGTGAAACAAGGGTAGAGGCACCTAAACTTACTAATGGGGCCGTGCTTTATGGTAGAGGGTGAGTGAGAGGGGAAGGAGAGGCAGAGGATGGAGAGTAGCACTTGATAGTGATAAAGCTTAGACATCCATGGAACCATCTAGGAAGAGGTTAGAATTCCCTCTCCCATTAGAGGATATCCCTGAGGTAGCAGAGAGGGAAGTAACGCCAGTTCTAGGAGGTGCCCCGCTACTCTAATTTCATCGAATATGATTCATCAAGTCTTGGGTTTTCTGAATGGATTGGCTGGGATCGGGGTTACACCTTTAGTTACCATAGTACAATATTTGAGAGTGCAACATGCTGCTGCCATGGCTCCCCGAATGGATGAGGCTTCAAATATGGGGATCTTTTTAATGTAGGTAACAGGTTCGATGATGACCAGGGATAATCACGATTTGTTTTGTACATTTGTCAAAATGAGGCCTCTGGTCTTCCATAGTTTGGATTTTGAGGATGCATACGAGTTCATCATTGACTGTCACGAAAGACTCTATAAGATGGGAGTAGTTGAGCGGTATTGAGTTGATTTTGTCACTTTTAAGCTACAAGGTGATGCTAACTATTGGTGGATGGCCTAGGTGGAGTGTAGGGTTGCTGGGTTACCTTCGCTAACATGGAATCAATTCTATTCGATCTTTTTAGAGAAGTATGTTTCTTATACTTTGAGGGCTGGAGGAGGGATGAGTTCACCAGCATTGAGTAGGGGAATTCTTAGTTGTAACTTATGAGGCTCTATTCTATTCACTCTCTCGATATTCATTCCAGTTATTATATATTAAAGAGGAGAGGATTTACCATTATATTAAGGGGTTAAACACGAGCCTCCAGATTTTAGCTCTTCAAATGGTATCTTCTGGTAAGTCTTTTTAGGAGGTGATTGAGTTTGTCAATAGTGTATAAGGAGTGAAACAGGGGGGGGGGTATGCAAAGATGACATTGAAGAAGGCTCGGAAAGAGGGCAACTACAGTGGTTCATTCACGAGGGGTCAGAGTCCTCAAGGGTATTCTGTATGCCATATTAAGTCAGTTATGCAGATGTTAACTGAGGTTCGCCAGGGACCAGCCAACCTTCTTAAGATTTTGATGGGTATCTTACTTTGTTTGCTTCTGTTCAGTGGACCACCTTTGACTGGACTTGCAATAAGTGTCGCGAGATTGGTCATATTTAGAAGAATTGTACTAGATACAGACAGGTTGGTCAAGCTGGTCAGCCAGTGATGCGCCATGTCTACATGGCACTTTCATTGCTTAAAACAAGAAAAATATACAATAACTTGGGTGTATTTGGTCGGTATGATGTGGTTTCTGTCCTACTTTGCAGGATAATAGGTTTTGAAGGCAACAAAAAATCAAAAGGAAGAATCAAGCCCGAGAACGAAGTGTCTGAAGATGAAAGAACAAGAATCTGCACCAGAGAGAGAGTCACGACACCACTCACATGCCGTGAAGTCAACTCACGTGACGTGAGTGGCTGTCGTGAGTCATCTTCAGAGATGATTGAATGTTGTCTGATTTCCACGGCAGCACTCACATGGCGTGAGTCCACCTACGTGGCATGAAAGGGTGGCGTGAGTCAACTTTTGAAGATGTTTAATTGAGCCTGATTTCCATGACACTTACCTATGTGGCGTGACTTGGTTCCACGACACTAAGTCACGATACCGTAGAAGTTGCCGACTTTGTTCTCCTGTTTTGATTAGGATAGGATTAACCTTGTATCTATAAATAACCCTATATAGTCCTATGTTCAAGAGCTAGTCAGTACATTGTTTTGAGAGATATTTTCTATTGTTTCTAAGTTCATAAACATATTATTGGTTTTGTAATCAAAAACCCTAGATTCGAGTTTTATTCATAATTGAGATTTCAGTTCTTCTTTATTATTGTGAGTGTGCAATTATGATTTCATCTTTGAATCCTTCTTGTGTTCTTGTAATTATGAGTAGCTAAACTCATCAACTAGGGTTGTGTGAACCATGAGGAATTAATGAAATAGGTTAAGTGCAAAGCAACTCTGAACCGCTGTGAATGCATGTATTGGTATTTCCTTCGTTGTGATTGATCTTCTAACGGTTACAAACATTAGAAACTCGCCTGTATTCTAGACTTTCTCGAGAGAGAGGTAGAGATTGGGAAAAAGGAGATAACAACAGAGATTTGAAGCTATCAACCTTCATCTAATAACTTGAGCCTTAGCAAGAATAGTTATCTGAGATCTAAGACAAGGGTTAGTAGTGCGACACTCGGAGACCGAGAGGAGAAAAGTGAAATTAGTTTAACCAAGGTCGAGAGATGTTTAGATGAACATATCTTGTTAGATTTTTTATGCAACATAGCGGGATGGTTTTGTTAGCACAAGTAACTGGTGGAGTTAAGGAATCATTGGGGATCACAATCCTAGTGTGTTTCCCTTATTGTCTACAAACTCGATACAATCAACAACTGTTACTATTACTATTTATTCTCAAAGTCCCCTAGTTTTACTTACTCACCAATTACTCAGTCTAGTATTCTACACAACTTCGACATATTCCCTGTAGGATTGACCCCAACCTAGTTGGGTTTTATATTTGATACAACGACCACATTATCTTTTTTTGAAGGTATATTTTAGGCGACATCATATTTTGGCATCGTTGCCGGGGAATACGATTACAGAATTGATCAGTTTACTTGTTGAAGTTGATTGGTTTTGCTTTTCTTAATTTTATGGGCATACGTCGGTGTATGCTAAATACCAGGAGTCAAGGTAATTCCCTGATTCCACTTAATCTTGAGATAGAAAGAAAACTAAGAGCTAATCGAAGAATGGTGAATACTGACGGGGTGTAGGATCCCATAGCTGCGGGAGACATTCATAATCAACCAATTCAGCCGGTTGGTCATGAAAAATCAGACCAAACTACTGCTCGATTGACAGGAGAAGAGCAAGCTAGACAAGCTGCTCTTAGACAAGCAGATCGAGATAATCGAGCTATCCAAGAGACAGCTCAGTGACTGGCTGAGGCTGAAGAGCGAGAAAGACGACTGAGAGTGAAACCGAGACCATATGTGCTTATTTATGATGATCCTGAAGAAGAGGATGTGGCTTACTCGAGCTAATAGAGACTGGTGCCATCATTGCACCAGAGTTACCTACAGGCACTAAGTTTGACATTACCAGTGCCGTGATTCACCTGCTAAACTTAAAGGGTGTGTTTTTCGGTCTTCCTACTGAAGATCCAAACATGCATGTGATGAATTTTGTGGGGTTCTGCATATCATATAATTTGCCTGGAGTTGACCAAGAGGCTATTCGATTGAGATAAGAGGCTATTCGATTGAGATTGGTTCCATTCTCTCTAATAGGAGAAACGACTTTGTGGTTAGCAGAATTACCATGAGGATCCATTACTACTTGGCAAGAATTGAGAAATCAATTTCTGGAGAGATTTTTCCCACCTCCAAGATGCTACAGTTGAAGGATGAGATCTACAACTTCAGACAACTACATTTCGAAGCACTTTATGAGACATGGATAAGGTTCAAGAAGAAGCTACAGAATGTGCCAAATCATAGGATGAATGGTAGAAACATACTTGAAATCTTCTACAGGGCTTTAAACGTCAATACTAAGGTTGTAGCAGATACTATCACTGGTGGAGTATTTATGTGTATGAGGTGGGAACAAGCTTCAGAAATATTAGATCGTATCACTAAGACCAACTGAGGATGGCATACTCGGGAAGCAGATATGCAGGCTGGCACATATGCTATTGGAGCCTCAGCAGTACAATGGGCTTTGGACGAATCTGTAGCTCAAGAGGTTGATCAGTTGAGGACAAAAATTGGTCTTCTGGCTAAACAGATAGTGGCCAGAGATGCTGAAAAGGTGCATGCTGTAGGCGCACAAGGTAAAACATCTAGACATGAAGATTATGAATTTGATGAAGAGGCGAAGTATCTGGATCGAGAAGAGGTGGGTTTTCAAGCCAAGGGCCAAGGGTTTAATCAAGACTCTTGGAAGTCAAGGAAAGGGAATCAAGGTCGGAACTATTATGGAGACAATTACAACAAGTAGGGAAACAAAGATCAAGAACGAGACCGTGATGGTGATTGGAGATGGAAGGATGATTATAGAGAGAAGAATAGCCTTTATGTACCACCAGGAAGTCGTGATGATGAGTCTGGAAAATCAAGGATGGAGGCCCT
Source organism: Capsicum rhomboideum (assembly GCA_031232105.1). Lineage (NCBI taxonomy): Eukaryota > Viridiplantae > Streptophyta > Magnoliopsida > Solanales > Solanaceae > Capsicum > Capsicum rhomboideum. Next base: position 54,622,974 of record CP124716.1, on the reverse strand, counting down.
TCTTAATCAACTGGTCAAAGGGTCAGAGAGCCAGGAAAATTGCTTGAAGGAGATTAGGTCAGACATTTTGGGAATAAGTCAGAAAGTGGAGTCTCATTCAACTAACATTAAAAAGTTGGAGCAACAGTTCGGGCAGATATCATTGGCACTGAATCAACGTCAGCCAGGCACCCTTCCAAGCAACACCGTCCAAAATCTAAAGAATGATAGCCATTGTCTAGCCATTATTACTAGAAGCGAGAAATGTACGACAGATCCACCTATACCTGCCTACTGTGGTAAGACCAATGAGCCGATGGTTATTGATGTAGAAACTAAGTTAGAACCGAATAATTCAAAGGGCGAAACAATTCCAGATCATCATGATAATAGCAAAAAGGTGAAATCTGAAAAGAGGCAGGAAAAGAAGGCACCACAAGTACTGAAAACTATCCCACGACCTTCTCCTCCCTTTCCTCAGAGGTTGAAAAAAAAGGCTGAGGAAGGCAAATATTAGAAGTTTATCACAATATTGAAGGAGCTGTCAGTAAATATCCCTCTTGTTGAGGCATTGGAGCAGATGCCAGGTTATACGAAGTTCATGAAAGACTTGGTGAAAAAGAAGAGAACTGTCAGTTTTGAGCCAGCAGATAACTTACATCATTGTAGTGCAGTTGCTTCACGTTCCCTAGTTGAAAAGAAGGAGGATCCAGGAGCTTTCATATTTCCTTTTACTATCGGGTCCTACAACTTTACTAAAGCACTTTGTGATTTGGGTGCTAGCATTAACTTAATGCCGTTAGCCGTTTTCAAGCAGTTGGGGTTGGGAGCACCAAAACCAACCTCTATGAGACTTCTCATGGCCAATAAAACTGTGAAAAAATTGGTGGACATTCTGTATGATGTTTTGGTAAAGGTTACATCTTTTATATTTTCGGTTGACTTTGTAATCCTAGATTGTGAAGTTACTTTGAGGTTCCCATCATATTGGGAAGACCATTCCTTGCCACTGGTCGTGCATTGGTCGACATGGAAACAGGGCAGATGAAATTCAAGTTAAATGATGAACAGGTCACTTTCAATGTTTTTCGTTCAATGAAGCAACCAAGAGATAAGCGGGTGATTTCGGTAATAGATGTGGTTGATGATAGTGATGTTGTTGTGTCTCTTGAAGAAAGGTTGGGGGTAGAAGCTCTTGCAGCCGTGATTTTGAATTTTAATAGAAACTGTATTTAGGCATATGATGAGATGGTTGGTGCACTCACTGGGAAGGGAGCATACACTTATGCTCCAAAGAAACTTGATCTCAATTTGAAGAATAGGGTGACTCCACCATCTCGTCCGCCTATTGAAGAGCCTCCAGTTTTGGAGCTTAAGGCTCTTCCGGCTCACCTTCGCTACACATTTTTGGGAGCCAACAATACCTTGCCTGTGATTATTTTTGCTAAATTAGTGTAGTGGCAAGTAGAGGCTATGGTATCAGTATTGAGAAGATTTAAGAGGGCCATTGGTTGGTCCATTACTGATATTATAGGAATTCCACCCGACATTTGCACTCACAAAATTCAACTTACTTCTCAGTGCATACTGAGCGTTGAGCATCAACGTCATCTAAACCCACCTATACAAGAGGTTGTGAAGAAAGATATCATCAAGTGGTTAGATACAGGAGTGGTTTACCCTATTGCTGATAGCAAGTGGGTGAGCCCAGTTCAGTGTGTGCCAAAAAAGGTAGGAATCACTATGGTTCCAAACGACAAAAATGAGTTGATTCCAATGAGTCCGGTTACTGGATGGAGAGTTTGCATGGATTATCGAAAGCTGAATTCTTGGACAGGAAAAGATCATTTTCCTATGCCCTTCATGGATTAGATGTTACATCGTCTTGCTGGTAGAGGATGGTATTGTTTTCTTGATGGCTATTCGGGGTATAATTAGATTTTCATATCCCCCGAATACCAAGAGAAGACCAATTTCACTTGTTCATACGGGACATTCACATTTAAAAGGATGCCCTTCAGTTTGTGTAACGTACCGACCACTTTCCAACGCTGCATGATGTCTATTTTCTCCGACATAGTGGAAGACACTATTGATGCTTTTATGGATGATTTTTCTGTTGTGGAAGACTCATTTGATGGTTGTTTGGCACACCTTGCTAATGTGCTGTAAAGATGTGAGGAGTGCAACTTAGTGCTGAATTGGGAAAAATGTCACTTTATGGTCAACGAGGGTATCGTACTGGGGCATCAGATTTCAAAGAAAGGCATTGAAGTGGATAAGGTGAAGATTGAGGTAATTGAGAAGATACCTCCACATATCTCCGTGAAAGGTATTCGAAGTTTTTTAGGTCATGCTGGCTTTTATAGAAGATTCATCAAGTATTTCTCTAAGATTGCACATCCTTTATGCAAACTTTTAGAGAAAGAGGTGAAGTTCGTGTTCGATGAGGCATGCCTACAAGCATTTGAGTGTCTTAAAGAAAAGTTGGTTTCAGCCCCTATTATTCTACCACCAGATTGGATGATGCCTTTTTAGGTTATGTGTGATGCTAGCGGAGTGGCTTTGGGTGCAGTCCTTGGCTAAAGACGTGAGAAGATGTTACATCCGATTAACTATGCTAGCAAAGTGCTTAATCCAGCTCAAAAGAATTATACTATGACTGCGTAGGAATTATTGGCAGTGGTATTTGCTTTTGAGAAATTCAGATCTTACTTGATAGGTACGAAGGTGATTGTGCATACAGACCATGTAGCTCTTCGGTATCTTATGTCAAAAAAGGATGCTAAGCCAAGATTGATTCGGTGGGTACTTCTATTGCAAGAATTTGACTTTGAAGTCAAGGATTGTAAGGGAATCGAAAATCAAGTAGCTGACCATGTTTAAATTAAGGTATGATCTTGAGATTGATGATACTTTTCCAGATGAGAAAGTACTAGCAACATCTCAAGACTTAATCCCTTGGTTTGCTGATTTTGCCAACTTTTTAGCAAGTGATCTAGTTCAAGAAGATATGTCGTATCAGCAGAGAAAGAAATTCATGCATGAGGTAAGAAAATTCTTCTGGGATGAGCCGTATTTATTTAGGGTGTGTGCAGATGGCATGATTCAAAGATATGTTCCATAGGTCGAGATGATGAGTATTTTGGAAGCATGTCATTCACCTCCAGTTGGGGGTCATCATGGAGCTACGCGAACTGCCCATAAAATCTTGCAATGTGGGTAATACTGGCCCAGTATTTACAAAGATGCTCATGATTATGCTCGTGCTTGTGACCAATGTCAAAGGCAAGGGAATATCTCATGCAGACACGAACTTTCCATGACAACTATACTTGAGCTTGAATTGTTCGACGTGTGGGGAATTGACTTTATGGGCCTTTTTGTGAGCTCACATGGATGAAATACATCTTGGTAGCTATCGACTATGTGTCTAAGTGGGTGGAGGCAATTGCGCTTCCTAATAACGAAGGAATAAGTGTAACAACATTCTTGAAAAAGAACATATTTTCACAATTCGGTACACCCCGAGTTATCATTAGTGATGGAGGATCCCACTTCTGCAATCGTCTGTTCAAGGCCCTGCTTGAAAAATATGGTATTAAACATAAGGTGGCAACACCATACCATCCTCATACAAGCGGGCAAGTTGAGGTGTCAAATCGTTAGATCAAGTCTATTTTGGCAAAAACGGTGAACGCCAATAGGACTGATTGGGCTCGAAGATTGGATGATGCATTATGGGCATATCGAACTGCTTTCAAAATGCCAATTGGTGCATCACCATATCAGTTGGTTTTTGGAAAATCTTGCCATTTGCCTGTCGAACTTGAACATAAGGCTTTATGGGCTTTGAAAAGGTTGAATTTAGACTAGAGTGAAATGGCTAAATTGAGACTTGACCAGATGAATGAGATGGATGAATTTTATCTCCGGACTTATGAAAGTTCAGCTATATATAAAGAGAAGATGAAATTCTATCATGATCGTCGCATTGAGAACCGAGAGTTTCACCCGGGAGATTTGGTGCTACTTTATAACTCCAAGCTTCGCTTGTTTGCTGGAAAATTAAAGTCCAAATGGTCCAGACCATCCATGGTGGTTAGGGTATTCCCACATGGAGTAATTGAGCTAAAAGGAGAGGATAATGTTCTATTCAAGGTCAATGGGCAGCTTGTTAAGAATTATGTGGGAATCATGGAAGAAATAAGGACATGTGAGGAACTTGAGCTTGATAAAGTCTAAGTAGTCAAGCTAGTTATGTCGTGCCACAATGTTAAATCAAGCTCTTTATGGGAGGCAACCCATAGGCTGATTGGTGAAGTCTGAGTATCCAAGTTAGCCGAGTCATGCTGCGACGTTAAATTAGGCATTTTATGGGAGGCAACCCATAGTCTTGTTATGTGTGATCTGGTAAAGACTGAGCAATGGAGGATAAGTTAACTAGAATCTGAAAGAGTGAATGGATTATGTTCAGTTCAACTCATGACCCCTAATCACGTGACGTATGTGGACCCACGTCACGTGAGTGGTGCCGTGGAAATTAGAGAAAATATTGGTCTTTCTGAATCTTACCTACGATATGATACCCACGTGACATAGGTAGACCCACGCAATGTGGCAGGTCTCGTGAAAATCAGAAGCAAATTTAAGTAATCAAAATCTAACCTACGGCAGAGGACCTACGTGATGTGGTTCAACCCAAGTCACGTGGGTGGTCTCGTGCATGCAGAAATCCCAGGTAAGTTCATACCCGACCCGATCTAAATTAAAATATATATTGGTTCAACCCACATATGTTCGATCCAAATTCAATTCCTCTTCAAACTTCTCCACATTAAATCCTACAAATAAACCCTAATTCCCATAAGTCACCATATCCCGTACCTTCAAATTCCAACTTCCACCTCCATCTTCACTATAAAAATCCAACAAACCCGACCCCACCCTATAAATTCGAACCAAACCTGACCCAAGTACAAAATATCCGAACCCAACCCAACCCAAATACCCAAAATTCGACCCACCCACCACAAAATCCAACAAACCCAACCCTAACACCCAAATTTTGGCCAACCCGACCCAAATTTCGGCTAACCAACACCCAACTCCCTCCAACCCAACCCATAATCCGCTACCATGCCACCCAAACCTAATACCAAACATGACCATCTCAATTCTTCATCACGAATTAGAATGAAAAATCCTGAATTTCCATCTAGATTGCGTGATGAACCATCCCGATCAGATCCGAGTGGGTCTGTGGAGGAGTTTGAGATTGGACATGATGATACTGCACTCGTTACCCATACCACGAGGTTACGATCTTGGTCTCAAGCTGTTGCTCGGGCTGCCCTTTAGCCTATTCCATAGCCGGCTGCTCCTGCAGAGTCTTCTGAGTCTGCCCCCCAGTCTGAAGAGGGGGAGGTTGCTTCAGAATTGGGCTCTGTAGATGATACTACAGGTCAGGGGGCTACAGGTCAGGGTACCTCTGCGGTGGAGGCTACATCCTCTATTTCAGGTACTGGTGCACAGAGTGCTCTGACTCCCTCACAGAGTAGGGATATCCAGCGGTGGTGTGTTTAGGATATGCGATTATTTTATGATAGAGATACCGAGCGAACGGAATGGGGTGTATGTAAGAGGAGTATTATGGAGGAGTCTCGATATAGGCTTGAGGAGTTAAAGACATTGATTGATATTTGGGCTGTGTTTGAGCGGTATGGGTTTGGTTGGATAGCAGAGCCTCCTGGTCGCTATAGATTAGAATTGGTCCGAGAATTTTATGCCTCATATACTGTATCGGTTGATTTGAGTTCACCTGTTAGGTAGCGGTACAGGGATCAACCATTATTGACACATATTTTGGTTTGAGGTACCCGAGTTGATATATCTAAGTAGACCATCCACCGCTTCTTATTTTGTACAGACAGTCTACTACCAGCTACAACTACTAAGTTTGATCACCGTATGGACACTGTCAAAAATTGGATTAAGATGCGGGATGTGGATCAGAAGTTAGAGCTGCTGAAAAAAATTATGGGGTATATAGCGGAGGACGGTGTTGCTGCGAGTTGGGTGACTAGAAAGATGGATATCAAGAAGTCCACACTCTATTTTGCCGGAAGATTTTGGTGGTCAGTTGTTTGGCATCGATTGGGTCCCACTAATGCTGAAAATTCACTTATATTGGACCGGGTTGTGGTGGTAGCCAGCATCCTTGCTGGTTATGATATTCATATTGCCAGATACATCATACGGGAAATTCATGAGCGGGCCTTTTGAGACCATACCAGTATACCTTCCCCTTCTTGATCCAGAGTCTATGTGATAGGGCGGGTGTGGCTAGGCTACCTACTCTCTATCATTATATAGAGGTGACCCATATAGCGGATATTGGTTTGACGCAGCAGCGGGGATCTCACCCCATTATTCCAAGAGGGTCTCAGCCTTTCGAGTCGTCAGGAGTAGCCCTTTTTATAGGGCTTGGAGATAGAGATGAGCCGGTTAGTACACTTATTCCTATTCCAATACCGATTAGGGTACCAGAGACTATTCATGTACTAGCTAAGGGCACTGGCCCTATTGATGATGCAGTACTTGGTACTACAGATTCACCGCCTCCCTATGGTATGGTTTTAGTTTTGAGGGACTTTCTATAGCAGTTGATCGATATACAAACACAGATGTTCGAGCGGCAGACCCACACTGAGACCCAGATAGCTAAGTTAGTTTCCCAACTTAAGTCATGGGTTAAGACCACGGTAGTGGCTGCAGAGGCTAGGGTGGAGACCTGAATTACTATGACGATGGATTAGTTTATGAGGGGGCTGCATGGGAGGATTGATAGCTTTGAGGCACGGATGGCCTCCCAGATGAGTTCCACACAGGGTCCTGATATGATCGGATTGACATAGGAGGTGGAAGCATTGAGAGAGGAGGTTAGAGCTTTGGCATCGAGCAACACTCCTGTTATCCCACCTATGCCTGTTCAGGCACTGATGCGACCAACCTTTGAGGTGGATCTGTTTGCCAATGAGGAGCCTCCGATTGATAGAGGCAAGAGACCACGCAGTCTGGAGGACCAGGTTGACAGTGGTGACGAGTATGAGGGTGATCTCCGAAAAGAGGTTAAGGCCTCCAGATTGGAGTACCATACACGACAGATTGCACAGGAGCAACGGGCACGCGTTACGTCTTCTATCCAGGCACCCCCTCCATTGGATGCACCTACCAGAGTGCCCACAGAGCAGACTGATGATCCCACTGCAGGCGGGACCACTTTCGGCGCCTAGGGTGCCATAGGTATGTCTTCACTCTCTTGTATTTTATTGATAGTTGTGCACTGAGGGTAGTGCACCATTGTTAGTTGGGGGTGGGGGTGTACCACCACTTGGGGGTTTTTGTTGCCTTGTTTCTTTTCCCTTGAGTGTGCTATCATAGTAGAATCAGCATGTTTAGGGTTTTATTTATAGTATTTTTGTGTTTTTCATGTTTAATTAGGAGAAAAATAGGGGAACCTTAGTGCAGTCCTATTTTGAAGTTGATGCTTTTTGATTATCTAAAGGATACCCCTCCTAAAAATTTTGGTTTTGAATTGTGTGTGTAGTATGTTAGTTTGTGACAGCTGTTGGATCTTGTTATGACATTAGTATTATAGACAACATAACTGTAGCTAGCATTGCATAAACCAAATAGGTAGTGGCTGATAATGTAACCTTGTGCTATGTGTGTGTGAGGTCACTACTTAGTTCACTTTGTGGGTACAATCCAGAACTTAACCGGTTAGTCTTGCCTAGGTTAGAGGATAGTGGTTAGGAAAGAATCATAGGCCGTTTTTGAATAAGTCCACTTTTAGTCTAAACGCCTGACCAAATGAATTAAATATTCCTTGATCCCGATTTTGAGCCTAAATTGGCCAATTTCTTTCATTAGCCTATTCACCTTCCCATTTTAATTACAATGAACCTGTATTGGCCCTGGTCCCTCCTTGGACACTGTGTACCTCAACTCAGGCAAATAGCCTAAGTTGAGGGTGGCTATTGTAGGGGTGCGTAGATTGATTTGGGTATGAAGAAGGAGGTAATAAAAGAAAAAGAGAAAACAGATTTGGCTGTGAAGAAAAAGAAAAAAAATGTGTTGTGAAGTTTGAGAAAAATCACACCTGATATCTGAAAATAAAAGAAAGGAGAATAAGGGAGAGTAAAAATAAGAATGGTTGAAAGTTGGAGCCAAAAATAGTGTAGTGTCAAGGAGGGTTGAGTCACCATATCCATATGTACCATAGCCGTCCCCAAGCATACATTACAAGCTGAGTAAAGTCCTATAGTGATCCTAGTCCAACTATCCGAAAAAAACTAAAGCATGGAAAATAAGGGCAAGCCTATGGTATTTCATTCACACTGTTTGAACTTCTTTGTGAGAGAGAGTGTTTTGATCGAGTCCCTAATTTGAGATTCATTAGCATACTGTGAGTGCATGGTACTTCTTTGATTGTGAAAGTACATGGGTTGCATTATTAGCTGCTATTTGTTCGAATAATGTCATTTGCATATATGCTTAGTTGGTTGTTCATAATCTGGTGTCATCACTTGATCCCTTCTGTGTTATAATAATATGCTGCCTGTATACACACTGTGGTCTTGATTTGTAAATAGGAGGGGTCAAAAAAGTTTTGTGTCAAAGGAAATGAGTCGACTGCCATAAGTCCCTTAGGTTTCTCTTTATTAAGCATTGTACATGTCTGTTTTTGTTTTGTTCTCCTGAGGACATGCAAACATTCTAAGTTGAGGATGTTGATGCACCATGGTTAAATGGCATTTTTGATGCTTAAAACAAGGAAAATATGCAATAACTTGGGTGTATTTGGTTGGTATGATGTGGTTTCTGTCCTACTTTGCAGGAAAACAGGTTTTGAAGGCAACAAATGATCAAAAGGAAAAATCAAGCCCTAGAACGAAGTGTCTGAAGATGAAAGAACAAGAATCTACACTAAAGAGGGAGTCACGACACCACTCACATGACGTAAGTGGCTGTAGTGAGTTATCTTCAGAGATGATCAAATGTGGTCTGATTTCCATGGCAGCACTCACGTGGCATGAAAGGGTGGCGTGAGTGAACTTTTGAAGATGTCTAATTGAGCCTGATTTCCACGACACTTACCTACGTGGAGTGACTTGGTTCCACGACACCAAGTCATGATACCGTGGAAGTTGCCGACTTTGTTTTCCTGTTTTGATTAGGATAGGATTAGCCTTGTATCTATAAATACCCCTGTAAGTCCTATGTTCAAGAGTTAGTCAGTACATTATTTTGAGATATATTTTCTATTGTTTCTAAGTTCATAAACATATTATTGGTTTTGTAATCAAAAACCCTAGATTCGAGTTTTATTCATAATTGAGATTTCAGTTCTTCTTTATTATTGTGAGTGTGCAATTATGTTTTCATCTTTGAACCCTTCTTGTGTTCTTGCAATTATGAGTAGCTAAACTCATCAACTAGGGTTGTGTGAACCATGAGGAATTAACAAAACAGGTTAAGTGCAAAGCAACTCTGAACCGCTGTGAATACATGTATTAGTATTTCCTTCTTTGTGATTGATCTTCTAACGGTTGCAAATGTTAGAAACTCGCCTATATTCTAGACTTGCTCGAGAAGGAGGTAGAGATTGTAAAAAGGAGATAACAACAGAGATTTGAAGCTATCAACCTTTATCTAATAACTTGAGCCTTAGCGAGAATAGTTATCTGAGATCCAAGACAAGGGTTAGTAGTGCGACACTCGGAGACCAAGAGGAGAAGAGTGAAATTCGTCTAACCAAGGTCGAGAGAAGTTTAGATGAACATATCTTGTCAGATTTTGCATGCAACATAGCGGGACGGTTTTGTTAGCACAAGTAACCGATGGAGTTAAGGAATCATTGGGGATCACAGTCCTAGTGTATTTCCCTTATTGTCTACAAACTCAATACAGTTAGCAACCGTTACTGTTACTTTATTCGTAAAACCCCCCAGTTTTACTTTCTCACCAATTACTCAGTCTAGTATTCTATACAACTTTGACCTATTCCCTGTGGAATCGACCCCAACCTAGTTGGGTTTTATTTTTGATATAACGACTGCATTATACTTTTTTGGAGGTATATTTTGGGCGACATCAGTCAGGCCAGCAACAAGCTCCATGAGCTCCAGCTCCAGCAGGTAGGGGATGAGGTGTTTATGGTAAAATCCATTCTTAGGGTGGGTGTGGTAGCCACATGACGGGTAGAATTGGCAACCAGCCTAATAGAGGCGGTGGAAATACTGAAATGTGTGGTACGCAACCCGATAGAGGCGGTGCACAAGTGGGTGATTAGGGAACCATTTTTATATTTTTTTGGGCAGACTTGAGGAAGAAGCATCGAATGTGGTGATCATAGGTACTATTTTTGTCTGTATCCAGATGGCTACGATTTTATTGATCCAGATTCTACTTTCTCTTATGTGTCTATCTATTTTGCTATGGGGTTGGACATAGGGTGTGATTTACTTAATGTTTATGTTCATGTATCCACAATTGTTAGTGATGTTCCGGTTGTTTAAAGAGTTTATCATTCTTATCCTGTTACTTTTATGGGGTATAGAACGTGGGCGGATTTAGTGATTTTGGACATGGTTGATTTTGATATTATTCTGGGGATAATTAGTTATCTTCTTATCATGTTATTCTAGATTGTCACGCTAAGACATTAACTGTGGATATGCCAAAAATGGCTAGAATTGAGTGGGAGGGTGATTATAATCCTGCTCCTATGAAGATTATATCTTTTATTTATGCTAGGAGATTGATAGGAAGGGGGTGCTTAGAATTTTTAGCACATCTTCAGGACACTAGTGCAGAGGTCCTACCTATTGAGTTAGTTCCGTGGTGTGTGAGCTTTTAGAGGTGTTTCTTATAAATTTACCTATCACCCCACTAGACCGCGATATTGATTTTTGCATTGATTTAGAGTTGGATACTCATCAATTCCTCCTTATAGGCTGGCACAAGATGAGTTGAGAAAGTTGAAGGCTCAGCTACAAGAATTTCTTAGTAAAGGGTTTATCCATCCAAGTTTCTCCCTGTGGAGTACTCCAGTGTTATTTTTGAAGAAGAAGGATAGTCGTTTACATATGTTTATAGACTACCGTCAGTTGAATAAGGTTACAATCCATGATAAGTATCATTTTACCCTCATAGATGATTTGTTTGACCAGCTGCAGGGTGCATTAGTTTTTTCTAAGATTAATTTGAGGTCCATATATCATCCGTTGAAGATTTGGGTCGATGACTTCCTAAGACCACATTCCGGACCAGGTATGGACACTACAAGTTCTTAGTGATGTCTTTCAGGCTTACTAATGCCCCAACTACTTTCATGGGTTTGATGAATGGGATATTTAAGGACTATTTGGATTTGTTTATGATTGTTTTTATTAATGACATCTTAGTTTATTCTAAGAGTAAATAAGAGCATGAGAATAACCTAAGGATTGTTTTGGGCTTGTTGAAAGAGAAACAACTATATGCAAAATTCTCTAAGTATGTGTTTTTGTTGTCTTATGTGTCCTTGGGGCATGTGGTTTTAATGGAGGGAGTTATGGTGGACCCACAAAAGATTAAGGCTATTAAGAGTTGGGGTAGGCCTACTTTTATAATCGAGGTTTACAGTTTTATGGGGTTGTCTAGCTATTATCATAGATTTATAAAGGGGTTAGCCTCTATTGCTTCTCATCTGACCCGTCTAACTCAGAAGAAGGTACCATTTCATTGATCTGATGAGTGAGAGGAGAGCTTCCAAATGATCAAGAAATTACTGACTACCGCTCTCATTCTTCCATTACCAGTAGAGGGTAAGGATTTTATTATTTATTATGATGCCTCACGTTCTGATTTAAGTGTTGTTTTGATGCAGGAAAAGAACATTATTACCTATGCTTCTAGGGAGTGGAATGTGCATGAGAGGATATATGCTACACATAATTTAGAATTGGTTGCAGTAGTGTCCACTCTTAAAATATGGAGGCACTACCTGTATGGGGTTCGTTGTGAGGTGTTTACTGACCATCATATTTTATAACATATATTCACATAGAGAGATCTGAATTTGAGGCAGCGTAGAAGGATGAAGCTTCTCAAGGATTATTATGTTACCATTTTATACCATCTGGGTAAGGCTTATATTGGTCGATGCTTTGAGTAGAAAGACTGAGAGTACAGGTAGCCTGGCTTATTTGAAGGCTACCAGGCGTTCGTTGGCTAGAGAGATTCAAAATCTAGCTAATAATTTTATGTGTAGATGTCTCTATTTCTTGATCTGATCAAGTCTAGACAGTTTGAGGATGCTAAGCTGAGCAGAATTCATGATAAGGTATTATAGGGTGAGGCTATGCAGACTGTGATTGATGTTGAGAGAGTTCTGAGAATAAAGGGGCCAGTATGTGTGCCCTTTGTTGATGATTTAATTCCTACTATCCTTGCAGAGACTCGTAGTTTGAAATATTCTATACAACCTAATGTGACCAAGATGTATTATCACCTAAGACAACACTATTGGTGCGGTAGGATAAAACATGGCATAGTTGATTTTGTCTCCCAATGTCAGAATTGCCAGTAGGTAAAATATTAGCATCAGAAACTTGGTAGGACACTTCAGAGGATGCCCATTCCTGAATGGAAGTGGGAAAGAATAGCAATGCATTTTATGGCTGGTCTTCTAAAGACCTTGGGAAGGTTTGATTCGATATAGGTCATGGTTGATAAGTTGTTCGGTCGCATGGAGTTCCCATCTCTATTGTCTCAGATAGGGGTATTTAGTTTATCTATAATTTTTGGAGTAAATTGCATGAGGAGTTGGGTACTAGGTTGGCCCTTTATACATCATTTCACCCTCATATGGATGGGCAGTTTGAGCGGGCAATTTAGGTATTGGAGAATATGCTCCCTACATGTGTGATGGACTTCGGAGGTCATTAGGATTAATTTTTTCCATTGCCGTAGTTTGCGTGTAATAACATCTACCACTCAAGCATTGATATGGCTCAGTATGAAGCATTTTATGGGAGAAAGTGTAGATCTCCTATTGGCTGGTTTGATGCTTTTGAGGTAAGACAGTGGGGTACTGACCTTTTCTAGGGAATCATTGAAGAAGGTGAAGTTGATCCAAGATAAGCTTCTTGTGGCTTAGAGTAGACAGAAGGAATATGCAGATTACAAGGTGAGATATATGCACTTAATGGAAGGTGAGCAAGTGTTGCTCAAGGTTTCACCCATGAAGGGTGTTATGAGATTTGGTAAGTGAGGTAAGCTCAATCCAAGGTATATTGGATCGTTCGAAATTCAAAAGTGTGTAGGGCCGGTGGCCTATATATTAGTTTTGCCTCCAATTTTGTCTGGAGCTCACCTCATATTTCATGTGTCCATACTAAAGAAGTATCATGGTGATGGTAATTACATTGTTCGCTGAGATTCGATCTTGCTGGATGAAAACCAATCTTATAAAGAGGAACATATGGCTATCATAGATAGAGAGGTGCACAGATTGAGATCAAAGAAAATTGTGTCTATGAAGGTCCAGTAAAAGATTCGTCCTGTTGAGGAGGCCACTTAGGAGATCGAAGCAGACATACGTAGCAAGTATCCCTATATTTTCATTGAGTCAGGTAATTTTTTCCATTGCTTTTTTTCTTGCCCGTTAGGGGACGAATGGTTGTTTAATTGATATCTGATGTAACGACCCATTTATCGTTATAATATTGTTTAGGACGTAAGTACCCACCTGTATTTTCCCCTAGTAAGAGAGTTGATAAAATCTCTAGGTAGGATGGTTTTTGAAGAAAATATGATATTGTGTGCTTTAGTGGTGATTTGTGATTCATAGTGTAGTGTTTGGTGTTGTTGGTGTTATTAGGGGAAGGTCAAGTGGCATAGTTTCCCGTAGAAAGTTTTGGGATGGTAAATAGATTCGTAGAACTCCGATTATAGAGGTTACTACATAGGGATAAATTTGTGATGTCCTAATTCGATGATTGTGTTTTTAAATGGGAGTAGATTTAGTTTTTCTCTGAGTTATTAGTTAAGGCGCGCTGCAAAGGTATGATTCCCGTTGTAGTGAGACCGCCATAGCAGTCATTAATCTGCAGTAGCGATAGTGTCAATGCAGTTGAGGGCCACCGTAGCAAGCCCAATTCCTTCATAACGAAGCTGATGTAGCAAGAAAGGGGCCACTACAGCAGATGACACACAGATTAATTCACTTAAGTCAGTTTTCTCCGAGTTTTATTTCATAAACTCAAAAGTCTCATTCCAAAACTGCTAGGTGGAGATTTTTTCAGTGCTAAGGCAAGTTTCATTATTGAGGTAAGTGATTTCATCTATATTTTTGCATTGTAATCTTCTATTACCCTAGAATAATTAGGGAAATTATTAGGATGGCATTTGGGTTAAAAATCCTAGGTTCATGAAATTATGGAAAAAGCCTATGGGTAGATGTAAAATCATTTAAAGTTGATTCTAAAGTGTAAATTAACACTTTCTAGGTAGAATTATTGCTCTTGAACTTAAATTATGAGAATTTGGGGCAATTTGATGGTTGAGAAACCCTTGGATAAGGTTATAGACTATGAATAAGGGTAAAACTAGTGGGGTTGAATCTCCAAGGCTTACAATTGAAGAGTAAATTATTAATTACTCTTGTATTTATTTATTTTACACCGTGAATGCTCTGAGGCATTGAGGAAAGGAAAAACTCTTGCGAATTAGCTTAGATTTGAGTTCTTTGGTTGAGGTAGGCTATGCTTAAATGGAGTTACATATAACTTAGTAGTTCTCAATTAAATGGCATGTTGATGTTGATGATTGTTGGTTTGTTAATGCTTAAATGAACAAGCTATTGATTGTTGAACAGTTGAATTTGAGATATGATTTTTAAGTGTACTTGTAAAATTGGGTGAACTTAAGATATATCCTGAGAGAATAAAAATGAGAATATAAATTGATATAGTTATTATTAGATTGGGTACCACGCTGGTACGATATTAGTTGATGGATCGGGTACCACACCAGTATGATATTATCTTCATTATTATGGATCTAGTACCACCTGGTATGGTACATGGACCCTGGTACATCCCCTACAGGTCATGATTAGTTGGACAAAAATAAGACTCTTTAGCATGTGTGTACAGATTAGTGTATTGAGGTGCGAGTTAGTATGGCATATCGTGATAATAATGAAAGTAAAAGAAATACAAATGTGAGATTGAGGTGGACATAGATCCATGTTGTGATATGATTACACAGATTGTAAATGTGTGATTGTTTATGATAATTGTTGGTGGCTTACATGACTTGATGCTAACATTGCTTAGCCTGATTTGAAATAATTGTTATTTTGAGTAAACTACTTGCTATGTGTTGAAACTCCTGTCTACTTTCTATTTGATTTATGATTTATACTTGTTACTAAGTTTAGTTTGCCTATGATGCCCACCAGTACATAGTAGTTTGTACTGATACTACCATGTAATTTTCTTTTGTTGAGTGTAGACAGTATTCCAGAGACTCAGACACGACCTCATCTTTAGAGGTACTAGTTGGTTCGATTAAAGGGTGCGCTTTCCATATCCAGGATGTCACGGATCTTCTTGGATGTACTTGTCTCTTTTTCAAACAATATTTGGTCATTATACATTTTAGATCTTTGATATTTATTAGATATTTGTTTTGGATTAGTGTCCTTGTACGGTGACTTTCGGGTCTTGGGGATGTTGTTAGTTGTTTTCTGCACTTTCGTTTAATTAAGTTTTGGAATTCTTTATTTTTATTACTTAAATCTTGCTAATTAAATTAGTTTAGTCTGGGTGACAAGGTTACGATATGGTTCTCCCACCAGAGTGTTAGTGTGGGTGTCACTCACAATCATTTAGATCGCGACACCGGGTTAGAGGTTAGACATCATAATTTCACATGGTGTATGTCAGTTGGAAGAAACTCCCTAAACAAAGACACTAGTTATAATTTTATTTTGGATATTCAGTTTCAGTACATGTTTCAGCTCTTCAGTTAAGATTTGAATTTATGCTATCAGTTTATTAAAGAGCTTTAAATGATTACCTCTCATGTCTCAGCTCTGACTCTCTTCATTGATTAGGGTTTATACTTGTTTATGCTCAACTTTAGAGTCTTTCAGCTATTGTGTAATTTGTATAGCCAGTTGTTACCTTACATACCAGTACATTCAATTGTATTGACACTCGTCTTGCACTATATTGTTTTTATGTATAGATCCTGGCACTCAGACTCAGGTCCGTGGTCAGACTTTCCATTTGCTTTTACGTTCAGCAGTTGGTGAGTCCTATCATCTAAAGGACTTAGAGTTGGTCAATTGTATTTAGTTTAGTTTTCTTTTTAATTTATTTGTAAGGTAGTCCGGGGCCTTATCTAGATAGACTTATTTTAGTTCAGTTATTAAAGGCTTTATCAAATAATAGTTCTTCAGTATTGAATAGTCTTTTAGTTGTTTTCAATATTCATTTTATAAAGACTATGTTACTTTCAAATATTAGCCCATGATTATTATTTTTCTCAACTTCCACTTAAATTCAAAATTGTTGTATTAGTAGTATGCGAGGCCAAAGGTCGCTTGGGCCACTTGTGGTTTCGAGTGCCAGTCACACCTAGGGTGTAGACTCGGATCGTGAAAAACTTGGTAGTAGAGTAAGGTTCAAGAGTCTTAGAATATTTAAGAATTCGCATCTAGTAGAGTCCTTCTTTTGGGTGTCAAGTGCACCCCACTTATAATAGGGAGGCTTCAAGGCGTTAGGAAATACTACCCTTCATTCATGCTCTAGTTCATGCGATAGAGTTTAAATCTATGTATATTTTCTAATTCGCTCTTTACGCGTACTTCATATTATGCCTCTAAAGAGAACAGTCAGTCAGAGAACTACTACAAGTGCTAGGGTTAATACCATTGCAATGCCTCTACCTCACAGGATGCATACCAGGAACTGTTGGCACTCAATTTTCTTCCCTCCACATTCCAAATTAATTTTGAGCTTCTTCAATTTCAAATAATTTTGAAATAATTGTGTTGATAAAATTAAGAATTTTTCAAAACCAATTTCAGGCTAATTTTATCATTTTTAAGTAAAACATATATTTTCGTACTTAAATGTATGGAGTTATATGATTTTTTTGAGAAAATATTTTGAGAAGTGACTTTTGTTGTAAAGAGAATTTAATTCGATTTTTCCTTAAACATGCTAAATCACAAATTTAGTTGAGTTTATTTTCAAAGTTAATCAAAATTTATGTCAAAGCGATTATTCCTTAATTGTTAAGTTAAGAAGCTTAAAATTAATTGAGATTTAATTCATCTCAATTTTATTTTAATTATAAAATATTTGGCTTAGTATTGAATTTAGTTGGTAGACCATCCAATCCCTTTAATATTTCTTCACCCATTCCCATAGCCAAATCCACAATAAATCGACCTAGCCCACCTTCAAACCCCTCTTCTTCTTCATTAGTTTACGAACATCTAGAGACAACCAAATGATCCCTGCTTCCACCAAATGATGAGCATTAGAGAGGAAACAATGTCTCCACATTTCCCTTTCATCTCCTCATACCATCCGTACATCTACGTGTGCTAAGCATATTTTCCATACCGCGAATTTGTGGAAAAAAGCTACGTGGTAATACCTCCAATTTCATTTAAATTTTTGTTTTCACAATTCACAGATCAGTGCAAATTCATACAAGGCCAGGATTTCATACCTTACCTGAAAGGAATATTCTTCATATTTGCTCAATCCCATATCAGCGTAAAATTCCACAATCTCCCAAATTTTCTCCTATATAAACACCCTCCCTTTCACTAATTCGATAATGGATTTCACACCCAAAAGGGGAAAGACCCTTTATTCTCTGTTGAGTTTTGGAGAGTTATTTTCTCTAACTCTAAATAACCAGAGATTTTAAGTTCAATTTTTTTTTTATTTCGGAAAGAAATCGATCGAGTTTCTACAGCTACAAAGGTTCTATAAGACTCCTTGAGCTTGGATTTTGGTTAAGAAAACTAGAAGTTCTCCAATGGTGGTGGAGTCTTTGTCATCAATTCATCGTCATCTCCATTTGCTACTCTCACAAAGGTGATTTTCCTTCCTGTCTTGGTAATTCCTTTATGATTTTCCTATTTTTTTGTGTTCTTTATTTGTTTAGAGTGTATAGTTTAGTTTAGTATTAATTTTGTTATAGATGGATAAGTAATGTATTTTCCTCTATTTTATTTTTGATTTTGTTGAATTACTTATTTAAATCATGCACTTAGTGATAGTTTAAGATTTAGTTGTTTATGTTTCTATGATTGGTTGGCTCGATATTTTCTGCTATTGGTAGTACATAGCTTGATTTTAATGATTCTTTTTTCTCTTAGTATATTTCAAGTTATGATTCATGCTTCGATTATTTAAGTTGTTTATTTGAATGTTTCTTCGTTTTTGGCTTCAAGTTTAAATGGGTGATAAGTATCCCAATAGGTTCTAGACCTTGGCTTGCTGCCCCTTCCATCTCTCCGTTCTTGGTTTATTCATATTGAAATTTAACTGAATGTTGAAAATAAATTTCAAATGTTCCCCCTTGGTTCACAATACCAAAGAAGGCTGTTGAGGAGGATTAAGGTGCAAAATGCTCTCCTCCGTAACTTATTTACACTTTTTGATCTTGGGACTGTGTAAGAAGGTAAAGAGGACTTCTATTTGGATTACTCTTTGTTGACTTAGAGAAAGGAAAATTGAGGTAAGATGGGCTCACCTCTATAGTCTAATTTCAGCCTCAAAGCTCTTCCTTTTATTATTTTCCTTATTGTATTGTGAAGATTTGATTCGAGTCCACTGCTTCATCACCTTCTTGAGTGGAATGTTTCTATATATGCTAATTGGTTGTTTCTCTCTTCTGTGCATGAACCCTTCTTGACACAAATTCATTTTCGATATCCTTTGTCTTGATCTTATCTTTGCTTCATTGTATGATGAAATGTTTTCCTGTGATGCTTCCTTCTCTCCTATTAAGAATACTATTTTGTTATGTATCCAAGAATAAGTGTCTATATTTGTTTTCACTATAGCATTTTGGTTTCTTCCCACGATGAGGCATCATGATGTATTGCGACATTTGAAATCGGGTCACGAATTGAAAAATATTATTTAGCTTGAATTCCAAATTGAGTAGTATTTATTAATATTTTAAGATATGAACTAGTTAATTACTGGCTCATATATGAGATATGCCAAGGTTGTGAATTGCCTATATGTCATTTCTGTGCCTTTTGATATCTCATTAGAACCTTGTGTAGAAATTAGTCCCTTTTTCATGCATGTTGATCCATTTTTACATCATTGTTTGAATAAAAATTTGAACTTTGTAATTATGTGGGTGTGGAATGACTAATTCTTACCTTCATTTTGCTTGGCATGTGATATCTAGGATTGATTCTACTATTGGATTCTAATTCTCCTTGCATCTCTTGTTTGGGGCCAAGCCCAAAAGTTATCGAGTCAGCCTCAGTAAGAACCCGAAATGGGTCAAAGTAAAAAAAAAAGTGTGTGGCCTGATTGCTGCACACAAACAAAGGGACACTAGTATACATGATCAAAGACAACGCAGAGCTATAAATGGGTTTAACCCAATCATATTCGGTAGTCCAAATTGAACATTTGTAGGGGTTTGGGCCTAAGTACCTAAACCCAAATTCTCCCTTATTCTTTTATTTACTTGTATAAATTTTAAGATTTATTTGTATAAGAGACTAACTCCTTTCATTAATTTAGTTAATTTCCCCTCGGAGTACCATATTTGCTTTGAGAAATTAATTGCGTTCATTTGAATTAATCAATTTATTTAAGAGTGATCTTTTAGTAATTCTCGAAATGCCACTTGACTTATTTAGGACTCTTTCTTGTGAATATTGCTCAATTAATCAATCTTTGTTTTTTATAAATAAGTTTTCCTTAAAAGAATGGTATTCTTTTCACTAATCAAATGTTCCCATTTTTCAAAGTTAATCAAATAATAAAGTTTGGAAATAACCGGACAACCGCATGTTAATGGATACTTTTGGTGCCTTAAAAACCTTCAAAGGTGTTAATGTGAACTCTTATCTAGAATTCTCAATTTGAAGTCTTTTAAAGTGTTTGGAGACTTTAAATACTTTTTCAAAGGTTTTATTAATTTTCCTAAATAAATTAAATGACGACTCTATTTTTGATTCAACCTATTTTCCCACAAAACATGAACGGGGGACATTCTTCTAGTTAGAATGCTAACACTGAGATTCCACCTATGCCATATGGTCCAAAGATGGGTTCCAGTGCATATACTGCTCAGCCTCCCCATACTAATATTACAAATGCTAAGTTTAGAAATGCTATTCAGATGTTCATGCCGATAGTGACAGCTTAGTCCAGCCATCAGGGTGTATCCCCTGCTAGTTCCATCCCCCAGGGTTCCTCCGAGACCTCTAGAATCTGTGAATTTCTTAGAATGAATCCTCTGGAGTTCACGAAGTCCAAACTTGATGAGGACCCTTAGAATTTTATTGATGAGATTCAGAAGATTCTCTATGTGATACATATCAGTGAAACAGAGGGGGTTAAACTCGCCTCTATCAGTCGAAGGATGTTGTGAGTAGATGGTATGAGCAATGGGAAGAGACTTGTGGTGAGGATGCTGCAGCTGCAAAATGAGAGGACTTTATGGATGCATTTCTTGACTATTTCTTTCCCCTTGAGATGAAGGAAGACGAAGCTGATGAATTTGTGAACCTCAAATAGGGCACTATAAGCGTGAGGGAGTATAACCTCAAGTTTGCCCAGTTATCTTATTATACTCCTGATATGGTGTCTGACATAAGGGATAGAATAAGGAAATTTGTGTTAGGGGTCTCTAAGTATGTCAAAGAGTATAAGGGAGCTTTGTTAAACAATGATATGGATATCTCCAGTCATATGGTCTATGTCCAGTAGGTTGAGAAAGATAAAGTGAAGGAAAGGGAAAAGAATCAGAGTAAGAGAGCTAAGTCATCCAACCATAAGACTAGTCAGCAGAGGATCGAAAATAGGAATCGATTATTCTTTTATAAGTGGTTGTTTGGACCATCACCATCTACAACCAGTGCATAAGCACCCAGGCCTAGGAATGATCAAAGTTTCAGAGCAGCGGGATCTCAATCATAGGGTAATGCAGCATGAAGGTTCTCACCTTATCCTGTCTGCAACAAGTGTGTAAGAATCATCCTGACGAGTGTCTTTATGGGAAGTAAAGATTTTAAAGGTGCGGTCAATTGGGTCATATCTTAAGGGATTGTTCCTTTGATAAGCAGGGCAATGGGGGAAACAGAGCCCAGTACAGTTCATCATTCACTCCAACAAGGTCGTGTTGTTGAGAAAGGTACTACTTCAGGTGCAAGCGACTATCAGAATTGCTTTATGCCTTGTACAATCATCAGGATCAAGAGAGTTCTCCAGATGTTTTTACTGGTATGTTGAAGATTTTCTCCCTTGATGTTTATTCTTTGCTAGACCCTGGTACTAGTTTGTCATTTATAACCCCTTATGTTGTTGTGAAGTTCGAAGTCAATCCCAAACAACTCTTAAAGCCCTGCTTTGTTTCTACTCATATTATGAATCCATCATAGCTAGGTGAGTTTACAGATGTTGCAGTTCATCACAGAGATACCATAAAAAAATCTAGTTGAGTTAACATGGTAGATTTTGATATTATTCTAGGCATGGATTGTTGTATTCTTGTTATGCCTTGGTTAATTGTAGAACCCGAGTTCTGAAATTCTAGTTTCCTAATAAACCTATCATAGAGTCGAAAGGTAGTTCTATTATTCTGAAGGTTGTTTCTTCTCGTACCTTAAATCTAGAAAGATGGTCCCCAAGGGATGTATCTATCATTTAGTCTGGGTACGAGATTCCAATGTTGAAGCTTCATCCCTTCAGTCATTCCTTGTTCTAACAAATTTTAGTAGTATTTTTTGATGACCTTCCCAGAGTCCCTCCTAACAGGGAGATAGACTTTGGGATAAACCTTCTTCTCGATACCTAACCTTATCTCCATTCTTCCATATAGAATGTCTCTAGCTAAATTAAAATAGCTAAAAGAAATGTTAAAAGACCACCTTGATAAGGGATTTATTATACCAAGTGTATCTCTATAGGGTTCCCCCAGTCCTCTAGTGCAAAAAAAAGAAGGTTCCTTTAGAATGAGTATTGATTACCATTAGTTGAACAAGGTCACTATTAAGAACAAGTATCCCCTCCCTAAAATTTATGACCTGTTCGACCAACTTCAGGGTGCTACATTTTTCTAAGATTAATTTGAGATTCGGTTATCACCAATTAAAGGTTAGATAATGTGACATTTCTTACACAACTTTTCGTACTCGGGATGGTCACTTCAAATTTTTGGTCATGTCTTTTGGTCTAATTAATGCTCCTACAACCTTTATGGATCTCATGAATAGAGTGTTAAAGTAGTACTTCGATATGTTTGTAATTGTATTCATTGACTATATATTGATTTTCTCCTGTAGTGAGGAGGAGCATGCTAGCCATCTTAGAATCTTACTTCAGACACTCAAAGACCATGAGTGGTATGCTAAATTTTCTAAGTGTGAATTTTGGTTGAAGTATGTGGCATTCCTTGGTCATATTATGTCTAGTGAGGCTATTTAGGTTGACTCTCAAGTGATTGAGGTTGTAAGGAATTGGCCTAGACCCACTACCCTGACTAATATTAAAAGTTTTTGGGTTGGTTGACTACTATATGAGGTTCATAGAGGGTGTTTCACCTATTACTGCCCTATTAACCAAGTTAACTCATAAGAAAGCAAATTTCAGTGGTCTAAAGCTTGTGAGAAAAGTTTTCAGTAGTTAAAAACTCAATTGACATCTTATCCAGTATTGACCATACTGTAGGGGATAAATGGTTTTGTAGTATATTGTGATGCCTCAAGGATTAGTATTGGTTGTGTATTGATGAAGCATGGTAAGGTCATAGCCTATACTTCTAGACAACTTAAGAAACATGAGAAGAACTATTCGACTCATGATCTTGAGCTAGTAGTAGTTGTGTTTGCTTTGAAGATATGACGTTACTATCTTTATGGTGTTCATGTTGATGTTTCCACCATGATGTACCATGACTTGAGAAGTCACCTTGGTGGAATAGTATGAAGAGGAGCATTACAGATTTTATGGCTGAGGATCCTAACTGTCATTAAGTTAAGGTTGAGCACCAAAGGCCTAGTGGTATGACTCAAGATATAAATATTCTTGAGTGGAAATGGGAGATGATAAACATGGACTTTATAACAAGTTTGTCGTGAATGCATCGTTAGCATGATTTGATTTGGGTAATTGTAGACTAAATGACTAAATTAGCTCACTTTTTGCTCGTAAAGACAAATGACTCAGCGAAGGATTATGCTATATTCTATATCTGAAAGATAGTCAAATTTCATGTAATGACCCTCCAGGTCATTTTCTTGATTTCCATACATTTTTGGCATTTCGTACCTTCCCATAGCGGCTACAGGTCATTTATGACTTGCCAAAACTGTCGGTTTGGCTTTTGGAATGTTCATTTGGGTTTTAGGCTCATTTTCTTATTTTAGAGCTTTCGCTGTTAAGAAATTGTTCTCAGACCAAAACACTCAATAAATGGACTCGGATGAGAATTATGATAGCGTCATCAGCTCCAAAATATTGATTTTAGGCAAGGGAGACCCTTGATCCTAGTTTTGAGGCTTCCATACTCATTTTGGGCTATTGGGTGGATTTGATAAAAAATAAAACTATAGGTGTGGGACCCATATTTAATCAAAATGATTCAAATCTTGAATGGATGTTTCGATGGTTTCATTGATTCCATAATATCGAATTTGGTATGGTAGCATAGTTTACTTATGCGTATGGGGTTTCGAATGAATTTCGAACCCTCAGTCGAAGTCCGTTAGGACTTATCTTTTGCGGGTTTCCAATCTTCTGGTACAGGGTCATTTTACCTTTTGCGTTCATGAGGGGTAGGTCATTTTTTTGAAGGGTCAGGCCTTTGACCATTACGTTCGCGAGACTTTCACCACATTCGCAATGAAGGGTCGACCTGACCCAGCCCTTTCTTCTTCTTCAAGTTCACGACCTATAGCCTCGCATTCGTGATAGCTCATCCCATTTGCCTTCACGTTCGCTGCCCCTTTGCTCACGTTTTCAAAGGGTAATTTTGGTAATTATTACGATAGCGACCCTTGGCCCTCGTGAACGTGAAGGCTAATTGCCTGGCAGTATATAATCCCCTTCTCTGCGATTGTTCATCATTTTCTAAGATCCAATCTGCCATTATTGAACCCTAGACCTTGGAAAAGAGTGGGAAATCATCCATTAGGCTAAGGTAAGCTAATTCTAACCCTATTGGTTGTTCTCCATTGGTTTTCCCCATCAAATTCCATCCCTTTTCCTTGTAAATTCCTAGAATTTAGGTTGTAAATTCCTTAACTTTGCGGGCCAATTTGGGCCCCGATTTATGCTCAAATTTTGAGATCGCATTCTTTGTCCTTCGAGGGACTTTGTGACAAATTTAATTTTGGAATTCATTTACAGGCCCCACGGGGCCATTCTTGACTCGAATTTTGGCCCGAGCTATTATATTGTAATATGGGTCTTGTTTTACTCGTATTAACGTGTGGATTATGATTTTGATAGTGCAACATTATTTTGGGATCGTGGCGTGAAGACGAGCAATTCGCAGATGGTTCAAGATTGCGGTTTTGCTATGAGGTAGGCTTCAGTCTACGTTTCTCGATGAGATTGTGTATTGTATAGATTGCATACTATGTAGGGATTATAGGATATGTTTATACCTAGTAATACCATGACTTGACTTAATTAGGGGATTTAGGATAGAAATGTTACCCAAATCTTAGCCTAAAACACCCTATATGATTGTAGGACCCCATTTCACTTGATTATAGGCTTATTTAGCAATAGATTGACATGATGGATCCCTTAGTAGAAGACTTACCTTATTATTTAGTGATTTGGACCATATTCCCTAATTAGCTCCTTCTAGTATTTGTATGCCTAAATTTACCATAGTTTCAGGGATCATGGTGCTATTACTAGGTTAATTTAAATATTATTAGGCCCGAGGCCATGGTTACGCTACCAGATGGAATCAGGTTAGTAATTTATCCTTAAAAAGGACGTGATCTAGTTTATAGATCCATAGATGTTTATGGTTGTATTATTTTGATACTGGTGATGGCATGCACACTTTTAGGCACATATATGCTCATTTAGTGATACGATTCAAATCAAAGCTTGGTTTTACTACTGTTTTCTAAAAAGGGAATTATTCCCACTTTTCACTTTTAAAATTGATTCTTTTACAATGGAAGTCATATCACCCTTATTATCCGATTATGATATTTCAAACTAAATATAATTCTTTGGAAATTAGAGCGAGGCTGATTCTGATCCATTATTGATCCACTCTTTTTATCACTACTTATTCACTTCAGTAGAGGGAGATTCTGACCCTTTCTGTATTACTATGTTGTTTTAGTCCCGTATTCGATCTCGGACAATGGATTTACAAATATACACTCATTTAGTTTCGGTTCAAGTCTGGCATTTCTTACTATACTTTATATCTCTCTCTGGTACTAGACGGAGTAGATCTGTTACTATGATTATTGGAAGTCCTGGTTTGGGATCAGGCAGTATCTATGGATTTCCTAAGTCTCCTATGGATTCCTCTGTCTGAAGACCACGTACTTGAAGAGGTGATATATGTAGGTCTTGCCTTGCAAGCCGGCGAGCCGAAGGAGGTGTATATACTTGGTATAGTTTGACATTCGGTCGGTATGGCAGTATTGGTTTACTTGCATTTATTCATCCAGGTACATTACCTATCACTAGTATGATTATTTGGCGCTTGTATCTATTGGTCTTATGGGGGGATGTATAGATACAAGTTATGGTTGTTGTTCATTGATTACTTATTTGTGCCTCTGCGGGTTTATGGGGGCTCGATTGGGGTTATTGGTTGTCTAGGCTAGCAGGTTACATTATTATTGGTTGTTATTGTATGGTTAGTGACAGGATGGCTATGGACTGGTATGTGAGATTATCGGTACATTTCTGGACCCTTCTCTCATTATTTCTATGAGACTTATCATTGCTAGATCACCTTATGATTATGCATATTTCGGTGAGAGACCCTGATTATGCTAGAGTTAGCTCCCTCACCTTGTGTATGATCCCGGTGATGTAGACTAGTCCTTCAGAGTAGTACCTTCATACTTGGTTGTCCTTATAGCACGAATATATACATATACTCTTCTTGGGCTACCCTTGTAAATTATTTTATTCCTTTCTACTACATTTGTATAGTGTATATCTCCTTCTTCACTATACTATCGTATATGGACTGGCTACTTATGGAACCGCGTTCGTCCCTTATTATTGGTAGAATAAGATAGTTTATCCTTATCTCCCCATTAACATTATTATGTTTCGTTGCCTAGGTAGTTGGCTGTTAATTTATATTCTTGCTTTACATGTTTATACTTTCATTATATTTGGAGCTCAGTCGGCCGATGCCTACTGAGTACTACGTGTTTGGTACTCATACTACACTTTTGTAGCCTACAGATTGTAGTACGAGTTCTTGCCATTGATGTATGCATCGTGCGAAACAATCATGGATCAGAGATTTGGGGTGAGCTCCTAACGTTCGGAGTTGTTCCTGCTCTCTCTTATTGTTGGGCTGATCTCTATTTTGCATTTCAGAGAGAGCTTTGTATATATTTATTATCTATTTTATTGGTACTACTGTTGCACTAGATATTACTAAAAAATCAGCTTTTAGCGACGGAATTTAGCGACAGACTATATTCCGTCGCTATATAGCGACAGATTAATGACGAAACAATAATTTTGTCGCAAGAATAGCAAGAATCTTTAGTCTTACAATATAGAGACGGATGAATGACGAAACATGTATTCCGTCGCTAAATATTAGCGGGAAATATTGGTGCCAAATTTTATTAATATATAGCGGTAGAATCTGCGATGAAATATTCATAGCTAAGCTTTTAAATATATTTTAATAAATTATATATATGGTAGTGACGGAATAATCGGTTGCTACAATTTATTCCAAATAAATTATACTCCCTCCGTTTCAAAAAGAATGACCTACTTTCCTTTTTAGTCTGTTTCAAAAAGAGTGGCCCTTTCTTTTTTTGGCAACACTTTTATTCTAACTTTCCACGTGGCATGTTTAAGACCACAAGATTAAATGGTATTTTGGTACATTTGACATAACTTTAATTTAAGACCATAAGATTCAAAAGTCTTCTTTATTTTTTTAAACTCCGTGTCAAGTCAAAAGAGGTCATTTTTTTTGAAACGGAGGGAGTAATTATTTTCACATAAAACTCTAGGGCACAATTACTTCACTCATTTTAGAACATTTGGTCTTCTCTCTACTTCCTCTCTCTACTTCTAGAACTCTCTCTACTTCCAAGCTTGAAAATAACGAAAAAGCTATCCATTTTTTTTTAATCAGGTATGAAACCATCTTTCCACCTAAATCCTTTTGTTTAATTTTTCTTTTGATGTATGAAATAGTGAAGAAAAACTCATAGTTGTACTTTTGAGTGCACAAAGAAAAAATCGTGGTTGGTTGGTTCGATTTTTGGTTCCACAAATGAGAAAATATCAACTATCGCCAATTTTTGGTTTGAGTTTTCTGAAGTCACGGTTCGATTTTTCTGAATTTGTTGGTTTTTTGGTGTTTTGGCCCATCACTTTATGTTTTTCCTATGATTTTACTACTAATTTTGCCTTTATGTTGTAGATCTGTGAAGAAATCTTCTCTTTTCCTCCTTTTTTTAGAATACTTGGTTTTGTTGAAGCATTTGAGGTTAGGATTCACGCAAGCATTTGGATTTAGGGTTCATGCAAGTATTTGGTGTTAGGGTTCATGCAAGAAATTTTGGGCAGAAGCTAAAACAATTTACTATTACTATACTATAGCTACTACTACTATTATTTCTACCACTTTGTGTATAGTATTGTTATGATAGGAAATGTTAATTTGGCATTTTAGAAAAGAGGTTGATTTGTTAAGACTTTTGATTCAGTGAAAAAAGAAAAAAAAGAGAAAGAAAGAAGGTAAGAAGAGATGAGACGGAGGGTGTATAGCCTTTTGGAAATAGAAGAGGAAGCCAAAGGAGTAACTTAAAACACAAAGTTATTGATAGTTGGAAAGGTGATGAGGGATAATAAAGAGGAGATGAGACTCATGAAAATTGAAAAGAGGTAAATGCAATATCAGAGATATTTATGTGGTTTAGTCTTTGACTGCAGTAACCAGCTGTGTGAACCCACGAGGTTTAGTTTGCCTTGTGATATTATTGTCTTTGCATTATTTTCATAGATAAGAGTAACACAGATCTAAGTTTTGGCAAAAAATTCTGGTGTGGGATATGTTTTACTATGATATTGTTTTCATGGATAGAGTACACATATATATTATGGGGCTATTACTAAGTTATTACAGTTAAGGTTTTGTATGCACTTGCTCCATCTCAATTTATTTGAAACTGTACGACTATATATAAAGTGATTTAAAATAAACTTTAGACATTCGTGTGATTATAAATCATTTCATTAAAAATTTAAAAAGAAACTAGTAATAACTAGTAGCAACTGATCTAAGGGATATGTACTGATCTTGAAGCAGCTAGTAGCAACTGATCTAAGTAGGAACTAGATATGTTGATATTTGATTTACTAAGCAAACTAGTAGCAACTGTTACTTTTTGATATTGAAGAATGTAGCGATTTGGTTTTAGAGGGAAAAGTAATAAAAGAAACTAGAACTTTTTCCTATAATTGAGGATGTGAAATTTGCTTTTAGAGGGAAAAAGTAATAAAGAAACTAAAGTAGATTATTTTAATGGTGTCGATTGTTTGTTCAAGGCTACTGGAGGTTCATTTTACTCTACTCTCTCATCAATTTTTAGCTTATTTTGTAAGTTGCAGCCGCTTACTTTTGGAATTTTTTGGAGTCACCAACGTGTGGTCATTCATTTTATGTGTGGCTTTGGTAGTTTTTTTAATTGTTTGGTTTACACATGACTGAGCAAATTAACTTCATTTGAATGTGATTTTGAGTAGATAGTTGCACTATACATTGGGGAAATCAATAGGGTGTTGTGATGTAAATCTGCAATTTGAAAAGAAAATGACTAGAACGATTAATAAGTTGCAACTTTTGGTTTCTGTTTCCTCTTATCGTAGCTTGGAACAAAGTTGAAAAATGTGTTGGTTTATCTATCTTATTTTATCTTGTGATTTTGGGTGTAAAGTTCCATATTTGGTCTTGTTCACTGCTTATTGCCACATTTTTTGTCGACGAATAAATGCGTCTAAAAAGTCTGGTGTACTGTCCACTTTAGTTTACAGGAAATTTAAGTTGTGGTGCTGCAACTGATTGTATTTTTAATTGAGTGAAATAGTCTATTCTGAAGGATCTAAGATCTACTGAAGCTCATATTGATATTGCTAATTTACTACTTTTTTGCCAATTAACTAAGATATCAATTAATGGATAGTCTATCAGGTAATGGTTTTAGTTTATTTTTAATAATCTTTCAGTACTTCTTAGCACGTGATTTTAATTTGATTTTTATCGGTAATGATCTAACAACATCATTATCAGTTTTATAGATATGGCTCGAGGCGGATATCCTAGATCTTACCTCTTTCTAAGTATTGTAATGACATCTACTTATATGACAGTATTATTAGTGAATATACTTGCTTAAAAGAATACTTTGATGAAATATGTGCTTAGGAGAAATTATTATGGACTCATGCCTTCAAAACATTCGTTTAACTTCCTCCAAATGAAGAGTTGGATTCTTGGATATGTAATTGTTGAAGCTGAAGCAATAAATTAGCTAATCTCAGATTAAAATCGTTAGTTTTTTTTAATGAGTTGTTCACATGTTTCTTCTTCTTCCTCTTAATCTTCTATAGATTGATTATCATTATTAGGCTCATCTTTCTCATGTTGTAGCTGAAGTACACTGGTGCCCCATTTGTTATTTGTGTGCAAATTATTGCTCATCACCACATCTTCCTGCTCCTTCCTTTTCTTATAATCATCATCTCTCTTTTTAATTTTCTTATTTATGATAGGCTTCCAAATAATGCCTTTAAATTTATACAGGTTGGAACCTTCTAAAGTATGTTCTAGTGCCATGCCTGTCTTTCAAAAGGAATACGAGACAAATTTGTTTAGCTCCTAGCAAGGATGCTCCTGCGCTTGTTGAATTTGTACCAATGATACGGAATATAAGGCAAACCTCAACATTGTTTCATTTACTAGCTGTACGACTAGCTACTTCGCTCCTTTGGTAAAGGTTTCCTTTTTGTTTCTTGCCTTGTTCTTCATTTTTACATTTGAACCATTGAATGAAATTTTAATAATTCCTCAATTTTGACACGACTTTACAGGTTATTCATGACAAATTTTGAACTATTAAAGGGTCTTAGTATGACCACAGTGGACTCCATAACAATTAATAGGGTTGTTCAGTACACTACAAGCCTCCCTTTGTGGATCTATTATATCAAATGAAGGAGTAATAGTGACATGCAAAATAGCAAGGACTTATGCCCTGTAAGCTGGTCATTTATATTTTTTCTTTGAATTTTTATTAGCGAGGAGTCTTGAAGGAATCTTGAAGGGAATTCTAGGTTGCATTGATAAATTAGCATCATTAGTCATTGAAGAAATGGTGGTTATATAAACTCTTGCATTCAACTTTTTTTATATATTGTTAGTGGTAAAGAAATAAAATAGTCTGGTGTACTAAAGGTAAAAAGTAGTTTTATTTTAACTATCGTTTTAATTATTTGCGTGTTAATAAAAAATAATAAAGAGTAAAAAGTAGTTTAGTGTACTAAAGCTTTTCGTACTTTAAATGTTAATTTGACAGATTTGTAATTTAAATGGAAATGATATGCATATCAAGCATCTATGATGCCAAGGCTCGAATTGCTCTGAGCAAGAATTTTGTGAAGCTTGTTTCTTGGTATGACAACAATGACTACAGGTGAATCTTAAAGTTTGAATGCCTTTAAACTTAGAGTAGCTATTGTTTACACATAGTTAAGAATTTGCTTTATAAACATTTCCTTTCCCTGCTATTACGCTGCTCTACATCTAGTCGTTCTGTTTTCACATTATCTTTCTTTTTGAATGCTACCTACATATTCATTTTAGAATACTAAATTGAAATTATGACTATTTTTAAGGTCAATGACAGTTTTGGTCTGAGATGGATGTACAAAACATCCATTATAGGGATGGACCAGCTAGCGGATACTATAATTGGGAAAAGTTTTTATCGTACTAAACCTCCTATCTAAATCATTGTTAACAGGGTGATAGAGCCATGTATTAGCAAAATACTAGTACAAATTTGAGAGTTGACTACATTGTGTGCTTTTAAGAGCTGATAAAGGTCTGGCGTGATAGTCGAATAGGACTGAAGCATGTAATACATCACATTTTAAGTGAAAAGGATAGTAAATAAAAGAAAAGTAGAAGCAACCAAATGGACTAGAGACCAAGGACTTGTAAAATAGGTATCTAACAATTCAGCAATCTAAGTATGGGACTTGCTAGTATAGTGTTTCTCGCTTTTCTGTTTGATGTCCTTGTAAATATGTGGATACTCATCTCTGTGATATTTTAATGCTTTCAAGACTTGTACCACTTCTTCATCACTTCCTAGAGAGTTGAATATAATCGTGCTTCATAGCTCTTTCGTGTCATCAGGTGAAATAATAAGTGCTTTCATCAAATATATGTAAGAAGATACAAAAGGATTCCCTAAATTTCAACTCTGTTTCATTTGTATTTTAGCTATAAACAAATATAAATTTGGATGTATAGTTGAAGCATATTAACTTGCAGTATAAGATTCAACCTTACTGGTAGAAACCTATGGAAGCATAGGATTATACGGTCTGATATCTTGAAATATACTAAAAGTTACTGTGCTTTATTTATTCATGTACCACTTGGCTATTTTTATTTGAAGTTAGCATAGCTTCTTATCTGCATATTTATACACAATCTTTTTTGTGATTGATTTTGAATTGTGCACATAAATAAAATATTCTATGATTGTATTAATCTTATAGACCGATTTTGAATTGTGCACATAAATAAAATATTCTATGATTGTATTAATCTTATAGATAATATAAATATTCATTTTTCGGATAAATTGAATGTACAGAATTTTCAAGATTTTCATTCACTTTTATCTACTGGATACAACTCAAGAATTGTTAGAGCAACTCGAACATATTACGAATGAAGATGAGATCTTATGGCCTTGGGTCTCATGGAAAACACGATTAAGGCCTTGGGTCCTACTTTTGATCCTGATCTCAAGCACCACATTAGTTAGCATTGTCTTCAGACTATACTACTAGTTGAATAACTTATAAACGTTATTGATTCTTTAGGATTTATGTATTCTTGGATCTATTTGTTAATGTTCTGATTTATATGAAATCTTGTTCTTGTAATGTTATGCAATATTTCTACTTTTCATTTATTACGTTTTATTGGGATTTCAAATAGTATATAAAATATATATTAGCAAAAATAGCACAATTATTTTGCTGCTAAATATTTGATAAATATAAAATTAGAAATGATATTTTATTAATACTGACGGAATAGTGATGAAAATTCCGTAGCTAACGTTTCTTGGTGACGAAATCAACTAACAAATTGCGACGGATTTTATATGTATGAGCAACAGAAATGTTTGTCACTAAACTTAGCGACGGAATTATATGTTGCTATTCTATCGCTAAAGGTAGAGACAGACTCCATAAATTCATCGCTAAAGGCTTAGCAACGATCCTTATACCAATAGACAAGATTCCGTTGTTAATCCGTCACTAAATGACTTTAGCGATGAATTTAATGGTTTAGCGACGAATTTTGTCCGTCGCAAAAATCGGTTTTTTTTGTAGAATTCACCAGGTTTTGGTGATATATTTACTTTTTTCTTGCCTTCTTTCTCATTATTATTGAGTTTTGCTTCTGCCTATCTTATTAGTCCATTACTAGCTGTTCCGGACTGTGGGTTGGCTTACCTACTGGTGGGTTATGATAGGTGCCATCATGACCTGAGAAATCAGATCGTAACAAATTAGTATCAGAGCATAGGTTCACCGGTGTTGGTGGTACAAGAGCAAGGTGTCTAGGACTCTACTATGGATCGGTACAGAGACAATTGTATCCTATCTTTTGGAGGCTACAGGGCATTTTTAGGAAATTCTATTCTTGACTCCTTGTCGTGTGTTCGTACTTCTATGAACCTTTAAGTACTTCTTTTGGCTCCACTTTTTTCCAGATGGATAGCACGAGGCTGTTGATAGATGCGGATGAGACTTCTGCGCGTATTACTAGAGTCTTAGCTCAGCGACGGGCTAGGGAGCTAGAGATTGAT
Source organism: Capsicum rhomboideum (assembly GCA_031232105.1). Taxonomy (NCBI): domain Eukaryota; kingdom Viridiplantae; phylum Streptophyta; class Magnoliopsida; order Solanales; family Solanaceae; genus Capsicum; species Capsicum rhomboideum. Next base: position 54,589,349 of record CP124716.1, on the reverse strand, counting down.
ATCGAGGATCTTCAACGTCAGCCAGAGGGCCTGGGCCAGCCCAGGCTCCGACAAAATTTGTGATCGCCTCAGCTTTTCAGGATACAATATTGGGGATTCTAAGTCTTTTCGTGGATACTTCATGGTCAGTTATGGTCCCCGGTACATCGAGTGGTTCTCAGACCAGAGTTGGGTTTGTTGGTGTTCAGCAGGGATCTTTATCAGTTTCAGAGTATGAGATTGGGTTTCTCGAGTGGGCCAGACATACTCCTATGTTATTTCCTATAGAGCATGAGATGGTGCGTGGATTTATCAGAGGATTGACTCAGACCACCAATCTCGAGTGGCCCATACATACTCCTATGTTATTTCCTATAGAGCATGAGATAGTACGTGGATTTATCAGAGGATTGACTCTACCACTCTGCTTGATGACGAAGCATTTGATAATAGCTAGGTCTCCATTCTCTCAGGTTATTGATCATGCGAGGTCTACAGAGAGGGCATGTATCGATTCATATGGAGGTCGCAGTAAGAGGCCATCATAGCAGTTTAGTGTTAGTGGCATTTTGTCTGGAGGTAGGGATCCTCCCAGTAGAGGTCAACATCACTTGTAGCCTATCAGGTCTATGCGGATAGCACCTCAGGTTATGGGTGATTCTTAGGTAGGTTGTGGTGGTTACATTAGACAGGGTTCTAGTTAGACATCATGGGGTATTCGATCTAGGTCTTTAGGTCGTGGCGGTCATTCTGGGTCAGCAGGTACAGTACACCATAGAGTCCTAGGAGCATTTTTTGATTGTGGTAAGATTGGTCATTGGTCTAGGGAGTACCCCAGGCATCACTTGGTTATCCAATTGGGGTTGGTTCGTGTTTTTCGTCAGGTTAGAGTTTTAGGGGTTTATTATGACTGTAGAGAGACCCACCATTGGTCCAGAGAGTGTCCTCGACATGGGATTATTGGGTGGTCAGTGCAGCCAGATCAGTCTCTAAGTGATGTGGCACCTTCGGTTAGAGGTAGCGCACTTGGTATTTCAGTTGATCATTCAGATACTTAGTCTGGGTTTGGACGCATTCAGATTCATACTCCTTCGGGCAGTCAGGGCCCATGACTTTGGATTCCATCATTATAGGTGCATTTTTGACTTCTGTCTTTTAGATTTTATTTGAATTATGTTGGGGTTTTCATACCCATCAGTGGTTTTATGCCTTGAAATTTCTAGATAGAATATTGTAAGCTTTTGTGTAGATTTATACATGTTATACTACCCCCATAGATATTTTTTTTTTTTAGTAGTGGATTGAGTAGATCGGTGTTGTGATTTCCTTAGGGTGTAGCACTTAGGTTAAAGTCCCTTTCCTTTGGCATATTGGCCTTGTTATGGTACAAAAGTGGTATTGGTTGTTGTTTTTCATTTCTGCTGCCACCTACCCTTTATACTATTATTATTATTATTGTTGTTTTAACGTTGGTTTATTCTTACTTAATAGATGGCTAGACTAGCGTTGCCTAGTTAGTATCCCTTTCTTGCAATTCTTTTTTGTTTGTCTTAGACAACAACCTTAGTTGGGTGGGTTTTCCTTTTCTGTTAGCAAGGTCAGTTGTTGAGAGAGTTACAAAAGTGGAGGAAGGATTTGCCTTCCATAGTTTTGTGGAGATTCTGGCTTTGGCGATCTTTTCTATAGCCCGCTTCTATTTTTGATAAGTTGAGGTTTGCTCTTCTGATTTGTCTGGTTTGTCTCACGGTAGTAGTCTTGATATTGGTGTTGATGTCGAGTTGGGTACTCTGTTCCTTCGGTGATGTGGTTCATGGTTCAGTTGGGATTAAGGTTGGTTTAAATAGGTGAATTCGGAAACTTCTCAGTTTGGTATTTGTTCAGTTTGGTGTGACTTCGTGGAATACTTCTGCTTGGTGGTGTATGCTTGAGTATCAGTTTGACCAGAGTCAGGCTAAGATCGTATTTTTCGAGTTTCTCGAGATTTGGCTACCATTAGTACTCCTTGAAGCCTTGGTGAGTTCTTGTTTATGCCCTCAGTGGATGTGGATTTGATTACTCGTATCTTTAGCCTGTGGTTTGCCTCAGTTGTGAGTATGTTCTTAGGCAACATATCAGTTTCTGCCCTTATGGAAACCGTGGATATATGCTTAGTCTCTGAAGGGGAGATTGATTTGGGTATTTGACATTAGTGAAGACTTGTTGACTTCAGTTATGATTTTTGGACTCTTTGTATGACGGCTTGGGAGTTGCGATAGATTTCGGTATGTGGATGCTTACTCATCAACAGGGTTGGTTTGGATAGTTGAGATCGAGTAGTTCAGTTTCAGTGTTGAGATTATAGCTATGGATTGCATAGCTTGGTTGCAGCCTCTATTTCATTCGTTGATTCAGTTGAGCATTCGTTGACAGGCTGACTAAGCCTATTTTTTGCCTACCAATTTAGTTTTCTCCAATTCAGATAGACTTACTTCGATAAATGCTTGGAGGATTGTCCATTGGCATATGGTATTGGTTTCTACTGTTTTCGACCTTGGATCTCAGTGTTCATTAGAATTTTTATTGTCTACTCAGTGGAAGTTGTATGCTCAAGTTGGGCTAAGCATGGTTTCTCCCACAGTCAGTGGGGCATTCTAGAGCGGATCATTCAGTTGCAAAAGATTGTGCGTCGGACTCATGACTATTCGTTTCGAAGGTCATCCAGACCAGTTAGTGGCTTGAAAGAGATCGGAGACATTGGCCATCACCATTTTAGTATTCAGGACTCGGATGATGCTGGAGAGATTCTACGCAGCTCGGGGTAGACATCAAATTTCGAAGGACTAGAGAATGTTAAATTTGAAATTTGGAGTTGGTCGTATGATTCATGCCTTAGGTTGACTTTAGCTTGGTTGAGTATCTTCTTGGTTGTGCTTGTTTTGGTGTGATGCCATCATGCTGTGGTTCAGGTTTACGTGTTTTAGTTGTCCTCAGTTCAGTTGGAGGCCAGTTGGTGGTTGAGAATGAGTTTTTGTTTATTTGGAAAGTGAAGTAAGGAAGTTAGTGAAAAAGGGATGCCTTTAGTGAAATCCCTTAGAAGCGTTGTTTTTCCTTAGAAGTTATCTGGGGAGTCTTGCTCGGGGCATGCGGGCCTAGTACCTCATCCTTTCGAGCTCTTTCTATCCATTGAATTTTGTGGATGAAAGTTCTTTTAGTAGTGGATATTGTAATAACCCTCTAGGTTATTTTCTCTATTTTTGGGCATTTTTGGCATTTCATGCCTTCCCATAGCGGCTACAGGTCATTTATGACTTATCAGAACTGTCGGTTTGGTTTTCAGACAGTTCATTTGGGTTTTAGGCTCATTTTTCTATTTTGGAGCTTTTGCTGTTAAGAAATTGGTCTCAGACCAAAACTCCTAGTAAACGAACTTGGATGAGAAGTTCAACAATGTTATCAGCTCTGAAATGTTGATTTTAGGCTAGGGGGACCCTTGATCCGGGTCCTGAGGCTTTTGAACTCGGTTTGGGCTATTGAGTGGATTTGATGAAAATGAAATTATAGGTGTGGGGCCTATATTTAATCAAAACAATCTCGAATGTAAGTTTTTATGGTTTCGTTGAGTCCGAAATGCCGAATTTGGTATGGTAGCATAGTTTATTTGCGTGTATGGGGTTCCGAATGAATCCCAAATCCCCGATCGAAGTCCGTTAGAACTTAGCTTTTGCTGGTTTCCCAACTTATGGTGCAGGGTCATTTTACCCTTTGCGTTCGTGTGGGGTATACCGCGGTCGCGAAGGGATAGGTCTTTGACCATTGCGTTCGCGAGCCTTCCACCGCATTCGTGATGAAGGGTCGACCTGACCCAGCCCTTTTCTCCTCCTCTCGTTCGCGACCTATAGCTTCACGTTCGCAATAGCTCATCCCATTTACCTTCGCGTTCGCAGACTTTTTGCTCGTGTTCGCGAAGGGCAATTTTGGTAATTATCGCGTTCGCGACCCTTGGCCCTTGTGAACGTGAAGGCCAATTGCCTGGTAGTATATAATCCCTTTCACCGCGATTTTTCATCATTTTCTAAGTCCCAATCTGCCATTATTGAACCCTGGAGCTTGGAAAAGAGTGGGAAATCATCCATTAAGGTTAAGGTAAGCTAATTCTAACCCTCATGGTCGTTTTCCATCATTTTCCCCGTCAAATTCCATATTTTTTCCTTGTAAATTCCTAGAATTTAGGTCTTAAATTCCTTAACTTTGTGGGCCGATTTATGCTCCATTTGTGCTCAAATTTTGATCACGCATTCCTTGTCCTTCAAAGGACCTTGTGATGGATTCAATTTTGGAATCCCATTTTTGGGTCTTAGGGGCCCGTTCTTGATCCAAATTTTGGCCCAAGCTATTATATTGCAATATGGGTCTTGTTTTACTCATATTAATGTGTAGACTATGATTTTGATAGTATGACATCATTTTGGGATCATGGCGTGAAGATGAGCCATTTAAGAACGGTTCGAGATTGCGGTTCGGCTACGAGGCAGGCTTCAGTCTACTTTTCTCTATGAGATTGTGTATTATATAGATTGCATGCTAGGTAGGGATTATAGGATAGGTTTATACCTAGTAATACTATGAATTGACTTATTTAGGGGATAATGTGACCCGAATCTTAGCCTAGAACACTCACTATGATTGTAGGACCCCATTTCACTTGATTATAGACTTGTTTAGCTATAGATTTACATGAGGGATCCTTTAGTATAAGAATTACCTTATTATTTAGTGATTTGGATCATATTCCCCGATTAGCTCCTTCTAGTATCTGTATGCCCAAATTTATCATAGTTTCCTGGATCATGGTGCTATTACTAGGTTAATTTATATATTGTTGGGCCTGAGGCCGTGGTTACGATATTAGTTGGACATCAGGTTAGTACTTTATCCTTTAAAAGGACGTGATTTTAGTTTATAGACACTTGGAAGTTTATGGTTGTATTGTTTGAATACTGGTGATTGCATGCACACTTTTAGGCATATTTATGCTCATTTAGTGGTACGATTCAAATCAAACCTTGGTTTAACTACTGTTTTCTAAAAAGGTACTTATTCCCACTTTTCACTTTTAAAATTAATTCTTTTACAACGGGAGTCGTACCACCCTTATTATCGGATTATGATATTTCAAACAAAATATAATACTTTGGAAATTAGAGCGAGGCTGATTTCGGTCCATTATTGATCCACTCCCTTTTATCCCTACTTATTCACTTCGGTCGAGGGAGATTCCGATCCTTTCTATATTATTATGCTATTTCGTCCCGTATTCGATCTCGTGCAATGGATTTATATATATACACTCATTCAGTTTCGATTTATGTTTGGTATTTCTTATTATACTTTATATCTCTCTCCAGTACTGGATGGAGTAAATCTGTTATGAAAGTTATTAGAAGTCCTGGTTCGGGACTTGACAATATATACGGATTTTTTGAGTCTCTTATGGATTCCTCTATTCGGGGACCACGTACTAAAAGAGGCGATATCTATAGTTCCTGCCTTGCGAGCCGGCGAGCCGAATGAAATGTATATACTTGGTATAGTTTGGTATTCGGTCGGTATAGTAGTATTGGTTTACTTGCATTCATTCATCCAGGTGCATTGTCTATCACCAGTATGATTGTTTGGAGCTTGTATCTATCGATTTTATAGGGGGCTGTATAGATACAAGTTATGGTTGTTGTTCGTTGAGTACTTACTTATGCCTCTCCAAGTTTATGGGGGCCCGATTAAGGTTATTGGATGTCCGAGCTATCCGATTACATTATTGTTGGCTGTTATTGCATGGATAGTGATAGGCTAGTTATGGACTGGCATGTGAGATTATCGGTAAGTTTCTACGCCTTTCTCTCATTATTACTGTGAGACTTATCATTGCTAGATCACTTTATGATTATGCACATTCTGGTTAGAGACCCTAATTATGCTAGAGTTAGCTCCTTCACCTTATGTATCATCCGAGTGATGTAGACTAGTCCTTCAGAGTAGTACCTTCATATTTGGTTGTCCATATAGCACGATTATATACATATATATTCATATACTCTTCTTGGGCTACCCTTGTATATTATTTCCTTCCTTTCTGCTACATTTGTATATTGTATATCTCCTTCTTCACTAAACTATCGTATATGGACTAGCTACTTATGGAACCACATTCATCCCTTATTATTGGTTAAGATAATTTATCCTTATCGCCATAATTTATCCTTATCGCCTCATTAACAATATTATGTTTCATTGCCTGGGTAGTTGGCTGTTAATTTAGATTCTTGCTTTACATATTGTTTATACTTGCATTATCTTTAGAGCTTAGTTGGCCGACACCTACTGAGTACCCCGTATTTGGTACTTATACTACACTTCTGCAACCTGCAGATCATAGTACGAGTTCTCGCCATTGATGTATGCATCGTGTGGAGCAGCCATGGATCGGAGATTTGGGGTGAGCTCCTGACATTCGGAGTTGTTTCTTCTCTCCCTCTTATTATTAGACTGATCTCTATTTTGCAATTCAGAGATGGTTTTGTATATATTTATTCTGTATTTTATTGGTACTCCTGTTGTACTAGAAGATATTGTACTGACTTCACTAGATTTTGGGAATATATTTACTTTCTTCTTGCCTTTTTTCTCATTGTTAGTTAGTTTTACTTCCTTTTTTCTTATTAGTCCGTTACTAGCTGTTCTGGACTGTGGGTTGGCTTTTCTACTAGTGGGTTATTGTAGGTGTCATCATGACCTGAGAAATTGGGTCATTTGCTTAATCTACGCCTGCAGCCGGGGTTGATCAGCGAAAAGCCCTTATGATGGGAAATTAAAGTCGTTTCTTAGCCGGAGTAGATCGTGGTTCCTTGAGGTCTGCACCCTTCTTAAATTTTGCAAGTTATACACCCTTCTTTTCATTTTTAGATTTTGATTTTTTGGGGAGAGAACTTGTCTTATTGAGGAAGATGGACTGTAAAATAAACCACTACGCCATTTAAATAGACCAAGGGAGAGGTCTAGTAATCAATCATTGATCGACGCATGTGTTTCAGTTGAGGAGGTATAGTGTAGAAATTAAAAGGCACATAAGTCGAGTCATTTCAATTCTACACAATTTTTTATGCGATTATAATTTAGCTGTTGGATTTCATTAGGATAGGGTTTTCAAATAGACCATGACGACAGTCTATTATAGTCTAGTATAAATTAAGCTATTGGGGTTTAGATGTACACCACACATATAGTTGATGATATATTTTAACGATTGATGGGCACATTTTATCATAGACGGTGTGCATAGTATATTAGCTACCAATAAAGTTCGATGATAAAAAGTAAGTAAAGTCGATTAAACTTGAATTGATATCAAGTTTCAAAACATACAAGCATCCTATTTTGCATTTAAGCTACAAGTTGTTCTCTTATGGCCCGACGTTTTGCATAAGGAGCACTTGTTCCTCCTCTTGAACTTGAACGATTCGGAGATGCCTTTGATGCGAACCACCCTCTTCTTCCCTAGTTTGGTATCGTAGCGGGTGGAAGAACATTCAAGTCTAAAAAATTTCACGTGGCACATTCCTCTCTTCCTCTAAAGAAACTACGTAAATAGTTTCTTGGTATGCAAGGAGGTACGATCTAGTCTCATCAATCGGCAAAGAGTAGTCATAAATGCTTAAACCATAGTCATTTTCGTTATTCAGCCACAAGGCTGCCATCCATGAGGGCATGGTATTTTCTCCAAGTCATACCTTCTACAAAAATATGACCTTCCAACATATTGACTTTGATGGTATGGACACATGTAATTATGGTGAATTCGTCGGCGCTCCCATTTATGTTGGTCACATATAAGTCATCGCCCTCGTTCATATTCTCCCTAATGATCTTTTCAGACGTAGGCACAAAAGGAGTATTTGAACTGCTCACCTTTGCATAATACTTTTTGAATTTTTTAGCAAACTTTCGAGGAATCGGATTGAAGATGGTAGCCACGAGGTACTTCCTTTTCATCCCTCAGCATTGAGTTAAGAGACTTAACATCGTTTATGTTTATCACATTGAAACGATTGCCTGGAAAGTGTGCCCTGCTCCACTTATTGAATCCAACATCATACTCTCGGCAATCTACTGTATCGAGGCTTTTTCTTTGAATTACGTGAAGTGATCAATAAACTTCTCCAAACCGCATGCATTGGTTACATTGTAGTACACATTGCGATAATTTTCACATTAGAAATTTTTTTGGAGGTTTTTGCTATGATGCCTCATGCAAATTCCATGATGGGCATGCCAATAATACTTTGCGATCCCGTCATCTATGCTTCTGTGTTTGTCGGAGATGATGCATAGCTCTGGTTCATCGACAGTAATAGACTTCAGTTTCTCAAAGAAAAAGCTCCAAGATATATCGTTCTCCTTGTCCACCACACAATATGTTATGGGATAGATATGGTTCCCCATATCTTATGCAACAGCAGACAACAACATTACCTCGTACTTACCATAAAGATGTGTGGCATCATTGACAATGACCTTTCTCATATAGGCATATCCACGGATGGAAGCCCCAAAGGCAATTAAGTAGTATTTGAACTTGTTTGAATCCTTCTCAACCATAATAGTGTTCATAGAACCAGGATTGATGATTTCAAACATGTACGGAAAAGCGAGTAAGACAACATACCCATGCTATGATGTCTCTTGAATTATGTTCTTGGCAATAACGCCTCCCATCCAACACTTCCAATAACCCAATCTACAATGGAGCTCCCTAAAAATGATCCTCTCGATCTCTTTCGGGCTTGGACCTTTGTTGTCAATAAACTATTTCATACAAACAGGGCAATGACATCGGCAGTGACACTCTTATAATTTTCCATGATATGTTCAAAACCATAAGTTTGGTCGCTGATATACTTTTAGATGTGAAACCTATTTGTGCTTTCATATCTATTCGCCCGCACCATCCACTTACAAGTAGTATCTATACGCTTCAACTTGTAGAATTTTTTACAAGTCTTAATCGTAGCAAAATGGAAAGACTTCTTAACCGAGGCATGTTGAATTACCATCTTCAATGATTTCTTGTCCTTGAATGTTTGTCCAATAATCGAATTAACTCCGTCAGAGAAGGAGTGATTGGGTTGTGATCTGAACTGCCCCTCAGACCACCATCACATTTTTCTTCTTCTTCTTCGACATTTAGATGATCTTCCACATCCATATCCTTTGCATGATCACCCTTTATGCCCTCATCTTCTACAAAATTATCATTGACTGACGGGGTCGACGGTGGGGTTGGGGCTGATGTCGAAGCCTCCTCCCAAGACCTTTCGACTATATTTTCTCCAAATAGGCCTAAAACCATTGAGGCCAACAACAAGCATGTAGAATCCCTAATTATGCTAGAGTTAGCTCCTTTACCTTATGTATGATCCGAGTGATGTAGACTAGTCCTTCAGAGTAGTACCTTCATATTTGGTTGTCCATATAGAGCGGTTATATACATATATATATTCATATACTCTTCTTGGGCTACCCTTGTACATTATTTCCTTCCTTTCTACTACATTTGTATATTGTATATCTCTTTCTTCACTAAACTATCGTATATGGACTAGCTACTTATGGAACCACATTCATCCCTTATTATTGGTTAAGATAATTTATCCTTATCGCCTCATTAACATTATTATGTTTCGTTGCATGGGTAGTTGGCTGTTAATTTATATTCTTGCTTTACATGTTGTTTATACTTGCATTATCTTTGGAGCTTAGTCGGCCAACGTCTACTGAGTACCCCGTGTTTGGTACTCATACTACACTTCTGCAACCTGCAGATCATAGTACGAGTTCTCGCCATTGATGTATGCATCGTGTGGAGCAGCCATGGATCAAAGATTTGGGGTGAGCTCCTGATATTCAGAGTTGTTTCTTCTCTCCCTCTTATTATTAGACTGATCTCTATTTTGCATTTCAGAGACGGTTTTGTATATATTTATTCTGTATTTTATTGGTACTCCTGTTGTACTAGAAGCTATTGCACTGACTTCACTAGGTTTTGGGAATATATTTACTTTCTTCTTGCCTTTTTTCTCATTGTTAGTTAGTTTTACTTCCTTTTTTCTTATTAGTCCGTTACTAGCTGTTCTGGACTGTGGGTTGGCTTTCCTACTGGTTGGTTATGGTAGGTGTCATCATGACCTGAGAAATTGGGTCATTCGCTTGATCTACGCCTGCAGCCGGCGTTGATTAGCAAAAAGCCCTTAAGATGGTAAATTAAAGTCGTTTCTTAGCTGGAGTAGATTGTGGTTCCTTGAGGTCTATACCCTTCTTAAAACATACAAGCATCCTATTTTTCATTTAAGCTACAAGTTGTTCTCTTATGGCCTGACCTTTTGCATAAGGAGCACTTGTTCCTCCTCTTGGACTTGAATGATTCGGAGATGCCTTTGATGCAAAGCACCCTCTTCTTCCCTAGTTTGGTATCGTAGCGGCTGGAAGAACCTTCAAGTCTAAAAAATTTCACGTGGCACATTCCACTCTTCCTCTAAAGAAACTACGTAAATAGTTTCTTGGTATGCAAGAAGGAATGATCTAGTCTCATCGATCGGCGAAGAGTAGTCATAAATGCTTAAACCATAGTCATTGTTGTAATTCAACCACAAGGCTGCCATCCCATGAGGGCATGGTATTTTCTCCAAGTCATACCTTCTACAAAAATATGACCTTTCCAACAGATTGACTTTGACGGTATGGACACATGTTATTACAGTGAATTCGTCGGCGCTCCCATTTATGTTGGTCACATATAAGTCATCGCCCTCGTTCATATTCTCCCTAATGATCTTTTCAGTAGTAGGCATGAAAGGAATTTTTGAATTGCTCACCTTTGCATAATACTTTTTGAATTTTTTGGCAAACTTTCGAGGAATCGGATTGAAGATGGTAGCCATGGGGCACTCCCTTTTCATCTCTCAGCATTGAGTTAAGAGACTCAACATCGTTTATGTTTATCACATTGAATCGATTGCCTGGAAAGTATGCCCTGCTCCACTTATCGAATCCAACATCATACTCTAGGCAAGCTACTGCATCGATGCTTTTTCTTTGAATTGCGTGAAGTGATCAATAAACTTCTCCAAACCGCATGCATTGGTTACATTGTAGTACACATTGCGATAATTTTCACATTAGAAATTTTTTTGGAGGTTTTTGCTAAGATGCCTCATGCAAATTCCATGATGGGCATGCCAATAATACTTTGCAATCCCGTCATCTATGCTTCTGTGTTTGTCGGAGATGATGCATAGCTCTGGTTCATCGACAGTAATAGACTTTAGTTTCTCAAAGAAGAAGCTCCAAGATATATCGTTCTCCTTGTCCACTACACAATATGTTATGGGATAGATATGGTTCCCCATATCTTATGCAACAGCAGACAACAACATTACCTCGTACTTACCATAAAGATGTGTGGCATCAATGACAATGACCTTTCTCATATAGGCATATCCACGGATGGAAGCCCCAAAGGCAATTAAGTAGTATTTGAACTTGTTTGAATCCTTCTCAACCATAATAGTGTTAATAGCACCAGGATTGAGGATTTTAAACATGTACGGAAAAACGAGTAAGACAACTTACCCATGCTCTGATGTCTCTTGAATTATGTTCTTGGAAATGACGCCTCCCATCCAACGCTTCCAATAACCCAAACTACAATGGAGCTCCCTAAAAATGATCCTCTCGTTCTCTTTCGGGCTTGGACCCTTGTTGTCAATAAACTATTTCATGCAAACAGGGCAATGACATCGACAGTGACGCTCTTATAATTTTCCATGATATGTTCAAAACCATAAGTTTGGTCGCCGATATACTTTTAGATGTGAAACCTATTTGTGCTTTCATATCTATTCGCCCGCACCATCCACTTACAAGTAGTATCTATACGCTTCAACTTGTAGAATTTTTTACAAGTCTTAATCGTAGCAAAATGGAAAGACTTCTTAACCGAGGCATGTTGAATTACTATCTTCAATGATTTCTTGTCCTTGAATGTTTGTCCAATAACAAAATTAAGTCCGTCAAAGAAGGAGTGATTGGGTTGTGATCTGAACTGCCCCTCGGACCACCATCACATTTTTCTTCTTCTTCTTCTTCTTCTTCTTCGACATTTAGATGATCTTCCACATCCATATCCATTGCATGATCACCCCTCATGCCCTCGTCTTCTACAGAATTATCATTGACTGATGGGTCCGACGGTGGGGGTAGGGTTTATGTCAAAGTCTCCTCCCGAGACCTTTCGACTATATTAATTCTCCAAATAGGCCTAAAACCATCGAGGCCAACAACAAGCATGTAGAATCCCATGTGACTATCATTCACCTAGAGCCATAGAGGCCAACAACAAGCATGTAGAAGCCCACGTGACTATCATTCTTTATGAAGGTTGGATGTATTTTTCCCATCCCATTCATCAAGTAACTAATGACCAAGTCGTTTGAATAGAAACTTAAGTCCCCTCTCTCCATTATGCTTGCGACCATGTCGTCATATGAACCATTGCAATGAAGGGAAATGGGCACTGTCTCCTTTGTCACAGATTTCTAGTTACAACATTTAGGAGTCCCCTCCCATTGGCCCATGAATTCATCACCAACAACAATAATTTCTGTAATAGACATTGTAGACCTAGATGATAATCTCGAATAGACTAGCTTCGTGGTCTATGACTGATCGACGACTTGACCGCCTAGACTATACTAGTCGAGGACTAACGAGATCTACGTACAATAATGGAAAGATAGGACTTGGTTGTTTTTCCTATGACCACCGGAATAATGGAATGGATTATAGCTTTGGAAGAACACCTAAAGTGTTGGAATGGAGCTAATGAAGCTAGAACCTCTTCAAAAAAATAGACTGATTTGAAAGCTTAATGGGAAACAATGAAGGGAAAAATCAGTGGAGAAGTGGTTAACAATGGATGAAAATGGGAGAATTATAGCAGTGGTGGTGTGATTTTCTGATGGTAGTTGGAAAAAATCATCGGCGAAGCTCAGTAAATCGCGAAATCTAAAGGGAAAAAAATCTGATCGTGTGAAGCTTCTTGGGGAATTTTTAATTTTTTTTATTATTTAAAATTTGGTATTATAAATTATTGAAATGCACTGATTTGTATTTTTAAAAAGTTGGAGGCTGAGATGGGGTCAGGGGCTAAACTGTATATTTTAAAACTTGTATGCTAGAGTTGTTGTTTTTAAAACCCCATTTGTTGATGTCATAAAAAGTGTCTCTTTCCCTAATTTTTCAAGACTTGTCTTTTTGTCAAAATAACTTTTGAAAATGACTCTTTAGCCAAGAGCCCCCATTTTGTTCAATCGAGATTTTTAGATTAAAGAAAGTTTATTGGAATATAGGATATGGATGAATTTTAAGCTCATCCAAAGTCCCCCATTAAATGGGGTTTTGAAGAAAAAATCTGATGAAAAAGTATCATATTATGTTCTATTTTTCTTCACTATACATATAGGTCAAATCAAATACAAATATAATGGACTAACGTGGAATAAAAACCTGCAAAAAATTAAAATTCTGCCCAGTTTTTAATGACTCATATAACACATTCTCTAGGCTTTAGCGTCCGTTGACTTGACTGCTTATGCAGTTGATATTAGTTCGCTCTATGTAAACTTTGTCAAATCTTTTTCACACGTTATTTCAATCTCTTTTTATTTCACACATCATTCATTCAGGTTTAGAATTCTGAACTTGAAGCATCATTTAGGTTTAGAACTCCACACTTGAAGCATTGGTATATCTCAAGGAATAAACTTAAGAAAATCCTTGACTTGTCAGATCTCAGTTATTACTACCGACACCTAGAAAGCAGATGTCAAAAGTCTTGTGACTAGCATTCTCAATTCCGTGAAACTCTCTCCAACCCTTGTGGCGCCCCTCTCTCGAGTTGATTTCAATTTTCACGTACGGCAACCTTAAAGTTATAAATTACTCTTTTATCACATTAAAATAATTTAAGTTTACTTATAAAATAGTAAAGTCAGTAAAACTTGAAGTTATAAAATATTTATTAATTTGACTTTACTATTATAATGCCCATATAATTAGGCTATTTTAATTTAGTTTGACAAAAAAAGTTTTATACCACGTGAAATTGAGTCTCTCTCGCATTGCACCCCAAAATCTCATCAGAACCCTGTCCTCACATTTCTCACCATTCACCCAAACTCATCCTTAGCCCCTCACTTTAACACTGGTCAAAGACTTGTTTTCAACCATTGATCCATATGTATACCATGCAGAATGTCAACTTGAAGAAATCTAGCCAGCAAATTAAACTCTAAACCATCTCATAACTAATTCTATTCAATGGCGTTTGGTAATTTTTCTCTGGCAATCCTTCTCTTATTATTCTCCGTCTCTCATGCTAAATATTACCACCATGTGCCGCCTGAGATTCAAGGAGCCTGCAAGGCCTCACGTGACCCATCAACATGCGAGGCTTCCTTCCATCATCACTTTCCTTTCAACCTCTCAGCCCTTCAAATAATCTATTCAGCATTGGGTCGCTCAGCGTACAAACTAGCCAAGGCCCAGCATGTGGTGAAGGATATACTACAATCTGTGGCCGGAAACGTGAACGTTACGGTCGCCGTGAAAAATTGCGTGGAGGGACTTACTTTTTCAAAATACAGATTTAAACAGACTGCTAATAATGCATTGCCAAGAGGCCAAATCAAGGACGCTCGTGCATGGTTTAGGGTACCAACACGGCTGCTCCTCTGGATTGCAAAAGGTGAATGACACCTCTCGAGTCAGACATACCATAGTGTTAATAGAGTCATTGTTTGAGGTCACCAGCAACACTTTGGGGATGATAATCAATTATGACATTCATAGGAACCAAATCGCATCATGGAGTCCACCTAAAACCGAGCGTGAAGGATTTTGGGAAGGTGTTAGAGGGACCAGGTATTTAAATTTTCATGTCAAAATTTTAATTTCTAGAGAAAATATTAGTAATTATTTAATTATATTATATTTCGATGTTACAAGAACTAATGTCAAGGGCAGGGTGTCTTCGAGTTTGAGGCCGATTGTGACGGTTTGCAAGGTTGGAAATTGTGGGTATAGGAAGGTACAGGATGCGGTGAATGCAGCGCCCAACAATTTGATCTCTCAGAGATTTATGATATGGATCAAGGCAGGGTTGTATGATGAGATTGTTCGGGTTCCTATGGCTAAGAGGAATTTGGTATTTTTAGGAGATGGCATGGGCAAAACTGTTATTACAGGATCATTAAATGTTGGTCACATGGCCAACAGTGGCGTCACCACTTTTGAATCCGCTACTATCGGTAAGTCATAGATTATTGGAACTTTGGTGCTTTATTTATTCCATTTGATCATTTTATTTGATGTTATGATTTTACATTTGTCTTCTCTTTTTTTGGTTGGTGTAAATTTTGATAAAGTTAATCAAGTTCAAATTTCAGTCTAAAATCGATAATTAGGTTGACATCAGGAAATTGAAATTGGATATAAAGCACTGGGTCACAATTAGTTTTTGTCCATTATAGATTAGTAGGAAAATCTTTTTTTACATGGAATTTCAAAACTGCAAAAACAGTATAAACAGTTACGTCTACTAATGTTTTGAACATTTATTAAATTGCAAAGAATGAAAAATGAACTTGGCGCGGCCAGACTTTCCGTTAAGTTTACCTCCTCCATTTATTTTTTACTATATGCATTTGATGCTCGTAACGTGCATTGGCATCCAAAAGTCACATTTCTTGCCAAACTATTGGATAAAACTGTCCCATCCTATAATTAATATTCCTAGTTAGTTGGTGCAAGAGGAGAAAATTTCAAATATGATCAATAATTAATGTCCGCAAAATTACATTTTGTTACATTAAAATAATTAATTTTTAACCATTATTATAATAAAAAAGTTACTAAACTTTGCATATTACTTCCTCAATCTCATTTTAATTGTCGATTTAACCTCAAAAAAATTGTACCAAAATGATAGTCACTTTAGGATTTCAAAGACTAAAATTGTCAATTGCTTCCGATTATATTATTAACATTAAAGAAGTAATATTGTTCAATTTTTTAAAAAAACATCTAATAAATAGGAGAACTTATAAACTATATCTTGTATTTATTATTTTTTTAATGGGGGTGAAAAGAGAGCTAAAGGGATGTTGAGTTGGGACGGAGGGAGTATAATTTATCGTGGCTTCGGACATTAATGAGCAAACAATACATGATTTCATGGAATATAAGCAGTTGGCAAATTAATGATGAAATCTACAAAACAATCTTCTTTAGAGCTATACCTGATGATTTTTTGATGCTTTTTGAGTTGTTCTGATATTCATGTTTTGTTTTAAAACAGGAGTACTTGGTGATGTATTCATGGCCAGGGATCTAACTATTCAAAATACAGCAGGTGCTGATGCTCAACAAGCAGTAGCTTTTCGATCCAGCAGTGATCATTCTATCATAGAAAATTGCGAATTTCTGGGCAACCAAGACACACTTTATGTCAATTCTTTGCGCCAATATTATAGGTCATGTCGCATCGTAGGTAATATAGACTTCCATCTTTGGAAATGCGGCTGCCTTCTTCCAAGGCTGTGACATCCTAGTTGCCCTTCGGATAGTAAATCCTGAGAATGGGGAAACAAATGCTGTGACTGCACATGGTAGAATGGAGCCAGGTCAATCAACTGGCTTCGTCTTCCACAATTGTTCCATCAACGGAACTGCAAAATATATGAATCTGTATTACAATAATCCTAGTGTACACAAAACTTTCCTAGGAAGGCCGTGGAAGGAATATGCTAGGACAGTGTTTATAAAATGTAAATTTGGCAATCTTATTAATCCTGCTGGATGGATGCCTTGGAGTGGCGAATTTGCTTTAAACACACTTTACTATGGCGAATTTGGAAATACTGGTGCTGCAGCTGATACCAAAGAACGCTTGTTGTGGAGTAGCCAAATTCCAGCTCAACATGTGTATTCATACTCTGTCCAAAATTTCATTCAAGGTGATCAATGGATTCCTACATCTTCATGATTTCAGCAGATCTATTAACCTATTAATTATTTTACAATACAATTGCATCTGCCGAATTGTAGAAATCCTCCATTAAACTACAAGTTCAACAAATTAAACTCTATATCACTGAAGGGAGTTTGAACGTTTTGTTTTTGCTAAACGCCTCTTAAATTTTGATCAGAACTCAACTTCTTCTTCAAGAAATTAGTGATGCAGCAACATAACGTATACATTAATGTTGATTATTTTGTAAACATACTTTTTTGCAGTAGTAAGGATGACTTCGAATTCTTACAATGTGTTGATCCTATTCCATACTCGCTCAATTGATGTTCAAACTATTGAAAATCTTGTGAATATACTTGATCATGTACACTTTCCAGAATTTTTGAAAGCTTGAGGTGTATCAAAGATATTGCCCAGGTGTATCTCCTAGGGTTCAATAAGTTCTCTGGTATAAAACTAGGAGTACAAAAACTAACAAAAATTAAATGGAAAAGAAGCACACTAATAAAACATGGGAGAAGAATTCACTTCAATCTTTTATCTAAATGAAAGTGAATCTAAAAAGAATTATATAGGCAACACAGTAGAAAGCTAACGTTTTGATAGGAATATCTTAATATTGAAGATGATATAGGCGATTAATGCTAAGCAATACTCAATCAAAGGAAATAGTTGCTCCCTCATTCATCCATGTTAAATTTTGCATGTGACTTAAGAAATAATAATTAATATAAGTTTTTTACCACAGTACTCATATTGATTGATGCAATGTCTTAAGTCTTAAGAAAAATATGAGGAATAAGTAATTAATATTGTAGGTAAAATAAGAAAAAAAATAATTAATGTTTCTTGATATGTTAAAAGTGACAAGTAAAAGTGAAAATTTATTTTAGGAATATGGACAAGTAAAAGTGAATGGAGGGAGTATAATGAGAATACTTCCTCCATCCCATTTTAGTTGATCATCTTACTAAAAATACATGTCCCAAATTACTTGTACCCACTTACTAAATCAAGATAAAATTAATTAAAATTTTCTCATTTTACCCCTACAATTAATACTCTCTGAAAGTGTAAAAACATGATTAGTAAAATTCCAAAAAAGTATCTTAAGGGTAAATTAGTAAAACTATCCTTCTTATTTGTGATTTGTTAAAAAACGTGCAAAAGTAAAAGTGATCAACTAATATTGGACGAAGGGAGTAGGAATTTAAAATTTGGTCAAACGGTCTAACATAATTTTGAATTAGAAATAATGACTAATTAATGGCTATTAAACATGGCTAGTAAAGGATAAAGAATATGTTTGCAACTTTTATTTAAATATAAAAATAATTTTTGATAGTCCTAAACTTCTTGGATAGTGGTTGATGTTGATTATTCTTTCTTCTATCTTCTTGACTTAAGGGTAGTAGGACTGGAGATTGAGCTGGATTCTTCCCATGTCAATGAGGTTTTCCAAATCAATCCTGAAGATCGATATTGTGTCCTCCTGATCCTGCATGATAGTGACAAACTTCCTTGCCGTGTTACCATGCTCTAGACATCTGTCTTGGTTTCCTTTCTATTGGCTCGATGATCCTAGCGCGAATCAACTTGTAGCAGATAGAATGGTATGTATCTTGAAAAAATGTGAAGTTGTGTTGGTAAATTCGAGCCTCCTTGGTGATTGGTATGTCCTAATATAGTATGTGGTCCCCATATGTGGCTGATCTGACCACTATTGATCATCTGATGGACTCTTACCCTTAAAGCATTGCACTCATCTATCGTATGTCCCTTTTCTCGTGGATGATACTCTGTATTCATTCTTTAGAATTCACCCAAAGCTTTCTGTTGGATCAGGGTGAAGAACTCCCATGGATTTAAAACTTTGGTAGTTATCAGACAAGAGCATGATTCTGGGGCTTCGAAGATATTCTTGAGAATGAGTTTTGAGAATCATTCTCTCCTTCCCTAGCCTAATTCTTGTTCTCCATACGGAATCATTTCTAGCACTATCCCAATAACCCATGACTTGATTAGGGGGTATGAATTGCTCAACACTTTCCCCTCGTATTCTTCATCTGTGTCTTTTCAATATAAATTATTTCAAAGAAAAGATTTGAAAAAAACTCATCATCATTTCATTTTTTGACTAAAAGAGATTAAACGATACATAAGTGAAGAAAGAGCCATTTTTATACGAAAATCCTCTTTTTAAGGAAATCAACACAAAATTTACTTTTTATTGCCTCTAAGAATGAATCTATGTGAGAACTATTAACGAACTTGAAAAGAGGCAAGAACAGAAAAAAAATAACAATTTGATGGGATATATATATATATATATATATATATATATATATATATATATATATATATGCTCAGAGCAAAAATAACAATTTTAGGGGATATATATATTTACACACATACATTTAACAAAATTTAGCTTTTAATAATCTAATAGGTAACAAGTACAAGGGAGGGGGACATATAACGTTACCTCTAAACACCTTATGGTGGTACTAGAATCAGTGAACCTACTAAGGAACACTAGCTCTTTCCCATACTAAACATGACCTAGTAACTAAACTAGCTAAGGAACTAGGAATAAAGAACGGTATAGTAGCAAGCATAGATAGGTATCTATCCAGTAGCAATCCTGTATTGTACTGCTTGTTCTGCCTCAGACCACATCATGATCAACAACCTATGGTGGTTTTTAATTCTTCTCTTTTTCCTTCTTCTGAAGCTTGCCATTCCCATCATGCCAATCTAAAGTACCTTTTAGCTTCCTTAGGTATGTATTGAGCTGAATAATATTGCTGTAAATCAGCAACCAGATAACTGTGTTTGGAGAGGACATCAACAATAAAGTTAGCCTCCCTATAAATGTGTTGACGTTGGAAAAATTCAAGTAGAAGTACTAGCTCTTGAAGTTCCACAATGTATTTATAAATAATCTAAGGAGGATGAATGTATGCTTTTAACCATTTAACTAGGAGTTCAAAATCAACCTCCAAAACTCTCCTGCTATACCCATGCTAAATGCACAAGGTGATGCCTATGATGGCTACTTGCAATTCTGCTTGATTGTTAGTACCAATCCCCAAAGGAGTTGCAAATGCATAGACTAAATTTTCTATATGACCCCTAAGGATACCTCCAGTCCCTATACTTCCTGGATTATTCAAAGCACTACCATCTGTATTAAGTTTCACCTGAGTGGTATTAGGCTTAGTCCAACAGACCTGTATCACTTTCACCTCATGTTGGCATTTCTCCATCTGATGAATAACACCCTCAAGTCTAGTGACCATGAAATATAGGGAAATGCAGTAGAGAGTAACATATGGATGTTCTTCACAACAACAAATATGACTCTAGCACAACAAATATGACTCTAGCACTTCTAGACTTCTTACCTCTATACTTGCTTGCACACCTGTTTTTCCACAAATTCCAGCACAAGAAAATAGAAAGAGCTTGTAAAATAAACTTGTGTACTTCATTATGATGCTTTACACACCACCATCTCATCAGTAAGTTAGGTAAAGGCATTGTTGCATGAGTAATGCCCAAGCTATTGGAGAAGCTGCTCCAAATATAATTGGTAAAACTGCCTGACACAAATATGTGATCAATAGTGTCCACCCCAGGTTTAGTACAACAACTACAAGCTGTAGACTTCTGACCAAAAGTATTGATCTTCTCATTTGTAGGTAGTTTGTTTCTAAGAGCTCTCCAGACTAGAAAAAACACTTTAAAAGGAATATGTATGTTCAAAATCAAATTAAAATTAGTTAGTGTTAATAAAAATCAATAAAATGAATAAATTACAAGGAAATAATAAGAATGGATAAGATTGGGCCCTTTTGACACATTATAATTTGTGCAGATTTGAACTCCCTGATATTAAGGTTTTTTTAAAGCCCATTTGGGACTTATGTATATCAGTTGTATATAGACAACACCCTTCTCTTTGCTTTTTCCTGTATATTAGTCGTGTATCAGTCCAACTTGGACTTTGTCATCAACATTTTTTGGGCTTTGACCCATTCTCCATCTTTTGCAGCCTGTATATTAATTTATACTATTTATATACTATTGTATATCACCGTAGATCAGCCCCTTTGTATTTGGTTAGGGCTGTGACTCGAGATCTTGGGCTTGTAGGCCCGTAAATGCAAAGAAGGGAGGGTGGATTCCAATATGGACTCACAAGAAAGAACATACATAGAATGGAATGAAATCAATATTAGTGCTTGCTCATATATTGTGGTTTAATTTAGAACAAACTTTTAGAAGAAAAAAGTGAATGAATCCTAATTCCTAATGACAAAAAACTAACAGATCAACTATTTTGTGAAAAATGAAATAATGAAGTCAATATTTCAAGCAAATGCATAAAATGATAATCTAATCAACATCCAATATAGTTTCATACAAAGGGGAAGGGGGCCAAATGTGTCACGCCCCGAGAGTACACCCTGGACGTGTCACGTCCCGAATTCCAATGGGGTGGACTGGCACCCGAAGCCATTGAGGCCCGAGAGAACCAATCTTTGCTCATGTACATTCATATGCATGTCTTTGTATGAACCTCATTATGTCTCATGCAACTATGCGGAAGTCATGGAAAACTTATACAATATATGAAACTTGGCCGTTAGGGCCATCAAGTCAAAATGGACATACATCTCTTACATTCATCTTTCTACATGCGTCTACAAAGCCTCTACAGATACATGGACAAAACCAACCTAAATTCGGGACAAGTCCCCGCTTTATATAAGATTTACAATATCAAAACAAATGTACATATGCATCTCAGAAAGCCCCAAACCAACTGGAGCTCACCAATAATCAGCAGATATCTCGTAGCCTACTGAGGAGGTCTACTAGCACCTGTGCCTGCAACAAATAAGGTAAGTCCCCCCAAGGGGGTCAGTACGAAGAATGTACTGAGTATGTAAGGCCATATGAAGCTGTAAGAAACATAAATACTTCAATGAAATCAAAATATAAGAGAATAGTCAATATGGATAAATGTGGAACCATGTACCTTATATTCATTATTTTCTTTTGCTTCTATTGTTTATTCATCATCCCTTATATCATATCGTACCCGGGCCCCAACTGATTAGTGGGTCTTAACATAACATAACGTTATGTTGGGATCAGCTCGAGCTAGGCTTATGCCTCTAGAGCTGCCACCCATAAAATAATATATCGGCCTCGGCTCGAGCTAGGTTTGTCACCTCTAGAGCTACTACCCATAAACCCATATATCAGGTTCGGCTAGAGCTAGGTTCTTACCTATAGAGCTACCACCTGTAAGGATCAGTCCTAGCTAGGTTTATGCCTCTAGGACTACCCCCTGATCCAATAATCTCGGGATCGGCTTGAGCTAGGCTTATGCCCCCAAAGCTACCACCCGTACTCTTGTAACCAACAACTATGTATTACTTCATTTTTTTACTTTTGAGAGATTGATACAATGATAGTAATAACATTATTGGAACCTTCAAACATCAGTCCATGATTAAGAGACATATGAATAACAACATATGATAACCTGTCATAAGATACTTTGAGACATTTCGGAATGGAATACGTATGATAACAATGTGAGCAATGTGTGCTGCAGAAGGATACGGTAATAGTAACCTTACATACCTTTTCTTCTCAATATAAATACACCATCTTATACGTGAATACAATAGTCCAGCTCCTTCCTTACGTTCACTCTACAACACAAGTACATAACAGAGCTTACGTTAACCATCAACTACCTTACAAGTGCATAAGACGACAATGAGTTTCATGACTGCTCTATAATGTCATTTCACCCTTTACAATACAATACACTGCATTACCATAGCAACAATACCATGATATTCCCCACATTGACCAAGACATCATAAACCAATAACATTTCACATCAAGTTTACCCTTCACGCACACTATGTCACAATTATTCCATCAAGTCACCTCAATACCTTTCATAACAACATATTAACAATAGTATATAATTGATATAGTCCAACATGCCTCCAAACGACCCCTTAAAGTCATTCAAAAGGTATCATAAGTTGATAATTACATCCAAAAAGGGTATAGGGGTCTTCGGGGATCAAAGGGAGCCAACAACATACAAAACAAAATTCTAGACTGGGATGGGAGGCCACCTGCGGCCGCAGGTGCCCCTCTGTCCTTTTACAGAGCTACCTGCGTTGGCATCTGCGCCCGCAGGTGCTCTAGACGCGAGGGCGGATACCCGGTTCGGCCAAAAAGAGTCTCTTTTGGGTCTTTTTGTGTAATAAATGTTCCAAGGCCATAAGTAAGATTTTATTTACATATTTTAGGTCACTTGGATGTCAAAAAATCATCATGGTTTCACAACACACATGAACATCACCAAAACCACCTTTCCCTTTCAATACACCACCAATTCAATGACCAATTTCATAACAACAATCCCTCATGTTATACACATAAAGAAAGTAAGTTAATAACATAAAAACATATTACATGTTGATATTTACTCCATAAAACTCACTTCCTTCAAGACCACAATTCCCTTTTCAAGTTTAGAAGGCAAAACCCTTCACCGATTAAGCAAAAGCACACTGTTTCACACATAGTGTACTGTCTAACACTTTTCCAACATAACAAACATGATGTATACACCATATTAAGCATATAATATACTAAATCATAAGAATAAACACTTACCAATACTTACAAAGAAATGATCTTGTCCAAATGAGTGATGACTTAGGGTTTGTGAGTAGAGAGAAATGTCTTGAATATTCTAGAAAATGGCATGTGTGTTTTGATAAATAAAAACCTGATTTTCCTTGCCTTATATGGTCCCTCAAGTCATCCTTAGCCAAATCCTTGGGCATTAAATGCATATTTGCTTGGTCAACACAAGAATGGGTCACTTGCCCCATTTGGGCCATGTCATTTACTTTATTTTGGGCCTCATTTGGGCCCAATAGCTTATCCCAATAAAATTAACACATAATCCTCCAACTTTCTCATGTTTAAATAATTTCATAAGCATTGAGACAATCAAGTAAGGTCGTAAATGTACGGGGTTTTACAGGACGTTACATGGTGCTTAGGACTACAAGTAACCCAAAGCTAACCCATGGTATCTAGCTTAGCAGTGAAATATATACAATCTGTTTAAAGTCATGAGTGGAAGCAAGAATTTATTTAAAAGAAACATAGATACGATGTATCGAGTCTGAAATCTGTCAATATAAACTGAGAAAAATCCCAATACTAAGCGATAACTAAAATACTACTAAGTAGACTCTAACATACTAAAGAGCCGCTGGGACAGACCTCTAGCTTACCTAAAAATAGAGATGTCAGAACTGAACTACTAAAATAAAACCTGAAACATGACTAAGTCCTCAAAATATGAGGACTCACCAACTGGATAGGAGTAGGCACTAGCGATCACAACTAATCATGAGTCTGAGGGTGAACACCAGAACCTACATCATGATAGGATGTAGAGCATAAAAATTATATGGTCAGTACTATGAAATGTACTGAGTATATGGGGGATGCATGCCATACATATATACAACTGAAGTAGATCATGTGAGGAGTAAAACTTGTGCATGAAAAGTATATAATGACTCATTTTATTTCATGCAAATAGGCTGAAGTAGTAAAACATAGATAAAAAGGAAAAATAATAGTAACAGAACAAACTAGTGAGCCATATACACTTAAATTACAAAACTGGTTTTCTGTAGGAGATTCTCTTAACTGACATTTCCCATATGAGAAACATGGAGACCAACTTATAATCCTTATTGGGAGGGTGTTCAATACCTTGCCATATGTAGAGAACCATGGTTTGACGTGATCACTCATGAGCCCATTTTTGAGAAAAAAAGGAGGACAGTCTCAACTGCTGAGGACCTCCTTGAAAGGGTGACAGTCTTAACTGGAGAAGACTATTTTGGTAACCTACAGTGGCATGTAGTTTGAGAATTTGGGTTGCTATCTGAACTCGCATTCCCTCGTGCTAAATACTACTCCCAAAATATTTCATATTGCTCATACTATAGTAATTTATCATGAAGTAAGCATAAATTAGTTTATAAGTTCTAAAATCAATTATGCTTTTGTTTCTCTCTCATGTCAACATGTAAAGTGTTCTTTATTTTCATGTTAAGACTATGACCATAAGGTTGAATCATGTCAAATAACTCATATCATACTAAAATCATGTAGAATATGCAAATTCATGTAGGTTTAGATAAAGTTATATGAAAATAGCTAAAGATCATATTTGAAACTCATAACCTGGGAATCCATACCATTTGAAAATAATAATAACCATAGGGAACATGAAAACCTTAGAATGAAACCAAAATTATAACGTGGGTTTAAACCCTAGGGTTTAAATTTGGAAATACCATGTTTAGAAACTGAATTTAGGGACACAAGGATGAAAGGGAGTCCTTGTTGAATCCCGAAAAACCTGGTCTTGTTGATTTCTTTAAGGAATGATTGAATTTGGAGCCTTGGAAGTTGAAGTTTAAGAGAAAAACCCTTATTTTATTTTCTTGAGTGTTGAGAGGAGAATGAATGATGAAAATTTGATAAGTGTTGAGGAAATAACATTTATTGGGTGATTAAATTCGTGGGGGAGAGGTTTTAGGGTAAGGAAAGGACCAAACTACGCCTAAAAAAATATTAAAAAATGCAAAAAAATCTCATGGATGGTCCAAGTGACGTCCCATCACTTTTGGGTAACTTTTTGAGCTTACTGCATAAGCTTAACGACCCAACTTGAAGGTTCATCACCCAAGTTCCGACCAATTTGATGGGTCGTCACCCAAGTGACAGGTCATCACTTCGGTCGTCACTCTCAGGCAAACAGACACCCTCTGATAAAATAAGCATAACTTTTTACTCCGATATTGGATTGACAAACAGTTAGCAGTGATGGAAAGAAGACTTGAAGTACTTTAATTTGGTGGGTCTTGAGCTGTAAAACTTTGTTCATATTCAAGGAGTTATGATCATTTAAAGTTGACGTTAGCAAAAATGTCATACTAAAACTCAATCGGTATGACAACTTTCAACTCAACTTAGAACTAGAGGTTCCTTATGATCTTAATTCATATTCAAAGGTCTTCACTCACTAAGAAATTGATCTGAATGCCTATGTACAATTACAAATCATTAGATTTAGGTCTATATGCATTTGATGAATGGGTCGGATCTTAGCTCAAAAATTTGAGGTGTTACAATATCTCCCCCTTGGGATCATTCATCCTCAAATGAAGGTCAAAGCTATAAATGATCATGTAAATGGAGTAAAAAAAGATTTTGTTGGGCTATCTATGCCATATATACTAGCATGAACTAAACTGTGCTAACAATAGGGGTCTAGCAATCAATACTAAAAAATGTAGAAGCACGAGCTATTAGCACCAAGAAATAGCATAGGCATGAAGAACATAAACAAGGACGTGAACTTGGTCTCTATTAGCCTCTGTAAGACTTGGAAAGGGAACTATTATGACATTTTAAGGGAAGGAATCATAGGCATGATTTATGTGAGACATATGACATAACCTCATAAAGTATGAATGATATAGTTTCAAACATAGGCCACACACTATTTGTAGTTACTTGACATAAAACGCGGGTACCCTGGGGATGAGGTAAGAATAATACTACTATGCCTTCAACTATACGACTGATTACTTCTAAGCTTAGCAACACTTCTCAACCAAGCTTTTCCTCTTGAATACTACACTTCAATAGATGCAACTTATAACCTTTACAAGTAAACAAGTGAATACTTCTACCAAAGTCTGAGTCAAACTACATGCTCACCATGTTCAAGCCTAACTCGGAGTCATAAGGCACTACACACGAAGCAACAATACTAGTGTAAACTATGGAATTTTGTATCCTATGTCTTTCCAAAGCTCTTATCTTAAGAATAATACTCCTTACCATTTCAACAACTAACTCCGAGCTCAAATCAAGAATTCACTAGTGCACAATGCTTTCACTCACTTGTATACCAACATGACATTCAAGCCTATCATTATAAATACATATGAACTTCTAGAAAACCAAATCATCTAAGAATTTTCTCATGTTCTCTAATACCTCTATCAATAAATATTTAATAAATTATCATTAAAAAGGCAAACCAAAACTTCTCAATTAACTATTACATATACCCAAACATTGCCTCGATCTCCCTCCACACTTATAACCTTATATAAAACAAGCACAAACAATTTTACATAATAAGGAGCATCTACTTGTTCAACCACTTTCATCACCACTATCTTAACTTAAGGGGGGTTCACTGAAGGACTAAAGCATAAGGATCTTAAGTAAGAGTGATACTACTCAGCTATGACTTATACTTACTGGGACCTTAGCATTTAGAAATGGAACTTGTGAGGTAAGGTAACATAGACATAAATACTTCATATATTAACCCATGGAGTGTGAGTGAAGAGTTGTTCTGCGTATGGACATGATATAACCATCTATCACTTTCGTAGGTGGGTGTATGCAAGGCTTAGAGAAAAATATCATAAACATAAATTTATTCAAGAGATCTAATCTGAGAACGTACATGACGTACTGTGGCTTCCACTAGACATTAAGGATATTTCATGAGTTCATAAGATTGAGCATACTATGAAATCGGAGTGCATATATCGTGAGTTGCATATCATAAAGTTGGAAGTCATAGATTTGTGGAGTAATGTGGGGGGTCATTGTTCTAAAGATATTGCTTCTTATTCTAGAATCTGTGCATAGATGTGAATTTACGTGAAGTGTATGAGTATGGGTTATGGGCATGATGCTAACACGCAAGACATAAGTAGGTTGTCATAATGACTGAAATTCGAGGAATACTAGAGTAGAAATGAATTGCTATCTTATGATAACTCTTTTTGAAATGTATCACAATATAATTCACAAGACTTGATTTGGTTCTTTTCCCTATCATCTCGCTTTTAGATTGAGGTCGACATTCTAAGTCTGTGGGTCTATTCCATACCCTCTAAACTGAGCAAACATTTCTTTACCCTAATAGTTGAGGTGTCACTATATATATATGAATTGTTAACTTACTTGGATAAACAATATTTGAAATGTACTAGCTCTATTCTAGGATATTCCATTCGGAGATACCACTCTTAACTTACTCTAGATTCTAAAACCATCATTCTATAACTTAAACTCTTACTAGTGAACATAAATAATTCCCCTAACACCTCATAATCTCATCTTTCTTAGTTTCTTCTAACACCATACCTCTAGGTTTGGTTCATATCCATCCAAAATAATGGAGAATAAAACTTTACTAAGAGGCTCATCACCATTTATCTCTAATTTCTTAATTTAGATCTTAAGAACACCATATAGTACATACTATACTTAGCCTTCCCCATACTAACTAGGAGCATACAACACTTAAAAATCTCAGAATACCATGCAACCACATACTACCTTGGGTTCGTTTCTATCTTCCTGATGCTTAAAGATCTTCTTTATCTAATGACTTAGTCACCATTCATTGTCTCACCTAGGGATCACATCTATATCATACCTGCTCCATCACACTTATTGAAAATTTATGAACTTAAATTTTTGCATACGCTATTTCAAGCCTACTAGATCGACTCCACAAAACTAAGATCATCATCCCTATATAATCACCATCCTTATCTCACTAAGAAACCACAAGTCCAACTTAGAGTCTAACACTCATCATGGACAGCCACACAACTTCTCATACTCAATATAGAACTTTAAATATTGGGTATGGATCATATAAACACTAATCCACTGAGAACCATAAACCTTAACCCTACCTCCTATGTAGCTCCAATCTATTAGAACTTCCCTCTTCTATTATCTTGCTACTTTTCCTTACCACCACACTTAGATAAGGAATCTAGGAACTACATATGCATGCATGAAAAAATCTAGCAATATACCTGGTACGGCTTCAGGAGAAGTATCCTGACCTAAATAGTTGGACAAAGAAGAAAATTAATGCTAGAGTTGACCTCTATCTACACTCAAAGAATATCCTTGCTACTAAGCTGAGAGACTTGGAGGAGCCTCTGAAGAGGTAGATTGTGCTAGAGCACATGCACATCCACCGCTCTGCCTGGATGATGGGTAATCCCTTATATTATGGCCTAACTGACCTTATTTTAAACACCTATCCCTTCTTCGGCGGCATTTATCTGGATAGAACGTACCACACTTATTGCAAATATAAGTACGACCTTTGGTACCCTCCCTTTTTCTCTTTTTCAATTTCTCTTCCTTACCAAATTGATTAGCAGGGACTACCATTTGTTGATTTAAATGGGCAGTCACAACTTGAGCCAACATTTGTATGGCATCATGAAACTCTGCATTAGAGATGTGATTTTAGTTTCTATTTCTATAACTGTTAGCTCTACGTGAAGGTATTTTGGTCACGGGTAAAGCACGAGTTAGAAGGAGACATAGAGTTAAACTTTATAGCATGATAAGGATCATCAAAGAAGGGAAGTTTACTAATAATATTTCATAGCCTCTTACTCATAAGTATGGCTTGCTTCACACCCATGACAAAACTCTACGTAATGTGGCTTGTCAGACTCCCTAGGACACCTTAAACCTTAAGCTATGACACTAAGTTTGTCACGCCCTGAGAGTACATCCTAGACATGACACGATGCTTAGGACTACAAGTATCCTAAAGCTAAATTATGGTATGTAGCTTAACACTGAACCATATACAATCTGTTTAAAGTCACGAGCGAAAGCAAGCATTTATTTAAAGAAACATAGATAGGATGTTTCAAGTCTGAAATCTGTCAACATAAAATGAGAACAATCCCAATACTAAACGATAACTAAAATACTATTAAGTCTATACAAGCCTCTACCATATTAAAGATCCGCTAGGACAGACCCCCAGCTTACCCAAAAACATAGATGTCTGAACTGAACATAAAACTGAACTACTAAAATTAAACATGAAATATGACCAAGTCCTTGAAATATGAGGACTCACCAATTGGATGGTAGTAGGCACTGGCAATCACAACTAATCATCAGTCAGAAGGAGAACACCAGAACCTAAATCATGATAGGATGCAGAGCACAAAAAGTATGTGATCAATACTATGAAATGTATTGAGTATATGGGGGATGCATGCCATACATATATAACTGAAGTAGATCATGTAAGGAGTAAAACATGTGCATGAAAAGTATATAATAACTCACTTCATTTCATGCAAATAGGCTGAAGTAGTAAAATATAGATATAAAGGATAAAGAATAGTAACTGAACAAACTATTGAGCCATATACACTTAAATTACAAAGCTAGTTTTCTATCGAAGATTCCTTAACTGACATACCCTATTTGAGCAACATGGAGCCCAATTTGTAACCTTTTTTTGGGAGGGTCTTCAATACCTTTCCAGGGGTAGAGACCATGGTTTAGCACGATCACTAATGAGCTTATTTTTAGAAAACAAATGGGATAGTGTCAACTGGAGAGGACCCCCGTGAAAGGGAGATAGTCTTAACTGGCAAGGACTCCCTTGATAATCTACGGTGTCACATAGTTTTGAAATTTAGGTTATGATGTGTTGTGGGCTTTACGACACTTTCGATGCTTAAAACAAAGGAAATTGCTAGTTTAAAGGTATATTTTTGTGGGTATGAAGTATTTTTATGGTATTTATAGGTTAAACAAGTCCAAAGAAGTAAAGTGCAGGAATTGGGACTTTAAGGAATCAAATGAGCCAACCAACGACTGTTGAATCTGACAACGGTCATCTTTTGCTATTGTTGAATGAACCTGAGATGGTGAAATATGAAGGAGAACAGATGAGAGATCTCACTATCGTTTGAAGAAACAACAACCATAGGAGGATTATCCTACAAAGTGAAAATTAAGGGTAGAACTGATGAGAGGATCCAACGATCGTCCCTTGAAATAATAAGCTCATCTTGAGCATCATCCCAACGAACATCTACAAGTTAGAAAAAAGATAGTATCAAAAAATGAGCATAAAGGACGATCGTGGTATCTACCAATGATTGTCCCTTCTTTCATCCTAGACGCCGACTCTGTAAATTCCAATGTATTTAGGATAGGTTTTGTTTTTGTCTATAAATACTCCTATTAGGTTTATTGTATGAGTTTACATTTTATTGATACCTTTGAGGCATATTATTGTTCTTTGAAGTACAAACATCGACTTTTAGGGTTTTAATTCAAAGTGAGATTTGTGGTTGTCATCTTATTCTTCGTAAGTTCATAATTATGCTTTCTTCTTAGAATTACAATTGTGTTCTTATGATCATGACTAGCTAAATACCACAACTAGGGTTGTGGGAACCATGATGGATTAACAAAGTAGTGTTCAAAGTACGACGTGGTTCCTGAAGGGTGTTTGTGCATGTATTGTTATTCTCTTTGATTTGATTGTTTTTAATAGTGCACAATGTCAGAACTCACCTTATCCTTACTCCCAATGAAAGAAGGTGTAATGGATGGGGAAAATGAATTAACAACGAGACTTGGAGCTATCAATCTCCATTTTATAGCTTGAACCAGTAAATGAGATATCTAATCTGGGATTTATGATAGGGGTTAGTAGTGCAAAACTAGTGAGATGATAATATGTGATTAGGGGTGTTCAAAAACTGAACTGAACCGATAAAATTGCTATTAGTTTATTGTTATTGGATTATTGGGTTAATGGGTTTTTAATGGTTTTATAAATTTTTTTATTGGGTAATTGGTTCAGTTTTGATTTTTTCTTATTGGGTTATTGGGTAAATGATGTCTCCCAAACTTTACCTCCAGAAAAATATAATGCGGTCGTTGAATCAAATATAGAACCCATCTAGGTTGGGGTCGATCCCACAGGGAATATGACAAAAGTCTGTCGAATGTTTGTCTGAGTAGTTGGCAAGTAAGTAAAAAGTGGGGTTTTTGTAAACAAATAGTAACAGTAACAATTGTTGATTGTTGCATTTGTTATCAATATGAGAAATACACTAGGACTGTGATCCCCGATGATTCCTTAACTCCACTGGTTACTTGTGCTGGCAAACTGTCCCACTGTGTTGCATATAAAAATCTAACAAGATAGGTTCATCTAAACGTCTCTCAAACTTGGTTAGATGAATTTCACTCTTCTCTTTTCGGTCTCCGAGTGTCGCACTACTAACCCTTGTTCTGGATCTCAGATAACTGTCCCTGTTACGACTCAAGTTATTAGATGAAGGTTGATAACTTCAAATCTCTGTTGTTATTCCCTTTTCCCAATTTCTACCTCTCTCTTGAGTAACTAT
Organism: Capsicum rhomboideum; assembly: GCA_031232105.1. NCBI lineage: Eukaryota > Viridiplantae > Streptophyta > Magnoliopsida > Solanales > Solanaceae > Capsicum > Capsicum rhomboideum. The sequence goes on along the minus strand of CP124716.1, from coordinate 54,556,868 downwards.
AGCATACAGGCGAGTTTCTAACGTTTGCAACCGTTAGAAGATCAATTATAATAAAGGAAATAACAATCCATGTAGTCACACCGATTCAGAATTGCTTCACACTTAACCCATTTCATTAATTCCTTATGGTTCATACAACCCTAGTTATGGGGTTTAGCTACTCATGATTGAAAGAACAAAAGCAGAATTTATGGAAAAAAATGTAAATTGAATCATGCAAAGATGAATAAACTCCAAAATCTCTACTTGAATTAAAATTGTAAAAGCAATACTTGTAAAATTCCAATAAAACTGTCTTGGAATCCCACAGAATAACAATATTGTCCAACACATAAGAATAATCCTAACAGAGTATTTATAGACTTAGAAATCCAAATCCTAACTAAAACAGGAAACTAACATCGGCTGCTCTGGACGAGAGGATTGTACGGTCGTGTGTTGAACATACGACCATACCTTCTCTATCATGCCTTCATACTAGATTTTTTTGCTTTTCAGATCATCCATCCCACGACCACATTATACGGTCGTGCAATCATCATACAGTCATATGATCCATCGTTTGATTATGGCACACTTAACTCCTGTAGGTTGATTTTCATTGACATTGTACGATCATAATGTACAATCGTGCCTTCTTCTTACGACCGTACAACCTCTCCGTCTGATGAACTACTGCACCTGACATCTCTGCTTTAATGTACTATAGCCTAGGCATGATCATGGTGAGATTCCACGATCATGGTAAGGCTCGTCTGATGCCACTTTGGTCCAGTTTTCTCTTTTTTCTATCTAATTCCTTCAAAGCCTGCAAACACTTAACAAACACATTAAATCCATAAAAAAGTACCCTTCAACTAACAATTGCTCCTTGTTTTAAGCGTCTCAAGTGCCGCAAATTCACAACACATCAACACCCCCAACTTAGAACGTTTGCATGTCCTTGGGCGAACAAAATGCTTAACCTAACTACGACGCTTAACCTAGAGAAACATCAAGATCACTAAGATAGTCGGATTTTCAAAACACGCATGCAAACCATTTCAACACAGTCAAAACCCTCAAATTTTACCATAAACAACCAATGCAGTGTTTGTGCTCTGTAAGTACTAAAACACAATGGAATCAGGATATGGAATTACATTGTATCTAGACAATCTGACTCATTGACCACTACACTTACTCAAATAAGCAACAACTAGACTACTGAACTTATGCCCTTACAACAAAGAAGTCCCCACTTGCGCAGTGTACATAATAAAATCTCATACCGGGATTGAATCAAATCTCTCACTCTTAAAAGAAGTCTGGTTGTGTGCGTTTAATACCATAGGCTTGCCCTTATTTTCTATGCTTCAGCTTTTGGATTATCGGGTTAGGATCACTATAGGTCTTTCTAGGATTGTAATGCAGGCTTGGGGATAGGTGTGGTACATTTATGTACAGTAAATTATTCCTCCTTGGCAATACACTACTTTTTGGCTCCAATTTTCTTATTTTCTTGTATTTTTCTCCCTTGTCTCCAGTTATTTCACTTTCTTTTCGAAATCTAAGTGCGGCTTATTCACAACCATTTTTTTACTATATAGGTATTTTTTATCTTTTTTCTTTTTCTTTTACCGCACTCACTTCCTTTCTTTTCTCTTATCACTACTTAAACTTCATACCCAACTTTTACGCACTCCTGCACAATATCCACCCTCAACTTAGGCAATTTTCTTAAGATGAGGTACACAGTGTCCAAGGAGGGACTAGGGCCAAAGAAGGTTCATTGTAAAATTGGGAAGGTGTTATGGGTAGTTAAAGAAACAGTGTAAGGCTCAAAATATTTGGGTTCAAGGGGTACATGATCATTTGGTAGGTCATTTTTGGCTAAGTGGGCTTAATTCAAAACACGACCTATGATCCTTTCCTAACCTTTAATCCTACAGCTTTTAGTGAGACTAACTGGGTAAGTTCTAGATCACACACACACACCGACTAGGTAAGACCTCACTTACTCATGGCTCAGGGCTTTCATCTAGACTGACCTTGCATGAACTAAATAGGTAGCGATCTATCATGTGTTGTGTTCAAATAGGTAGCGATCTATCATGTGTTGTGTTGGTTTCAACACAACACATGCACACACTACATCACCAACATCATTATTTTTTTTTGGAGGGGTATTATTTTAAAATATTTTAAAACAAAAACAGGTAAGTATGCTCAAATACTTAGACTGAACCAAGTTCTATTTTAGTACCCCAAGTTAAACTATAACACTTCAAAACACAAAAATAACACAAACAACTAAAAAAAAATATGCCTAAACATGTCGGTTCTACTATGATAACACAACCGATGCAAAAGAAACACGACAACAAAAACCCTCAGTTGTGGTATACCCCCACCCCAACCATGAAATTATACAATGTCCCTATTTCACAAAATCAGATAAGACAATGAAAACCAAGGGGAAAGAGACATACGTGGGGTACCCTAGGCACCGGTGGAAGGTAGGTCACTTAGGGGTAAGGCTGGGTCCCCTATAGTGAGATCAACAATAGTGACCTAGGTCGTAGATAAGGTTCTCAAACTCTCGTGTGCTTCAATAGTGGTAGGGGTATTCAAATCAATATTGTCCCCAATGGTGGTTGGGGCACTCATAGTAACAAAAGCAGGGGCTGTCTCTGAACCCTCTCCAGTAGTCTGACCCTCTGGAATGACCCTTCAGTAACTTAGATTTGTGATTGGCTTGACTTTTGCTCGTAATTGATGAAGTCAAAGTTAGGGCATTCATTTGATTAATTCTTGAGTTATAATATGAGTTACATAATATTTCAAGGAGTGTGATAGTTCAAGTGGGTATAGTGTGCACTTTGATTGTCTTGTGTAAAACTCGATGGGGAAATATAAGTAAAATACATAATTTACCCTATGATAGATCGGGTGACGCCATTCTTAAGGGCAAATCATTATTCTTGTTCATGTGAGGGTCATGGGTTGATTGTGCACTTTAAGGCTAAGAAGGTAGAATTTGATGGTTAGTCATGGTTATTTACTCCCATGTACTTTCATATAACATTTTGGCTTGCATTAAACTCATTTAGAATAGTTTTATTTTTCCTTTATGATATATACAAGAAAATCCAAAAATATGTTTTACCTTTTTCTTTTTGTTTTTTTTGTGTTCTTTTTAGGGATGACTCCATGGAAATCGATTCCGAGGGGTGAAAAGAAGGATCACACCAAAGACAAAAGCAAGGCTATAGCTACTACTTCTAAGAAAAAGACACCGATACAACAAGAAACTCCTAATATCCCCGAAGTTCAAAGCACACTTGATCTTTCAAAGGGATTAGCTAAGGATGTAGACAAAATCCAATTTGGAATTGAGGGAATGCATGAATTATATGATAAATGGGTTCACATTCAGGGTTTCAATCCCAAAATAGTGTTTAGCTTGAAAGGTTTTCATAATCACTTCCCGGATATCATAAGGCAAGTCAACAAGTATGGGTGGGAAGTCTTCACAGATCTGGATCCTGAGTCTCCTCCCGATGTTTACTATCCTGATCTTGTCAGAGAATTCTATGCCTCTTATGTCATCCAATACAACCAACACAAGTACAAACCGCCGGTGGCGGACCAACCTTGTGTGCCTAGTGTACTTGTTAGAGAAGTTGAGGTACCTTGCTCTGCCTCCACGATAAACAAGCTCTACTTTGGTTGTGAGTACGCACTCGTGATTGAATGCAAGAAGCGGTGCTAGGTGGGCGCATCCATTTTCCTTAGCTTGCCTAGATAATTGCAAAGGACCTTCCTCTTTAGGCCAATGGATTGGGACAAATCAAAAAGAGGGACTTTTCTATTCAAGCCAAGCATTGGCTTGGCTTTGTGGGTAATCGGTTGCTTCCCTCTACCAATGATCAATACGTCACCATCGAAAGGTCTATCATTGTTGGGTGCATGATTGATAAATTGGATTCTAATCCGAGAGAGATTATTACCAAAGTGATCAAGCTCATCTCAAAATAATTGGGCATTTTGTTAACTTTTCCTGCTCTTATTGCTGCATTATGTGCTATTCACAAGGTTTCTCTATTCCCTAAGATTGACAAGAAAATAAAATGCACTGGAGTTATTGATATTAAAACTAGTTAAGATGATGACAATCCGATTGGAATGAAAAGAAAGATTAGTGAGATCTCTGGTTCCTCCTTGGGAGAGATACCTCCTATTGAGGGTGCTAGTATCTCCACTCTGACTTCACACACATCTGATGCTCCACTGATCTATAGTGATACTAATCCAGTTATTGATCCACCTCAGCCACCGCCTCCTTTGAGCACTACTCAGTCTACCCAGCCTCCACGGTATTCTACTACGACATTTGCTAAGGTTGCCTCTATGACCTTGGCAAATGACAGTTCCATATCTTGGTTGGTAGATGATATCCCCCAGTTCATTCAGGTGGCTATTGATAGGAGTCTTGGACCTTTACGTGCTCAAATGTCAAATTATGAGCGGAGATTATCCACAGTTGAGGCTAGAGGGGATAGCGAGGTGCTTTCTTCTTTGCGGACTGACCTTGATTGTCTCTGTTCGTATTTCCAGTTAATCTAGCCATCTTTCATTCTTGATGATGCACAGGTTACCATCCCCTAGGTTGCTACTGGCCCAATCTTACCATTTGCCAACTTATTCGGGTATTCTCTTGTGGGAGAGAAGACAGGGATTGATTTTAGTGTGGGAATTTCTGAGGCCCAACAGGTAGAGTTAGCCAAGCGACAATCCATTGAGGAGCAGCATGCGAGGATGGTTGGTGCTAGCTCTAGCTCTAAGCCTCCCGAGATGGTACATATTCCTTCAGTTGCAGTTACAGAATCCCAGTCTGAGGAGGCTCTTAGTATTCCACTTATGTTACAGTCATCACTTGATATGGATCCGCGTGCCTAGTGTGCCTCAGAGAGTATTCACCCTGCTCTTTTGTTATTCTACATTATTGCATTAGGGATAATGCAATGTTCTTTAGTTGGGGGGGGGGGCATTTTATTTGATGATCTGTAATATTATTTCACGATGTTGTTCAGATATTACCCTTGTCGGGCCTTCATTGAGTTATTGATTCAGATATTGCCCTTGTTGGGCCTTATGTGTGTTGTTGATTTGGATATTGCCCTCGTTGGGCTTTCTTTATGATTTTGATTGGGATATTGCCCTTGTCGGGCCTATATTATGCACTTGTTATTAGTTGAGACACAGATGTCATTGTTCTTATATCGATTCTTATTTGGGTGATGTCTATTTTAAACATGCGTATCGTTCTATTCGCCTTGTGTCTATACGTGTCAAATAAACTCCAATGGTTTTCTTCGAGACTCGGTTCTTTCCCAAGGAGCATCTTTTTTTTGTATTTTGTTTTCTTTGTTAAACCGAGTGGTACTCCCCCCTGATAGATGGATTAGGCGACATTCTTAGGGGAAATGCCCATTGTCTTAAGTTAGAGTCAAATGGTGGTTGAAAAAGTTCGAAAAGTACCCTCCAAAATTTGTCGTGGCAAGCAAAATGAGTTGTGAAAAGCAAAATAGTCTTTGAAAATAAAAGAGCAAAGTGATTTCAAGCTTTCTCTTGAGTTGTGACCTTTTAATTTAGTTTTTGGCTCTTCCTTCACAAAAGAAGAGTTTCCGACTCAGAGTAGTTTGTCTAGTTCATTTGATCAAATTGGTTGGAAGACTAACTTTCTATTATAAGAAATAGGGTGCCTTGTGTGGTAAGGTTTTGATCAATTCTTGTGCATACATGGTATTCTATAACTTTCCCCATGTGTATTCAAGGAGAAATCTAAGACTAAGCTTGGTTTGGAGGATGACTCGAGGCTATTCTTGATCCGTCACATGACCTAAATCCCACCTTGACATTTGTTCCTAGTTAACCCATTTGAATCTCTTCCCAGATTTGTTTTCATGGTTTTCTCTTAAAAATAACCATACTATGACACCCTATTTTTTTCTTTTCCAAACACCTCTTTTGTCACCCAACCTCCATAAATACATCGCATGGTTCTAATGTGAGTCAATATAGGCAAATGCCTAAGTTTGGAGATGTATGATTGTGAGAATAATTAAGATGGACTCAAAACCTAAGTTTGGGGGGAAAAGAGATGTGCAAGATTGTTAAGAGAGGTGTATGCTTGGTTGTCTCATTAAATGCTTCATAAGATAAGAAATGTGCTTGAAAATGAGAGCACCACTTGAAGTGATTCGAGAAAAGTAAAAAAGCTTTCAAGAAGAAAAGAGGGTGTGAAGGGCTATGGAGTAGAAAGTCTCTTGAAAGAACTAAAAAAGCAAATAAAGAGGGAATTTCTTATGGATGTTTAGTAAAAGGAGGTTAGAGATCAAAAGTAGCAAGGCAAAACAAACTAGGGCGAATAATGTGGAAAATTTGAAAGAGGTGGGCCTAAGAAGTAATAAAGCGATTGTGTTTAGGGAGATCTTCTAGTCCCTTGATACATAAATCCTTTCCCTCATCCTAACCTTCATCAATGCCCACAAGTCCTTGATTACTTCAAACCTTGTAGATCTCCATTAGTGGCGAATAACACAATGGGCAAGCCTATGGTTCTACTTGTTGTACTTGAATTTCTTTGTGAGAGTGAGAGAAAGTTATTTCTATCTTTATGCTCCCTGTGAATTACATTGTTTTTTGTGAGTGGAGCAAACTTTTGCAAGTGAGAGGTATTTATACCTTGAAGTTGAGAGTGATGTCTTACTTTCAATTGGAGAAAATGAGCAAGACAAACCGTGAATTAAAGTTGATGCAATCATTGAAAATCTTGTGTCACACCTTGAAAAGCATCTCGATTTGAAATTCTTGCTTGTTGATTTCTTACACCCTTGTTTGATGAAAATTGACTCTTGAAAAGAAAAGTGTGATTTACTTGTTTGTCATGACTTGTTAGAGGAACCAATTGAACTTTGTAGTCTTAAGTTGTCTAGCGTAGTCCCTTGTGGTTGTTTTATAGTTAAGAGCACCCTTTTCTTTTCATTTTGAACATCCTTGATTACTTGAGGACAAGCAATAGTTTATGTTTGGGGGGTTGATAAGTTGGCATTTTACAAACTTCTTAGCACGTTTGAGCTTGAATTATCTTTTATTTTGCATTGATTCAATATAATTCTCATGTTATATAGCTCTTTTGTGCAGGTAATGAGCGAATATGAGGTCTAGCTATCCATACGAGTCAATAGGCATGCGAAAAGTGGAGAAAAAGAGCTGCAAACTAACATGTTGGGAGCTTTGAAGCCACCTGGGCATGCATGTCATAAGCTACGCACGTAGGTGGAAACAGTGAGCATCGACAGTGGCTACTACGTTGATGAGGCTACTGCGGTGGCAATTTTATAATTTTAAGGAACGTGAATTTGGGGCTTTAAAGGGGGGTTTTCAGCTCTAGAACCCTATCTTTGGCATTTTTGTAAGCTTGAGAACATAGAGTGGAAACCTAAGAGTGAAATTAGTTACTTTATTTTGCTTTGTATTAAATTTGGATCTTAAGTCTTGTGATAATCTTGGATTCAATGGAACAATGGGAGGAGAACTTGGGTAATCTTCCTCTTTCGCTTTCTATGAGTAGCTAATTTCTTTGCTTGGGGTTATGCTTGAGTAAGATGTGATAATTGTATGGGTGTTGTTTATTTGTCTTCATAGTTAGATAATTGTTGTGGGTTTTATTCCTATTCTATGTGTTCGATCTAATATTGGAGGTTGCAAACTCTAATTAACCCTAGAACTCTCATCATCCTTGACAAAGGGGATGAGGGTGAGGAATAGGAGTGAACAATAACTTGATATTTATCATTTAATAGTGTCTCTTAGACATAAGGACGCTAAATGAGGTATTAGATTGATTATATAGATATACTTGTGAGGTATTTGAAAGAACCCACTTGTGATATCTTGGTGTTTGATTGACAAATCAACACTAAGTACTCATAATCTAGCCTACCCATAACTCTTAGCTAAAGCTAGACAAATAGTCAATCACCCGTGCATCCTTTCACACTTACAATAGCATAACCCCAAGTTTCGTATTACACCAAATTTCAACTCTATTTCTCTAATCTTTGAATTGTGCATTTCAAACTACAATTACTTTGATAATTACAAATTGATAAACTAAATTCCCCCCATTTACTTTAATGCTTTATTTTTATAGCATCATGTGTTAGACTAGTTGATTTTGACACTTAGAGGTGAAAGCTATTGCATTCATTCCTCGTGGATTCGACCCCAACTCTAAGTTGGGTAATTATATTGACAACGACCTCTTGTACTCTTGAGGTATAATTTGAGTGTTATCAGTTGTCTGTTGGTTCCAGTTATAAATTTTAAAAATTAGACCCGACCTAACCCAGTTTAAATTAAAATCCCTACCTCATATATCCAAAGACCTGATCGGATTATACTCCTATTCAAACACAAAAACCACTCTCTCACTTAAGATATTTCAATTTTTCACAAAGCAATCAAGCAATTTCTTCCAAGAATTCCATAAGTACACACCGATTCATGCTAACACTCCTTCCCTTTCAAGAACTCAAGAACCAACATTAATTTATAAAGTACGTGCTGTACTAGACTTAACTTAATTAGGATTAGAATTAAGGAAACAAGTAGGGATAGGATAACTTTACCTTATACAAGCTATGCTATGCCTTATGTTGACTGGGTTCAAAGGGAGTTTAATTTGCATTCTCATAGTCATTGCTTTGCCAAATGTTCTAGTGATGGGCATCACATAGATGAAATATGAGTAACCCTAGAATGTGTTCTACGTAATAAGAGTAATTGGGGTAAAGTCTAAGTAGCCTTAAAATGTTAAAATAGGGTCACTATGATAATTTAAACTAATTAAATATTAGTGCAAACTCAATGACACAACCAATGATCATTGTATCTGTGAACGATCATTGGTTGGACCATTATGGAAGCCAACTTGCAAGGTTGTAGGAAGTCCATCAGACAATAGCTTCCAGTGATCATCATATCTAAGAACAATGGGTAGCAGTTATCTTCTGATGGGAACACTTCTCAGGAAAATTGGAGAAGGATTTCCAACGATTGAAAGGACGATCGTCCTTTCTTTCAACGATCATCCTATAAATTATCTATAGAAACTGCTGAGTACATGTTTCTGTTTTAATCTGAGACTAACTATTTTTTGTACAGAAATTATGACACCTAAAGTGAGCCAGAAGAAGCAGGATGAGGCACTCCGCCAAGAAATAGCCAAGAAACTGGCACCAAAAGACATACCTTTGATATTAGAGACGGAATCAGACGAATCTAGTGGTTTGGAGATTTAATACTCCACAAGCAGTGCTGATGAACAACACGAGCCTCAAACCACTAAATCCAAAGCTATAAAGGCCAAGGCCATACTTTCCATAGTATTAGTGCCCGCAATTACTCCTATTGAGCCTCCCAGTCTGAAAAGAGAGGACAAGCTCAAACCCGAATGGGGGTGAGACTGCGGAAAATGATGAGATAAGTTCTTCGAAAGAGGATTAGTCTAAAAATTTTGGTGGTGCTAATTCAAAATCCTCTGACAGAGCTACTGCTGCAAGTCTACCTCAAAAGGGGGCAGACCTGAGGAAATAAGGTGTTCCAAAGTCCCGTAACTACTATAATGATGGGGTGTCCCTAAACAATAGAGGGAATAAAAAGAGAAGCATCCAAGAGGAATCCTGCATGCTACCAGGAGCACTCCAAAGGGTGCTGGAACTGAACCGAGTGTTTGAGAAATACAAGTTGTAGTGGATGACAAAACTAGTGTATAACTATGGTGTTGAGTTGGTACGTGAATTCTACACCAACTATACGATTACACTTGAGAACATGACTCATTTGAGGAGGTATAAAGACATGAGAAAGCAACCCCGATTAAATACTGTGATTGTGTAGGGTGTAGAGATTAACATCTCGAAGAAGGCAATTACTCAAGCTCTATTTGGTGATAGGTTGAACTATATGTAGAGAATGAGATTAAGGTGGTTGTGCGGGGTATGCATACCTGATTTGATAAATTTGAGATCCATATGATGGGTAAGTTGAAGAGTGTCCAGGCTCCTGATTTAAGCACAGTCACAGTCGAGCTGGCCGCATTGAAGATTGCCATGAAGGATTATTCTGAGCGGTAGTTCCCTATTATGCAACCTTCACTTCTACCTATTATCGAGGACTTTGATATTGCGGTACCAGACTTTTACAACCAGGCCTTGGCACATGGGGGCAAGGGTAAAGAAGTGGATGAGACGGGTGATGATACACAGCCCCATATAAAGAGAAAGATGAAGGATAAGCACAGAAAGAAAAAATCAGCCACTAAGAGTGAGAGGAACTCCAAGGTGCATATGTAGGAGAGAAGTGAGGTCCCGCCTAATATTGATACTTCTGCTATTAGAATTAATAGTGGAAGGGGTACAAAGATTACCCCCATGATATCATCTTTGAGTGCATCGGCCATCACCACTGCCAACATGAGTATGAGTGACACGGCCATTGCCGAGGCCACTGGAGTTGGAGAGAATGGAGGGGTTACATCTGTGACCCCAACTGATCAGTCCACGACAGGAGTCTAGTGCACCACAGGTATTTCTCTACCTTAGTTTTTTATTTTTCATATTTTTTTACAGTGGGGATATTGCACAGTTTCTTAGTTAGGGGTGGAGGTATACAGACATCCGAGGGTTTTTGTTTCTATGTTTTTTTCCCTTGGATGCGCTATCTAGTTAGAACCAGTATGTTTAGAATTTTATTTTCTATTTTTAGTATCTTTTTGTGTTGTTTGTGTAATCAAGAGAGAAATAGGAGAACTTGGAACAGTCAAAATAAAATGAGCATGCAACTTGTGTTTTTGAATGTTATGTTTAAATGATAACCCTCCTGAAATTTTTTTAGCTATGTTGTGTGCTTACTGTGAATTGTGACCAATGTAGATCTCGTCATGGAATTAGGATTATGATCATGATTACTTTAGCCTAACTTTGCATGAACCGTATAGGTAGTAACTGCTTTTATAGCCCTAAGCCATGTGTGTTGTGAGGTACTTAACTAGTCGGCGTGTGTGTGCAATCTAAAACTGGCCCGGATAGTCTTGCCAAGGTTATAGTACAGTAGGTTAGGAAAGGATCATAGGACATTATTGAAAAGTCCACTATAAGCCTAAAAATTCCAACAAATAAAATATGATACCCCTTGATCCCTGTTTTGAGCCTAAACAGACCTTTTCATTCAACTAGCCTATTCACCTTTCCAATTCTATTACAACGAACCTGCTTTCTTCCTGGTCCCTCCTTGGACATTGTGCACCTCAACTCAAACAAATCACCTAAGTTGAGGATGGCTATTATAGGGGTGCATAAAAAAATTGGGTATGCAGAAGAAAGTTGGTAAAGGAAAAGGGAGTTGGGTACGGTAAAGTCTGAAAAGAAAGAAAATAAGAAAAAGAGAGAAAGCAAAAAAAACGTGAATGAAGTTTGAAAAGAAAAGAAAGAAAAGAAAAAAGAGAAAAGAGAAAAGATTAAGAAAAATTCAAAAAGAACCACACCCAAAGTCTTAAAAATTGAAAGGGGAAAAAAAATAAATGGGGTTGAAAAGTGGAGCCAAAAGTAGAGTAGTACCAAAGAGGGTTGAGTCACTTAATCTAAATTTTCCATACTCATCCCCAAGTGTAACACCCCGTACATGTTTACCTTAGTTTTGAGAGCAATAAGTAAAAAAGAAAATAATAAAAAATAAAATAAAATAAATAAATAAAAATAAATTTAAGGGAGGGGCACGCCAGAGAGCGTGCCACGCCGCTATGGGCTAAAATTTTTAGTCCAGAGGCAGCAAGCGGGCGCGCCCAAGAGCGTGCCACACTGGTTTTGGCCACTTTTCAAAATTTGAATTTTTCTTAAGTCCCAAGGGTGCCCGGGGACGTATTGAGCCGATTTTTGCCATATTTCTTATACAAACATGAGAATATACATGAAATGAGTGAAGTATTATGTTGGTATGATAAAATTACTCGAGAACGAATTTGGCATCAAAATGATGATTTTACCCTTTTGGTCAAAATAAGTCATACGTGGCTAGAATCGCTTGCTTTTGGGATTGAGGATACGAATATAAATATCGTGAGTGTAAATATCATTGTAACACGTATATGATGGATTAAGCATTGATTTTAGTGGGCCAAGATAATATATGTGTTAATGGGCCAAAAAGGAGCCAAAATGTATGGCCCAATGGGTCAAAAAGACTCATTCTTCCATTGACTAGTAAACACACATGTGGGACTAGATAAACATGAATAAAAGGCCTATATAAAGGGGGGGAAATCAGATTTTTATCTCATTAGAAACACATCACATTTCTCTCATTTTCTAGAGTTTTCAAGATCATTCTTTTGGTGACTCTTCAAACCCTAAGGCAACTTTGGACAAGATCATCATCTTCCAAGCTTGGGTAAGTGATTATTCTTGTACTTTAACATATTATGTACATGAGAGACTATGTATATCATGTTGGTTATGCTTGGAATTGTTGGACATGGCACTTTGGGCTTTTTGCTAAAGATGTGCATTCTTGTGAATTAAACTTTAAAAAGGGCTTGATGTTTTGATAAAAGTGAATGGTATGGATGAGATATCAACATATATGGTGTGATTATGTTATTAAACTTGTTATTTTTCTATAAGTATAAATTATGGAATTTTGGCCGATTTGTTGTTATGAGGTGTACTGAAGCAATTTAATGGGATAATTGTGATATGGTATTTGTGAGAAAGTGTAAAGGAGCAACTTTGTGGTGAAATTCTATTGGTATGTGATGGTGTGGTCAATTTATAAAATGTTATGGTATTGTTGGCATAAAAAGGGCCATGAATGGTACTGTAAAGGGTGAATAGGGAACTCATGTAACTTATGGTTGTCTTATACACTTAAAATGTCGCTTGTGGATAATGTATGGCATGAATGGGACATTGTTGGTATGTTAATGCCGTAAATGGTATTGTAGAGAAGGAAGTCCCATTTTAAAGATAAACATGTAACTCATTGTTGTCATGTGCATTTGTAAGGTAGTTGGTGGTTAATGTTGGTTCCGTTATGTACTTGTGATGTAGAGTGAAACGTAAGGAAGGAGAGGAATTGTTGTACTCACATATTGGATTGTGTACTTACATTGGGAAGATAAGGTATGTAAGTTTATTCTTCTATATCCTTCTACAGAATGTGGTATTCACATTGTCATAGTACTCATTTAATTTCGAAGTGCTCTAAGGTATTCCGTATTCAGTAGTTGGCTAATGTTACTCACATGTTTCCTACTCATTGGTCAGTGGTGAATCATATGTCTCATGCCCATTGGTTGACTCGTGTTCATTGGATAACATGTCAAAAGTTCCAAATGTTCTAAGGTATTATATCTCCGGTTGGTGAATAATGGATATCCACATGTGTCTTATTTAGTGCTCATTGTCCTAAGGTTTCAAAAGTGTTCTATTCCAAAGGGGTTCTATAGTATTCCAACTAAGTTTGATATATATTGTTATTCATATGTGTTTTACTCTTAGACGAATCATGACCCACTTAGTTCTTATTTATGGACGAAAGTTCTTAGGTTGTCATATGTGGTAAAGTCTAAGAGAACTATCTCAACAAGAGTAATGAGGTAAAGAGGACTTGTTAGTCGAATAGCATTATGCCAATCATGTCATGACCCAAAGTTCCAACAGAGTTATACACATGTCTCATATTTATTAGTAATGTTCCAAAAGTCCAATGAGGTTATGTTCCACGGTTCCCATGGTGGTTATACTCATGTCCCTTGTTCATGGATTATGGTCCAATGGTTTCAATAATGTTATGTTTCTCACAATGTTTATTCACATATCTCTCAACCATTGGTTAATGATTTAAAGCTTCAAGGAAAGTTGTCATAATGTTGAAACCTCTAAAGGAACTATCTCAAGAGAGTAATAACATAAGGAATCTCTTTAATCTTAGATGGCATTTTCCAATCATGTTATGTTCCAAGTCCGAATAACCTTTTATCAATCTTTCACAAGTAGAAGTACCAATCTCATAAGAGTAATAAGAGAGGCGATATGCAAGTTAGTATAATTATTCCTCATAAGTGAAGATGTAAATCTCATGAAGTGAAGTGAAATGAGATGTGTATATAAGTGTGAGATTTAATGTCATGATCTCTAATGTATTACTCTCATAGCTAGGTCAAGGAAATAAGATTGTGAAGAGGTAATGCACAAATGGTTACTTTATGTTATATGTCATTGAGAATGGGTAACAATCTAAAGGGTATAAGTTCAAGATGGAATAATCCCAATATCATGCTATGTTAGTTATGATAGCCCACCAAAAGTGGATGCCCGGTATATATTTATATATGATAGCTGGTATATATTTATATATGATAGCCCACCAAAGGTGGATGCCCGGTATATATTTATATATGATAGCCCACCAAAGGTGGATGTCCAGTATATTATTATATATTATAACCCATCAAAGGTGGAGGCCCGGTACTATATATCCCACCAATATGGAGGCCCGGTACTATATACATATACTTATTTATTTTAGCCACTAAAGGTGGATGCCCGGTACTATATACTTATTTATTTTAGCCCACCAAAGGTGGAGGCCCGGTACTAACTAGTTGAGTGAACACTAATGAAGATAGTTGTAAAGAGATGAGATTATATCCCTTGCATGAGTATATGAACATGGTTCCACACATTCAGGTTGAAGGTTTATTCACATTGATTATTTCTCGTACGTTTAATTTCTTGAAAGTACTTATGTACTATTATAGTTTCATATGGACTTACATACTCAGTACTTTCTTAGTACTGACCCCTCTTGGGGGACTTACCTTACATGCTGCAGGCATAGGTGTTAGTAGATCTCCGCAGATTTTTGGTGAGCTCCAGTTCCTTCGGGGCCTCCTAAGTCACATGTGTACATTAGGTTTTGGAATTTTGTAAATATTGTATATACATGGTTATGTATCTATTAGAGGCTTTGTAGACATATGTGGGGAGATGAAAGTTGAATGTAAGATGTGTACGTTTGACACAATGGCCCTAACGGCCAAGTTTCATATATTGCATATGTTGTCGTGACTTCCGCTATTGATATTTAATTACATGAGATAAAATGATATTCATATGCGAACATGCATACGAGAGTACATGAGAAAAGATTGGTTCTCTCGGGCCTTATCGTCTTCGGGTGCCAGTCCGGCCCGAATGGGATTTGGGTCGTGACACCAAGCCTACATTACAAGACAATAAATGTCCTATAGTGATCCTAATCCGACTGTCCAAAACACTAAGGCACAGAAAATAAGGACAAGCCTATGGTATTTCACGCACTTGGCTTGAACTTCTTTATAAGAGTGAGTTTTTAGATTCAGTCCCCGTTCTGATATCCATTATGTATTTTGAGTGTAGGGGACTTCTTTGATGAGAGGGCATAGGGGTTGCATTGTGGTTGCCATTTGTTCGGGTAGTGTTATTGGTTTACATGCTAGGTTATCTGTTGATAATGTAATGCCATTGCTTGATCCCATTGTGTCATGGTAAGGAGTTTGTATACACAGAACAATATTGGTTTTGATTATGTTTGGAGAGGGGTTGAAATTATTTTTTGATTTATACATGTTAAAGCTGATTTTTACAAGTATGACTACCATAGGACTCTTGGATTTCTCTTGGTTAAGCGTCATGTATTTTGTTGTTGTGTTTTGTTTGCCTTAGGACAAGCAAACATTCTAAGTTGAGGGTGTTGATATGCCGTGGACTTACGATACTTTTGACTCTTAAAATAAAGGAAATTTTCAGTTTAAAGGCATGTTTTTATGGTTATGATGTATTTTTATGGTATTTGTAGGTTAAACAGGTTTAGAGAACTGAAGTGCAGGAATTGGGACTCAAAGGCATCAGAAGAGCCAACCAACTACCGTTGGATCTGACAACGGTCATCTCTTTCTATCATTGGAGAATAGACAAGAGATCTCATAATCATTGGAGGAAACAACAGCCTCATCCTGAAGATTGTGGGAGGATTATCCTGGAAAGTGAAAATTAAGGGTGGAACTGACGAGAGTATCCAATGATCGGCCCTTGAAACAACGAGCTTGTCCTAAGCATCTTCCAACAAACATTCACAAGTTAGAAAAAGGATATTATCAACTAACGAGCACAAAGTATGATCATGGCATCTACCAACGATCGTCCCTTCTTCCGTCAAAGGAATCGACTCTGCAAATCCCTGTGTATTTAGAATAGGTTTTATTTTTATATATAAATGCTCCTATTAGGTTTATTGTATGAGTTTACGAATTTGGTTTTGTTGAATGCTTTTTGCTTGTCTAAGCATCCCCCTATCGTGCTAATAAGGTGCCTTTTCTTATTCTGAAAGCTAGCCTTCTACGACCATTTTCTTTTGGTTTCGTTCTTATAGCTCCTGTCCCCGCAACCCCTGATGGGCAATGCTCTTGGTGAGTCACTTCGTCTTTCACGATCGATGGTAAATTCTCTTGCTTAGCCTATTTCCTTTTCCCTTATTCTCTTGATACGTTTGAGGCATATTATTATTCTTTGAAGTACAAATATTGACTTTTAGGATTTTAATTCAAAGTAAGATTTGTGGTTTTCATCTTATTCTTTGTAAGTTCATAATTATGCTTTCTTCTCAGAATTACTATTGTGTTCTTACGATCATGTGTAGCTCAACACCACAACTAGGGTTGTGGGAACCATGACAGATTAACAAAGTAGTGTCCAAAGTATGATGTGTTTCCTGAAGGGTGTTTGTGCATATATTGTTATTCTCTATGGTTTGATATCTTGTTAATGGTGCGCAAGTTAGAACTCGCCTTATCCTTACTCACAGAAGGTATAACGAATGGGAAATGAGAATTAGTAATGAGACTTGGAGCTATCAAACTCTATTTAATAGCTTGAGCCGTTAAACATGATAGCTAATTTGGGATTCATGATAGGGGTTAGCAGTGCAGAACTCATGAGACGATAATACATGATTGAGGATAGTCATCTAATAGGGGCATAGAGTCATTTAGATGAACATAATCTATCAAATCTGCATGCTAAGTACCTGGAGATATCACTAGTATGAAGAACCTACTGAGTTATGAAGTTGTGGGCAACACAGTCTTAGTGCTTATCTCATGTTGATTACAAACCAAATAAAATCAGTAATTGTTACTATTGGAAGTCTTAATTACAAACCCTCCCCCCCCCCCTCTCTTTATAGAAAATTACTTATTGATTGCTTAGATAGACACATTAATAGAGATTTGGCCTATTCCTAGTGGGATCGACCCCAACCTAGTTGGGTTCTATATTTGATTAGCAACTGCTTTATACTTTTATCGAAGGAGTAATTTGGGCGACATCAAGTTGTTATCTGAACCGCATTCCCTCGGTGCTAAATACTACTCCCAAAATATTTTATATTGCTCATACTATAGTAATTTATCATAAAGTAAGCATAACATAGTTTATCAGTTTGTAAATCAATTATACTTTTGTTTCTCTGTCATGTCAACATGTAAAGTTTTCTTGATTTTCATGCTAAGTCTTTGACCATACGGTCGAATCATGTCAAATAACTCATATCACACTAAAATCATGTAGAATATGCAAATTCATGGAGGTTTAGGTAAATTTAGATGAAAATAGCTAAAGTTCATGCTTGAAACTCATAAACAACGAATCCATACCATTTGAAAACAATAATAACCATAGGGAACAGGAAAACCTTAGAATGAAACCAAAATCAAAAAGTGGGTTTAAACCCTAGGATTTAAATTTGGAAATGCCATGTTTAGAAACTAAATTTAGGGGTACAAGGATGAAAGGGAGTCCTGGTTGAATCCCCACATACCTGGTCTTGTTGATTTCTTAAAGGAAGCCTTGAATTTGGAGCCTTGGAAGTTGAAGTAAGAGAGAAAACCCCTTATTTCGTATTCTTGAGAGTTGAGAGGAGAATGAACGATGAAATTTGATAAGTTTTGAGGAAGTAACATTTATTAGGTGATTAAATTCGTGGAGAGACGTTTTGGGGAAGGAAAGGACCAAACTACTCCTCAGAAAACTATTAAAAATTGCAGAAAAGATCCCATCTGATGGTCCAGGTGACGTCCCGTCACCCATTCCATCACTTTTGTGCAAATTTTTGAGCTTATTGTATAAGCTTGATGACCCCACTTGACGGTTCATCACCCAAATGACATCCAAATTAACGGGTCGTCACCCAAGTGACTGGTTATCACTTCGGTCATCACTCTCTGACAAACGGACACCCTCTGGTAAAATGAGCATAACTTTTTACTCTGATATTGAATTAATAAATGGTTGGCGGCGTTGGAAAGAAGACACGAAGAAGTTTTTATTTGGTTGGCCTTGAGATGAAAAACTCTTCATATTCAAGGAGGGATGATTATTTAAATTTGACCTTAGCAAAAATATCATACTAAAACTCAATCTGTATGAAAGCTGTCAACTCAACTTTGAACTAGAGGTTTCTTATGATCTTAATTCATATCTAAAGCTCTTTACACACTAAGAAATTGATCTTAATATCTATGTATAATTAGAAATTATTATATTTGGGTCTATAAATATTTGATTTACGGGTTCGATCTTATCTCAGAAATTCGGAGTGTTACAAGATGTTACTACTAAACTTATATTGAAGACAACAAGGGAGAAAAAGAATGTTCAATTAAGGAGATTGATTCATTTATCTTAATTTAAGGCACCGAGGACAAAGTATTTAGATAAAATATCATTATTGTAAAGAAATCTAGAGCTTAACTGTTAAACTTGAAAGAATGAGGGACTAAACTATCATAATAAAGACCAACTAGTAGCCAAAATTCAATCTTTGAATCATGGAGTTCACCTCATAGTTCAAAGTAAAACACGCTAAGCTAATTTATGCTATTATACTAGTTTGAATTGACTAAACAATGCTAGTAGGATCAGGTTTTCTATAAGTGATGTTGTAACTCTAAGATTCATACATGAACATGATGTTGTAACTCTAAGATTCATACATGAACAACCGACTATCATATAAGTTAAACACAAATAATCAAACTTTCAATTTCGTTTGGTATTCTATGGAGATACAAACCATTCTCTCCACTACTAAATTAGATTATGGACTCAGAAAGAGGCAGTGAGTCAATCAAAGAATCTTGCTACATCTTATAATCTTGTGTTTTGAGAATAACTAAAGAGTAGCTTATAAATTTCAGCTCATAAACCTTGATGGCATAGCAGGCAATAAAAGTCTTAGAACTTGACTTAAAACAGTTCCATCTATCAATCTAGAAGACTATTTCAGCCATCAAGGAGACGAAATTATGAAATACATCTCAAGCAAAAGCTCATGAGCTAACAAGAAATATCTAGGTAAGAATCGACAGAGACCAACACAAAATAACAATCATTTTTAAACAACTTCATATATCCCTCTAAAATAACATAAATGCTAAACTACCATCATTCATCAAGATGAAATTAAAAAAAAAACAAGGAAAGGGATAAAGCAGAAGGAAATTTTGGTAAGGAGAAACAACCAAACTTTATCCAAATAGAAACATATCGTATCAACTAGGCAAATTTCAACAATCGATTTAGGGACTTCTCCTGAACTTCTTACATCATTCAACCAATAAACAAAACAACAAGGAACCCTAATTCTAGTTCTAAAGCATTAATTTAACAAATGGATGAGATTGAGTGAAGAATTTTAACCTTTTCAACGGCAGGAACTGGGACGTTGGAGTCTCAGATGATCCTTTACCTTCCTATTCAGTGAAAATTTTTCAATCCCAAATAGTGTAAGGAAAGGACCCTTTAAAAATACTATGATATTTAACAAGAGGAGCTTCAGAATTCAAGAACTATCCTCAAACTAGTGGGGTATGAGGATATTTATAGGCAAAATTCTAGGGTCAATTGGGGGGAAATCTAGGGATAAGGATTTAGGAGTTTTAAAATTCAAATGTAAAATTGACAATATCAAACCAAAATTAACCATGTCAGTACGAAATTGTAGCAGAACGGATAAATTTGATCCAAATTAGGTCAAAACTCAAAATTTGGAAATTTGGAGAAAAATAAAATAAACAAAAATAGAAAATGGTAGCCAATGAAATTGAGGCCATATATATATTTTGAGTACAGATTTTGGATGAATCCAACCAAAAAGTAAAGAAATTTGAATTTTAGGGCAAAACTGAAATTGAAGTTTTTTGGATAATTTTCAAAATTCTTGAAGAAACAAACTAGAACTGACCACATATGTACCTTATTAGTACTAATTTGAATGATTTTGTACCAAAATTTTTGGGATTGAGACATTGGATTTTGTGAGGTGTCCACTGAAATACGTGGCCTCGTACATTGACAGAATCAAAGGGATTCTTGGACGACATCTGATGAATCCTTGACATATTTTGTGTCATTTGGTTGATTTTTGGGTGTCATTTGGTCATAATTGATAGAGTTGTTTGAGCTATGAAGTTATTCGTTGTGAAGACGAAGAAAAGATAGAGAGAAGCAGGGCTGGGCATATTTTGGTTCAAACCAAAAAAATCGATCAAATAAAAAAAGTTAATTTTGGTTTTGGTGTTTTTGGTCGGTTTCAGTTTTAGTTTTTAAAATTTTGGTAATTCACTTTGGTTTTCGATTTTTTAAAAATAATTTTGATTAACAAAAAAACTAAATTTTAGTATACTATAATACACATCTATATTTATTTTGTAATACACCCAGCCCACCATTAGGCCTAATTTTAGTGACCCATTACCCAAGCCCAATATCCCAACCCCTAAATTCCCACTCAATATCAATCTCTCATCCTCACAGATGCATACTTTCATTCTCACTCCTAATCTATCAGTCGACGCTGCGACCACCCTCAGTGATGGTGCAGTCGACAATACATCCCACAAGACCATCCGACCGATGTTGTTTTCACTTTTCAAATGGAAGAAGTAGAAAGTGGGGCTTCAAAAAAGTGACTGCCAATTGATTTATTTTCAATCCTCTTCAGTTGAACTCTTTCTCTCCCCATTGATTTCTTCTTCAACTTCTTTTTCTTAGTTTGTGTATTTCTGTGTTTGTTAATGTGCAGCAGGATGTTTATGTTAAGTATCTATACGGTAGAAATTGAAAGTGCAGCTTCAAAAAAAGGCCAAATATTTTGATCTTTGAATCGAAAAATTGAACTGAAATAAACCAAACCGAAATTACAAAAACCAAATTGAACTGAATTTATTTCAATTCGGTTTTGGTTATAATTTTCACCAAACTGAAAAACTAAAAAAAAGAATTGAATTTTCTGAATTGAATCAAACCAATCGAACACCCACCCCTAAAGAGAAGGTGAAGAATTTGTGAACTTCTTTTGGATAAATATTGTTACGTGTGACAACGATTGAGGGGACACGTGGGTTCAGACAAATTAATAGAGGAAATTGAAAGAATTATTTTGAGAGGATTTGGGAGTCTGGACTGGGTTATGAAAGGATTGGGCTCAATTAAAGTGGGTTTGGATGAAATGGATCCAATTTAAAGAAGAATTCAAATTCTTTGAAATTTAATCAACATATGTAAATTGAGATTGAGACGAATTAATTTAATTGAGCTTTTAAATTTAAACAACTCAAAATAATTATTTTATTAATAATTAAATACAAAGACAATGATTTCCAATTTAGTTCTCAATTTAATTTATTTCTGAAGAAAAATAGCAGTTTAATCAATTTTAACACAACTTTAGATAAATCATTTTTCAATTATAAATAAAAGTCCCTAATAATACACATCCATATTATGATAAGGATACATTATATTTTATTCTTAAAAATGACAAAATGATTTATGATTGACTGATACACCCAAATTACACCTCCCAAAAGAAGTATAAGTGGTCGATGTCAAATATAGAACCTAAAAAAGGTTGGTTCGAATCCCACAGGGAATATGGTGAACACTAAGTCGTTTGTATGTAAGATGACTTCCAGTCTATGATTTTCGTAAAATTGAGGGTTTGTAGAAAATATTTTGGAATCAATGTCCAGCTTGTTTCAAGTAACAATTATGAAATTTCGATAAATATGAATCAGTAGATGTCACGACCCAATTTCGCAGGTCATGATGGCACCTACTTTAACCCACGAGTAGGTAAGCCAAGTCATAGCCTGAAACGACAAGTAATGGGCTAACAGGCGGAAGATAAAGGGAAACGAGAATAAAATCGAAAAAAAATAATATAAGTGGAAGTAAAGGAGATATACATATATAAAATACTGTATAAGAAGGGATAAAGAACAAAATATTCAAAATAAACCCTCTCAAGACCTGGTAAGGTCGGTACAAGAGCCGCTATAACCGAAAAAAGAGTACTAGACAGTAGCCAAAATATACATATATACACAGTAGTCTCGAAAATAAAAAGACTATTGAAGCAGAAGGAGGAGGACCAGCTCCGGACTCTATAAAGCTCACCCCATCTCTGAATCAATAGCAAGGCCCGAGGATCACGTCAGGGGTAGTGGTTCATACTCGGATCTGTATCAAGGAAAAGATGCAGAAGTGCAGTATGAGTACCAAAATAACAAGTACTCAGTAGGCATCATAGGCCGACTGAGCTAAATTACAGTAAAAGTATAAATAAAATGCGAGAAGGTAACTAAAAACAACAGTAAAAGAGCGTAAATGGGAATAGTAGAACATACTGAGTGAAAGCAATAGAAAGGTAAAATAAGTGCGCATATGCGTAAATAAATTCTAACTATAACCTAACTGAGGCCCCATAAACCCAGAAGGCACAAACAAGGCAGAATATACCCCAACCGAGCCCCCACAAACCCGAAGGGTACAAATAAAAAATAACAGTAAAGTAAAGATGAAACATGACAATAACGTGTGTGAAATATTCCAGAATATAGCCCATGTGTACCTAATATTCCTTCCCCGGTTATAATCTCCTTTCTATCAACTTTTACCAATTTTCCAACCCTAGATCTGTAATTAAGGATGGTAATAAATGTTGAACTCGAACCGAAACTAGCAAGCAATAATCAATATAAAGGATGTGTGACTTAAACAGGAACTCATAAGTGATAATAATATAACATATGTCGAACTCAAATCGAAACTGATACAGGATAGTAATATAGAGATCATCGAACTGGAACTGAATAGCATCAGATCGGTGGAAACATCCCAGGTTTTAACCTATTCTGAAGTCATTTGGTTGATCTACTCTAATATTAAGTTGTCACATCCTTTAAGGCATAGCAAAAATTGAATATTTAGGTCGAGGGAGCAGTCTAAGGTCAACTACTACACTGCCCGAGGTAACTGAGCTAAAAGAGCGTAGAACAATGCCTAAGGAAGCCGCAATCCCTAAGGGCGTCAACCCCCTAATTCCAGTAATAGGCTAAGGAAGCGCTAAGTGATTATTAAAGCCAAAAGGGCCACTATTCTAAGCATACTTATCTAAAAAGGGTAGTGGGGCCCACTATCAAATCCCAATAACCCAACCTAAGACAAGTACCTACCCGAACCTAGGCTAAGTCTCCTCAATCCCTTCCCAAGGCACTAAGTAAGTCAAGACTAGTCCTAAGGGATAGCCATATACTAAACTAAGGAAAAACTGGGCTGGATTCTACCGAAAAGGGCCCTAACCGGCTAAATAAGGCACAAAAATGCTAAAAAAATAACCAAGCCATAAATACCCACCCACAGCTAGCACCATACTACATTAATACCATTATTAAGCACAATCTAGAAGAAAGGTAAGTCTAGCCTATTTGGACGCCGCTGAAAGCTCGCCAAATCCTCTATACCAGAACTTTTCCCTTTCGAGAAGCATCCGACCGCTGATACACTAGCAAAACAACGATCTACATATCAAGACGATAATATTGATACCCATATTGCGTATTTATGCTCCGGGTTAGAAATTGAACTAAAAATTTCACGTGGGGCTCGCTTACGAAATCACAAATTGAAACCGTCACAGCATCCCTCTTAGATCAAGGATATTGTCCCCATAAATTTAGCTAAATTTGAGCTTAAATAGCCCCAAATCAGTCCCAACACAAAATTGAGAATTTAAGAATTGAATCGAAGAATTACATGAAAGAATAACTGGAAACTTATGGATTATTAATGATATAATGCCCACAAACACGTCCCCAAGCTAATCCCGGAACCAAAATACACTTCCCTCACAATTTCGGAGTTTATTCTAGTCTACAATGATGCTAAACACTTAGAATAAATGCTGGAAAGTTAAGAAAGAAATATTTATAACATACCAGTAATGGTCGATTTAGCGACTAAATGACCGCTAAAATGGTCACCGCTAAATTGCCATTGGCTACTAAATCCACCATTGGCCACTAAACCCGCCACCGCTAAATTCGCCATTGGTCGTTAAACCGCCATCGTTAAATCCATCATTAGATGCTAAATTCGCCATTGGCCGCTAATCCCACCACCACTAAATCCGCCATTGGGTGCTAAATCCGCCACACCAGCAACTTAGGCACCAACAATTGCTAAGTCCCAACGGACTTCGATTGGGTGCTCGAGATTCGTTTGGAATCCCGTGCAAGCAAACGAACTATGCTACCCTACTAAATTTGGCATTCCAGACTCAACGACGCTATTAAAATTTCCATCTGAGGTTGTTTTGATAAAAAAGTGGGTCCCACACTAAAGGGGCCATTTTAGCCAAAATCCATCCAATAGCCCAAAACAAGTCTGAAAGCCTTGGGACCTAGACCAAGGGTCCCCCTAGCCTAAAATCGACATTCCAAAGCTAATGAGACTGTCACAAATGGAATCTGAGGCCATTTACCTAAAGTTTTGACCCAAGACTCATTTCTTAACTTCAAAAGCTCCAAAACAGGAAAATGGCTCTAAAAATCAAACAAACTCTCCGGTAACTGAATGGTCAGTCGCAACAAGTCATAAATAACTTGGGGCAGCTATAGGAAATCTCTAAATGCAGAAAAAATATGAAAAGGAAACAAATGACCTAGAAGGTCATTACAATATCTACTACTAAAAGTACTTTCGTCCGCGAAAGTAATGGATCAAGATGTACCTGAAGGCTCAAGCAGGTGAGAATACTGGGTCCGCATATCACGTTCGGTCTCCTAGGTGGCCTCCTCAATTGAATGGTATCTCCACTGAACTTTAACCACAGAAATATCTCTGAAACGCAACTGTCTGACATGTCTGGCCAAGATAGATACTGGCTTCTCAACGAAGGTCAACCTCTCATCCAAATGAACAAAGTCCCATCGAAAAAAGTGAGACTCATCGGGAATATAATGTCGCAGCATAGATACATGGTAAACTGGATGGATGGAGGAAAATGTTGGAGGCAAAGCTAACTCATAATCTACCTCCCCAACTGTCCGTAGAATCTCAAATGTTCCAATATACCTGGGGTTGAGCTTGCCCCTTTTTTCGAACCTCATCACACCCTTTATGGTCGATACTCGCAGAAAGACCCGATCACCAACTCTGAACTTCAAGGCATGAAGTCTATGGTAAGGATAACTCTTTTGCCCGCTCTGAGCTGCCCATAGCCTATTTTGAATCACCCGAACCCAATCTAAAGACACACAAAGCAAATATGTACCACGAAGCCTACCCTCAAAAGTCTCGAACCAACCAACTGGAGATCGGCAATGGCTACCATACAACACCTCAAATAGTGCCATCTGAATTCTCGAATGGCAGCTGTTATTATAGACAAACTCCGCTATAGCTAAAAACTGATCCCACTGACCTCCAAAATCCAAATCACAAGAACAGAGTATATCCTCTAATACTTGAATAGTATGCTCCGACTGCCCGTCAGTCTGGGGGTGAAAAGTGGTGCTAAGGTCAATCTAGATACCCAACCCTCCTGAAATGTCCATCAGAAGCTAGAAGTGAACTGAGAGTCTCGATTTGAAATAATAGACACGAGTACCCCATGAAGGTGAACCACCTCTCAAATATAGATACGGGCCAACCTCAACACTGAAAGAAGTCTGAATTGGGATGAAATGGGTAGACTTGGTCAATCGATCTACGATGACCCAAATGCTATCAAAACTATAGAAAGTATGAGGCAACCCACATACGAAATCCATAGTGACCCACTCCCATTTCCACTCAGGAATGAGTAGCCTCTGAAGCAATCTACCAGATCTTAGATGCTCGGCCTTTAGCTGCTGACAAAGTAGGCACCAATCTACAAACTCTGCTATATCTCTCTACATACCACTCAACCAGTAATGATGCCTCAAATCCTTATACATCTTAGTTGTCCCAGGGTGGATGGAATATCTTGATCTATGAGGCTCTCGAAGTATCAATTGAATCAAATCCCCGACCCTCGAAAAACAAATGCGACCGTCAAATCTCAGAATGCCCTCAGAATCGAATGTAGCCCTCCTGAACTCACCCCTCAACACCTGATCTCGAATGCCACAAAGTCTGCTATCCTCAAACTTGTTGACACCTAATTTTGACTCTTCTTTTTTCTAAAATTAATTTCCCTGTGCTTCTAAGTCTTGAATACTTTGCCAAAACAAATAATATTTCTTTTATATATTAATTTTAATAATTTGGTACCTATAACAATTTTGAAAATATTATTTCTTTTAGTTTCTATTTTTCATATGTATTGAGTAAGTACTAGTATGGTATCTTAAAAAGTTACTAAAAAAATATATAAATTAATTTATTCTTTTCACTATCTTTCTAAACAAACAAAAAAAATAAATCAAATTAGTGCATTAATTTTTTCAAAATCTAAAATAAATTTTGATATATTATTGCATAACCCTATTCATAGTTTCATTTTTTTTATATCAAACTATAGCTAGGTGCATTTATAACATGTATATATAGTCATACGTACATATACATGTATTAAATTATTTTAAGTTATTATATATGTATGTATACATTTCGAAAAATTAATTAGGACGAAAGCAACATAGTTAAATTGGGGAAATTGTACTTTGTTACAAACTAATTTGTTTGCTAACTTGGAACAATGTCACTTATTTTTCAGCCAAGAATGTACCATCCCACTACCCCTAAATATCTTGACTCGACCTAAATTAGCATTAAACAGACCTAATCTTTATCATCTTCATCAATACCAAACACATAAGCATACATATCCTCCCCCAAAGTCAAGAACCCCAGCCCTAGAAACCTAACTACCGCCCCCTATGGCCCCCATCTCTGTCCCTCTTATCTCTGAGATCTTGCAGGCACAGAGCCTACAATGTTGACTTTGGGTTCAAAGATTGAGTGTTCTCTCGCCCAAAAATTTAATCCAAATAAGAAGCTATCACAATCGAACCCAAATTTCTAGGGATATGTTTTCTTATTACTCTCATCTTTTACTCAAACGGTTATTTTTGAATTCAAACCATTATTTTCGGCTATAAATACATGAGGTTGAGGGTCAATTTTCCTCAGAAGTTTTTGAAGTTGGAATTCCCCATTGTTAACTACAAAATTTCAAACCAGATATCAGCTACCAGATTTTAGCTAAGTCCCAAAATGGACTTCGATCGGGTGCTCGGGATTCGTTCGGAACCCCGTGCGCGTAAACGAACTATGCTACCATACCAAATTCGACATTTCGGACTCAATGAAACTATCAAAATTTCCATCCGAGGTCGTTTTGATTAAATGTGGGTCCCACACCTATAGTTCCATTTTAACCACTTTCCAACCAATAGCCCAAAAAAGAGTCCGGAAGCCTTGGGACCTGAACCAAGGGTCCTCTTAGCCTAAAATCAACATTTCGGAGCTGATGGCGCTGTCAGAATTTCCATTTGACGTCGTCTACTAGGAGTTTTGGTCCAATACCAAATCCTTAACAACAAAGGTTCCAAACTAGGGAAATGGGTCTAAAACCCAAACGGACTATCCGATAACCGAACCAACAGTTTTGGCAAGTTATAAATGATATGTCGCCGCTATGGGGAGGCTCGAAATATTGAAAATCATGGAAATCGAGAAAATGACCTGGAGGGTCATTACAATATCCACTACTAAAAGGACTTTCGTCCGCGAAAGTCAATGGATAGAAAGAGCCTAAAAGCTCGAAAGGATGAGGCACTGGGCCGGCATTCTCCGAACATGACTCCCCAGACAACCTCAAGGAAAAGACAACTCTTCCAAGGGATTTTATAACTCCAACATCCAAACTTAACCTTCTTTTGTCTTTCCAAACCTGCTATCTATTTCGAATCACGCAAAATGTCATCTAAGTCCTGTCCGAGCAATCACAACACACCGTCCTTAAAAATTTGAAGCTGACTTAACAAAAACCCATGATAGCAAGCTCAAGAATAAGCCCATAAGGTGCTACTAAGACGCACAAACAGAGGTGAGCAAGGTCTGCACACTTAGGCCAAAGCTACAGCTGGTCTGGATGACTCTTGGAACTGACGGTCAGAAGTTCCAAGCACTAATCTTATAAAAGTGAACGATCGACTCTAGGATGTTCCACAAACTATAGATAAATCCATGCTAAGCCCATCTTAAGCACACTTCTCTCGCTAAGAAGATAATCCATTATTCTGACCGAAATAGAGAACCGAGGTCAAAAGCAGAAGAAACCAATACCATATACCGATGAACCGCCTTCCGAGCAACTATCATGCATGGTCTATCCAAACTGAACCGGTATGCAAGGAGTAGGCTTAGCCAGCCTAAAAATGAATGCCCAACCGAAGCGAATCTGGAAATGGGGATGCAACAAAGTTATGCAAATCCAAGCTAAAATTCCAACGCTGAAGCTAGACTACTCGTTCTCAACTATTCAAACTGATCCAGTTGACGAGTAGGCATCCACAAACTGAAGTCTATTATAACTCCCAAGCCATCATCTGAAGGCTTCAAAATCTAAAACTGGAGTCAACAAATCCTTACAAAGGCCAATTGCCCCAACCAACCTCGCTATTAGAAGATCAAGTACATGCCCAACAATCTCTGCGAGGGCCGAGCTAAAATATTGCCAAAGAGCATAATCTTAATGGATGAAAACCACTGGATGAAGATGCAAGCAATCAACTCCACAACTGTGGGAGGGAATAATGCAACAAGGCATAACCAAGAGCTTGCCAAGACTGCAAGTAGCACTAGTGATAGCCAGAACTCGAGCAACCAAAAAGTACGACTCAACCATCATCTGGCTAGTCCAATAGCCAATCTATAGCAACAAATACCCATAGGCCCATATTATCAAGCTGAAGCACTCGGCGGAGTCATACAAGGCCAAACAAGCACCGAACTGAGAATTCTCTGAATTCTCCCAATTATATCAACTTTAACTCAGCTGAACCATAAACCATAGCATAGGAAGAACGGAGTATCCAACTCCACACCAAAACCAAGATCAACACGCTCACCAGGAGATGAATCCATAATTCGGAAAATAAGTCTTAGACCTCTAAATCTCATAAATGGGTGGTAGAATCGAGTCACCAACCCCAACTCAAAATCAACGTCAAGGTCAAGACCAATACCGTGTGATGAACTATCCAAATTTGAAGGACAACTCCCAAATGCATCACTAAGAAAATGGGCTATAGAAGAAAGCTAGCAATGCTAGAATTATATCAACGCCCTGGAAGGTCAAACTTACCTTCATTCTCTCAATCCATTCAATAACCGACCTTGCTAACAGAAAGGGAAGGATAGCCAACCGAGGTATCCAACTATGCCCAAGAAATAAGAATCCCAAGGATGGGAGTATGCTACTAGATACCGCTAGTCTAGCTGCCTATCAAATGAAAATCAGTCAACACCCAGCAATAACAGTAGTAATAACTACTATAGTGACCTCAAAATACGATGCAGGTGGTACAAAAATGAAAATCAACAGGAGTACCACTCTAGGGTCACAACAAAGCCAATATGCCAAAGGAAAAATAGGACTTTAACCCAATTGCTACACCCTTAGGATAATACAACACTGATCCACTACTAAAGAATTTTCTACGGGGGTTGTCATACATGCCTAAACCTACACAAGGCATACATCAATCACTATGAAAACACCAAGGCATACCACAACAAATATAGAAATACCATGGCATATAATTATCGATGGGTATGAAAACCTCAACACAACTCAAATAGTAACTAAAGGCATAGAATCAAAGGCGCACTTCACACTGTGGAAATTCGAAATCATAAGTCTGGTGTGCCCGAAGGAGTACGAATCTGAGCATGTCTGAACTCGGACTGAGCGTCTAAATGATCAACTGAGGCACTAGGTGTACCACCTTTAACGGAAGGTGCCAACACACTATGAGACTGATCTGGATGATCTGAATGACTAATGATCCCACGCCAGAGACATTTTCTGGACTAGTGACCGGTCTCTCTGTAGTCACAAAAAACCCCTGAAATTCTAAATTGGTAGAAAACACGAGCTAACCCTAACTGGCTGACCAACTCTCACCTGGGGCAATTATTATACCAATGACCACACTTACCATAATCGAAACATGCTCCTGGGATACTTTGAGGCATTGAACCTGCTGATTCAGAAGGTCACCACGGTCTGAAGACCTAGACTGAATACTCTGTGATGTCTGAGAAGAACTTTGTCAACTGATACTGCCATGATCAACCTGAGAGCTATCCATAAGCTGAGGTGCCATATGTATAGGCCTAATAGGTGGCAAGTTATGCTGACTTCTGTTGAGAAGATTTCGACCTCCAAACGGAATATCCCTAACACCGAACTGCTGACATTGCCTCATACTGCCATTTTCATATTTCTTGAAGTAAGCCCTCTTTGTAGCCCTCGCGTGACCAACAAGCTCAGAGAAAAAATGCCCAGCTATTATCAAATGTTTCGATGCCAAATGGAGAGCTAAAGTCAACCCTTTGATAAATCCCTACACCATCTCATACTCTGTGGAAAATAACATAGGAGTATGCCTGGCCCACTCAAGAAATCCATATCACCAAATCCTGAAAAATTGAGGCAATCACAAACTTTGTCGAAACCTAGGCTGACCCCAGACCCTATGGTTGACGCTGAATATCTTTGATGTCAATCTCTAACTCTCTAGCCAAATCCTGAGAATAAATTTTGGTAGCATGCGCCGAAATACCATCCACATTTATCGATGACCTCGTGTTATCCCTTTGATAGAGAAAGGAGTCAAAAAAAGTACTTTGAGGTTTACGAAAGTACGGAAACACGACAAAGGATTCAAGAATAGAATTTCCTAAGAATGCCCTATAGCCTCCTTAAGATAGGATACAATGTCTCCGCACCGATCCGCAGGACTCTACTAAACACTTTGCTCTTGTACCAACAACACCGGTAAACTTAAGTTTTGATACCAATCTGTCATGACCCAATTTCTCATGTTATGATGACACCTACTATAACCCACCAGTAGGTAAGCCAACCCGTAGTTCGGAACAGCCAATAAGGGACTACCAAAAGGAATAAAGGGAAACAGCGGAATAAATATAATAACAAGGCTAATATAATCCCAAAACCTGGTGGAGCCAGTACAAGAGCTTCTAATACATCTGGAGTACAAGTGAAATACCAGAAAAATATATGTATACAAGCCATCTCTGACACAATATAGAGAACAGTCTAACAATAAAAGGGAGAGTAGGGATACTCCAAAACGTCGGGAGCTCACCCGATATCTCCTATCCATAGCTGCTCAGCACGACATATATACATCAATGGCGATAACTCACACTATGATCTGCAGGCTGCAGAAGTGTAGTATGAGTACCAAACACATGGTACTCAGTGAGCAACGGCCGATTGAGCTCCAAAAATAATGTAAGCATAAATAACATGAAGGCATGAAAGTGACTACAGGAAACTATCCACGAATCTAGGCATAATGATGCTAATGGGGCCATAGGGATAACTATTCTGTCCTGACATCATTCAGGAATTAAAGTGCAATATCGTATATCACTTACAATATATAAATGAAGAGTAAAAGGAGGGTATATATAAAGAAAAGGGAGGGATATAAGGTAATGCCATACATATAAGTAGACATATAGGGCTAACTCAAAGGTAACTACCTGAGGGAGTCAACCTAACACCTCAAGGTCCATAGCCACATAAAGGAGCCAACACTAGCCTCATCAAGCCTATACCCGAAGGGTGACGAATCCTGGGATAAACCAACCATAATATAAGCTACCGAAAGGATAAAGGGATCAGAAATGTACCTCTAATCTCAGGTACCAGTCCACAACCAACATGCCACGAACTAACCATAATAAAGTTAGTCTAGGCAAACAAGTACCTAACCGGGCCCCCATAAGCCCAGAAGGTTCACAGAAACACTCAGCAAACAGCAACCATAACCCGTACCTATACAACCTTCCATACAACCGATAGATACAGTCACCAAACAACTATATTGGTGATAAGCAATGCATATAGATGGATGAATGCAATATAAACAGAAATTCCATAACTATGTAGGGGGCACCGGACTCGAACCAGTTCCACAATCTCAAGGCATACTGGGTGCACCAGACTCGAACCTATTCCATAATCTCAATCCAGATCATACCAAGTGTACATACCTCTGCCAGCTCACCTAGCTCACAAAGGTAGGACCTACGGCGACCAAGCTTCTTCGGCTCGATGACTCTTGGATGAAGGGGCCCCATAGGGGACTCGAGAAAATCTATATACACTGCCTGGTCCCGATCCAGGACTGTCAATAACCATCACGATCCATCCACTCCGTCGAAGGGAGATATATATATATATATATATATATATAATCAGTGCACGAACTCGAACCATGTCTAAAAGTATATAAATTCGTAAGTCCATTGCCCGAGATCATGCTCGAGACTAAATTATGTACAAAAGGGGTCGAAATATCCCTCGACCGAAGTAAACATTAGTGGTAAGATGAGTGGATAAATAATGGACCGAAATCATCCTCGGTCGGAGTTCTAAATATCATTTTCAGTTCCAAAAGCTAATTATCCAGTAAAATAAGGTGGTACGATTCCCGTTATAAAATAACCCTTTTAAAAGTGAAAAGTGGGAATAAATTCCCTTTTTGGAAATAGTAGTAAAATCAAGGTTTTGGTTAGAATCGTACCACTAAATGAGCATGAATGCATCAGATAGTATGCATACCATCACCAGTATCCAACCAACATAACCACAGGAGTCTAAGCATCTGTAAGTGATAATCTTTCCCTTGCTAAGGGCAGAATACTAACCAAGGTCCAACTATCCTCATAATCATGGTCTCGGGCCCAATAGCATGTAACCAATCTAGTAAGGTCTCATACCCCGGGAACAACAATAATCAAGGGCATAAAGACACTACAAGGATCTAATCGGGGAAAAACCTCCCAAATCGCTAAGTCAAATGGTAAATCTCATACCAAAGGATCCTTAATCATCAACTGTGGTTGACATTCTTATATTCAAGGGCAATAGGGCTCTATGGACATAACAAGTATTTATACTAGGGTTCGGGTCACGTCTTCTACCCCAAATTCCATAACATAGGCTAAGTCATACTATTCTAGCCTTGATCATATCCTATATCTTTACCTAACATGCATTTCATACTATACACAATCTCATAGAGAAAAGTAGACTGAAGCCTACCTCGATGCCGAACTGCAATTCTTGAAGTGTCCACAAATTGCTCGACCTTGCTCCACGATATCGAATCGATGTCACACTATCAAAATAGTAACCTACACGTCATTACGAGTAAAACGATGCCCATATTGTAATATAAAACTCTGGGCCCAAAGTCAGGTCAATAATGGGCCCATGGGACCCGCTAACAAAATTCCAAAATTGAATCCGTCACGAGGTCCCTCGAATAATAAGGAATATGTGCTCAAAAGTTGATCACAAATGGAGCGTAAATCGAGGCTCAAATCAGTCCCCAAAGAATAGGATTTCAAAGACGTAATTCCTAAGAATTTATAATGAAATGGGACAGAATCAACGGCTAAAATTATAGATAATGACCAAAGAGTGATGAGCTAACTTACCTTAGCTTCAATGGGTGAATCTCCACTCCTTTTCACTCCACATGCTCTCAACAATGGAGAAAAGAGTTGAGAAAAATGAGAGAAATTCGGGTGAAGAAGGGAATTTATCAGCCCTCAGGTGCCGCTAAAGCTGACACTTGGGCGCTTAAGCGCCTACCGCTAAAGCGGTAGGGCAAGGAAAGGAGGAGGCTGCTTAAGCGGGTCTTGGCCGCTAAAGCGACGTCTGCTTAAGCGAACCTTGACCGCTAAAGCGGATCTCAGCCAAATAGCTAAGGCCGCTAAAGTGGTTCTTTGACCGCTTTAGCGATCAAACCAGATATCAGCTACTAGATTTTAGCTAAGTCCCAAAATGGACTTCGATCAGGGGCTTGGGATTCATTCGGAACCCCGTGCGCATAAACAAACTATGCTACCATACCAACTTCGACATTTTTGACTCAACAAAACTATCAAAATTTCCATCCGAGGTCGTTTTGATTAAATGTGGGTCCCACACCTATAGTTTCATTTTAACCATTTTCCAACCAATAGCCCAAAAATGAGTCCGGAAGCCTTGGGACCTGAACCAAGGGTCCCCTTAGCCTAAAATCAATGTTCCGGAGCTAATGGCGCTGTCAGAATTTCCATCTAAGGTCGTCTACTAGGAGTTTTGTTCCAATACCAAATCCTTAAGATCGAAGGTTCGAAAATAGGGAAATGGGTCTAAAACCCAAACGGACTATCCAATAACCGAACCGACAGTTCCGGCAACTCATAAATGATATGTCACCGCTGTTGCGACCCATCTATTCATTAAAGTGTACGTGATCATTCAAGTAATATAATATCTCCTTTAAAAGAGCTGGATATCGAAACCAAGGGACTTTCGTCAATAGAAATCAAGTTTAAGACATCAAACTATAATTAAAAACTAGTGTTGAGAAAAAAAAAAGAGATTTGTTACTAAAAATTAAATGATTGCGGACTATAAACTACTATCTTTGCTACCGTAACTTCAGTTTTTGTAAATATGATTCAAAAGTCAATAAAAAGTAAATTACCAAGGCTAAGGCACTCTGAACGTCATCTCTTGAGCATAATTGTTACTGGTTTAAGCAATTTGAGTCGTTTATCTCAGTTATTTATCACGAGGTTCATGTTACGATTATATTTGTCTCCAAACTATAAATTTTAAGCTATCTTCTCGTAATTGAACAAGCGCGATGGATTAGGTACCTCTCGGTCCTAACCGCATATCAATCTCTTGGAATTCCTTCTTCGAGAAAAGATCACGCTTCTTATATTCCACGTTTTATCTCTTAGTTTCTCTCTCGAGCTCACCTCAAGACAAGGGATTTATTTCAATGGTGATCAAGCATTAAAATAGTAAAATTAAAATATAAGAATAACCAATAAATGATAAACTTCAGCAAAAACCAATAAAATTTAACTCAAGAGATTCATGTTCATAGCCTCAACCCGAAGAATGTGGGATTTTAGTCACTCATAACTTGACATAACATCATAAATTGATAAAAAAAAAAACATAAAAAGAAATAAAAACTGAAAATAAGAAGAATGAAACCTAATTTCAATGCCAAAAAATGCCCAAAATAGTCTAGTGATGATGGAATAATGATATAATAACCCAAAAGCCCTATTTATAGATAAAAACTCGGGGCAAAAATATGCCAAAAAATGTCCCGGCACACCCTCGGGCGCGCCTGGGACTTAGGAAAATTTTTACCTCTGAAAAGGTGTGCCTGAGCGACCCGGCATGCCCTTCGGCACGCCCCTGTGCTGTCCACTTGGGTAGAATTTTTGTCCAAAGCGGCCCGGCACGCCAGTTGGCATGCCTGGGACTTAGGCTTCGTTTTTCTTCCTTTCTTCAACTTTTCTTCACGGATTTGGTTGGATTCTTGAAGTTCAAATCTTTGGCTTGCCTCTTATCTTCAATATACTTCGCTCGTAGCTCCTCCAAGACTCGCTTTCCACACCATAAATGCTCCAAATAGTAGTAAATTCCACCTACAAGGGTCTAATCACATTTGTTAGCACAATATCACATATTCCATCAAAACCATACAAAATACATACTTATTTCTCTCAAAACTAAGGTAAACATGGGTTAAAGTCAGCAATAAGGCATATAAATACGCCTTAGATCACCACCCCACACTTGAACCTTTATTTGTCCTCGAATAATAACTACACTCAAACTCGGGCGACTTAAGACAATCGACACAGAATACGTATTCCTGAATAGCTACACAACCACATTCATCAAATTATGCACTAACATGCTAGTATCACCAAAAAGTGAATAGCAAATTGACACAACCTATCCTCACAAAACAATTTTACTACTTGCAAATTCATGCATGACATGTTACCAAAAGATCACCACACTTCGCTAAACATGTGCCCTCACCACAAGAGAATCACCCAATATTTCACACAAAGTAATTCTTAAATGGGTGCTTGAATAAAAGTTCACTCACTCTCGAAAAGAATTCACATACAACACAAGATGAACCATAAGCTTGCCCTTAGTGTAGTACTCCACTAATGTCAAAATGTTAAAGCTCAAGATCAAGTAGGACTTTAAGGGTTGTAATGTAGGCTAAGGGACGGGTAGGAACTATTTGGTCAAGAATAGTGACTATCTTCCCTAAGCGCTGTAATACACTACAAATTGCATTAAGACCACCCTCAACCAACCTATTTTCCACCACTTTTGTCTTCCCCATTCTTTTTTGTTTTGTCCCATCTTTTTAAGCTAGCTTAAGCATATTAGGCAAGGAGTAATTGCTATCAACAAATGATTCACTTCTCTTTTTTTTTTTTCATTACATTACTCCCTACCAACAACACATAAACTTTTTCACACACCCAAAAGCTATTTAATTGGGGCTTCAACTTCACTTTTTCCTTCTTCAATTTTTACACTCCTTAACATCTTAATTTCTCAATTAAAGCGCTTAGGAGTTTTGGATCAAATTATGGTTAATTGAAAGAAAAGGATTAAGCTACATATAAGGCTACCAAAGAATAGGCTAAAGGCTCAACGGGGCTAACTAAGATCATGCAAAAAGGGTAGCTAAAGTAGGTATAAAACATGTCTATCAAAGAAATGCCTATATCATCTCCTAAACTCAACACCTTTTATTTCGCTTTGCAAACACACCGGTCAAGTTCTAGACATCATTATGCACATGGAATATCACAAAAATCTCACTCACACATGGCACATGTTTAATTCAAGCAGGCTCACCATACCATTTATACAAAGTCATGCACGAGTTCAACATTAAGCAACTTATCAAGTCAACTAAGTGAGCCTTAGATGTCTCAACACTTGCTATTGTATATCTTAGCATGTTCCACCATCATACTGGACGTGTATACACAATTGAATAGCAAGCAAGAACACCCACCAATAACATGACTAATTTGCTCTTAAGACGGTCGTCATCCATCCATCATAGAGCAAAGCTACTACTACTATGACTAAAAGAGACTCAAAGTAATAAAAAAAAACAAAAAAAAAACTTTTGTGGTTTTCTACGGTTCAAAGGGACTATCCATAGTAAAAGAACCGAAAACAAAGGCTAAGGAACCCAAAATAAAACAACTAGAAACATACAGAAACACACATATACACACATAAAAAGGAGTCCCATAACACCCCACCCCACACTTAAAAGATTAGCACTGTCCCCAATGCTACAAAAATTAAACAAGGCAAGAGTAGGGTGTAAGGAGCTCCCTGGTCAGTCAAGGAAATCGTCATCCTTCGGCCCGCGGACTGCTACCAGTGTATCATCCGCCTCTACCTCATCATCATCGGAATCGGTCTGGCGGTCATTCTCATCTATGGGGACATCATCATCCACAGGCACAACAAAATCAGGCCCAATTCACAACAATACCATGGCATGCTCATTAAGAGGATAATCCCTCTCAACCTAGATCAGCTCTTTCGTCGTAAAGGGCCTACCCCCAGTCCTATGCCGTAGCATCTCCAAACCATACATATGGGCCAAAATCCCATCATCATGAGCATGACATTTTGCTAATGTGAGAGTGGGGACGAGTGCATCAGGTGCCTTGGTTTGGGTGACATTAACAGGTGTCGTCACCAAAGAAGGAGGATAGTGAAATGCTTTTTCTGTCACTTCGAATGCTCTCATTAATTTAGTCAATACACTGCCAAAAGCATATCGAATACCTCCTTGTATATGAGCTCGACGCATAGCCGACAGCACCATAGAACCTACATCAATTTCAACATCGGTCATTAAAGCATACACCAAATAGACTCAGTCCCTAGTGACCTCCGTCATGTGGCTACCCAAAATCAAGCAACAACACACAGTCTTCAACCAAACCTGTGCCTCTTTATTGAAATGAGCATAGGGTAGACTCATGTGGTACCCTTTTTTGTAATGGCAAAGCCATCTCGCTGTCGAACGTTGGCCGCAAAGAGTGTGTTGAATTTTAGCATAGGGAGGCCTAGCATTCAGATTGTGTAGGTCGTGGGCACTAGCCCTAGTGTGTACTCCCAATAATCCATTTAAGCCCAGGGAATCAAGTATAACATCTAACCCTCGGACAACCACCAAACTGGTAGGAGCATCTGGGTTCTAATTAGCATACAACTCCCTCACAAGATGAAGGTTACAATCCGTTGGTTTGTCGAAGATGAAACCCATACCCAATTGTACAATTCGAGCCAATATTTTAGGGTAAGTCTGACCTAGACTGGCCCTATCAATTACTCATCCGTAAAGTATTTTGCTTTGGGGTGACTTTTATAGCAATTTTTGTCGGTACTAGATACAACATTAAGCCCATACTTTCATTTCTGGACTTTAGGGACTGGGGAACTGCTGGGACCTTATTTCCTGACCGTCGTTGCTTATTTGAACTTGAAGTTGCCACGTTAGATTCTGACATGGTACCTGTGACAAAGTTTAAACAAGTATGTCAATTACCCATGTAAAGATAGCCAACCAACTCAATGTGTGATGGATAAAAGGGCCACCCCACACTTAGTTGCTTAGCACCAAGTCAAAATATATGGGTGTAAGGGTACTTAGACTTCCCCTCATCACTTAATGCCCAATTACAAAGTCCAACCCATATCCAAATTCAACATTCCCAACACAAGTTCCAATTTACCATAATTATCAATAGAATGGCTTACTTGTTTTACTCAAGAATTCAAACAAGTTCCATGCACTTTCAACACTATGTGGGTTATAACAAGTAATTACAATAAGCAATTTTCTCAATTACTAACATATCAGCTAAACCCACTTGCAATTTCTTCAACTAAAAACAAGAATAATAAGAACAATTGCACTTGCACTTCAAGTTCATCTGCAGGACACCCCATAAATTCCAATAATAGCATAGTAACCAAGTCAAACTACAAAGACAGACGGGGCATCACAAATTCGAATTTCAAGAATTTCCCAAATTTTCAACATTCTCATAGCAATTTAGAGAGAGAAATCTTAAAGAAAACATACCTTGGTAGCTTTAATGTAGTCTTTCAATCACAATCCAAAGATGAGAAGGTGAGAATCATGCTTGTGTGGGAAGAGAATGGAAAATTAAGAGAGAAAATTGGATTGTTTGGGGAGAAAAATCAGTTTGTGGCATAAGGTTTTTGAAGAATTAAAAGGGAATTGGGGAATTAAAAGATAGGGAGTGGGGTAGGTCAGGTGTTTGAGTGACCCTTTTAAAAAAATTTATCATAAAAACTTAAGGCAAGAGCAGCCTGGCACGCTAGGTGTCGCGCCTGTTCACTGTCTGAGGCAAAAAAATCTAAGGCAGGAGTGGCCTGACATGCTAGGTGTCGCGCCTGCTCACTGCCTGAGGCCCAAAAATTTAAGGCAGGAGCGACCTGGTATGCTAGGTTCCGTGCCTGCTCACTGCCAAGGCCACAAAAATATTGGGCAGGAGCGGCCTGGCACTCTTCTCACGTAACATAATACCTGGGCTATTTTCCACACTTTTCAACCAAATTTGGGGCTTTTATAAGTCCCATGACACAAAACTTCGCTCCAAAACATGTCCTATCTTTTCGGTACCTTCAAAAGATCATCACCCTCCAATTCACCTTTTTCTCTTGTATTTCCATGGCAAAATACTCCATGTGTCTCTGCATAAACAATAAATCCTAGAACTAAGTTAGAAAAGAATTTTTTTAAAAAGAAATGGGTTGCCTCCCATCAAGTGCCTTAGTTTTGGTCGTGGCACGACTCTTCTTTTTGTATTTTTACTTTATAATTCCTAAATATTACAATACATTAATGGGTTTCCTCCTATCAAGCACCTTATTTAATGTCACGGCTTGACCACGCTCAGCTCAATCATTATCAAGGTGAAGCACGTCCTTCTTCTGCTTCTCTTCTTCACCAAAATAGTGCTTTAATCTTTGGCCATTTACAAGAAATCTCATACCATCCTCTTTATTAATGATTTCCACCACACCATGAGGAGTTGTGTGACTTATCTCAAAAGGCCTACTCCACTTAGATCTTAGCTTTCCCGGAAATAACCTAAGTCTAGAATTAAACAGTAGTACCAATTGGCCTGGCTCAAAAGTGCGGTGGAGAATGTGCTTGTCGTGCCATCGCTTCATTTTCTCCTTGTAGATCTTTGCATTTTCATATGCGTGGAAATGAAACTCTTCCAACTCATGGAGTTGCAACAACCTCCTGTTACCAGCCAACTCCGGATCTAGATTCAACTTTTTCACCGCCTAATATGCTCGGTGCTCAAGCTCAACCGGAAGGTGACATGCTTTCCCAAAGACAAGATGATATGGAGAAGTCCCTATAGGTGTTTTATATGCAGTTCGATAAGCCCAAAGAGCATTATCTAGCTTGAGAGACCAATCTTTTCTCTGAGTATTCACCGTCTTTTGCAAGATTTGTTTTATCTCATGATTAGACACTTCCACTTGGCCACTTGTTTGGGGATGATACGTTGTTGAAACCTTGTGTCTAACACCATATTTGGCCAACACACTCTTCACCCAATAGTTTATAAAGTGTGAACCTCCATCGCTAATAATAACTCTTGGAGTTCCGAATCTTGTGAAGATATGTTTTTGAAGGAACTTCACCACAACCTTGGAATTATTCGTAGGAAAAGAAGTAGCCTCTACCCACTTAGACACATAATCCACTGCTACAAGTATGTATTGATTCCCATTTGACTTTGAAAAAGGGCCCATAAATCTATCCCCCATACATCAAAGATTTCAACTTCTAGGATATTAGTTAAAGGCATCTCATGTCTCTTTGAAATCGTCCCCATGCGTTGGCATTGGTCATAACTTTTCACAAATGCATGAGCATCAAATAAAGAAGGCCAGAAGAAACCTAACTGCAGAATTTTTCGAATTGTGCGTTCACCACCATGATGACCACCATAAGGTGATGCGTGGAAACTCTCCAATACCTATTTCTCCTCCACATCTGGAATACATCTTCTTACTACTTGATCAGGCCCTTTCTTGAATAGATAAGGCGCATCCCAAATATAAGAACGTGTTTCATATGACAACTTCTTCTTTTGTTGAGGACTCAAATCAGGAGGAAATAGCCCGCTTACCAATAGATTTACAATGTCTGCATACCATGGAAACTCATCAACCCCCAATACTAACAATTGTTCATCTGGAAATTCCTTACCAATACGCCCATTATCAGCTACATGAGTCGAGCTTTCAAGTCTAGAAAGTCGGCAATCTGATTTTTTGACCCCTTCCTATCTTTAATCTCCGAATCAAACTCTTGTAACAATAAAATTCATCTAATAAACCACGGCTTAGCATCTTTTTTATTGAACAAATAACGTATTGCAACATGATCTGTGTATATGACGCTAGTGCCCACCAAATATGATCTAAATTTATCAAATGCATATACCAAAGCTAGCATCTCTTTTTCAGTCATCGCATAATTCACTTGGGCTGCATCAAGGGTCTTGCTAGCATAATAAATAGAGTGAAATACCTTGTTCTTCTGCTGCCCAAGAACCGCACCCACTGCAACATCACTTGCGTCAGACATGAGCTCAAATGGTAAAGCCCAATCAAGAGCAATAAGGATAGGTGCCTCCAACAACATATTCTTCAATACCTCAAATGCCTTCACACATGCCTCACAAAATACAAATTTAACATCTTTTTCTAAGAGCGTGCACATGGGGCGTGCAATCTTGGAAAAATCTTTAATGAACCATCTGTAGAACCCAGCATGTCCCAAGAAACTACGCACCCCTTTCACCGACACAGGTAGAGGTAATTTCTCAATAACTTCAATCTTTGCTCTATCAACTTGGAGCCCCTGCTTTGACACTTTATGTCCAAGAACTATACCTTCCGTCACAAGAAAGTGGCATTTTTCCATATTGAGAACAAGATTAGTTTCTTCACACCGAGCAAGGACTCTATCAAGGTTATGCAAACATACCTCAAAAGAGTTACCAAAGACTGAAAAATCATCCATAAAAATCTCTACGAAATCCTCCACCATGTCATAGAAAATAGCCATCATGCAATACTAAAAAGTAGTTGGTGAGTTGCACAATCCAAAGGGCATACGCTTGAAAGCGTAAGTGTCGTACGGGCATGTGAATGTAGTCTTCTCTTGATCTTGAGGATCTATCGCAATTTGATTATACCCTAAATACCCATCAAGAAAGCAATAATATTCCTGCCCGAATAAACGATCTAACATCTGATCAATAAAAGGGATTGGATAATGGTCTTTCCTCGTAGCATCATTTAGTTTCTGGTAATCCATGCAAATACACCACCCAGTCACAGTTCTTGTAGGAATCAACTCATTATTATCATTCGTGATCACCGTCATACCACCTTTTTTTGGGACACACAATACTGGACCCACTCATGTACTAGCAGAGATAGGGTAGACAATGCCCGAATCTAACCACTTAATTACCTCTTTCCTTAAAACTTCTTTCATTACTGTATTCAAGCATCGTTGATGTTGCACACTCGTCTTATGCCCTTCCTCCATGTAAATTTTATGCATACACAAACCCGGATTAATACCATAGATGTCAGACATCTGCCAACCAATAGCCTTTTTTCTTATTTTGAGTATCCCCAATGCTGCATCAACTTGTTCCCTTCATAAATCTGCTGCAAGAATAATAGGAAGGGTCTCATTATCACCTAGGAAAGCATATTGAAGATGAAATGGAAGTTCTTTCAATTCAAGAGTTGGTGCCTCCTCAATTGATGGCTTGGTTGAAGGACCGAGTGGACGATTTAAAGGTTCTCATCCACCCTCTTTAGCATAGATACCCATAAGATCAAGAACTTGCACCATATCAATAGCTTCTGCATCACCAAAAATATCTTGCCCCATCAAAACTTTTTCCAAAGGATCTGTAGACAAAGTGTGGATGTTTTCAGCTGCCAAATCTATAGCTGTAATAGCTGACAAGTTCTCATAAATTTCTGGTAGCTTCAAAGCCCTATAAACATAAAAAACCTCAACTTTATCATGAGCTCGCATAGTCAGTTTCCCTGCTACTAAATCAATTATCGCACCTCCTGTGGCAAGAAATAGACGCCCCAAAATAAATGGGACTTCTGGGTCAGGCTCAAAATTTAGCACTACAACAATACCATCCGGTCTTGTCACGGATCGGTCTGCAAGCTACAAAATAATAGTAGTAGGTTTAGGACGACCCAAACCCAACTCCTTGAAAATGGCATCAGATTTATACTATCCCCCAAATCGCACAACCCACGAGCACAGACACGATCTCTCAGAGTAATTTTTACAATGAAGCTTCCGGGATCCTTCAGCTTAGTGGGTAACCGATTTTTAATGAGAGAGCTACACTCCTCAGTCAGTGCAACTGTGGTATACTCCGTCAATCTACTCTTGTTTGCCATAATATCCTTCACAAACTTAGCATACTTTGGAATACCCTGCAAGATATCCACAAGAGGAAAATTAATGTGCACTTGTTTAAGTAGTTCAATGAACTTACCAAAGCATTCGTCTTTCTTCTTTAAGCTTCTGGGGAAACGGAGGAGGAAAATTTACACTATGGATCACTTTATCATCTTTGGAGCTTTTGGCTGACTCAACTTGTTCATCTTCAACCACAACTTCTTTAGGCTCCAATTCTTTTGTTGGTGGAACTATATCCTCTAACTGCTTACCACTACGAGTAACAATAGTATTCACCTACTTCGGGTTAGGATCAGTATCACTTGGAAGACCTCCTTGAGGCCTTGCATTCTGTGTATTTGCTAACTGACCAATTTGCTTCTCTAAATTTTGAGTAGCCAACTGATTGTTCCTTACATCTGCTGCCAGCTTAGCTAACTCTGCCATAATCTGCTTCAACATATCCTCCACGCTCATATTTCCAGGCTTAGTACCCACTTGATTACCTTGACCCTGTTGTTGGTTGTATTGTGGTGCATATCCTTGAGGCCTATATTGATTCTGATTACCTCCCCAAGA
Organism: Capsicum rhomboideum; assembly: GCA_031232105.1. Taxonomy (NCBI): domain Eukaryota; kingdom Viridiplantae; phylum Streptophyta; class Magnoliopsida; order Solanales; family Solanaceae; genus Capsicum; species Capsicum rhomboideum. Next base: position 54,512,170 of record CP124716.1, on the reverse strand, counting down.
TAAGTTCGGGTGATTTTTACACCCAGCATTGTAAGTATTTTCATAATTCTGTGCTCCAACTCCTCTTTGGGCATTACCCACAAAATTCATGGAATCCGAATTTGCACTGCATACATCGCTGGTATGGTCCCAGTTTCTACATATATCACACACCAAAGGAACCTGTTGCTGTACTATATTTACAGGAGCTTGTTGCTGCCCTAAATTCAAACTGCTAAAGTGATTTTTCATCATGTTTTGCATAGATGAAATTTAGGCAGATAATGTAGTGACTGCATCCACATCTAGTTTCCCAGCAACCTTCTTTGTAGAATTTCTAGAGTTGTCACCATGCCAATCTGGATTTCCCTACGAAATATGATTCAACAAAGCATATAATTCATCGTAAGTCTTCTCTAAAGCTTGTCCACCTGCAGCTGAATTAAGTAGAATTTTAGTGTTGGGGTCGAGAGCCTCAATAAAAGTATGCACAAACACTTCATTAGCTTGGTGGTGATGGGGACAATCCCTCAACATAGATTTGAATCGGTTCCAAGCTTGATACAAATTTTCATCATTTCTCTGTCTAAAACTAAATATCTCACTCCTAAGCTTTGTTGTCTTATAGGACGAAAAGAACTTTATCAAGAATTTTTGAGCAAGATCATCCCAAGTAGTGATAGAATTCGTCGGCTCTGCATCTAACAACCTCCTTGCTTCCCCCAACAGAAAAAAATGGAACAAAGTAAGTCTCACATAATCTGAAGACACACCTGCAGGAATATATGTGTCACTGATCTCCAAAAAATTTCTGATGTGCCTCTGTGGGTCCTCATGAGCAAGACCTATAAATTGTCCACTTGAGTGCAAGAGTTGCACCATATTCTGTTTAAGCTCAAATCTGCCTCCAACTGCCGGTTTTAGAATACTGGAGGTCACATTAGTAGCGAGTGGGATTGACACGTCATGAACGGTCCTAGCTGCCATTACTACCGGCTCACGTCTATCCACAACTGGGTATTCAATTCTTACGGGACCACCCCGTATTGTCACGCCCCGAATCCCATCGAGACATGATTGGCACCCGAAGCCGATATGGCCTGAGAGAACTAACCTTTGCTCATGTACGTTCGTATGCATGTCCTCGTGTGAACCTTATTAAACCTTATGAAACTATGCGGAAAACATGAATCATGGAAACATGTGCTATATACATATTTAGAAACATGGTCGTTGGAGCCATCAAGTCAAAACGGACATTTATCTTTCACATTCATAACCCACACATGTCTACAAAAGCCTCTAACAGATGCATTTACCAGACCAACTAACAGTTGGGACAAGTCCCCGCTTTATTCAATATTTACAACATCAATATAACTGTACACCTATGACTCGGAAAGTCCCAAAGAAACTGGGGCTCACCAAAGATCCACAATGTCAACCTACGATGAAGTTCTACTAGTGCCTGCACCTGCAACATGTAAGGAATTCCCCCGAGGGGGTCAGTACGAAGAATGTACTGAATATGTAAGGCTCATAAGAAATTCATCATACATAATAACAACAATAATGAAAGCAATATAAGGAAACAGAAATGTGAATAAACTCTCTTTTCGTATGTGGGAAACCATGTATATTACGTTCTTTACTCCTCTTGCCTTCATCTTTTATTCATCTTTATTGTTCTCCCCATGCTAGGCTATTCTGTCGTCCCTGGGATGAGATTAATCCATGCTAGGTACTTTGACCCCTGGGATTTTATGTGAACCCATGCTAGGCTTTCGTGTCTCCCCTGGGATATCATTAACCCATGCTAGGCTTATCGCCCCTGGGATGTTATCTTAACCCATGCTAGGCTTTCGTGTCGCCCCTGGGATGTACCATCATAACCCATGCTAGGCTTTTATATCGCCCCTGGGATGTACCATCATAACCCATGCTAGGCTTTTATATCTCCCCTGTGGGATGTATCCGGATCGACCCATGCTAGGTATTTAACCCCTGGGATACCAACCATGATTACTTCTTAATTATACACCTCTTATTTCTCTTGTTATTCTTACTTCCATTCTTAAGAGTGATTGAGATATTGAGGATCATGACATAATAGGAATCACACATATATATATTACTTCTTCACTCTTTCTTCATTTGATTGACATCTTCACTTATGAGGAATAGATATATTAGCTTGCACATCATCTCTCTTATTACTCTTATGAGATTTGTACTTCTACTTGTGAAAGATTGATACAAAGATAATCATCATAATTGAGGACTTGGAACATGACATGATTGGAAAATGCTATTTAAGAATACCTAGGTTCTCTTATGTTATTATTCTCTTGAGATCGTTCATTTAGGAATGATAACGTTATGACATTTTTGGCTCAATGAACAAGAGACAAACGAATCATCAGTCATTTAAGAATAGAACACATATGAATAACAATATACGTCAACATGAATTTGAGATACTTCCAACCTCTCGGAATTGAAACAAGTCCAATGTCAATGTGAACAACATGTTGCATAGGGATATGGAAAAAGAAACCTTACATACCTTATCTTCCCAATGTAAGTACACAATCAAATATGTGAGAGCAACAATTCCGCTCCTTCTTTACGTTTCACTCTACATCACAATTACAATGGAACCAACATTAACCACCAACTACCTTACAATTGCATACAATAACAATAAGTCAATAAGTCACATGTTTGGATTTAACATGTTATTTCTCTCTCTACGATACCATTTACGGCATGGTCATATCAATAATACCACAACATGCCCAACATTGACAAAAGTATCATAAACCACTAGTATGTCATACCAAGTTCACACTTTCCACTCTCCACCATCACAACATCATAAGTATACCATCAATTACTTTACATAAGATCAATGAGTTACATGTTTGCTTTTAAACATGCCATTTACCCTTGACAATACCATTTATGAAATGATCTTACAAAAAATCCCACAATATTCACAACATTGACCAATACATGATAATCAATACATTTCACCACAACACTTCTCCTTTACCCTTTCTTAGCCACACCACATCACAAATAATCCATTAACTTACCATAATACATCTCATAGCACATATCGGCCAAAATCCCATAATATACACTTATAGGAAAATAACGAGTTTGGGACCATAATAACACCATACATGTTGTTATTTTATCCATACCATGCTTTTTCATCAAGACCACAAGTCATAATCCAAGTTACAATCCCATGGATTTCACATCTTTTACCAAAACACAAAACACCATATTCAACACTTCCAAGCATAACCAACATGATATAAATAATCTCTCTTGCTCATAATATGTTAAAGTACAAGAATAATCACTTACCCAAGCTTGGCAAATGGTGATCTTGCTCCACAAAGTGCCTTAGGGTTTGAGAGCCCAAAAGGGTGTTCTTGAAAAGTCTAGAAAAAAAGATAGAAAAGCATGTGTCTTTTGTGAATTAAAAAAATCTGATTTGTGCCCCCTTTTTATAGAGCCTTGAAGTCATCTTTATCCACCTTTCTCAATTATTGATTAGTCAAAGGAAGAATGGGTCATTTGACCCATTCTTGGCCCATGTCTTTTGCCTTCTTTTGGGCCTCTTTTGAGCCCAATTTACTTAATTCAATAAAATCAATAATTCCTAATGTTTAATTCATTCCATATGCATTACAACAATATTCCCACTCATGAAATTCATACCCGTAGCCTCGATTTCGAAAACAAGCAATTCTAGCCACGTATGGCTTATTTTGGCTACAAGGGTAAAATCATTATTTTGGCTCCAAATTCGTTCTCGAGTAATTTTACCATACCAATGTAATATTGCACTCATTTAATGTATATACCCATGGTTGTAGAAGAAACGGGGCAAAAATCAGCTCGGTACGACCCCGGATACCCTTGGGACTTAGAAATTTCCAACTTTCGAAAAAGTGGAAAAGCCAAGGTGGCACGCCCCTGGGCGCGCCAACCTACTGCCTCTGGGATAAAAATTTTAGCCCAGAGCGGCATGGCACGGTCCCAAATGCGCCCCTTACTTAGTTTTTTCGAAAATTCCATTTTTCGACTTCTCTTCGCGGGTTTGGTTAGATACTTCAAGTCTTATTCTTTAACTCACTTCTTAACCTTAATATACTTTGTTTAGAGGTCTTCTTAGCCTCATTTTTAACCCCACAAATGTTCCACGAAGATCATAAAACACCTCCTATGAAGGTTTAATCACATAACAAGAGCCAAATTCAATTATCTCACCAATAGCATTACCAAATGCATACTTATAATTCTCGATACCTAAGTACATATTATTTAATGTCGTCAAGTAGGGTTGGGAACGTACGGGGTGTTACATTCTTCCCCCCTTAGGAACATTCGTCCTCAAATGTTAACAAGATCGTTTCAGTTACAACAAATGCATCTCTACATTAGTATACATACACGTAAGGCTCATGGATACTTACTTGTTATTGGTGTACTTCCACACTTTGAAATTTTTCTTCCCTTTGAAACAAATAAGGGTCGTCGATTTCATCATTTTTCTAGCTTACCATGTGATCTCCTCTACTTGTTGATTTCTTCAAAGGACTTTTACAGAAAGTACGTCTCTCTTTATTAACCTTCACACTTGTCGGTTTACAATAACCATATCTATCTTTCCCTAGTGAGGTCCTCCAAACTTTGTATATTTCCAATGGGAACAATATGAAAAGAAATTCTTATACACTTTCGACAATTTCACATGACATGTAGTACACTTTCGACAATTTCACATGACATGTAGTATAGGGTCAATTTTTCCTTCTTTCTGAATTCTATTATACCTTTCATGAATAACGCTTTGAAGAGTACTTAATCATCTATGAGTGCAAATATCTACCATACCATTTTGATATAGACTAACTTTTCTGATAGAAATATTCCATTAACTTAACTAATAACTCCGGTGTTCCATTAGGTTCATAGTAACTGATGGAGTAACATACGATAGAGTAGTTATATATACATCATGAAACTATAGTAATATCCCTAACTACCGGTACCATCATCAGGAGTTGCCTCTTCGTTCTGCCGGTCTACTAGAGCATAGGTACAATTTTGGGCCCCACTGGAACTAGCTGCTCCTCTCATATCTCTATCGCGACCCATAGATTGAATGCCTCTGCCTGAGGAAGGGACCGATGCTGATGATACAGTGGTTGATCCCGCAGGTCGTGCTATACCACTCGCACCCCTTTGTGGTCATTCTCTCATTATGTGCCCCTCTGTGCCACACCCAAAACAAGCATTTGTCCCCAACCGGCATTCACCTAAATGGTACCTTCCGCAACGCTGACACGGAGGACGAGAAAATCCTACTATCTGTGAACCCTGCACTCCACTATTCTGTCCAGATGGACCACCTCTAGACCCTCAAAATTGGGAGTGGGCACCCACTGTGGAATAAGAGAATGAGGGTCTAGGCAGTAACATTCGAGATCCAGATTCTCTTGGGGACACCATAGACTGCCCCATAGATCTCGCCCTTTTTGTTGGCCCTTCCTCAGATTTCTGTATCCTCTTTCTTTGCCTTTGGTCTTCCATCTTTTGTGCGAAGGCCTGAATCCTCGCTATATCCATATCTCGATTTAGGGCAGCGATAGTACAGTACCGTACCAAATAAGGCTCCAATCTGTCCACATATCTATGTACTCTATCTTCCATCGTGGCCACCACATTTGGAGCATATCGTTCCAAGGAATTAAACTGCAAACTGTACTCTCTAACACTCATATTTCCTTGACGTAAATTTAAAAACTGATCCGCACGAGCCTCACGGATCTCATAGGGAAGATAATGATCAAGGAATGCGGTTTTAAATTCTTCCCAATTTGGTGGCATTGCACCAATACCACGAGACTTCTTCCAATCTTCATACCACAATATCGCCTCGCCCTTCAGTCTATAAGCTGCCAACTCAACCGTTTCCACCCCGGACACATGCATAACCTCCAAAGCTCTCTAAATTTGATCCACAAAGTCCTGTGTATCTGCTTTCAAGTCTGACCCAGTAAATATAGGAGGGTCCAGTTTCAAGAAATCCTGTGTCCTGCGACTTGCCATTCTAGCCGCATCATCATCATGTGTTATTGTACCAGCTCGTCCTTGGCTTTGTGTCGCCACTAACTGTGTCAACATATGTACAGCATTTCTAAGATCCTGGTCAGTGGTATTCATTGGCAGTTCTACAGGTACTTCTCTACCTCTTGGCTCTTCTGGAGCTGGAAAAGTAGAGGAAGACTACGATGCAATCTCGGCATCAGCTCCACCTTCACTCTCTTAGTCAGGTGGTAATCTACTCATTCCTTCTTCAGCAGGCACATCCACCTGCTTCCCTTTACCTCTACCTCCTCTCGTGATTGGCATTTTAACTATACCAAAGAAAAACAATCACCATGATCAGGTCCAATTCAACTTACAACACCGGCTCTATTGCACGATCTAGCATGAAGAAAAGAAACATCATCCTAAATGCCTCATAGCCCCCTGCTCATAAATGTGGTGCACAACACATCCATGAACAAGACTCTACTCGGACACGACTTTGTAGACACCCTTAGAATGAACTGCTCTGATACCACTTTTGTCATGCCCCGAATCCCATCGAGACATGATTGGCACCCGAAGCCGATATGGCTCGAGAGAACTAACCTTTGCTCATGTACGTTCGTATGCATGTCCTGGTGTGAACCTTATTAAACCTTATGCAACTATGCGGAAAACATGAATCATGGAAACATGTGCTATATACATATTTAGAAACTTGGCCGTTGGAGCCATCAAGTCAAAACGGACATTTATCTTTCACATTCATAACCCACACATGTCTACAAAAGCCTCTAACAGATGCATTTACCAGACCAACTAACAGTTGGGACAAGTCCCCGCTTTATTCAATATTTACAACATCAATATAACTGTACACCTATGACTCGGAAAGTCCCAAAGAAACTGGGGCTCACCAAAGATCCACAATGTCAACCTACGATGAAGTTCTACTAGTGCCTGCACCTGCAACATGTAAGGAATTCCCCCGAGGGGGTCAGTACGAAGAATGTACTGAATATGTAAGGCTCATAAGAAATTCATCATAGATAATAACAACAATAATGAAAGCAATATAAGGAAACAGAAATGTGAATAAACTCTCTTTTCGTATGTGGGAAACCATGTATATTACGTTCTTTACTCCTCTTGTCTTCATCTTTTATTCATCTTTATTGTTCTCCCCATGCTAGGCTATTCTGTCGTCCCTGGGATGAGATTAATCCATGCTAGGTACTTTGACCCCTGGGATTTTATGTGAACCCATGCTAGGATTTCGTGTCGCCCCTGGGATATCATTAACCCATGCTAGGCTTATCGCCCCTGGGATGTTATCTTAACCCATGCTAGGCTTTCGTGTCGCCCCTGGGATGTACCATCATAACCCATACTAGGCTTTTATATCGCCCCTGGGATGTACCATATAACCCATGCTAGGCTTTTATATCTCCCCTGTGGGATGTATCGGGATCGACCCATGCTAGGTATTTAACCCCTGGGATACCAACCATGATTACTTTTTAATTATACACCTCTTATTTCACTTGTTATTCTTACTTCCATTCTTAAGAGTGATTGAGATATTGAGGATCATGACATAATAGGAATCACACATATAATATTACTTCTTCACTCTTTCTTCATTTGATTGACATCTTCACTTATGAGGAATAGATATATTAGCTTGCACATCACCTCTCTTATTACTCTTATGAGATTTGTACTTCTACTTGTGAAAGATTGATACAAAGATAATCATCATAATTGAGGACTTGGAACATGACATAATTGGAAAATGTTATTTAACAATACCTAGGTTCTCTTATGTTATTACTCTCTTGAGATCGTTCATTTAGGAATGATAACGTTATGACATTTTTGGCTCAATGAACAAGAGACAAACGAATCATCAGTCATTTAAGAATAGAACACATATGAATAACAATATACGTCAACATGAATTTGAGATACTTCCAACCTCTCGGAATTGAAACAAGTCCAATGTCAATGTGAACAACATGTTGTAGAGGGATATGGAAAAAGGAACCTTACATACCTTATCTTCCCAATGTAAGTACACAATCAAATATGTGAGCGCAACAATTCCGCTCCTTCTTTACGTTTCACTCTACATCACAATTACAATGGAACCAACATTAACCACCAACTACCTTACAATTGCATACAATAACAATAAGTCAATAAGTCATATGTTTGGATTTAACATGTTATTTCTCTCTCTACGAAACCATTTACGGCATGGTCATATCAATAATACCACAACATGCCCAACATTGACCAAAGTATCATAAACCACTAGTATGTCACACCAAGTTCACACTTTCCACTCTCCACCATCACAACATCATAAGTATACTATCAATTACTTTACATAAGATCAATGAGTTACATGTTTGCTTTTAAACATGCCATTTACCCTTGACAATACCATTTATGAAATGATCTTACAAAAAATCCCACAATATTCACAACATTGACCAATACATGATAATCAATACATTTCACCACAACACTTCTCCTTTACCCTTTCTTAGCCACACCACATCACAAATAATCCATTAACTTACCATAATACATCTCATAACACATATCGGCCAAAATCCCATAATATACACTTATAGGAAAATAACAAGTTTGGGACCATAATAACACCATACATGTTGTTCTTTTATCCATACCATGCTTTTTTATCAAGACCATAAGTCATAATCCAAGTTACAATCCCATGGATTTCACATCTTTTACCAAAACACAAAACACCATATTCAATACTTACAAGCATAACCAACATGATATACATAATATCTCTTGCTCATAATATGTTAAAGTACAAGAATAATCACTTACCCAAGCTTGGAAAATGGTGATCTTGCTCCACAAAGTGCCTTAGGGTTTGAGAGCCCAAAAGGGTGTTCTTGAAAAGTCTAGAAAAAAAGATAGAAAAGCATGTGTCTTTTGTGAATTAAAAAAATCTGATTTGTGCCCCCTTTTTATAGAGCCTTGAAGTCATCTTTATCCACCTTTCTCAATTATTGATTAGTCAAAGGAAGAATGGGTCATTTGACCCATTCTTGGCCCATGTCTTTTGCCTTCTTTTGGGCCTCTTTTGAGCCCAATTTACTTAATTCAATAAAATCAATAATTCCTCATGTTTAATTCATTCCATACGCATTACAACAATATTCCCACTCATGAAATTCATACCCGTAGCCTCGATTTCGAAAACAAGCAATTCTAGCCACGTATGGCTTATTTTGGCTACAAGGGTAAAATCATTATTTTGGCTCCAAATTCGTTCTCGAGTAATTTTACCATACCAATATAATATTTCACTCATTTCATGTATATACCCATGGTTGTAGAAGAAACGGGGCAAAAATCAGCTCGGTACAACCCCGGATACCCTTGGGACTTAGAAATTTCCAACTTTTGAAAAAGTGGAAAAGCCAAGGTGGAATGCCCCTGGGCGCGCCAACCTACTGCCTCTGGGCTAAAAATTTTAGCCCAGAGCGGAGTGGCACGGTCCCAAATGCGCCCCTTACTTAGTTTTTTTGAAAATTCCATTTTTTGACTGCTCTTCGCGGGTTTGGTTAGATACTTCAAATCCCATTCTTTAACTCACTTCTTAACCTTAATATACTTTGTTTAGAGGTCTTCTTAGCCTCGTTTTGAACCCCAAAAATGTTCCATGAAGATCATAAAACACCTCCTATGAAGGTTTAATCACATAACAAGAGCCAAATTCAATTATCTCACCAATAGCATTACCAAATACATACTTATAATTCTCGATACCTAAGTACATATTATTTAATGTCGTCAAGTAGGGTTGGGAATGTACGGGGTGTTACACGTATGCCTTCGTCAGCCAGTTCAACTTGCAAATTGGGTAATCTGTAGCCCGTCTCCTCAATCTATGGAAGTATCTCTCAGGTTCAGACTACGGGGTTACCAAATCTTTGTTCCTTGATAGCATTCAAATGAAGTAAGCCTGCAAAATAGGATAGCTAATATCCGGTTGTCAACACTTAGCTTAAAATTAGAGTAAAAACGTCAATAATTAAAATCTATCTATTTGAAAGTCCCTGGCAACGGCGCCAAAAACTTATTGTGACCCAGCTATACACGCAAGTGTACGTGATCGTTCAAGTAATATAATGGCTCCTTTAAAAGAGCTGGATATCGAACCCAAGGGACTTTCGTCAACAAACATCAATTTTTAGACGTCAAACTGTAATTAAAAACTAGTGTTGCGAAAATAAAAAGAGATTTGTTACTAAAAATTAAATGATTGCGAACTATAAACTACTATCTTCGCTACCGTAACTTCAGTTTTCACAAATATGATTCAAAAATCAATAAAAAGTAAATTCCCAAGGCTAAGGCACTCTCAACGTCATCTCTTGAGCATAATTGTTATTGGTTTAAACAATTTGAGTCGTTTATCTTGGTTATTGATCACGAGGTTAATGTTACGATTATATTCGTCTCCAAACTATAACCTTCTACTAGAAATTGGAAACCTAACTACATCATTGATCGGTGATAGATTTAACCAATTCTAATGTCTTTAAGTTATCTTCTCGTAATTGAACAAGCGCGGCGGATTAGGTACCTCTCGGTCCTAACCGCATATCAATCTCTTGGAACTCCTTCCTCGAGAAAAGATCACGCTTCTTATATTCCACGTTCTATCTCTTAGTTTCTCTCTCGATCTCACCTCAAGACAAGGGATTTATTTCAATGGTGATCAAGCATTAAAATAGTAAAATTAAGAATATAAGAATAACCAATAAATGATAAACTTCAGCAAAAACCAATAAAATTTAACTCAAGAAATTCATGTTCATAGCCTCAACCCCAAGAATGAGGGATTTTAGCCACTCATAACTTGACTTAACATCATAAATTGATAAAAAAAAAACATAAAAATAAATAAAAACTGAAAAGAAGAAGAATGGAACCTAATTTCATTGCCAAAAAACGCCCAAAATAGTTTGGTGATGATGGAATAATGATACAATAACCTAAAAGCCCTATCTATAGAAAAAAAACTTGGGGCAAATATATGCCAAAAAGTGGCCCGGCATGCCCTTGGGTGCGCCTGAGACTTAGGCAAATTTTTGCCTCTGAAAAGATGTGCCTGAGCGGCCCGGCACGCCAGTTGGCGCGCCTAGGACTTAGGCTCCATTTTTCTTCGCTGATTTGGTTGGATTGTTCAAGTTCAGATCTTTGGCTTGCCTCTTATATTCAATATCCTTCGCTCGTAGCTTCTCCAAGCCTCGCTTTCCACGCCATAAATGCTCCAAATAGTCGCAAATTCCACCTACAAGGGTCTAATCACATTTGTTAGCACAATATCACATATTCCATCAAAACCATACAAAATACATACTTATTGCTCTCAAAAATAAGGTAAACATGGGTTAAAGTCGGTAATAAGGCATATAAATACGCCTTAGATCAGCTGCTACGGGGAGGCTCAAAATATCGAAAAGCATGAAAATCGAGAAAATGACCTGGAGGGTCATTACAAATGAGAAGTGTTTGGTTTATCTTGTAGTTTAATCTAGGAATAGGCTTTATAATGTCTAGTTCTTGCATATTATGATCTTCAAATCTCGTGCCGTCACTTCTAGCATTGGCAAGATTTTTAAAAAATTCAATTTTCATGTGTTTTAGTAGATTTGGAACGAAAGCAATAAAGTTGGCTTGGAACATGCTTCGATAATTTTTCATTACGTGTGATTTACACATTTTCTTCTTAAGTCAGAAGCATGTAAATAATGGGTGAATATCATGGCTTTTGTTGGAAACGTTGAGTTGATTAGCACCAGTCGGGCTCAAGGAGGGACTTTGAATGAAACCATTTGGTTCCTCCTAGATGCTCCTGGTTCCAATATCCTCGATTTATGAGTTTGACTTCCATGTCCTCAATTAGTCGCCCCGTTGTACAAGATTCGTTAAAGATACCCCTTTATTTGTCGTAAAGTTGAATCTTTCCACCCCATTTAATTCACTAATGTTTAGGAACCTGTCATGTCCCAAGGTTTGTGATATCTTGTTTTAAGCTTAGGAGAAAAGTGTATGTTTCTATCTTAATGATTTAAATCAAATACATAAAGGCATATTGATAGATTCAGATTAGCACTTGGTCATAAAATGTCCCAATAAGAAATGGTGTTAGCCTCTCTTATCATTCTCTTTTCTGTGAAATCAATGCATATAAGAGCATTTCCCCTACCATTAAGCTGATGCACATATCCTTTAAAAAAAAAACTAATTTTTGTGTGATCATGTATGTCTTGTTTTTTGTATATTCAGAAGATCACCTTTATGTTATTTCATTCTGAATATATTCCACCTTATTAAGGATAGGATTAGATTTGAATATTTCCTTGATAAAATTAGTTCAATAGCTGAAAAGTAACATTTGTTATGACTGGTAAATGACTTTCTTCATTCTCTTAATTCTTGTACCCAGTTCATAGACTTCACTTTATGGTTTGATTTGTCACTTTGTACTCTTCATCATTGTTTAACAAGATTAGCGGCATGGTGATTAATTTTGTTTAAGCTATTGCTTTTCATTAATATAACAATCTCGAAGAAACTTTTTTTTTGGTTGGCAGCATGTCCAATGTTTTCCCTTTTGCATTTTTTAGTTACTTAATATACAACGCATGTAGCATTTAGCATTTATCAGTTTTCCTTAAGCATAACATTAATTTCTTTTACTCTATCACTAATCTCATCTCTTTTCTATGCATGAACTCCCTCATTGAGTCTATTAGACTCCCATCTCTTGCATTTCATTGGGTTAAACCCAACCTCCATATAGTCGAGCCTCATCAAATCCAAAAAATGGACAGATATACAAAGATATACCCTAATTTACAGTGAATATACACTGGGAAGTAGCAGCTATACACTTGTTATATAGTGTACATGAAAAATGTAAGCAAAATATGCTGCTTGCCACACTAGTATACAATGTATACGCGGTGATTTATAGGAAAACATGGAGAAAAGAGTTGTTGATATACAACTGATATACAGGAATGAAAATGGACCAAGTCCACGAAAAAATTAAGTCCAAACTATGGACGGCAGCTGATTGGCTAAAAAACGGGCCCAAATCTCACCTTTCCCTTTATTTGTAATTCATTTCATTTATTTGTATTAACTCTAACATTGCATTAATTAATTAATCTAGATGAATTTCCAAAGGAGTTGTCATTTTTATTTTATCTCCACTTTTTCCTTTCCCTATTTGGATTTCCTTAAAATTTATTATTTTCAGAATCAAGATTTTTATTAATATTATCAAAATTGATTTTCCATTAAAAATTAACTCTTTCCTTTTTAAGAAAAAAAATAATAAGTTGAAATGTTCCTTATTTATTTTGGTTTAGTATCTTTTTTTCTAAAAATTTATTATTTTCAAAATCAAGTTTTTTATCAACATTGACTAGCAAAATTGATTTTTCCTTCAAAATAACTGTTTCTTTTTTTTTTTTTTATGTCAATTCCTCTTATATAAAAAATGAACTATTTGGATTTGAATGAAATAATGTTATTTTTAAAATCTCTTGAATCAAGTTTTATATTTTAATAAAAATTGACCTTTTTCGCAAAGTCAGTCACCTTTTTAAGTTGGCCAAATTATTTTTGGTCAACCGTTTTTAAACGAACTCTCCTAAATGCCATAAAACCATTCTTAGGGTGTTAACTCATTTTCTCTAATTTTAAAGGTTTATTTCTGTTTTTGAAACTTTGAAATTCTTTTAAGGCTTCTTAAGTGGCGACTTTGCAATTTTTCTTGAGTTTTTTTGAAATTTTCTTTAAGTTTTGAAATGATTTAAGAAGTCGAAACCAATTTTCTTCACATAATTTATTTTCCCTTTAATAAATCCAACAAGGGGTAAAACAAAACTGACGACTCCGAATCTGCTCCAACAAGGAAGATCTAGCCTCAACACTAGCAAGAATCCTTCTGGGTTCAGAAATATCAAGTCGAACCATCAATTTGGCTAAGAACAGAATGTCCAAGGCCAACGGTTGCTCAGAAACTGAAATGAAGGCCAAGCTACTTAGCCTTCCGGCTCAAGGCGTCCGCTACCACATTCGACTTGCCCGGATGATATAGGATAGAGATATCATAGTCCTTCGGTAACTCAATCCATCTGTGTTGTCTCGAATTAAGCTCCCTTTAGGCATAATGTACTTTCAGACTACGGTGGTCAGTGAAGATAGCGAACACCATACAAGTAATGCCTCCAAATCTTAAGCGCGAAAACTTCCGCTGCCAACTCCAAATCATGTGTGGGGTAGTTGCGCTCATGCACATTCAGTTGCCTTGATATATATGCAATAATTCAACCCCGTTGCATCAAAACATATCCTAAACCAACACCAAAAGCATCACAGTATACAGTAGACCCTTCGTCCTCAACTGGAATAGTCAGAATAGGAGCTGACGTGAGCAAGTCCTTGAGCTTTAGAAAGTTCTCCTTACAACCCTCATACAACTAAACAAAATCTCCTTCCTAGTTAATCTAGTCACAGGGCCTGCAATAGTAGCAAATCTCTCGACGAACTGCCTGTAGTAGCCTGCTAACCCAATGAAACTGTTAACCTCGGTAGGAGACGTAGGCCTAGCCCAATCACGAATAGTCTCAATCTTCACCGGATCCACCATAATACCATCCTTGGACACCACGTGCCCCAAGAAAGCTACAGACTCAAGCCAAAACTCGCACTTTGAAAATTTGGCATAATGCCTATGATCTCTCAAAGTGTAGAGCATAGTCCTCAAATGTTGCTCGTGCTCCTCTGTACTCCTCGAATAAACAAGGATATCATTGATAAAAATGATCAAAAATGAGTCCAAATAAGGTCTGAAAATGTGGTTCATCAAGTCCATAAATGCTACGGGGGCATTGGCCAGCCCAAAAGATATCACCAGGAACCCATAATAGCCATAACGAGTCTTGAACGCTGTCTTAGGGATGTCCTCAGCCCTAATCCTCAACTGATGGTAACCAGACCTCAAATCAATCTTAGAAGGCACTATCTCACCCTAAAGCTGGTAAAATAAATCATCGATGCGAGTCATAGGATACTTATTCTTCACTATCACCTTATTCAGCTACCTGTAATCGATACACATACGCATAGAACCATCTTTCTTCTTCACAAACAAAATTGGAGTACTTCAAGGCGATACACTCAATCTGATGAAACCCTTATCCTGAAGCTGAATATTTAGCTCATTTAGCTCAAAAGAAGCTATACAGTAAAGAGCCATATAAATAGGTTGGGTGCCCGGCTCGAGGTCAATGGCAAACTTAATATCACGCTCAGGAGGAAGGCCAGGTAGGTCTGTAGAAAAGACATCAGGAAAGTCACGTGCTATAGAAATAAAGTCAAGTGAAGGACTCTCAGCACTAACATCACAAACATAAGCAAGGAATAACTCAAAACCCCTCGATACTAGTTTCCTAGCCCAAATGTAAGAAATAATCTCCATCGGTGCAAGGCTAAAAGAACCCTGCCATACAATCGAGGGTATGACAGGCATGGCTAAGGTAACGGTCGTAGTAAAACAATCCAAGATCACATGATAGGTGGATAACCAGTCCATGCCCAGAATCACATAGAAATCCACCATATCTAACATAATAAGATCACCCTGAGTATCATACTCTCGAACAGTCACCAAACATGATTGATGCGCCATGGTTACATGGAACTTTCGATGCTTAAAACAAGGAAAATATACAATAACTTGGGTGTATTTTGTTGGTATGATGTGGTTTCTGTCCTACTTTGCAGGAAAATAGGTTTTAAAGGTAAAATGATCAAAAAAGGAAGAATCAAGCCCATGAACGAAGCGTCAGAAGAAGAAAGAACAAGAACCTGCACCAGAGATGGACTCACGACACCACTCACGTGGAGTGCCTGCCACTCACGTGATGTGAGTGGCTGGCGTGAGTCCAATTCAGAGAGAAAAAGACAGGGTCTGATTTCCACGCCAGCAATCACGTGGCATGACTGTCAGTCACGTGACGTGGAAGCATGTCATGACTCAACTTCTGAAGACGTCCAATTGAGCCTGATTCCTATGACACCAATCTATATGGCGTGACATGGTTCCACGACACCAAGTCATGATACCGTGGAAGTTGCCGACTCTGTTCTCCTATTTTGTTTTGGATAGGATTAGCTTTGTATCTATAAATACCCCTGTATAGTCCTATGTGCGGGAGTTAGTCATTACATTGTTTTGAGAGTCATTTCATATTGTTTCTGAGTTCATAAACATATTCTTGGCTTTTTAGTTACAAACCCTAATTCGAGTTTTAGTGATAATTGAGATTTCGATTTTTCTTCATTGTTGTGAGATCATAATTATGTTTTCATCTCCGAATTTTTCTTGTGTTCTTACAATTATGAGTAGATAAACCCATCAACTAGGGTTGTGTGCACCATGAGGAATTAATGAAATCGGTTAAGTGCAAGGCAATTCTACACCGCTGCGTATGCATGTATTGTTGCTTCCTTCGTTGTAATTGCCCTTCTAACGATTGCAAACATTAAAAACTTGTCTGTATTCTAGACTTGCTCGAGAGAGAGGTAGAGATTGGGAAAAGGAGATAACAACAGAGATTTGAAGCTATCAACCTTCATCTAATAACCTGAGCCTTAGCGGGAATGGTTATCTGAGATCCAGGACAAGGTTTAGTAGTGCGACACTCGGAGACCGAGATGAGAAGTGTGAAATTCGTCTAACCAAGATCGAGAGACGTTTAAACGAACATATCTTGTCAGATTTTGCATGCCACATAGCGGGACGGTTTTGTTAGCATAAGTAATTAGTGGAGTTAAGGAATCATTGGGGATCACAGTCCTAGTGTAACTCTCTTATCATCGACAAACTTGATACAACCAGTGATCGTTACTGACACTTTTTATTCACAAACCCCCTCCCCCCCAGTTTCACTTACTTTCCAATTGTTCCATCCAGTATTCTACTCAAACTTCGACCTATTACCTGTGGGATTGACCCCAACCTAGTTGGATTCAATATTTGATAAGCGACCACATTATACTTCTTCGAAGGCATATTTTGGGCACATCAATGATCTATATAACCGATCCACTACTAAAGAATCACCCACGGGAGTATCTATATGCAATGGCACAAATAAAGGCTCCCAAGACAACCCCAACCACAGTGCATAATAAGCACAAACATATGAAAATATGGAGCCCCGATCAAATAAAGTAGAATTTGGCTGATGGAATACTGAAATCATACCTGTAATAACTGCATCCAAAGCCTCAGCCTGAGCCTACCAGGTACATCATATAAGTGATCCCATCCGCCTTCAGACTGGGTGCCTTTCCGACTACCTGTCATACCTGCCTGATAACTACCTCCAGAACCCTAGGGACCACCCCTACAACTTTGAGCATCACCCCTAGTTAGAGGCGGTGCTAATCTAATCGGCTGGGCGTTTAATCATCAAGCGCTAGGGACACTCTCTGGCAAAATGGCCCACTATCCCACAATCATAATATGCCCTGGGAATTCTGCTCTATCGAGAAGGTCCGGCTAATCCAAAATGGCTACCTCAGCTTGAAGACCCTGGCGATAATACACCCCTCAATGACTAATCACTACTACTCTGACCACTGTAGTCACAATAACCGGGCTGACCCCCATCAAAAATCTGAAGTGTTGCCTGAACGGGTCTACTAAATTGACCCTGGTGTTGATAAGACTAACTCTGGGGGTACCTACCCTGAAATCCTCGATCTCTAAACTATGGGCAACTGCGCCTCCTACTATAACTACCCTGTTAATGTGACCTCTTATCACTACCCCCTTGGTCCCCACAATTTATTTCCTCTATAGTTTAGGCATGATCAACCATGTCCCTGAAGTAACCAAACTCTTAGTAGCCCTGCAGAATGGTAGTCTCAACCCTCTGACAAAACACAAAATCCTCTCATACTCTGTAGGCAGAATCATGGTGGCATGCTTGGCTAGCTTGTGAAACCTCACCTTGTACTCGGCCACTATCATAGTACCCTGTCTCAACCCAGTAAACTCATCCCTCAGGTGCTCATGTATAGCCTTGGAGAACTGATTCCATGTTATAGGAGGAGATCCAGCTGGTCTGGAATCAAGATAACCCCTCCACCACTATCTCGCTGCCCTATCATGTAATCCATTCTATGCAACTCAACCAACCTTAAATTATGAAGCCTCTCCTCACAGTTTGTCAGAAACTCATAAGCATCCTCTCCTGAGGCCCTGGCAAACCTGGGTGGAGACAGTCAGAAATTGACCCAGCATCCTCTGCTCCTCAGAAGTCATGGCCGGCTGGGCTACCGTTGGTTGTGGAACTACTGGTGCCAGTGGAATCTCTACTCTAAGAGCCATAGCTGCAGACTGCGCTCCTATACCTAGTCCACCCTAGGCTACTATCTGAGCTTTGTTTGTCGACAAACCACCAACTAACCCCAATAGTTATATCAAAGAATCACAAAGAACAGAGGAAGATATAAACCCTGGTAGGGCTTGGGATGCCCCTTGGCCCACATGCTGCTGCGGTGGCCAAACCTCTGGTGCTATCTCTGGATCAGAAGAAATAATAGGATCTGGCGATGGCTCTCTATCCTGATCTTGAGCTTGGGATGTAACTCCAGCCTGACCTTGACCTTAGGGTCAACCTTTGCCTCTAACTGGTGCTCTAGAAGTAGGCTCGAAGTTTTGATCCTCAGCTGTCGTACCCCGCGTCCTAGCCATATGCAAAAGAGTGAAACAAATAAGAATCTAGAAACCAATACAGACACAACGCGTGGAAGTGAACAAAAAAGATGAGGTTTTTTCTAAGAATTTCCTATAGCCTTCAGAGGATAGGATACAGACGTCTCCGTACCAATCCGCGGGACTCTACTAAACATTGGATCTTATACCCAATGATACCGGTGAACCTAGACTCTGATACCAAGCTGACACGACCCAATTTTTCAGGTCATGATGGCACCTACTTTTACCCACCAGTAGGTAAGCCAAGCCATAGACCAAAATGACAAGTAATGGGCTAACAGGTGGAAGATAATGGGAACGAGAATAAAATAGACAAAAACAACAATATAAGTAGAAGCAAAGTAGATATACATACATAACATACTGTACAAGAGGGGAAGAGGACTAATTATACAAAATAAACCCTCCCAAAACCCACTAAGATCGGTACAAGAGCCATTATAACAAAAAACAAGAGTACTAGACAGTATCCAAAATATACATATATACACAGTAATTTCAGAATTACAAAAGATTATCACTGAAGTAGAAAGAGGAGGATTAGTTTTAGACTCTAGAAAGCTCACCCTATCTCCAAATCAGTAGCAAGGCCCGAGGATCACGTCATAAAAGATGGTTTGTACTTAGATCTGCATTAGGTAAAATATGTAGAGGTACAGTATGAGTACCAAAACAATGGGTACTCAGTAGGTATCATAGGCCGATTGAGCAAAATTACAGTAATAAAGTGCGAGAAGGTAACTAAAGTCAGCAATAAAGGAGCGAAAATGGGAATAGTAGAACATACCGAGAAAAAGCGATATAAAGGTAAAATAAGTGTACAAATGCAGAAATAAAGTCTAACTATAACCTAACTGGGCCCCATAGGCCCAAAAGGTACAAACAAGGTATAATATAACCAAATTGAGCCCCCATAAGCTCGGAGGGTACAAAAAAAGGATAGCAGTAAAGATGAAACATGGCAATAATGTGCGTAAAATATTCCATAATATAGCCCATGTGTACCTGATGCTCCTTCCCCAGTCATAATCACCTTTCTATCAACTTTTACCAATTTTCCAATCCTAGATTAGTAATAAAAATGATAATAAATGCGAAACTCAAACCAGAACTAGCAAGCAATAATCAATATAAAGTATGTCGAACTCGAACTGAAACTCACAAGAGATAATAATATAACATATGCCAGACTCGAACCAAAACTGATACACTATAGTAATATAGAGATCGGCGAACTCAATCCAGAACTGAATAGCATAAGATTGGTGGCAACATCCCAGGTTTTAACCTATTCTGAAGTCATTTAGTTGATATACTCTAATTTTAAGTTGTCACATCCTTTAAGGCATAGCAAAAACCTAATATTTCGATCGAAGGCGTGGTCTAAGGTCAACTACTACACTACTTGAGGTAACTAAGCGAAAAGTGCCTAAAATAATGTCTAACTCAACCCCCTCACTTCGGTAATAGCCTAAAGAAGATGCTAAGTGATTATTAAAGCCAAAAGGGCCACTATTCTAAGCATACTTATATAAAAAAGGCAGTGAGGCCACCTACTAAACCCCGGTAACCCAACCTAAGGAAATCACCTATCCGAACCTATGTCCCAAGGCACTAAGTAATTCAAGACTAGTCCTAAGGGGTAGTCATATACTAGACTAAGGGTAAACGGGGCCGGATTATACCGAAAAGGGCCCCTAACCGGCTAAATAAGGCACAAAAATGCTAAAATAACAACTGAGCCATAAATACCCACCCATAGCTAGAACAATACTACACCAATACCATAATTAAGCACAATCTAGAAGAAAGGTAGGCCTAGCCTACCTAGACGCCTCCGAAAGCTCGCCAAATCCTCTATACCAGAGCTTTTTCCTTTCGAGAAGCCTTCAACCACTGCCACTCTATCAAAACAACAATCTATGCATCAAGACAAGAATATCAATACCCATATTATGTATATATGCTCCGGGTCAGAAATCAGACTAAAAATTCCATATGGGGCTCACTTGTGGAATCACAAAATTGAAACCGTCACAATATTCCTCTAAGCTCAAAGATTATTTTCCCCATAAATTTTGCTAAATCCGAGCTTAAATATCCCAAAATCAGTCCCAAAACAAAATTTAGAGTTTAAGAATCAAATCGGAGAATTACATGGAAGAATAATCAGAAATTTATGAATTAATGATGATATAATGCCCACAAACATGTCCCCAAGCTAATCCCGAAACCAAAATACACTACCTTCTCAATTTCGGATCTTACACTAGTCTACATAGTTCTAAACACTTAGAATAAATGCTGGAAAAGAGAAGAAAGAAATATTTATAACATACCAGCGATGGTTGATTTAATGGCTAAATGACCGCTAAAGCGGTCACCGCTAAATCCTACATTAGTCGCTAAATATGCCACCACTAAATCCTTTATTGGATGCTAAATCCTCCATAATCCGCCACAATAACAACTTAGGCACCAGCAATTGCTAAGTCCCAATGGACTTCGATCAGGTGCTTGAGATTCGTTTGGCACCCCATGCACGCAAACAAAATATGTTACCCTACTAAATTTGGTAATCTGGACTTAATGGAGCCATCAAAATTTCCATCCAAGGTCGTTATGATAAAAAGTGTGTCCCACAACAAAGGGGTCATTTTAGTCAAATTCCACTCAATAGCCCAAAATGAGTTCGGAAGCCTCGGGACCTGGACCAAGGGTCCCCCTAGCCTAAAATTGACATTTTAGAGCTGATGAGACTGTCAAAAATGGGCCGTTTACTTGATGTTTTTTCCCGAGACACATTCCTTAAATTTACAATGTCAAAAAGAGGGAAATGACTCTAAAAACCAAACGAACTGCCTGGTAACCAAACGGTTAGTCCCAGTAAGTAATAAATGAATTGGGCTAGCTATAGAAAAGCTCTAAATGCAGAAAAAGTATGAAAAGGAAACAAATGACCTGGAGGGTCATTATAGTAGAGAAACCAAACTAGGCTTGTGTTCACCATGGCTTTACAACATTTTTGGGTTAATAACGATAATGGACTTTCTTAATCTAATATATTGCAAAGCTGTAAATTTCTAACATGCATCCAAACATTTATCAACCTAATTGGATGACTATCAATTTAATTCTTTCAAACTTAAAGAGATGATAATACGAACTCAATTTTAGCCTCAAGCTAGTTAATCTTGTTATAGCATTAACTATTGGGCGGAGGTTAGAAACTCTGAATCCTTGTTGATATTATTTTTTCCCGATCTTAACCTCTTATTTTAAGCAAGTAAAACTAAGGCTTGTTCCAATATTTGTAACCATTAGAAATTTGTTAGATGAAAAGATTAACAATACATACACAAATATTATTCAAATACAAACCAAAATCAACCCTAGAATTTTTATTTTGTCATGGATCTCACAACCCTAGTTATGGGGTTTTTATCCACACATAGTTATTGAGATGAAGAAAGAAATATATTTCATAATTAGAAGAGAAATTTTTACAAAGATGAAATCCAAGACTTTAATCCTTGACAAAAACCAAAGTGAAAGCTTTAAAACCCAAATGTTTAACACTCAGAAGAAAAATAACGTAAGTTTCAACACAATATGATAGATTCCTATTCTAACCCTAAACTAGGTACTTATAGGCTTCAGGGAAATTTGAATCAGATATGACCGCCTTACATCTAACGCCTGAATTGATGATTCATCACACATGTGATAGTTCGTCACATGGAATCATCACATAACATAACTTGGCCTTATATTCTTCTTGTCCTTGACGGCTTGGTGTGACGGTCCATCACAGGTCTGATGATTCAATAGCCAAGTCGTCACACTACCTCCTTCAGATATAGTTCCTATTTTATGGTAATGGTTTGTGTGACGGTTTATCACACACTTGACGATTCATCAAGTGAATCGTCAACTTGCCTTCTTTAGCATAATTTCCTCAATTTCCAACCTTGGCTTAATTTCCTGCATTTCAGTACAAAAACCATCAAATCTAACAACGGCTGCTTAAGAACTTGCATTTATTCTTTGTTAAAAGCGTCAAATGTGTTGTCAATTACCGACACATCTATACCCTCAACTTAGAACATTCGCTTGTCCTCAAGCAACAAAACAAACTTATACTAGACAAATGCTTAAAATCAAAGAAAACTAAGATAAACCATAATAATCAATTGGCACTTCACAGTTCTTTCCAAAATCTACCCCTTCCTTATCCTTGCTCAACAAAGTACATATCAATCATTCGATATGTCAACCACTAAGGACCTAAGTATGTCATTACGATATCATTGAACAACTTGCATACACATACAACCGCTATCCTAACAATTAGTAATTAACAATGCTTTTCTAGTGCCCTCAGTACAAGGAAGTCCCATAAACACATAATTAATTAGACTAGGGACTGAAAGAAATACACTCATGCTCACAAAGAATTTCAAACAATGCATATACCATAGTCTTGCCCTTAATATTCTACTTTGGTTTTTCAGAAGGTCGATTAGGATCACTACAGGACTTTTTGTGGCTTGTAACGGGGGCTTGGGTACAGGTAGGATACATTTCAGGATTAGTGACTCAACCTTCATTGACACCACCATACTCTTATTTCCACTCAAGACCAATCATTCTGCCCTTATTAATTTTTTCTACTAATTATTTTCATTCACGAGTGTAGCAATTCTTTTGATTTGACTTTCTCCATTTCTTTCTTTTTCTTTATTTTTCATTCTTTTTCTTTTGTTTTCATATGCCCACACCCACTAGTCTTTTTTATCAACAACCATTCTTTTCACACCCTACTACACTTTCATACAACTCCGCACTAGACACTCTCAACTTAGGAAATTATCCTGAGTTGAGGTGCATGATATCCAAGAAGGGACCAGGGCTAAAATAGAGGTTCCAAGATAAAAGAACGGTTAATGAATAAAAAGGGTCTAATCATCTCAAAACAGGGATCAAGGAAATTATTCACATTATTTGGATGGTCTTTTTAGGATAAGTGGACTAAACTCAAACAAGGCCTATGATCCTTTCCTAATTAATCAACTTACAACTTAATAGAATAAATTGGGCAAGTTCTAGATGCATGCACAAAGTAAGAAAATGCAAAATAAGCTTACACACTCTTGGCACAGAAAAACACTATCAATACTAACTATCACAATAATAATTCATCTCAAGACAAGTTATTTCATCCATATGAAACTAATGTCATTCAAAGATCCAAAATAGTTAATAGTATCAAACCAGAACAAATGATCTAGACAAGTTTTGAAAGGGTCTCTATTTATCACATACTAAAAAAATTAGGTCATTGATTGCTAACAGTTTATCCTAAAACACATAAAACTATAAAATAACCTAAAAATACCAGATATTCTAGATAGCACACCCTAGGGAAAAGAAACAAGGCAACAAAAAAACTCGAGCGATGACAGACTCACAGGTACCCCACCCCTATCAAGAGAACCATGCATTGTCCCTAATGTTTAAGATAACTACTAAGTTGTAGGATTAAGGAATACCTATGAATCCCTTATGCCTCAACGTCTAGCATAATATTGGAAGTCGTTTTTGCCTCAGAATCAGGGACAGTGATGCCAGTATTGACCGGCGTGCTCAAATCATTAATAGTAACCGCCTCTGTCGCTGGAGTGTGTGTAGCCAAAGTATGTAACTCATACTCCACCCCACACACCAAGGTATAAGAAGTCCCAGCAAGTTGGGCTCTTACCCACTCTTGTCTTAATTCCTCATCTTTTTTAGAACATTTCTTCACCTTTCTCATGTTTTCTTCTTCTCTTGCCCTTTTATGGTGTTTTATCTTCTTTGACTTCTTTGTTTCTTCACCACTTTTGATTGGCATCTTACCACTGGCTTTGAAAGGTCTCCTCATCAAATTAACTAGAGAGTCATCTTCCTTCGATTCCAGCTCTTCTGGAATTCAAAACACCATGGTAGTTGGACTTTATAGCGAGGTGATGTCAGACTTTGCTTTGTTTGATTGCCATGAATTGAGCTAAATCTAGCACTGTCAATTCTTTCAACCTATCAGTCACCCGTGCCTCCATTTCATCAATACGGTGTCTTTAGTGCCTCTCCAATAGCTTGATCATAAATGGTTTGAATTGTTTGGTCCATGCTTGCAACTGTTTCTTAAACCATTTTTTGTTCTTGACCATTTTCATAAAATTTTGCAGAGTCAACATGTACTCTGAATATAATGTCATAGAGATCGTGTCAGCAGTCTCGACAGTCAGGACAGTGGTAGTAGCCATGAATGTGGTAGATGCACCATGTGGATCAGAAGAAAGGATAGTTAAATTCATACCTGAGGGAGTTCTCGAGACCTTTGGAGTATTTTGAGTGTGAGGTACAAACGATAGGGGTTTGTGCACCCAAATCTAAATTTTTTATTCATCCCATATTTTGTCGATATCTTGAGTTTTTGAATCCACAACCTCATCATCAATACCACTCAATATGGGCATTATTGCCTCTATTTATAGCTTGGTCACCAAATATGGAAATGGAAAAGATGTTGTCGATTTTGTGGCTCGCACATGCATCTTATCCGAAATAATGATTCCAAAGTTCACTTTGAACCCCAACATTAGACTAGTAACCAACACTACTCTATTCTCATCTAATATGTTGTCTCTACCTATAGGCATTAATCACATCCATACCAATGCCTACCAGAACATGGAAGCAAAAGTCAATAATGACTTGAATATCCTCTCTTTCGGGTTTGCCAACCATGAAGGCTCACCTACAGATAACACATGTGCCAACCATAGTCGTTGTTGTGATGGTTTCAACATTCGATAGTTAAACTCTGGAGTTTTGCTGGATGTTCATAAATTTAACCATATAAGAACCTATTGATCGTCCACTTAGAAATGTCAACAGAAACTCCATGAACTTGGACCCTGTCAGCCGATTTTTGACCCTTTTTGCATAGTTGCTCAAGGATAGTTATGTAGTTTACATAGAACTTACAAACCATTGTTGGGTAGTAACTTCCAGGTGGTGTGCTCATCCAACCCAAACCATATTCATTAAACTATTGCTTAATGTATGGGTATTCTGATAATTTCATTGTCATAATATGAACCTCCTCAGTGATAGGTCTCTTTAAGCTTTGCTTCCCAGTTAGAGTGAGACCATCATGATAATGTTTCTCCGCACCCTCGATCTACTAATGAGCATCCCTGAACTCTGGGGCCTTACTTCTGATTACATCACCCCTCTCAGGTTTAGGTAACTCTTCTAGACTCTTAGTGGCCTCAGTACCACTCTCTCCATCAGAGTCTAAGCTTGAACTATCACTGCTAAATTATCCTTGTGATGATTCATCCTCATCATCAGACTGGAAGGTAGGTTCTTGCTTTTATGCACTTTGTCTGGTGTTGTAGGCTGGTGTTTCAGTCTCCTCGACCACATTTTTAGGTTCATCTCATAGTCTCAAGGTCAAGGCAGAACTTTCTTGTCTTTTTTTGTTCTCCACCACGTGTTGCTTGAAGCTTTGTGGCCATTTATACCTGTAGAGGGATAAAGTTAGTCAAGAAATAAGAAAACTATTTAATATATTTAAAACACATGAACTGCTTAGGGTTGATGGTTTGGGGTTGATGATCCATCACCCCAATCGTCAGGTATTTCCAATGTAAAAGTGTTCTTGTGGTGGTTTGCCCAGATGGTTCGTCACAAGCTTGATGATTCATCAGACAAACCATCAGGCTTAGACAAAAAGTTCAGGAACTATGCTGCCTATGATTCCTAGCCTGATGATTTGTCACACATTTGATGTTTTGTCACTTGAATTGTCACGACTAGGCAGTGAATTTACCTCATTCAGGCTTTTCATCAAACACCTTGTATACCGATTTTGAAATTTGTTTACTCCTTGTAATATTGTTACTTGTACAAACCCAAGCAAGATGTGAGTCTCATGGTGTTACAAAGGATTAAAATATTTCCCAAGTATTTCTAGGTTATGCAGACTGCACCCTTTATTAAACCTATACTTTTACACCTCGAATTGAAGAACAAAACCCACAAAATTTGGAATTTTAACATTATAACTCAAATTGTGGGTGGTTTTCCAATCCAAGAGGAGTAATTTCACCATGAAAACAAACCACCATAAAAACATCAAGATGTAGAGACATACCTTGTTGTAGAATGAAATGATGAATGAAAAAGAACGATACTACTTCTCGCACTTTTGGCTTGTACAACAAAAAAAACTCTAAGTATGGTTTTGGTGATTTTGATGTCTTGTCATTTAAGGGGTTTTATGGAGGTGTGAATGGATGTCAGTAAGTGATGGATTTGAGATTTGGGCAATGGGAGTTAAGAGGAAGAGGAAGAGATGAGAAATCGATCAATTAAATTTGAAATGGTTCTGTTAAATGGTTGGGTGTATTTAAGGTCGGGTTGGGTGATAGATCGGGTTGAAGTTAGGGTTTGGGTGGTATCAGGTTAGATTGGGTTGTTAAAATTAAAATTGGTACTTATATGTCTCACCAAAATTGCGATGAATTTCCATGTGTGTGATGATTAGTCACATGAAACATCACACCTGGGCAGAATGTACGCTTTGAATGTCATGGTTGATTATTTAGGATGACAGCTTGTCAGCCTTGTGATGGTTAATCACGCTAGCCGTCACCCTTAACTAGTTTTTCATCTTTCTTGGCTTACTTTGATGACTCAAGGTGACGGTTCACCACAGCTTTGATGATTCATCAAGTGAACTATCAGCCTTAACCAGAATGTAATCCTCCATGCCTTCACCTGTAACTTCTTTTTCCTGCACATTTTAACACCCATATTAACCACGTTCAAGAATAAAACTACTCTAAGGATCATGGTACAACACCAAAATATGGGTTGCCTCCCATTAGTGCCTGATTTAACATCGCAGCACGGCTCGAGTATCTTGATTACTCAGACTTCATCAAGATACATCAATGCTAAAACTTTTTCCTCCTTCAGAACTTTGAAATATTGTTTTATCCTTTGGTCGTTCACTTTGAAAAGCTTCCCATCCTTGTTTTCCAATTCAATGGCTCCAGACAGGAATACTTGAGTAACCTAAAACGGCCCAGACCATTTTAATTTCAGCTTACCTGAAAACAACCGTAACTTTGAATTAAACAGCAACACCAAGTCTCCGACATTGAATTCTATTTTCTTAATGCTTCTGTCATGATACAACTTTATTTTTTACTTATAGAGGGAAGCCCTCTCATAAGCTTGCAGCTGAATTTCATCCATTTAATTAAGTTGTTCTAACCTAACATCTGACATTTTGTCCCAACTCAGGTTGAGCTTCTTAAGCGCCCACAAGACTTTGTGCTCGAGCTCCACTAGAAAATGACAGGCTTTACCAAATATAAGTTGGTAAGGGGATATACCGATTGGCGTTTTGAAAGCCGTTTGATATGCCCATAATGCAGCGACATGTTTCCTAGCCCATTCGCTTCAATTAGTATTTACATCTTGGCTAATATTATCTTGATCGCCGATTTGATACTTCCACTTTCCCACTGGTTTGTGAATTATAGGGGATAGATACCTTGTGTTATTTCACTCTGTACATTGCTAGAAGCGTATGGAACAGCTTGTTGTAAGAATGTGACCCCCCATCACTTATTATTGCTCGTGAAGTTCCAAACCTAGAGAAAATATTATTTTCAAGAATGCAACCATACTCTTACCCTCATTGTCAGCAAAAGATACAACTTTCACCCATTTTGATACAGAATCTATCGCCACCAATATGTACTTTTGGCCATAAGAACTCACAAATAGGCCACTAAAGTAGATACCCCATACATGGAATTAACTTCTAGAACTGTGGACATAGGCAATTCCTGCTTTCGAGAGATAGATCCTTGTCATTGGCATTGATAATATTCCATGACAAAGTCTTGGGTGTCTTTGTGGATGGTGGGTGAGTAGTACCCACATTGAAATATCTTTCGGGTTGTACGATCACTAGCATGATCTCCCTCTACTTAGGAAGAATGACAAGCCTGCAAAATACTCAACATCTCTACTTTTGGTATACATCTTCTAATTATATTGTCAACATATAGACAGAATAGATATGGCTTATCCCAAAAATATTTGCTCACATCATGGAGAAACTTCTCTCTCTGATGAAAATTCAGCTCTTCCGGCATCATACCACTGACAAGATAATTAGCAAAATAAGTGTACCAAGGCACAAGATCAAAAGATGTAGCTAATACCTGTTTATATGGTAAAGATTCATCAATCTCAAACTCATCATGCACCCTTCCTTCGTCTTCAAGTCTAGAAAGATGGTCCGCTACTTGATTTTCACAATCTTTGCAATCTTTGACCTCGAAGTCAAACTCCTGCAGCAGCAACACCCATATAATCAATCGAGGATTAGCTTCTTTCTTTGATCTGAGATATCTCAAGGAATTATGATCACTATGCACAACAACTCTCGTGCCAAGTAAATATGCCCGAAATGTCTTAAAGGCATAGACAACTACAAGTAACTCCTGTTCGGTCATGGTATAGTTTTTTTGTGCCTCATTTAATGCCTTTCTAGAATAATATGTAGGCTGAAAGATCTTTTCCCACTTCTACCCAAGAACAACACCAAGTGCGACCCCACTCATATCACATATTACTGCAAATGGTTTGACCAATCCGGTATAACAATAATGGGTGAAGCTATCAATTTTTATTTAAGGCACTTAAATGCCTTCAAATAGTAACTATCGAGCACAATCTTGGCTTTCTTCTCCAATAATTCGCATAAAGGATTAGAAATTTTGGAGAAGTCCTTAATGAACCTTCTATAAAACCCTACATGGCCAAGGAAACTTCTAACCCCCTTCACTGAATTGGTGGAGGTAGTTTTTCGATCACCTCTATCTTAGCTCTATCAACCTCAACTCCTCTCACCAAAATCTTGTGTCCCAAAACAATGCCTTCCTTCACCATAAAGTGATATTTTTCTTAATTAAGTACAAGATTAAACTCCTCACATATTTGCAAGGTGTTGAAAGTGGAAACAACCTCAATCGAATGGCATTCTGACTAATTCTTGGCAACCCAAAAGACTTGCAAATCCCTATGAAATTCATCAAGTACAAGTTCGGATCATCACCAACCACCCCTCTGAATAGACCTTTGAGGTTCAATGATTGAATCATAGTGCTGATAATATTGAACTTTACAGAAGGAGCTAGTTATGGAAGGACAATGGCCCCAGTAGCACCAACCCCATCTAAGTCAGCATCATCTTCATCATCAATATCAAGAGGCATGGCCTGTTGTTGTCGTCCTCTCGCCCTTTGTCGCTGTCGTTGGTTGGTTAGGGCAATATTATCAGCATGTTGAGCATAAATATCATCACCCAAAGCTCCATCGTCCTCATTGTTCGGTGCATTTATATTTTTTTGATGAACTTAATCAGCAGCAAGTTGTTCAAGCCTTGGTGCTTCACGTTCTTGTGCATTAATATTCTACCGCAATGTCTTTGCAAGCTCGGGGTTATAAGGTAACAATGGTTCACCCAAGCTTTGGGTACTTGGCATGCACAAGACTATACCCTGAAATCACAGAAAAAATAAATAAAAGTAAAATTAGGAAACATGACTAAGAATCAAATAAACACGATAGACTTATAGACAATCGTATTCCCTGGCAACGACACCGAAATTTGATATGCCCAAATTACATTTTCCTAAAGAAGTATAAGCTGTTGATGTCAAATATAGAACCCAAAAAAGGTTGGGGTCGAATCCCATAGGGAATATGGTGAACACTAAGTCATTTGTGAGTAAGATGACTTTTATTTTATAATTTTCATAAAAATGGGGGTTTGTAGAAAATGTTTCGGAATCAATATACAGCTTGTTTCAAGTAACAATTATCAAATTTTGGAAAATAGGAATAAGTAGAGAAAGAAAACTAGGCATGTGTTCACCATGGCTTTACAAAACTTTTGGGTTAATAACGATAATGGACTCTCTTAATATAATATATTACAAAGCTATCGATTTCTAACATGCATCCAAACATTTTTCAACCTAATTGGATGACTATCAATTTAATTCTGTTGAACTTAAAAAGATGATAATACGAACTCGATTTTAGCCTCAAGATGGTTAATCTTGGTATAACATTAACAATTAGACAGAGGTTAGAAACTCTAAATCCTTGTTGATAGTCTTTTATCTCGGTTTTAACCTCTTATTTCAAGCAAGTTAAACCTAAGGCTTGTTCCAATTTTTGCAACCATTAGAAATATGTTAGGATGAAAATATTAACAATACATACACAAATATTATTCGAATACAAATTGAAATCAACTCTAAAATTGTTATTTTGTCATGGATCCCACTGTTGACACCCAATTTTGGCTCACCTTTTCCCTAAAATTAATTTTTTCTACACTTACGAGTCCTGGTGACTTTGCCAAAATATCTTTTTTATTTTTTGAATTAATTTTAACAAATTTGGCGCTAGTAATGATTTTGAAAATATTATTTCCATTACTTCCTATATATATATATATATATATAGTAACTACTAATATAGTATCTATATATTGTAACTACTAATATCGTATCTTATAAAACTGCTTGAAAAAATAATAATATATATATTTTTATATATAAATTATTCTTTTCACTATTTTTCCAACAAAATATTAGTGTGTTAACTTTTATATCGTACTCTAAATAATTTTTTTGCTATATTGTAACATTACCCTATTTTATGGTGTCTTTTTTTAATTACAAACTATAGTTACACGTACTAAATTATTTAAGGTATAATATACATATGTATTTATGTACACGTACATGTATGTGTATGAAGATATATATATACGTATATATTTTGGAAAATTAATTAGGACAAAAGATAGCATCGCTAAATTAATTAAGTGAAAAGGATTGGGGAAAAATTAGATTTTTTATAAACTAATTTATTTACCTGAACTTGGAACAAATTAATTTTATTCTTAGCCAAAGTTTGCAGCCCATAAACATCTAACTCCCCGACCCAACCCAATCTCTCTTTTCCCCTTTATCATCTCCATCAGCAAACAAATTAACAAACTCAGACAAACCTCAACCTAACCTACTGTTTCCCATCTCCCTCACCTTAAATCCATCAGATTTTTTAACGTAACCTATGGGAAATTAGGTTGTCAGCATAAATTCCGTCCATTTCACTATTTTCTTTGGCGTTTCAGATTGTAAAAGTTTCACCTTCTCCACTGTTAGCTTGGGAGAGAGGAGAAAATTTGAGGACAACCAGGATAAGGTACATACCACCGTATTTTCAGCTCTCTATCTCTTTCAAATCATCTTGAAAAGGTAAATCCTTATCCTTACTCCATCTCTTTTTAAGATCTGTGGATTGTCCCATCCATTATTTTTTAAATTTGAATTTTGAATTCAATTTAGAGCCTCTTTGAGAAGCTTATACACTCTAAAATTTGCCTATAAAAGGGGCCTTTGGCCATCCCTTTGAGGGCAAGAGTTGAAGACTGAAAAAGAGTTCATATTCTTTGTTCCCCAAGTTCTCTATTTCTTTTGCTCTGTTTTCTTTCTTTTTGTCGAACTAATACCTCTTGCCATTACTTGTAACTATTCATACTCGGAGTCGGAGTAGCTAGCTTAAAACTCTACACTTGATGGCCTCAATCGTTGTACCACACAAGATAAATTTCATCCCGTCATAATTATATTATGCTTAGCCTAGTGAATTCTTAAGCTTGCGACAAGTCGGGATGTTAGTCATTCTAGCAGGCTAGTTTTGGGCATGAAAACTTGAAATAAATTCAGTTTTTTCAGCTTTCTGATTTACTCACATTAGATTGTATGTTCATAAGAGTGTCTGCAACTTGCGATTCAGATCGAGTAAACTCTATATGGTTTGAAGTTTTAAAGTATCGCTGATTACCTATATAAAATGGTTGTCATGTCAGTTGGATTGTTTGTAATTTGTTATTTCTAACTAATTTATATGTCCGTCCATGCATTTACAAGGGACTGACGGCCTATAAATCGAGTATATTTGGTTGCCCATCATGGAATCCTTGTCAGTGATAGTTTGTGTTTAATAATGGAATCATTTGTCCCTTTATGTCCTGGT
This sequence comes from Capsicum rhomboideum, assembly GCA_031232105.1. Lineage (NCBI taxonomy): Eukaryota > Viridiplantae > Streptophyta > Magnoliopsida > Solanales > Solanaceae > Capsicum > Capsicum rhomboideum. The sequence goes on along the minus strand of CP124716.1, from coordinate 54,479,022 downwards.
CTAGTTGTGCACTCGGATTGTTTGTTTTTTTTAATTCTAACTCAGCATGAAACTGGTTATACAAGCATTAAGTTGTGAAAAGTATTTCACTATATATTGAAGTTCTCTATTTTTTGTCAGATTTCATACAAGTATTAACTTGAGTATTAAAAATGATTAGAGAAGTTTGAGAACTCACTGTGAAGGTAGGTTTTAGCTAGTTTGAGTAGTTTTTTCTATGGCTAAGCATGTACCATCTTTTGTTCACTTAGTATAGGTAATTGGTTTAAATAATGACACTAGTTAGTCTCTAGAGTTAAGGAAAACAAGCTGGAGCTTTTAACTTCCGAAAGATTGTATTAGTTTTTTAAAGGTTAGTACATGTTAATCACTTACTAATATTTTTAAGTTTAGTCAAATGATTTGGTGTTTGCTTATGATAAGGGATTGAGCTACTTAAAAGTGTTTTAAACTATTTTTCAATAGTAAAATGGATTGATTTTTAGGCGTAAATACATGTTCTCCACCATTAATTAATCGGTACAGGGCATGATCTTAACTCGATGGTGTAGACATCTTTCATTCCTTTTTCTTAAAACACCTTACCATACATAGTTTTGAAGGTTTATGGCTAATGAATTAGTTCAAATGAACCTTCATAAAATTGAGGTTTAAGTATGGATTGATTGCCTTCTACGGAATAGTTGTAATAATGTTGTTTTCATTGTTTAGCTTGTTTCATACTTGTTGTGTATTTGCGAGATGTTTGGCTGCCTAGTTCTTGATAAAAAAAAGGGGCTCCAAAGGGTTTCAAAAACTCAAGTATGTCCAGTTTTCTTAGTATAATATCCATGTGGCCTACTAGCTTGAAATAATTTTCATAAAGTTTGACGTTTTAAATGCGTTAGTTGTCTATTAACTTCAGATTCAAAAGTATGATTAGCCATCTATTTGGGATAGTTTTAATGTCTGATCTGGATGTTTTCTTGTGAATGTTGCAGCAGTTTTAGTTTCTTATCTGTTTGGCTCACTCCCAAGACATTTTCACCATTCGACTTAGCATGACAAAAGTTTCAAAGGTCTTAAACTTTGAGGAAGCGTCAGCCGTTTCTCTTGAAGATTATTACATATTTATTTGAGTTCTTGCATATAATATTTATCAATTATATGAGGTTGTTTGGTATGAGACGATGTGAAATTCTCATCCTCTTCGCTTAATGATCCTCAATAAGTTTTTTACTTTTACGTTTTTTTTGCTTCTCAAAATCATATTTATGTACTGGAGCTTGTAAATTATGTCATCACCTTAAGAGTATGTCCTCACTAAGTTTAACCTAAAGAACTTATTAGAAGTTTGGCTACGTTGGTTCTGGAATATATTCTGATTAGTTTTGAATCCCGATTCTTCTGTGTATTGGTTTTTCTACTAATATGGAGTGATGTTTGAAAATGCAAGGGAAATGGTTGCTTTTAATGACTAGATTTGGCCTATACAAATGTGGGTGCATATGTTTAGGATTGGCAGTGCTTCCTAAGGTTTTCAGCTAATTTGAATAGTCCCGTAAGTGGTCGCTATTTTTATTTTTGATCATGAGCTTTTCAGAGGTTTAGTTTTATTCATGTATGTGTTTATAGGTAAGGGTCAAATGCAGTTCTTCTTGAAATAAAATGTTAGAAATCCTGTTAGTTTATTTATTTATTTGCCCCTCACATACGCACTCTAGATTATGCATAGTTTGTTAAGTTAATAAACTTTGTTTAAAGGAGAATATAAGTCTTAATTATTATTACCTTTTGTTTCTAGTTTCTAGAATCTTGTATGTAATTATAGATCTTAGATCTTAGAATTCTTTTCTTACAATTGTTCAGAGGTATGACTTGGGTATTTATACATTTAATTGTTCCAACACTATGTAATAGTTTAAGTTTCAATATTTGAGTGTTTACGTGCTTTCATTGATCTATTCTTATAATTAGCTCTGTTTCTAATCCTTATCTTTTTTTTGTCTCATGTAAACTCGGGAGATGGAGTTTCAGTCGAAACTCATTTTGACCTAAATATCATGTCAACCTCTATAGGATCATCGACCTTCGAGGTCTAAATCGCTAGCAGTCGGTTCTTTCGATAAGGATTTATAGTATCTTGTTCTTTACCTTCCTCATTACTTTATTATTCTTATTTATTTCACTAACCCTGTATCATTTTGAATATGTATTTTTTATGTGTTGCTTGATTGAGATTGATTAACTTTTGTTTTATTTAGTTAAAATTATCTAGAATTAGTTTTCCTCGGCTAATCTCTTGTATATTCAATGTTTATAAGATTTAATCATAAATCAAACCTTTTTAAAATAAAAGAAGGAATTGGTTTTAAGTGCACGGCCAAATGAAAAATTCTTTTAAAAATATTAATTAATGGTTTTAATCTTCTTAACAAGAGCTTTCAAATAAATCCCTATAAACGATTTTCAATTAGTCCAAAAGTTTTCTCTTTCCTCTATATTTATGTACTAACATTGGTTTTTTTTTGTTGAGAATTTAGACTTTTCAAAACACAAGGTATATATACATATGCTACCATATGTAAGCTATATTACTATTATTATTATTTACACTTTATTTCAATTACATATTTATACATGTGTATTTTACTATTACATTTATTTTATATACTTTCATCTATTAAATTTTTTTACAAAATGAACGTTTGCATGATCTCTTATACTTTAAATATGTATAAATATGTTTTTCTCTCTTGTTAATATATTTATATGTTTTCACACCCATTTTATACATCTTACTTTACAGTAAACATATTTATATAAATAATATATCTCAAATTGAATAAAGTCTTAAGCACATATATTTTTACAATATCATAAAAACTCCTATATATTTTGATACGTATATTTGATATCTTATGATAAAAAAATTATTATTAAATTTCCTATATTTTGAGCTGTATATTTATGTATGTATACTTTATGATAGTTATATATTACATTTTTCGTATATTGTAGGCATATGTTTATATACCTTGTGCATTTTCTTTCCTTAAATTTAATAAATATTTTATGTAGTAATCACCATTTTAAACAAATAATAAAGAAAATACTTTCCCAAATGTTTTTCTAAGAAACTAAATTTAAGGACTATCTTTGGATAGACTCTGAGGGGTGCTTAACACCTTCTCCTCGAGTAACCAAAATCCTTACCTAGAATCTCATTTTCAAAAGACCAAAACAGGGTTTTACATCAAAACAAATGTTTTTTCCTAATTTTTTCTAAAATTTAGGTGGCGACTCTAAACCTTTTCAAAACTAGGTAGAAGAGCCGAACGTTGCAAACGTATTTTGACCAGTTCAAAATAAGGGCGCGATAGAATGGTGACTCTGCTGGGGAATTGATATGAGATGAAATACGCGGAAGCTAAAAAGAAACCCTAAAATCTAAGAACACGAAATTAAAGATAGAAGATTGACACAAAATGGAAAAGAAATGAGAACAATGGCTATATCAAAACCAATACCCTCAAATACATAGTCCAAAAAGTACCAAATCTATAAAAGCAAGACACGAGTATGAGATCTAATAGGCAACCAAGGCTATACAAAAACCAATACCTCCTATTAAGAATCCAAACAAGCACCTATACTATCGAGACGCCCTCAAGAGGAATGATATCCTCAAGCAAGCAATCCCATCAACATTGTTTAGCAACAAAGGCCTTAGCCATACCTCACAAGAGTTTCACTCTTTCAAAATATCATATCAAAATAATCTATCTAAAGTGAGCTCTTCTCTCCTATTTATAGCCTACACTAGTAATTTCAAAAATACCCTTAATGAAATAAGGGTCTTCTTTAGCATGAGGCTTTAATGTTAAGAATAGCCACTTTTGCATCCATAGCCTCTTTCTTTTTTTTTTTTTTTTTTTTTTTTTTTTTTTTACCTTTCTTCCTTGTACTTCCACTTAAGCATATTCTTGAGCTTTAATTCTTCATTCCATGGTATTGATGAAGCTCGGCTTGCATCATACTCCCTTTCTTGAAAAGGATTTGTCCTCAAATCCAAACCTAGCAAAACCATAGGGGAAACAAGCAACAACAAGATCTTCATGGCAGCCTTGAATTCCTTGTGGTCCCTTTTATTTTTGTCCTTTCCTCTTTTGGAATATTCCCCTTTTGTACTAACCTTATCCTTCTTTCTCTTGGAATTTTGGAATATTCCTTGGCATAAACAAGTACACCTCCTTTTTCTTTCACTCCTTTTGGATCAAACACATCCTTTTTGAATATTCTTCTTCAACAAGATATGAAGAACATGAAGAACACAAGAACATTCAAATTTTGACCCGGAGCAAATGACCTCGAAATTTGATGAAATTCGAAACCCAAGCTCCTTTCAAGCTTCCGAACAAACCCCAAACATTTTTAAGACCAAAAACTCAACCAATAATTTCAGATTTGAGAACCCACTTCAAATTTTCTTCAAACTCAAGCTCCAATAATGGTGGAATACTCAAATCAACCCGAAATTAGCTCAAATTTTAGATATCGACTCAAATAGTACTAGGGAACAAGATTCTAGTACTAGAAACACCAAAAGACTCAAAAATCATAAACTTAAAAATCTCAAAAACTCAAAAACATTTTTTTTGACACTTTTTTTTTTCAAATTTTGATTTTGTTTTCAACTAATTGCCACTTGGACCCACAAACATCTTTGACCAACTTTGACTTGAAGATTTTGGATCAAAGTATACTCTTTCTATCTTCTTGTTTAAGAACAAGATGAAGATGCTCAAGAACACAAGAAAAATCTCAATCTTCAAATACTCATAACTTCTTCATTTTTGGTCCAAATTCAATGAAATTTTCGCCCACGTGCTCCTTTCAACGCCACTAACAATTCCCAATAATTTTTATCTACTCAACTTCAAGTCAAAAATAAACCCACTTTTTAAGTTTCAAAAACTAAAAAGCTTAAAAATTCTTTAATGGTAACTTCACTTCTACAACTCCGATTTGAACGAAATTTGAAATCTAGACTCAAAAAACACTAAGAAATCAAGATCTAGTGTCAAAAATAACAAATCAAAACAAACAAAATTCCAAATTTTTTTATTTTTTTATTTTTTTATTTATTTTTGGATAATTTTTTATTTTAATTTTTTTTGAATAAATCAATATCCCAAGATTAAGATTTGTGAAAACAAATCTTATCCTAGGCTTTGATACCAAATAATACGAGACGGAACACGTGGAAAATGATACGAAACCCTAAAATCTAAGAACACAAATTTAAAGATAGAAGATCGACACAAAATGGAAAAGAAATGAGAACAATGGTTATATCAAAACCAAAACCCTCAAATACAAAGTCCAAAAAGCACCAAATCTATAAAAGTAAGACACAAGTAAGGATTTAATAGGCAACCAAGGCTATATGAAAACCAAGACCTCCTATTAAGAAATCCAAACAAGCACGTATACTATCGACACACCCTCAAGAGGAATGATATCCTCAAGCAAGCAATCTCATCAACATTTCTTAGCAACTATGGCCTTAGCCTCAACTCTCTCAAGAGTTTCTCTCTTCAAAATATCATATTAAAATAATCTACCTAAAATGAGCTATTCTCTCTTATTTATAGCCTACATTAGTAATTATAAAAATACCCTTAATGAAATAAGGGTCTTCTTTAGCATGAGACTTTAATGTCAAGAATAGCCACTTTTGCATCCATATCCTCTTTCTTCCTTTTTTTTGTGATTTTCAAGATAACAAACCCAAGACTAGAATCGTGGGGAGGATTCTAAGCTCGGCTCTGATACCAAATAATATGAGATAAAATACGCAGAAGCTAAAAAGAAACCCTAAAATATAAGACCACGAAATTAAAGATAGAAGATCGACACAAAATGAAAAAGAAATGAGAACAATGGCTATATCAAAACCAATACCCTCAAATACATAGTCCAAAAAGTACCAAATCTATAAAAGCAAGACACAAGTATGAGATCTAATAGGCAACCAAGGCTATACAAAAACCAAGACCTCCTATTAAGAATCCAAACAAGCACCTATACTATCGAGACACCCTCAAAAGGAATGATATCCTCAAGCAAGCAATCCATCAACATTGTTTAGCAACAAAGGCCTTAGCCATACCTCACAAGAGTTTCACTCTTTCAAAGTATCATATCAAAATTATCTATCTAAAGTGAGCTCTTCTCTCTTATTTATAGCCTACACTAGTAATTTCAAAAATACCCTTAATGAAATAAGGGACTTCTTTAGCATGAGGCTTTAATGTTAAGAATAGCCACTTTTGCATCCATAGCCTCTTTCTTTTTTTTTTTTTTTTTTTTGAAACCTTTCTTCCTTGTACTTCCACTTAAGCATATTCTTGAGCTTCAATTCTTCATTCCATGGTATTGATGAAGCTCGGCTTGCATCAGGAATAAACTTAGGTTTTGATCTTAGCAGGCGTAGTTTAGGAATATTTTTTGAGAATATATGTTTTTATTATTACGTTATTTGCTTTGCTTATGTTTATATCCTGCTTTATTTGAAAGGACGCAAGCTAAACCCAAACTTGTGTTCCTTATTTGTTTGATCAACACTACTTGTTACTGCTTTCTCATTTGCATTTTTCTATCGAATCTTTGACCGTACACACTTCACACACTGTGCTTCACGCGCGGAGTCTCACACACTCCCCCAAACCTTCTTTTGAATTCCTTAGGCTCAAAGTTGGTACAATTAGGTTAGTGTACCTTCTCGCAGTTATTCAGTCTTACTCTTAAACATCTAAGAGAAATTCTTACTCTATAAATAGGTCATGTTGCATACACCATAGGCGGGATGGTCTAAGGCATCGTCTCTATAATTAGGAAGTCTTCCTTTTGTCAAAGGTTACAAACCTAACGACATATATTTTATGTAAAGATTGCTATAAATGATCAAAACTTAGACACATAATGGATTTAGAACGAACAAAATTTTCATACCCTTTACTCTCTTTTTTTCCAGATGAATATCAATCAGAACCTACCAAATATCAAAATGGTTGTTTTAGCTCCCCACATCCTATAAAATTAGTCGCGGAACATTCGTGTGGCTCATGGGGCCGAGGTGAGAGAGCACTTGGGTGGTTTGATATCACTCATGGGGATCCGAGCTGACAAAATGCTCCTTACTCTATTGATGGAATTCTGGGAACCAGCCATGGTGACTTTCAGGTTCTTGGATTTCGAAATCACCCCCACCTTAGAGAAGATTAGTGGTTTTACTGATAGACTACTCAGAGGAAGAATATCAGTACTCCCGTCACCCATAGCGAGGGAATATTTCCTGAAGCTCATAGGGTTATAGGTTTTTCCATCATTGAGAAATATAGACGATAGAAAAGTAAAGCTGGGTTATATTTTTTATAGGTTTGGTCATCTTTAGAGTTTTGATGAATATCAGGAGGAATTTGCCTGCACTCATAGAATGTGGGAATATATGCGGCCTAGGGTCTTTGTGATGGCTTTCCTGGGATCCATGGTCTTCCTCATGAGATTTCACTCCATCAACATCAACCTTTTGCCAGTAGTGATGAGTATCTTCGCAGAACCTCAAAGATTCACCTTGATACATATGATCTTGCCTAGATATTTCGGTCATTATCGGCATGCACTAGAGGGCATAATTTATTTGATATCTGCAACTTATTATTGCAAATATGAGCTATAAAACATTTCTATCATTATAACCCATAGATGGACTACTGCATTGACACACGCAACAGGATCTAAATCTATGAGAATTGCTTGAGGTATTGGCATGGGCCCACCAGAGAGGAAGAGTGGCACGACACTTGTACTTCATTGAGTTGATTAGACTAGGAGGCATTCAGTCGTATGTGCCTCTCCAAGTTCTAAGGCAGTTTGGTGTTATTCAGGATATACCATTGTGGTCAGTCATGGTGTTACATGAAGATAATTATGGTGTATTGTTCCCAATGGCATGAGTGAGAAACCTACAGACAGAATAGGATTACATGGTTACGCTGAACATAGAAGGAGAGATATAGTGCACGCTAAAATATTATACATGGCATACTACTGTGAGCCATATGGCTCAACCAATCGTAGAGGGTTTCAGAGTGTTCACAGACAACCAGTTGGTTGAGTGGGTTAGAGAAGAGATACTTCCTCATATGGACCTCACCACACCCATGTACAATCAAATAGGTCCAGGCTCTGCCGATTATTTGATACTAGTGGTTGAGGAAGATTCAAAAGGGACAGAGGAAGAAGAGGAAGAGGATCTCGGAGAAGACCCTGAAGAAGATCCAAAAGAGGATCCTAAAGAAGACCCAGAAGAGGATCCTGAAGAAGACCCAGAGGAAGAGATGGAGGAAGACCCAAAAGAGGATCCTGAAGAAGACCCCAAGGAGTGGATGGAAGAAGACCCAATGAGGGTTTGAAAATTAGTTCCAACATTTATGATCCAGAAGATGGAGGGGTGATGGATACAAACTTAGCACCTGAGTATAACTCTGATGAGTCCCAGAGTACCACCCAAGGTCATATTATGATGTGAGCGATGATAATGATGATGATGATGCTCCCACCTGGCCTTAGATTATCTTTCCTTAGTGTACTTTTTTTGTATTCCCTAAAGCACCTTTTGGCCTATCCCATTGTATGCCTTTGCGGCTACCCATGTAATTTCATCATTTTAGGTTTACATTAGCCTACTTTATTGTAACCTTTGAAACCGTCTTTTGCTTAATGAAAGTCATGTTTATTCCAAATTCAAACGTGTTTAAATGACTCATTTATCATCAAACGGATTGCAACATAAGCCTACCTTTGGCTAAAAGAGACTCCATATTAGGACGCCTTTGGAATGTTGCCAACTTGGCGTATATATATGTTACATACTTGTTACATCTTTCGATATCTCCCAAACTAACATGGTTTCCTTTTTTTCTTTTTGTTCATTATTAATCCTCAAAGAAAGAACGTTGATTTGTGTTGACTTACAACCTGGCTAAATCATAATACAACCTCCGATCTAAAGGAAAAATGATGGAAGAATCCAATAACGCCTCAATGGTATCGATAGATGGTGTCAAAAGTTCCCAAAGTTGATAGATACTCAAAACAACGAACAAATGGCCAACATGGCATAGGAAATTGAGATCCTAAAGGAAGAACTACGCTAATTGTGGGACTTAACTAAGCTTACGGCTTCTACCTTCCCCGCTCAATTCCAATTTCCAAATGTTGAGCTACCTCCAGTCACTCCGCCAACTTAACAAACTCACTAAGCAAACACCACATATTTCCACTTATGCTCAAGATCCACTTGTTCCTCCACCTATCGCCAGGGCTGCACGTATCATTATCTACTCAGAACTTCACCATTCCTATTTACCCAATAATGCTGCACATACCTTAGGCATACGTCACTTGTAAGATACATGTGCCACCGGTATATGCTACTACAGCTCCTACTTTCACAACATTTGTGGTTGTTAAAGTCTTGCATGAGGTCGATCAACATGTGGGATAGGATAAGGATGCCCAATTGAATGGAGAAAAGTCGATAGTAGCTCAACTCAAAAGTCTGAAAGGGGCATTTAGAAACGTGCAAGTCACCAGGGGAACTGAGAGCTTGGATTATGATGACTTATGCATCTATCTGGACATCGACATACCAGTCGAGTACAAACCACTAAAGTTTAATGTATTTGATGGAAAGGGTGACCCTCATGCACACCTAAGAGCCTATAGAGACAAGCCGGTCGGCGTAGGAAGGAATGAAAAGTTGAGGATAAAGTTGTTCATTCACAGTTTGTAAGGAGAAGCTTTGACTTGGTACACTGGCCAAGACGCTCGTAAATGGCGTGATTGGCAGGAAATGGCTGAAGATTTCATAATTCACTTCAGGTTTAATACCGAAATCACCCCAGTTAGGTTCTCATTGTCTAACATACAGAAGAATCTATCAAAGTCATTTCAGGAATATGCATGGCGAGGAAGGACTAAGGCTGCTAGGCTCCAACTACTACTGGACGAGAGTGAGCTCTCCAAGTGCTTTATGTTAGCTCAAGAAGGTGTTTACTTTGACAAAATGATGTCGATGATGGGCCAAAAGTTTGCAGAGTTGGTCAAAATGGGAGATTTCATAGAAGAAGGCATTAAGTCAGGAAAGATTCAGCCTATGGTTGTATTGCAAACAACAAGTAAAGCCAAATAGTCAGGTTCCATTGGTGGTAATAACAAGAAGAAAGAAGATGTCTCAACTATCACACCATACTACTAACCTGGAAGTTCTTCTTCCAATACCCTAATAACCCCAAAATTATCGCACATGTTCTGGTATATAATACCCAACCACACTATAATCCACCTCGAGCTACAGCACACTAAAATCTACCAAAACCAAAGTAGACCAGCATATGCACCAAGACCATGTCCAAATCTTGAAGCCAGAAACACCCGCACCTACACACCTATTGTCGAACCTTTGGCTCAATTGTTTGAAAGGTTGAGGTCAGCAGGATTGTTGTACCCAATTAAAAGAAGACCCCCTGATCCAACCTCTCAAAACTTTGATGGAAACAAGCGATATGCTTATTACTTGGGAGTCCAGGGATATGACATGGAAGAGTATTATGGTTTGAAGTACCATATCGAGTCTCTAATTAGAAAAGAGAGTGATCAAATGCACCGTAACTCATCTAAATGTGAATAATAACCCGTTACTGAATCATGACAATTGAGAAGTCAACATGATTACTCTGGAAGAAGAGTATGACTTGGAGGAAGCTATTGTGCCTGCTTGGAATATAGAAAAAGTTGTTGCTATATCTCTACAACCTTTTATCTCAGTTTAGTGAAAGGAGTCGTTAACTATTCAAACCTACCTACCGAGAGTTGTAGTAACCGGTATAGTCACTGGGAAGCGTGATTATGACACTAAAGCAATCCCATGGGACTATCAAGTGAAAGCCAAGGACAAGACGATGGATTTTATTGTGGCTCACGAGATGACTAAGTAAAGAAGGTGTTATGCCCTGAAGGATCTAAATTGAGGGTTTCTGGGAAAGAACAAAATCCAAAGAAGAATGTTACTGGTGCTGAATCCATAAAATTTTGGAAGAAGATGCAACCTAAGGTCTATTTGATCGAAGAGCAGCTGAAGAAAACACCAGCCCATATATCTATTATGTCCTTGCTTATGAGTTTTGAAGCCCATAAAAAAGCTTTGCTGGAAGTGTTTACCGGAGTTAGCATACCGAAAGAGACCACGAGAAAACTTTGGCTGCAATAATCAGGCGTATAGTGGAAGAAAATAAGATCTCTTTCCATCATGAGCTACCATCAAAAGGAGCTGGGCATAACAAAGCACTTTATATTACCGTCAAATACTATAAAAAGGTCGTGAACAGGGTTCTGATCGATGGTGGTTGTAGTTGTAATATCTATCTATTCTCCACACTGAGAGATTTGGGTGTGAATATAGAAGAAATAAAAGAAAGTCAGGTGAAGGTCAGAGCTTTTGATGGATTGCAAAGGAGCGTCATTGGAGAAATCTACCTAACATTGCAAGCAGGGACAATTGAGTTTCCCATCTTATTTCAAGTGATGGATGTGGCATCCAGTTACAACCTGTTGCTGGGGAGGCCATGGGTCCATATAACGAGAGTAGTTCCCTCAACTCTCCATCAGTGTGTGAAGTTTAAGTGGGGTCGCACGAAAGTTACCATTCATAGGGAGCTCAGTCATCCTATCTATTCTGTTAATTTTGTTCCAATCACTGAGAAGTTTAATGAGGATGTTTTCTATACTCTGGAGATCATGCAAGCTGCAAGGATAGATGAGAAAATAGAGCCGATTGAAGTGAAAATGTCAAGTACAGCAAAGATGATTGCATCAGAGATGTTGAAATATGGGTATTAGCCTAAGACAAGACTAGAACCAAGAGCCAATGGCATAATTAGTCCAATTCAGTTGAAACGTCAGAGAGGTACTGTCGGGCTTGGATATGAACCCACTTTGAGATGAGTCCATGGTCTAGGATCAGGTAAGACAGTGTTTATGCCAGCCCAAGTCCTAAATTCAGAGCAAGCAGTTGATGAGGAGATCATAGAGGGAATATGGAATCTGTTTGTAGCCCTGATCGAGGAAGGATTAGAGATAAATATCAAGGAGTTGACCATCCATGATGCTGAACATGGAGAAGTCTTATAGAATTGGACTGTCAGCCCATTCCTGTTTTGATAGGAGTCCTGGTAGTGTGAATTTGTAGTTGATTTCAAAGTTGTTTTTGCATGATCAATTCAGTCTTGAATCATGCCTAAGCCTTTTTACTACTTGTCTTTTTCTAAAAGCTGAGCACTTTTCTTTTAATAAAAGTCTTTATTTTCTCAGATTATTTTTCCTATTTTCCATTAATATATATTTATTTTACTCACCTTTTTATATCTTTCAACGCTAATATTAGTAAAAATCTCCGTTCAACGATTATTACATGTAATTCAAGTGATGAGCAGGATTATGAGGAATATGACAAAAGCATGATGCCTGAAAACCTGCTACATGAGATTGAGCAACTTGAAAGTCAGAAAAATCCTTAACCTGGATGAAACTGAGGTTGTCAATTTGGGTGACGAAGAAATGGTGAAGGAAACGTGACTTAGCATACACTTGGAAGCTAAGACGAAGCAAGAGTTGATAAAATTGTTCAAACAATACGTTGATGTGTTTTCTTGAACCTATGACTATATGCCAGGGTTAAGCACCGATATCGCCTCACACAGGCTACCAATTAATCCTGCTTGTACACCAGTGAAGCAAAAGATGAGGAAGTTTAACCCCAATTTGAATTTGAGAATCAAGGAGGAGGTGAACAAGTAGATAGAAAAAAACATTGTGAGGATCACAAATTACCCCACATGGTTGGCAAATACTATGTCAGTGCCTAAGAAGGATGGAAAGATCAGAATATGTGTATATTATCGAGATCTCAACAAGGCTAGCCCTAAATATGACTTTTCTCTTCCGAATATTCACATACTCATTGATAATTATGAAAAACATGACTTGCAGTCATTTGTTGATTGCTTTGTGAGGTATCATCAGATCTTGATAAATAAACATGATGTTAAGAAGACAACCTTTATCACTCCATGGGGAGTATATTGATATAGGGTAATGTCATTTGGACTCAAAAATGCCGATACAACTTACATGAGGTCCATGACTACCCTTTTCCATGATATGATTCACAAGGAGATTGAGGTTTACATGGATAATGTCCTTATCAAGTCCAGGAAGAGTTCGGATCACCTAGATGATTTATGGAAGTTCTTTGAAAGGTTGTGAAGGTATAACCTAAAGTTGAATCCAGCTAAATACACTTTTGGAGTTCCCGTGGGAAAATTAGTGGGTTTATTGTTAGCAGGAGGGGTATAGAGTTGGATCCTTCCAAAATCAAGGCAATCCAGGAATTAAGAAGGACGTAATGAGTTTCTTTAGAAGGCTCAATTACATCAGTCAGTTTATAGCTCAGTCGATGATAATCTGTGAACCCATATTCAAGTTACTAAAGAAGGATGCCGCCACAAGATGGACAGAAGAATGCCAAAAAGCTTTTGATAGGATCAAGGAATACTTGTCCAACCCGCCAATATTGGTTCCTACAGAGCCTGGGAAGCCATTGCTATTGTACCTATCTATTATGGATTGTGCATTTGGATGTGTGTTGGAATAGCATGATGATATAGAAAAGAAGGAGCAAGCCATTTACTACCTAAGAAAGAAGTTCACACCATAAGAAGCAAGATATATATTGTTGGAACGAACCTGTTGCGCGTTGACTTGAGTTGCGCAAAAGTTGAGGCACTACCTATCTGCATATACCACATACTTGATTTCACGAATGGAGCCACTTAAGTACATCTTCTAGAAATTGATGCCTACTGGAAAATTAGCGAAATGGCAGATTTTGTTAAACAAGTTTGATATTGTGTACATGACACAAAAAGACGCTAAGGAGCAAGCTTTGGCTGATCACCTAGCAGAAAATCCAGTAGATCAAGATTACCAACCACTCAAAACTTACTTTCCCATTGAAGAACTATTGTTCGTAGGAAAGGACATCTCGGAGTCATATGATGGGTGGAGAATATTCTTTGATGGATCATCAAAGCTTAAAGGAGTTTGAATTGGGGTAGTCTTAGTTTCAGAAATAGTTCAACATTATCCAATCTCAGTAAAGATTAGGTTTTCTTGTACGAACAACGTGGAAAAATATGAAGTTTGCATTCTCGAACTCAAAATGGTTGTAGACATGAATATCAAGGATCTATTGGTGATAGGAGATTTTGATTTGTAGGTTCATCAGGTACAAGGAGAATGGACCACTAAGAATGTCAAGATCCTTCCTTATGTGTAATGTGTGAAGGAGCTGAGGAAAAGATTCACGAAGATTAAGTTCAAACATGTCCCTCGAATTCAAAATGAGTTCGCCGATGCCCTGGCAATACTATTTTCAATGATCCAAAATCCAGATAAGAATTTCTTTGATCCCATTAAGGTGGAGATACACTATCAACTTGCATACTATTTCTATATAGATGAAGAACTGAATGGAAAACCGTGGCATTATGACATCAGAAGGTTGCTTGAAGTAGGAGAATATCTAAAAAGCGCCACCAGCAAGCAAAAGTGAACTTTGAGAAGGATAGCCAACCACTTCTTTCTCAATGTAGAAATCCTATATAGGAGGACTCCAGATTTGGGATTGATACGATGTGTCGATGCCACAGAAGCAACAAGGCTGTTAGAAGAAATACATGCAGGAACTTATGGACCCCACATGAATGGGTTCATACTAGCAAATAAGATTTTGAGAGCCGAATACTTCTAGATGACGATAGCAAAGAAGATTTTGAGAGCCGAATACTTTTATATGACCATGGAGAGGGAGAGCATCTGATACATGCAAAAATGTCATCAGTGTCAAGTTCATGGAGATTTTAAATAGGTTCAGCCAAACAAGCTCAATTTGATGGGTTCTACTTGGCCATTTGTTGCTTGGGGCATGGATGTTATCAGGCCTATAGAACCTCCTGCATCAAATGGACACTCTTTGATCCTGGTAGCTATTTACTATTTCACAAAATGGGTTGAAGCTTCAATGCACAAGGCAGTAACAAAGAAGGTGGTAGCAGATTTTGTTTGGAATAACATAGTCTGTCGATTTGAGATTCCAGAGTCCATTATAATAGAAAATGGGGCCAATTTTAGTAGAGATCTCATGAGAGAGACTTGTGAAAGTTTTAAGATCTCTCATCAAAATTCCACAGCATATCGGTCATAAATAAATAAAGCAGTTGAGGCCACGAATAAAAATATCAAGAGGATCTTGAGGAAGATAGTGGACAGTATTAGAGAATGGCACGAGAAGTTACCATATGCATTGCTCGGCTATCGCACCATGATCAGAACATCCACTGGGGTAACTCCTTACATGTTGGTTTATGGTGCAGAAGCAGTGATACCCGTAGAAGTGGAAATACCTTCCTTGAGAATCATCTAAGAAGTTGGTCTAGATGATACTGAATGGATTTGCATCAAGATTGAACAACTGATGCTCATTGATGAGAAGAGAATGAATACAGTCGGTGATAGTCAACTCTATCAAAATAGGATGATTAAGGTGTTTAACAAGAAAGTCAAGCCTCGATGATTCACGCCGGGACAGTTAGTATTGAAGAAGATAGTCCCTCACCAAGATGAAGCTAAAGGAAATTTGCGCCAAATTGGCAAGGTCCCTACATGGTTCACCGAGTACTCTTAGGAGGAGCAGTGATCCTCACCGAAATGGATGGCATAGTGAGCACGAAGTCGATTAATTCAGATGCTATCACGAAGTACTATATTTGAAGACATCAAATTAGTTGTTATTTTCTTGTACTTTTGCATTTTTCTATAATGTAATAGAACTACGTATGAGCCTGACTTCTTACGACGGATATGTAGGCAACCCATATAAGGTTCGATCTCCCTTAGAAAAAACAAAACATTATCCTTTTATGTATTTAGAACTATACTCGACCTGAATTTCCAGGGTGGGATACGTAGGCAATCCTCATATTTTACTCTTTTATTGTACTGAACTATGGCCTGACCTGATTCCACTTAGATACATAGGCAGCCTGAGTCAGGCCCGGTCATTGAATTATTTTACTTTACCTTGTACTTGAACTACGTTTTGACCTGATTCCACTTGGATAAGTAGGCAGCCTGAGTCAGGCTTGATCATTGCATTGCATATTTTTATTTCTCCCCTTGTACTTGAACTACGTTCTGACTTGATTCCACTTGTATATGTAGGTAGCTTGTATTAGGATCGATTTTTGCATCATATATTTTTACCTTTTCTACTCTCGAACTACGTATATACTTGATTTCCATTTAGGGATATGTAGGCAACCTAAAAAGTTTGGTCATACCCTAGGAAAAACCCCTCTTCTGCTCACAACATAGCCCCGGAGTACAAGAAATCCTACCCTTAGAATTACCTTAGCATCTTCAAAAGCCAGAGGAGCGTCATCCAAAGGAAAAAGCGAAGAGGATATACGATCGACAAATGGAGAGGCTTAACGGATTTCAGAATATGTCATAATCTAAATACAATAATGGATTAATATATAAATATATATATATATATATATACTCAATATATACATAATATATTTGCGAAAATATATATATATATACTTTTAAAATATTTTCCTACTTTTCCATCTACCAAGTCTCAGGGACTGGGAAGATTGAGCAGCCAAGGAAGTTTTGAAGGATTTTGATGACAAAGCCAGGATCCCCGAATCAACACCCCCTCCCAACTAAGAATTTTTCTTTGAGTGCAAGAAACATGAATCAAGGAAGACGATATCATGACAAGCTCCTGGACAATAATTGGAGACATTATGCAGATTATCACTACAACATGAGCCAACATATTCTCTGCCTACTCTATTTTTAAGGACATTTATACTGATCCTCATAAGCCCTAAAAGTTTCATTTGAAATTTTTGTAGGCATATCCAAGATTCAAATCGGAAGAATGAAGACAGAGGATCCTCATAGGATCATTAGAGTATTTTACTTCTTCCAATAAACTCCACTAATCGAAGCTCGTCACTTGACTGAATCAAAAAACTTTTCCAATCAAAGAATCACTATCTAATTACATCGAATAACTCCATCAATCGAAGAATGCCATCTAACTTCATCAAAGGTTCCACATCTCGAGGACTGTACATATGCAAATAAAGACAAAATCTTACATGTCGAGGACTATACATAAACAAGCAAAACCAAATCTTGTATTTCGAAGACTGTACATATGTAAGCAAAGTCAAATTATGCATTTTGATGATTGTATATAAGCAAGCAAAGCGACACTCTGCCAAATCGGAGGAGGTATATAAGCAAAGCGACTTTTTATCATATAAAAGGATGTAAGTGAGAAAAGCAACTCTCTATCGTATCGGAGGTTACACATAAGAAAAATGACACTCTTCCACATCAGAGAATGTACATATGCAAAGTGACGCTCTGTCGTATAGGAGAATAGTATTTCAGCAAGCAAAGCATGCTCTGCCAATCAAAGATTCGCACCATAGCAAAGCAGTATCAAAAACTCACTATCGTAGCTGTAAGAAATCCACTATAGTAGCAACATCAGATCCTAATAGCAACATCATTACAGAGTTCACTCTGAAGATTACCTTGCCATAAGGAGGATTTAACTTTTAGGAAATCCCCCTGCCAGTTGGAGACTTTTTACCCTTCAACAATCGCCCCGCCAGTCGGAGATTTTTACTTTTCAGTAATTACCCCGCCAACAGAGGCTTTTACTTTCTAGAAATTGCCCCACCAGTCGGAGGCTCCTACAGAATGGAGATTATAACACTAGTTATATTAACCACACTCTAATCTTTACATTACTATTTCAATTTATATTTTAAACCGCAGAAGGTAATTTTCACCCTTTTTACCTATTTTGCAGGACAACACATTACTACGTGGAAATTTTAAGCAGTGATTGAGGCATTCTTTGATGAGGAATACCAAACTCACAAGCTAGAGTTCAAGAATAGCACTCCGACTCCAATTCTTGCAATCAATCGTTCATACTTCCAAATAAAACTTATCTATTCTTATGAACGTCTTTATTCTTCTCTAATCCACCTTCCAACATCCACAGAATTTGATATTATACATTCGAGAGCCTACTCCCATCCAACAGTCAGACATTATCTTATAAAGATGTGAGACATACTTAAGTAGAGTCTCGTTTATGGTTGTATTGTGCACCACATTTATTACTAGGAGGCTACAAAGTATGCCGCATCCCGAAAAGGATCTCAATCATCTGGGAGTTCTTATCTATCTTTAACACTATGAATTTCTTTCTAAATAAACCAATGTTAACCATAAATCTCATACTGGGGAAAATTTTTAAGAATCGCCTCAAAATTTACTATAATCTTTCATTCCAGAACCCCAATTACCTTGATTTCTTAAGGATATGTAGCTAGCTCAATTTCGAGCATGGTCGTGCCACTCTCCATTTGTACCAAAGTATTCTTATCACCATCATAATTGATACCAGTTTCATCATAAAATCAAAACTGGGGCAAAATTTTGAGGACCTCTAAAAATTTTACCATTACTCTACTTTCGAACTACATCGACCTAATTCTCAAGAAACTCGAGATATGTAGGCAACTCAGAGATTAGGGTTCGATCGAATTCATAATCACTCTCATGCAGACTCTAGCTTCACATTCTACCTTCCAAGTGCATCTTTTCCAAAACCAATCTGATTTACCAGTCAAGACAAAATTGGCTAACGTCAACGTCTTTACCCAAAGACTCTTTCATTATCTTTGGTTTAAGAGGGCAAGTTGTTGACACCCAATTTTGGCTCTCTTTTTTCCTAAAATTAATTTTTTTTTTCTATACTTATGAGGTTTGGTGACTTTGCCAAATATCTTTCTTATTTTTTGAATTAGTTTTGATAAATTTGGTGCCAGTAATGATTTGGAAAATATTATTTCCATTACTTCCTATTATATATATATGTACAGTAACTACTAATGTAGTATCAATATATAGTAACTACTAATATCATATCTTATAAAATTGCTTGAAAATAATAATAATATATATATTTTTTTATATAAATTATTCTTTTCACTATTTTTCCAATAAAATATTAGAGTGTTAACTTTTATATCGAACTCTAAATAATTTTTTGCTATATTATTACATTACCCCATATTTATGGTGTCACTTTTTTTTTTTAATTACAAACTATAGTTACACGTACTAAATTATTTAAGGTATAATATATATCTTTAGTTGGGATGAAAGATAGCATCACTAAATTAATTAAGTGAAAAGGATTGGGGAAAAATTAGATTTTGTATAAACTAATTTATTTACCTGAACTTTGGCCAAATTAATTTTATTCTTAGTTAAAGTTTGCAGCCCATAAACATCTAACTCCCCGACCCAGCCCATTGTCTTTTTTCCCCTTCATCATCTCCATCAGCAAACAAATCGACAAACTTCATCCTAACCCACTGCTGCCCATCTCCCTCACCTAAAATCCATCAGATTTTGCAACGTAACTAGCAAGAAATTAGGTTGTCAGCATTAATCCCATCCCTTTGTCTATTTTCTTTGGCATTTCAAATTGTAAAAGTCTCACCTTCTCCACTATTAGCTTGGGAGAGAGGAGAAAATCTAAGGACAACCAGGATAAGGTCCATACCACTGGATTTTCAGCTCTCTATCTCTTTCAAATCAGCCTAACAAGGTAAATCCTTATCCTTACTACATCTCTTTTTAAGATCTGTGGATCGTCCCAGCCATAATTTTTGAAATTTGAATTTTGAATTCAATTTATAGCCTCGTTGAAAAGCTTATACTCTCCAAAATTTGCCTATAAAAGGGGGCTTTTTCCATCCCTTTGAGGGAAATAGTTGAAGGATGAAAAAAGAGTTCAAGGATAATCTCAAAGAATTCATCTTCTTTGTTCCCCAAGTTCTCTATTTTTTACTCTGTTTTTTTTCTTTTTGTCGAACTAATACCTCTCTCCATTACCTTTAACTATTCATACTCGTAGTCGGAGTAGCTAGATTGAAACTCAACGCTTAATGGCCTCAATCACTGTACCACACAAGGTAAATTCTATCCCGTCTTAATTATATTATGCTTAGCCTAGTAAATTCTTAACCTTGCGACTAGTCGGGCTGTGAGTCATTCTAGCCGGCTGATTTTGGGCATGAAAACTTGAAATAAAATCAATTTTTTCAGCTTTCTGATTTACTCACATTAGATTGTATGTTCATAAGAGTGTCTGCAACTTGCGATTCAGCTCGAGTAAACTCTATATGGTTTGAGGTTTTAATGTATCGCGATAACCTATATAAAATGGTTGTGATGTCAGTTGGATTATTTGTAATTTGTTGTTTTTAACTATTTTTTGCACCCGACCGTGCATTTACAAGGCACTGGAAGCCTATAAATCAAGTAAGTATGATTGCCCATCATGGAATCGTTGTAAGTGATAGTTAGTGTTTAATAATGGAATCAATTGTCTCTTTATATCCTGGTCTAGTTGTACACTTGGATGGATATTTTTTTTGAAAATTCTAACTCAACATGAAACGGGTTATACAAGCATTAAGTTGTGAAAAGTATTTCACTGTATATTGAAGTTCTCTGTTTTTTGTTAGATTTCATACAAGTATTAACTTGAGTATTAAAAATGATTAGAGAAGCTTGAGAACTCACTGTGAAGATAGTTTTTAGCTAGTTTGAGTAGCTTTCTCATTGGCTAAGCATGTACCCTCTTGTGTTCACTTAGTATAGGTAATTGGTTTAAATAATGACATTAGTTAGGCTCTAGAGTTAAGGTAAAAAACCTGGAGCTTTTAACTTTCGAAGATTGTATTAGTTGCTTAAAGGTTAGTACATTTTAATCACTTACTAATTTATTTAAGTTAGTCAAATGATTTGGTGTTTTCTTATGATAAGGGATTGAGCTACTTAAAAGTGTTTTAAACTATTTTGTAATAGTAAAATATGCTGATTTTTAGACATAAATACATGTTCTCCACAATTAATTAATCGATACAGGGTATGATCTTAACTCGGTGGTGTAGACATCTTTCATTCCTTTTTCTTAAAACACCTTACCATATATAGCTTGGAAGGTTTATGGTTAATGATTTAGTTCAACTGAACCTTCATCAAATTGAGGTTTAAGTATGGATTGATTGCCTTCTACGGAATAGTTATAATAATGTTGTTTTCATTGTTTAGCTTGTTTCGCACCAGTTGTGTATTTACGAATTTTTGGCTGCCTAGTTCTTCATAAAAAAGGATGTTCCAAAGGGTTTCAAAAACTCAAGTATGTCCAGTTTTCTTAGTATAGTATCCATGTGGTCTACTAGCTCGAAATAATTTTATAAAGTTTATTTTTTAAATGTGTTAGTTGTCTATTAACTTTAGCTTTAACAGCATGATTAGCCGTCTATTTGGGACAATTTTAATGTCTAATATGGATGTTTTCTTGTGAACATTGCAGCAGTTGTAGTTGCTTATCTGTTTGGTTACACTCCCAAGACATTTTCACCCTTCGACTTAGCATGAAAAAAGTTTCAAAGGTCTTAAACTTTGAGGAAGCGTCAACCATTTCTCTTGAAGATCATTACATATTTGTTTGAGTGCTTGTATAAAACATTTATCAGTTAGATGAGGCTATTTGGTATGAGACGATGTGAAATTATCATCCTTTTTGCTTAATAGTCCTCAATAAGTTTTTCACTACTACATTTTTTTTGCTTCTCAAAATTATATTTATGTACTGGAGCTTGTAAATGATGTCATCACTAGTAACCAGTTTGTAAGTTTTTTTTTTTCATGAGATATTTTAGTTCAGATGTTGAGTTCTCTGTTTGTCGAGTAGACTAGCTTTCCCTTTTCTCTTTAGACTTAGCAACTTTATTCCTAGTAATTTAGAATACTTGAGAGTAATTTTCAGGAGTTTGCATATGTTATGTTTTGTAATATCATAATAAAGTATTTCGTGAATATTTTTGTGTTCCTAACTATTTGATGCATCTTTGTCACGATCCAATTTCTAAGTCATAATAGTACCTACTACGTCCCACCAGTAGGTAAGCTAAATCGTAGCCCGGAATGACAAGTAATGGGCTAAATGGTGGAAGATAAAGAAATTACCGAAAAATAACATACACATAGATAAAATAGGGAGAGAGCAAAAGAATATCCCAAGACCTAGTAAGATCGATACAAGAGACACTAACCAAAAGAATAAGAATTCTAGAAGTATCAATATACAAATATCTCTAATGTAAAGACTGCCCAAAATAAAGGAAGGAGAGGGAATCAGCTCCAGCTTCGAAAGCTCACCCTATCTCCTGATCCTGTAAGCAAGCTAGCTGGAATGTCAACGACGTCGGCTAGTACTCGGATCTGTACCAGAAAAGATGCAGAAGTGTAGTATGAGTACCAAAACAATGGGTACTCAGTAGACATCATCGGCCGACTGAGCTAAATCATAATAAAACTATAATAAAATGCGAGGATGTAAAATAAGTCAAGGGAAAGGGGCAAACATGAGAACATGCTCTGACATAGGTAAATAAATAAAGAAGCACGCGATACCAAAATTAAAGTAGCTACTACCACCCAACTAGGCCCCCATAAGCCTAGAGGGTACAAACACGAAAAGACTACTCTAAATGAACCCCCACAAGCCTGATGGATGCAATCAAGGAATATACCACTACCATACTTATGAACCCTCCCATACCAAAACTCACTGGACTTGAACCAGTACCATAATACCATGAAATAACCCACAAGGATGGGACTTGAACCGGATTTCCCTCCTCATAACTCACCATAAGTGTCGGGCTCGAACCGATAATTTAGTGTCATAAATAGATAGAGTATGTCGGACTCAAATCGTCCTTTAAAGGCCATAAACCAATAGAATATGTCAGACTAAAACTGATCCTTAAATTCCATAAATCAATAGAATATGCCGAACTCAAACCGGTCTTTAAATGTCATAAATCAATAGAATATGCTGAACTCGAATCGGTCTTTAAATAAGCTCAAGATCATTAACCTAGTCCCGAACTAGGTATATGCTATGTAGTCTAAGGCTCAAGATTAAGGATAATGTCATGAAAGAAGGCCTCCTAAGTCTACAAGGAGCTAAGTGCGATATCACAACCCCAAAGCATCAATAATGGGTCGATTCTACCTCTGAAACGACCCTCAAATCGGCCAAATAATCCAACTTTTACTAACTAAGCAACTAACTATAAATTCCAACCCAAAACTAGTATAATATCATACTAATACCATAATTAAGCTCAATCTATAAGTACGGTAAGCCTAGCCTACCTGCATGCCGAAAAAAGCTCGATAAAGTCCGGTATAGTAGGGCCTTTCCCTTCAGAGAAGCCTCCACACGATGCCACGCTATCAAAATAACAATCTAATCATCAATACGAGAACAATAATACCTATATTGCATATAAATGTACTGGGCTCAAAATCGAGCCAAAAATCCCATGTGGGGCTCGCTTACAAAATCACAAGTTTGAAATCGTTAAAACGTTCCTCAAGGCTCAAGGATTATTTACCCTCAATAATGGATAAATTTCGAGCACAATAACATTCAAAATCTACCCATCAATGAACTAGGGTTATAACTTTAAAACGGGGAATTACCTATAGATTAATGAAAACTTACGATAATATTTGATGAGTAAACGTTCCCATGCACTCTTAAACTCACGTATCAACTCTCTCACTCTCTTAGCTCTTTAGGGCATTTAATGGTGTTTGGAACTTGTGGAAAATGAAGAAAAGCAGGTTTTGGCATTTATATATTATGCCAGGGGTCATTTGATCGTGAACGCGGGGACCCCATCGCGAACGCGACCCTGGACCAGGAGGACCCTTCGCGAATGTGGCCGGTCGACCGCGAAGGCGAAGGACAAAGTTGAGCCGGCCAGGCCGACTTACCCTTCGCGAACGCGAAGGTAAGCTCGCAAACATGATGGCCTAAAGTATTGGCCTTCGCGAATGCGAAGGTCATTCTTGGCCTGCACCAGCTGATGTTGCATCAACTGGACTTGGCAATTGCCAAGTTTCCAATCGGGTCCTCGGGATTCGTTTGGAATTTCGTGAATGTAAATGAACTATGCTACCCTATCAAATTCGACATTTCAGACTCAATAGCACAATCAAAATTTCCATCCGGGGTTATTAGATGAAATATAGGTCCCACACCAAAATGGCCTTTTTAATCAATTTCTACCCAATAGCCCAAAATGAGTCTGGAAGCCTCGAGACCTGAACCAAACGTCTCCTAACCTAAAATAAACATTACGGAGCTGATGGAACTGTCAGAATTGAAATACGAGGCCATCTACCTGATGTTTAGGTCCGGTAACTAAATTTGAAAAACGTCGATTCCAAAACAGGGAAATGGCTCTAAAAACCAAACAAACTCCGGTAACCAAACTATCAGTTCCACTTTATGACTTGGGGAAGATATAGAAAAGTTCTAAATGCCAAAATAATGTGAAGAAGTAGTAAATGACCTGGAGGGTCATTACAACATCCACTACTAAAAAGACTTTCGTCCGCAAAAGTAAAAGATCAAGAAGTACCTGAAGGCTCGAACAGGTGGGGATACTGGGTCTGCATATCACTCTCAACCTCCCAAGTAGCCTCCTCAACTGGATGGTGCCTCTACTAGACCTTAACTACCGGAATCTCTTTAGAGCACAACCGCCTGATATCCCTGGCTAAAATAAGAACTGGTTCCTCTACTAATGTCAACCTCTCATCCAGCTGAACCGAGTCCCATCGAAGCACGTGAGAATCATACAAGATGTAATGCAGCAATATAAAGACATGGAAAACTAGATGAACAACTAAGAAATTCGGGGGCCAACTCGTAAGCTACCTCTCTAACTGTCCAAAGTATCTCGAATGGACCAATATATCGAGGGTTGAGCTTACCCTTCCTCCCGAACCTCATCACGCCCTTCATGGGAGATACTTGGTGGAAAAATTGATTACCAACCCCAAATCTCAAGGCACAAATTCTACGATCATCATAACTCTTCTGCCTACTCTGAGTTGCTCTCAACCTAACCTTAATCACCCACACCCTACCCAAGGACTCACAAAGTATGTCTGTGCCAAGCGGGCTAATCTCTAAAGTCTCAAACCAGCCAATTGGAGATCGACAATGCCTACCATATAGTTCCTCAAATGGTGCCATCTCAATGCTTGAATGGTAGTTATTATTATAAGCGAACTCTACTAAGGTTAAGTACTGCTCTCACTGACCTCCAAAGTCTATCATACGTGCATGAAGCATATCCTCAAGAACCTGAATGGTCTTCTCCAACTGGCCATCAGTCTGAGAATGGCATACCGTGCTAAGGTCAATTTGAGTAACCAACTCCTCCTGACAAGTCCTCCAGAAGCTAGAAGTAAACACTGAGCCTCTATTAGAAATAATGGACACGGGTACTCCATGAAGGTGAACTATCTCTCGAATGTAGATACGGGCTAACCTCTCGGCACTGCAGAAAATTTGAATCAGGATAAAATGAGCTGACTTAGTCAATCGATCTATGATGACCCAAATATTGTCAGAACCACACGAAGAACGAGGTAGACCAGTCACGAAGTCTCTAGTAATTCACTCCTGCTTCCACTCGGGAATAGGTAGCCTCTGAAGCAATCCACCTAGTCATTGATGCTCGGCCTTTACCTGCTGACAACAAAGGCAACGAGCTACAAAGTCCGCAACATCTCTTTTCATGCCACTCCACTAGTAAAGCTACCTCAAATCTCTATACATCTTGGTTGTCTAGGGTGAATAAAATATCTGGAGCTATGAACCTCCCATAATATCAACTAAATCAAGTCTCCAACCCTCGGAACACAAATGCGATCATCAAACCTCAGAATGCCCTCTAAATATAAGGTAGCCCGACTGGACTCACCCCTCACCACCTGATTATGGATGTCTCAAAGTCTACTATCCTCAAACTGGCGACTCCGAATCTGCTCAAATAAGGTAGATCTAGCCTTAACACTTGCAAGGATCCTCCTGGAGTCCAAAAGATCGATCCAAACGAACAAGTTGGCTAAGAACTAAACATCCAAAGCCAACGGCCTCTCTGAAGTTGAAATAAAAGCCAGACTACCCATACTCACCGCCTTCTGTCTCAAGGCGTCCGCCACCATGTTCGTCTTGCTCAGATAGTATAGGATAGAGATATCATAGTCTTTCAGCAATTCAACCCATCTACACTGTCTAGAATTAAGCTCTTTATGAGTTATAAGGTGTTGAAGACTACGATGGTCGGTGTAGATCTTATAATAAACACCGTACAAGTAGTTCCTCCAAATCTTGAGTGCAAAAATTACCGCCGCCAACTCTAAATCATGTATGGGGTAGTTGCGCTTATGAACCTTAAGCTACCTCGATGCGTAAGTAATAACTTGTACTGCTGCATCAGAACATAACCCAAACCAATACTAGATACATCACAATAAACTGTAAACCCCTCGCCCTCAACAAAAAGAGTCAAAATCGGAGCTGAACTGAGCAAGCTCTTGAGCTTCAGAAAGCTCAACTCACAATCCTCGAACCACTAAAATGGAACCTCCTTCCTAGTTAGTCGGGTCATAGGCTATGCAATATACGTAAAACCCTCAACAAATCATTGGTAGTAACCTGCAAAGCCAATAAAGCTACGAACCTCAGTCAGAGATATAGGTCTAGCCCAATCACGAATAGGCTCAATCTTCACTGGATCCACCATAATCCCATCTTTATACACCACAAGCCCTAGGAATGTAATAGAATAGAGACAAAACTCGCACTTTAAGAATTTTGCAAAAAGCCTATGATCTTTCAAAGTCTAGAGCACAATCCTCAAATGTTGCTCGTGCTCTTCCCTGCTCCTCAATTACACAAGGATGTCATTAATGAAGAAAATCACAAAGGAATCAAGATAGGGCCTGAACACGCTGTTCATCAGATCCATGAATGCTGCTAGGGCATTAGTCAACCCATACAACATCACTAAGAACTCATAATGGGTGAATCGAGTCCTGAAGGCTGTCTTAGGGATGTCCTCAGCCCGAATCCTCAACTGATGGTAGCCTGATCTCAAGTCAATCTTAGAGAACACTGTCGCACCCTGAAGCAGGTCAAATAAATCATTAATGTGAGGCATAGGATACTTATTCTTCACTGTCACCTTATTCAACTGCCTGTAGTCAATACACATATACATAGAGCCATTTTTTTCATGAACAAGACAAAAACACCCCAAGGCGATACATTAGGCTGAATGAAATCCTTACCCAAAAGATCCTGAAGCTGAGAATTCAGCTTCTTAAGCTTTGCACGAGCCATGCGGTAAGGTTCCATAGAAATAGGTCAGGTTCCTGGCTCAAGATCAATAGATAACTCAATATCACACTCAGGAGGAAGGCCAGGCAGGTCGGTAGGGAAATCAATCGATGAGCTTATGAACAATAAGAACAGAATCAAGTGAGGGACTCTCAGTACAAACATCACGAACATAAGCGAGGTAAAACTCGCAACCCCTCGACACCAATATCCTATCCCAAACATAAGAAATAATCCCCGTCGGTGCGCGGCTAAAAGTACCCTGCCATACAACTGGGGGTATGCCAGACATGGCTAAGGTGACGGTCTTGGCAGAGCAATCCAAGACTGCATGATAAGGGGATAACTAGTCCATGTACAGAATCACATCAAAGTCCACCATATTTAACATAATAAGATCGGCCCGAGTATTAAACTCTTGAATAGTCACAACACATGATCTATAAATTTTATCCACTACTAAAGAATCACCCACGGGAGTAGACACACATAATGGCATAGATAAAGGCTCCCAAGACAACTCTAACCGTGGTGCATAATAAGCAAAAACATACGAATAAGTGGATCTCAGATCAGACAAAGCAATAGCTGGCCAACGGCACACTGATATCGTACCTATAATAACAGCATCTGAATACTCTACCTTCGGTCTACCAGGTAAAATATATAAATAACCTCGCTCACCAGCTGGCTAGGCATCTGACCTACCACCCATCCTACCTGCCTAAGAACCTCCTCAAGAACCCTGGGGACCACCCTTAAGACACTGAGCACCACCCCTAACTGGAGGCAGCACTGATCTGATCGGTGGAACACTCTGTGCTACAGGCTGAATCATCCCGCGTTGGGGACACTCTCTAGAGAAATGGCTAAATATTCTATAAGTATAGAAAAACCCCAAAACACCACTTGGTCTAGAAGATCCAGCTGACCCAAAATAGCCACCACAGCTAAAAGACCTAGAATGTGCACCACTCGGAGACTTGCCACTGCCCTGGCCATAAGAATCACTGAAGTTAGATCGATGTCCATCAGAAATCTGAAGTGATGCTTGAGCAGGCCTACTGGACTGACCCTAGTACTAATATGATAGACGTGGAGGGTACCTACCCCAAGAACCTCTACCTCTGAACTGTGAGCCATCACGGATCCCATTGAAACTACCCTGATAGAGTGGCCTCTTATCGCTGCCACCTTGGGCCTCGCGATGCATCTACTCCATAGGCTAAGCATGATCACAAACATCTACTAAAGATCTACCTGTAACAACCAAACTCTGAGTGGCCATGCAAATAGGAAGCCTCAATCCTCTAACAAAATAACGAATATGCTCATACTCGGTAGGAAAGATCACAGTAGCATGTCTGTCCAACTCGTGGAACCGCGCCTCATACTCAAGAACCATCATAGAACCCTTCTATAACCCTGTAAACTAATCTCTCAAGTGCTCACAACGATTGTGGGGCATACACTTCTCCAAGAAGACCTCAGAGATTTGAGTCCATGACAAAGGGGGAGATCCAGTTGGTTTGGAATCAAGAAAACCTCTCCACCAATGTCTAGCAGCCAAGTCCAACTAAAAAGTAGTGTAATCAACCCCACGAGACTCAACTAGGCCCAAATTACAGAGCCTAACCTCACAAGCAGCCAGAAACTCAAATGCATCCTCGCCTGGAGCCCCTGTAAACCTCGGAGGAGTCAATCTTAAA
Source organism: Capsicum rhomboideum (assembly GCA_031232105.1). Lineage (NCBI taxonomy): Eukaryota > Viridiplantae > Streptophyta > Magnoliopsida > Solanales > Solanaceae > Capsicum > Capsicum rhomboideum. The sequence goes on along the minus strand of CP124716.1, from coordinate 54,449,748 downwards.
ATTGTACCTAATATCTTTTGCTCCTCAACAGACATAGCAAGCTGGGGGAACCTGAACTCTGGGTGCCGTAGCTACAGGTTGCGCCCCTACATCTATACCACTCTGATTCGCAGACTGTGTACCATTAGATGGTGTACCACCAACTAATCCCAATAACTAGATCAAGGCATCTCTAAGCAATGATGAAGAAATAAACCCCGGTGGAGCCTAGGCTACCCTGTGAACAAACCTGTACCTCGGGAGCAATATCTGGATATGGAAAAGGTTCTTTATCCCGACCCTTGGTTGAGGCTGCAACTCTAGCCTGGTTGCGACTTTTGGGTCAGCCACGACCTCTAGCAGGTGCCCTAGCAGTGGGCTTGGGGTCACCATCACCCGTCGTCGAAGCTCGCATCCTAGCCATCTGTGAAAGAGAGAAATAATGAGAACCTTAGAAACCAACACAGACTCAACGCACGAAATGAATGAAGAAAGTGAAGTCATCCTAAGAATTTCCTATAACCTCCTGAAGATAAGATATAGACGTCATCATTCTGATTCGTGGGACTCTACTAGACACTTGCTTTTGTACGAACAATACTAGTAAACCTAGGTGCTCTGATACTAATTTTTCACGACCCAATTTCTAAGTCATTATGGCACCTACTATATCCCACCAGTAGGTAAGCCAAACCATAACCCAAAACGACAAGTAATAGGCTAAATGGCAGAAGATAAAGAAATTATCAAAAAATAACATACATATAGATAAAATAGGGAGGGAGCAAAAGAATATCCCACGATCTAGTAAGGTCGTTACAAGAGCCACGAACCAAAAGAATAAGAGTACTAGTAGTATCAATATACAAATAGTCTCAAATGTAAAGACTATCCAAAATAAAGGAAGGAGAATGGATCGACTCCATCTCCGAAAGCTCCCCCTATCTCCAAATCTTATAAGAAAGCTGGCTGGAATGTCAAAGACGTCGGCTAATACTCAGATCTACATTAGAAAAGATGCAGAAGTGTAGTATGAGTACCAAAACAATAGGTACTCAGTAAACATCATCGACCGACTGAGCTAAATCATAATAAAAGTATAATAAAATGTGAGGATGTAAAATAAGTCAAGGGAAAGGGGCAAACCTGAGAACATGCTCTGACATAGGTAAATAAATAAAGAAGCATGTGATACTGAAATTAAGGTAGCTAATACAACCCAAGTAGGCCCCCATAAGCCTAGAGGGTACAAACAAGAGAAGACTAATCCAAACAAAACCCCATAAGCCCGATGGATGAAATCAAGTAATATACCTCTACCATACTTATGAACCCTTTTGTACCACAACTCACCAAACTCGAACCGGTACCATATACCATGAAACAACCTATAAACATCAGACTTGAACCGTATTTCCCTTATCATAACTCACCATAAGTGCCGAGCTCAAATCGGTAATTTAGTACCATAAATAGACAGAGTATGCCGGACTCGAACAGGTCTTTAAAGTCCATAACTAAATAGAATATACCGGACTCGAACCGGTCTTTAAATGCCAAAAATCAATAGAATATGTCAGAGTCGAATCGGTCTTTAAATGTCATAAATCAGTAGAATATGTCGGGCTCGAACCGGTCTTTAAATAAGCTCAAGATCATTAACCTAGCCCCAAACTAGGTATATGCTATGTAGTCTAAGGGGTCGTTTGGTAGGGTGTATAAAAATAGTGCAAGATATGGTGTATTAGTAATGCTTGCATTAGTAATGTTTGTGTTAGTTATGCTTGCATTAGTTATGCATGCATTTTTCTTATGTAGTGTTTGGTTTGGTGCATTAAAAATAATATGAATTGCATAATTTTTAAAAAAAAATTCACAAAAATACCTTCCATAAATATAGTGGAAAAGATTTTGAGGGACAATTGTGACTTTAATCATACTAATGCATGCATTAGAATCCATTGCATTACTAATACCATGGATTCCTATGCATTAGTAACACACTCTTTAATACCAAATAGAGTGTATAGCTAATGCAAGCATTGGTAATACATAGGATGAAAAACTATACCAAACAAGGTATTAGTAATACACAAAGCTAATGCATGTATTATTTTTCTTAATACACTCTACCAAACGACACCTAAGGCTCAAGATTAAGGATAAAGTCTCAAAAGAAGGCCTCCTAAGTCTACAAGAAGCTAAGTGTGATATCACAACCCCTTTGCGAACGCGACCCTGGACCAGAAGGACCCTTTGCGAATGAGGCCAGTCGATCGAGAATGCGAAGGACAAATCTGAGTCGGCCAGGTCAGCTTACCCTTCGCGAACGTGAAGGCTAGCTCGCAAAAGCGATGACCTAAAGGTTTGGCCGTTGGAAACGTATCCAAGACCTCATTTACGTGAAGTCCATTCTTTACCTGCATCAGTTGGACTTGGTAATTGTCAAGTTTCCAATCGGGCCCTCGGGATTCGTTCGGAATCTAGTGAATGAAAACAAACTATGCTATCCTATCAAATTTAACATTACAGACTCAACGACGCAATCAAAATTTCCATTCGGGGTCATTTCGATGAAATATGGGTCTCACTCCCAAATGGCCATTTTAATCAATTTCTACCCAATAGCCCAAAATGAGTTCGGAAGCCTCAGGATCGGAACCAAAGGTCCCCCTAACCTAAAATCAATATTTTGGATCTGATGGAACTGTTAGAATTGGCATACAAGGCCATCTACCAGATGTTTAGGCCTGGTTGTCAAATTTGAAAAACGCAGATTTCAAAACAAGAAAATGGCTCTAAAAACCAAACGAATTGCCCGGTAATCGAACTATCAGTTCCACCAAGTCATAAATGACTTGGGGTAGCTATGGTAAAGTTCTAAATTCCAAAATAATATGGAGAAGTAGGAAATGACCCGGAGGGTCATTACAATCTCATGGACTATTTTGCTTTTTTATTTGTGCTGATTACCTCTTTGGTTCTCAAATAATGGACCTTGAGGTCATTGATCGAGAATAAATTATGTCGAAGATGTATGTGAGGCAACTTTCAGATTATGTTTTAAACCATGGGTGTGGCTGAATTTTTTTTAAAAAAAAACGTCTAAGTCATTTTGATCATGTCTTATGGTTGTCTTCCTCATGTAGTGACTGTCTTTGTGTATGCATCATTAAGTCAAAGATTCATGCAATATTTGAACTACTTAACAAAAAATAAGAAACTAATTGGTCTTGTAAGATATTTAAAATTCATAAACTATGTAGCTATATTCGCCACTTAATTTTTAGTTCAATAAGGTACGAACCAGTCCTCTTATTTCACCTTCGTCTCCTCCTTTCCTTTTCTGTTTTGGCTTATGTGACTACGCAATATACATGGTTTTCAAGCTATATTGTGGTGCTGCTGTTTGTTCTCTACCAAATCGAATATAATATGGTTCTATCTTAATTTATTTCAACTTATGGTTTTCCGTATGAGTGTTTTTTTTAGACTAAAGATTCATTAATGAAGTCCTCACTAAGTTCAGCCTAAAGAACTTATTAGAAGCTTGACTAAGTTGGTTACAAAATATATTCTGATTAGTTTTGAATCCCTTTTCTTGTGTGTATTGATTTTTCTACTAATATGGAGTGATGTTTGAAAATGCAAAGGAAATGGTTGTTTTGAATGACTAGATTCAGCCTCTACAAATGTGGGTGCATATGTTTAGGATTGGCAGTGCTTCCTAAGGTTTTCGGCTAATTTGAATAGTCCAGTAAGTGGTCACTATTTTGATTTTTGGTCATGAGCTTTTAAGAGGTTTAGTTTTATTCATGTATGTGTTTATGGGTAAGGGTCAAATGCAGTTCTTCTTGAATTAAAATTGCTAGAAATCTTATTAGTTTATTTATTTATTGCTTCCTCACACACGCACACTAGGATTAGGCATAGTTTGTTGAGTTAATAAACGTTGTTTAAAGGAGAATATAAGTCTTGATTATTATTACCTTTTTTTTTCTACTTTCCAGATCTTGTATGTAATTATAGATCTTAGATCTTAGAAGTATTTTCTTACAATTGTTCAAAGGTATGACTTGGGTGTTTGTACATTTAATTGTTCCAGCACTAGGTAATAGTTTAAGTTTCAATATTTGAGTGTTTACGTGCTTTCATTGATCTATTCTTATAATTAGCTCTGTTTCTAATCCTTATCTTTTTTTGCCTCATGTACACTCGGGAATTGAAGTTTCAGTCGAAATTCATTTTGACCCAAATATCGGGTCAACCGCTATAGTATCATCGACCTTCTGGGTCTAAATCGCTAGGAGCCAGTTCTTTCGATAGGAATTTATAGTTTCTTATTCTTTACCTTCCTCATTACTTTATTATTCTTATTTATTTCACTAACCCTGTATCATTTTGAATATGTATTTTTTATGTGTTGCTTGATTGAAATTGATTAAAGTTTGTTTTATTTAGTTAAAATTATCTAGAATTAGTTTTCCTCGGCTAATCTCTTGTTATTCAACGTTTATAAGATTTAATAATAAATCAAACCTTTTTAAAATAAAAGAAGCGTGCAAGGCCAAACGAAAAATACTTTTTAAAATATTAATTAATAGTTTTAGTTGAATTAACAAGAGCTTTCAAATAATTAGTCCAAACGTTTTCTCTTTCCTCTATATTTATGTACTAACATTGGTTTTTTTTGAGAATTTAGACTTTTCAAAACACAAGATATATATACATACGCTACCATATGTAAGGTATATTACTATTATTATTATTTATACTTTATTTCAATTATATATTTATGCATGTGTATTTTACTATTACATTTATTTTATATACTTTCATCTATTAAATTTTTTTACAAAATGAACGTTTGCATGATCTCTTATATTTTAAATATATATAAATATATTTTTCTCTCTAGTTAATATATTTATATGTTTTCACACCCATTTTATACATCTTACTTTACAGTGAACATATTTATATAAATAATATATCTCAAATTGAATAAAGCCTTAAGCACATACATTTTTACAATATCATAAAAACTCCTATATATTTTGGTACGTATATTTGATATCTTATGATAAAAATATTATTATTAAATTTTCTATATTTTGAGCTATATATTTATGTATGTATACTTTATGATAGTTATGTATTACATTTTCCGTATATTGTAGGCATATGTTTATATACCTTGTGCGTTTTCTTTCCTTAAATTTAATAAATATTTTATGTAGTAATCACCATTTTAAGCAAATAATAAGAAAATAATTTCTCAAATGTTTTTCTAAAAAACTAAGTTTAAGGACTATCTTCGGATAGGCTCTGAGGGGGGGTGCTTAACACTTTCTCCTCGAGTAACCAAAACCCTTACCCGGAATCTCATTTCCAAAAGTCCAAAACGGAGTTTTACAACACAAAAAATGGTTTTCTCTTATTTTTTCTAAAATTTAGGTGACGACTCTAAACCCTTTCAAAACTAGGTAGAAGAACCGGACATTGCAAATGTATTTTGACCAGTTCAAAATAAGGATGCGACACCCACAACCCTAGTTGTGGGGTTCTTAGCCACACAGTTCTTGAGAAGAAGAAAGAAATATATTTCATAATTAGAAGAGAAATTCTTTCAAAGGTGAAATCCAAGACTTTAATCGTTGACAAAAACCAAAGTTAAAGCTTCAAAACCCAAACTTTCAACCCTCAAAAGAAAAATAATGAAGTTTCAACACAATATGAGAGATTTCTATTCTAAACCATAAAATAGGTATTTATAGGCTTTAGGGAAATTTAAATCCAAATTTGAATCAGATCTGACCACCTAGCATCTGAAGTCTGACCTGACAATTTGTCACACATGTGATGGTTCGTCACATAACACAGCTTACAGTTATATTCTATTTAGCCTTGATAGCTTGGTGTAACGGTCCATCACAGGTCTGACAATTCATCAGCCAAGTTGTCACACTACTTCCTTCGAGGTAAATATTCTCTCTAAAGAAAGGGGAGAGAGGACGTCGATTCTGATGGACTAACCGCAGTTGATCTTTACCCTTGGAGTGGCACCATCGTCAACCACGAAGTTATAAAGATCGATAGAACGAGTCCTGGGATTGGAGGATCTATCTCTGCAGGAATGTATACTGCCATTAATTTTAAAGTTAGGCCTATAAGGATTCATCGAGTCCACTAAGAGTTCTATTTCATTTAGACGCACTGCCAGAGGAGTAAAAAGTCCTCCCGCCAGGAGGATAAAGAATGTGGCAGTCCCATCACCACCGACAAGACCAAAACATGTATCGCATTTAGCAAGATCATCAATAGTAGGAGGTGTGGTTTTAATACTTTCAATAGCAACTTTGGTAGAAATAGAGACAACTGAAGACATGGCTGAAAAAGGTGGGATTTCTCTTTTAAAGAACAAAGAGCGAGTTTTGATTATCGAGAAATAAGCAAGGAGGACATGAGGAGATCTTGATAAAGGAGTAAAAGGGATATTGTCAGCCGAAAAGACATTTTTAAAAGTAAACTGATGACACTTAGGTTTTTCTAAAATCTCTCTAGTTGCATATGATGGATACACGTGTCGGTAAGTATTTAATAAAGCAATTTGAGGCACACTAAGGGTATGGTAGTGAATCGAGTTTCCCACCTAAAGAAGTTGAAAAGATCGAATTCTCCTACTTCTCAAAGTTGCATATCTTAACCTCCCAGAAGCAGATGGACTATTTGTATAGGGTAAAACTTACTTAGAGACACGTGTACCATGAGGAGAAGAATGGTGAAGATTTGGCATGAGAACGAGTGTAGAAGCCTCGAGAAGACTCTCTCAAAGTTAATGACAGCAGAAGTGCCTTTTTGTAAGGGATAAAAACTCAGTGGATCACCATCCCAAGTGGAATGGTAGAAGGGAAAAATAGGAGACAAATTTTTCAGGTTGGTCGGGTACATAGACGAACTCATACGGGGTTGGGTAGCTTAGGAATATTAGCTTGCTCACCAACGTATCGAACATGTGGCACATTGGCAAAGGTTTCAGTCCTTTAGGTCTCTGGTGTCGAATTCCAATTGGTCAAGGTGTAATGTTGTAACCTATAAATAGTTGTCCCTCCTCACTTGTAAAGATCATCTGTTCACTCTCTTGCTCAATACAACAGTTTACTTGGTCCCTAAGTATTTTTCATTCTTTACTCTCTCTATTTTTGTGATAGTCTTACACTGTCAGCGGCTCAAAAAACTTGGACTTGATCTAAAATATGCTAATATTCGTAGCGGGCTTGCCTAGATTTGTTTGCTTTACTTAAAATTTTTTGCTTACATAATACTTGTTGATTTCCATTGTCATCTAGTAATCAAACCAGTAGTAAATCGGATTAAAAATAAGGTTAAATCATAACGTGTACTCTTGACTCACTTTCAGATTCAATTGTGCCAAATCTGTGGTAAACATATATTATTTTAGATAATGGTAATTTATTGAAAAAAATTATTTAAGGTACAAAATAAATTATTGAAAAAAATTATTTAAGGTACAAAATAGTTAAGGATACACTTCTAAATAAGGTATGATACACTACTAAATACAATTTTTAAATAAGGTAGGATACATACTAAATATTTATCTAGGGTCTACAAAAGGAATAATATGTATAAGTGATTTTCAAGGGTTTTTCGAATCTGGGCCAAACTAATACATAAAAGTTGGCCCAAAATTGTGTACTGCACCAAGTACTGCAACAGAAGAAAACATCAGTGAGATAAAATAGGTAAACCAACCCGGTCACCTGAACCAATCCAGCATTATATCAAGATCCCCCCTTAAGTTGAAAGGTACAAACAGACACCCAACTTTCCTAAAACACTATGATAAAGAGGAGACCCATTACTTATGATTGCTCGTGAAGTCCCAAACTTAGAGAAAATATTCTTTTTCATGAACTCAGCCACACTCTTACCCTTATTGTCTTCCAAAGCTACAACTTCCACCCATTTCGATACATAATATTCTGCCACCAATATATAATTTTGCCCATAAGAACTCACTAATGAGCCCATGAAGTCGATGCCCTACCTATGGAATAATTCAACTTCCAGAACTGTGGAGATAGGTAATTCCTACTTTTGAGAGATATATCCTTGTCGTTGGCATTGATGACATTCCTTGAAAAAGTCTTGGGCATCTCTGTGGATGGTGGGCTAATAGTACCCATATTACAATAGCTTTCGGGTTGTACGATTAGCAGCATGATGTCCCCCTACTGGGGAAGAATAAAAATCCTGCAAAATGCTCAACATCTCTAATTTTGGTATACATCTACTTATTATATAGTCAGGACATAGACAGAATAGATATGGCTCATCCCAAAATTATTTGCTCACATCATAGAGAAACTTTTTTCTCTAATAAAAAGTCAGCTTTTCTGGCATCATATCGCTGATAAGATAATTAGCAAAATCAGTGTACCAAGGAATAAGATTAAAAGATGCAGCTAATACATGTTCATCTAGAAAAGAGTCATTGATCTCCAACTCATCGTGCACCCTTCCTTCATTTTCAAGTCTGGAAAGATGGTCTGCTACTTGATTTTCACAATACTTGCAATCTTTGACCTCAAAGTCAAACTCCTACAGCTGCAATACCCACATAATCAACTGAGGTTTAGTATCTTTCTTTGCCATGAGATATCTCAAGGCAACATGATCAATATACACAACAAATCTCTTGCCAAGTAAATATGCCCAAAAGTTCTTGAAGGCATAGACAATTGCAAGTTACTCCTGTTCAGTCACGGTATAGTTTTTATGTGCCTCATTTAATTCCTTGCTAGCATAATAAATGGGGTGAAAGATCTTTTCCCATTTCTTCCCAAGAACAAAACTAAGTCCGACCCCACTAGCATCACACATTACTTCAAACGGTTGGGTGAAGCTACCAATTTTTCTTTAATACATTCAAATGCCTTCAAACAGTAACTGTTGAACACAAACTTGTCTTTCTTCTCCAATAATTTGCATAGCCGATTAGAAATTTTGGAGAAATCCTTAATGAACCTTTTGTAAAACCCCTGCATGTTAAAGAAAACTTCTAACCTCCTTCATTGAATGGTGGAGGTAGTTTTTTCAATCACCTCTAACTTAGCTCTATCAACCTCAATTCCTCTCGCTGAAATCTTGTGACCCAAAATAATGCCTTCCTTTACCATGAAGTGATATTTTTTGTAGTTAAGTACAAGATTAGACTCCTCACATCTTTGCAAGGCATTGCTAAGATTGGCTAAGATGTCTTCAAAAGAATCATTGATAACTGAGAAGTCATCAATAAATTCCTCCAAAGTATCATCTACCATGTCAGAGAAAATAGACATCATACATCTTTGGAATGTAGCAAGAGCATTGCATAACCCGAAGAGCATACCCTTGAAGGGGAATGTCCCTTAGTGACATGTAAAAGTAGTACTTTACTGATCTTCAGGTGTAATAGAGATTTGGTTATAACCCGAATAATAATCCAAAAAGCAATACCAACCTCTCCCTGCTAGCCTATCAAGCATTTGATCCATGAATGACATTGGGAACTAATCCCCAAGAGTCCAAGAATTTAGCTTCCTATAATCCATGCAAACAAGCCAACCAGTGACTTTCCTTAGTGGAATAAATTCATTTCACTCATTGGCTACTACTATCATGCCGCTTTTTGGGGGACACATTGCACAGGACTTACCCCCTTACTATCTAATAATGGGTATATGACACCTGCATCAAGCCATTTAATTATTTCCTTCTTTACCGCCTCTTGAATCGGTGGGTTAAGTCTACGTTGGTGATCAATGCTAGGAGTACACTCTTCTTGTAACTAAATTTTGTGGGAGCAAATACTCAGAGGAATTCTGATAATATCCACAATAGTTCATCCAATATCCTTTTTGTACCTCCGTAATGCAGAAATAAGTGCCTCCACCTGCCACTCTACCAAATCAGTTTCTATAATCGCGGGCAATGTATCATGATCACCCAAAAATGCATATCGAAGGTGGCTAGACAAAACTTTAAGTTCTAATACCGATGGCTCCTCTATTGAAGGTTTGACTAGAGGAGTTGGCCTATTTTTCAAATATAGGTCCAACTTCTTTGGGACATATGAATAAGATCCTGTCGCAATCCCTACTTTCATAAGACGCAACTTCGAGACTTAAAAAATCAATTAATAATTATTTAAACTATTTGGAGAGTCGCCACCTAATTTTAGGAAAACTAGAAAATCATTTAATTAAATTAAAGAAAAATAGTCTTCGTAACCAATTAGATTCTAGGTAAGGGTTCAGGTTATTCCAAAGGGAAGGTGTTAGGCACCCTTTGAAATCCACAAAGGTGGGTCCCGACTAAACTCATTTTTTCAATTGAGGAGGAGATAAAATAATTTTAACAAATATAACAAACATCAAATATACACCATGAATAAAGTAAAACAAGAATAACAAAGGTGGTCTAATATTTGTCTATCGTTAAATAAAATGAATAAATAAAATGAATAATTTAAAATGATTCTCGAATTTAAATTCGAGTGTCTTCTTTGGGAAGAAACTTCATGTACCTGTAAAAACATTTGGTAAAAGTGTTAGTAATGAATAAATATAATCAAAATGAATTAAAGAAATAATAAATGAAAAGTAAAATCCATCTTATATATATGGGAGGCCTTGGAAATCGATGAAAATTTCTTCATCGGTCACGTGTATTAACACTTGAAACAAGATAATTAAATTTAACAAATAATTGAACTTAAAATAAAATCTTAAAAAATAATTGAACATAAAAAATAAAATCCGTCTTTTATAATGGGAAGGCCTTGAAAATCCGACGGAGAGATTTTATCATTAACCAAGTGTTGAAACTTGAATGAAATGAATAAATAAGTAACTAAACTTAAAAATAACATCTGTCTTTTATAATGGGGAGGCCTCGAAAATACGACGGAGAGATTTTATCATTGGCCATTTGATTTAAACTGTTTGTCATCGATTGAATAAAAAAGCTAAAAAAGACAAAATGATCAAAATTGTGCAAAGCAAACAGCAAAGCCAAACAAATATAGTAGCATTCTTCAAATTGGATAACTAACTAGAAAGAAAATGTTCTGAAGAATTAAATATCAACCAAAGAAAGAAAAAATAAATCATTAAATAAAGATAAAGTAACAAAAACCAAACCCCGCCCAGATTCATCAATTTCACCCCAACATTAATTAACACTTAGCCAACAGTAACATATAAACAATTGATACTTATTTAATCAAACTATCAAATAAATAAATAACAAGAAAATAATAGACGATTAGAAATTAAATACGAAATTAACAAATTAACACAAAATCAATCAACAAGCTTACAGCCAAGCAACAAGCATAGTAAAATTATGAAGAACTGAGCTACATTTGAACAATAACAAATAAAGCCAAGAAAGCAATAATAACAAAAATCAGCCTTTAAAATTTATCAAAATGTCTAGATCAGCAAAAGTCTGTATATTAACCATAACAAATAATAATAATAAACGAAAAAAAAATTAACATAGTAACATTGAAAATAATCAACAGTTAATAAACAAAGAAGAAGAGTGAAAACCAAACATTGAGTTTTGCCGGAGAGATGAAAATTCATCGGAATGAATTTATTTTCAACCAGATCTAAAAAAGACGACCTAAACACCGGATTTTGACATTGGTCATCGGAGCTTTGAAACTCGCTGTTGGTTTGGTTGTTTGTCGGCCATTAGACTTCGCCGGAGTAGCGTTGTTGTTGGGTTGTTGTTGTTTACCGGAGCTTCTAGCTCCGGAGGTGATGAACAGAGTTGTGGCAGTGACAGAGAAAGAGAGGGTAGGCGCTTGTTCCGGTGATGGAGCTCTGGTTGCTGGTTCGCTAGAGAAGAGGAAAGGTGGTTGGCGGTGGTAGTGAGGTGATTTTCTCGATGGGTTGGTGGTGGTGTTACCGGATACTCATCAGAGATTGAATTCTGGTGAGGGTGGTGGACGGAGCTTCGCCGGAAAATCAAAAGGGAGAGGATGGCGGCTGGTTTAGCCAAAAATTGAAAGGGAGAAAATAATTTGTTTATCCTAATTTGGAAATTTTCACCACCATTAATTGTGAAGAGAGTGAATTAGTTTTATAGGGAAAATAAAACACTCAAGAGTAAAATCACGTGCTCAATACCATGGTTTTGAAAAACCATGGGCTATCCAAAATCATGAGTCATCCAAAATAATGACTATTTGATCTTATCCAAAGCTATGAATATTTAACTTATCTGTGCAAAAATATCTTCTCCGTCTTTAATGAATAAACGGATTGTGATAAAAAATAAATTAATAAATATATTTAATGCTAGATAAGAATATGACAGAAATAATTATTTAACAAAACTCAAACAATATTTGTTTAGAAAAACGACTGTGCAAAAAATCAGTAACAGTCAATAATTAATTTTAAATAGTAATAAATTGATAAATATCTTAACATTTTCAAGAAAAAGGATAATTACCAATAAATTGTGTTAAATTGAACCAAAATATGTAAAAAAACAAATTTTATGCTCTTTAACAAATAAAAAGCACAAAAGTGTTTATCTTAAAAATGTCGGTACAAAATTAGGTGTCAACAGATCCCATTCCAACCAAAGCATTAACAGTCTCCTCATAATCTTCGATGTTTTCACCATTTAAATTCATCATCACAGCAGCTAAGGTTTCAACATCAAACCTTTCCTTAATGCGTACCTCAATTTCAGCTTCATCAACAATATCAATGACGAAGACAACACTCATGTCTCTAGGTTGCTTCATAAGTTGACAAACATTAAACTTTACCTCTTCATTATTCAATTTAAACTTCAACTCATTTCTCTACATGTCAACCAACACTTTTTCAGTGGCTAAGAATTATCTACCCAAGATTATGGGTACTTTAAAATCCACTTCACAATCAAGGATCTTAAAGTCAGCCAAAAATATGAAGTTCTCGACTTTCACTAGTACATCATACAATATCCCCACTAGCCTCTTGACTGAATGGTCAGTTATCAATAGTCTCATAGTCGTTAGTTTGAGGGATCCCAAGCCTAACTATTGATAAATAGCTAGTGGCATTAAATTGATGCTAGCACCAAGGTCACACAATGCCTTTGCAAATTTAAATGCACCAATTGTGCAAGGAATAATAAAAGCACTTGGATCTTTCTTCTTTTGAACCAGTGATCATGAAGCAATTGCACTACAATGGTGAAGATTATCAGTTGGCTCAAAACTCATTGTCCTCTTTTTGGTGACCATGTCCTTCATGAACTTAACATAACCCGACATTTGCTCAAGATCTTCCACCAATGGGATGTTCACCAAAAATTATTTCAACATGGAGATAAACTTGTGAAATTTCCCATCCTCCATTTTCTACTTCACTCTGTGTGGAAACAGAGGGGGAGGCCTAGGAATTTGAATTAGAGGCTTTGCAACCTTTTTGACCTTCCCTCTGACTCAAGGGAACATCAACTTTCACACTGATAGACTTTTCAGCATCTACCTTTTGATCATCAATCTTTTCCGACTTTGGAGACTCAGTCGGGTTCTTATCATCAATCACTATTTCATATTTGGAGGCTATATCCACCACTTATGTGTGAACAATAAGATGCGGTTCAAGAAAATTTTACCACTTCTTGTAGTAATGGCCAACAATCTCTATCCTTCTTAAGATTCTGAACGGTATCACTAGGTAGAGTACCATTCTTTTACTAATTGAATGTTACGGACATCTGCCTCATTTGGAACTCTAACTGTTTTATGGAATCCACAAGCTGACTCATTGAAGATAGTTCAGTCTTCATTTCTTTCACTCCTGTGTCAGCGGATTCCATACTCTTCAACACCTTTGCTATCATCTTCTCCATATGAGATTTCCTCAAATTTCTATAGCTATCCTTATTCTTTCAATTACCTTGATCGTGATATTTGTAACCAGCCTTGTCATAGTAATTATCCTTCTGGTAGTTCCAACCTTGGTTTCCTAGGACATTGGCCCAAAAATCCCCCATCTGGCTATTCAAATAGTTTTCCTCCTCTTCAGAGTCAGAATCAACCACCTTACCCTGAGAACTAATCGCTTTTGTCTTTTCAATACCACCTGTCGATAAGTGTTTTGTAAGCAAGTCCATCTGCATCTTTATCTGAGTCATGTTCTAATCACGCTCTTTCTCCCTTCGGTATTGTTCAACAAACATGCCCACAGTATATGTACTACTTATAACCACAAAATCCCTGGTATGCCAAGCTTTTTTTGTTTTTGTGAGCCTTTCCAGGATTACAATCGAATCTACATAAGTAAGGGACATAAAAGATCCTCCTGAAGCATTATTAACAGCCGATTTAGTTACTGAATTCAGAGACCTGTAGAAAGTTTCCATTAGGTTCTCATCGGTCAGCTTGTGATTGGGGCAATGGGTCAACAGTTTCTTAAACCTCAGCCACATTTCATGTAGTGCTCCATCAGTTTGTTGTCTGAAAATACTAATCTCATCCCTTAATTGTAACATTCTAGAGGGCAAAAAGAACATTTCTAACAAAGCTCTTTTCTGAAGACCCCAGTTGGTAATAGAATCTGGTTGTAGCTCAGTCAACCACAATGTTGCATATCCAAACAAAGAAAGTGGAAACAACCTCAATTGGATGATATTCTGACTAATTTCGGGCAACTCAAAAGACTTGCAAATCCCTATTAAATTCATCAAGTGCAAGTTCGGATCATCACCAGCCACCCCTCTAAATAGACTTTTGAGGCTCAACAATTAAATCATAGCGCTGGTAATATTAAACATTGCTCTAAGATCATGTAGTGGAAGGACAATGGCCCCAGTAGCACCAACTCAATCTAAGTCAACATCATCTTCAACATTAATGTCAAAAGGAATGGCCTATTATTGTCACCATCTCGCCTTTTGTCGCTATCATTGGTTGACTGGGGCAACATTATCAGCATGTTGCACATCAATATCATCACCCAAAGCTCCATCGTCCTTATTGTTGGGTGCATTTAGATTTGGTAATGAACTTGATCAGCAGCAAGTTGTTCAAAATTTGTTGCTTCACGTTCTTATGCATTCATATTTAGCCGTAAAGTTTTTGCAAGCTTGGGGTTATAAGGTAATAATGGCTCACCCTGGCTTCAGGTACTTGGCATGCACAAAACTGTACCTTGAAATCACAGATACAATAAATAAAAGTAAAATTACAAAATATGACTAAGAATCAAATAAACACAATGCTTAATAGAAAAATGTAAATCCCGGCAATGGCGCCAAAATTTGATACACCCAAATCACATCTCCCAAAAGAAGTATAAGCAGTCAATGTCAAATATAGAACCCAAAAAAGGTTGGGATTAAATTCCACAGGGAATATGGTGAACACTAAGTCATTTGTGAGTAAGATGACTTTTAGTCTATGATTTTCATAAAATTGACGGTTTGTAGAAAATGTTTCGGAATCAATATCCATCTTGTTTCAAGTAAAAATTATCAAATTTTGGAAAATAGGAATCAGTAGAGAAAGCAGACTAGGATTGTGTTCACAATGGCTTTACAACACTTTTTGGGTTAATAATAATAATGGACTCTCTAAATATAATATATTTCAATGCTATCGATTTCTAACATGCATCCAAACATTTTTCAACCTAATTGGATGACTATTAATTTAATTCTTTCGAACTTAAAGAGATGATAATATGAACTCAATTTTAGCCTCAAGTTGGTTGATCTTGTTATAGCATTAACCATTAGACAGAGGTTAAAAACTTTGAATCCTCGTTGATAATCCTTTTTATCGGTTTTAACCTCTTATTTCAAGCAAGTTAAACCTAAGGTTTGTTCCAATGTTTGCAACCATTAGAAACATTTTAAGATGAAAAGATTAACAATACATACACAAATATTATTCGAAATCAACTCTAAAAATTTTATTTTTCCATGGATCTCACAACCCTAGTTGTGGGGGTTTTAGCCATAGGTTATTGAGATAAAGAAAGAAATATATTCATAATTAGAAAAGAAATTCTTACAAAGATGAAATCCAAGACTTTAATCCTTGACAAAAACCAAAAGTGAAAGCTTCAAAACCTAAACTTTCAACACTTAGAAGAAAAATAAAGTAAATTTTAACACAATATGAGAGATGCCTATTCTTAACCCTAAACTAGGTATTTATCGGCTTTAGGGAAATTTGAATCCAAATTTGAATCGGATCTGACCGTCTTGCATCTAAAGCCTGACCTGACGATTTGTCACACATGTGATGGTTCGTCATATGAAATCATCATATAAAAAATCTTGGGATTATATTCTTCTTAGCCTTAATGGCTTGGTGTGTTGGCCTATCACAGGTCTGACGATTCATCAGCCAAGCCTTCACATTACTTCCTTCAGATGTGTTTCTTGTTTTTGGTGATGGTTTGTGTGACGGTTTATCACACACTTGAAGATTCTTCAAGTGAACCATTAACATAGTTTCCTCACTTTCTAACCTTGGTTCAATTTCCTTCATTTCAGTACAAAAACTATCAAATCTATCAATGGTTGCTTAAGAACTTGCAATTAAATTTGGTTAACAACGTCAAATGTGCCGTCAATTGTCGGCACATCATTGACTCTTTCTAAAAATATCTTTGATTTTGTAAAATAATTATCTAAAATTGTACAAAAATTAGAATTCTCAAAAATTAATCAAGAAGGGGAGGGTAAAATTAGGTGTTAACAATCAAATTCTAGGGAAAATAGATAAGTATTCAACCTCAAGTACCTCAATTTAGAGGTAAATATTCTTTCTAAAGAAAGGGAAGAGAGGACGTCGGTCTTGGAGGACCAACTACGGTCAATCATTACCCTTGGAGTGGCACCATCTTCAACCGTAAAGACATAAAAGTTGATGGAATGAGTCCTGGGATTGGCAGATCTGTCTCTACAGGACTAGATACTGCCATTCTTTTCTAATTTAGGCCTATGAGGAATCACCTAGTCCACTAAGAGTTATATTTCATTTGGACACGCTGCCAAATGAGTAAAAAGTCCTCCCACCAGGAGGATAAAGAATGTGGCAGCAGCATCACCACCGGCAAGACCAGCACCTGTATCACCTTCGGCAAGATCATCAATGGCATAAGGTGTGGTTTCAATACTTTTAACAACAACTTTGGTAGCAATAGAGACAACTGAAGACATGGCTAAAAAGGTGGGATTTCCTTTTTAAGGAACAAAGAACAAGGTTTGATTAATGAGAAACAAGCAATAAAAACATGAAGAGATCTCAATAAATGAGTAAAAGAGATACTGTTAGCCAAAAAGATATTTTTAAAAGTAAACTGATGACGCTTGGATTTTTCTGAAATCTCTCTGGTGGCATATAACAGATACACTTGTCGATAAATATTTAATAAAGCAGTTCAAGGCATACTAAGGGTATGGTAGTGAATCGAGTTTCTCACCTAAATAAGTTGAAACGACCGAATTCTCCTACTTCTCAAAGTTGCATGACTTAACCTCCCAAAAGCAAATGGACTATCTGTACAGGTGTAATGACCCTCTAGGTAAATTTATACATTTCCACATTATTATAACATTTAGAGCTTTACCATAGCTTCCTCAAGTCATTTATGACTTGCTGGAGCTGACGGTTCGGTTACCAGGCAGTTCGTTAGGTTTTTTAGAGTCAATTCCCTATTTAGAAGTCTTCGTTGTTCAAATTTGGGTATCGGTCCTAAACCTTAAGTAAACAGTTTTGTATACCAATTCTGAACACTCCAGCAGCTCCAAAACATTGAATTTAGTCTAGGGGACCTTTATTTTGGGTCCCAAGGCTTTCAGACTCTTTTTGGGCTATTGGGTGGAAATTGGTTAAAATGGCCATTGGGTGTGGGACCCACATTTCATCTAAACGACCTCGGATGGAAATTTTGATGGCGCCGTTGAGTCCAGATTATCAAATTTTCTAGGGTAGCATAGTTCATTTGCATTCATAGGATTACAAATGAATCTTGAGGGTCCGGTTAAAACTTAGCAAAATTTGCTAAGTTGTTGGTGCATGCTTCAGCTGGTGCGCCCTCTTAAATGGCTATTTGGTTGCAAAAGCGGAGGTCGATAAAGTGGCCAATAGACCTTTTTAGTGGAAGCCCAGGTGTTCCCCCTGTCGCTAAATTAACTCGAGTACCGCTTTAGCAGTCGTCACTTAAGCGACATTTGACCACTTAAGCGGTAGGGTCCGATCACGTGTGGACCACTTTAGCGGTACTTTACTACTTTAGTGGTGAGTGCATAAGCTATCATTTGATCTCTAGAGTGGCTACCGCTGCTATTAATTAAAGGGAAACCCGATTTTGGCTTATTTATTTCCAAGTTCAAGTCCATAGAAGCCCTTGGTATCTTAGAGAGAATGAAGATTGATTACTGGGTGTTCGGGGTGAGTTGGAGGCGTGATTAAAGTCATTTCTCCGTTGTTATTCCATAATTTTCCATTAAATTCTTGACTAATTATTCGATTTAAACTCAAAGCCCTAGTTTATCCTACGGGCTGATTTTAGGTTCATTTGTGCTCGAAATTTACCCATTTTTTAGGGAAAATTTCCTTGAGCCTAGAGGGACGTTTTGAAGGTTTCAAAGCTGTAAATCCATAAGTGGGCCCCACATGGGATTTTTAGTTTGATTTTGGACCCGTAGCATTTATATGCAATATGGATATTATTATTCTGGTATTAATGTGTAGATCATTATTTTGATAGCGTGGCATCGTACGGAGGCTTATCGGAAGGGAAAATCTCTAATTTAGTGGAATTTCTCTAGATTCGTCGGCATCCAGGTAGGCTAGGCTACTTTTCTCATAGATTGAGTTTTATTATGGTATTAGTATAATATTATTCTACAGTTGGGTTGGAATTTACAGCTTGGTTGTATGTTTACTAAAAATTGGAATATTTAACTGATTAGTGAGTCCTTTTTAGGTAGAGTTGACCCATTCACCATTCCCATGGATTTAATTGTTGCCTTAGTACTTGTTTAGACTTATCTAATACCTTAAGATAGACCTTTGCAGCCTTAGTCTAATTTCGAGTAAAACTTGCCTTATTATGAACTTTTGGGGTTAGTAGTTGGCCCCATCGACCCTCTTTTACATCAATTATCCTAATTAGTTCCTTGTAGACCTAGGACGCCTTCTTTCGTCAACTTGTGTGTCTTCTTAGAATTTATTGCGATGTGGACATCTTTCCAACTTCTAACTATACTTGTAACCTTATATTTACTTTAAAGATTGGTTCGAGTCTGACAACTACTATTGGTATATGTTACTAATTCCCATTTCAAGTTTGGTATATATGATATTAGAGTCTGGTTCAAGTCCGGTACCTTATGGTTTAGTAATGCTATTACAGATTCGATTCAAGTTCGGTATTGCGTGGTATGAAAGGATTCATGGATATGGGATCAATGGTTGGTTACTTTATACTGATTAGTGTCTATGTTTCTCCTCTTGATTATATCCATCAGCCTTATGGGGGCTCATTTGGGTTAGTCTTCTCTTGTTTGTGCCTTCTGGGCTTAGGAGGGCCCAAATAGGCTATAGTAAGCTTGCCTTACTTTCGATATTATTTATACTGTTATTTATTATCTATTAGCTGGAATATTATTTCAGGTTTGCCCCTTATTTTACTTTTATTATGATTAGCTCAGTCGATCGATGATGTCTATTAAGTACCCGTTATTTTAGTACTCATACTACACTTCTGCATCTTTTTCTGATGTAGATCTGAGTACTAGTTGTGGGTGATGACATTCTATCTAGCTGCTCTTAAGATTCAGAGATAGGGTGAGATTTCAAAGCCGAAGTTGATCCCCTCTCCTTCCTTTATTTTTAGACAGTCTTTAGTTATCGAGACTTTTTGTATATTGATACTATTCAGTACTCTCATTTTGCATTTAGTGGCTCTTGCACCCGCTTTACTAGGTAGAGGATATTTTTTTTGTTCTTCCTCCATTCCATTTGACATTTATATTGTCGTATTCTTATTTATATTGCTTACAAGCTTATTGTATTCTTATTTATATTCTTATTGTCATTTCTTTTTCCATTTTTAAGTAGAGCCATCTTTCAAACTTCTGACTGGACTTGTAACCTTGTATTTACTTTAACGACCGATTCGAGTCTGGTAACTACTATTGGTATATGTTACTAATGCCCATTTCAAGTTTGGTATATATGATATTAGAGTCTGGTTCAAGTCCGGTACCTTATGGTTTAGTAATGCTATTACAGATTCGATTCAAGTTCGTTATTGCGTGGTATGAAAGGATTCATGGATATGGGATCAATGGTTGGTTACTTTATACTTATTAGTGTCGGTGGTTCTTCTCTTGATTGTATCCAAAGGGTTTATAAGGGCTCATTTGGGTTAGTCTTCTCTTTTTGTGTCTTCTAGGCTTATGGGGGCCCAGTTAGGATGTAGTTAGCTTGACTTACTTTCGATATTATTTATACTGCTATTTATTATCTATCAGCTGGAACATTATTTCAGGTTTTCCCCTTATTCCTTGACTTAGTTTACATTCTCGCATTTTATTTTGCCTTTATTATGATTTTGCTGAGTCGGCCGATGATGTCTACTAAGTACCTATTGTTTTGGTACTCATACTACACTTCTACATCTTTTTCTGATGCAAATCCGAGTACTAGTTGCTACTGCTGATGTTCTATCTAGTTGCTCTCAAAATTCAGAGATAAGGTAAGCTTTCAGAGCCGGAGCTGATCCCTTCTCCTTCCTTTACTTTTGGAAAGTCTTTAGATATCGAGACTTTCTGTATATTGATACTATTCAGTACTCTCATTTTGTATTTAGTGGCTTTTATACCGGCTTTACTAGGTCATGGGATATTTTTTTTGTTCTTCCTCTATTCCATTTGACATTTATATTGTCGTATTCTTATTTATATTGCTTACAAGGTTATTGTATGCTTATTTTTCGATATTTACTTTTCTTTCCACCAATTAGCCCATTACTTATCGTTTCAGGCTATGGTTTTGCTTACCTACTGACGGGTTAAAGTAGGTGTCATCATGACTCCAAAATTAGATCGTGACAAATCGGTATCAGAGCCTAGGTTCATTGGAATTGTTGGTACAAGAGCAAGTGTCAAGTAGAGTCCTAAATATCAAAATGGTGATGTCCGTATCTTATCTTCGGGAGGCTATAGGACATTCTTAGAAGAATATTACTTTCTTTATTCATTTCATGCGTCAAGTCTATGTTGGTTTCTAAGATTCTCATTGTTTCACTCTTTCACAGATGGTCTGGATGAGAGCTATGACGATCGATGATGAGGACCTCGAGTTCGCTGCTAGGACAATCGCTAGAGGCTGTGGCTAACCCAGAGGTCGCGGACAGGATAGAGCTATAGCCCCAGCTAGGGGTCAGGATAGGGAGCCTTCACCATATCCTCTTATTGCTCTCGAAGCACAGGGAGCTCCACAAGTTCTGCCACCCCAGCCATTAGTGAGCCAGGGGGCAGCCCAGGCTCCATCGGGGTTTATTTCTTCGTCATTACTCAGATATCCCTTGATTCAGTTATTGGGATTAGTTGGTGGTGCACCGTCTGATGGTGCTCAGTTTGCGGATCAGAGTAGTACAAATATAAGGGCACAGCCTGCCTGTAGTGGCAGCTCCCAGAGTTGTGATCCCTCTAGTGCCAATAGTTGCTCAGCCAGCATCCACCCAACTAGCTATGTCTGTTGAGGAGCAAAAAATGTTAGGCAGATTTCTAAAATTAACTTCGCCTAGGTTTTTTGAGGCTCCAGGTGAGGATGCATTTGAGTTCTTGACTGCTTGCTAGGATAGGCTCCATAATTTGGGCTTAGTTGAGGCTCATGGGGTTGACCACACCACTTTTTAGTAGGACTTGGCAGCTAGACATTGGTGGAGAGGTTATTTTGATTCCAGATCAGTTTTATCTCCCTCTAAGACATGGACTCAGTTCTCTGAGGTCTTCCTAGAGAAGTATATGCCTCACAGTCTTCGTGAGTTCCTGAGAGATCAGTTCAGGAGTTTGAAGCAAGGTTCTATGAATTTTTTTGAGTATGAGGTACGATTCTACGAGTTGGCCAGACATGTTGCTGTGATCTTACTGACCGAGTATGAGTGGATTTGGTGCTTTGTTAGGGGACTGAGACTTCCTCTTCGCATGGCTACTCAGAGTTTGGTTACAGCTGCCAGGTCTTTTATTGAGGTTTCTTACTATGCCTAAACAATAGAGGAGATACAATGCGAGGCCCAAGGGGGAAGTGATAAAAGACCATGTTATTTGGGTAGTTTCAGTGGGATCCATGGTAGCTCAGAATTTAGAGGCAGAGGTTCTCAGGGTGGGTACCCTCCGCGTCAGTCTTATCAGTATCAGGGTTAGTCTAGTAGACCCATTCAAGAAGTACGTCAGATTACGAACAGAGGTCAGTCTAGCTATAGTAATTACCATTGATCGAGTAGTGAACAGTCTTCGAGAGGTGCACATTCTATGTCTTCTATCCAAGGTGGCTATTTTGGGTTAGCCT
This sequence comes from Capsicum rhomboideum, assembly GCA_031232105.1. NCBI lineage: Eukaryota > Viridiplantae > Streptophyta > Magnoliopsida > Solanales > Solanaceae > Capsicum > Capsicum rhomboideum. The sequence continues at coordinate 54,427,148 of CP124716.1, read as the reverse complement.
GTTCTTCTGGTCAGAGCGGAGTATCTGGGGCTTGCTATAGTTACGAGCTTATTGGTCATTACTCCAGAGAGTGTCCCCAACGTGGGAAGATTCATCCTACTACATAGAGTGTTCAACTGATCAAATCAGTGTCGCCTCCAGCTAGAGGTGGTGCTCAGGGAAGTAGAGGTAGTCCCTAGGGTTTTCGAGGAGGTTCTTAGGTAGGTAGGACAGGTGATCAGTCAGGCGCCCAGCCAAGTGGTGAGCGAGGTCATTCATATACTGTACCTAGTAGACCAAAGACAGTGTCTTCAAATGCTGTTATTATAGGTACAATTTCACTGTGTCGTCAGCCAGCTATTGCCTTATTTGATCCGGGATCCACTTATTCATAGGTTTCTTCTTATTATGCGCCACTGTTAGAATTGTCTTGGGAGCCTTTATCTGTGTCATTATATGTATCTACTCTCGTAGGTGATTCTTTAGTAGTGGATCGAAATAGATCATGTGTTCTGAGTATTCGAGAGTTTGATACTCGGGCTGACCTTATTATGCTAGACATGGTGGACTTTGATGTGATTCTAGGCATGGACTAGTTATCCCCCTATCATGCGGTCTTGGATTGCATTGCCAAGACCTTTACCTTAGCCATGTCTGGCATACCCTTGGTTGTATGGCGGGGTTCTTTTAGCCTCGCACTGATGGAGATTATTTCTTATGTTCGAGCTCAGAGATTGGTATCGAGGGGTTGCAAGTCTTATCATGCTCATGTTTGCAATCTTAGTGCAGAGAGTCCTTCACTTGATTCTATTCCTATTGTTCGTGAGTTTTTTTATGTTTTCCCTAATGACCTGCCTGGCCGTCCTCCTGAGTGTGATATTGAGTTCGCTGTAGATCTTGAGCCAGGCACCTGACCTATTTTTATGGCACCCTACCGTATAGCTCCTGCTGAGCTTAAGGAGCTGAATTTTCAACATCAAGGTCTTTTGGATAAGGGTTTCATTAGGATGAGTATATCGCCTTGGGATGTTTCTATCTTTTTCATAAAGAAAAATGATAGTTCTATGCGTATGTGTATCCACTACAGGCAGCTGAATAATATGATCATGAAGAATAAGTATCCTATGCCTTGTATTGATGATTTATTTGACCAGTTTCAGGGTGCAGCAGTGTTCTCTAAGATTGACTTGAGATTCGGTTACCATCAATTAATGATTTGGACTGAGAACATCCCTAAGACAGCTTTCAGCACTTGCTATGGCCATTATTAGTTCCTGATGATGTCTTTTGGGTTGACCAATGCCCCAGCAGCGTTCATGGATCTGATGAACTGTGTGTTCAGGCCCTATCTGGATTTCTTTGTAATTGTCTTCATTGATGATATCCTTGTGTATTCGAGGAGTAGGGAGGAGCATGAGCAGCATTTGAGGATTGTGCTCCAGACTTTGAGAGATCATAGGCTTTTTTCCAAATTCTTAAAGTGTGAGTTTTGGCTCGATTCTGTTACATTCCTAGGGCATATGGTGTCTAAGGATAGAATTATGGTGGATTCAGTGAAGATTGAGGCTATTTGTAATTGGGCCAGACATACATCTCCGACTGAGGTTCATAGCTCTATTGGTTTGGCAGGTTATTACAGATGGTTTGTTGAGAGTTTTGCTTCTATTATAGCGCCTATGACCAGGTTGACTAGGACAGAGGTTCCTTTTTCAATGGTCCAATGAGTGTGAGTCGAGCTTTCGGAAGCTCAAGGACTTGCTCACTTCAACTTCTATATCGACTCTTCCTGTTGAGGGCGAGGGATTTACAGTTTGTTGTGATGCTTCTGGTGTTGGTTTGGGTTGTGTTTTGATGTAGCAGGGTCGAGTTAATACTTATGCGTTGAGGCAGCTGAAAGTTCAAGAGCGTAACTACTCCACTCACGATTTAGAGTTGGCGACAGTAGTTTTTGCGCTTAAGATTTGGAGGCATTACTTATATGGTGTTCATTACGAGACCTATACTAACCATCATAGTCTTCAAAATAATTTGACTGAGAGGGAACTTAATTCTAGATAGCACAAGTGGATTAAGTTGCTAAAAGACTATGACATCTCTATTCTATACCATCCGGGCAAGGCGAATGTGGTAGCAGACGCCTTGAACTGGAAGGCGGTGAGTATGGGTAGCTTGGCTTCTATTTCAGTTTCGGAGTGGCCGTTGGCATTGGACATCTAGTCCTTAGCCAACTTGATGGTTCAACTTGAAATTTCAGACTCTGGGAAGATCCTTTCTAGTGTTGAGGCTAGGTCCACCTTATTTGAGCAGATTCGAAGTCGCCAATTTGATGATAGTAACCTTTGTGGCATCCGTGGTCAGGTGTTGAGGGGTGAGTCCAGTCTGGCTACCTTAGATCCAGAGGGTATTCTGAGATATGATGGTCGCATTTGTTTTCCAAAGGTTGGAGACTTGATTCAGTCGATATTGCAGGAGGCTCATAGCTCCAAATATTCTATACACCTTGGGACGACTACGTTGTATAGGGATTTGAGGCAGCATTATTGGTGGAGTGGCATGAAGAGAGATGTTGTGAACTTTGTAGCTCTTTGCCTATGTTTTCAGCAGGTAAAGGTCAAGCATCAGACATCTGGTGGCTTGATTCAGAGATTACCCATCCTCGAGTAGAAGTCGTAGCGGATTATTATGAACTTTGTGAGTGGTTTACCTCGTACCTCCCGTGGTTCCGACAACATTTTGGGTCATTGTAGAACGGTTGACCAAATTGTTCCATTTTCTCCCAATTAAGATGTATTTCAGTGCCTAGAGGTTTGCCCATATCTATGTTCGTGAGATAGTTTGCCTGTATGGAGTACTAATATCCATTATTTTAGAAAGAGGCTCAGTGTTTACTTCTAGCTTCTGGAGGGCCTTTCAGAAGGAGCTGGGTACTTAGATTTATCTTAGCACCGTATTCCAACCCCAGATCGACGGTCAGTCGGAGAGGACTATTCAGGTTTTGGAGGATATGCTCCATGCATGTGTACTAGACTTTGGAGGTTAGTTGGAGCAACACTTAGTCTTAGCGGGGTTCGCTTATAATAACAGCTACCATTTGAGTATTGAGATGGTACCATTTGAGGCATTGTATGGTTAGCATTGTCGATCTTCGATTGGCTGGTTTGAGACTACTGAAGTTAATCCCCGTAGTAATAATGTCACGACCCTAGACTACCCCCTATTCGTAACACAGTGCTTAGAGTTACAAGTGACCCAAAGCTAACCCATGGCCTAGAATGACACTAAGAATAATCAAGTAAACTGATAAATAATGAGCGGAAGCTTAACTAAAATGACATAATTATAATAAAAACCAAAATCAATACTCAATGTCAAAACTAGGACTGTCTAACACAATCAACATGTTGAAAAATATAACTGTCTGTCCGAAAGCCTCAAAATCATATGAGTTGTTGGGACAAGCCCACACTAACTCTAACTGTCTGAAACTGAAATAAGATAAAATGAGATACTGATGACTATTTCTCGAATGATGAGGACTCATCAAACAATGCTGCTGATATGGTGTGGAATCGTACTAAGCGCAATCTCGATGCTGAATGTCACAACCTATATTATAAGACAATATAATGCAAAGGAAAGTATGTGATTAGTACTTTGAATGTACTGAGTATATGAGATGGGAAATAACTTATATGAGCTGAACATGATGCATGTGATATAGTAAACTGATGTAAGACCAAGTAATAAACATGTACTGTATGATAAGCTGAACAACTGAATACAAGGTCATGCAAGTATCTAAATCTGAGCTATGAACTGTGGACTGTGGGAGCTACTGTTAACCGACATACCCTATCTGAGCTAACTAGGATCCAACCTGTAACCCCAACTGGAAGGGTGTTCAGTACCTTACCAAGGGTATGAACACTGACTGACGTGGATCCACTAAACTAATGTCCCAAAGGAATAAGGTATCAAGCCTAGTCTGACAAGTGACCCTTTAGAACAAACGGTGGCGCTGTAATTTTGGGACTTAGGGACTTCTACTAAAGGTCCCAACCTAACTGACTGGTGATCCTTCATCCCTGCGTTCGCTCGGTGCTAAGTACTACTCTCAACTGAATAAAACTGATAACTAAAATGCTCAATAAAAGTAATAATCTGAAGACTGAAAAAAAATGCATTATCTGAGAGCATTTAAAACATATAAACTAGAGGATATAATACTCATAAGTATATACATGAAATCCTAGGTCATCGGGTGTTCATAACATTGCCATCTCAGAAGAATGTAAATATTATGACAATTCCATAAACTAAGTGAATAATACTGAAATTCATGTTAAAACATGGGTTTATAACTTAATAAGACTAAGGAACTGGAATATCGAGAAATTCACAACATTCATGAACCTTATGCTCTGAAGAAGGAATTAAACTGAGAAATTGAGTTAACTTTGGGCCTCAATGGGTTAAAGGAGACCCATTGAAAAAATCCCACATATCAGGAGATAAGAACCCTGAAGAAATCTCTAAACTTGGAGCTTGAAGAAGATGAACCCTAGTTTACTTTTAAGGAAGAGAAATCGCCTCTTTTCTCTTGTTTTTGCTAAGTACCGACTGAATTTGAGTAATGAGGGACATAGGGTAAACTTAGTCTTATAATTCATCTTTGGGATAGTTTAAAAGACGTATTTTAGGGGTTTAAAAAGTGAAAAAAAGACTGGAATGCCCCTTCTAAAACGTAACTAAAAAAGCTACAGGGGAGGACGTACGACCCATCCCATGATTATGGGACCCACCTACGATTGTGGCTGGGATGCTGGAGTAAGGTTTCTATGGACATGAACTGCGATGGTACGATCGTGGGATCCACTCACGATCGTGCCTTGGTTCTTTGGTCGTAGGTTCCAACCGGGTCAACTTTAGAAGTCAAGATCGTACCTAAGATCGTGGTTTCTAACCACGGTCATGGTTCCCTTTCATGGTTGGAAGGTATACATGTCAATTTTCAGGTTCTTGGGGCTGTTTTGATCAGATGGGAGCATGGTACGTTTGTGTGTTCTAACCAAGGTCGTGATTTCTGCTCGTATGCTCTCATTGGTGGACAAACCTGAACTAAAATGGCCATAACTCTTAGCTCCGACATCCGATTAAGGCTAATCTGGATGCGTTGAAAAGGTAATTTAAGTATATATCATTTGGTGGATCTTTAGATGATAAATTCATCAGAATATATGAGTTATGCTCATTTAAAGTTGACTATAGCTTGATTTTTCACAAGTAAACCACCGGTAAGGTTGATTTCAACTTGACTAAGAGCTAGGAGTTACTTGTGGCCTTAATACATGTCTAAATCTTTTCTCATACTACCAAATTGTGATGTTTGATGTTATATGTACTTGAAGCATGATTCTAATTGTATCTTGGATTTTTGGGGTGTTACAATATCTCCCCCTTGGGGTTATTCTTCCCCGAATGAAAACTAACTAAGTTAAAAAGATAGGGAAAGAGCTGCAACTCCAACACTGAAACTCTAAGATCTGAACCTTGACATAATACTAAGTCTATAACTGATACATGGACTAATTTGAACTTGTCAATGTATGATATGACATGAAAATAACTAGGTGACATGAGACGGAAAGAATTAATTAAGGGAAAACTATTACCTTAAGCTGTAATAGAGTTTGAAGAGAAAAGATGAGCGTACTTGGTTATCATATTTTCCTCTGCTTCCCAATTAGCTCCCTCAACCTGATTTCACTATAAAACCTTTACTAAAGCAACATATTTATTCCTCAACTTACAAACCTGACGATCAAGGATCTCAACTGGGACATCCTCATAAAAACGACTATCTTTCACACCCATGCTGTCTAAAGGAACAACCGGTGTGGGATCACCAATGCATTTCTTCAACTAAGACACATGAAAATTGGATGCACTGATGCTAAGTCTATGGGCAACTCTAACTCATAGGCTACATTGCCAAAACAACCCACAATATTATAAGGACCAACATAGCACAGACTGAGTTTTCCTTTCTTACCAAACATCTTTACCCCTTTCATGGGTGAAATTTTAAGTAGACAAAATCACCAATAGAAAACTCAAGCTCCTTTCTCCTCACATCTGCATAGGATTTCTGATGACTCTGAGCTGTTTTTAGTCTTTCTTTAATCAATTGAACTTTCTCCATAGCCTCATGAACTGAATCTGTCCCTATCAAAGTAGTTTCACCAACCTTAAATCATCCAATAGGAGATCTACACCTCCTACCATAAAGTGCTTCGAACGGGGCCATCTGAATACTAGAATGATAATTGTTATTATAAGCAAACTCAATCAAAGGCAAATGATCATCCCAACTACCTTTGAAATCGATCACACATGCCCTCAACATATCCTTTAAAATATGAATGGTCTGCTCTGCCTGACCATCTTTCTATGGGTGAAAAGTTATACTGAGGTGAACTTGGGTACCAAGACCCTTCTGGAATGTCTTCTAGAACTGACAGGTAAACTGAGTACCCCTATCTAAAATGATGGTCAAAGGAACACCATGTAACTTTACTAAATCCATAAGATAGAGTCTAGCATAATCCTAGGCTGAGTCTGAGGTGTTAACCGACAGAAAATGGGTTGACTTAGTCATTTGATCTACAATAACCCAAATAGAATCATGTTGTCGGCGAGTGCGAGGAAACCCTATAATGAAGTCCATACTCACCACTTCCCATTTCCAAGTAGGACTATTGAAGCTTACCACCAGGTTTCTAGTGCTCAACCTTAACCGGCTGGCAATTTGGACACTTAGCCACAAATTCTGCCATATCCTTCTTTATGCCATTCCACCAAGACTTCCCATAGATCACAGTACATCTTTGTGGCTCCTGGGTTAATAAAATATCAAGAACTATGATCTCTTGTTAGCATCTGTTGTCTCAAGTCATCAACATCTGGAATACATAATCTACCCTGACAACGAAGAACACTATCTCCCCCTTGGGAGAAAACCTCAACCTTCTAACTCTGGACTGCTTCTTTCAACTTAAGCAAAATAGGATCAGTATCTTTCTTTTCCTTCACCTCAGCAATTAATGAATATTCCAAACTATTCTACACTAAAATATTATGTCGGCTGAATCAACCAACCGAACTCCCAATCTAGCAAGCTGGTGAACCTCATGAACTAACCTTTTTTTCTCATCCTCAATATGAGCAACACTTCTCATAGAAAATCTACTAAGAGCGTTCCACAACATTGGCTTTATCCCGATGGTACAAGACACTCATATCATGGTCCTTCAATAACTCTAGTCATCTCCTCTGACAAAGATTTAGATCTTTATAGCTGAACACATACTGAAGGCTCGTGTGATCAGTGAACACATCAACATGAACCCCATAAAGATAATTCCTTCAAATCTTTAAGGCAAAAAAAACTACTGCCAACTCAAGATCATGAGTGGGGTAATTCTTCTTATGAGGCTTGACCTGTCTAGAGGCATATGCAATAATCCTGCCATGCTGCATCAATACACAATCAAGTCCCACTCTAGAAGCATCATAATAAACCATAAAACCGTTTAAACCCTCTAGCAGATTTAAAACTGGAGTGGAGGTGAGTCGAGTCTTCAACTCCTAAAAACTCTTCTCGCAAGAATCGGACCACTGAAACTTGACTTTATTCTAAGTCAATCTAGACATGGGAGAAGTAATAGAGGAAACTCCTTCAACAAACCTTCTGTAGTAACCAGATAAAATTGAGAACTCCTGATATCTAATAGAGAGATAATTCTAGGCCAATTCCTAACTGTTTTGGTATTTTGAGGATTAACCCGAATGCCTTCACCAGAAATAATATGAACAAGGAATGCTACTTATTTCAACCAGAATTCACACTTGCTGATCTTAGTTAATAACTAGCAATCTTTGAGAGTCTGCAAAACAATTTTCAAATGGTCTGTATGTTCATTCTCACTCCGAGAATAAACGAGGATGTCATCTATGAAGACTATAATGAACATGTCAAAGTACTGCTTAAACACCCTGTTTATCAAGTTCATAAAAATTGCAGTAGAATTTGTTAGTCCCAAAGACATAACAACATATTCAAAGTGACCATACCGAGATCTGAAAGCTGTCTTTGGAATGTCACGTTCTCTGACTTTGAGTGATGATAGCTAAATCTGAGGTCTATCTTAGAGAAGCATTTGGCACTCTAAAGATGGTCAAACAATTCATTAATCTTGGGAACAGGATACTTATTCTTGACTATAACTATGTTCAATTGATGGTAGTCGATGCACATTTTGAGAGAACCATTTTTCTTGAGCATAAAAAAAAAACTAGAGCACCCTATGGAGAGATGATGGGCCTAATAAAACCTTTGTATAAAATATCTTTCAACTGCTCCTTTAATTCTTTAAGCTCTGGTGGAGCCATTCTCTAGGGTGGAATTAAAATAGGTTGGGTATCTGGAAGGAGATCTATTTCGAAGTCAATTTCCCATTCGGGAGGAACTCCGGGCAGGTCTTCGGGAAACACTTTGGGGAACATATTAACCACTGGAACTGACTCAAGAGTTGGGGTCTAAGACTTTGAATCCTAACCCGAACAATATGATAGATGTACCCTTTGGAAATTTTTTTCTAGCCTTAAGGTAAGAGACAAACCGACCTATAGGCACTTAGGTATTACCCTTCCACTCTATGACTAGCTCATTTGGAAACTAAAATTGGACTACTCTATTTCGGCAATCAATATAGGCATAGCAAGATTGGAGTCAATCCATGCCAAGAATGACATCAAAATCTGTCATGTCTAACTCTACAAGAACAACTGAGGTGACTTTTTGAGAAATTATGACTGGGCAATTTCGTATACCCATCTAGCTATGACTGAATCACCAACTGGAGTAGAGATTGAGAAAGGTTCTGAGAGGGTTTCAAGACTAACACAAAAGTCTAATGCTTTATAAGGAGTTATAAAAAAGAGAGAGAGGCTCTGGGATCTAATAATGCATAGACATGAATAAGAAAGACATGTAACGTACCAGTGACTATATCAGGAGAACCCTCCTGATACTTTTGAGTATGAAGTGAATAGAACCTTCTATGACATTATCTTCCACCTGTACTAGACGAGGCACCCTGCTGAGTTAGGTGACCTGCTAGAGCTGCTGAAGAGTTAGAATGATTCTACTAAAGAGTATCTCTACCTCTCTATGAAGGCACTGGACATTCCCTTAATCTGTGTCCTGGCTTGCCACACCCAAAACATGCATTACTACCCACCATACACTCACCCTTATGGTTCTTACTATACTTTTTACAAAATAGGTTAGTATGACCACTAGTAATGCTACATTGGGACTTAGAGCCTGGTGCCTTATCCTGATTATCCTACCTGAACTTGGGCACTGGAGAACTAGTAGAAGATGGTGATGGAACTAATGATTTCTGGTAGAACTGAGAATGATTTCCTCCATTTGACTTCTGCTGAGAAAAGTTAAAATTACCTGTTCTGGCCCTCTTACTCTCCTTTTCCTTCTCCTTGATCTTTTCCTCCTCAATCTGTTGAGCATAAAACATCAACCTAAAGATGTCCATCTTCTTAACCAATATCACAGTCCTACACTCTTTAACCATATTCTCAGAAACACCTATCACAAACTTACTCATGCGAACCCTAGAGTCAAAAACCATAGCTAGAGCAAACTTTGCCAGCTGAGTAAACTTAAGAGAATACTCTTTCACACTTATGGTTCCCTACTTTAAATTGATGAATTCCTGTACCTTGGCCTCCCTTAACTCAAATGGAAAGAACCAATCCAGAAAACCAGCAACGACCTCATGCCACTCTACCAGACCTGCATCAACACCTCTATACTTCTTCCACTGTTGGCACCAAATGTGAGCTACTCCTTACAACTGATAAGAAGCCAAGCCAGTACTTTTAGTTAGAGTGACACCCATGATCTCAGTGACTTTCTGAATATTATCCAAGAACTCATGTGGATCTTCTTCAGATTTAGACCCAAAGAATATCGGAGGATTCATCTGAGTGAAGTCCCAGACTCTGGCTACTGTTGTAGTACTAGTGGGTTTGACCTGGGAAACCGCCTACTGATTGGCCTGAGTGGTTATGGATTGAGCTAGCACCATGAAAGAATTTCTGAACTCAGCATGAGAGCCTTTCTCATTCAAAGGGTCTGCTGGAGGTGGTGGTGCTTGTTGGTTCCCATTACCGTTACTCCTGTTGTTGGTTCTTCTAGGGGCATTTTCTGTAAACATGTAGAGCATGAGTTAGAAGAGGGTTTTAATAGAATTCACACCCTATCACATGATATAAATATGAAAGAAGTGAAATTTTTCCTAAATGTTTCATAGCCTCACACTCATAAGTGTGGCGCGTTTCAGACCCATGAACAAGACTCTACTCAACACGGCTTTTAGAAACCCTAGGGCACTTTAAACTGGTGTCTCTAATACCAAGTTTGTCATGACCCAAGACTACCCCATAGTCGTAATACAGTGCTTAGAGTCACAAGTGACCCCAATCTAACCCATGGCCTGGCATGACACTAAGAATAGTCAAGTAAACTGATAAATACTGAGTAGAAGTTGAACTAAAATGACATGATTATAATAAAAACCAAAATCAATACTCAATGTCAAAACTAGGACTGTCTGACATAATCAACATGCTGAAAAATCTAGTTGTCTGCCTGAAAGCCTCTAAATCATATGAGTGTTGGGAAAACTAAAACTGAAATAAGATAAAATAAGATACTGATGACTAGTCCTCAAATAATGAGGACTCACCAAACACTGCTGCTGATATAGTGCAGAATTGTACTAAGCATGATCTAGCTTTTAAACGTCAGAACCTATATTATAAGATAATATAGCGCAAAGGAAAGTATGTGATTAATACATTGAATGTACTGAGTATATGAGATGGTAAATATTTGATATGAGCTGAATATGATGCATGTGACATGGTAAATTGATGCAAGACCAAGTAATAAACATGTACCGTATGATAAGCTGAACAACTCAATACAAGGTCATGCAAGTATCTAAATCTGAACTATGAACTGTGGACTGTGGAAGCTATTGTTAACCGACATACCCCAATCTAAGCTAATCGGAGTCCAAATATTAACCCCAGCTGGAAGGGTGTTTAGTACCTTGTCAAGGGTATGAACACTGACTAACGTGGATCCACTAAACTGATGTCCCAAAGGACTAAGGTATCAAGTCTGGCCTGACGGGTGCCCCTTTAGAACCTATGGTGGAGACATAGTTCTGGGACATAGGTACTTCTACTAAAGGTGTCAGCCTAACTGACTGGTGATTCTTCATCCCTGCATCCTCTTGGTGCTATGTACTACTCCCAACTGAATAACACTGATAATTGAAATGCTCAATAAAAGTAATAATCTGATGACTGAAAAAAATGCATTATCTAAGAGAATTTAAAACATGTAAACTAAAGGATATAATACTCATAAGTATATGTATGAAATTCTAGGTCAACGTATGTTCATAACCCGCCATCTAAGAAGAATGCAACTATTATGTTAATTCTATAAACTGAGTGAATTAAGGAATTTAATAACTCAAGTCCAAAATTCATGGATTTCACAATGTAATTAGGGTTTATAATATTGAACATGTAATTATACTGAAATTCATGTTAAAACATGGATTTATAACTCAATGAGATCAAGGAACTGGAATATCAAGAAATTCACTCTGAAGAAGGAATTAAACTTAGAAATTGAGTTAACTTTGGGACTCAATGGGTGAAAGGAGAACCATTGATGAAATCCCACATACCTGGACATAAGAACCCTAAAGAAATCTCTAAACTTGGAGCTTGAAGAAGATGAACCCTAGTTTGCTTTTGAGAAAGAGAAATCGCTCTTTTCTCTTATTTTTGCTAAGTACCGACTGAATTTGAGTAATGAGGGACTTAGGGTAAACTTAGGCTTATAATTCATCTTTAGGATATCTTAAACAACGTAGTTTAGGGGTTTTAAAAGTGGAAAAATACTGGAATGCCCCTTCTAAGACGTAACTAAAAAAGTTATAGGGGAGGACGTACGACCTATCCTATGATAGTGGAACCCATCTAAAATCGTGGGTGGTTCTCTGGCTGGGATAATAAAGTGATACTTGTCTGGTATAATAGAGTAGTGCTTCAATGGACATGACCATACAAGCCATGGTATGATCATGGGATCCACTCACGATCGTACCTTGGTTCGTAGGTCGCAGGTTCCAACCGGGTCAGGTGGTTCTCTGGCTGGGATAATAGAGTGATGCTTGTCTGGTATAATAGAGTAGTGCTTCAATGGACATGACCATACAAGCCATGGTATGATCATGGGATCCACTCACGATCGTACCTTGGTTCGTAGGTCGCAGGTTCCAACCGGGTCAACTTTAGAAGTCAAGATCGTGGTTTCTAACTACGGTCGTGGTTCTCTTTCATAGTTGGAAGGTATACCTGTAAACTTTTAGGTTTTTAGGGCTGTTTGTATCAGACGGGAGCATGGTACGGTCATGGCTTCTAACCACGATCGTGGTTTCTGCTCGTACGTTCTCATTGCTGGACAGTGCTATACTAAAATGGCCATAACTCTTAGCTCCGACATCCGATTAAGGTGAATTTGGATGCATTAGAAAGATAATTAAAATATATATAATTTGGTGTGTATTTATATTATAAATTCATTATAATCTAGGAGTTATACTCATTTTAAGTTGATTATAGCAAGATTCTTCACAAGAAAACCACCGATAAGAAAGATTTCAACTTGACTAAGAGCTAGGAGTTACTTGTGGAATTAATACATGTATAAATCTCTTATTATTCTACCAAAACATGATGTTTGATTTTATATGCACTTAAAGCATGGTTTTAATCATAGCTTGGATTTTTGGAGTGTTACAACTGACTTGCTTCGTGAGTCTTTTGATAGGGTGTGGGTGATTCAGGATGGGCAGAGTGCAGATCAGAGTAGGTAGAAGAGTTACTTTGATTGTAGACTTTGTGCCTTGAAGTTTGGAGTTGGTGACTAAGTTTTTATTCGAGTATCACCCATGAAAGGGAGAGATGATGTTCGAGAGGAAGGGAAAGCTCAGCCTCAGGTACATTGGGCCATTTGAGATACTTCGGACCATTAGAGAGATAGCTTATGAGTTAGCCTTGCCCCCAGATTTTTTAGCTATTTACCTAGTTTTCTATGTATCCATGTTACTGTGTTATATTCTGAATGAGTCACACATTCTTTGGTGGAACTCAGTTCACTTGGATGAGCAGTTGACCTTCTTGAAGGAGCCAGTGCTCATACTGGCTAGGGATGTGAGACGGTTACACTCTAGAGAGATTCTAAAAGTTAAGGTTCAGTGGAGGCACCGTCCAGTCAAAGAGGCTACCAGGGAGATTGAGAGTAGGATGCGGGCCCATTATACCCACTTGTTTGAGCCTTTAGGTACATATTGATCCTTTACTTTCACAAACGAAAGTCCTTTTAGTAGTGGATATTATAATGACCTGCCAGGTTATTTTCCACATTTCTACACTATTTCAGCGTTTAGAGCTTTCCCATAGTTTCCCCAAGTCATTTATGACTTGATGGAGCCAACAATTCAGTTATCAGGCAATTTGTTAGGTTTTTTAAAGCCAATTCCCTGTTTAGAAGTCTTCGCTGTTCAAATTTGGGTATCGGGCCTAAACCTCAGGTAAACGGCCTCGTATGCCAGTTCTAACAGTTCCAAAAGCTCCCAAACATCAATTTTGGGCTAGAGGAACTTTGGTTTGGGTCCCAAGGCTTCTGGACTCATTTTGGGCTATTGGGTGGAAATTGGTTAAAATGACCATTGGGTGTGGGACCCGCATTTCATCGAAACAGCCTCGGATGGAAATTTTGATAGGTTCATTGAGTCTGGAATGTCGAATTTGGTAGGGTAGCATAGTTCGTTTGCATTCATAAGATTCTGAATGAATCTCGAGAGTCCAGTAAAAACTTAGCAAAATTTGTTTAGTTGTTGGTGCAGGCTTCAGTTGGTACGCCCACTTAAGCAGCTATTTGGTCGCTAAAGAGGCCAATGGACCACTATAACGAAAACTCAGGTATTCTCCCTATCGCTAAAGCAACTCGCATACCGCTTTAGCAGTCTTCGCATAAGCGATATTTGATCACTTAAGTGGTAGGTTTTGGTCACTCGTGGACTGCTTTAGCGGTACTTTACCACTTTAGCGGTGACCGCTTAAACCGTCATTTGACCGCTAAAGTGGCTACCGCTGCTATTAATGAAGGGAAACCTAATTTTGGCACATTTATTTCCAAGTCCAAGTCCATAGAAGCCCTACATAGCTTAGAGAGAGTGAAAATTAATTATTGGGTGTTCGGAGTGAGCTGGAGGCGCGATTATATTTATTTCTCCATCGTTATTCCATAAGTTTCCATTAAATTCTTGACTACTTCTCCGATTTAAACTCAGAACCCTAGTTTACCTTGAGGGCTGATTTTGGGTTCGTTTGTGTTTGAAATTTACCCAATTTGAGGGTAAATGATCCTTGAGCTTAGAGAGACATTTTGACAATTTCTAAATTGTGAATCTATAAGCGGGCCCCACATGGGATTTTTAGCTTGATTTTAGATCCAAAGTATTTATATGCAATATGGGTATTTTTATTCTCGTATTAATGTGTAGATCATTATTTTGATAGTGTGACGTCGTACGGAGGCTTCTCAAAAAAGAAAATCTCTAATTTAGTAGACTTTCTCGGGCTTTGTCGGCGTCCAGGTAGGCTGGGTTTACTTTTATCATATATTGAGCTTTATTATGGTATTAGTATAGTATTATACTAGAGTTGGGTTGGAATTTACAGCTTGGTTGGATGTTTAACAAAAGTTGGAATTTTTAGCCGATTAGAGAGTCATTTTTAGGTAGAGCTAACCCATTCACCATTCTCTTGGATTTAATTATTGCCTTAGGACTTGTTTAGACTTATCTAATATCTTAAGATGGAACTTTGAAGCCTTAGTAATATCTTAAGAAGGAACTTTGAAGCCTTAGTCTAATTTCGGGTAGAAATTGCCTTAGTATTGACTTTTGGGGTAAGTAGCGGGCTCCGCCGGCCCTCTTTTAGGTCAATTATCCTAATTAGCTCCTTGTAGACCTAGGAGGCCTTCTTTCATCTTCTTGCGTGTCTTCATAAAATTTATTATGACATACACAATTTTCCAACTTCCGTCTAGACTTGTAACCTTGTATTTATTTTAAAGACTAGTTCAAGTCCGGCAACTACTATTGGCATATGGTACTAATTCCCGGTTCAAGTCTAGCATATATGATATTTGAGTCCGGTTTGAGTCCTCCACCTTATGGCTCATTAATGATATTACGGATCCATTTTGAGTTTGGTATTGCGTGGTACGAAAGGATTCACAGATATGGGATCAATGGTTGGTTACTTTATACTTATAAGTGTCTATGGTTCTCCTCTTGATTGTATCCATCGGGATTATGGGGGCTCGTTTGGGTTAGTTTTCTCTTGTTTGCGCCTTCTGGGTTTATGGTGACCCAGTTAGGCTATAGTTAACTTGCCTTACTTGCGATATTATTTATACTATTATTTATTATTTGTCAGCCAGAACATTATTTCAGGTTTTCCCCTTATTCCTTGACTTATTTTACATTCTTGCATTTTATTTTACTTTTATTATGATTTATCTCAGTCGGTCGATGATGTCTACTAAGTACCCGTTGGTTTGGTACTCATACTACACTTCTGTATCTTTTTCTGATGCAGATCCGAGTACTAGTTGTCGTCGCTGACTTTCTATCTAGCTGCTTTCAGGATTCAGAGATAGGGTGAGCTTTCAGAGCCCGAGCTGATCCCTTCTCCTTCTTTTACTTTTGGACAGTCTTTAGTTATCGAGACGTTCTGTATATTGATACTATTCAGTACTCTCATTTTGTATTTAGTGGATTTTATTCCGGCTTTGTTAGGTCATGGGATATTTCTTTTGTTCTTCCTCCATTCCATTTGACAGTTATATTGTCGTATTCTTATTTATATTGCTTACAAGTTTATTGTATGCTTATTTCCCGGTATTTACTTTACCTTCCTCCACCAATTAGACCATTACTTGTTCCGGGCTATGGTTTGACTTACCTATTAGCGAGTTAAAGTAGGTGTCATCATGAGTCCGAAATTGGGTCATGATAATAGGGTAAAACCTGCTTAGAGACATGTTCACCACAAGGAGAAGAAGCTTGAATATTTGGCATGAGAACGAGTGTAGAAGCCTCGAGAAGCCTCTCTCAAAGTTAACAACAACAGAAGTACCTTCTCGTAAGAGATAAGGACTCAGTGGATCGCCACCCCTAGTGACATGGCATAAGAGAAAAATAGGAGACAAATTTATCAGGTTGCTCAGGTACATGGACGAACTCGTACGAGGCTGGATAGTGCAGGAATATTAGTTAGCTCACCAACGGATCGAACACGTGGCACATCGGCATAGGGTTCAATCCTTTAGGGCTCTGGTGTTGAATTCCAATTGGTCAAGGTGTAATGTTGTAACCTATAAATAATTGTTCCTCCTCACTTGTAAAGATCATTTGTTCACTCTCTTGCTCAATACAACACTTTACTTGGTCCTTAAGATTTTTTTGTTCTGTACTCTCTCTCTAGTTTTGTGATAGTCCTACCCTATCAACGGCTCACAAAACTTAGAGTTGATCTAAAATGCGCTAATATTCACAGCGGGCTATATTTGTTTTCTTTACTTAAATTGTTTTGCTTACGTAATACTTGTTGATTTTTGTTGTAAAACAAGGTTAAATAATAATGTGTGCTCTTGACTGACTTGCAAATTGAATTATGCCAAATCTATGGTAAATATATATTATTTTAGATAATGGTAAATTATTGAAAAAAATTATTTGAGATACAAAATAGTTAAGGATACATTTCTAAATAAGGTAGGATATACTACTAAATATACTTCTAAATAAGGTAGGATACATACTAAATATTTACCTAGGGTGTACAAAAGTAATAATATGTATAAGATATTTTCAAGGGTTTTTTGGATCTGGGCCAAACTAATATGTTAAAGCTGGCCCAAAATCGTGTATTGTACCAAGTACTGCAGTAGGCAAAACCATCAGTGAGATGAGGTAAACCAACTCGGTCCAATATAGGCAAAAACATCAGTGAGATGAGGTAAACCAACTCGGTCCAATGAACCAATCCAACATTATCTCAACATCCCCCTCAAGTTAAAGGGTATGAATGGACACCTAATTTGCCTAAAACATTGTAATGAAGAGGAGACAAATGACAATATGAACATGAGCACTGATGGTGAAAGTGAGTAGAATAAAACTATAAACAACAAAGAGAAGAAGAATATTGAGGAGACCAATGGCAATTTGGACTAGAGCATTGATGTGGAGAATTAGCAGACTAACCAAGTTATCCAAAACAATTAGGATGCGACTAACAGTGAGAGTGAAAACCAAAATATCAGCAAGACCAAGGATGAAAAAAACTGATGACCAAATCAGAATCCTAGAGTGATTGAGGTAGAGAACTTGAAGCAACTCATGGAATGACACCAATTGATGTTGTTGTCCTAATCTTGAACCATCAATTGAGTTCACTGGTATGGATTGATGAAAAAGAGCTAAAGAATTGGTGTCAGAAGGAATGATTCTTTATGCTGAAGATCTTGGAATTAAATACCAAAATAGGTATATAAAATTGAAGGAGCATGTCGTTGACGTAATCAAATAAAGGGAAAAAGTATGATTCGAATGAGAGGTCCAATGAAGGTAAAGGATGATTTCTTTGAGAGTGACACCAAAATAAGGACTCTTAAAAAGATAACAACAATGGAACCGTTAAAAAGAAGTAAAACCATGATGATTTAAAATACATCTGACAAAGGAAGTCCAAAAACATTAAAAGATGAGATTGTAAAGGAGAAACCTGAGATTTTTTTTTTTTAAAAAAAAAAGGGTTTGAAGTTTGAGTTTAAAAAAAGGAATTGAAGGGGAACTAGCCTTCGACAAAATTGGGGTAGCAGATCTTTCAATTTGAACAACTTGAAAATCAGTTCCATTTGAGAGGTTTAAAAAATATAAAATTGTAAATTTTATAAAAAAAAACTAACCCTAGATCCCCGAATTCAACTTTTCAATTAAAAAAAATCAATTAATCAAAATTAACTAAAATTTGGTTCAAAAATTTAAAATTACAGAAAAAAGAAAATGGATTAAACAAGAAATCCTAAAATCCATAAACTAATTATTTAATTGGAGGGAAAAATCAACCCAGTTTTGTCTTTTAAAAAAATAGAGAGATCAAAGAAAATAACTGATGAATTTCACAAAATGAGCGATTAATTGAACAAATCTAGAAGATATGTCTAGATCTAAGACCCTAAAATTGAAATTCCACTTACAAAGCAGATATATCCAAAAAAAAAAAAAAAAAGGTATCAATCGATAGAGAGGAGGACGAATTAGACAAATCAGAGATTGATTTGAATGTTGAGGAAAAATCGAGGTCGATTTGAATGGTGATTGATGATTTAAGGAAAAAGGGAGGAAGAAGAAGATGGTGATTGATGATTTTGATCCTTTTGAATGGCAAAACATATTACCTAGATGATGATGATTGTGATAAGAGCGAGAGGGTGGCGAGTGCAATAACCATAAAAGGATCATGTTAGTGCACTCGTTCCAAACATTGTGAATCAGAAAGTTGAGAAGTGTTTCTCATATTGAAGAAAACACGAAAAATGACACAAGATGATCAAAATCAACCTTGCTCTGATACCCTGTAGAAATTGAAAGAGTTTACAGAAAAATAAACAACAAAGAATATTGAAACAATTTGCGGAAAAGAAATAAAAAGAATTTGCGAAAAATTTCTTCTTCCCTTCTTGAATGAATAATACCACAACTTAACTTAATCGATGCTCTCTTCTCTATATTGATAGCCACCACCCTCTGATAATTTTGCTTCCCACTGATGGCTTCAAAGGCCATTGGTCAGGCCGTTCCTAAGGCTGCTCAGTCCATCCCCGCACTCTCAAATCTAGACTTCCCTCCTCTTACCCCTTTGAAAGCTTTGAGCTCAAACCCTAATCCTAAATAAAATCTGCTTATTAAAACTAATACGTTGCCTAGTAATTTGATTATAGTGGGAGATAATGGTACTGAACCTACAAAGCTTGGTAATTGTGTTAATTTCTTAAAAGCTCTAGCTAATAGTCAAATCATTGAGCCTGCAGTGGAGTCGATCCCCATGAAGAAGATACTATACAATGATGGAATTACCAGAATCCAATAGACTAAAGAAGAAGTAAGAAGAATGAACACTATTGAAAACTTGCAATATGCTGTTGTTGGGAAGTTTTCTTATGGTTGGACTGAAATGGAAGAACTTCAGTCTCAAATCCCTAAGCAGTGTAAAGTTAAGGGTGAATGCATAATTGGTTTACTAAGGAATAAGCACATTCTCATCAGATTTAGCAGGGAGGACGATTTTGTTAATATATTATCCAAAAATGTTTACTATTTTGTTGATAAAGAAGGACATTCCTATCCTATGAGACCCCTAATCTACGATGCAAAAATTCAAAGTGGATGAAGAAATAACGCAAGCATTAGCATGGATTTCCTTTGTTGGTCTTAAGCCCACCTTCTTTGTTATGGAATCCCTATTTTCTATTGCCTCAGTAGTAGGAAAACCACTTCACTTGGATGCAATTACCATTAATAAGACTAGACTTAGTTTTGTTAGGGTCAAGTTGTAAGTGGATCTTTTATCAGATTTTCCAAAGTTTATTGAGATAAAAACTATTAATCCTAGTACTAATGAATCCAGATTTGAGAGGATTAAAATCCAATATGACTTGGTTCCTAAGTACTGTAAAGGGTGTAAGCTGCAGGGGCATGATGAACAAGAGTGTAGGGTACTCCATCCGGAGTTAATGAAAAAGTCCCCTAATGATAATGGCAATGCCCAAGAATATAAGGTAGAGAATGCTAGTACAACTGGTACACAAAGGGAGAAGTTTAGGATGAAAAAGCAGTGGAACCCAACTAATGGAAGGTTCACATTTGATAAAACAACTGAAGTAATGTTCAATGATAAGGTTGTATCTCCTAATAAGACAGTGAGCACCAGTAATACTTTTGTTGCCTTAACTGAGGAGGAACAAGGAGAGGATTCTAACACAGAAGACAATGTAATCAAAACACAAATCCAAATAGCAGGAACTGCAGTAGGCACACAAAATAAAGATTCAAAGAAGAAAGAAAATCATCAGCAACATGCATCAAATAAAAAGCATACATACAAGCCTAAAGTCCATCACTCACCCACCAAAGAGTAGATAGATCAGGCTTTTGCCAACTACCAGGGCAAGAAAGGTGAATCAAGCAATAATAAAATAAAAACAGGTATCCAAGAGGGGATTATCCAAATAGAAGCCAATAGTACAGAAGTAATGCAGCAGACAGGGGAAGTGAAATGTAGATCAGAGGTTGCAAACTTTGCTCCAAGTCTTGAAAAGGATGGCCCTGCAAATCACACAGCAAAAGATGTAAATCATCCACAATAACAAATAGAACCAGCAGAGATTAGTGCAAGTAACAGCTTGCAGAAGCAAGAAGTAAATTCAAGTGATGGTTTAAACATGGTAAATCAGCAGGGTATAGATAGCTTGGCTATAATGGAGTTACCTGCATCAGTTCAAGTGGATGATACACAACTAAGGTTTAATCATATTGAATCTCCTAACAAGGCTCTGTACAACATTCTTACTCATAGATTGGAGATTAAAGCAGAACCAGATAGTAATGTTAAGGAGGAAAAATGGTTGAATAAAGATCAAATTTTTAAAGATGCTGACCTTTCTCCAGGAGTGTTAAATGCAGTTAAATCTGTAAGAAAAGGCAAGATACAAGGTAATGGAGAAGCTACTACACCTATTAATGTTTAACCTAAAAGGAAGGTGGTAACCCGATAAGTTTCTAAATGTTGAAAGCTCTTATATTGAATATAAGGTCAGTGAAGTCACAAAAGGCTTTCCAAAGAGTGAAAATATTGCACAATTTTCACAAGTTTGCTTTTGTGGCTTTAATGGAACCTTTTCAGCATGTTAGAATAATTTATAGATACAAATCAAAGTTGAATATGCCTCATGTTACTCATAACTATAATGGGAAAATTTGGGTTTTCGTTAATCATGGGTTTTATATGACTGTGGTGAGTAATACAGAGCAATAGATTACAATCAAAATCCAAGACCAGTTTTCAGCTTCCTACTTTTATGCTTTCTTAGTCTATGCTAAGTGTGATGATCATCTTAGAATTGAGCTATGGGATGATTTATACACTATTTCAGCTAAGATAAATAATCCCTGGTTAATAGAAAGAGATTTCAATATGGTGTTGAATAAAGAAGAAAAGATTAGAAGTAAACTAGTGGTAGATGCAGAATTTGAGGATTTCAGGACATGCATTGAGTCTTGTGATATGACTTAAGCTCCTTACAAAGGTAGTCCATTCACCTGGTGGAATGGAAGAGTTGGAGATGATTTTATATGTGAAATATTTTACAAAATTTTGATTAACTCTGATTTTCAAGATCTTTATAATCATTCTGAGGTTGAGCATCTACCTAGGAATGGGTCTGATCATGCCCCTTTGTTATTGACATGTGAGAGTAATGTTACTTCTTACAAGAGACCTTTCAGGTTTCTAAATTTTTGGATCCAGCATGAGGAGTTTAAGAATGTAGTTAACCAAAATTGGGATACTAATATCTCAAATAATCCATTCTTAGACTTTAAGAGAAAGATTAAGAAGATCAAGAAGGCATTGTTAGTGTGGAGAAGAAAAACTTATAGGGATATCTTTCAGCAGTTGATTATCAGGGAGGAAATTGCTAGAATTAAAGAGTAGTTATTTGAAGAATTTACATCTGCAAAAAATAGAGAAGTGATGCAAAGAGCCAAGGCTGAATATACTAGATACTTGTAATCAGAGGAGAGTTATTGGCAACAAAAATCAGGGTATGACTGGTTTGTTGATGGTGATAGAAAGACCAAATTTTTCCACAGTCTAATTAAGGGGAGAAGGCAGAAATTAAAACTTGTGAGGATCAAGAATGCCCAAGGTAGTTGGCTAGAAGAAGAAAAGAAAATTGCAGAAGAGGCAGTACTGTTCTATCAAGGCTAGTTCAGACAAGATAGAGACTTCACAAATCTTTCTTTGATAGATTATATTCCAGAAGTGGTAGATTAAGTAAGAACCTTGCTCTAGGTTTTATGCCTGATTGTGATGAAGTGAAGAGAGCAGTGTTTAATTTGAATGGGGATAGGTCTTGTGGTCTAGATGGATTATCAGGCAAATTTTATCAGTCCTATTGGGATATAGTGGGTTCAGACATTGTGAGAATGGTTCGTGATTTTTTCTTTGGTAATTCCCCCCCCCCCCCCCCAAATCCATTACTTACACTAACTTGGTACTCATTTCTAAGAAAGTTAATGTGCAAACTTTTTCAGAGATGAGACCAATTAGTTTGAGTAATTTTGTCAACAAGATACTATCCAGGATAATTCATGACAGAATAGAAGGTCTGCTGCCTAAGCTTATCTCTCCTAATCAATCTAGTTTTGTTAAAGGTAGAAGTATTATTAAGAATGTTTTATTGACTCAGGATCTGATCACTGACATTAGCAAGAGAGGGAAGCCTTCAAATATAGTCATCAAGCTGGACATGGCAAAGGTCCATAATAGGGTCTCATGGTTTTTTCTAATAAAGGTGTTGAGGAAGATGGGATTCTCAAATATGTTTGTTGACTTGATCTGGAGATTGATATCAAATAATTACTACCTAGTGTTGATTAATGGGCAATCTTATGTTTTTTTCACTCTACTAGAGGGGTGAAGTAAGGGGATCCCCTTTCCCCAGCTTTATTTATTCTCTCTTCAGAGGTTCTTTTAAGAGCTCTAAATTCCCTATTCGAGGATAATCAGTATGTGGGATTTAGGATGCCTAAGTGAAGTTCTAACTTGAACCAATTAGCTTATGTTGATGATACTATAGTCTTTTTTTCTTCTAATGCTTATTCTTTAGAAAAGATTATGTCTACTTTACAGGAGTATGAGAAGCATCCAGGGCAGAAAGTCAACAAAGATAGGAGTTTTTATTATCTTCACCAAAACACTACAGAGGCAATTGAAACACAAGTTGGGCAGATCACATGCATGGCTAGGGGTACTTTTCCAATGATATACTTGGGATGTCCCATTACCCACAAGAAAAAAAGGAAAGAAGATTATGTAGATCTCTTGGGTAAAGTAAAGGGAGAACTTCAAGCAATTAAGGATAAAATGATATCATATGGTAGTAAGGAAGTCCTAATTAAAAGTGTTCTTCAAAGTGTTCCCATATATCTGTTATCATCTTTTATTCCCCCTATATGTGTATTAAAACAACTTCATAGGATCTTTGTTAAGTTCTTTTGGAGCAATAAGGTAATAAGAAGAAGTAAGCATTGGTCAGCTTAGACTAAGGTGTGTATTCCTACAAAAGAAGGGGGACTTGATTTTTAGGTCTATGTTTGTTGTGTCAAAGGCTATGTATGCAAAATTGTGGTGGAAATTTAGGGTACAAAGTAGTTTGTGGTCCAATTTCTTATGGAACAAGTACTACAAGAAACAGATCCCTACTCTCATGGAGTGGAATGGTGGTTCTTGGGTTTGAAAATACATACTGGAAGATAGGGAGAAAGTGGAACAGTTTGTATAGTGGGAACCTAAAGGAGGTACATCAAGTATTTGATTTGACAACTGGACCAATCTTGGTCCTGTTTTCAGACATCATTCAGATTTTCAAACTTGTCATAAGATAAAGGATATTGGGGATTTCCTAACTGCTATAGGCTGGGATTTTCCAACAATGCAGGATAGAGTTCCTGAGTATGTGGTGGCTCACATTAGGAACAACATGAGTATAGCTCAGCTTTTGGAGGGAGGGGACAACCTATGGTGGACTTTAACTACTACAGGCAGGTTCACAGTAAAAAGTGCCTGGGAGCTTCTAAGAAATAAAGAGGATCCTGATGAGGATCTTAACAAGTTAAGGTGTTCAGGCCTTCCTTTCAAATATCTTTCCTAGCTTGGAGCATGTGGCTAGGTAAAGTTTTTGTTTCTCATTTAATAAACACTTGGAATCCTAATGAATCTCCTGATTATAGGTATTGCTCAAGTCCCTAAAGGGAAATAATTGAACATCTTTTCTTGCATGGCGAATTTGGAAGATTAGTGTGGGACCATTATTCAAGGGGTGCTGGTATTTATCAGGATAATTTTTTGAAACCTAATATAAGGAGATGGTGGAATATTCAAGGTAATGCCAGGTGGAAAACTATTACAGAGGTGGTTCCAATGATAATACTTTGGTTTATTTGGAAGAGAAGGAAAACTATCCTTCATGGCAGAAGTTATTCAACTGGTAAGATTGTCAGTGATATTAATTGCACTATAAAGAGGTTTATCAGTTGCAGGTACAAGAATGGTAGGGACTATGACACATGGCCTGAAATGGTGGCTGCATTGGAAGGATACATACCCTCATACAACTTTAGAATTGTCAGATGGACCTCCCCTCTATTCACTGGTTCAAATACAATACTACTGGAGCCTCTAAAGGTAATCCAGGTCCTAGTTCAGCAGCCTTCTACATAAGAAACTCATCTGGTCTATTTATAGTTGCTAAAGGTATTAGGATTCCTGACTCTACAAACTTGGTGGCAGAGGCAAAAGTTATAAGAAGTGTTTGGAATACTGCAAGGAAAAACTGATTGAACCTATAATAATAGAGCCTGGCTCTTAGGCTATGATCCAATTTGGAAAGAAGATGGAAACCTCCTTGGAGTGTGGTGATGAAAGTGAACTATATCAATATTTTAAGGAACTCTTTGACAACAAAGTACAGCATTCCCTTCGGGAAGGAAATACTCTTGCTGATTTTTTCACTAACCTAGTTTTTTCTTTTGTAGAGGATTTCTTATTTGAGCAGTTTCAAGACATACCATCTAAAGGCAAAAGGATTTTTAACTTAGACAAAGCAGGGATACCACATATTAGAAGACAAAGTGCTGATGTTTAGTGAGTTACTGTTTCATGATAATGTGTTGAAGGTAATATGTTTAAATTCAGGAACAGTTTGATTAGTTACGTATCATTCATTTAAAGTAAATAAGTTTAGAAGCATTTTTTTTGTTTGAGTATCCGCACCTGGTGAGAACATTAGAGGTGTAATTCGATACCAAATCAGGACCTTTGAGCTCTGGATGGATTTATATTGTTCGAACTAAACTTGTTCGTCTGAAGAGTTACCTTTTATAGTACAAGGAATACATTATCTACACTTTTCGTAGTTTAAACTTCATACATCTAGAGATTGATGGTGGTATCAATCTTGTATGAGATTCAACCCATTAATCGAAGGAAAGGAAGGAAAAACTATGGAAGTGTAAGCTAATAAAAATAATCAACCATGGACCTACTTGACGATTCAGAGGTGAGGATTCTTGAAAGCACATAGCTCCCAACAACACAGTAGCAACATTCAGCTCAGACACAAGTAATATAGGTGTTAATTTAACTCAAATCTTCAGATCTGATAGTTATTTATCAATTTGAAAGAAATGAGTAAAGACTGACACTTATCTTATAGACTCAAGCTAGCTGCAGTGTTGGAAATCTTGAAGGACGACGATACAACATCATAAGGGCGCCTCTACAGCTGATTGGAAAGTTGAGATCGTGAAAGGAGATAGAAAGAAGATTGTCTGAATTTGGATCTAGAACTTTCCTATTCCACTCCTTTATTCTTGACTTTTATGTCAAGAAGCTGATATTTGTTTACTTTTTTAATGGATGGGTCACTTTTGGGCTCGGTTTGTAAGTAACTTTGTTTATTTCAATAAATGGGCTAAACAGACTGCCTTTAATTTTATTTTATTTTTAAAAAAAAGAATAATTGAATAACTTGAATTATTGAATTGAATTCAATATTCTGAATTAATAAAACTGATGTACAACGCCCTATTTATACAAGTAATGGAATGAAATAAACCTAAACCAAAACTAACACTAAACCGACTTAAGGAGTCTAAACAAAGTACAAAATAATTAAGGATACGCTTCTAAATAAGGTAGGATACACTACTAAATACACTTCTAAATAAAGTAGGATACACACTAAATATTTACCTAGGGTGTATAAAAGGAATAATATGTGTAAAAGATTTACAAAGATTTTTCGAATCTGGGTCAAATTAATACATTAAGGTTGGCCCAAAACTGTGTACTGCACTAAGTACTACAGCAGGCGAAATCATCAGTGAGATGAAACAGGTAAACCAACCCGGTTCAATGAACCAATCCAGTATTATCTCAACAGAAGTAGTATTTTAAATAAAATAATAATTTTCATTTACAAGATCTTTTAAAAGTTCAAATATACGTATGTATAAATTTTCGATTAGTCTATTGAGATACTTGTTTAATTAAGGGAAACTAAACGTCTATAAAAGTATGGAAAAAAGGCTCAAATATGCCATCGAACTTTGAGAAAAGGCTCATCTATGTCATCCGTTAAAAGTTTGGTTCATTCATGTAATTGCCGTTACAAAAAAGGTTCATTCATGCCATTTTTTTAATAATCCGGTTTGGTGGTTTTTTGCAAAACCATTTTGTACACGTGGCCAACAATAATTCGTCCACATCATTAATTAAAGGGAAAAGGCTCAAATATGTCGTCAAACTTTGAGAAAAGGCTTATCTATGTCATCCGTTAAAAGTTTGGTTCATTCATGTCATTTTTTTAACAGTCCGATTTGGTGGTTTTTTGCAAAACCATTTTGTACACGTGGCCAACAATAATTTGTCCACATCATTAATTAAATCAGCCAAAGAAATTTTAAAATTTCTAATAAGAAAATATCGACTTCTCCGTCCATAATATTTCTATGCATTTTATAACTCCTTTATAGGCACTGTAAAGAGTTCATCGATTTTCAATTTCTTCGGAATCGCCGAACACAATTCTGTAAATCTCAAGGTCAATTCAAGCCCGAAACAGACATCAACTATTTTAAACAACGAATCAATTAGTTACCGAAACACAATTTTTCAAATTCTTAAAAGATTGTACTTGAAGCAAAAATCAGAAGAATTCTATAATCGGTGAAATTACAAAGAAGAAAAGAAGAATAGTTCAGCAAAATCAAATTAAAATCAAACCTTGAAGATTCTAATAACTTGAAGAATCAGATGTACTAGAAATTTGTGAGTCGTGGAAAATAAAATTTTAATTTCACCTTTTAGAAGAAAGTTCAATTTTTTAGATTTTTTATTTGGTTGATTTAATTAATGATGTGGACAAATCATTATTGGCCACGTGTACAAATAGTTTTGCAAAAATCACCAAACCAGACCGTAAAGAAAAATGGCATGAATGAGCCTTTTTTGTACCAGCAATGGCATAAATAAGCCAAATTTTTAACGGATGACATAGATGAACCTCTTCTCAAAGTTTGATGGCATATTTGATTAATGACGTGGACCTCTAGTAAGAGGTCATGTGACAAAGCTATTTTTAAAAACTCATCGTTAAGAAGCAATGGCATGGATGAGCCTGTTTTATAACGGTGATGGCATAAATGAGTCAAACTTTTAATGGATGACATAAATGAATTATTTTCAATAGTTCGATGACATATTTAAGTCTTTTCCCTAAAAATATCTCCCCAACAGATGTTGGGTGATGACATGCACTAAAAGCCAAAGAAGTATGGATGGATAACCAATAACCACGAAACGCACTATTGTCGAACATTGACAAAGGTTTCTCCTGTGGACTTCCTAAATGGCCACAGCACGAACAGCATTTGTAATAAGAGGACCTGTCAAAATGAAACCTGCAACTTCCGATTCTATACTCAGCACGTCAGTCTTGTCTTCACTTTCATTTTGTTTAATTAAGTAGATTACTTCTTTTTCTACTACTTTCTCCCTCTCATTTTATTCGACATATTTTTTTTTAGTTCGTCCCAAAAAATATCACCTTATTATAATTAAAAATAATTTAAATTTAATATTCCTCTTTTAACCTTAATTAAATTATTTACAATCACAAAAATATCTAAGAATTGTTTTAGATGACAAGTTTCAAAAGTTTTTTTTTTCTTAAATATCGTGTCAAGTCAAACGGTGTCACATAAAATAGAACAGGGGGAGTACTAGAATTTCATATTCGTTGTGTCTCACTTTTGGATAGCTATTTTGACTAATTGTTAAAAGTTAAATTGGATTAGATCAATTTAATATTATAAAATTAAGATTTAGATATTTAAAAATTATGCAAAAAAAAAATTATAAATTACAATTGTTCTCATGTCAATATGATGGAAAAAGAACATAAAATATCCGTCAAATTTTACATAATATGAAATTCAAAAAAATGAAAAGTATCACGTAAATTGAGACAGAAAAAATATTAGATGATACTCTATTTAATTTGTCAAAAAGATATGTATTTATATTTAACTTTTCAATTTTCTTGTAAAGACATCCTAAAGTCGAGAGAAATTTCATCTTGTGTTTAAGATCACAGTTGTATTTTTTGAAGTGCTAAAAGTTTTTCAATCTTCCTTAAAATTCTAAGATTATTTCCTTAATGTGCCAAAAATCGTTCATTTTTTTTTTTTCAAATTTCATATCACATCACCAAATAAAATGGAGGAGGAGTACTTGGTAAACAATTCACGACAAACACGAACATAAGCATTTCAGATGCCCTAGCCTTGCAAAATACTAGAAAACCAGAAAAATGACGACATAGGAAGAAAATGAACCTAACAGACACTACAAATGAAAAATGAGAGTGGGCAAGGCTTGACCCATCACTCATTCTACCTCGCAAATGAAACCTTCAAGAAACAACTACCAAGCCTCATTCACACCGTAAAGAGTGTGCGTAAATATTGTGCCTTGTGCAGCTACTATGGTGGCCATGCCCCAAACTCCAACTCTGTAGACCTTTTTGTTATAATGTAATATACGTATCCTATTAACCAAAAAAAAAAAAAAAGAAGTATTCTTCTCCTTTTTTCAATAACAAGAGCTTGTATAACTACTAAACAGTATTAACACTGCAAATGAAATTGAAGCTTTAGGAAAGATTTCATATTAAAAAAATTCTGAAGTCTTTCCGCAATGATACAAGGTATCAATATATTTGTAATTCATAAGACGCGTGATCATGAACATGACTTTTAGCTAACTACGTCAGAGTTCAGATAACATTACTGTTAATCAAGAAGATGAAGGAATCCACCGATCACCCTGAATGAAATTTTGTACAGAGTATGAGCCAACATGTTCAGCTGGGATTTGGCTACTCCATGGCACTCGTCCTGTTGTATTAGCTCCAGGACCAGTACTTTTGAGTTCTCCATAATAAAGAGTACTAAAAGCAAAACTGCCACTCCAAGGCATCCATCCGTCAGCACTAACAAGAGCTTCCAATGTACATTGTACAGAGACTGTCTTGGAATACTCCTTCCATGGCCTTCCAAGGAAATTTTTATGCACCTTAGGCTTGCTGTAGTACAAGTTCATGTAGTCTGCAGTTCCATTTATTAAACAGTTATGGAAGACGAAGCCAGTTGATTGCGCTGGGTTTATCCTGCCAAGAGCTGTAATGGCATTGTTCTCTCCCTTCTCAGGATTTAGTTGTCGAGGAGCAACAAGGATGTCACAGTCTTGGAAGAAGGTAGCCGAGTTCCCGAAAATGAAGTCCACATTGCCTTGGATGCAGCATGACTTATAGTATTGGCGCATAGAATGGGCGTACAGAGTGTCTTGATTGCCAAGAAATTCACAATTCTCAATGATCGATAACAACTAGCAAAAACTAATGGAGCAGCCAGCTCAGAAAGCTTTAGTTTTTCAATCCTCAACAATTTTAAGTATTAAACAACACGCAGTGTGAATAACCTCATAAAGCCGTAAGAAGGTGCTGCAAACATCAACCTTATTTATCAACTATATATGTGAAAATAATGGATTTGGAAAGGATCACATATTATTGAAAATGCTTTGACTAGCAATTGTCAAATGTATTGGACCACAAGCTGGTGAGCTTTGAATACAGAATATTTGATTTAAATCTTGAAATCCTGAAGTTATAACTATTAAAATTTTAATAACCATGGCATACTAATTCCTTTGTAAGATGTATTATGAATCACAATCCGATGCACCCCCACCTCCCACAGACACAAAAAAGAGTAAAACAGAGAGAAATGAATTACTACATACTGGTAATTTTCACCCAAGGAGTATCCTACACTTTGATGGAAATGAATAGACTACATGTCATAAGAAGAGCTCAACTGACCAAAATGAAAGAACAATTATGCAGTAATGCACTAACCAACGGTTGCAGAATCATAAGTGGAAACACCCAACTGGCCAACGTTCATAGACCCGGTAATGATTGTTTTCCCCATTCCATCCCCCAAAAAGACCAAATTCCTCTTCTCCAATGGGACCCGAACTATCTCCTCATACAACCCAGCTTTGATCCATATCACGAATCGTCGCGTTACCTCGTTTTCCGGTGCCGCATTAACTGCCTGCTGCACCGTCTCATAATCACAACCTCCGGCACCGGCAACCTTGCACACTGTTATGTCTGGTTTCAGATCAGCCCTATAGGTACCCCACCGTTGAAGTCCTTCCCACCAGCACCTAATTCCCAGAACCCATCTCGCTCCGTCTTCGGCGGGCTGCAAGACGGTTTCGTTCCCGAAATTGTCGTAATTCACTATCATCCCCAGTGCGTTGCTGCTATACCCGATCAAAGAGTTTAGAAACGCCATCGTTTCATTTACCTGAGATGTCCCATTTACGTACTTCAAAGCGGACCAGCAGTCGTATTGGTACACCATCGCAGCGCTCATCCACGCACGAGCATCTTTGATCGTGCCACGTGTCAAGACCTCCTCAGCCGTGAGATTTAACCTGTATTCTGAATAGCCGAGCACCTCAATACAGAGTTTTGCGGCGTTGGTAAGGTTTAGATTCCCAGTAGAAGCGTCCAGGATATTCTTGACCATGGACTGAGCCTGCTTAAGGTACTCGGAAGAGACCCCCAAGGCTGATTGGATGATTTGGGGCATCGTCAGTTGGGATGGGAAGTGTTTTGGCTGGACCAATACAGCCTCGCATGTTGAAGGGTCACGTGAGGCCTTGCAAGCTTCTTCAATCTCAACCGGAATGGATGAGTAGGAAGGAGCTTTCGGCTTCGAAATGGGTGAATGGCCACAGTGGTTACGGGCGGCGGCAGAGAGTAACAAGAGCAAATTAAGAAAGGAGAGGAGTGTTAGAGAGTAAAAGGACGCCATGAAAATGAGGAGAAATTTCAATTTACAAAATGTGTATGATCAGCAAATTGTTGAGGGGTTTTTATAGGGTACTGTTTTGCAGTGAATTTCGGAATTACTACTTGAGTCAAAAAAGCTGTATGAAAACTTGAATTAATATGGACTCACAATATGACAATGGGGTTTTGTGAGTGGGTGTGGAAGGCTTTTTCCACGGGTTTGCTACCAGAGAAGATGGGATTTAGTGAGCATGGAGGGGTTCACGGGTTTAATTACTTGCCTAACACAACTCACATTAGTGGTGTGTATATTTAATATTTTTTAATTTACCATCGAACATGGTAACTACATTGAAACCTGACTAATTTAGATTCACACTGGGAAGTCCAACTAGGGGTAAAGAGTGTTGGAAAATATATTTCAAGAACACAAGAATTATATGAAGAAGAACACAAAGATGAAGACTTGACAATACGAACAACGAACACAGATCTGGGGTCTAAAACACGTGTGAAACATTTTCCTGAAAACGATATTTGTTTCTTCTCCTCTACGAGATTGTTATGGGATTGTATTCAAATAGTTTTAGCGGATATGACAAGCCTTTGGAATTCTGCACTAAGAAAATAGTGAAGAAATTGTTGTGGAAAGTAAGAACTTGAACTTGATCTTTTTGGAGAAGAAAAGAATTCTTTGGGGAAAGTTGTTAAAACCATTTCTCTGTAAAAGTTTTCTGTAGAAAAATATGCTGAAGTCACAAAAAGTGAGATTTAAATAAAATTGGAAGAAACCAAAGAATGAAAGGGCACAATCTTCCATTAAAAGAGACCTCTTCATAAAAGACACAACCTTTTATTTAAAATACTTATAATTAATAATTAATAATTAATAATTAATAATTTAAACAAAATCCAACAATCCCCCACTTGTTTAAATATAAATTAGGACATAAAGATCAAGTTATGTTCACACATAGATTAATGTATCTTTTGATTTGAACAGTACCTTAGTGCAATGTTGTCATGACCCAAAGTTAAAGTCATGATGGCACCTACCTTAGAATTAACTTTAGTAGGTAAGCCAAATCCCACACGAGAAGACAAGCGAAATGTGAGAGAAAACTCATAAAGGCGACACTTCTAGAACGAAGTCAAACAATAATGTATAACATAGCGAAAATCTGAACAAAGTACATAAATCCCCAGAAATTGTATCATAAGTAGAAAGAGTATCTAATACGTAGTCTGAAAACTGAAAATATAAATGTCGGTCTCCGAATAATAATAAATACAGGATAAAGATAGATGGAAACTAGGATAAGGCTCCGAACAAGGAGCTCACCAGGTATTCCGAAAATCAAGTGTCACCGCACAAATCAGCTACGGTGGTTAGTACTCGTACTGGAATTTACATCGAAAGGGCACAGTAGGAGTGAGTACGGTCCACTTGTACTCAGTAGGTATCATAGACCGACTGAGCAAAGTAAAAAATAAAACAAGTAAAAGATACTATGAGCACGTCACCTGCATACTGAAAAGTTCCCAAACGGTAGCTCACACTATCTCCACAAATAGTTCTACAATATAATAAGGGAAAAAGGGAAACTACACACGAAATATATATAAAAAAATCAAACACACATCAACAAATACATAAAAGAAACAGAGAAGATGCAAATGCAATGATGGTGTGACTTTTATATACACATTCCAAGCCTCAGCGCTTCAGGACAGACTCATGGAGGGTTCTCAACACATATACGTTTATAATCTCAATCTCATATCTCAATCAACCTTATTGGCACATCCCTCGGTATAGGTATTTTATAAAGTATCTCATTTTTTATCAAAATTAGTATTTTCTCAATCAACCTTACCGGCACATCCCTCGGTATAGACGTTTTATAAGATGTCTCATTTTCTGTCAAAAATAAGTGTTTCTCAGTGGTACTAATCTCATGAGTATGTATAGATGAAATGAGGATGTATGCTCATAACTAATCAGTATGAAGATAATGATCAATTCAATACAGGTATGAATGAGCTCAGAATAAGCTCAAAATGACAATATTTCATGATAAAATTCATCGCATGGCAACATGGACATATATACATATATATATATATACCATATTAGATAAACATGTTTTTTATACCGCCTAAGGTATTTGAAATCGCTTTCCGCATATATACCCTAATAGTTTACAAATTTGTCCTCTTGTTTGTCAACTTACAACACAACCCCTTTAATGGTATCAGAGCCAAGAGAATTATAAATTCTGTAATTTATTTCTAAAATATTTTAGAAATCATGGAAAAATAAAATCTTTATGAAGTTATCGTTCAATTGAAAAAAGAACTTCAAACAAGAAAAAATCGTTATACGAAAAATATATTTGCAGGAGTCCACAAAAAATCTTTCGTTTCTCAAAAGAAAATAATTTTTTATTTAGAACTCAAAATTCAAAATCTGGAATTTAAATATGAACATGATTTTTTTTAATTCAGCATGACTATGAATGTTATTCTGCAAAAGCTTGAAGATCTCATAGACATGCACAAGCAATTATCTGTTAGAATTAAAGTCATAGAACTAGAAGTCAAATTCATTAAGGATAATATACCAGGAAGAATTACAGGAATTATAGAAAAAATTGAAAGGCTCGATAAAAGTATAGGAAGAAAAATGAAAGATGAGATCTTTCTAGAAAAAATCTCAAACAATAGTCCTTATCAAAACGAAAGCCTCGATGAAAAAATCATCTCAAAGTTTCTAAAGAAACAAAGAGATATTGAAGATTTAGAAAGAGCTAAAAAGGCAAAAGTAATAAATTCCTAAATTAGATAAAGGAGAATCTTCGGAGGAAAAATGAACAATCTAGAAGAATTGATTTATGCATTAGAAGATTTGGATTTATCTGATCAAATCTTAAAATCTTTACTAATAAAGGAGAAACAGGAGGACCTCAGGGAGAATTTAAAGAAGAAACTGAGACTGAAAATCCTGAAGCATCAACTTCAGATAGAAGAAAAGAAAATAATTTCCCAAACTTTTTAGAAAAAAATCTTAGGGAAAATTTATTATTAAAATCCAATAAGAACAAAGGCTTTATAAAAAATTACTTCAATGACAATAAAGCTAAATATATTCCTAATAGACTTTCATTGGGAGATTCGGGATCTACCCAATTTCTAGATTTAGATTGTAAATTAGACCCAGGAATGATCTTAGATATTTGGGCACAAAATTTAAAACTATTCTTACTATTAAGCAAAGGAACTACTTACAGTGAAGAAGAAAAATTCACTATTGCTACTAGTACCTTTTCAGGAAAGGTAAATAATTGGTATAAAGGATTATCCGACAAAGCACAAGGGATAATTAAATACAGAGTCATTGATAGCTTTAAAAATTCAGTTAATGAAGGAATAAGCTACCTTTTACAATTCATAGGATATGAATTTATAGGCAACCAAGAAAACTTGGAGCAAGGAAGAGATAACTTAAGAACACAAGCTTCTGAGTTATTAGAAAAACTTCAAATTTGTAAAATGAGTTTCATTCAAGAATATACTTGTGAATTCAAAGAATATTATTACAATATCTTCGATAGCAAGAAAGATATAAGACCATATATGGACAAATATTTCCAGAAATTACCAGGCTTTTGGGCCAGTTATTTCAGAGAAGAATATTCAAAAGAAGATCCAAGTAATGATTCACTTGGAAAAAGAATTTCATTCCTAAATCAAAGACTTAGTTAACTCTGTATGTTACACAACGTACAAATAAAAGCTAGAAGAATCAACACCCAAATTTGTTGCAACGACATAGATGCAACCACTCAATGGGGATGTGATGAGAAAAAACCCGCTAAAGAAAGAAGGAAAGACAAAAATAAAAGGGTTTAATTAAAACAAAAAATATCTCAAAAAAGAATTATATACCAAGGACAAAGTACTATAAAAAGAAAAATAATTTCAAAATAAAAAGCACAGAAAAATGCAAATGCTATAGCTGTAGAGAAGAAGGCCATAAAAATTACGAATGTAACAAGAAAGGGGTCAAAATCTCTAAAATTGATAGAAAAGAAATTGATTCTGATTTAGAATCAATAACAACCATAGAAAGTGGAGATTTCTATATAGAACTCTATGAAGAATTTTCAGATTCAAGTTCTGATTCAGAATGAATCAGGAAATAGCAAAAAATGAAGACAAAGTAGTTCAAGTTATTGAAACCGAAGAAGATCAGCGAGGATATGCTTTAAAAGCAACATTTGATGGAGAAATGCTAAGAAAAATCCAAGGACTAAGAAATAATCTTAGAGCCGAAGATAACTTTTTTAGCAGAGCTCAAAGAATTTTTGCAAGAAATCGAGAAAGTAACAGAAATCACCCAAACAACGGGAAGACATAAGTTAAATCTTTTAATTAAACCAATGATAGACCAAATCCTAAGAAAAATTCCTGAAAGAAAAAGGAAAAAAATGAATTATGTCCACCTAGGAGTAATTCAAATCCTAGTTAAATCAACTTTTAAAGAATGAATTAACTGTCCAATAGTTATTAATCTCTCCGATGAAAGATTTATAAATGCCAGAGAAGGTAATCTTGGTATAGTCGAAGAAAATCTATCCTATACCAAACTACTTTTAACCTACTATTCAAGGTATTGTATTTCACTAAAAGATGCAGACTTTAATGATGCCTTAAGTCTATATTTTCAAGTAGAAAGAAAGGATTTATTTAAACCTGGTAACCACATTATGAGCATCTATTATTAGGCTCTATACACTATTACCAATTCAAATTTCTATAAGAATAAAAGCATGGTTGAAATAGACTAAGAATGTACAGGTATTGTAAGAATAGTTGAAGCAGAAATTCAACAAGCTGAAATACCAGATGAATATGAAATTCATTTTGGAAAAACACAAGAAATAGGAAGTACAAGTACTACCAGACCTTCTTTAGAAAATGAAAAAAATTCCATAAGAAAAAGTGTATCTCAAAGATACCCTCAAAAGAATCTAGAAACCACTGCTAATGTCACAAAATTCCAGGAAGATTCTTTAATGGAAGTGATTGGGTTAAGCAAAGCATCCTAATCCAAACAGGAGCAACTGCTAATCATGTTAAAAGAAGTATCCTAGATGGATTAACCATCTATGAGGGAACACCTTATACATATAAAACCTTTGAAGGTAATAATTATAGATGTATAAAAATGGTCAAACTACCTATACAGGTAGGAACCATCAGAATTACTGTTCCTTGTTACATTACAGAACATGAAAATGACTATAACATAATTTTAGGAGATCTATTTCTCAATAGCCTTGATGATTATAATATTGGGAAAAATGAAGTCGAATTTATTCTAGAAAATAAAACATGTATAATTCCAAAAGCCTAAGGAAACCTCTTTTAGAGTATCGGTCTTCGTAGAATTCACTACATACGATACTAAATTGACTACTTGTTGTCAAATTGATAATGGTTCCAAAGCCAATCTAGCAAGGTCTTTTCTTTTAAGGATTGGAATATTAATGCCACTAACGCTTCAGTTGTTGGTATTACAAGTGACAGAGAAAAACTGACACATTCCAAAGAAAACGTAGAAATAATTTTAGGATCAAAAATTGTTCTCATAAAAAACGTTTATGGATATGATAAGCTAGAAACTGATCTGTTACTGGGAAATGATTTTATTCAACAGTTTCAAGATTATCATCAAATGATTTACATGGTTAGTTTTAAAACCCCATGTAATCATTTTATTAAAATCCTGAGAAAACATAACCCCTATGTTTTGGAAAAGGAAAAAGGAATTTTCAAAAGAAGATTTTTAGAGAATCCAAAAAATTACTCTTGCAAATGTCTCAATCTAGAATGGATAAAGAATAATTTGCAAAACTATTATGGTGAAAATCCTTTAGAAAAATGGGAAAGAAATCATGAAGAGGCAACTTTAACCCTCAAAGATTCCAACATCATTATAAGAGTAAGATCAATGCTCTATAATGAAGAACATAAAGCTGAATTTAGAATTCAAATTCAAGAACCTGTTAGCTTGAGTCTAATCAGACCCAGCAAAACCCCGCACAGCAGTTCCGGTTTCTTGGTAAGAAATCATGCGGAACAAAAAAGAGGAAAAGCTCGCATGGTTATTAATTACAAAGAATTAATCAAAAACTATGTTTTTGATGGGTACTTTATTCCTAACAAAAACAATCTTATTAACCTTGCTAAGGGAAAAACTTACTTTTCAAAATTTTATTGTAAAAGTGGTTTTTGACAAGTAAAGTTAAATAAGGATTCAATTTCTTTAACCATATTTAGCACTCCTAATGGGCACTACGAATGGTTAGTAATTCCTTTTGGATTAAAAAATACCCCACAAATTTTTCAAAGAAAAATGGATAAAATATTTTCTGAAAAGAATTTTCTAATTGTCTACATCGACTATATTTTGATATGTTCAGAAACATATCAAGAACATTTAACATACTTAAAAGTGTTTTCAGAAATATGTGTAAAAAATGGTATAATTTTAAGCCAAAAAAAGGAAGAAATTAATAAAAACGAAATAGAATTCTTAAGAATGATATCTTCAAAAAATGAAATAGAGTTACAGACTCATATTTCAAAAAAGATTCTAGAATTTCCTGATAAACGAAACACTAAACAAGAAATACAAAAGTTTTCTGGCTGTTTGAACTATGCAGGAGAATTCATCCCTGATTTAGCAAAAAAGAGGAATTTTCTTCAAAAACTTATTAGAAAATCCAATAGACTTGGATGGACAGAAGAACACACTCAGTGTGTTTAAGCAAGAATGTTCTAAATTAGCAAAACTTAGGTTACCAGAAATCGAAGACAAATTGGTACTACAAACAGATGCATCCGACTATTATTGGGGAGCATTGATACAAACAGATTTGAACAAAATCTGTAGATATACAAGTGGAACATTTAACGAAGCAGAAGTCAGATATTCTACTAATGAAAAAGAACTTTTAGCCATTGTTAGGGGAATTAGGAAGTTTTCAGCATTCCTATTAACTAAACAATTTACTATTAGAACTGATAACACACAGGTATCAGGTTTAATACATAATAAACTCCCTTCTGAACCTCAATATAGAAGGTTACATAGATGGCAGGTATTGTTATCATTCTATTCTTTCAAAATTGAAAACATCAAAGGAACTAACAATTTTTTTGCAGATTTTCTCTCAAGGAATGTCCAATATGGAAAGTAAAATACAGGTTCTTGTTAACAGGATCTATCAAAAAATTATCAAAATCGAAGAAGCAATCAACAACAAAAGTAACCAGCTCTTCAGTATCCGAGACGAATTATCTCTCCTATCAGAAAAGGCAAAAAAATTGCAATATGTTTTAAACCAGCTCAATACCGAGCAAGCAGAAAATATGGAGGAATTTCAACTACTTTATGAATATCTGGACACACGTCCAAAAAGAAATATTAATCTCAACAAGGTGGCAGGAAATGTCCCACCAGCACCTAGTGCCAAAAACATCTCATCGGTAAGCCCGGATATGCCAAAACCTGAGTCATCTGACAAAGGTAAAAGCCGAGTAGAGTGAAAGCACCCTATTGATACTAAATCAGCTAAGGATGAAAAAATAATCTCTGGGAAACCAGAAAGCAGTACTAACAAAAATCCACAAGGAGAAAAATGATTTGCTTCTTTTCAGGTTGGAGTATGCCACCCGAAAGAAGAAGAATATCTTGCTTTCACAAGAATCATTTATGGCCTCCCAAAAGAAAGCGGAGAAACATTTGAAATTTTAGGAACAAAAAGTTTGTATCCAAGGATTTCCATCTTCTCTAGAGGATCTCTAGAATTTAATTCCAAATTATTTGAATTCGAATATTTGGACCAAATTTATAGCAGCCTGAATCTGGCAGAATTAAGGTTGTTTCCACCTCAATTGGTAGCGGCGATAAAAAATTATGCAGATAAAGAAGGAGTCTATTG
This sequence comes from Capsicum rhomboideum, assembly GCA_031232105.1. Taxonomy (NCBI): domain Eukaryota; kingdom Viridiplantae; phylum Streptophyta; class Magnoliopsida; order Solanales; family Solanaceae; genus Capsicum; species Capsicum rhomboideum. The sequence goes on along the minus strand of CP124716.1, from coordinate 54,387,635 downwards.
CAGATTCTTCAGCATAGCACTGGAATGCCAGGATGAGCAACTTTATTTTTCAACTGTTAATTATATTACAGTTGAAAAGCTAAAAACATTTAATATTAGCACAACAGACGTTGATAAAAATCTTCCATACATAAATAAAAAATGGATTAGAACTCGCAGGGCCTTGGGAATGAAGGCTTTATACAATATTAGCAAAAAGTATTATAATGACAATTATAAAGTCCTTGATGGAGATACAAATTGGACCTTAATCACTTGAGGAAAGGCCAAGTCAAGCATCCTAAAGGAAAAAATACTTGACTTCGACCTTCATAAGTTTACAGCCATGGAAGAAACTTGGGAACTTGCATGCAAATTCCTAGAACATAAACACAGGAATGAAGAATCCTGTGAAGAAGAAGAATCTGACAAAATGATAGATAACAGTTGAAGACAGCTGAAAAATAGACAACTTTAAAGAAAGCCACGTAAAAGTCAAGAAAAGCAGAAAGAAAAAAGGAATCTTATCTATATCTGTCGGTCAGATGTGAAAAGCAAAGGCTAGAAAAGAAAAGGAATCTTATCCTTATCCTAACCTGTCGGTCATCATTGAAGGACCAAAAAATAAATATGTATTTCTATAGGGATACCCCAAAGAAAATGATATTTGTAAAATTACTCCTCCTTCAATCTATAAAAAGAGAGTAACTTACCCTCAGAAGACAGACTATATTTTATCTAAAACCCCCATTAGAAAAAAATGATAGGTATCTTTAGAGAGTAACCCACTTCTCCCGCCAGGGAAAGGTATCCTATGTAATTATGAGTGTAGATAGAAAGAAAATCTGAATAGAATTTTCTTTATGTAATGGTATTATGAAATAAAGGAGTTGTTCTGTATCCCTCTTTTCGAATTCATGGAATGGTGTAAATGAAAATTACGATTTTCAGCCTTATGGAGGAACAGTAAGAAAGTAGTCGTCGGACAGCTGGTCATATAAGCGAAAAGCTGTTCATTGCCTAAAAGGGAACCACTCAAGTGATGATAAAACTATTCTGAGAAAGAGAAAAAGAGAGGTATATCACACAAATATTTACTTCATGATAGTATTAGCATAAAGAAATACTATTTATAAGTTTTAACTGTAACACCCCGTACGTTTCGGAGTCTAGCTGACTACCGTAACATTTATGGAAATATAAAAACATGAGAGATTTGGTGAATTATGTATTAAATTGGGTGAATTTAATGAGTCTTATGTCATTTGGGCCAAATGAGGCCCAATACTCAAGAGAAAGACATGGCCCAAAAGGGATTTTTGACCCATGCTTGTCTAGTCTCCCATTTGACCAAGTAAACACCAAGTGTGTGGATGAGGAGAACTTAAAAGGGACTATATAAAGAAATAAAAATCATATTTTTAACCAAAATAATTCTCATGTCATTTTCAAGACTTATCCAAAACAACCTTTTCTCTCAAAGACAAACCCTAAGCTCTCATCTCTTTGTGGCCAAGATCACCAACTTGTACGATGTGGTAAGTGTTTATTGTGATGGTTTACTATATTTTATGCATGATAAATGGGTTATATTATGTTGGTTATGTTGGTGAAGTATTGAGGAGCTCACAATGTGTGAAATGCTACATGTTGCTAAATCGGAGATTGGCTTTTGTCTTGTGAACTTGAACATGGATTTATGGTCATGAAGGAACTGAAATTTATGGCTTAAATATTGACATATGAGATGTTATTATAGTCTCTTCATTCTTGTGCATAGTGTTTAGAGTTGCTATTGTAACGTTGGTTATGGTTTTGGGTGACGTATGGGTCGTAAAGTGTAGTTTTGGGTGTTGTTTGTGTGTCGTGGGATCATGGATGAATGTTGGTGTTTAAGATGATAAAAAATATGTTCAAATATGGTTGTTTGTGATCATGGACCATTCATTGCATGAAAAGACCCAAAAAGAACCCATTTTGGCCAAAACGGGCATCCGCCCCCGCAGACGGAGGCATCTGCAGGCGCAGATGCCAACACAGATGCTCCTGGAATCTGCCAGGAACCATATACGGGTGCATTTCATCCACCTGCGTGCACAGGTGGCAGCGCAGGTCGGTCCCGGTTCTGATTTTGTATGTTTTAACATCTAGTTGCTCCCCGAAGACCCCGATACCCTTTTTGGATGTAATTATCAACTTGTAATGTTGTTGTAATGACTTTAAAGTGTCGTATGGGGACATGTTGGATTATGTTAAGTATGTATTGACTTTAATGTGTTGTTGTGAAAGACGTTTGGGTGATGAAATGACGTAAATATAACTTCTTATCGAAAAGGAAGTGTAAAGCATGATTTTGGAGGGGAATGTTAGTGATGTGTGATACCATAGGTGTTATGTGAATTGTTTTGGTAATGGTAAAGCTGTACATGATATTATACAAAGGTGAAATGGCATTGTGTGACAACAATGTGACTTATTGCCATGTTATACACTTGAAATGAAGTAAGTGGTTAATGCAAGCTTCGTTATATACTTTTGTGTGTAGAGTAGACATAAAGGGAAAGCTGAAGTGTTGTATTCGCGAGTAAGATTGTGTATCCATATTGAGGAATTAAGGTATGTAAGGTTCCCCTTTTCGCATTCTTCTGCAGTATATAGTGTACACCTTGTTATGGTACTTACTCATTTTCGAAATGTCCTAAGGTATCTCATTTCGAGTTATCATTTATTGTTAATCATATATATCTCATTCTTGGTCAATTGTCATTCATGAGTCACATAATTATGAACATGGTTCCAAGTTCTAATAATGTTATGTTCAAAAGTTCCCCAAAATGAAGTAACCTTTGATTGAGCGATTTCAAAGATTTAAGAAGTAATGTTGTAAAGAGGTGAGATGTTTCATGGGTGGTATCCCAGGGGTTAAATAACCTAGCATGGGTTGATCCCAATATTTACGGATGGTATCCCAGGGGTGAGAAGAACACCTAGCATGGGTCGATTCCGCTACGGGTGGTATCCCAGGGGCAAAGGAAAAGCCTAGCATGGGTCGATCCCGATTACTATTGATTACCCACTGATCAGCTTGGGCCCCGGGCATTATATGAATGGATGAAAGAGTGATGGATGAAGGAATGAGTGAATGAACGTATGAGCTTAAAAGTAAATAAAGTAATTAGCCTAATGTACAGTTTTCCATATATTCAGAATGATGACTTATCCATGTTGAGTACTCTTTTATATTCGAAGTCTTTATGTATCGACAGTCTCATACAGCCTTACATACTCAGTACATTTCTCGTACCGACCCCTCTTGGTGGATTTACCTTACTTGCTGCAGGCGCAGGTACGAGTAGACCTCCCCAGTAAGCTGTAGGACTTCTTTTTGACCCTTGGTGACCTTTGGTGAGCTCCACTTGGTTCGGGGCTTCCAGTGTCACAGTTGTATATATATTTTGATATTGTAAATGTTATGTAAAGCGGGGCTTGTCCCGAATCTAGGTTGGTCATGTATGCACTTCTATTAGAGGCTTTTGTAGACGTACGTGGGTATGCCAAGTGGTGTTGTGTGTACTTTGACTCGATGGCTACGACGGCCAAGTTTCTCATATTTCTAGATGTATCTTCCATGTTCCATGATTTCCGATGATAGCCTTTTATGATTTTACGTGTTGGGGGTGTTTCTTATGGCATGCGTATGAATGAATGTAAGCAGAGCTTGGTTCTCTCGGGCCTTGTAGGCTTTGAGTGCCAATCCATCCCGGCGGGGTTCGCGGCGTGACAAAAGTGGTATCAGAGCAGGTCGTTCTACGGGTGTCTACAAAGCCGTGTCTGAGTAGAGTCTTACTTATCGATGTGTTGTGCACCACATGTATAAGTAGGAGGCTACGGGGCATTTAGGATGTTGTTTCTTTTTCTTCATTTCTAGATCGTGCATTTAGATCTATAAGTGAAATTGTTCCTGATCACGAGTATTGTTGTTTTGTGTATTGTAGAAAAATGCCGAAGGCAAAAAGAGGACGAGGTAAAAGTAAGAAGCTAGACAGAATTGCAGGAGAAGGAACTAGTAGAGCTCCGCCTGAACCGGTTAATCAAGGCGGCGCTGAACCAGAAATGGCATCACAAGCTTCTTCTACTCTTCCATTTTCAGAAGAGTCAAGAGGAAGAGAAGTGCCTCCAGGACCACCAGTACCTACTACTGATCAGGACTTAAAGGATGCAGTACGAATGTTGACTCGAATTGTTGATGCACAAGTTCAGGGACAAGGTGGTCCAGTTATAAATGATGATAGAGCAGCTAGGGCAGCCAGTCGATGAATGTAGGATTTCTTGAAACTAGATCCTCCTACATTCACGGGATCGGATCCAAATGAAGACCCGCAAGATTTTATAGATCAAATCCAAAGGGCTATGGAGGTAATGAATGTAGCGGGTGTAGAAACGGTAGAGCTTGCGGCTTATAGATTAAAGGGCGAAGCTATATTGTGGTATGAGGACTGGAAGAAGGCCTGTGGTATTGATGCAAACCCACCTAGTTGGGAAGAATTTAAAATAGCCTTCCTCGACCACTACCTTCCTTATGAGATCCGAGAGGCTCGTGCGGATAAATTCTTGAATCTCTGTCAAGGGAATCTGAGTGTGCGGGAATACAGTTTGCAATTTAATTCCTTAGCTCGATATGCTCCGAACATAGTGGCCACAATGACAGACAGGGTACATCGATATGTGGATAGGTTGGAGCCGTCTTTAGTGAGGGACTGTACCATTGCCGCTTTGAACAAAGATATGGATATAGCTCGAATTCAGGCTTTCGCTCAGAAAATGGAGGATCAAAGATAGAGAAGAAGGGTACATGAATCTGATAGAAGACAGTCCAAAAGAGCGAGACCCATGGGACAGTTTGTGGCATCCCAAACGGAATTCAGGCCTCAGAGTTTTAGTAGACCGCCTAGACCTTCATTCTCACATTCCACAGTAGGCACACAATCTCAATTCTGAGGGTTCTGAGGTAGCAATGCTGGGCAGAGTAGTGGGATTCGAGGTTCACAGACCGCTGGATTTTCTCGTCCGCCATGTCAGCAATGTGGATGATTTCATGTAGGTGAATGCCGAATTGGGTCAAATGCTTGCTTCTGGTGCGGTATGCCGGGACATATGATGAGAGATTGCCCATGGAGAGGCTTGGGTAATGTGGCACGACCGGCAGGGTCGACTGTCGCGTCATCATCATCGGTTCCTTCTTTAGGCTGAGGTACACAGTCTGTCGGTCGTGGTAGAGGTGCCAAAGGAGCAGCCAAAACTAGTGGGGTCCAGAATCGCACTTATGCTTTAGTGGACCGGCAAAATTCAGAGGCTTCTCTTGATGTCGTCACAGGTACATTATCCATATTTTCATATAATTTATATGCATTGATTGACCCGGGTTCTACATTGTCCTATGTTACTCCGTTAGTTGCTGCGAAATTTGCAAAGACACCAGAATTGTTAATTAAATCAATTGAAGTGTCTACACCGGTGGGTGAACATATTATTGCAAAGAGAGTGTATCAAAATTGTGTGGTAAATGTGTGTGGTCATGATACACTGGCCGACCTCATTGAACTAAATATGGTGGATTTTGATGTGATAATGGGGATGGGTTGGTTGGCTTCTTGTTATGCCACAGTAGATTGCCGGGCCAAGAAGGTACATTTTTATTTCCCACAAATGAATGTCCTTGAATGGAAGGGGGATGTAGGGGAACCACGAGGAAGATTTATTTCTTATCTGAAAGCAAGAAAAATGATTGCCAAGGGATACATATGTCATTTAGTACGAGTGAAAGATAATGATGTGGAACCATTAACTCCACAGTCCGTACCGGTAGTCAATGAATTTCTTGATGTATTTTCAGAGGATCTTCCAGGTTTACCCCCAGAACGGGAAGTAGAATTTGGCATTGATGTGAGTCCAGGCACTCAGCCTATTTCTATTCCTCCATATAGAATGGCTCCGGCAGAATTGCGTGAATTGAAGGAACAATTGAAAGATTTGCTGGACAAAGGCTTCATCAGGCTGAGTATGTCCCCATGGGGTGCACCGGTATTATTTGTGCGAAATAAAGATGGCACTTTGAGGATGTGCATTGACTATCGGCAATTGAATAAGGTGACGATCAAGAACAAATATCCCCTCCCTCGAATTGATGATTTGTTTGATCAGTTACAGGGTGCCAAGTGTTTTACCAATATCGACTTGAGGTCGGGTTATCACCAAGTCAGAGTTAGGGAAGAAGATGTTCCCAAAATAGCTTTTCGAACACGGTATGGCCATTATGAATTTTTAGTTATGTCTTTTGGACTAACCAATGCTCCAGCTGTGTTCATGGATTTGATGAATAGAGTGTTTAAGCCATTTTTGGATGTATTCGTCACGATATTTATAGATGACATCCTAGTTTATTCAAGATCACCGGAGGACCACGCTACTCATTTACGACAAGTGTTGCAAATCCTCCGTGAGCGTAAGTTGTATGCAAAATTCTCCAAATGTGAGTTTTGGTTAAAATCAGATGCATTCTTGGGTCACATTGTGTCAGATGAAGGGATCCAGGTTGATACGCAGAAGATAGAAGCAGTGAAAAATTGGCCAAGACCTACGACACCCACGGAGATTCGTAGTTTTCTAGGGTTGGCAGGTTATTACCGAAGATTCGTAGAAGGGTTTCCTTCTATTGCGGCACCATTAACCAAGTTAACTCACAAGGCAAGTAAGTTTTAATGGAATGATGCATGTGAATGAGGGTTTCAAAAATTGAAAGACAAGTTGACTTCCACACCAGTGTTAGTACTTCCTGAAGGCACAGAGGGCTATGCAGTGTATTGTGATGCTTCCGGGATTGGTCTCGGATGTGTGTTGATACAGCATGGTAAGGTGATAGCATATGCCCCACGACAGTTGCGGCCACATGAGAAAAATTATCCCACTCGTGACCTTGAATTGGCAGCGGTAGTATTTGCTTTAAAGATATGGCGTCATTATCTGTATGGAGTTCATGTTGATATTTATACAGATCACAAAAGTTTACAATATATCTTCAAGCAAAAGGAATTCAATTTGAGGCAACGAAGGTGGCTTGAGCTATTGAAAGACTATAATGTTGATATTTTATACCATCCAGGAAAGGCAAATGTGGTAGCTGACGCATTGAGCCGCAAGGCAACGGGAGTCACAAACGGCCAATTGACGGGAAAGAAGGAATTAGCCAAAGATCTTTATCAGTTAGCCAGTTTGGGGGTTCATCTTCTTGAATCCTCAGAGGAAGGAGTTACCGTACAAAATGCAGCTGAACCTTTGTTGATAACTGAAGTGAAAGAAAAGCAGTTTGCAGATCCTCTGTTGTTGCAACTAAAAGAAAATATAAAACAAAATTTGACAAAGGCATTTGATCTTACACAGGAAGGGGTACTTTAATGCCAAGGTAGGTTATGTGTATCGGATGTAGATGAGCTGAGGAAACGAATAATGATAGAGGCGCACCATTTGCGCTATTCTATTCATCCGGGTGCTACTAAAATGTACCATGAATTGAAAGAAGTGTATTGGTGGGGAAATATGAAGAAGAACATTGTAGAGTTTGTTTCTCAATGCCCGAATTGTCAACAAGTGAAAGTAGAGCATCAGAAACCGGGAGGTTACATGCAATGTATCAATCTTCCAGTCTAGAAATAGGATATGATTAACATAGATTTCATTACGGGTTTGCCTCGTACACTGCGGAAGTTTGATTCTATATGGGTTATAGTGGACAGGCTTACCAAGTCAGCGCATTTTCTACCGGTCAAGACGACCTATACAGCTGAGGATTATGCAAAGTTGTATGTGAAAGAGATAGTACAATTGCATGGTATTCCACTTTCCATTATATCAGACAGAGGAGCACAGTTCACAGCGCACTTTTGGAGGTCTTTCCGGCAGAGTTTGGGTACACGGGTGAATTTGAGTACAGCTTTCCATCCTCAGACTGATGGACAAGCAGAATGTACTATTCAGACACTTGAAGACATGCTACGAGCTTGTACGTTAGATTTTAAAGGCAGTTGGGATGACCATTTGCCTCTTATTGAATTTGCTTATAACAATGGCTATCATTCAAGTATTAAAATGGCACCTTATGAAGCTTTGTACGGAAGGAAGTGTAGATCACCAATTGGGTGGTTTGAAGCAGGTGAAACTATTTTACTTGGACCGGATATGGTACATCAGGCTGTAGAGAAAGTTCAAGTGATTTAACAACGATTACAGACGGCCCAGAGTCGACACAAGTCCTATGCTGATAGTAGAAGAAGAGGACTTGAATTCGTCATAGGTGATTGGGTATTCCTGAAGGTGTCCCCAATGAAAGGAGTAATGCGGTTTGAAAAGAATGGCAAGTTGAGTCCACGATATATAGGTCCATATGAAATTATTAGAAGATTTAGGCAAGTTGCCTATGAGTTGGCACTACCCCAAGAACTTTCCTCAGTCCACCCGGTATTTCATGTATCAATGCTTCGAAAATGCTTAGGGGATCCATCCCATTTTACTCCTATTGAAGATGTCGAAGTTACAGAGGATCTTACCTACGAGGAGGTACCTATTACCATTCTGGATAGACAAGTGAAGAGGCTCAGGAATAAAGACGTAGAGTCAATAAAGGTACTTTGGAGGAATCAACAAAAAGAAGAGGTCACATGGGAAGCAAAGGAGATGATGAGATCTAAGTACCCTTATTTGTTCCAAAGGGAAGATTGACAAGTAAGTATTTATAAGCTTTGAGTGTATATTTATATGATGATATGAAAAATGTTCCTAAATTTTTACTTGTTTACTTTGAAATGATACACTAACATTCGAGGATGAATGTTTCTAAGGGGGGAAGAATGTAACACCCCGTACATTTCGGAGTCTAGCTAACTACCGTAACATTTATGGAAATATGAAAACATGAGAGATTTGGTGAATTATGTATTAAATTGGGGGAATTTAATGAGTCTTATGTCATTTGGGCCAAATGAGGCCCAATACTCAAGAGAAAGCATGGCCCAAAAGGGATTTTTAACCCATGCTTGTCTAGTCTCCCATTTGACCAAGTAAACACCAAGTGTGTGGATGAGGAGAACTTAAAAGGGACTATATAAAGAAATAAAAATCATATTTTTAACCAAAAGAATTCTCATGTCATTTTCAAGACTTATCCAAAACAACCTTTTCTCTCAAAGACAAACCCTAAGCTCTCATCTCTTTGTGGCCAAGATCACCAACATGTACGACGTGGTAAGTGTTTATTGTGATGGTTTACTATATTTTATGCATGATAAATGGGTTATATTATGTTGGTTATGTTGGTGAAGTATTGAGGAGCTCACAATGTGTGAAATGCTACATGTTGCTAAATCGGAGATTGGCTTTTATCTTGTGAACTTGAACATGGATTTATGGTCATGAAGGAACTGAACTTTATGGATTATATATTGACATATGAGATGTTATTATAGTCTTTTCATTCTTGTGCATAGTGTTTGGAGTTGCTATTGTAACGTTGGTTATGGTTTTGGGTGACGTATGGGTCGTAAAGTGTAATTTTAGGTGTTGTTTGTGTGTCGTGGGATCATGGATGAATGTTGGTGTTTAAGATGATAAAAAATATGTTCAAATATGGTTGGTTGTGATCATGGACCATTCATTGCATGAAAAGACCCAAAAAGAACCCATTTTGGCCAAAACGGGCATCCGCCCCCGCAGACGGAGGCATCTGCGGGCGCAGATGCTCCTGGAATCTGCCAGGAGCCATCTGCGGGCACAGGTCAGCCACCTGTGTGCGTAGGTGGCATAACAGGTCGGTCCCGGTTCTGATTTTGTATGTTTTCACATCTAGTTGCTCCCTGAAGACCCCGATACCCTTTTTGGATGTAATTATCAACTTGTAATGTTGTTGTAATGACTTTAAAGTGTTGTATGGGGACATGTTGTATTATGTCAAGTATGGATTGACTTTAATGTGTTGTTGTGAAAGATGTTTGGGTCACAAAATGACATAAATATAACTTCTTATCGAAAAGGAAGTGTAAAACATGATTTTGGAGGGGAATGTTAGTGATGTGTGATACCATGGGTGTTATGTGAATTGTTTTGGTAATGGTAAAGCTGTACATGATATTATACGAAGGTGAAATGGCATTGTGTGACAACAATGTGACTTATTGCCATGGTATACACTTGAAATGAAGTAAGTGGTTAATGCAAGCTTCGTTATATACTTTTGTGTGTAGAGTAGACATAAAGGGAAAGCTGAAGTGTTGTATTCACGAGTAAGATTGTGTATCCATATTGAGGAATTAAGGTATGTAAGGTTCCCCTTTTCGCATTCTTCTGCAGTATATAGTGTACACCTTGTTATGGTACTTACTCATTTCCGAAATATCCTAAGGTATCTCATTTCGAGTTATCATTTATTGTTAATCATATATATCTCATTCTTGGTCAATTGTCATTCATGAGTCACATAATTATGAACATGGTTCCAAGTTCTAATAATGTTATGTTCATAAGTTCCCCAAAATGAAGTAACCTTTGATTGAGCGATTTCAAAGACTTAAGAAGTAATGTTGTAAAGAGGTGAGATGTTTCATGGGTGGTATCCTAGGGGTTAAATAACCTAGCATGGGTCGATGCCAATATTTATGGATGGTATCCCAGGGGTGATAAGAACACCTAGCATGGGTCGATTCCGCTACGGGTGGTATCCCAGGGGCAAAGGAAAAGCCTAGCATGGTTCGATCCCAATTACTATTGATTACCCACTGATCAGCTTGGGGCCCGGGCATTATATGAATGGATGAAAGAGTGATGGATGAAGGAATGAGTGAATGAGCGTATGAGCTTAAAAGTAAATAAAGTAATTAGCCTAATGTACAGTTTTCCATATATTCAGAATGATGACTTATCCATATTGAGTACTCTTTTATATTCGAAGTCTTTATGTATCGTACAGTCTCATACAGCCTTACATACTCAGTACATTTCTCGTACTGACCCCTCTTAGGGGATTTACCTTACTTGCTGCAGGCGCAGGTATGAGTAGACCTCCCCAGTAAGCTGCAGGACTTCTTTTTGACCCTTGGTGACCTTTGGTGAGCTCCAGTTGGTTCGTGGCTTCCCGTGTCACAGTTGTATATATATTTTGATATTGTAAATGTTATGTAAAGCGGGGCTTGTCCCGAATCTAGGTTGGTCATGTATGCACTTCTATTAGAGGCTTTTGTAGACGTACATGGGTATGCCAAGTGGTGTTGTGTGTACTTTGACTCGATGGCTACGACGGCCAAGTTTCTTATATGTCTACATGTATCTTCCATGTTCCATGATTTCCGATGATAGCCTTTTATGATTTTACGTGTTGGGGGTGTTTCTTATGGCATGCGTATGAATGAATATAAGCAGAGCTTGGTTCTCTCGGGCCTTTTCGGCTTTGAGTGCCAATCCGTCCCGGCGGGGTTTGGGGCATGACATTAACTTCATGCAAATAGTCATATATCTTATTCTCAAACTGCTACACAGAAGATACTAAGTACCTATAGGGAATATATCATTCTGATTAATCATACCGTATTCTACTATCTACATATTAGCTACATATTAAGTGAATCCAATATCACTTAAAACAGATTAGAAAAAGGCTATGGAAACATCTAATAGCCATAAAAAATCTTGATAATTCAATCAATGAATTAGTAATAGCTTACAATATAGTAAGTCAACAACAAATCAACATAAGAAGGATTATTCATGAAGTGCAAATGATTAGAGCACTAGAATATTTCTTATATCTTACAACAAAAGATATATTAGATAAAAATGTTCTTTATACCACCTAAAGTATTTGAAATTGCTTTCCACATATATACCCTGATAGTTTACAAATCTGTCCTCTTATTTGTCAACTTACAATACAGCCCCTTTAATGATATATAGTAAGGCCTATATTAACGAGTCGAGCCCCCACTCGACTGATACAATAACAAATAAGGCATTTTAATGCACAACCAAGGCTTAAAATATCATATAAAGCCCCCACTCGGGCATCACAATAATTATATTCTTTAAGTCATCAACAATATGCAAATAAGCCCCCACACTGTAATAACTCTCATTGTGATTTTTAAAAACTTCTGTATTTTGACCATTTTGTCCTTTTTCATTGTTTCTTTATATCATTTATGCATTGGGGGAATGGTGTGCACGGTCCCTAATGCATTCGGGAGTGATTTATATGAGTTTGTGATTTTGAATAATCTTAAAGTGATTACTTTGACTTTGATAAATATTTTGTGAACCGAGATTTGGATGGTGATTTGGATAGTTTCATTAGATCCAAAATATCGATTTATTGTGTCGGGCACCTACCTATACCTACCCCAAATAGGAGAACCTTGCATATCCCATGATTCAACCAATCCAGAAGTTACTACGATATAAACTTAGTCAATTTAATGTCCATCATCTGCATAACAATTCAAAGTTGAAATATGATTACTCATTTAATTCGTTCCAAAACATATTTTAATACATCAAATATGAAAAGTAAATGCAGAAAACAACTACAAATAACTCCCCAGAACCTAGACTAAACTATTACAAGAGCACTAGACAAGGAGTAGGGACATCCGTGGCATAGCATCCATACAGAATAGAAAGAATAGGAGCTATTGCTGAGTGATCGACATCGCTGCTATAGAAACTCCAACTAACCTGCACCATAACTATACCCTCGATTGAAGATATAGTAAATGTAGCATCAGTATAACCACATATACTATTAAGCATCAGCAGCTGACCGGGTAATAAACAAATAACATCAATAATAAATAGGGAGAAATCATAACATCAAGTGAAGTTCCGATTTAGAATCCCCAATTAAAAAACTCCTATTACACCACATTTATCATCTCTGTGACCTACACTTAGAATCTCTATGACCTACACTGAGCATCTCTATGACCTGTACTTAGCATCTTTGTGACCTACCTATCATTTAATATTTTTGTATATCTTTGACCTTCGACCACTTATTCCACCCTATACCTCTCCCTTCAATACCGACTCATTCTTATAATACCTACAATACCTCAATCCACATCCACCTGAGTCCCTCGATTCTCACTATCATAAACATCATAACACCACATCCTATGAAATTTTGGATCCTACCAATCATATTCTACCATAATCGATCCTCTTAGGAGGACCGCAGAATCTCATCTCCAACCTATCCCACCTAGGAACCTAACATACCTTCGTACCATCTTTCACTACTCACCACAACAAGAACATGTATGAAAGCATAATAAAATAGAAATACATTCAAAACATATGCAAGAATGCATGTATGCAAGATGTGTGCATCATCTCTCCTTATCCCTTCTCATCTCATCACCAACAACATCATAACGTACCGGTGTGGTTCCTGACCCATATCACAATACATCATATCTGTACCAGTGTGGTAACCGACCCATAACACAATATATCATCTCTGTACCAGTGTGGTACCCAACCCATATCACAACATATCATCCCAATGTATATGAATGTGTGCATGAAATCAATAAATCATAATTCATGCAAAAGATAATCACAAATGTCAGTCCATAACCTAACAAGGTTCAATCCAGTCTACAGTTACATCAATCGTATAATTCAATAATTTGTTGACCTTAGTCTTCACATAAATACCACAATCATAACTTACCAAACACCTCTATGGGGCTGCCGTCACCCTAGTTCATATTATTATGTGTGTTCCCTCTAATCGTGCCCCAACCTCGAGATTTTCATGTTACCTTCTAAACTCTGGAAAGTATTGATCACGGTAATATGACAAGCAATGTTAACACTGCTAACTGGCTAACCTCAATACCTTTTTAATCACTATCTCGTCTTCTAAGCTCTAAAAAACATCAATAGTGACCATTAAGACATTAGAATTATACAAGTTCCCCTCACGCAATTCAGACATTTATAGCATTTACATTTTATTTGAGTCACCTTAATTCCCCTTTTTACCATTTTCACACTATCTCATTCAATCTTCCACTATACTCGAACCCTGAAAAATGATAAATCATGCACATTCGCCCCATATTCCTATCCATCACCTATCCCAATCAAACATTAATATAATATGCAATAATTCAACATATTCAAGCCTATCCAAATTTTTAAACATGTCCATCCATCCAAATCCGTGCCCTAAGGCCTAATGCATGATACTCCTGACATCACCACTAACATTAAATGCATTTAGTCCATGTCTAGTTGCTACAAAATAAATCTTAGCTTACCTCTTAGGCAAAATATGTTGCTACGGAGAGTGATAAATGTATTCCCATGTTGGGTTCCCTTCGAGTGTGTCTCAAACCACTATCATGAACCTTGGCCTTTGAAATCTCATGATTGAAGGAGTACGATTTTTCAGGATGTTTTTGGAGGAAGGGGCCGACCAGGGAAAATAATAAAAGAGGGGGGTTTTAAAATTCACTTCGCTGGGATACTGCCTATTACTGATGCAATGGAACTTTTATAGCTGCAGCGGTTACCGGTAGGTTGGCCTAGTCTATTATTGGGCCTCTTGGCCCAATTCCCTTAGGCCCTGATTTTTCTCCCTAATTTAATTTTTTTCACGTCCATTTTGAGCCTATTATTTTATCATAAATTATTCTTGGGGTGTTTTTACACGTAACGAAGGTTTGGGTCGTTAAATTAGATACCAGTTTACCCATCATATGTCCCCAAACAGTCTAAGGGCCCTAAGGGTGAGGTCGGAACATTTGCATGAGCGCTCGATGGATTTTTAACTATTCAAAATCACTATGAGAATTACTTAACATATGCTAGCTCATTATGCATCCATGCTCCTCAATGGGCGACCATTAAAATATTGCCTAATCTAGGTCTGATGGTTATTCCCACATTCTCCCCGAAATGGAGCACACAATTAATTATTGGTACAACTACCCAAACATAATATGACATCTCAAAGCATGAAAAATTGAGACGAAGTTGATTTCAGAACTAGTTTACTACTCCAGTGGTTAATTATCGCTGCAGTGGTAACCAACCGCAATAATGGTTTGCGGTAGTTAAGTAGGGGGAAAACTTCATTTTCTCCTATTTTCACTTCCAACTCTGAAAATTCTCTCAACTTTCTCTGCAAAAATCTCCCCCTATTAATGAATTTAAGGTAATTTCCTCATTTTTACTACTTGCTTTATGCATTTCTCATTGTAGAATCATAGAATTACATTAGAACAGAGGGAATTAGGGTGATTTTAGGTGAAAATTTTTGAACTTGAATTTAGTGGTGTTCTTGATTATATTGGTTTGCATACTAAGTTTTCTTACATTTTCAACGCTCCTATAATGTTCGGGACGTAAGATTAACGTAGTTCATGGTGGGTTTTGGCTATGGGAGGGGTGAAAGATGAAAATTCATCTTCTCCAATGATTTTCTTTTATTTGGATTTGATTTTGGGTGTTTCACACCCCTATTATAGTGTAAAAAGGTTCATACACACTTCTCCAAGCCCGATCTATGCTTAGTTTTCAAAATTACAGAGAAAAGTTGAAAATCCGCCATGGGAGGGGAGGTTGGCAGGTTGAAGACAATGAACTACTGCAGTGATAACTTTTCTACTA
Source organism: Capsicum rhomboideum (assembly GCA_031232105.1). Taxonomy (NCBI): domain Eukaryota; kingdom Viridiplantae; phylum Streptophyta; class Magnoliopsida; order Solanales; family Solanaceae; genus Capsicum; species Capsicum rhomboideum. The sequence continues at coordinate 54,371,942 of CP124716.1, read as the reverse complement.
TAGCGATATCGCTGCAGTGTTAAGTACCACTATAGCAGTAAATTGACCGTTGCAGCGGTACTAGGCAATAAGTATCTGATTCTTACATTTTCTTAAAACTTTGAATTCTCCTTTCTTCCCTTGGTGTTTTGATATTGTTCTAACTATCTTCTTGGTATTTATAGGGTCATTATGGACCAACAACCCACCTACTGTTGATTTTCAAAAAATGCCAGTCGCACCCGATTTAAGGTGGGGCGACATAGTAGGAGCTTTCTCTATGAGAGAGGCTTCGTGATTGATGTGGTGAAGGAAGGACTGCCTGAATTTAGCAATTAGCTAAAAGTTCTTTGTTGGGAGGTGTTGATCGAGCCGAGTTTGGACTGCAACCTAGCTTGGGTCCATAAATTCTATATTGTACTCCTTACGGTGGAGTGGGCAGCACCCTTCCCTACTATCAAGATTTGAGGGAAAAATATGCCGGTGGATGACACCACTATCAATGAGGTCATATGAGTTCCCAAACCCTCCAATACAGCATTTGAGGAAAATATTTGGGAGTCAGACTTAAGGTGGGTGGCTCGGTATTTAGCACCAGAGGTCAAGGGCAACGAGGTAAAGTGGTCCAATCAAAGGGGGGACCAAGAGTGCATACTTCTAAGCCGAGGCCAAGATTTGGTTACAGTTGGTATATCAGAGGATTCGTCCTTTAAAAGATGGTACGAACGTGGTATTCCACCAAGCTATGGTAGTAGCATACAGTATGGCGGGGGTCGAGGTGAATGTGGGGGCACATATCATGGATGAGTGGCAGTCCTTCTATGCTAGGGAAAGGTTAGCAAGGGATATGTTCTTGGCTTCCCTGATTATGTTGTTGTACAAGCGGGTGGATGTCCCAAGGGAGGACCATGATACCTGGAAGAGTGAGACGTGTCGTATAACCCCTGAGAAGGAGGAGCTCCTGAGATAGAGGAAAGAAGAAGAGGACGACAGTGGAGTAGAGTGAGAGTAGCAGAGCTGGTGGAAGTAAAGATGTCCCCGATTCCCAAATACTTGCTCTTCCTTGTGACTAGGTGGCTAGCCTTACTGCTATGCAAGGCTATATGGAGAGGACCCATTTGTCCCAGTCGATATTGGGTCCTTCGGGCCCTACTGCCCCAGTGGACCCATCCCAAACCTATGCTGAGCTCCATAGGGCTCTAGATGAGGAAAAGAAAAATCGTTGCTCCTGGGATCGCATGCTGGTTAGGATATGGAAGGTTGTGCGGGTCATATTCGTATGCACCATCCCAGATAAGGAGCTCTCGCAATTAATTGTTGAGGATGTCGAGGAGTTTCCCTTCCTCAGTGGAGTAGATGAGGAGGGCCCAAATGCGGCAAGACTTGGAGATGACGCCACCAGCTAGATGTTCATTTTCCCTCCTCCTTGGTTATATTATATTGGTTTTTGGATTTGGGTTGCCCCCATTTGGGGAATGTAACAAGCACAAAAAATTGAGACGAAGTTGATTTCAGAACTAGTTTACTAATGCAATGGTTAATTACCGCTGCAGTGGTAACTAACCGCAATAATGGTTCGCGGAAGTTAAGTAGGGGGAAAAACTTCATTTTCTCCTATTTTCACTTACAACTCTCAAAATTCTCTCAACTTTCTCTGCAAAAATCTCCCCCCATCAATGAATTTAAGGTAATTTCCTCATCTTTACTACTTTCTTTATGCATTTCTCATTGTAGAATCATAGAATTACATTAGAACAGAGGGAATTAGGGTGGTTTTGGGTGCAAATTTTTGAACTTGAATTTAGTGGTGTTCTTGATTATATTGGTTGGCATGCTAAGTTTTCTTACATTTTCAACGCTCCTATAGCATTCGGGACGTAAGATTAACGTAGTTTATGGTGGGTTCGGCTATGGGAGGGGTAAAATATGAAAAGTTATCTTCTCCAATGATTTTCTTTTATTTGGGTTTGATTTTGGGTGTTTAACACCCCCATTTTAGTGTAAAAAGGTTCATACACACTTCCCCAAGCCCGATCTATGCTTAGTTTTCAAAATTATAGAGAAAAGTTGAAAATACACCATGGGAGGGGAGGTTGGCAGGTTGAAGACAATGAATTACTGCAGTGATAAGTTTTTTGCTATAGCGGTATCCCTGCAGTGTTAAGTACCGCTATAGCAGTAAATTAACCGTTGCAGCAGTACTGGGCAGTAAGTATCCAATTCTTGCATTTTCTGAAAACTTTGAATTATCCTTTCTTCCCTTGGTGTTTTGATATTGTTCTAACTATCTTTGTGGTTTTTATAGGATCACTATTGATACAAGATCAAGTCCACAATATGAAGATTTCAGCAACAACAACAAGAAGACCCAACAAACACAAGAATAACAAGTTAAACAACAATGCTAGTGAATCGAAAGAGCCCCACATGGCTTCACTAGACTTCAAGATCTCAAACACAACAACAATAAGATAATAAAAAGATAGTTAACTTGACATTTAATATTCAAGAGAATAAGAACCCTAACATCAATAAAGGACCCTAAGACTAATGAATATGAACACCAAGTTCTTACTTAGACCAAGAGGAACTCAATGACCTCAAGATATATCCTTGTTTCTAGCCAAGATACAACACAAGTGTCTCTATTCTTGTGCGCTGTTTTGAGAGAGAGAACCCAAAGTATTACAAGTCTTGTGATTCAAAATAATAATAGAAGAACTACCCAAAGAACCCTAATATGTTCTATTTATATTACAAGGAAAAATGAAGCAAAATGACTAGCTTGCCCTTTACTAGGCTGCCACCCCTTGGAGTGTAAGTTTATTACACTTCAAGGTCCCACTTCACACTTAAAAACATTTAGATCCTTTGGAGGCTCAATCACCAACTCACACACGTCCATTTACATGAACAAGGCTTGGAGTTTTTGTAATTCCTGAGCTTGGCTTCGTATGAAAGGTCGTGTACTTGTGGAGCTTGTCCCACCCGTATCATCCTCTCCATCTTGTGAGGAATTTGACCTCAAATTCAGCATTTGATCATCGTCAACCGCACTCACGAGAGAGAGATCACAAACGTTGAAAGTGTTGTGCACTTGATATTCCGGTGGAAGGTCAATCTTGTAGGCGTTGTCATTGATTCTCTCATGTACTTGGAAGGGACCATCACCCCTAGGCATCAATTTGGACTTTCTTTGGGATGGAAACCGATCCTTCCGAAGATGCACCATACCCAATCTCCCGGTTCAAGAATGAATTTCTTTCTTCCCTTGTTGGCCCTCTTTGCCGTGTCTTGGTTTTTCTTCTCAAGTTGAAGCCGCACCTTCTCATGTAACTTCTTCATAGAATCTGCCCGCTTGCTTCCATCTAAGCTAATCATGAGATCACTTGTCAAAGGCGTTAAATCCAAAGGGGTGAGGGTGTTGAGGCCGTATACACACTCAAAGGGAGTCATTCCCGTACTTGAGTGTATGACACAGTTATAGACAAACTCAATCAATGGTAAGTGCTCCTCCCAAGAAGTCATTTTTCCCTTAACCATGGAATGTAGCATAGCACCCAAAGTCCTATTTACTACTTCCGTTTGGCCATCGGTTTGTGGGTGGCAGGACGTAGAGAACAACAACTTGGTACCAAGCCTACCCCACATGGACTTCCAAAAGTGGCTTAGGAACTTAGAGTCCCTATCACTCACAATGGTCCTCGGAACACCATGCAATCTAACAACATTATCAACAAATAATGAGGCCACGCTAGGGGCGTCATCACATTTAGAGCAAGGAATAAAGTGCCCCATTTTAGAAAACCGGTCGACTACAACAAAAATACTATCTCGACCTCGTCGAGTCCTTGGTAGCCCCAACACAAAATCCATAGATATATCAAGCCAAGGACGTAGAGGAGTGGGCAGCGGGGTGTACAACCCATGAGGTAGGAGCCAAGATTTGGCTCTCTTGCATTCTACGCATTGGCCGCAAATCCTTACCACATCCTTGCGCATTTTGGGCTAATAGAATTGCTCCTCCAATATTCCGAAGGTCTTTTCGACCCCAAAATGACCCATTAGATCGCCATCGTGTGCTTCCCTCACAAACAATTCTCTCCAAGAGCTAGAGGCCACACACAATCTTCTTCCTTTAAATAAGTACCCATCAAACTTGGCATAGGGATTTGAACCCCTAGCCGAATTCCACTTGTCCCTACCCAAGTCTTCGCATTCCCTAAAGATAGGAGCAAAGTGAGGGTCCTTGGGATACAACTCTCTTAAACTCTCAAAACCCATCAATTTTGTTGACAAAGTGGACACAAGCACATGTTTTCTAGACAAAGCATCGGCTACTACGTTGTCCTTACCCTTTTTGTATTGGATAACATAAGGGAAGGTCTCAAGGAACTCAATCCATTTGGCATGCCGTTTGTTAAGCTTGTATTGGGACCGAAGATGCTTTAAGGATTCATGGTCCGTTCGGATCACGAACTTCTTAGGCCATAAGTAGTGTTGCCAAGTGGCCAAGGCTCTAATCAAGGCATACAATTCTAAATCATACGTGGAGTAGTTTAGAGTTGCTCCTTTGAGCTTTTCGCTAAAGTAAGCAATGGGTTTCAAATCTTTCATCGAAACAGCCCCTATGCCTACTTTACTCGCATCGCACTCGACCTCGAAGGTCTTATCAAAGTTGGGCAATTGTAACAAGGGAGCGGAGATGAGCATAGCTTTCAAGGCTTCAAATGCCTTAGCTTGCTCGACACCCCACTTGAAGGGTTGTTCTTTCCAAATAACCTCGGTCAAGGGGGAGGCTATGGTGCTAAATCCTTTGACAAACCTTCTATATAAACTAGCCAACCCGTGGAAGCTTCTTACTTCTCCAACGGTTTGTGGGGTTGGCCAATTTTTTATAGCATTTATCTTGGATTCATCCACTTCGACCCCTCTTGAACTAACAACAAAACCCAAGAAAACAACTTCATTAACGCCAAAAGAGCACTTTTCCAGATTTGCATACAATTTTTCCTTTCTAAGGACATCAAACACACATTGTAAATGCATCACATGCTCTTATAAAGACTTACTATACACCAATACATCATAAAAGTAGACAACAACAAACTTTCCAATAAATGGCCTCATCACATGATTCATTAGCCTCATAAAAGTACTTGGAGCATTTGTTAGGCCGAATGGCATAACCATCCATTCATAGAGACCAAACTTGGTCTTGAAGGCGGTTTTCCATTCATCACCGGGTTGCATTCTTATATGGGGATAGCCACTCCTTAAATCAATCTTGGAAAACAAACATGAACCATTCAACTCATCTAGCATGTCATCTAACCGAGGAATCGGGTGGAGATATTTTACCGTAATTTTGTTGATGGCTCGGCAGTCCACACATATGGGCCACGTTCCGTCTTTTTTGGGCACTATTAGCACCGGAACCGCGCACGGACTCATGCTCTTCTTGACATACCCTTTGTTGAGGAGCTCCTCAACTTGACGTTGCAATTCCTTGGTGTCCATAGGGTTGCTCCTATAAGTCGGCTTGTTTGGCAATTGTGATCCCGGTACAAAGTCAATTTGGTGCTCAATTCCCCAAAGCAGAGGCAATCCTTGCGGAAGTTCCTTAGGAAATACGTCCTCATAATCCTGCAACACACAAGAAATCAAAGGGGAAATGGAATAATTAGTGGGGTTAGTATTAAAACAATGAGCCAAGAGTAACATAGACTTGTCCTCATCATGATCCACGAAGAGTTCCTTCTTCCTAACCAACATCACCATGTTTTCCGTCCTTTTTGCCATTGAGGCAGCCTTGGATGCCCCTACTGCCCCACCTACAGAACTCCCTTCCTTTTCTCCCTTTTCAGATTCCTTTCCCTTTTCCTTCAATTCTCTCATCCTTTGATGCCACTCATTTACTTGGGAAGGCGAAAAAGGATGAAGTGTAACCTTTCGGCCATCCTTCTCAAGTGTATATCGATTGGACCTCCCATCGTGTTTAGTAGACCTATCATATTGCCAAGGTCTACCTAGTAACAAGTGACATGCTTGCATTGGTATCACGTCACAAAGCACTTCATCGTGGTAGTTTCCCACCTTAAACCGTATCACACATTGCCTTGCGACCCTTAATTCACCACAATCATTCAACCATTGTAACTTGTAAGGACTAGGGTGCGGGGTAGTTGGTAACTTCAATAAATTTACCATAGCATGACTTAAAACATTTGTACAACTACCACTATCGATCACCAAGGTGCACACACTCCCCTTTACAAGACATTTAGTATGGAATAGATTTTCCCTTTGGCTTGGGTCATCTATTGCTTTACAAATCATGACGCGCCTAACCACAAAGTTTGGAACCATACACTCCCCTTATTGTGGATAAACATCTTCACCATCATCATCATGTGGTCCATCATTGTTTTCCTCTCCATCTTGAGGCTCGGCCTCATCTTCTCCCCTTTCAGGGCCCACCTCCTCACCAAGGTAATACAATCTCCCTTCCCGTAGGATCATATTGCGTCGGTTTGTAAATTCATTGGCCTTATACAGCTTGGCACTTGAAACATTGGAATCCCTTTGGGTTAGGATACTTGTGAGCCTCCGGTTTTGGAGGAATTTTGTGGACTGTTTTGGGCTCGGGCAGCCTTGTAGTGGCGGGTTGGTCCTTGTTTTTGGGCCAACCAGAGGGGGCTTGTCCCCTTGCCTTGAAAGATGATCTCTCTTTAAGTTCCCTTTCAATCTCAAGAGCCGCTTGGAAAATACCGTCAACGGTTTCAAACTTGTGAAGTGTTAAATGAGTGGAGATCTCTTTGTTCAACCCACACTTGAACCGGATGATGTCGTGACTGATTTGCTCCCCACGATGATCAAGTTTCAACATAAGTTTTTGAAACTCATCAAAATATGCCATCACACTCTTGTTACCTTGACGTAAGTCGTACAATCTAACAAGCAACTCATGGTGATATCTCTCGGAAAGGTATCATTGCCTCATCAAGTACCTCAACCGATACCAAGGTGGTGGCAGCCCATCAATTAGTTCATTACCAAACCGCTTGACATACTCCCACCAAGTGTTAGCATAACCCTCAAAATGAGCTATAGCATAGCAACCCTTCTTTTCTTCCGAGATATCATTAACTTGAAAAACTTTGTCACAAGCCGATTCCCAAGCTAAGTAGATCTCGGGGTCACTTTCACCTTTAAAGATGGGTAGGTTCAACTTGATGGTGTTGATGCCTATATCTCTCTCTTGGTGTCGGTTTCCCCTTTCTCCATACCCTCGGTAATTCCTTGGATCTCCACGACCCCCTCTTACCTCCTCCTCCCTCATGTAAGCATCATCAAAGGCTCCATATCCTTCATACTCCTCTCTACCGTATCCTTCAAAAGGGGCTGGCCGGTATATGGCATTTTGGACTTGATATGGAGGAATTGGATTTTGTGTACTTTGGTTTAATGGAGCTTGGAATGGAGGGTTCAGATTTTGTGGGGGTACTTGACGTCCAAATCCCTCTTGTGGAACTTGAGGAGTTTGGAAATGTATTGGTCTAGTGGGGTCACAATTTGGAGGGAGAAAGGTGGTTTGACTTGCGGCATTTAGTGGAGTTTGAGGTACATTTAGCATTTGGTGCAATGTGTTGGGGGTGATGGTTGCGGAGGAAGTTCTATCATGCCCATTGGTAGATACATGTAGAGGAGTAGAAGGACGAGAGTTCCTTTGACTCTCCACTTGTTCTAATCTCCCACTAATAGTCGACACTTCTCCCTTTATTGCTGCCAAATCCCCTCTCACAACCCCAAACTCCGTATTCAACCTTTCAAGTGTCCGGGTAACGGCCTCAAGAGTGACCCTCATAGAGTCAAGTGCATTAGAATCCATGTTGTGGGACGTGGTCCCTTCCATTGTCAAGGTATTATACTCGTTGGATCACCCCACGCTTGAGTTCCACAAGTGTTGTAGATTGGCTAGTAACCGTGAATCCTTAAGGTATGAGTAAGCTCTTATCCAGAGTGGATTCTTGTTTGAAGACTCAAAGAATTCTTGTCGTACTAGAACCAAAAAACAGCAATGTATTCAAAAGATAAAAAGGCACTCAAGTAATCGTTGACACGAACAAACGGATTCAAAGAACTAATTGACAACCTAGTAGAAATGTACTAGTTTGTTAATTAGTTCTAGAACCAAATAAGGAAACCAAGAATCAACAATTATCAATTAGAAGAATATCCAAAGTTGAGCTTATTAGTGACGTGGCAGCATGCAAATGGGTCTTGGGCCCACACATTTTTTTTTGTTTTTTTTTGTTACAAATCTGAAATTTCAAGATTTCACACAACTTGTAATGGATGACAATGGTTTTGGAGGGAAGGTAAAGTCTTGTACTCTTTTTCAACTTTTCAAACTCAAAAAGGTAAGATTTGACTATACTAATCCCACAAAACAAGGTTCCGTGTTTTAAGGAAAAGTGGTTGTCAAGTCTAGGAAGAGATGTGTGCAAGTCTTCTTTCACCAACAACTTTATGACTTTTGTCTTACAATATGAACTCAACTTTCAACAAGATGAACAAGTTTATAAGATGAACATCTCAACAATCCCAACACCTTCATGAACACAACATCAACTTCTTCAAGCACATAACACAAAACCACCAATTGTCATCAACAACATACAACCTACGGTCCACCTTTCAAGTCACCACAACAATGGCCAATTTTTTTTAAGCTCAACTTTTAGATCTAGACACTTTAGTGTTGGTGAGAAAGAAACCAACACTAGAAACACACTAAACAAGTAAAACAACACCTAGATCTATACACACAACAATATTCTCGGCCAAAGGCAACAATGGACAAATTTTCTCTTTTCTTTTTTTGTTTTGGCCGAGAGCAAGCCCAAGATGGGTAGTGTTGGAACACCACCGGTCTTGATTTGATACCAAATGATACAAGATCAAGTCCACAATATGAAGATTTAAGCAACAACAACAAGAAGACCCAACAAACACAAGAATAACAAGTTAAACAACAATGCTAGTGAATCGAAAGAGCCCCACACGGCTTCACTAGACTTCAAGATCTCAAACACAACAACAACAAGATAATAAAAAGATAGTTAACTTGACATATAATATTCAAGATAATAAGAACCCTAACATCAATAAAGGACCCTAAGACTAATGAATATGAACACCAAGTTCTTACTTAGACCAAGAGGAACTCAATGACCTCAAGATCCTTGTTTCTAGCCAAGATACAACACAAGTGTCTCTCTTCTTGTGGGCTGTTTTGAGAGAGAGAACCCAAAGTATTACAAGTCTTGTGATTCAAAATAATAATGGAAGAACTACCCAAATAACCCTAAGATGTTCTATTTATATTACAAGGAAAAATGAAGCAAAATGACTAGCTTGCCCTTGACTAGGCTGCCGCCACTTGGAGTGTAAGTTTATTACACTTCAAGGTCCCACTTCACACTTAAAAACATTTAGATCCTTTGGAGGCTCAATCACCAACTCACACATGGCCATTTGCATGAACAAGGCTTGGAGTTTTTGTAATTCCCGAGCTTGGCTTCATGTGAAAGGTCGTGTACTTGTGAAGCTTGTCCCAACCGTATCAACTATGGACCAACAACCCACCTACTGTTGAGTTTCATAAAATGCCAGTTCCACTCGATTTGAGGTGGGGTGACACAGTAGAAGCTTTCTCTATGAGAGAGGCTTCGTGATGGATGTGGTGGAGGAAGGACTACCTGACTTTAGCAATTAGCTAAAAGTTTTTTATTGGGAGGTGTTGATCAAGCCGGGTTTGGACTACAACCTGGCTTGGGTCCTTAAATTCTGTATTGTACTCCTTACGGTAGAGTGGGTAGCAACCTTCCCTACTATCAGGATCTAAGGGAAAAATGTGCTTGTGGATAACACCACTATCAATGAGGTCATAGAAGTTACCAAACCCTCCAATGCAGCCTTCGAGGAAAAGATTTGGGAGTCAGACTTGAGGTGGGTGGCTCGGTATTTAGTACCAGAGGTCAAGGCCAGCGAGGTGAAGTGGTCCAATCAAAGGGGGACCAAGAGTGCATACTTCTCTGCCGAGGCCAATATTTGGTTATAGTTGGTGTCTCGGAGGATTCGTCTTTCAAAAAATGGTACGAACGTGGTATTCCACCAAGCTATGGTAGTGGCGTGCAGTATGGCGGGGATCGAGGTAAATGTGGGGGTACAGATCATGGATGAGTGGCAGTACTTCTATGCTAGGGAAAGGTCAGCAAGGGATATGTTCTTGCCTTCCCTGATTACGTTGTTGTACAAGTGGGTGGATGTCCCTAGGGAGGACCATGATACCTGAAAAGAGTGAGACGTGTCATATAACCCCTGAGAAAGAGGAGTTCCTGAGATGGAGGCAAGAAGAAGAGGACGACAGTGGAGTAGAGTGAGAGTAGCAGAGCTGGTGGGAGTGAAGATGTCCCCCATTCCCGAATATCTGCTCCTCCTTGCGATTGGGTAGCTAGCCTTACTGCTATGCAAGGCTATATGGAGAGGACCCAGTTGTCCCAGTCGGTATTGGCTCCTTCGGGCCCTACTACCCCAGTGGACCCATTTCAAACCTATGCTGAGCTCCGTAGGGAGCTAGATAAGGAGAAGAAAAATTTTTGCTCCTGGGACCGCATGCTGGTTAGAATATGGAAGGTTGTGCGGGTCATGTTCGTATGCACCCTCCCAGATAAGGAGCTTCCATAATTAACTATTGAGGATGTCGAGGAGTTCTCCTTCCTAAGTGGAGTGGATGAGGAGGGTCCAAATGCTGCAAGACTTGGAGATGACGCCACCAGCTAGATGTTCCCTTTCCCTCCTCATTGGTTATAAAATATTGGTTTTTGGATTTGGGTTGCCCCCATTTAGGGCATGTAACAAGCAATTACTTTCTTTTATTTTTGTACTTTTGAGACGTTTTTCCTTCCCGACCCCTTAATAATAATCACTTTAGCTTATAATGTGTGTTGGATGGATTTTTATCACTTTATTATCTCTAAACAAGGTTGCTTTGCAACAATTGCCAAATTGCAAAGACAAGGAAAACTCCTGGAAGGATTCTGCCTGGAGCCGCTGCAGCGAATAATTTTACCGATGCAGCTGTAACCTCCAGTAGCTCTGCCTTGATTTTTTACCCTTACCCAGACTTAGGTTCTTTCTACACAAAACTCTTTTTATACATGCTCAAGTAGCATAATAATCTCTCGTTATACATAATATGAATTGAATTCGCAACTCTACTACTCCCAAACCACAACCAACACAATTTTCATCTACCAAATCAAACAGTGTTACACTTTCATCAATCTTCTTTCTTACTCAATTCACTATCCTCAAAAGTGTTCCATCAACAGCCTGGCATCCGGGTGGTTTGTACGATAACAGATAGAAGACAAGCAGTACTCCAAATTAAGAAGAGATGAGTCGTAGCTTAAGTCCTAAAAATAAAGACACTCTCGAGATTATACCTGGTCTTTAAGTCCACTGGTCTGCTTGGATACACGTTATCCAACTACACATACACTCAACAACCATATTCAAGAGCTTAAACATCACAAAGAAAGTTACCATACACTACTATTAACAATCATAAACATAGCACATTTTAACACATCATTGCCTCATCACAAATACTTAACACCATATCGAACAAAGCATAACAGATCACATTTTATGTTTCTTATTGACCAATATCGGTTGAGCGACTTATCTAAACCTTTCCATGTTAAGAGATACCAATTGGGACCAACTAGTCCCAATTATGACGATTGAGATACCAATTTGAATCGACTAGTTACCAATTAGACTCAACCCAAGGATACGACATTGAGAGGGCACGATAGAAAAGAAGAAAATGAGATAGATTCCTAGATGCCTTGTAGATTTCCACAGAGTTGATGTGGACATCAACACACCAATTCTAGGACTCTACTCAACATTTTCTCTTGTACTAGGAGACCGATAACCTGGACTCTGATACCATCCTTGTCACTACCAAACCCACCGGACCATGTCACACACCTACTTACACCTTTCCCAGATAGGAGAACCCTGAATATCCCATGATTCAACCAATATGAAAGTTACTATGACATACACTTAGTCAATTTAATGTCCACCATATGCATAAATATTCAAAGTTGAAATATGGTTACTCATTTATTTTGTTCCAAAACTTGTTTTAATACATCAAATATGAAAAGTAAATGAAAAAAACAACTACAAGTGACTCCCCAGAACCTAGCCTAAACCGGTACAAAAGCACTAGACAAGGAGTAGGGACATCCATGACAAAGAATCCATGCAGAATAGAAAGGAAAGGAGTTGTTGATGAGTGATCGGCATCGCTGCTATAGAAACTCCAACTAACCTGCACCATGGCTATACCCCCAATTAGAGATATAGTAAGTGTAGCATCAGTATAATCACACATACTAGTAAGCATCATCGGCAGACAAGGGTTAGAATTAAATAACATCAATAATAAATAGGGAGAAATCATAATATCAAGTAAAGTTCTGATTTTGAATTTTCAATTAAACAACTCCTATTACCCCATATTTTGCATCTCTGTGACCTACACTTAGCATCTCTATGACCTATACTTAGCATCTCTATGACATGTGCTTAGCATCTTTGTGACCTACACTTAGTATCTCTGTGACCTGCACTTAGCATCTTTATGACCTACCTGTCATTTAATATCTTCATATATCTTTATCCTTTGACCACCTATTCCACCCTATACCTCTCCCTCTAATACCGACTCATTCTTATAATACCTACAATCCCTTAGTCCACATCCACCTGAGTCCCTTGGTACTAATTATCACAAATATCACAACACCATATCCCATGAAATTCTAGATCTTACCAATCATATTCTACCACAATCGATCCTCTTAGGGGGACCGCAAAATCTCATCTCCAACCCATCCCACCTAGGGACCTAATGTTCCTTCGCACCATCTTTCACTACTCATCATAACAAGATTATGTATGAAAGTATAATAAAATAGAAATACATTCAAAACATATGCAAGATGTGTGCATTATCTCTCCTTATCCCTTCTCATCTCATCACCAATAACATCATATCGTACTGGCATGGTACCAGACCCATATCACAAAACATCATATCTGTACTGCTGTAGTACCCGATCCATATCACAATGTATCATATTTGTGCCGACATGGTACCCAACCTATATCATAATATATCATCTCTACACCGGCGTGGTACCTGACCCATATCACAACATATCATCCCAATGCATATGAATGTGTGCATGAAATCAATAAATCATAATTCATGCAAAAGATAATCACAAATGTTAGTCCATAACCCAATATGGGTAAATCCAGTCTATGGTTACATCAACCCTCTAATTCATTAATTCGGTGACCTTATTCTTCATATATACATCATAATCATAACTTACCAAACACCTCTATAGGGCTTCCGTTACCCAAGTTCACATTATTATGCGTTTTCCCTCTAACCGTTCCCCAACCTCGAGATTTTCACGTTACCTTCTAAACTCTGAAAAGCATTGATCACGATAATATGACAAGTAATGCCAACACTGCTAACCGGCTAACCTCAATACCTTTTTACTTACTGTCTCGTCTTCTAAGCTCTGGAAAGCATCATTCATGACCATTAAGACAATAGAATTATACAAGTTCCCCTAACGCAATTCGAACATTTATAGCATTTATGTTTTAGTTAAGTCACCTTAACTCCCCTTTTTACCATTTTCACACTATCTCATTCAACCTTCCACTATACTCAAACCCTGGAAAATGATAAACTACTCACCTTCGACCCATATTCCTATCCATCACCTATCCCAATCAATTATTAATATAATATGCAATAATTCAACATATTCAAGCCTATTCGGATTTTTAAACATATCCATCCATCCAACTCCATGCCCAAAGGCCTAATGCATTATACTCTCGACATCACCAGTAATGTTAAATGCATCTAGCCCAAGTCTAATTACTACAAAATAAACCTTAGCTAACCTCTTAAGTGAAATATGTTGCTATGGAGAGGATTGAGTTGTCCCATGCGTGCTAAACATATTCCCACGTTGGGTTCCCTTTGGGTGTGCCTCAAAATTGCTCTCATGAACCTTGGCCTTTGAAATCTCATGATTGGAGGATTAGGGTTTTTTGGGGTGTTTTTGGGGAAACGGGGTGACCTGGGAAAATAATATAAGAGAGGGTTTTTAAAAATCCCTCGATTGTGCTACTTCCTATTACCGTTGCAGAAGTACCACTGCAGTGGTTACCTGATCGCTACGTGGTTACCGACAGGCTGACCCAGTGCATTATTGTGCCTTTGGCCCAATTTCCTTAGGCCTAATTTTTCTCCTCGATTTAATTTTTTTTTAGCCTATTATTTATTTCAAGTTATTCTCAGGTTGTTTTTACATGTAACGATAGTTTGGGTCATTACAGTTCAGGCCTCGTGTCTTTATTTTGGATTTTGACCTCGTAAATGGAAATTAGTTAAAATAGCCTAAAAGGGGTCCCCAGAGGTTAATTTGTTGTAAAAGATGTATTTTAGTAAATATGATGGTTCCATTGAGTCTGTAATGTCAAATTTATCCTAGTAGCATAGTTGGGATGTGTTTAGGAAGTCTCGGATGAGTTTTGGATAGTTATTTGGAGTTTGGAGTTTTACATATTTGAATTTTAATAGTATCACCTGCAGTTAATGAGATATTTTGTGCATTTGTATGATATCATTTGTATGATATCATTATACCCATATCAAAATTTCAGAACCAACACAAAAGAATCAAGAAATTTTGTATCCGTAACAGGGAGATATAGCCATTTTAGCACAGACGGTTGTTGCTAGTGCGATTGAGGTCACGATCGCGACCTTTTGTCGTGATCATAATGATTCACTATGAAAGTCCTTTCCAATCACGAGCGTTTAGTAGTGACTGCGAAGGGGCACCACTGAAGGTTCCAGTGTTTATTTAAAGCTACATAGTGAAGTTTTAGTATTTTTGACATTTCGAGAGCTAGGAAGCTCTGTTTTAGGTGATTCTCGATGCATTTTTCTTGTATGATCATTGTATATATTATTATACATTAATTTTTCCCATTTTCCAAGAACTTATATTTTATTTTTCATAATTTCTACCCAAAGTTGAGAATCAAAACCACATTCCACCATTTTCAAAGCTTTCAAACTCATTTTTGAGAGTTTTAAAGTGAGTTTTCAAAATTGGAACTTTAGGTGAGCTTATTGTAATGCCCTGTACCTTACTAACCCTATGTAATGACCTTTAAAAATGGTTATTTAGGTGTCGAGGTGCCATGCGTATGTATTTTGGAATGATAGTGATGAGAAAAATTGAAATTTGGCTTCGTACATGAGATTAGCCCTTCATAAGAGGTGTTTTGTGATTTTTGTGGAGCACTTGTGGGGTTCAAAATAAGTCTAAGAGGACCTCTAAACAAAGTATATTAAGTCTAAGAAGTAAGTTAAAGGATAGGACTTGAAGTATCTAACCAAACCCGCGAATAAAAGTCGAAAAACAAAATTTTTGGAAAATTAGGGCCCAGGCGCGCCAGAGGGCGTTCCAGTCCGCTCTGGGCCAAAAATTTTATTGCACAGGCAGTAACCTGGCATGCCCAGTGGCGTGCCAGGATGGATTTTTCAATTTTTCAAAAGTTGGAAATTTTCTAAGTCCCAAGGGTACCTGGGGTCGTACCGAGCCGATTTTTGTCACGTTTCTTCTACAATCATGAGCATATACATGAAATGATTAAAGTATTATATTGTTATGATAAAATTACTCGAGAAAGAATTTGGCATCAAAATGACGATTTTACCCTTGTAGCCAAAATGAGCCATACGTGGCTAGAATAGCTTGTTTTTGGAATTAAGGCTACGAGTATGAATTGCATGAGTGGGAATATTGTCGTAACGCGTATGAAATGAATTAAACATGAGGAATTATGAATTTTAGTGGTTTAAGTGAATTGGGCTCAAAATAGGGCCCAAAATGAGAAGAAAACATGGGTCAAGAATGGGTCAAATGACCCATTCTTCCATTGACTAATGCAACACATTGCATTAAATGCCAAGAGTGGATAAGGATGACCCCAAGGCCTATAAAAAGGGGACAAAATCAGATTTTTTATCACATAACACTCTCATGCCAAATCTAGAATTATCTACAAGCTTTTTCTCTCAACTTCAAACCCGAAGGCACTTCTTGGAGCAAGATCATTAATTTCCAAGCTTGGGTAAGTGATTATTCTTATGGATTAATATATTATATGCATGGGAGAGTATGTAAATCATGTTGGTTATGCTTGGAGGTGTTGAACATGGTACTTTGTATTTTGATATAAGATTTGTGATCTATGAGATTCAAGCTTGAATTATGACTTGTGACTTTGATGAAAAAGCATGGCATGGATAAAATATGAACATGTATGGTGTGATTTTGTTATTAAAATTGTTATTTTTCTATAAGTGTAAATTGTGGGATTTCGGTCGATATGTGCTATGAGGTGTATTAAGGTAAGTTGATGGATTATTTGTGATGTGGTGTGGATAAGAAAGTGTAAAGGAGAAGTGTTGTGGTGAAATGTATTGATTATCATGCATTGGTCAATGTTGGGAATATTATGGGATTTTTGGAATAATAATTTCATCAATGGTTATGTCAAGGGAAAATGGCATGTTTAAAGGCAAACATATAGCTCATTGACGTTATATGCATTTGTAAAGTAGTTGGTGGTTAATGTAAATTCCGTTATGTATTTGTGTTGTAGAGTGACACATAAAGAAGGAGCGGGACTATTGTATGCACATCTAATATTGTATATCCGTATTGAGAGTACAAGGTATGTAAGGTTACTCTGTCCGTATCTTTCTTCGGGCAAATAGTAGTCACATTGACATTACGCTTGTTCCATCCCGAAATGTGCTAAGGTATCCCATTTCCGGTTATCCATGGTCATTGTCATATATTTCCTACTCATTGATCATTGGTGAATCTCATGTCTCATATTCATGGTTGATGTTCCAAAACCTCAAATAAGGTTATGTTCCAATGTTGCAATAGTGATTATACTCATGTCTCTTGTTCATGGATTATTGTCCAAGGGTTCCAATAGTGTTATGTTTCCACGAAGACTATGTTTCCAATAATGTTTATTCACATGCCTTCTCTTTTGGCTATGGTTCCAAAGCTTCCAAAAATGTTATGTCAAATGAATGTATCAATCTCTAACAAGTGAATGTACCAATCTCTCACAAGTAAAGATATCAATCTCAAAAGTAAAGAAATTAAGTAAGAAGAAAGTAATGCATATTGATTGTGTTCATTTATCCATGGGGTGCAAACACCCGCATGATGATATTCATTTATCCATGGGGTGGAAGAACACCCGCATGATGATATGATCTTATCCATGAGGTGAAAAGAATACCTGCATGATGATGATATCTTATCCATGAGGTGAAAAGAATACCTGCATGATGATGATATTTTATCCATGGGGTGAAAAGAACACCTGCATGATGAGGGCCCAGACAGTATACGAGTGATGTAAAAGTAAAGTAAAGTAAAGGCAAGAGAAAGAAATAACGTAATGTACATGGTTCCCTACATATACAGAATGGTGACCTATTCACATTGATTATTCGCTTACATTTGTTTCCATCGCAGTATTTTTATCTCATGTAGATTTATATGAGCCTTGCATACTCAGTACTTTCATCGTACTGACCCCTCTTGGGGAATTTATCTTACTTGTTGTAGGGGCAGGTACTAGTAGGCCGCCACAGTAAATTACCAGTTGTTCTCTATTCATTGGTGAGCTCCAGCTAGTTCGAGGCTTCTCCGAGTCACTGTTGTACATGTGTTTTGATTTTGTATATGTTGTATAAAGCAGGAACTTGTCCCATCTTTCAATTGGTGTTGGTAGTTACATCTGCTAGAGGCTTTTGTAGACATACGTGGGTACATGAATGTAAGAGGTGTATAATACGAAATGGCCCTAACGACCATAGTTGTTTATAATGTACATGTTTTCCATGACTTCCGCCAATGGCATTTTATATTTCATCAGTTACATGAGATAGTATGTTATTCATAAAGAGACATGCATGTGAACGAACGTGAGCAAATATTGGTTCTCTCGGGCCATATCGACTTCGGGTGCCAATCACGCCTCGTTGGGATTTGGGGCGTGACACTTATAAACTATTATATCATTATTTCCATTGATTAACTTATGTTTTCATCTTTAAATCTTTGATTTTAAACATAATTTTCGGGAATTTACCAGGTAAAGTATAAAATGAGTTTTTCTTGGATTTAAAGCTCTATTTCAACTCGTTTTTCCTTGGAATTTCAGATTTAGAACCCTAAAAGTATGGGGAACATCATTATTCAATAAAATCTTGATTTTACTCTTGTATTTTTGAAATTGATTTTCAAAGTAATTTTTTACCCAGAATCAAAATATATCGATAAGGATATCTATGGACCCTTTTGACTTGTAGATGACATATTTGATTAGATTGGATGTTTTTGAAGATAATTCAAGGGAGTAGAGCTTTTGTCTGATGATTCGGATTGTGTTTTGGGCTTGCAGATCTTTTTTAAGGCAAGTTGAGATGTACCTTGACTTTTTCTAAAGTGTTTATGTATTGTATGCTTGTTTGTTTGTGCATTATGAATCGGTTAGCGTAGTTCTCCTTTTAGTTATTTAGTTGAATGATGTCTTTTCTGAGAAATATGAGACTTATCGTATGGATTAATCTAGGTTTTGGGATAAGTTCGCTATATATTATTGTTTGGACTGTTTACTATTTTTGTGTTGCCTGTGTGAGGGCTTGTGCGAATATTATTGACTTGAGAGTTATTATCATATTATGATGTACAAGGGGGGTATATTATTGTACTTATTTGTGCATTGATTGCCTTATTATAATAGTGATGCCCCTGTATGGGCTTGATGAGCCGTGAATTTGTGTCACTTGAGACGCTTAAAACAAGGAATAATTGTTAGTCGAAGGGTACTTTTGTGGATTTAGTGTGTTTGTGTCACACCCGAATTCCATTCAGGCCGGACTGGCACCCGATGCCGTTGAGTCCCGAGAGAACCAATCTTTACTCATGTGCATTCGTACACATGCTATTCAATATACAACACTACCACAATTGGATATAAGATGTCAATAGCGGAATTCATGAAACATATATGATAATTATGAAACTTAGTCGTTGGGGCCATCACGACAAAACATACGTTCCTTACATACCCTTCATATGTCCCACAACATCTACAAAGCCTCTACAGATGCATAACCAAAACCAATCTTAGAGTCTGTACAAGCCCCCGCTCTATACATATATACACTACCAACACAACACCAAAACAAATGTACATAGGTGACTCAGAGAGCCCCGAAGCAACTGGAGCTCACCAATGCTCTGTAAATGACCTGCAACCTACTGTGGAGGTCTACTAGCATCTGCGCCTGCAGCAAGTAAGGTAAGTCCCCCAAGGGACGTCAGTACGAAGAATGTACTGAGTATGCAAGGCTATATAAAATGGCATCATACATAAGGATTTCAATGAAGTCATATAACAAATGGAAAGACAATATAGATAATCCACTGCTGTACATATTTTTGGAATCAAGTGTATTACATTCATTGCGTTCTTTACCTTTACATTCATTTACCCTCATTTGATTCATATCATACCCGGGCCCCGACTGATCAGTGGGAAATAACATACTATTGGGATCGTTCCAGCCAGGCTTATGCCCCTTAGATTGCGATCCATCATAGCATAATTTTGGGATCGTTCCAGCCAGGCTTATGCCCCTTAGATTGTGATCCATACCAATAAAACAGGTTCGTTCCGACCAGGGTTTTCACCCCTCTGGATTGCCCCCTATGCTCAACAATGAACAACTAAGCATTACTTTATTCTTTTACTTTTGTTTGAGAGTGATACATTGGGGATGGTACATTATTGGAATTTTGAAAACATTAGCCAATGACTATGAAACATGAATAATAAATGACCAATGAAATAGGAACATGTGACTAATGATAGATAACAACCTGAAATGAAATACCTTAGGTCATTTCGGAATGGAATACGTATGATAACAATATGAGCAATATGTGCTACAGAAGGATACGGTAATAGTAACCTTACATACCTTATACGTCCAATAAGAATACACAATCCTATATGAGAACACAATAGTCTAGCTCCTTCTTTACGTTTCACTCTACAACACAAGTATATAACGGAGCTCACATTAACATTCAACTACCTTATATGTGTATAAAACGACAATGAGTTACATGTTGATATCTCATCGATACCATTCACTTTTATTCAAACCTCAAGTCTCCTTTTAATTTTAAATCACAAAGATGGCACATCTCTTAGCAAAAAGCAAAAGGGCACCATTCAACACCTTTCCAACATAACCATCATGATATACACACCATATTAAGCATATAATAAAGTAATCCATGAGAGTAGACACTTACCAAGTCTTGGAAAGTGATGATCTTTACCAAAGAGAAAGGGTTGCCTTAGGGTTTGAGTTGAGAAAATGTTTTAGAAATATCTTAGAAGGCATGGGGGTGTTACAGTTTGTTAAGTGTTTGCAGGCTGTGAAGGACTTAGAGAGGAAAAAGTGAAAACTGGACCAAAGTGGCATCAGACGAGCCTTACCACGATCTTGAAATCTTACCATAATCGTACCTAGGTTGTCATACATTGAAGCAAAGATGTCAAGTACAGTGGTTCATCAAACGGAGAGGTTGTACTACTGTATGATGATTTCACGACCGTATAATGTGGTCGTGATATGGATGATCTGAAAAGCAAAAAAAATCTAGTATAAAGGCACGATAGGGAAGGCACGGTCGTATGTTCAATGCACGACCGTACAATCCTCTCGTCCGAAGCAGCCGACATCAGTTTCCTATTTTAGTTAGGATTTGGATTTCTAAGTCTGTAAATACTCTTTTAGGGTTATTTTTACATGGGGAACAATATTATTATTCTGTTGCATTGTTCTGTGGGATTCCAAGATTGTTTTATTGGAATTTTACAAGTATTGCTTTTAAAGTTTTAATTCAAGTATAGATTTTGGAGTTTATTCATATTTGCATGATTCAATTTATGTTTTCTTTCTTGAATTCTTTTTGTGTTCTTGCAATCATGAGTAGCTCAACCCCATAACTAGGGTTTTATGAACCATGAGGAATTAACAAAATGGGTTAAGTGCGAAGCAATTCTGAACTGGTGTGACTGCATTTATTGTTATTTCCTTCATTATAATTGATCTTCTAATGATTGCAAACATTAGAAACTCTCATGTATTCTAGACTTGCTCGAGAGAGAGGTAGAGATTGGTAAAAGGGAATAACAACAGAGATTTGAAGCTATCAACCTTCATCTAATAACTTGAGCTGTAACAGGGATAGTTATCTGAGATCCAGAACAAGGGTTAGTAGTGTGACACTAGGAGACTGAGAGGAGAAGAGTGAAATTCATCTAACCAAGGTCGAGAGACGTTTAGATGAACCTATCTTGTTAGATTTTGCATGCAACACAGCGGGATAGTTTTCCAACTCAAGTAATCGATGGAGTTAAGGAATCATCGGGGATCACAGTCCTAGTGTATTTCTCATATTGTTTACAAATTCGACAATCAACAATCATTACTATTACTATTTGCTTACAAAACCCCCTCTTTTTACTTACTTGTAATTTACTCAGACAAGCACTAGATCAAAGTTAGTTCTATTCCCTGTGGGATCGACCCCAACCTAGTTGGATTCTATATTTGATTCAGAGACTGCTTTATACTTTCTTGGATGTGTATTTTGGGAGACATCAATTTTTGACGCTGTTGCCGGGGAATACGGTTACGGAGTTGATTGGTTTTATTTTTTTATAATTTTAAGGGCACACGTCGGTTTATGCCTAGCACTAGGAGTTAAGGCAATTCCCTGATTCCACTTGATACTGAGATAGAAAGAACTCTGAGAGAAAATCGAGAAATGGTGAACACTGATGGGTTCAGGATCCTGCAGTCTCAAGTTGCATTCATAACCAGCCACCAATTCATCCGGCTGGTCATGAAACTGCAGAGCAAATCACTGCTCAGTTAACGGCTGAGGAGAATGCAAGACAAGCAGAGAGAGATTATCAAGGAATGTAAGAAGTAGCACAACGTCTTTCTGTACTTGATGAGAGACAAAAAAGATTGAGGGTGCAATAACCACTACAAATACCTTATATGCTGGTTTATGATGATCCCGAAGAAGAGGATGTGGCTTATTTTGAGCCGATTGAGACTGGTGCCATTATTCCACCAGAGTTACCTTAGGGCGCTAAGTTCAACATTACAAGTTCCATGATCCACCTGCTAAACTTGAAAGGCGTATTCGTCGGTCTTCCTACAGATGATCCGAATGTACATGTGATGAACTTTGTGGGGGTCTGCACTTTATATAATTTTCCTGGAGTTGACCAAGAGGCTATTCGATTGAGATTATTTCCATTCACTCTAACAAGAGAAGCGACTTTGTGGTTGGCCGAGTTACCACGAGGTTCCATCACTACTTGGCAAGAATTGAGAAATAAGTTTTTGGAGAGATTTTTCCCACTATCTAAGATGGTACAGTTGAAGGATGAGATTTACACTTTCAGATAGCTACATTCTGAAGCACTTTACTAGACTTGGCTTTAATTCAAGAAGAAGTTGCAAAATGTTCCAAACCATAGGATGAATGGTCAAAATTTACTTGAGATTTTCTACAAAGCATTAAACGCCAATACCAAGGCCGTAGCAGATTCTATCACTAGCGGAGCATTTATGAGTCTGAGGTAGGAACAAGCTTCAGATATTTTAGATAGTATCACTAAGACCAACTGAGGATGGAATACTCGGGAGGAAGATACACCTGCTGGGACATATGCTATTGGAACCTCGGCAGCACAACAGGCTTTGAATGAATCTGTAGCTCAAGAAGTTCGATAGTTGAGGATAGAAATTGGCTTGCTAGCTAAATAGATTGAGGTTGGAGGTGCTGAGAAGGTGCACGCCATAGGTGCACAAGGTAAAACACCTAGGCATGAAGATTATGAATCTGATGAAGAGGCTAAGTACTTGGATCGAGAGGTGGTGGGTTTTCGAGCCAAGGGCCAAAGGTCTAATCAAGACTCCTGGAACTCGAGGTAAGGGAATCAAGGTCAAAACTACTATAAAGACAATTACAATAAATCAGGATATAGAGACAGAGAACGAGATCGTCATGATGATTAGAAGCGAAAGAATGATTTCAAAGAAAAGACTTGTGCATATGTTCCACCGGGGAACCGTGACGCTGATTCCAAAACTTCAAGAATGAAAGCCCTTCTTAATAAACTGGTTAAGGGGTCAGAGATCCAGGAGAGTTGCTTGAAGGAGATTAGTTCAGACATTTTGGGAATAAGTCAAAAGGTAAAATCTCATTCGTCTGCCATAAAATAGTTGGAGCAATATTTCGGGCAAATATTGATGGCATTAAAACAGCGTCAACCAGGCACCCTTCCAAGTAATATCATCCAAAATTTGAAGAATGATGGTCATTGTTTGTCCCTTACTACTAGAAGCGGGAAGTGAACGACTGACCCATCTATGCCTGTGGATAGTGGTAGGAAAGATGACCCAGTGGTAGTTGATAGAGAGGCTGAAATAGAGCCAGAGAATTCAGAGGTTGATGGAAATACAGCTCATAATCCCCAAATTGTTGATAAGGAAACTAAGACTGAAAAAAGAAAGGAGAAGGAGGCTACTCAAGTTTTGAAACCCATTCTATGACCTCCTCTTCCCTTTCCTCAAAGGTTGAAAAAGAAAACTGAAGAGGATAAATACCAGAAATTTATTTCATTATTAAAGAAGCTATCGATAAATATTCCTCTTGTCGAGGCTTTAGAGCAGATGCCAGGTTACGCAAAGTTCATGAAAAAATTGGTGACGAAGAATAGAACTGTCAGTTTTAATCCGGCAGATAATTTACACCATTGTAGTGCAATTGCTTCTCATTCACTTATCGATAAAAAGAAAGATTCGGGAGCCTTCGTAATTCCTTGTACTATCGGTTCTTACAACTTTTCAAAGGCACTGTGTGATTTGGGTGCTAGAATCAACTTGATGCCACTAGCTATGTTTAAGCAGTTAGGATTAGGAGCACCAAAAACAAATTTGATGAGACTTCTTATGATGGATAAAACTATGAAAAAGTCGGTTGGCATCTTATATGATGTTTTGGTAAAGATGGCATCTTTCATCTTTTCGACTGACTTTGTAATTTTAGACTATGAGGTTGATTTCAAGGTTTCCATAATCTTGGGAAGACTAATCCTTGGCATTGGTCATGCATTTATTGACATGGAAACTGGGCAGATAAAGTTTAGGTTGAATGAAGAGCAGGCTATCTTCAATGTTTGCCATTCCATGAAACAAACAAGAGACATGCATGTAATTTCAGTGATTGATACAGCCGAAAAAGCAAATTTGGAGGTTCCTATCGAAGAAAGGCTGGGAGTTAAAGCTCTTGCTGCCGTGATTATAAACTTTGATAGCGATGGTATTAATGAGTATGATGAGATGGTTAGTGTACTTGCTTGCAGGGGATCATACACTTATGCTCCAAAAAAACTTGATCTTGATTTGAAGAATAGGGTGACCCCACTGGCTCGTCCTTCTATTGAAGAGCCTCCAGTTTTAGAGCTTAAAGCTCTTCTGGCTCACCTTTACTATGCATTCTTGGGAGCCAACAACACCTTGCCCATTATTATTTATGCTGAGTTGGTGGAGTGGCAAGTAGATACTCTTTTTTTGGTGCTGAAAAGGTTTAAGAGGGACATTAGTTGGTCTATTGCTGACATTATTGGGATTCCACCTGGCATTTGCACTCACAAAATTCAGTTTGATCCTGAGTGCATACCAAGGATTGAGTATCAACGTCATTTGAAACCACCTATGCAAGAAGTTATAAAGAAAGAAATCATCAAGTGGTTGGATGCGGGTGTGGTTTACCCCATTACTGATAGCAAGAGGGTGAGCCCAGTTCAGTGTGTACCAAAAAAGGGAGGAATCACTGTGGTCCCAAACGACAAGAATGAGTTAATCCCAATAATGTCGGTTACTAGATGGAGAGTTTGCATAGATTATCAAAAAATGAATTCTTAGATCGAAAAGGATCATTTTCTTATGACCTTCATGGATTAGATGTTAAACCGTCTTGCTGGTAGAGAATGGTATTTTTTTCTTAACGGTTATTTGAGGTATAATCAGATTTTCAGTACTCCTGAGGACTAAGATAAGATCACTTTCACTTGGTCATAAGGGATGTTCACATTCAAAAGGATAACCATCGGTTTATGTTATGCACCGGCCACTTTCCAGCGTTGCATGATGTCCATTTTCTCAGACATGGTGGAAGACACTATTGAGGTTTTTATGGATGATTTTTCTATAGTGGGAGACTCTTTTGATGACTGCTTGTCCCACCTTTCTAATGTGTTGCAAAGATGTGAAGAGTGCAACTTAATGTTGAATTGGGAAAAGTGTCACTTTATGGTGAAAGAGAGTATCATGTTGGGGAATCGGATCTCAAAAGAGGGAATTGATATCGACAAAGCAAAGATTGAGGTGATTGAAAAGTTACCTCTACCTATTTCTATGAAAGGGATTTGAAGTTTCTTAGGTCATGCAGGTTTCTATAGAAGATTCATCAAAGATTTCTCCAAGATCGCACATCCATTATGCAAACTTTTAGAAAAAAGAAGTTAAGTTTGTGTTTGATGAGGCGTGCCTGAAAGCGCTCGAGTGTTTAAAAGAGAAATTGATTTCAGCCCCTATTATTTTCTTTCCAGATTAGATGATCCCATTTGAGGTTATGTATGATGTTAGTGGTGTGGCCTTAGGTGCAGTCCTTGGCCAAAGGCATGAGAAGATTCTACATCCAATTTATTACTCTAGCAAAGCACTTAATCCAGCTCAGAAAAATTATACTGTAACTGAGTAAGAATTATTGGCAGTGGTCTTTGTTTTCGAGAAATTTGGATCTTACTTGATTGGTACGAAGGTGATTGTGCATACAGATACACAGCACTTAGATATCTTATGCCAAAGAAGAAAGCCAAGCCAAGACTGATTCGGTGGGTGCTTCTATTGCAAGAATTTGATTTTGAGGTCAAGGACTGAAAGGGGACTGAGAATCCGGTTGCAGACCATCTATCACGCCTTGAGGAGGAGTCCATTCTTAAATTAAAGGATGATCTTGATATTGATGATACTTTTCCAGACAAGCAAGTATTGGCGGCATAACAAGACTTAATCCCTTTGTTTATAGATTTTTCCAACTTTTTGGCAAGTGATCTAGTCCCAGAGGATATGTCGTATCAGCAGAAGAAGAGATTCATACATGAGGTGAGAAATTCCTTATGGGATGAGCCTTATTTATTTAGGGTGTGTGCAGATGGTATGATTTGAAGGTGTATTTCGGAGGTCGAGATGATGAGTATTTTTGAAGCATGTCATTCATCTCTAGTTGGAGGTCATCATAGAGGTGCGCGGACTATACATAAGATCTTACAATGTGGGTACTATTGGCCCATCATTTATAAAGATGTGCATGACTATGCTCGGTCTTGTGACCAATGTCAAAGGCAAGAGAACATCTCGCGTAGACATGAACTTCCAATGACGACTATCCTTGAGCTCGAATTGTTTGATGTGTGGGGTATTGACTTTATGGGCCCATTCTTGAGCTCAAATGGGATGAAATACATTTTGGTAGCAATTGACTATGTTTCTAAGTGGGTGGAGGCAATTTCCCTTCCCAATAATGAAGGAAGGAGTGTCACGACGTTCTTGAAAAAGAACATATTTTCACGATTCAGTACACCCTGAGTTATCATTAGTGATGGAGGATCCCACTTCTGTAATCGGCTGTTCAAAGCCCTGCTTGAAAAATATGGTGTCAAACATAAGGTGGCTATACCTTACCATCCTCAGGTGAGCGGGCAAGTTGAGATATCAAATAATAATATTAAGACTATTTTGGCTAAGACTGTGAATGCCAATAGGACTAATTGGGCAAGAAGATTGGATGATGCATTATGGGCATATCGAACTGCATTCAAGACACTGATTGGTGCATCTCCATATCAATTGGTGTTTTCTAAATCGTGCCATTTTCTTGTCGAACTTAAACATAAGGTATTATAGGCATTGAAGAGGTTGAATCTAGAGTTGAACGAAATGGCTAAATTGATATTAGAGCCGATGAATGAGATGGATGAATTTCGTATCCCGGCTTATGAAAGTTCAGCGTTATATAAAGAGAAGATGAAGTAATATCATGTTCAAAAGATTGAACAAAGAGAATTTCACCTGATAGAAGTGGTATTGCTCTATAACTCTAGACTTCATTTATTTCCTGGAAAATTAAGGTCTAAATGATCGGGACCATTCATTGTGGTTAGGGTGTTCCCGCATGGGGTAATTGAACTGAAAGGTGATAACGATGTCCTATTCAAGGTCAATGGTCAGCGTGTGAAGCACTATGTGGGAACTACGGAAGAAATAAAGATGTGTAACAAGTTCAGCCTTGATGAAGTCTGAGTAGTCAAGGGAGCTGGGTCATGCCGCAGCGTTAAATCAGGCGCTTTATGGGATGCAACCCATAGGCTTATTGGTGAAGTCTGAGTAACCAACATAGCCTCGTTGTGCCCCGACATTAAATCAAGCACTTAGTAGGAAGCAACCCAAGTTTTTGTACTTTAGTTTTATAGGGTAATGTTTGCTCTGGATGCAGGAAGCTACAAAAAAAGAATGATGTTGAACTAAACTCCAGACTAAACCCACGGCAGGGATTATACGATCGAACAAACATTGTACTATCGTGGGTTTAGTCATCTGGTTGGAATCCTGGAAGGAGGAAATCAAATATTCATCTCAAATTGGGAACCACTATTGTACAGTGATAGTACGATCGTGCCTCCTCATCATCTGATGATACTCCTACAAACCACCAAAACTGGGCACCACACATACGATACAAAGGCTTGTTTGTGGATGGAACATACGATCGTATCTTCTGATCATGTGTTCCCACATAAGTTTACTAGTTTCATCAATGTACAGAAGGAATACACGATCATACCATTAAACCATGATCGTACAATCCCTTCACTTAAGAGGATAGGTAGTTTTTAAATGGCGATTCGACCGAACCCAAAATAAATTGAAAGGGTACAAATATATGTTGAAACCATCCCATTCATGCTCCAAACATTTTCAAACCATTTTCAAAGAAAACCCTACCTCTTTCAAAGGTAAAACAAACTACGGCTCTCCAAAATTTGTCAGATTCCCTAAATTTGTTCAAGATCTCATCACTTCTAATTCATCTAGTAAGTTTACGTAAACTTTGGAACTTAACAAGGATGATTTTTCCTTTATTGTTTAAGTGGGTTTGTTTAACTTTGCGTAAGAGAAGTATGCAATAGGACTGTTTGGTTCAACATACACAGGGGAAGTTTGAGTACCCGGTAGTGCTATTTTTTAAAAAAATTCTTTCTTTTTCGCACAATATATATATAGTCAAAAGTGGGGTCAAAAAAAAAGGGTCAATTATGGGTCCAGTGTTAATATCTTCAAATTTGGTGTGTTTGTGAAATTATACCACAACACACGATCGTGGGTTCTACCTACAATCATAGGGTGGATCATTGTAGGACATTGGATGTTAAGTCTCAGGAGCTCATCAGACGAACACAACCCACGAACGTGGTATATGATCGTCTGATACTGGTTTTAGATACACAACCTACGACCCAATGGTACGATCGTACCTTCATTACAAAATTATATGTTGTGATCGTTTGAATATTATACTGCAAGTCATACTTTAAGAGACCAACTTACGATCAGAAGGTATAATCATACAATTATTGCATGATCGTAGGTTGTGATCATCTGATTGTTTTACTGCACATGTGCCTATTTTAATCTATAAACTAATGTGTTACCAATACAGGTACTATGGCACCCAAATCTAAGGTAGTTGCTAAGAAGTCTCTCCGCTAGAAGATTTCAAAGAAGAGGGCCCCACAAAGTGGCTCGGAGTGTGGGTCTAGTGCTAGCGGGTAGGAAGAAGAGTATGATATTAGCTCTTCTTCCGATCAGGCTACCATAATGAAGACTAGGAACCAAAAGAAGGCCAAGGAGGCTGCAACCTCCAAGGCTATTGTTCAGGTTGTTACCCTCGTCCATGTTCCCCAGTCTGAAGGGGGAACAAAAGAGACCCACGAAATAGGGGGTGAGGATGATGATGCTTCTTCTCTGGAGGAGGGTGACGAGGAGTCACACTCAAAACCTTCTAAAAGTGATGTTCTAGCAGAGTCCAGTTAGAGGGGACCTAGTCCAAGGAGATGGGTCATTCAGAATACCCAGTAGTATTACTTGGACTGGGTTGCCATCAAGGAAAATGGTAACATGTAAAGGAGCATCCAAGAAGAACCTCGTATTCTGAATGAGTCTTTGGTGAAGATACAAGAGGTGGCCCAGGTATTTCAGTAGTACCAGCTTAGGTGGATGACTAAGCCACTCTGCATATATAGTAGAGAGCTAGTGAAAAAGTTCTATGCAGATTATGCCGTGACCATAAAGAACATGACTATTTTCGACAAAGATTGAGACATAAAGAAGCAGCCCCATTTGGACATGATCATGGTTCAGGGGATGTCGGTTGATATTTTTGAGGAGGCTATTTCTAGGGTTTTATTTGGGGCTGATTTTACTCCTCTAGCAGAAATAACAGAGTTTGATTATCGGATGACCGAGTTGAAACAAGTCAAAATATTGACCGCTGCGGACAATACCATACATTTCACTTGGCTGGCAGGTATTATTGTAGAGGATGGTACATAAGCTACTTGCGTAAATGGTTCTTATATCACAAAGAAGATCATAAAATTCACCGCCAAGGCGTGGTGGTCCATTGTGAGGCATCGTTTAGCACTTACAACAAATGACAACACACTGAGTGCGATGAATGCATAGTCGGTTGCCTCTTTTCTAGCAGGGTTGGCGATGAATGCTCCGTGCATTATTGCACAAGAGATCCGAGACTGAGCTATTTAGAGTAGCTACACACTGCCATTTTCGTGTTTGGTAACTCAGCTGTTGCAGGATGCAGAGGTGCCTCAGATAGAATTAGTGGACAAATTTCTTCAGCCCTCTAAGACTGTAAACTTGGCCATGATTAAAGATGCAAACAACCCAACAGTGCCAGCTCGCGGTTTGGGGATCCCAAAGGTAGGTGGGGATGCCCCAACTGATATACCATCTACTTCTTATATCGGGGCTTCCCAGTCTTCAGCTCCATCATCTACTACTTACCCTAGACCATTGGTTCCAGCTGGTTATACTTTGATTTCAGCCGCCCAGTTGACGTACATTATCCAAAACTAGAAATTACACGATGCCTGGATCTGAAATTTGGAGGTAGGGATCAAGCCCCATGATGATGATCAGATTCGTGCGGCAGTATGGGTGGTACAGATACTCATAGATAGTATGAAGTGTTGGTTCATGGCCCGCCTTGATACAATACAGGCACCTGACTTGGTATCGATCCAGGCAGACATTGATGATCTTAAGGTAACCATTCAGTCCTTTACTGATAGACTTGATATGGCTCCTCCGCCACCATTTATGCCATCAGTGGCATCACCTGGGGAGGACATTGACTCCCTGATAACTTCATTCTATGTTCCTCCTGTTGAGCAGTTGGAGGAAGTTAATGAGGAGGAGGACGGAGGCCTTGAGCAGAGGGAGAGGTCGAGGGTTAGTGAATCTGGAGAGCCTAGTACAAAGAAATTTGGAAAGAAGAGAAGAAAAAGAGAGCGAACAACTGAGGAGACCCCCGTGGCAGTCATTCCAGAGGGTCAGACTACTGGAGAGGGCTCATAGACAACCCCCGCTTTTTTACTATGAGTGCCCCAACCACCGTTGGGGCTAACATTAATTTGAGTGACCCTGCCACCATTAGATACCATGAGAGTTTAAGCACCTCGGCTACTACCGAGGTCACTACTGTTGATGTTACTATGAGGGACCCAGCCTTACCCCCATGTGACCCACCTTCCACTGGTGCCTAGGAACCCTAGGTATATCCCTTTCCCCTTGGTTTTCATTGTCTTATCTGATTTTGTACAATGGGGACATTGCATGATTTCATAGTTGGGGTGGAGGTATACCATAGCTGAGGGTTTTTGTTTCCGTGTTTCTTTTCCCTTTACTGCATTATCATAGTAGAACCGGCATGTTTAGGCGTATGTTTTTTTAGTTGTTTATTTTGTTTTTGTGTTTTAAAAGTGTTATAGTTTAACTTGGGTTAATAAAAGAGAACTTGTTGCAGTCTGAGTATTTGAGCATGCTTACCTGTTTTTGTTTTGAAAATGTTTTAAAATAATACCCCTCCAAAAAAAATGATGATGTTGGGGATGTAGTGTGTGCATGTGCTGTGTTAAAACCAATATAGGCTCTATATATGGCATTAGGATTGTAAATAGAATAACCTGACTGACCTTGCATGAACTAAATAGGTAGTGACCTATATGAAAGCCATGAGCCACGAGTAAGTGAGGTCTTACCTAGTCGATGTGTGTGTGCAATCTAGAACTTACCCGGTTAGTCTCGCTAAAATTCATAGGATTAAAGGTTAGGAAAGTATCATAGGCCGCATTTTGAATTAATCCCACTTAGCCTAAAATGACCTACCAAATGATCATGTACCCCTTGAACCCAAAAATTTTGAGCCTTAGACCAATTCTTGAAACTACCCATAACCTTCCCAATTTTACAATGAACCTTCTTTGGCCTTGGTCCCTCCTTGGACACTGTGTACCTCAACTCAGGCAAATCGCCTAAGTTGAGGGTGACTATTATATAGGAGAGCATAAAAGTTGGGTATGAATTTTAAGTAGTGAAAAGAGAAAAAAAATGCATATATAGGAGAAAAAAATGGTTGTAAATAAGTCACACCCAGATTCCGAAAAGAAAGTGAAATTAATGGAGACAAGGGAGAAAAATATAGGAAAATAAGAAAAGGGAGCCAAAAAGTAGTGTATTTCCAAGGAGGAATAAGTCACTGTACCTAAATGTACCACACCTGTCCCCGAGCCTGCATTACAAGCCTAGAAAGACCTATAGTGATCCTAACCCGATAATTCGAAAGCTGAAGCTTAGAAAATAAGGGAAAGCCTATGGTATCAAATGCACACAACCAGACTTTTTTTTAGAGTGAGAGATTTATTTCAGTCCAGGTATGAGATTTTATTACATACACTGAGTAAGTGGGGACTTCTTTGTTGTAAGGGCATAAGGATAGTAGTCTAGTTGTTGCTTGTTTGAGTAAGTGTATTGGTCAATGAGTCAGATTGTCTAGATACAATATAATGCCATATCTTGATTCCATTGTGTTTTAGTATTTGCAGAGCACATATACTGCATTGGTTGTTTTCGGTAAAATTGGAGGGTTTTGACTGTGTTGAAATAGTTTGCATTCACTTTTTGAAAAATCGAATTTCTTAGTGATCTTGATGTTGCTCTAGGCTAAGCTTATAGTTAGGTTAAGTATTTTATTTGCTCGAGGACATGCAAACATTCTAAGTTGAGGGTGATAATGAGCCGTGAATTTGTGGCACTTGAGACGCTTAAAACAAGGAATAATTGTTAGTTGAAGGGTACTTTTGTGGATTTAATGTGTTTGTTAAGTGTTTGCAGGCTGTGAAGGACTTAGAGAGGAAAAAATAAAAACTGGACCAAAGTGGCATCAGACGAGCCTAACCATGATCGCAGAATCTTATCGCGATCGTGCCTAGGTTGGCGTACATTGAAGCAAAGATGTCAAGTACAGTGGTTTATCAGACGGAGAGGTTGTACGATTATATGATGATTGCACGACCGTAAAATATGGTCGTGGTATGGATGATCTGAAAAGCAAAAAAAATCCAGTATGAAGGCACGATAGGGAAGGCACAGTCGTATGTTCAATGCACAACCGTACAATCCTCTCGTACAAAGCAACCGATATCAGTTTCCTGTTTTAGTTAGGATTGGATTTCTAAGTCGATAAATACTCTTTTAGGGTTATTTTTACATGGGGAACAATATTATTATTCTGTTTCATTGTTCTGTGGGATTTCAAGACAGCTTTATTGAAATTTTACAAGTATTGCTTTTACGGTTTTAATTCAAGTAGAGATTTTGGAGTTTATTCATCTTTGCATGATTCAATTTACATTTTGTTCCATGAATTCTTTTTGTGTTCTTGCAATCATGAGTAGCTAAATCCCATAACTAGGGTTGTGTAAACCATGAGGAATTAACGAAATGGGCTAAGTACGAAGCAATTCTGAACCGATGTGACTACATATATTGTTATTTCCTTTATTATAATTGATCTTCTAATGATTAAAAATTTTAGAAACTCGCCTGTATTCTAGACTTGCTCGAGAGAGAGGTAGAGATTGGGAAAAGGGAATAACAATAGAGATTTAAAGATATCAACCTTCATCTAATAACTTAAGCCGTAACAGGGATAGTTATCTAAGATCCAGAACAAGGGTTAGTAGTGTGATCCTCAGAGACTGAGAGGAGAAGAATGAAATTCATCTAACCAAGGTCGAGAGACGTTTAGATGAACCTATCCTGTTAGATTTTACATTCAATGCAGCGGGACAGTTTGCCAGCACAAGTAACTAGTAGAGTTAAGGAATCATCGAGGATCACAGTCCTAGTGTATTTCTCATATTGTTTAAAAATACGAAAATCAACAATCGTTAATGTTACTATTTTCTTACAAAAATCGCCCTTTTTACTTACTTGCAATTTACTCAGACAAGCACTCGATCGAAGTTCTTTCCATTCCCTGTGGGATCGATCCCAACCTAGTTGGGTTCTAGACTTGATTCAGCGACTGCTTTATACTTTCTTGGAGGTGTAGTTTGGGTAACATCAAGGCTTGACATGATTTGTTATTATAGGCCTTATTTGTGCATTAATTGCCTTTATTGTTATTGTAATGCCTATGTGGGGGCTTGATTTGATATTATTGGCCTTACATAAACTTTAATTTCCTTATCATTATTGTGCTATCCGAGAGAGGTACTTGAAATGATATTATTGATATCTTACATGACTATTTATTTTAGTGGTGCCCTGCGATAGTTTATATCATGAATCATTGTCATATTGAGTTGATATTGAGCTATTTATACATGTAGTGAATTGATTATTATCTTCATACTGATTGATTGTGAGATTTACATCCTCATTTTATTCATACATATTCATGAGATTGGTACAGCTGAGAAATACTTATTTTTGACAGAAAATGAGAGACTTTA
This sequence comes from Capsicum rhomboideum, assembly GCA_031232105.1. Taxonomy (NCBI): domain Eukaryota; kingdom Viridiplantae; phylum Streptophyta; class Magnoliopsida; order Solanales; family Solanaceae; genus Capsicum; species Capsicum rhomboideum. The sequence goes on along the minus strand of CP124716.1, from coordinate 54,337,412 downwards.
TAAAATGCCTATACCGAGGGATGTGCGGGTAAGGTTGATTAAGAAATACTCGATTTTGTAAGAAAATGACACTTTATAAAATGTCTATACTAAGGGATGTGCCGGTAAGGTTGATTGAGATACGAGATTGAGATTATAAAAGTATATGGGTTGTGAACCCCCCATAGGTCCTATCCAAAGTGTCGAGGCTTGGAAGGTGTACACGAAATATCCCACCATCATCACCATATTGCAATGCATCACTTGCATTGCATTGCATTTTCTTGGTATGTTTTGATATTGTGTTTGAGTAATTACTTTTGTATTGAATTACCGTAATTTAACCTTGTTTGTAATATTGTGTATTCTACATTCTTTTCACTACATTACATCATATTATACTACCTCTTGGTTGGTTTTAGAAGTTGAGATATTTATGAGATGTGGGGTATGTCTATGGCTTGGTTAGTGAGACTTATAGTGTCGCACCTATTGGTAGCGTGATTTACACATAATTATTCACTCTCACTATTTTATCTCAAATTATTGGTTGAACATAATTAATTGAACTTGATATATTGTGTTAGTGAGTCTCCTTATAAATGACCTTTTTTTACGTGTTAATCATAAAAATGACTAGTGTTGACTCACTTAGATTATTTTACCTACCCTGTATATTGATATTCCTATGACTGTTGTATTGGGATACCCTGTTAGGATGAAGTGGTGTATTTTTTGGCTGTAGATTGACTGGGTGAATTGGGTAGTTGGAGTGGTGGTCCTAGCCATCACTTCTGATTAGGATCGGTTATCAACGATGCTTGCTGATTACATGTGTTTTATACTCACTCTTTCTTTTCTTTCCTTTTTCTGTTCTTCTGCACCCCATGCAAGTATTAGTTCGAGTTGCAGATAATATATTGTATTCCCTGATGTTGCAGAGATCAAGGTAGTGGATGACGTTTCACAGAGCTTACGTGGATCACTCTTTATTTATCTTATGCTTTATCCACATTTAAGATACTTTAAATTATTGATATCATTCTATATTAGAGGCTTGTACTACTGACAATCAGACCTAGGATGTATCTTTGAAATTATTATTTCATCTTTAAATTTTTTGGGATTATTTTATTCTTCTTCTCATTCTGCTTCTGATTTACTTAATTATTGAGTTGGGTCAGGATAGGCTTACTTGTATCGGAGGGTGTGACAGGTGACATCACGTACTCTATTTTGGGTAGTGACACACATGGGCACATAATAATAATAATTCTGAAATACTACTCCCACGACTAGATTCCCTAACTCATAGCATGCTTTATATGATCGTTAACTACCCAGCCTAGTCTGAAGGAAGATAAGCCATAACCTACCTTAAAATGCTGAAATCCAAGCCTAGACCCTTCAATGTATTCCTTCATGAATGGTCTTTGAACAAGCTAAAACTATCAAAAACATAATCTACGTATCAAAAGGAAGCTAATGATACTCACATTAGCTATATTTAAATTGGTCCAAAATGGGTTCGAAATCAAAAGGGGTAAAATTGGAATTTTATTTTAGAAATACATTGTCAATATATATAGGAGTCTGCAGTTGAAAACTCATGCAAAAATGAGTTGAAAGCGATGCTCAAATCGATAAAAAACCATTTTAAGAGTTTATCGGAAAAATCCCCAAATTATAGTTTGAAAACAAGATTAAAAGATGTTTTTGAAGATAGAATCAGTGGGAATCAATGAAAATAAGAGTTTAGAGCTTATCCAAGCATGAGTGATGAACAAACCTATAAATCACCCTTTCTCAAAGTTCCTAAGTCCAAAAATGGTGAAAATCGCAAAAAAATACAATATTTATATAGTTCAGTGAAAAGTACCTCTCGAACAAGGTCAAACCTTCGAGTTCGCGAGGTTCAACGATGACCAGGACATTAAGTTGGCCTTCGCATTCACAATCAGCCTCTCACGTTCGCGAAGGCTGATGACCCAAACACGTCGCATTCTCGACGGTTCGGTCGCATTTGTGATGAAGTAAAAATATCCGACCTAACTTAGTAACCCTTTGCAATCGTGGCCAGAACCTCATGATTATGATGAAGGATATTTTTCCTTCTCCAAGTTTGTGGCCTAAGGCCCGTGTTTGCGAAGAAGGATTTCTTCTGCACCAGATATCAGCAATTGCTGAGTTTTTGCATGATCTCAAATACTCCGAACGGACACTCGAGATTCATTCAGGACCCCACAGAACTAAACCATAAATATTACTAGCTATTTTCGATGTTTCAGACTCAATGGCACCATCAGATTTTCAAAAAGAGGTCGTTTACAATAAATTAGCTCCCATGACCCTTAAAAACTTATTTTAACTAGTTTTTGAAATAAGGATCAAAATACAAAATAAAGGCTTGGGACCCGAACTAACTATGCTCCTAACCCAAAATCAACATTTCAAATCTAATGAAACTTTCTAAATCTCAATCCGGCACCCAAAACTCAAAATATTGACCGAAGTCAAACTCATGACTTTCAAAGCCTCTAAGAGTCTCAAACTCTCCCAAATCACTCTCGAATGCATTGGGGAGTATACCAACCATCCCCAGAACTCACAAATAATATGTAACAGCTAAGGGGAAGGGAAAAACAATCAAAATACACAAAAATGAAAAAATCACAACTATGGTTGTTACAAATGCTACAAGACAAAATTAAAATTTCACGTAGCATAATAGCCTTGAACATGTTGTTACTTCGGATAACATCAGTGACACTACATACATAAACATTTCATTCCTACTTTCCACTCAAATATGCTTAGCACTTTATGGCCATGTGCTATTCAAAATTCATAAACATTTATGAGAGCAACTCCAACTCTCAATCGAAGTGGCACCACTTTTATTTTCATATAGGCGAAGTTCTTTCAGTATCTTTGTCATATTTGAGAAATTTTTTCTTGAAATAAACCTCATTAAGAGTACTAGAACTCAACCCTCCAATCTATAACAACTAGTACTAGTATATCTCTCACTTAAGTACTGAAACATCCACGTATCAATAACTTGTTATTACCCTTTGAACCCATAACTGTTCATTTCAAAGTGTCAGATAGGGTTGTCATTATTGGTGGACCTAATTAAGGAGTTTTAACACAATTAAACTTAAAATTGTATTCACCAACTTCCTTTTAAGAAGTTTAGTAAATAGATTAGTCAAATTCTTTTGACTTCACCAGTGTGATAGAAATTATTCCATCGTGAATTAACTTTCTCATATAATTATGTCAATGAATTATGCATTTTGACTTCACGTTATATAATTTTTATATGCTCGAATTAGAGCTGGTTGATTATCACAAAATTGAGCTCATATTCTGCAAAATCAATGGACTTTCTAGAAAGATAGAATCCCTCAACCACCCAACTCCTTGCCTTGATTCTACTAAAGCAAGTCTATTTCTTGGTTTCAATAAATTATACCTCTTCCCAAGATAAACACCAGTCATGTAGTAATTTTTTTTAATCACATATTCGATACCAACTTATATCGATATATCCTTATAAAAAGTATGAAACTTAAAGTTTCATAAATCTTTAGTTCTCTAAATAAAATCAAGAATCAACTAGACACTTCCAATAGTGCTTGTTTATACAAGTTAAGCCACAATTGCTCCTTCATTATTAGTTAACTCGATATAGAATCAAATAGGGTATTGTCCTCTTTTATGTTTAAGTGAATAAATTTTTTTGCACTTTCTCAATGTAATGAGATTAACTCAATACATTACCCCCACTATTTTATTTAATATTGACACCCATCATGGCATCAACTTGTCCAAGATCCTTTATTTCAAATGTGTAAATAAGAACCTCCTTGTTCTATTATGATTTTTGTTTCATTTCTTTGTATCAACATATCGATAGACTATCACACAATATCACATATCCATCAACAATTGTAAGTTGAAAACATACTAACTATCTCAAGTTTATGTTCTTCAAATATATATTGAATAATGCTAAGTCTAATATTGACTTCTAATCATAAGCAACAAACTCCCTCAATTTAAATATTTCAAGATCTTTTTCCATCACAAATATGAAAATTCAAATCACAATATGTCATCACACACAAAATTATTATGCTTCCTTCAAAACATCAAACACATAAGAGGTCTTTAAACTTTAAACGAAATCAAATAATAATTATCATTTATTTTAATGATTTTATAATGACAAAAATAATTTCAAGTATTGATATGATCTTATAAATAAAAAACTTCATATCATCTCACAATTTGAAAGTAAATTTCACATATGATTTTTATATGCAATAATCACGAGCCACAATAATCACCATAAGAAAAATGTTATTCCTAAAATTAGCAAGCATTTGAAGATCATCACAAGTATATCATCTACCCCAATATTTATGAAAATAAACTCACAAAAATCACAAAGGTAAAAATTTATAAATAAATAATAAGTGAGGTTAAGAAAATAGAATCTGATTTGTTGCAACTTTCTTTTTGATTCATCACTTTGCAGTTTCCTCTTTGATCTAGCTTTTGAATTCATTCTTTCTTGATGGAATTCGAGAACATGAAAAAGTACTAATATCCAATTTTACTTCTTTATCAACCTTTCCCGGAGCCTCAAAAGTACCATAGCAACACTTTTTTCTAAAACAATTCCACATTGAGATCCATTCTTCTAGAAGAAATGTTTTCAGTCACAACCTTATTCAGTGTGTAATTGATCAACTTCTTAGATCACTTTACTCTTATGATATATGCTCCATTCTATTTCAGGAATGGATGTCTGATGGTTACTTTCTGATTTGAACAATTAGTGACGCCTATTTTTAAACAACGACACCTTTTTTGAAATGCTACTAATATTCTTTCTTACTTCCTCGAGACTTTACATCCATATCAAAACAGTGACACCTATCATGACTCGAGAAATCGGGTCGTGACAATGCCCCCAATACATAAGTGCTCCAATTGCACTAAATATGGTACTTTCTTTCCTTTTTCATGGGATTTAAATTGATCTTTCTTTATGTTAAGAGATCTTATAACCATTGGGGCACTCAAAGGAATAGCTTTAAAACCTTTCAAATCCTTTAAGGATTTTCATATAACCTCTGTCATCTAGCTAGACATTACAATCATTCATTATACATATTCAAGCTTTTCAGTATTGCCATACTAAAAGAAACGGCATTTCATCCACCACAGGAGAGCACATCTCCCTACTATAATGCTAGAAATTTTGCTAAAAACCTTTATGCCCCAAGGCACAAGTCGTACTTTGTATCTTACGGTCTTTCTTTTAATTTTAATTTTTGTCCAATAATCAATTTATACCATACTGACATTATACCTTTTTCCTTGGACTGTACATCCAAATATTCACCTTTTTTAAGTGAAACAAAATACTTGAATCACGTAATTTTATTTGGCCAATAATTTATCAGTCCACACTTTTTGACAAATTTGAATTCAAGATCATCGATACCATTTATAATATTGAGCGCTACATTTTATCAAATATATCATCGACAATCATTTGATATCGGTTCCAATACGACATAACTTATCAAGATCTCTTCATATTCATCATTTTTCAGGTACCTGAACCTTTGTCAAGGTTTTATGAAGTGTTATGTCTGTGCTCTTTTAAAGCAGTTGCCTCAATATCATGACCATCTGGATGCTCTTTTTCTTCTACAATGAGTTTTACCTTTGGAATTGATTGGTCTATCATGCTTCAGGCGTACCATAGACTTTTTCCTTTAAGGATGATTTATTGGAGCATTTACAGCTAAATTATAGCATAGGATTAGCAAACATATCTGGCAATTAGTTTTCAATAGTTTACAAATGAATTATCTCTTGAACTTCAAGTTCACATTTTTTTACGAGGATCTAGACAATTAATTTCACACATAATTTTCAGTTGTTAGTAATCTATCCCCCTAATATTAGAAAATCTAACATTTACCTTCAACCTTATTTTGGGATCCATCTTTGGGCGTTGTGGTGGAATAATTGAACTATATACCAAACATTTGAATTTTTAGATGGAATTTATTTAGATCTTGACCCTGAACAATAAGGGTGCTTTGTTGGATTGATGCATACAAGTGTTGCTAAATTTTAAATTGTACATCTCATACCAATCTGGGAGATTTGTTCTCATAACTAATAGTTTAGCTAGAACTGGAGGCATACTGTAATGACCTTCTCGGTCATTTCCTTTGTTTTCATGCATTTTCTATATTTAGAGCTTTCCTACAGCTGACCCAGGTCATTTATGACTTGCTAGGACTGACAATTCAATTACCAGGCAGTTCATTTGGGTTTTAGAGCCATTTTCCTGTTTAGGAGCTTTTGAAGTTAAGAAATAAGTCTCGATCCTAAACCTTAGGTAAACAGCCTCAGATGTTATTTTTGATAGTCTCAACAGCTCTAGAATATTGATTTTAGTCTAGGAAGACCCTTGGTCTGGGTCCCAAGGCTTTCGAACTCATTTTGGTATATGGGGTAGAATTTGGCAAAAATAATTCATTGGGGTGTGGGCCCCACTTTTTTTTAAATGACCTCAGATGGAAATTTTGATAGCGTTTTTGAGTCTGAAATGTTGAATTTGGTAAGGAAGCATAGTTCGTTTGGATGCACGGGATTCTGAACCAATCCCGAGCACCAGGTCGGAGTATGTTGGGTTTGGCTAACTTGGCTAGTGCCAAGTTTGTTGGTGTAGCCGCTTAAGCAGCCAAGGGACTGCTTTAAAGGCCCCTAGGGAACTTTAGCGGTAGCCATTTAAGTAGCCCTTGGGTGCTTTAGCGTTCCTGGCCAGCTAGGGCTGAGCCGCTTTAGTGACCCCTTTGGCGCTTTACCAGTCATTTGACCGCTAAAGTGTCCATCACTGTCATTTTATATATAAAAACCATTTCATTTTTAGCTATATCCAAAGTTAAAAACCTACATTTCTTATCATCCTAGTTTTAATTTTGGTGTGGGAATTGATAATTGGAGTTAATCTTAGCGTTGGGATGGGTTCTTGAGCAAGTGTGCATCGGTAATCCTGTAAGTTTTGTCTAAATTCTAGCTTAATTCATGCATTTGAATTATTGTTGTTTCGATGGTGTTGGGGCTGTTTTGTGGACTGATTTGGGCTTAGTTATAGTTTTGTGGCATTTGATCCTTGAGCTGCGTGGGATGTTGTGGCGGTTTTAATTTTGCGATTCCGCAAGCAGGCCTTGCATAGGATTTTTAGCCCCATCTCTAACCCAGAGTACTTATACATAATATAGGTATCACTCCTCTCATCTTGATGTATAGACTATTATTTTGATAGCGTGGCAACTGTCGGAGGCTTCTCAAAAGGGGAAAGCTCTGGTTTAGTGGATTTGGCAGGCGTTCGGTGACGTCCAGGTAGGCTAGGATTACCTTCTGTTTAGATTGAGCTTTCATATGGTATAAGTGCACTGTTCTTCTAGTTTTGGTCTAATAGTTGTAGTCCTTGCATCATTTTAGTATTTTTATGCCTATTTAGCTAGTTAAGGCCCCATTTTGGTAGATTTTTGACCTGTTATCCCATAGAATGACATAGTATCACCTTATAGGTCTAGGCTAGTGCTTTTAGTACCTTGAGTTGGGAATGGGAATCCTTAGACTAGACTAGGATAAGTTTTGACCCAGGCTTAGTTTTGGGACCCCATAGTGGGCCCTGCTACCCTTTAGAGCAAGTATGCTTAGTGTTAGATTCCTTTAAGCTTACTTAAGCTCTTGACTACTCTTGTTAGGCTATCCCTTTGGGATGGGTTGACCTAGACTGGATTTTTGGCTTAACTTTTGGTCCTTTGCCCTGGGTAGGGTAGTATCTGGCCTGGACCACCCTTCCTTAGCATAGTAATTGGTGACTCTCCTTGCCTTAGTAGGCCTATCCACCTGAACCTGGATGTCTATGACCATAAGGCCTTGATTTAGGCTTAGAAGCCTCAAAATTCTTTCCTTTGGCTAGTTACGCTTATATCGGTATAGGTATATTTCTATTTCGGTCCGGGACCGATGTATTCCTTATTCCTTCTATTAGTTATACGTTCTGGCACAATTTTGGCATCAGTTAACAGTTGAGATTGGGTACTTATGATATCATTAGCTTCTGGTTACTATGAATTTCGGTTTGAGTCTGACATCTGATTATGATACGATCGAGGTGTTCAAGAGAGTGATTATGGTTGCTCTAGAAGCATTGGCAATGGTACAGGTATTTTTTGTACATTATTTATGTGGCCTCTCGTTACTAAACCATTATTTTTTGTTCAAATCTTGTATATGGCCTCTTGTTATTATCCACTATTACCAATTCGAGCCCGATGTCTGGCCTCTCATTACTACCCATTGGTGTCAGTTCAAGCCCGGCGCATAGTTTGATGGTTACTATGGTTACTTGGGACTGGTTCTATTATGGATTATTTATGCTTTACTTTTACTTATTTCTTATGTTTCCCACCAGCTTATGGGATCACAGTCAGATTAATTATTTTCTTCTGTGTGCCTTCTGGGCTTATGGGGACCCAGTTAGGTTATGTTTGGCTTTCCTCTTTACTTATTGCATATTTATTTTCCTACATCATTTTTAGTTATTCCTCGTATTTGCATAGCTCGATAGCTATTTACTTCCCTACCCTATTTACTTTTGACTTAGATATTACTCCCGCATTTTAGTTATACTTTTATTATATTTGAGCTCAGTCAGCCGATGTGTCCTCCTAAGTACCCATTGCTTGGGTACTCATACTGCACTTCTGCATCTTTTACCTGATACAGATATGAGTACTAGCCGCTGGCGTTGACGTGATTCCTATATCCCAATTCTGATCTGGAGCAGGGTGAGCTTGCTATTATCTGAGGTTTATCCCCCTCCATCTGTTCTAGTGTTGTCTTTTGCTTTTGAGACTACTTTATGTATAGTATGTATATTTTGGATTATGTCTAGTACTCTAGTTGTCTTTTTAGTAGTGGCTCTACTACCGACCTTACCAGATCTTGGGCAGGGTTTATCTTGTATATCTTGTCCTCTTCCTTCTCCCGTATGGTATATTATGTCTAAATTGTTTCAATTCCTCCTATGTTTTTGTTATTGTTGGTTTTACTTCTCTTTTTTTTTTCATCTTCCACTCATTAGCCCGTTACTTGCCGTTCTGGGCTATAGTTTGGCTTACCTACTGGTGGGTTGAAGTAAATGAGATCATGACCTGAAAAATTAGGTCATGGCAGCTTGGTATCAGAGCCAAGTTTCACCAATATCATTAGTACGAGAGACAATGTTTAGTAGAGTCTCGCGGATCGGTACAGAGACGTCTGTATCCTAGCTTCGGGAGGCTACAAAACATATTTAGGAAAATCTTATCTTTTGGTTCACTTCTATGCATCGTGTCGATATTGATTTCTAAATCTTGATTTGTTTCACTCTTTCGCAGATGGCTAGGACGCGGGGTACGGCAGTCGGGGATAAGGACCCCGAGCCTGCTGTTAAAGCTCCAGTTATGGGTAAAGGTTTACCCCGAGGTCGAGGGCAGTCTAGAGCAGTAGCCCCAATTCTAGATCAAGCTAGGAAGCCATCGCCAGACCCTATTATAGATCCTGAGCCTAAGATAGCTCCAGAGATTCTGCCACCACAGTAGCAGGTGGGTCAGGGGATAGCCTAGGCCCCACCCAAGTTTATATCTTTTTCAGTTCTCCGGGATGTATTGGTACAGTTGTTGGGACTAGTTGGTGGTCTACCGATCGATGGAGCTCAGCCATCAACTCGGGGTGGTATTGAGTTAGGGGCGCAGCCTACAGCTGCGGCTCCCCAAGCATAGTTTCTGATATTGAATCCACCCAAGTTTGTCAGGACCCCAGGAGAGGATGCTTATGAGTTCTTGTCCAGTTGTGAGGAGAAGTTATGGAATTTGGGGTTAGTTTAGTCGCGTAGAGTGGATTTTGTTACCTCTCAGCTAGATACAATGGCGAAGAGATAGTGGAGAGGTTATCTCGATTCCAGGCCAGCTGGATCTCCACCTATGACTTGGACTTAGTTCTCCGAGGCTTTTTTGGGGAAGTATATGTCATTCAGCATGCGCGAGCGCCTGAGAGATGAGTTTTCTTCCTTGAGACAAGGTTTTATGACTGTGGCCAAATATGAGGTGAGATTTCATGAGCTATCCATACATGCCACTATGATTCTGCCTGATGAGTATTTGCGGATTTGATGTTTTGTTAGGGGTATAAGATTACCACTACACAGGGCTACGCAGAGTTTGGTGACTTCAGGGAAGTCTTTTTTTTGAGATTGCGGAGCATGTTTATTCTATAGAGAAGATGGATTGTGAGGTCCAAAGGGGCAGCAATAAGAGACCTCATTATTGTTGCTTCCAACTGCACATGTAAGTATACGTGGTCGTGCAAGTAATAAAGTGGCCCTTTCGAGCCGGATGTCGAACCCACAAGGACTTGTCGTTTAACTATTCACTAGACTAAACTAGTTCTTGATTGTTTATTTAAGTGGTAGAATATAGAGATATGATGGTTTTAAAGTATAAAATAACTATGAACTAAACTAATATGATTACCTTGGGTTATAAATAATATCAAGTTGAATTCCCAGGGTCAATGCATCCCGAACGTCATCTTGAGCATATGAATATTAATGGTTCAAGCAAATTGAGTTGTCTATCGTGGTTATTGATCACGAGGTTGATAATATGATTATATTCACCTCCAAACTATGACCTTCTATTAGAAATTGGAAACCTAACTACATTGTTGCACGGGGGTAGATTTAACCAATTCTAAAGCCTTTAAGCTATCTTCCCATATTTGAACAAGCGCGGCGAATTATGTACCTCTCAGTCCTAACCACAGAACAATCTCTCGAAATCCCTTCCTCGAGTAAATATCACGCTCCTTATATTCCATGTTCTATCTCTCAATTTCTCTCTCGAGCTCCTCTCAAGACAATAAATTTATTTAAATGGTGATCAAGCATTAAAATAGTAAAATCATGAATATAAGAATAATCACTAATTGATAAACTTCAGCAAAAACCAACAATATTCAACTCTAGAAATTCATTCTCGTCGCCTCAACCCCAATAATGAGGGATTTTAGCCACTCATAGCTTGATTTAACATCATAAATTGATTAAAAAAAAAACATAAAAGGAAATAAAAGATGAAAAGAAGAAGTATGAACCCTAATTTCAATTCCAAAAATGCCCCAAAGTAGTCTAACAATGATGGAGAGACTCCCTGCATACAATAACCCAAGAGCCCTATTTATAGACTAGAATTCAGAGTCAAAAATTGCCCAAAAGCAGCCCGGCACGCTGCCTAGAGAGCCAACTTGCTGCCCGTCCTTACAAAATATTGGTCCAAAGCGGCCCGGCACGTCAATTGGCGTACCAAAGTCTTAAACTCGGATTTTCTTTCTTTCTTCGACCTTTCTTTGTGGATTTGGGTGGATTTTTCAAGTCCAAATCTTTGGCTTGTCTCTTATCTTCAAGATTCTTTGCTCGTAAATCCTTCAAGCCTCACTTTTCACTACAAAAATGCTCCAATTAGTCGCAAATTCCACCTACAAGGGTCTAATCACATTTATTAGCACAATATCAAATATTTCATCAAAACAATACAAAATACGCACTTATTTCTCTCAAAAATAATGTAAACATGAGTCGAAGTTGGTAATAGGGTGTATAAATACGCCCTAGATCACCACCCCACACTTAAATATTTGTTCACCTTTGAACAAATCTTCACATTAATCACGATCAAGGAAGACTCTATAATTACTACTACAACTAAGACACTCAAGCTAGCACTACAACGACCACATGAATAGCAAGCTCTACATTCGGTATGTTATATTACAACTTGAAACACATGAATACTACTTCAAAACTTCCTAGCCTCAAGAATTGACTCTACCAAGTTTGCAAACTCATGAACATTACTCAATAAAGTAATCATATAAGTCACCTATCTATCATCAAACATGTTCCCTCACCACAAGAGATTCACTCACATTCACTCACAGATATGCAATTTATCACAATAATGGGTGTAAGAATCAAATTCCGCTCACTCTCACAAAAGAATTCACATGTCACATAAGATGAACCATAAGCTTTCCCTTAGTGTAGTACTCCACTAGTATTAGAATGTCAAAGCTCAAGATCAAGTAGGACTTTAAGGGTTGTAATATAGGCTAAGGGATGGGTAGGAACTATTTGGTCAAGAATAATGACTATCTTCCCTAAACACTTTAATACACTACAATTTACATTAAGATCACCTCCAACCAACCTATTTTACACCACTTTTGTCTTCCCAACTCTCTTTTGTTTTGCCCCATCTGTTTAAGCTAGCTTACACATATTAGGCAAGGAGTATTTTCTATCAACACATGATTCACTTCTTTTGGTAAATTTTTTCTTTTCATTACATTACTCCCTACCAACAATACATAAACTTTTTCACACACCAAAAGCTATTTACTTGGGTCTTCAACTTCACTTTTTCCTTCTTCAATTTTTACACTCCTTAACATCTTAATTTCTCAACAAAAGTTCTTAGGAGTTTTGGATCAAATTACGATTAATTGAAAGAAAAGGATTAAGCTACATATAAGGCTACCAAAGAATAGGCTAAAGGCTCAACGGGGCTAACTAAGATTATGTAAAAAGGGCAGATAAAGTAGGTATAAAACATGGCTATCAAAGAAATACCTATACCATCGCCTAATCTCAACACCCTTTCTTTCACCTTGCAAACACACCGGGCAAGTTCTAGACATCAATATGCACATGGAATATCAAAAAAATCTCACTCACACATGGCACATTTCTAAATCAAGATGGATCCCTATAGACGCTCAACCAAGAAATTGCAAGAATTCAACATTAAGCCAACATCACAAAAGAGTCAAACAAATGAGCCTAGGTGTCTCAATAATAGTCATTCAATTCACTATACATGTTTCAACATTCAAAAACAACTTGCATTATGCAATCATGCATCTGATTAGAGCATCTCTAAAATTTTAAAATTACCCCTAAAATAAAAATGATAATGCGTTCAAAGGGCTTTCCCTCGAAAAAGAATCGGAAAAAAAAATCGAGGGTAGATGAAGTGTGCTCCTAAATAAAACTAAAAATTACTAAAAGAAAATCTTTTTGTATTTTTCAAATTTTCAGCAACATAACCAAAAATAAAATAACCAAAAGACTCTTATAGCACACTTCACCCTGACCAAATCGGAAGATTTCTCACCCCACACTTCAAATCATACTTTGTCCCCAAAGTATAACTCAAAGAATAAAGAAAGAGAAATTCTCCTTGAGGCCTCTAGGCCTAGCTAGTAGCATCTTATCCATCAAAGAAGTCCAGAGGACCCCCCCACTTAGTTTTTACAATGCTCCTTAGCTTAGATTTTGGGTACTCAAACTTCCCCTAATCTGCAAAACAAAACAAACAAAAACAAATGTGACACTAATTAAAAAAAAAAAAAAAAAAAACTACTTACTAAACATTGGGGTGCCTCCCACAAGCACCTAATTTAACGTCGCAGCACGACCCATCAACCTTTTCCTCCACCTTGAGGATATAAATTTCACCCCCAACATTGCATCCATCTTTTTTCTTTGCTCATAGAGTGGTGGTGCACAAATAAAGGGACCAAGTGATGGATGGTGCATGTTAAATCGCTTGGCCTAGAGGTGAGGCATGTTGTTTTGTTGCTTGTCTGGTGAAAATTTAAGAATGTAGGATTCTTATTCCTCGTCTACACAATCCTTCACTAGTTCAGATGACTCAAAATATATGTCATCTTCTAAACATAAAGTAGAAAAATGCTTTGAATGAGATCCAATAAGTAACACTTTCCAACTTGCACTAGCTGCAATATGCTCACATTTATACTCTCTCTCAACTTCAGCCCCAATCAAAGAATGATAGTCAAATTGTTGACATTCTTCTTCGTTCTCCATAGAATGGCTAGTTTTCGCAACTATTGATGATTGGACATCAGACATCTCAAACTTTTTCATCAACTGAACATTCAAGTCACGGATATCTAAGCCAAATTGAGCTATCTCTAAAATAAGCTCATCTCTCCCCCTTTTTAATTGGGTTGCCATGGTTGTGAGACCATCCTGGAGATACTCATAAATTTTTAACTGTTGTTCTTGCTCCGTTAGCCATTACTGGCTCACTGTCTTCTTCATTACAACTTTCTTCTACTAGTGCCTCTCTTTCTTCATCAATCTGGAGTTCCTCTTGAGTGTTGGATAAGACTATAACTTGTTGATTAACACAAGTTTTAGCCCTAATCTGTAACTTTGTGACTTGAGAATGTGTCTTCTCTGTGGATTCCCTCATTCTTTGCATGTCTTCCATTTATTGTGTCTGCAGCTCCATTATTCACTTCAGCATATCCATAAAGTGAACCTCATATTCTTCCTCATTAGTTCTATTAGCCCTGCCAACATCACAAACAATAGACTGATCATAATAGGGGTTCAGGGGAGGGGAAAAATAGTTTGGAAAGTCACTTCAATGGCTATCCTGACCACCACACATCCGACATCTATTCAATTCAAAAGATTGGGAAAGTGCATACAACCCTCTCTCTTAAACATCATGAAAATTACCATCGAAGCGTGGTCCTCCATAAAAACAACACGAATTGGCATCATTCAATGACCATCTATCCCAGGCTGACATATCAACAAAAGTGGTAGAAAAGTAAAACAAAACCTTGTACAAAAATAAATTATATACAACTCAAACAAGAAAAAGAAAAATCCAATCTAGATAAGCAAATAAAACCAAAGTCCCCAGCAATAGCGCCAAAAACTTATTGTGACCTAGCTATACACGCAAGCGTACGTGGTAGTGCAAGTAACAAAGTGGCCCTTTCGAGCCGGATGTCGAACCCACAGGGACTTGTCTTTTAACTATTCACTAGACTAAACTAGTTCTTGACTATTTATTTAAGCGATGCAATATAAAGATATGATGGTTTTAAAGTACAAAATAACTATGAACTAAACTAACATGATTGAGTTGGGGTATAAACAATAGCAAGTTGAATTCCCAAGGTCAAGGCATCCCGAACGTCATCTCGAGCGCATGAATATTAATGGTTAAAGCAAATTGAGTTGTCTATCATGGTTATTGATCACAAGGTTGATAATATGATTATATTTGTTTTCAAACTATAACCTTCTATTAGAAATTGGAAATCTAACTACATCATTGAGCGGGGATAGATTTAACCAATTCTAACACCTTTAAGCTATCTTCTCATATTTGAACAAGCACGGCGAATTAGGTACCTCTCATTCCTACCCACACATCAATCTCTTAGAATCCCTTCCTTGAGTAAAGATCACGCATCTTATATTCCACATTCTATCTCTCAATTTCTCTCTTGAGCTCCTCTCAAGATAATAAACTTATTTCAATGGTGATCAAGCACTAAAATAGTAAAATTAAGAATATAAGAATAACCACTAATTGATAAACTTCAGCAAAAATCAATAATACTCAACTCTAGAAATTCATGCTCATCGCCTCAACCCCAAGAATGAGGGATTTTAGCCACTCATAGCTTGATTTAACATCATAAATTGATAAAAAAATATAAAAGGAAATAAAAGATGAAAAGAAGAAGTATGAATCCTAATTTCAATACCAAAAAATGCCCCAAAGTAGTCTAACAATGATGGAGAGACTCTCTTAATACAATAACCCAAGAGCCCTATTTATAGACTAGAATTTGGAGTCAAAAATTACCTAAAAGCAGCCCGGCATGCTGCCTAGAGCGCCAACTTGCTGCCTGTCCTTTCAAAATATTGGTCCAAATCAGCCCGGCATGTCAGTTGGTGCACCAAATCCTTAAACTCCAATTCTCTTCCTTTCTTTGACCTTTCTTTGTGGATTCGGGTGGATTCTTCAACTCTAAATCTTTGGCTTGTCTCTTATCTTCAAGATTCTTTGCTCATAAACCCTTTAAGCCTGACTTTCCACTTAAAAAATGCTCTAATCAAATTTCACCTACAAGGGTCTAATTATATTTTTTAGCATAATATCAAATATTTTGTCAAAACAATAAAAAAATACACACTTATTGCTCTCAAAACTATGGTAAACATGGGTCAAAGTTAGCAATAGGGCATATAAATATGCCCTAGATCAGTTATCAGGGCAGTTTTAGTGGGACCCACAGCAGTTCATAGTTCAAAGGCCAAGGATTTCAGGGTAGGTACCCCTGGCAGCAGCCTTATCAGCACCAAGGTTAGTTGAGTAGGTAGATTCAGGCAGTACTTCAAATATCATATGGGGGTCAGCCCAGTTATAGTGGTTCTGGTGGTCAGAGTAGTAGCCAGCCTCAAAGGAGTGTTTATTTAGGGTCGTCGGGATGAGGTGGTCATTCTGGATCAGTCAAACCTTCTAGATAGAGTAGATTGCCAGGGCATGTTATGATTGTGGGGTTATTGGTCACTTTGTTCGTGAGTGTCCCCAGGGTGAGATCATTGAGCCTACAGTTCAGAGCGCTCAGCTGATCAAATCAATGTCTCCGCTGGTTAGGGGTGGTATGCAGGGTAGTAGGGGTGGTCCCTAGGGTTTTTGAGGTGGTCCTCAGGGAAGTAGGATAGGTGGTCGGACAGGCACCCAGTTCGGTAGCAGACAGGGACAATTGTATGTTGTACTGGGTAGGCCAGAGGCTGAAGCTTTGGATGCTATGATCACAGGTATAATTTTTGTATGCCATCTGCCATCTTCTGCTTTATTTGATCTCGGTTCCATTTTTCTTATGTTTCTATGCAGTTGGGTTTTTCTTCAGAGTTATTATATGTGCCTTTTTGTGTAGCTACCATCGTGGGTAATTTCTTAGTAGTGGATCAGGTATATAGATCATGTGTGGTGACTATTCGAGAGTATAATACTTGGGTGGATCTCATTGTGTTGGATATGTTAGATTTTGATATGATTCTGGGCATGGACTGGTTATCCCCCTGCCATATGGTCTTGGATTACTTTGCCAAGACCATTACCTTAGCTATATCTGGCATATTCCCAATTGTGGGGTAGGGTTTTATTAGCCTCGTGCCGATGGGGATTTTCTCTTATGTTTGGGTTAGTAGATTAATATCGAGGGGTTATGGATCATTCCTTAC
The DNA here is from genome assembly GCA_031232105.1 of Capsicum rhomboideum. NCBI lineage: Eukaryota > Viridiplantae > Streptophyta > Magnoliopsida > Solanales > Solanaceae > Capsicum > Capsicum rhomboideum. Next base: position 54,320,197 of record CP124716.1, on the reverse strand, counting down.
TTATGTTCGGGATGATAGTGTTGAGAGTCCTTCATTCTACTTTATTCCTGTTGTCTGTAAGTTTTCTGATGTATTTACTACCGACCTACCTGGACTTCCTCCTGAGTGAGACATTGAGTTTGCTATTAACCTCGAGCTTGGAACCCGACCTATTTCTATGGCTCCTTATCATATTGCTCCTGTCGAGCTAAAGGAGCTAAATTCTCAGCTTCAGGATCTTTTAATTAAGGGCTTCATCAGACCGAATATTTTCGCCTGGAGTGCTCCAGTTCTGTTTATGAAGAAGAAAGATGGTTCTATACATATATGTATCAACTATAGGATATTCAATTAGGTGACAGTTAAGAATAAGTATCCTATTCCTTCTATCAATGATTTATTTGGTCAGTTTCAGGGTGTGGCAGTGTTTTCTAAGATTGATTTGAGGTCTGGTTACCATTAGTTGAGGATCAGGGCTGAGGACATCCCTAAGACAACCTTCAGGACTTATTACGACTATTATAAATTCCTGGTGATGTTTTGCGAGTTGACTAATGCCCCAACAACATTTATGGATTTGATCAACGGTGTTTTTAGGCCGTATTTAGACTCCTTCATGATAGTGTTCATTGATGACATCTTTGTTTATTTGAGGAGTAGGGAGGAGCATGAGCAACATTTGAGGACTGTGCTCCACACTTTGAGAGATCATAGGCTTTATGCCAACTTCTCAAAGTGTGAATTCTGACTTGAGTCACTAGCTTTCTTGGGGCATGTGGTGTCTAAGGATGGTATTATAGTGGACCCAATGAAGATTGAGGTTATTCATGGTTGGGATAGGCCAACATTACCTACTAAGGTTCGTAGTTTCATTGGATTGGCAGGCTACTACAGACGGTTCGTCAAGAGCTTTTCTTCTATTACGGCCTCTATGAATAGATTTGCTAGGAATGAGGTTCAATTTTAGTGGTCTGCGAGTTTTGATGCGAGCTTTCTAAAGCTCAAGGACTTGCTCACTTCAACTCCTATTCTGCCTCTTCTAGTTGAGGGCGAGGGTTTTACCATCTATTATGATGCATCTGGTGTTGTTTTGGGGTGTGTTTTGATACAGCTTACAGTGTTATTGTATATGCATTGAGGTAGCTGAAGGTGCATAAGTGCAACTACCCCACTCATGATTTAGAGTTGGCTGCGGTAGTTTTCACACATAAGATTTAGAGGCAGTACTTGTACGGTGTTTGTTGCAAGATCTTCACTGACCACCACAGTCTTCAGTATATTATGACCTAGAGGGAGCTTAATTCGAGGTAGCATAAATGGATTGAGTTGCTAAAAGACTATGATATCTCTATTATATACCATTCGGGCAAGGCGAATATGTTAGAGGATGCCTTGAGCCAGAGGGTAGTAAGCATAGTTAGCTTGGCCTTCATTTCAATTTTGCAGCGTCTGTTCCTTTTGGACATCCAGTCCTTAGCTAACTTGATGGTTCATTTGAATGTTTCTGACCCCAGAAGAATTATTGCTAGTGTTGAGGCCAGATCTACCCTGTTGGAGCAAATTTGGAGTTGTCAGTTTGAGGATAGCAATCTTCATAGCATTCAAGATCAGGGGTGGAGAGGTGAGTCTAGGAGGGATACCTTAGATTCTGATAGTTTTCTGAGATTTGACAGCCGCATTTGTGTTCTGAGGGTCGGGGATTTGATTCGGTTGATTCTTAGTGAGGCTCATAGCTCCAGGTATTCTATTCACCCTGAGATATCTAAGATGTATAGGGATTTGAGGCTGCATTGCTGGTGGAGTGGTATGTGGAGATATATAATGGGGTTTGTGGCTTGTTACTTTTGTTGCCAACAGGTAAAGGTCGAGCACCAGAGACCTGGTGGTTTGCTTCAGTAGCTACCCATTCTTGAGTGGAAATAGGAGTGAGTTACTATGGATTTAATAGGTGGTTTGCCTTGCACTTATTGTGTTTTTGATAGCATTTGGGTCAACGTGGATAGATTAACCAAGTCTGTGCATTTCCTCCTTGTTCATACTTCCAACAGTGCCGAGAGGTTAGGTCGTGTTTATATTAGAGAGGTGGTTCGCCTGTATGGGGTACCTGTGTCCATCATTTCAAATTGAGGCTCTTTGTTCAATTCTAGTTTCTCGAGGACGTTTCAAGAGGATTTGGGTACCCAGGTTGACTTGAGCAGCACATTTCACCCCCAGACTGATGGGCAATCAGATGGACTGTTAAGGTTTTTGAGGATATGCTCCGCACTTGTGTGTTGGATTTTGGAGGTCAGTGGGACCAGTTTTTACCTTTGGCGGAGTTTGCATATAATAACAGCTTCAATTCTAGCATTCAGATGGCCCCATTTGAGGCATTGCATGGTAGGCGATGTCGATCCCTTGTTGGTTGGTTTGAGACTTCTAAGGTTAGGCCTCATGGGATAGATTTGTTTCGTGAGTCATTGGACCGGGTTCTGGTGACTCAGGATAGTCTACGGACAGTTCTAAGTAGGTAGAAGAGTTATGCTGACCGTAGAAGTTGTGCCTTGAGGTTCAGAGTTTGTGATAGGGTCTTCTTACAAGTATCACCCATACAGGGCGTGATGAGGTTAGGGAGGAGGGGCAAGCTCAGCCCCAGATATATTGGACCATTTGACATCCTAAGGACAGTTGGGGAGGTGGCATATGAGTTGGCACTGTCTCCTATTTTTTTATCCTTTCACCCGGTGTTTCATGTGTCTATGCTACGGCAGTATATCCGAGATGAGTCTAATGTGCTTCGATGGGACTCGGTTTAGTTGGATAAGAGGCGAGCATTTGTAGAGGAGCCTGTGTCCATTTTGGCCAGAGATGTCAGGCCGTTGCGCTCCAGAGACATTCTGGTAGCTAAGGTTCAGTGGCTTCACAATCCAATTGAGGAGGCTATCTGGGAGATCGAACATGATATGATGACCCAGTATCCCTACCTATTCAAGCCTTCAGGTACTTCCTTACCTTTTACTTTTGCAGACGAAAGTCCTTTTAGTAATTGATGTTGTAATGACCTTGTCGGTCATTTCCTTTCTTTTTGTGCATTTTTTTCTCTTAGAGCTTTCCTACAGTTACCCCAGGTCATTTATGACTTATTAGGACTGACAGTTCGATTACCGGGCAGTTTGTTTGGTTTTTAGAGTCATTTTCCTTATTAGGAGCTTTTGAAGTTAAGAAATAGGTCTTGGACCTAAACCTCATGTAAATAGCCTCAGGATATGGGGTGGAATTTAGCAAGATGGCTCATTGAGGTATGGGCCCTACTTTTTATTGAAATGACCTCGAATGGAAATTTTGATGTCGCCGTTGAGTCTGAAATGTGAAATTAAGTAGGGTAGCATAGTTTGTTTGCACGCACGGGATTCTAAACAAATCTCGAGCACCCGGTCAGAGTTTCTTGGGTTTTGCTAACTTGGTTGGTGCCAAGTTTGCTGGTGTAGCCGCTTAAGCGGCTAGGGGACCGCTTTAGTGGTGACCGCTTTAGTGACCCTAGCCTACTTTAGCGGAGCTGGCCAGCCTTGGCCTGGCTGCTTTAGCGGCCCCTAGGTCACTTTAGCAGTAACCACTTAAGCGACCCTTGGGCGCTTTACCAGGCCTGGCAGGATGGGGATTGGCCGCTTTAGCGACCCCTTTGGAGCTTTAGCGGTCATTTGACCACTAAAGAGTCCATCGCTGTCATTTTTTATATAAAGCCCATTTTATTTTCAGCCATCTCAAGTTAAAAACCTCCATTGTTGATCATCCTAGCTTCAATTTTGGTATGGGAATTGATAATTGGAGTTAATCTTAGCGTTGGGATGGGTTCTTGAGCGTGTGTACATTTTTAATCTCGTAAGTTTCGTCTAAATTCTAGCTTAATTTGGGTATTTGAATTCTTGGGGTTGTTTTGTAGACTGATTTGGGCTCGAATTTAGCTACAGTTTTATGGCATTTGATCCTTGAGTTGTGTGGGACACTGAGTTGGTGTCAATTTTGCAATTCCGCAAGAAGGCCCTACATGGGATTTTTAGCTCGATCTCTGACCCAGGGCGCTTATATGTAATATGGGTATCATTCCTCTCATCTTGATGTATAGACTATTATTTTGATAGCATGGTAGTTGTCGAAGGTTTCTCGAAAGGGGAATGCTTTGGTTTAGGGGATTTGGCAGGCGTTCGGCAGCGTCCAGGTAGGCTAGGCTTACCCTCTCTTTAGATTAAGCGTTCATATGGTATAAGTGTACTGTTATGCTAGTTTTGGGCTAGTAGTTGTAGTCCGAGCATTGTTTTAGTATTTTTATGCCTATTTAGCCGGTTAGGGGCCTATTTTGGTAGATTTTGGGCTCGTTATCCCGTAGAATGGCATAGTTTCAACTTATAGGGCTAGATTAGTGCCTTTAGCACCTTGAGTTGGGAATGGGAAGCCTTAGACTAGACTAGGATAAGTTTTGACGCAGGCTTAGTTTTCGAGACCCCATAGTACGCCCCGCTACCCTTTAGAACTAGTGTCCTTGGCGTTAGATTCCTTTAGGCTTACTTAAGATCTTGACTACTCTTGTTAGGCTATCCCTTTGGGATGAGTCAACCTAGACTAGATTTCTGGCTTAACTTTTAGTCCTTTGCCCCGTGTAGGGTAGTATCTAGCCTGGACCGCCTTTCCTTAGCATAGTAATTAGTGTCTCGCCTTGCCTTAGTAGGTCTATCCACCTGAGTCTGGATTTCTATGACCTTAGGGCCTGGATTTAGGCTTAGAAGTCCCAAAATTCCTCCCTTTAGTCAGTTCGCTTATATCGGTATAGATGTATTTTTGTTCCAGTCGGGGACTGGTGTATTCCTTATTCCTTCTATTGGTTATACATTCTAGCACAGTTTTGGCATTGGTTTACAGTTGAGATTGGGTACTTGTTAGATCATTGGCTTCTGGTTACTATGAGTTCCGATTCGAATTCAACATCTGATTATGACACGATCGGGGTGTTCTGGAGAGTGATTATGGTTGCTCTAGGAGCATTGGAAGTGGTACGTACATTATTTATGTGGCCTCTCGTCACTAAACCACTATTTTTGGTTCGAAACCGATGTATGGCCTCTTGTTATTATCCACTATTATCGGTTCGAGCTCGGTGTCTGGCCTCTCGTTACTACCCATTGGTGCAGGTTCAAGCTCAGTGCATAGTTGGATGGTCACTATGGTTACTTGGGACTGGTTCTATTACGGATTATTTACACTTTCCTTTTACTTATTTCTTGTGTTTCCCACCGGCTTATGGGGTCACGGTCGTGTTAATTATTTTTTTGTGTGTGCCTTCTAGGATTATGGGGACCCAGTTAGGTTATGTCTGGCTTTCCTCTTTACTTATTGCGTATTTATTTCCTATATCGTTTTAACTTATTCCTTATCTCATTTTCACAGCTCAGTAGCTATTTACTCTTTTACCCCTATTTACTATTGACTTAGATATTACTCTTGCATTTTAGTTATACTTTTATTATATTTGAGCTCAGCCGGCCGATGATTCCTACTGAGTACCCGTTGCTTTGGTACTCATACTGCACTTCTGTATCTTTTCCCTGATGCAGATCTGAGTACTAGCCACCAGCGTTGACGTGATTCCTCTATCCAGTACTGATCCGGAGCAGGGTGAGCTTACTATCGTCTGAGGCTGATCCTCCTCCATCTGTTCCAGTATAGTCTTTCGCTTTCGAGACTACTTTGTATAAATTATGTATATTTGGATTATGTCTAGTACTCTGGTTGTCTTTTTAGTAGTGGCTCTAGTACCGACCTTACCAGGTCTTGGGGAGGGTTTATCTTGTATATCTTGTCCTCTTCCTTCTCTCGTATGGTATATTATGTATATATTGCTTTGTTTCCGCCTATATTTCTGTTATTGTTGGTTTTACTTCTTGTTTCTTTTCATCTTCCACCTGTTATCTCGTTACTTGCCGTTCCGGGCTATGGATTGATTTACCTACTGGTGGGTTGAAGTAGGTGCCATCATGACCTAAGAAATTGTCTCGTGACACATATAATTTATGCTAAATCAACCAGCATTATCATCATAACTTATTGTTTGAAACTGTGCTCTTAATTTAACTATTCGAGCAAACAACCTTGCAAAATTCAAAATGCAAGTTGATAGAAAAGCGCATATGACCATTCCATAGATACATCTATGAAACCATATAATAGTAATCGGTCCACATGGCAGGTAAACAGGCCCATATTCACTTTTTTTTTACACGTTCCAAATAGGGATGTAAACCCAAGCTTAGATAGTATAATGATAAATTTATCATGAGAACAAGCAACGCAAGAGAATTCGTGAAGAATCTTTTATTTTTTCAATATATAACTACATGAATTCTTAATTATTTTTCCATTATATTTGAACTGGGTTGGCCAACCGATCATGTCAACTGATATTTATTTTAGTATCATCGCATGTGATTTCATCATCATGCCCATAATTGTGTACCACAGATAGGATAAAAAGGCAGGTAATCTTTTACATAATATTTTAACCCGCTTCGATTGTAGTAAAATGAAGATATTAAATCTTCTCATAATCTATAGTCTCAATATAATTCTTTTACCCTTGAAACTTAATAAGTTTCTTTCGAGACTTACTACAACCCCAATATTATAAATAATTTCATTCCTTCGGCTAGTAATACTTTAGTTCGTCTGGAGCTCTCAAGTAAATTCATATACCGCCACACATTCCACACACCATCCATATCGTGAACATCTTCTTGAAGGAGAAAATTGTATGATTACGGTCATGATCACTAAAATATTATAATCAAAACTTGTTTCTTGCTTTTACCCTTTGGTAATCCATGATAAGACATACTACAATTTTTGTGATACACTAAAAGTACGTGATTAATGACCTTTATGTCAAAATAAAATTTTCATATCTCTCAAACCTTTTATAGAGGTGAGATGTGGCATTTATCCAAGCATACATGAGCATGTCCTTATTCATGATTTTTATCACGTCTTGACTCATTCACCTTCAAGAATGATCAAGCATAATGATGCTTATCATAAGTCTCATTCTATTCAAGAAATGGACTATAATCATATGTACATGCTTCATAAATTTTCATCAGAATCTCATTATCATGCCTTGAAATTTATCATATTTACATGACCCACCTCAATATCACTTTGAAAGGTCAAGTGCACCACTACTATATATATTTATTTGTGATGGAGGATTTATAAAACTTATCAATTTAGGTCACATGACAATTGCGTAACCAATATCTTTCATACCAAATTAATGGTATTTATTACCTTTACCTTTTGAAGGACGACCACTTGGAGAACCTATAATGTTCTTTCTTTTTATTATTATCACAGTGATGGTTAATGTTTTATCCTTTGCCACGTCCACGTTCATTTGTAAAATCATAATAATGATGTGGTTATCTTTCAGACTTATCATGTATTGCTACTACATTCACTTCATGAAATGGAGCATATTCAATGGGACAGGCTTCACAATTTTTTTCAAGAACATATCAATTAGCTTAGTCATTATTATATCATCAACATATTGCATTGAGACTTGAACCGAATACCTTACACATATGTTTGGCCATATTTGGTGGGATTGAACTCAACTACCACAATTGTCACGATCCAACTAACCAGATCGTACGGGCACCTACTCTAATCCACCTAGATAGGAGAACGTTTACCATTCATTTTAAAATACACGCCGAAGTTCAAGCAATTTTATTAAGGATCTCAAAATTTGATAAATGATATAATCTTTTACAATAAAATTGTAAATGAAAATACTTTTTCCAAGGACCTAGTCTAGACAATGTCTAAGAGCTTCTAATAAGTAAACGACAACACAAAGGATATAGCTCCCACCATAGGAATGAAATGAGTAGAAGCTGTTGGAGATCACTATCCATGTCACCTGAGAAACATCAACTGACCCTGCAACCAGACTATACCCCAAAAAGAGTATAGCAAGTATAGCATCAGTATAAATAACACGTACTAGTAGGCATCATCGGTCGATTGAGGTTAAAGAATATAAAATATAATACAAAAATTCAAGATAAATCATGCACATTTAATGTGGCAGTTTAAGTTTTCTCAGTTTATAGTTCATATCACCACTTAATGTAAGTAACTTTCATTTTTCACTCAAATATTCCAACCTTTAGATCTCTGGCCTAGGCTAAATATAAGAGCACACCACTTCATAGCCGATCTAGGACTACCAGTATTAAATACCCAATATTTCTTTAACTTTAACTCTCAAACACTTTGCTTATTCAACCTCATCAACACTCCAGTATCCAATTATCCCTTTATTCACATCCTTAAAACTTACCTAATTAAGTTACTTAATTATCGATTACACAGTTAAGGTTCAATTCACCAATATCAAGTAAAATCATTATTATCATCTCCACTTACCATATGACAAAAAAAAACAATGGCATATAATTCAAATAATCAACAACAATATCTACATTTAGATAGATATACACCCAACTATAAGTCAACACACAAGACTATTTTACAACTCACTCTAGGTATTTTTTATTTCATAAAGTCTTTTCCAATATCAAAATTACAATTCTCATCATGGAAAAGATAATTATAAACCAAGAAAATCATTTCACACCAAAAATCCAAGTTAAATTAGCAAATTGGAATATCAATTCACAGTTCACCCACGAAACCCAACTCAATAATATCTGTAATGGTTCACACAAGGAGCACCACATATATATACATATATCACACCAGATCACATGAGGATCCCAAATATCATTATCATCAACCATACGACACAAGGATCCAAATTATACCAAATAAACCGAACCTCACAAGGATCCAAATATATCAAAGAAACAATATAACCCGATCTACTCATGGAACTATCAAACTCACCAACACCTTGTACATACATGCTAAGGGTCTTATGGTCGCCCACTAGCTATGAACTACAGGGGACGAGCTCTTGTCCATGTACCAAACATCTAGTGTCTGCCACCCTTATCCCAAACCAATCTCGTGATGATGTCCTTTGCTAGCTCATCTCACAATAATAACAGATCTCATGACGATGTCCTTTACCGACTCATCTCACAATAATAACCAATCCCATGATGATTTCCTTTACCGGCTCATCTCACAATAATAATAAATTTCATGATGATGTCCTTTACCGGCTCATCTTACAATAACAACGAATATCACAACAATTACAAACACAATGAGAATAATACAATCACACTTATACAATCAACAAACCTTTAATATAACCTCATTATATATGATTAATATTTAGGATATCATTCGACAATTACTCTTCTTAAACATGCATTGTAACAAGCATACAAAGCAGCAGTTAATATGCACACATAAACCAAGTTAGATTTTCAACTACATTAACCATCACCTATTGGTTCAAGTGCAATTATCAAGTAAGTTTACAAATGTCACACTTGTACCACAACACAGTCCTTATCTAGAAATACAATAATTTCATTATTCAACAATATTTGTGATAAATCATTTAGCATGTTCAATAGTTTCTTAAGCAAAATCAAGTATTACTAGTATGCAGTGCAACCAATGACCAAGCATTTAGTTAAATACGCTCATTTTTAGATAATTAGCCTTAATTCGATTCTCAACAACCATAAAATTATGACAAAGCTTTAGCATAGACTAACTCATCTCCATTGCTCAACTATGATTACAATCCATCCATTCAAGCAAACTTTCCAACCTATTCACTACCATTCCTGCTTCACTATAATTAGTTTACATCAACACCTTCTAATTTCGAAAAATACCATTATTGCTAGTTACTAGTTTTCACGACCCATAATCCCATAACCGGATGTCAACATACATATATTCTCACAAATTATCATAATTAACACATACTCCACAAAATCATCAAAAAATTGCCCCATAGTAATAATTAAACTAAATTAGATTCAATTCATGTTCACATCTTGACTATTACCAACCATTCACCATGCCCGCAAGCCTAAGTATGAAATCTCTCATCAAACTACTTTACAGTAATGCAATTTAACTACGATCTATTACACATTAAACTTAGCCTACCTGGATGTCAAGCTGCTGTTACGGAATGTACGATTTTGCGGTTGCTTTCCTTTTCTTGCTTCTCAACTGGATCTCGGTCTAACAATAACAATCAGACAATAATTCAACCATTGTTCTACCAACTCTAGGCATATAACCTAACTTTCATAGATTTTAACCCAAGCTCATGCCTAAACTCATCATTCTAGGATTTTCCACCCTTCAATCTACTAAAATCTCTATATTTTGGAATGGTTAGATCAATATCTAGTCCCAAGGACATATTCTATCAATACTTACTCAAATTCAAGGTATTTCAACCTATTAATTCACTTTACACGAAAAACTTCCATCTAAGTTAACTTTCTACCACCACCATGATCAATCTAATGTTATTCTAAGAATTTTAGAATCAAACAAGTGCTAGATTGATGGAAGAATTTACCTTGAAGGAGGAAATCAATGAAAAACTGAAGAAATCGCCCCTCCCCTGCCTTAGCCTAACCTTGAATGAGTTTGGAGAGTAAAATAACGTTTTAGGTCTAAAAACAAAATTTAACTGCGGGTAGCCCACTATAAAGGCCCTGCTATGGCAACTAGCAGCCTCAGCTTTTCAGCACGGAAAGTCTTCAGTAAAATGGTCATAACTTTTTACTCCAATGTCGGATTAATGAACGGTTGGTGGCGTTGGAAAGAAGACTCAGAGATATTTAATTTTGTGGATATTGGTATCCATAAATCCTTATATTATAAGAGGAGTGCACGTTTGAAGTTGATCCTAGTTTAAACTTAGCCCAAAACTCAATCGGTAAGGACACTTCCAACTTAACTTTGTGCTTGGGGTATTATATGACCTTAATTCATATCTAATGCACTCACATACCAAAGAATTGATTCTTACACCTATAATGAATGAGATTCTTATACCTTTACCGCAGATATTTTCGATGATGACGGAATGGATCGTTACAACAATGATGACTATTTTTTTTCTTTATGCCAATATTTATACATCCGATCACTTGTCTTCTTTCAGATATATTTTGTGTTTCTACTACATTCACATAAGAGAATGGAGAAAATCAATTGGCGGATTTCATGACTTTTTATTGAAAGTATATTATTTGGCCTTATTCATCACTATACCATTACTATGGTGCATTAGGGCTTAAACCCAATGTCTCACTCACATAAAAGCGGGTTAGGCCATAACACGTTGGGACTAGAACCCAACGTCTTATCATCATTTTGCAACGGGACTTGAACTTGATACCTTACCCCTATAAATCCTGATACCTTACCCCTATAAATCCATTTTAGGCTATAATGTGTTAAACCCGAACTTAACCTCTTATTATCAAGTGCATCGGGATTTGAACCCGATGTCTTATCCTCGTGGTGTGTTTGGACTTGAATTCACCGTCTTATACTCATATAATATTTATCACAAGTTATCTCATTCACTCCAAGAAATGAAGCATAATTTTGTGTAGCCACGATTAGGCATTAAATAATCACAAAAATAAAACTTATAAATAATAATTTTCTATGAGCAGTAGAGCAATTTAGCAATAAGAAACATATCAAGCATTTGAAAATATTTACCTTTAGTGATCATAATTACAAGCCATAATTAATAATACCTTGAACGTACTACACTTAATTTAACACTTATAAAATTAAATGCTTATTTATAACAAGCCTTTATGAAAATATTTATTGTCAATCTATGGTCATATATTTCTTACAGTTTAGTAAGTAACATTGATAATGAAACAAATATGTATTTCGTTTAATGAAGATACATCTAATGTTGATACTCAAATACATATGATCATCATCTCTCCTTTAACATGAAAAAATAGTCAAGATACAATTAGTTATAAACTGTCACAGTTTATTTGTGAAAAATAACATTGACATTTTATGGATAATAAACAATACCAAATATGAGTGATAATTTTTTTTTATATTGTACCACATATATTCAAACACAAAATAGTGAATTGAATTAAGGTTATTAGTAACAGACATGATTTTAAGCATAACACTAAATACAATTGAGCTATATCAAATTTCACAAATCGGAAATGAAAATCCAAAACGATCATTCTCTTGAATTAAAAAGTTCACTAATATTGGAGAACTTCCTCTTCATTAATTATGTTATCCCAAGTTCTACTCCATTTACTGTATTCATGCTTATGTCTTGAAAATTTAAGATATAATTAATTTCTGCACTGACATGTATTAGAATGTAGCCATAAATGTATTTTTGTCTAAATTAAAGTAAATCGTTTGGAAAGAGTACCTCTCGCTTGTTGTTCATAATAGAAAATAAAAAACTATGCCGAAAATCTTCTCAGTCGATTAGAGCTTCGTGCTGATAACGTGTTGTAAAGTATGAGCAATATATGAAATAATATAAAGCATAATGGAGACAAAAGATATGGGAGAGAATGTCATTCTTATTTCTTTCCTTCTTGTTGTAGTGTGTCTTTCACAAAAGAGAATAATACTCTTTTATAGATATACAAGTCATCCGTTAATTTTACAAACTTCAAAAGATACATTAATTACGTCTATGTATTCTAAAAGTTCACTGAATAAAGCATCCACAACTAAATGAATTTATAACATAATTATAAAATGTAGTAAGTTTTTGGGGATTTGAATATGAGGTTTACAAATTTGAGGAAAAAAATTTCACTCATAAAACTTAAATTCTTTCAGATGCATGTTCAATCACAATTTAACTTTTAAATATCACTTTTCAACTTTAACTTCAAAAACTCTTTTCCTTTTTCAAATTTCAACTAAATTTATGTCCAATTGTCTTTTAAACATCCTTCCACTATATTAATTTTTATAATTGAGAAATTTTCGAGGGACAATAGATCTTGATTCAAAATTCAATGGATAATGGGCTTATGCCTCTATCCTTCTTCACTTAAATTCAGAGTTTTATTTGCAACATAATACGAATCTCTAATTTACGCTCAATCCACACATCTCGTGTTACACTCTTGTCACTATATCAAAACTCTGAAAGCTATTTTCACAATAATTTTAAAATAATAAGGGATTGCTTGCTTATGATATCGGAGTAATGAATTCCATCGTATAATACCGCATGAAATAATACAATGTTTGATTAGCAGCATCAGAAAAAAATCGTTGAGCATGTTTGATCAATGGTATTAAATAATATTCATATTAAGCTATATATATTATATTATGTAGAAATAAGGTCTGCATCCATCTTACCCTCTCTAAACATTATTCATAGGATTATATTGAATATGATATTGTTATTATTGTACTGCTTGGCAAATATGGTTGTCTCGGACCAACAATCATGCCTATTTATTTATTTTTTGAAAAATAACTAAATAAAACCTCAAAATGATCCTAAATTTCAATTGTATCAGCACGATTATTCGACGAAATTCTAAGAAAAAAATGCAGTCATGGCTCTAAAGTAAACATCATTACTAAAGCTAATAGAGTCGCAAGAATTACAAACTTCTTTATTTAATATGTTAATAGTTTCAAAAACAAAAATGTATATTATTAGCTCATTTGTTTCTCTAACTGTTAATTCTAACTACAACTCAAACTCGAGTGTGGATAGTGTCACCCCCAAATCTTGGTCTGGGCGGGACAGGCATTCGGTGCCTTATCTTTTCCGAGCGGAACAACTCTACATGATAAATGAATAGATACAAAAGTAAAGTCTTTAAAAAGAGAATTGCCATTCACAAAGTATAACCATTAAGTTTAAAGAATTAAATCATAAAAATTCAATAAATTGGAATAACTAACAGAGTTTGCATAACTGAACATGTAAACTCATCTATCTATGAAGCTTCTAAGCATAACGTGAATTTCAACATTTACCGGGACAAGGCCCTAGTATACCCATCCACTAGAAAAGCTGAAAAACCGAAGACTATACCCCATTATCAAGTGGGGCTCACAAAATGTGAGTGTTCAGAACCTAGCGTATAGTCCTATCGTCCTGAATGTCGAAACCTACGTTGTAAAATTATAATAACCCTTATGCATGGTCATTTTGAACTTTCTACTTGGTTTCCCTGATTTGACCCTCTATGTGGCTTTATTATATCATTTGTGACTTGCGGCAATGAGTGACTCATTTTTTAGGTGATTAAATGTGTTTCAAAGAAGATTTTCAATTTTAAAAGTTCGAAATTTGAAAAATTTGATCAAATCAATTTTTTGAGCTAAGGTTAGTAGATTTGAGTTTTGACAGCTCTGTTAGGTATCAAAAGTGATTTTGACTTGGTGACGTTTTGCATGAATTTTGAGGTGTTCGAAAAAGATTTGGACCATTGAGTTGACTCCTAGTTTCTTAAAATTTGGAGTTGATCACGGTCCGCATTTAGTCAAGGCGACCTCGGAAGGATGTTCCAAATGATTTTCGAGGGTTGAAACGAGGTTCGATTGCATTTTGGTCTTTGTTGGTCTAGTTGTATATGGTATAGTCTCACCTGCGTAAAAGGAACCTTACCGGCGAAGATGCAGCAGCGAGAGAAGGTTCACGCCTACAGAGATGGTTGGGTCCAGGGATGGTCGTGCCTGCGGAGTTGGGTCGCGCCAGTGGGCAGTGACTTTGCTGCTGTGAGGTATGGCCTCCCCTACGAAGATCTTCCACACCGTAATGTGCGTTAACATGGCTATTTCTCTCCTGCGATAATTTTTCGCAAAAACATCGCCACCGAAGTGGGTAAGTTCCGCGCCTGCGGTGATACCTAGCAATTGGGATTTTAAATTCCCACCTCGATTCCATTGTTCTTATTTCATTTTAGAAGATTTTGAGCTCGAATTTAGGAGATTTTTTAAACTACTACGAGATTTTATTGTGGGGGAAAGATCTAACTCCCAGCTTGGTAATTCTCCACTAATTTATCATTATTTCATCATTTAAATCAAGTATGAGTTTTTGAAATTGGAGTTGTGTACTTAAAGTTATGAAATTTTATTTTGATAATTTGAGGGTCGATTCAAACTTAGATTTTAATGAAATTTCATATTTGGGATCGTTACCTTATGGGTAAATTAATTTTGAAAAAAAATCTAGTTACGACCTGAGGGTTCAGGATGACTTTTGACCTAATTTTTTGTCCAAACTTTTATATTACGATATGGGTGTTGATAGTCTCATATACTCATGTAGAGTATGATTTTGATAGATTGGGAGTTATCTTAGATGATTCGAATGAGGAAAATGATTGTGTGAGGGTTCATAGTGCCTTTGCTCAGCCTTCGAGGTAGGTTATGGCTTTACTCTGACCTGGGTGATAACTTATTGTATAAGCATGTTATGGGTTGGGCGTATTGATGAGATTCGAGAGTTAGGGAAATGATTTGTTATTGTGAAATCTAGGTTGGTACTTAGCTGATAGATGCTTTATGACTTTGAAAGGTGTATTTGTTGTGTTTTACTCCATTTTTTGTGTTGCATCATACCTTGATGAGTTGATGGACTATGGGCATTATCATTGAAGAGTTATAATATTGGCCTACGGGAACCTGTCTGAAAGAGATTTACTAGAAGTCTAAGTGCACAGTTTTGAAAGTAATTAGTCTAAAGGCATTGTTTTGGAAAATGGTCTTATTATTTGAAAAAGTTATTGGTCTAAAGGATCTATTTGAAAACAATCTTTTTATTGAGGAAATGTGGCATGGGGGCATTGTTTTGAAACAAAGAGGGTGTTTAGATCGACTTATATTTAAGTGCTTTTGATTTTTAAGCACTATTTTATTTTGATGGTGTTTGAGAAAGCTAAAAAGTGCTTTTAAGCATTCACTTTTAGGTCAAAAAAGTGTAAAAATACCCAACATATAGCTTTTAGCTTTAACTTATAACCTAGTTTTTAAAAGCCAATCCAAACACTTTCAAAATCTATTATTTAAGGAGGTTTGTAGCCTAAGGTTACTGTGGTGAGAAAGACATTCATATATACCTGTTGCGTTTGAATTTTTCCTTTATTATGTGATCATACGTACATACTCATTCTCACAAATCACGGGCTTGGTGTTGTGGAAACAATAGGTTGAGAAATACTTATAGTAGATGAAAAAGGTTTTGGTGGATTTGATTATTGATATTGAGGATAAATATTGTCATAGCCCGACGGAAAATGGTTTCGGTAAATGAATTTCGGTAAATGAATCTGCGATCTCACGAGTCCCAATGAATCCCACCTCAGAGCATGCCACTGTGAAGGGGTGTATACCGATAGAATCATTACTCATTGCATTGCATACCATTATTTTGTTTTGCTTTGTATTTCTTGAATATTTGCCTTTAACGTGCTTCACATTTACTTGATTGATGATTCTCGCTAGTTGCTTATACTCGTCTTTTATAAATTATTGAGCTCTTGCATTGACTTCATATAATTATTAACACACATTCTATGATATAGTTATTAACTCATGATCGATCAGTCTATGATGTCTGCTGAGTGCTCGTATTTTCATACTCATACATACTCATGTTGGATCTTTTGATGCAGATTAATGTTTAATTATTTATTGTACTTTTTCTCTTTTTCTTTTTAAAGTGACAATTGAAACTCATATCTATCCTATGCTCAAGTATATTTTTTCTAATTCTTATTTGTCTCGTGTCATATTTTTACTGGACAAAATTAAAACCCAACATACAAATTATGTTATCGGTATAGAGCAGCTAAAACCCTGAGATCTGGAAAGACAAAAGAGACCGAATGAAATCCCATTAGCACACGGGAAAAATAAAATAAAGCTAAACTCAAGTTAAATAAACTAAGCACACGTGTGACTTGCCCACACTGAACTAGGTAGTACAGCTTTAATGTAGGAGCACACTTCAAAAGCCAACTTACTAGAGATTAGAACCAAGACAATAAATCACTTAGAACTTATTTGCAGCTGTCTCAATAAAAAGGTTGTATTGCTAAAGTCTTAACTCTAAAAAGGAATTATCCAACAAACTTCAAGCGAGAAACGAAAACGAAAGGTCTACTAATATCAAAGCAGAAGGAAGTTGTAAAGTCATAGCAATAATTACACACTTCGTTATCTGCCTTAACAACAGCCGACTGGCAGGTAAGACCAGTACTAGAACCAACCAAAACAACTAACAAGGCGTCGTCCGTGCATCTATCAACCCAAAGAATCACCTCAGCCTTGGGATGTATGGAGAACCCAGCAGAACGAGAATTTGAAGCAGAATGAACATACATGTAAGAGAACAGCTTTCTTTGCTGCTCACCTGAGTACAGGAAGAATGAACATACATGCAAGAGAACAGCTTTCTTTGCTGCTCACCTGAGTACAGGATGACAAAGAATTAAGATAAAATGAGATCTCACAGAGCAATACATCAATGACTGCAGCAAGAACCTGCAGCCTCCAATCATAAATTAGAGGTTAATGCAACCTCAGCATGAATGCTGCATTGTTCATGGTAACTTGATCAAACAGCCTAAAGCCAACAATACAGAGTAACTTAACCGTATCTTCTAAGCACAGTCATTACAGCCATGAGTGATAGCTAGCTACTTTGACTGTAGATGTTCAAAGTATACCAGATCTAAAATAAAACATATTTATGTCCCACACTGGGTTCTCCAATTCGCGTAAATACACATTTGTAGACCAAGAATTTCCAGTATCTCCTACTTGCTCTCCGCATTCACACTAGCATAGACAAATGAATAGTACATGACTGCCGGAACACGAACTGTCGTCAGAAATAGTAAGATCTACCTCTTTCTTGGTTTTGAACAGTGTATCTACTGTCCGGTGGTTGCTTGTAAGAACTAAAATCAGTAGTGTATGCAGCATTGTATCCCTGATTGACATTAGCTGCATCAGAATTTTCCTGCATATTCACAAACCCATAAGTATACAAGAAACAAAGGAGAAAATTAAAAGAAAATTAACATTGAAGAAACTTGCCCTACCAAATCAGACCGAATAACTTGCTGGATGTGATGTTCAGGGAGCACATGGAGCTGATTTTGGCCTGCAATTTGCTGACTTCTGGCTGAAGAATTGCTTCCAAAATAGAGCTGTCGCATGTCAACATCAGAACTATGTGGTATACAGAAATCTTCCATCATTACTGACGCCGTTTCAATGGTTTCAGCAGAGTGACTCAAAGGGATTTCAAGATCGTTGAGCTCCAAATAGGGAACATCTTGGAGAAATATGGGGTTATGACTATAGTCAGTTCCCTGAATTACGGAAAGATCAAATGTTGTATGATCTAGTTCTACCCAGTTGTCAAGGTTTCCCAGACCGTTGTACATAGCATTCCCATTAATGAAAGATGCAGCTTCAACATTCATATCTTTAGGACCCTGCAGACAAATGAAAATAAATCTAATCATAATATGATTGATCAAAACATATAGCAATTGCTATGGATTTTCTGGGATTCTAGAGGCTAAAAAGATGTTACAAACAGGAGTCAAACATTGTAGACAGAGACATGTGAAACAAGCCTACATTTCATATTTCCGAATCTTTCAACTTGGCAGTTTCGCAGGTAAATTAAACAAAGTAAAGAACTTATGTACAGTAATACAGTATCTAGAGTTTAATTTACACTAGTATTGGACAGTACTGTGATCCACCTGTTTGAGCATATTAGATCATATCGCTTTAACAGAATTTCAACTGACGTCATACTTTTCTTTTTCTATTCTACTAAAAAATGAAAATTATATTAATATACTTCTAAAAGCTATTAGATAGCTTGGTCTTTGTAGGAACATATTCCTTTTACAATCACCGGAAAAAGATTATAAAGCATAAGATGGTGAATTAAAATATAATATGAAATTATTGAAAAAATTCAGATTGCAACTGTCATGCTTGTCAAATTGTCAGCAATCTTATTCTCTTTATTGTATGTGTTTAATTTTTGTATTACCAGCTTCAAGCAACATTAACTTGCAATCCTACCATCAGCACTGAGTTAACTGTGCTGGTCTGCTCTTGAAGTTACTCATTACAACAAATTTGAAACTTTTGCCATGATTGTCGTGCCGTTTGGACTTCTATTTTCATTTCAAATATAGTACTATGTCACTTTATTTCTCAGTACACAAGAGTCAAATAACGAAATTTCTATGAAATATGAGGCAACGAACCTTATAGCAGTGTTCAGGGATGCGTGACGCGGAAAAATGCGACAAGGGTCCGCATCACGCATTAAGCGATGCGTGAAGCGATGCGACCGCATCATTGAAGTGAAGCGCATTAAACGTCAAGCCACAAAAAACACATGTAACTTTGTTCCTATTGGTCTCACTTGGCCTTTTACCATATTTCCAAGCCGGAACAGACATTTAAAATCGCTGTAAAGAAAGCATAAGAAACAAATCAAACAAAAGTGGCAACAAAAAGAAAAGAGAAAGAAACAGCAGCAGAAAACAGAGGAAAAAAATTGAGGAAAACAGAGAAAAAGAAAAAGGAAGAAGAAGGAAGAAAACAGAGCATCAGTAAAAAAAAAACAGAGCAGAACAGTAAAGAAGAAGGAAGAAGAGCAGAAGTGAAAAAAGAAGAAGAAGAACAGAAACAAAGCAGCAAAACAGAGGAGGAAGAAGAAAGAAGAAAGAAGAAGAAAAATTACCTTAACAGAGCAGCAGCAAAACAGATCAGGAGTAGTACTGATGTCGCGTCTCTTTCTAACTT
Organism: Capsicum rhomboideum; assembly: GCA_031232105.1. Lineage (NCBI taxonomy): Eukaryota > Viridiplantae > Streptophyta > Magnoliopsida > Solanales > Solanaceae > Capsicum > Capsicum rhomboideum. Next base: position 54,300,394 of record CP124716.1, on the reverse strand, counting down.
TAAAAATTAACCTACCTGACTCTTTTTTTTAAATTTAAAAATAGCCCTATAAATAAAAACACCACGATGCGAGCGCATCAGCTCGCATCACGCATCACATCGCATCACGCAACAGAGGGTTATGCGCCCGATTCAGTCAGATGACCTCGCATCCATAACTCGATGCGTCACAGCCTCGCATCGCATCGCATCGGCGCATTATGCGCTGATGCGCTCGCATCGTGTGAACACTACCTTATAGTTATTGTAACCTTTTTGTTTCTTGGTCATCTTTATTACATTATCCACTTTTTAGTATTATTAAATAATCTATAATATATAAGCAAAAAAGTTTGTTTCGTAATTAAGCCAAGTGGCAAGCTACTGCAAAGTCACTTGCAAATTTTAGGATAAGATATATGTAAAAGCAAGAAAATTTGCTTTGTCACTCAGCCAAGTGGACAGATATTACATTGCCACTTAGAAATATCAGGGGCTTCGCGCAATAAGTGTAGTTATTCATGAGATTAAACCAAGTGGCAAGCTAGTAGAATGCCACTTGGCAATATTTAAATATAAAAACACAAGAAAGCTTGCTTTGTCAGTTAGCCAATTGAGAACATACTACATTGCCACTTGGCAATTTTAGGGCAATCAAAATTTGCCTAGTGGATTTGAGTAGCTTGACACATCGCTTAATCTCGTGAATATTATTCGCCAAAGGCTGTCAAGTGGCAATGTAGTAGGTTGCCACTTCTTGGTTAAATGGCAAATCAAACTTTTTTGTTTTTATATATAGGTAGTTTGGTAGTTATTCTAACCTTTTTGTTCCTTATTTATCTTTATTACATTACCCTCTATTTAGTACTATTACATAATAATATAGTTTTTAATGCTTGATTAAGAGGACAAGGAGGAAGAAGGTCGTGCTTGATCGGCAAATGATCAAATGGGGCAGTTTGACTATGGCCAATGCCCAGGAGATGGGGAGAAGTTGTTGGCGATGGGGGCACTAGGGAGGAGTGAGGATCAGCATTATCAAAAGCAAAAAGCGCAAAATAGCTCTACGGTCAAAGAGTGGGGATTTAATGGAAAAAAGCAGAAAGGGAGAAAACATACAAATATATATATTTAGTCTAAGACTAATAATTATAAGTATGGATGACAAATATATGAACAAATAAATTGAAAAAATTATGATAAAGTGGAAATATCAATTGTTTAGTGTCCCCTCTTCAGAAGGGGCTCATTGACAAGGAAAAATATCTCTTAGAACTTTGATGATGACACTGAAGCGCACACTAAACACTGAACTGTGTTTCTTGACTTCTTGTACTTCGATTATTGTATTATTTTGTGGTAGTTATTATTCCTTTACTTCAAATTAGTTTATCATACTTTATATTGTATTTATTAGTCATGGCTTCTTCACTTCCGTTTACTTTTTTTCTGAACTGCTTTGTTTTGCTTTTCCTTGAGTCGAAGGCCTATTGGATACAGCCTCTCTACCTCCCAAAGTAGGGGTAAGGTCTGGGTACCCTCGACCCTTCCCCGATCGCGGGATTACACTGGGCATGTTGTTGTTGTTCCACATTTTATGCACCACTTTCTCAAAGCCAAGCTCCAATATATTTCTTTTATCAGCATAAAACTTGTATTTTAAAAGCTTTATATCTTGTCATTTATCTATCAAAACAGTCATGCTTGGACTTTTCAAACATGAAAAACGTTAAAGCCATGCTCAGAAGACATATTTGCTATCTCTTACTCCAGCACTACTTGTTAAAAAAACAGAGAACAAACATAGAAAAAAGAAAAGGAACCTATTAGCTGAAGAGATTGACAAAGACCACTAATAAACATGCATGGTGGGACTAAATGGTAAGGTTTATCTCAATGAGCTGAATAAACTACCATAGAATACGCACCAGATTATCCTCATTTCCAGTAGAAAATATAGCAGGATCTTCAGTGAAGTTGTCTAACAGATGAATGATGTCATCCTCCTCATCCTGAGGCATCTTCTGACTGTAAAGCTCAGCAGTAGATGGACCTGGTTCAGTTGAAGGCCAAAGAGATTTGTTTCCTGGGTCAATCATGGTGGTAACGACAGAGCAGCTTAAGTTGTCAGGCATTGCAGGTACAGGAGTTACACCAGATGAATTAGGTTCAACGGGCGTCTCATATATGTAAGGCTGGGTAAAAGGTGGATGCAGTTCAGTAAAAGTACACCTAGATGCACTTCCTGGATCAACCATGCAGGTCACAGTTGAGCAGGTTTGATCATCAGGCAGAGCTAAAGAAGGAATACTGGATGGATTATGTTCAGCAGGAGCCTCATTATCTTCCCAATCTTCCTCCTTAAATGGTGCTCCATATTGCACTCCATTTTTGGGACCTAGTTCACTTTTCTTAAATACTTTGCAAAGCACGTATGCATCCTATTAAAAGAATGATAATGATACAGTAATAATTAAAAAAACGGAGGTTTGAAAACACTAAAAGCTAAGACTGATATTAAACATATACTCCCGCCGTCCCATTTTATGTGACCTACTTTCCTTTTTGGTCCGTCCCAAAAAGAATGTCACATTTCCTTATTTGGTAACTTTTTAAAAGCATAATTACTCTTTTACCCTTATTGGTCCCACTTAATTAAAGATAGTAATAGTACATTGTTAATAAAGGGCAATTTGGTAAACATCACCAAGTCTTTCCTTATTTCTTAAACTCCGTGCCCGGTCAAAGTAGGCCACATAAAATGGGACGGAGGGAGTACAAGAAACCAGAAAACAGTGAAAAGCTTGAATTAAAGTATGTTCAAACAATCAAGGTAGTCTAAAAACTGTGTTAACACAGCAAAATTTAAATGGTGCATCACATTAAACATACAATTCGGGGAACACGGCTTTTCTATCAAAATATAGGCATTTGACAACAGAATCACTTGCATAGCTGTGAGATAATACTAGTGAACCATGTAAAGGGCCCTTTTAGCCCATTAGATGCATTAACTAAAAGGAAGGGCTTGGGCACATCAGCATCTAAAACTTTGAAAGGAAAACAAACTGAAGTCAAAATAAAAAGCCAGCAAAGCCGGTTCCCATGACAGAAGCTTATAGTGAAAAGGGTTCTCCAAAGCTGCCAAGAAAAGGATAGCAGGAAACCATATTATTAACCAAAAATTTTGCCATAATGTAGTACACATGAAACACACGTGCAAAGAGACTATTCTTAATAACCAAATGAGGCTTAAAAGTAACACAAAAAGGAGAGGACAGAAAACAAGGATGTAAACTACAAAAAGATACAAATTTTGGAGACTTACCACAAAGAAAGAAAAACTTGTAATATCAAGAAGTACAGGGAAAAGCTCATAATGTCAAGAAGTACACGGAACAAGATATAGAAAATATTATCTAGACCATATCCCTCACACCAATCGAAGAATGCACAATCCTGATCATTGGGCATGATGTTCTAATTAAGGTTCTCAAAAATTTGAAACTGGATAAGACTACCCCAACTCACATGTGCGCACAAAATCGAAGAGGAAAGTAGCAGGTAATGTCATTGGGATATCAGATATGACAGTAAGAGTATAAATAGAGTAATCGACAAAGCTTACCAGAGAAAATCCTACATCTGCCATATCTTTATCTTCAAATCTATACTCATGAATAACCCAATCACTTCTCTGCCCTCGCGGTGCATTACCTTGGTGAAAAACCAAAGTCTTAACGGATCCAACAATCTTTTCATCATAAAAAACAGGTCTATCCTTGCCAGTAACTTTCCAGTATCCAGTTTCAGTAGCACGATTCATCCTGACTCCACTAGCATACTTTCTCTCTCTTGGGCAAAAGAAATACCATTCAAGATCTTTACTTTTGTAGCAACATTTGTCTGGAAGAAAGAAATACAAACATTATGAGCAATTGAACAGGCACAGATAAGCAGAACTAAAATCCAGATCAGAAACAAAACACAAGAAGCCTTCATGCTACCAAGAAGATATTGTATAAAAAGCCAAACAAGCTTAGAGCATTCTTCTTTCACCAGAAAGAAACTAGTGTTTGAGTACTGAAGCAGTAACAAGGAGAAAAAATGAATTTAATCAGTAAAATCCTTTAAGCTACTTTAGGAATTCAACATAGCTAAAACTTAAAGTAGTACCACAATATTAAAGAATCATATACTAAAAAGTTTGTCGTCAGAGTATTGTATAAAGGCTTACCATTTATATGCACATATCAAGACTATCAGTAAGTATGACATATATACCTGGAAGATCCCATGGAGAGAACTTGTAAATGTTGAGTTCTGATATGGCTTCAAAAAGGATCTTTTTTCCCATGATCTTGCGTTTTAGATAGTACATTATCAGCTCAACATCAGTAGGGTGAAAGCGAAACCCTGGTGGAAGCTTCGCCATTGGAAATGGTAAAAAACCGCAAAGGCAAATAAAATGAAAAAAAGCACAGCAATAGTAGTAGGTCTCAGTGAAGTAAAATTTAACTAAAGAAAGTAATAGACTAATATAGAGCAGAGCCTAAACGACTGTCAAGTCCAATGCCGAAACAATATCTTCCCAGAGCACCAAGGTCTTCTTCGATTCAATGCCGCCCAAACAAAATATTGATGCTTCTGGCTGATGCTAACAGACATCTGGTGTGCAATACAAAACCTGTTAAATATCAAAAGCCTCAGAAATAAGAATTGCGCAAAGGGCACAGAGGAAATAACACAACACAAGTGCAGAATTTCGAAGAATTAAAAGATTAATAAAACACAGTGATGGAACCCTAGCGAGAACAGTAAATACTGCTATTTTTTTTCACAAACAAAATTAGAGGAAAATTGACTAATTAAGCAACAAGGAGAACCAAATAAAAATCAAGAAGAATAGAGAAGGAGCTCAAGGAGAAAAAGGAACGAACCGGAGATGGGTAACGAAAGAGTGTGTGGAGGCGGAAGCGACGAATAGAGGGAGAAAAAGAAAAGCTTATATTAAGGGGCAATAGGGCTTATATAGAACGCGTTTAGTTTGAGTGTAGTGTGTAGACGGTGTTTTAAAAGGCATGGGCATGAGGCAATGGGTTTTATATAGCACAGATCGAAAGCTTCAGAATATGAGGCGTGAGTCTTATGAATCTTTATATATAATTTATAATATAATAAAAATAATATAATAATATAAAATTATATAAAAAATATATTATTAATTTAAAAAATTTAAAACATGATTAAAAAAAATTATAGAAAATAAAATTTCTAACATCATTTATAAGTAAAAATAGTGCAATGATATAAAAATTTTATATGATATAAATCAACTCTAACATCTTAACTTATAAATAATAAAAGAACCACAATTTCTTAAAATATATGAATATCATACAATGCAATTTACTTTCCTAAAAGCGATAATCAATAAACTATTAATATTATAATTAAAACATCAACTCTTTCATAAATAAAAATAAAATACTTTCAAATAACAAAATAAAATATGATAATTTTGAAATATAGGACAAAAACATATCGACTAATGACAAGTAATGATGTAAAATTCAAATATGTATTTTAAATAGAAATGTTAAGTCATATTCACCCTCACGGCGTTCTCAATTAGTAAATAAGTTAGTTACTCTTAATTTTCTTATTTCAATAGATGAAAAAAACTACTAAGCATCATTCATTTAGTAGAGAATTATGAGTATCAACAACATTGACTAAGGAATTTGACACAATTTGTGTAGGAACTATTAGGCGAGCCCCGGGCGTTGGGCGTTAGGCGTGTTCAAGGCATAAGTTGGACGCTTAGGGCGTAAGCCTCACAGAACTAAGTCTCACGCATGAGCCTTGAGGCGTTTTGCCAGTGCCCCGACCAGGGGCGAGTCTGAATTCTGCCTTTTAAAACACTGGTGTAGACTGGAGAATGATCAGAGGCGGATCCAGGATTTGAAGGTTTTGGGTGCCACACCGCTCAGATACGATAAACGGGTCAGTTTTTTGATTTTGGATAACGGTTTAGATTATTTATCTTTTGGAGTTATATAGACTATGAATCAAATATGCAAATTTGTTTAGTGATGTTCTCTTTTAGATATTTTGATACTAAATAATACATTTCATTTTTCTTTTCTTTTTTTTAAGAATAAGAGGTTTTATTCTCTAAAACTTTGAGAAAGAAAAAAAAATTCTACGTTAATTAAAAATCTGAACCTTTATAAACCTCCCAATACAGTTACCTCAATATATTCATTGTAACACCCCGTACATTTTCGATCCTATTTGCCAACTTTGAATCATGTTTATCTTAGTTTCGAGAGCAATAAGTACGTATTTTGTATTATTATTGATGGAATATTTGATAGTGTGCTAGTAAATGTGATTAGACCCTTGTAGGAGGAGTTTGTGACTTTTTGGAGTATTTGTGGAGTGAAAAGTGAGGCTTGGAGGACTTCCAAGCAAAGGATCTTAAAGATAAGAGGCAAGCTAAAGATTTGGACTTGAAGGATCCAACCAAATCCGCAAAGAAAAGTCAAAATCAGAAATTTAGTGTGGGGCGTGCCGGGCCGCTTTTGGCCGAAATTTTTGTGGCATGGACAGCAAAGGGGCGCACCAGGCAGCGTCCCAGGCCGCTCATGCTCACCCTTTCAAGTGCAGAAATTTGGCTAAGTCTCAGGGGCGCCCAGGTGCGTACCGGAGTGCTTTTTGCCAAATTTCTTCTCCAACCACTAGTCTATAAATAGGACTCTGGGGTTATGGTATTATTTTTCCATCATAGTAGGACTACTCTTGGGCGAGTTTGGCATCCAGGTTGGGGTTAATTCCTCTTCATAATTATTTTATCAAATTATGTTAAATTAAGCCATGAGTGGCTAAAATCGCTTATTCTTAGGATTGAGGCTACGAACATGAATCTCGTGAGTTGAATATTGTCTTAACATTTATGAAATTATTTAAGCAAGAGATTGTTGGAGTATTACACATTGAATTTGGTGAGCTAAGTTAACATGTGTTAATGGGCTCAATTTAAGGCCCAAAATAGAGTAAAAGACATGGCCCAAAAGGGCAAATGACCCATTCTTCCATGTTGACCAAGTAAACATGGAATTTAATGCCAAGAATTGGCTAAGGATGACTTCAGGGGCCATATAAGGCACAAAATCAGATTTTTTATTCATTACAACTCTCATGCCTTTCTAGACATTTCTAAACACCTTTTTCATCTCACAAACCCTAAGGCAACCATTTCTTTTGGACAAGATCATCACTTTGCAAGCCTGGGTAAGTGTTTAATCTTATGGTTTAATATATTATATGCATGAGAGATTGTGTAGATCATGATGGTTATGTCTAAAAGTGTTGAGTAGTGCACTTTTGCTAAAAGATGTGTCATCTTTGTGATTTGAACTTGAAAGGAGACTTGAGGTTTTGATAAAAGTGAATGGTGTGGATGAAATATCAACACGTAAGATGTGGTTATGTCCTTAACTTATTTTTTTTCTACATGTATAACTTGTGGGATTGTTGTTATGGAACATATTGAGGTGACTTGATGGAATAATTGTGACGTGGTGTTAATAAGAAAGCGTAAAGGACAAACTTGGTGTGCAATACTATTGGTTTATGATGTCTTGGTCAATGTGTGGAATATTGTGATATTGTTGGTATGATAATGCCGTGAATTGTATTGTAAAGGGTGAAATGACGTTATAGGGCAATTGTGCAACTCATTGTCGTCTTATACACTTGTAAGGTAGTTAGTTGTTAACGTGAGCTCCGTTATGTACTTGTGTTATAGAGTAACACGTAAGGAAGAAGCTGGATTATTGTATTCACGTATAGGACTGTGTATTCATATTGGGAAGATAAGGTATGTAAGGTTACTCTTTCCGTATCCTTCTGCAGCATATATTGTTCACGTTGACATTGTATTTGTTCCATTCTGAAATGTTCAAAGGTATCTCATTTCAAGTTGTCATATCGTATTACTCACAGGACAAATTGCGATTCAAATGTTTCATATTCATTGACTAATGTTCCAAAATTCCAATAATGTATCAACCACCAACATATCACTCTTATAACAAACGAATTAAAGTAATGCATACTTGTTGAGAACGGGTGGTAACCCAAAGGGGCAAAAGCCTAGCTAGGGGCGATCCCGAATGAATCTTGAGTACGGGTGGCAACTCAAAGGGGCGTAAGCCTAGCTAGAGGAGATTCCGAAGGATTATTGGATACACGGGGCAGCTCAAAGGGGCATAAGCCTAGCTAGAGACGAACCTGCTTTATTGATTTATGGGTGGCAGCTCAAAGGGGCATAAGACTAGCTAGAGACGATCCCAATATTATTTACCATTGATCAATTGGTCCCGGGAATTGTATGATTGATATTGATATGAACGTAAAAAGAAAGTAATGAAGGCAATGTACATGTTTCCATATGTTTATTACGGTGGTTAATCTATATTGTCCACCTACTTGTACTTGATTTCATTAAAGTTCTTATATCTTATGCAGTTACTTATGGTCTTACATACTCAGTACATTCTTCGTACTGACGTCCCTTGGGGGACTTACCTTACTTGCTGCAGGCACAGGTGCTAGTAGACCTCCAGAGTAGGTTGCAGGTCATTTGCAGATCATTGGTGAGCTCCAGTTGGTTCGGGGCTTTCCGAGTCACATGTTTACATTGATTTTGGTACTATGTAAATGTTGTGTAAAGCAGGGACTTGTCCCGACTGTAGGTTGGTTATGTACATGTATCTGTTAGAGGCTTTGTATACGTATGTGGGAAGATGAATGTAAGAGATGTATGTCCACTTTGACTTGATGGCCCTAACGGCCAAGTTTCGTATATAGCATATGTTTACCCTGACTTCCGTCATTGGTATCTAGTTACATGAGATAGAATGATATCCATACAGAGACATGCATATGAATGAACATGAGTAAAGATTGGTTCTCTCGGGCCTCAACGGCTTCGGGTGCCAGTCCGCCCCGTTGGAATTCGGGGCGTGACATTCATACTCTATTATCTTTATGTTTTGTTGCAGATATACTGTTGAGAAAGAACCAAAAATATAGTTTCAACTCAGTCGTCGTCATTTATCATGAATGTCGGTGAAAAATTGAAGTAACTTAAAATTTTTAAGAACTCTAACATAATAATATTCATCATTTTTAAAAGCTTTAATTTTTAAAAAGTTTATAATTTAATATTTAAATATACTTTCTATGGAGCAATATTAATGTAACATTTCAAAATTTAATACTCATGATATGAAATACGAACACAATAAGCGTAGTAAGAGATTAATACTAAAGAAAGAGAAAGTAAAAGAAGTCAAAAATTAATTAAAACTAAAAAGAGTTAATTTGGGAGTAATAAAGATTATCAAGTAAAAGAAGAATCAAAGAGAGACAAAACATATTTTTTTTAAAAAAAGATAAAGGATAGAGCGGGTGAGAAAGGCCAAAAAGCTTTGCTGCTAGTGGGTTTCGAAACGCAGCCTCCAGGACGGAATACTCTGCCCATTGCCAGTGGCACTATTCACTCCTTGATCATTCAGGGTGCCAAGAGTAATATATATCCATATTATGTATATACACATATGTATATATACATAATTTTTTTCGAGGCTGCGGGTGCCGTGGCACCCCCAACCTTCAACATAGATCCGCCCCTGAGAATGATGAAGCTTCTTCACTAATCTATAGCTTTTCATTGGCTCATAATAGAGTTCGAAAATTTTAAGTGGGCTTTTGGCTAAATTTTTTTTGAGGACTTTACATAATTATACAACAATAAAAAAGATATTGCATATTTATAGCCAAATAACTGATATTTTAAAAATTGGCCAAAGAAAATTTGGTTACTAATTAATACTGATATCTTACAAAAAAGGTAACTTCCATCCTAGTAAATAAGTTAAGTCCCATCCTAGTAAATAACTCTTTTTTTCTCAACCAAAAAACACTAGGGACGGATATTGAAAATATTACTTCCCTTTTTTTAGTGTCTTTTTTTAATTTTATTTTTTATAATATATATTGGATTAGTTGTGCTTGTGTATTTATCTATTTTAGTGATGTACGTGATAAACTCAATATATATTAAATATATTGTGCTTATTTAAATATTATACATAATAATTTTGTTCAATTAATATTATAGTATATTATAAATATACAATTAGTATATTTGAAATAATAAATGTATGAAATATACACATGCATACATACTTGTAATATATTAAGAATTTTTGTTACAAAAAATTCACCACCCAACACAAAAAGAAATTTGAATTAAAAACATCACAAAATTATGGTGGAGAGAGAACGTTATGGAAGAGAGTGTATTGATGGAAATATAATTAATGAAGGGGGTTACTAATGTTTAAATGAGGTTTATTATTGTATTAAATATATTTTTTTCAAAATATAAAATGCTAAATTTGTTATAAAATGTGTTATATTTGTTACTTTTAAAAAGATATGTTATTCTTGTATATAATTCTTATTAATTGTTTTAGTGGGTAAAATTCTCTCTTTTTTTTAAGAGAGTTATGTTGGTCATGGATGGAGTTAAATTCTGAAAATCATGTTCGACTATTTTAATTTCAAAATTTAAAGAACACTAAAAAAGTATTTTTATTTTTTTCATTGTAAATCACTCACAAAAATTTAAAAATCACCAAATTTGTATTCATGCTCGAACACAACTCTCATTTTTCAAATATTATACCATTTTTAACTTTATTTTTTTTTAATTTTTTTTTTCAAATTTCACAATTTTCAGGGTCAAATAGGCCTAATTAGGCTAAATAACTTTGGAAAACTATACTTGTCCAGTTTTGTCATCCTAATCCTTGTACTACATAAGTTTTTATCTAAATAACTGGATTTATTTAAAACTAATATTTTAAACACCTCTAATCATGAATATCTCTAAATGACATTGATGTGGATAACATGTCACTACGCGCATCAAATAAAAATAGTCACAACATTTTTTATCATTACAAATATATGTTTTTTTTTTAAAATCTCAAATTCATCACCAAAATTAGCCTTTGAATTCCTCAAGCCACTTTCTTTCAAAGTTAGGCATCATGGCAAAAATCGATATCAACGACTTTTTGTTAGATTTGTCTTGAATTTTTTATTTTATTTGAATTTTATCATAATTGTGTTTATTTTAAATTTTCTTGGTGGAAAAGATTTTCTTGTCGAAAAAGATCTCTTTCATAATTGGTTAATCCTTTCTTGGAGGAGAAGTTTTGAACTTTTATAAATAGAAGATTTTACTTCTCATACGCAACACAATAACATCTCCAAATAGTTTTGTTTAGGAAGAATTTTTTCTCAATAAATTTTATATTTTTTTCAATATTAATTTTTATTAGGTCGTTTGATCAAATAATATTAATATATTATGATTGTTTTAGCATATTTTTCTTTGTCATCTAATTTATCGTCTCGATGATTTACAATTATTAACTTCCGCATAGCTCACTATCAATTTCGATCCCAACACTTGTTTGATTGAAAGATCCATTATCAAAATCAGAATTGGAGCAGGAGTTTCTCTTCCCTTTCTTTCTTAATTTTCTACTACTTAATAAGTGAGACTTAAAGGTACTATGAAGGGTACTTTTGAAATACTGAAACTATCTTACAGACATTTTGGTATTTTTATATTACATGGGCAACCATCTCATTATCCTCCTTTTTGCTATACGTGTTTTAAATTTTGAGACAACTGGCTTCAATTTGTTTTTCTTACCAATTTCGACTTGCACACGACCTTCATTTTTATCCTTAATTTTCACTATTCTCTTGCCTTCTTCCTTTTTCATTCTTAAGTATTTTTATATTTTGGTGGAATCTGCATGTTGCCGGTCAGTTCTTTCCATATTATTTTTATCCCTTTTTTTGGGATTTCTTCTTTGCTTGTGTTCTTGGCTGGTTGGCATATATGTGTATTTGAATAAAGAGGAAAACCCAGATTACTTTAAATCAAATTTTCAAAATTATGCACATTTACTTAATCTTTAGTGATATTCCTTAATATTAGTATGCTATAGGATGTAGTAGTAGATTGAATTTTGCTGAGAAGGGAGAAAGTTGTTCTCCTAAATAAAGAACTCTTTATTTACCAAGAAAAAAGAGCTCTTAATAGAATATCCACGGTAAAATGATTTTTCTTGAGGGTTATCTAAAGGTATTGCATCCTTTAAGAGTGTCATGGTTCTTGATATTTTCCTCTTGAGGAGTACCATGTGAAGATAACATTTCAACTTCAAGTAAAACAAGAAATGTTACCTTAATAATCACTAGTGACATTGTCAAGAAGCTATAAGATATATGCGTAATGGTCATCTCGAAGATGAAGCGATGCAACTGCTCTTTATGTTGTTCGAACTCTTCAAAGTGTCGAGCAATGCGTCTGTGTCAGATTCTTTATTTTTGGAGAATTCATAGGGCCTGCTCTAGGCCTTCATATGATACAATAAGTTCATGGTTCTGATAAAATGTTTGACTCGGATTATTGACACTACTTCATAAAAAATTTAGAAAGAGAGAGAAACTAATCAATCAAAGGCGATGATCTTAAAAAAATAGTTATTATCCTTTTTGCAGGATAATGAGTTACTGGTAAATCTTATGGCTAAGAAATAGAATTGATACAAGATGTTGGAATAATGTTCTCATACTCCATATGAAAGATCAAATTTAATTCTCCACATGTATTTGGAGTGAAGGTGTTTTATACTTCCATATGAAGAGCAAAAGCCATCAAAAGTTTACACTCCTTCAGATTTTTACATTTCAACTTTAAATCTCATTAAATTTAGACTTTGTACATGGGACAAACACATTATTGTAAAACTTTGTTGGTATACAAATATTATATATGATTTTAAAAGTTATTGTGAGTTGGAGAGAAATGAGTTCACGAAGCATCAACTTTATACATTAAATGTTGAAAACTGTTATAATAGAAAAAAAATTAGGACCGGAAGAAAGCGAATTCAAAATTCAAAGAGCTTTTTTCTTTTTTTTTTTTTTATTTCCTAAGTTCATTGTACATCTACATAGAAGACCTTCTTTCATTTTTTCTGTAACAATGAAATTTATAACATTCAAAAATATATAGATCCATTGTCACATTCAATAATTTATGATGCGTGTAGTAGAAATGATCCTTGGGACGACATAATTCATTAAAGGTCCCAATTATGATTAACTATGTTGCTACATGAGTTGATAGTGTAACAATTGAATTCTAAATAAATCAAGAAATACATTGATTTTAATCTATAAAGAAACATTCATGAGTGAAAACATTTGTTGTAAAAGGACAAGTTGACTAGAATAAGCGAGTTTACTAGATTTTACACTGTAGAAGATTAGTCTTTTTTAATTTTTTTTATCAGTTTCTTAGTTGTCAATATTTTGATATGCCATTTATATTTTTCAGATAACAGCTGCACTCAATGTGATGTTCCAATTACAATTGAAAATACAAAAAATGAAGAAAATAAAATAATCTTCTTCTTGGCTGAGACGCGGAGATCTCACTCTCTTTAAGGAGATTCAAACACACTGCAACAAATATTTTTCACCAGTCCAGCAGTAATCTTCTTGACTTGTCCCTTCCAGAATACAACAGCCTTCTCACAAAGTACAACTCAACAAACTCTGGACGAGAGTTGAGTTCAAAGCTCCACACAAAAAAACACCTCCCTTCAGCTAATAAACTCTCTTTTTTACTAACTTTTATGCACTATAAATATTTTTTGTACATAGAAAAATATGCAAGACCACCACTATTTGTAGGTGAGGCTAGTCTTCCTTGCAATGAATAGCAAGAAGTAGTGGGAAGATAAATGTGATATAAGTTACAAGAGTTACAAGGATTACAATATTCAAGAGAAATAATGGATGAATAAATAGTGGGTGGTTACATGAATCTCAAGAAAAATGGTGGCCAAGTAAAACCACCACTAACCAAAGAATCAAGAGCATGTAATGGAACAATTGTAACATCATGACTTTCTGCCTTAAAGGCAGTAACCCATTAGAGTAAAAGGCATTATATTCCACTTATGAATATGGAGAAGTAATAGCATACATTATATTGAAAAAATGCAATGGAAAGAGTAAAGATATAGTAAATAGCAAAGAGTTGGTTGTTGTACACTATCTCAAGCCATTAATAATATTATAAAATTAATGTTAAAAATGCTCAAAAATCCATCAATCCCCCACTCATTTTAATATTAATAAGAGAGTCTACTAGCCGAAGGAAGACTACTATGCATAATGAAAGTGTGCTCTGCATTGAACCTCTACTTAGTAAAACAATAATTTTTACTCCAGATTCATAGTGGTTTCATACTTGAACTATGACTGCTTAAATATTACTGCTTACACATAGTAATCAAGGTGTTAACATGAGCTTTATAGCAACATATTACGGCCTTGTGCTATCCTAATTTCATGAGTGTGTGATGACCCTCCAGGTAATTTCCTTGATTTCTGCATGCTTCCAATGTTTTGAGCCTTCCCATAGTCACTACAGGTCATTTATAACTTATCGAAACTGTCGGTTTGGTTATCGTACAGTTCGTTTGGGTTTTAGACTTATTTCCCTGTTTTGGAGCTTTCTCTGTTAGAGATTTGGACTCGGACCAAAAATCCTAGTAAACGATCTCAGATGAGAATTTTGACAAATCCATCAGCTCCAAAACGTTGATTTTAGGCTAGGGGGACCCTTGATCCGGGTCTCGAGGCTTTTAGACTCATTTTGGGCTATTGGGTAGATTTGGTGAAAAATAAAACTATAGGTGTGGGCCTCATATTTAATCAAAACGACCTCAGATGGAAATTTTGATGGTTCCATTGAGTTCGGAATGTTGAATGGTATGGTAGCATAGTTCGTTTGTGAGCACGAGATTCTGAACGAATCTCGACCCCTAATCGAAGTCCGTGAGGACTTAGTGAAAGTGCTGGTGTTCAGCATCTGGTGCCAGGCACCCTTCTTCTTTGCGTTTACCAGGAGTTGACCAGATTCAAGAGCCTCCCATCGCGTTCGCGATGAGGGGTCTACCTGACCCAACCTTTTCCTCTTCTTCGCGATCGCGGTCCTCATAGCTTCGTTCGCGATGGTCTGTCCTCTCTGTCTTCGCATTCACGACCCTTTGGCCATTTTTGCGAAGGGTAAATAATCCTAGTCATCGCGTTCGCGGCCTTGGCCTCCGCGTTTGCGAAGGCTAAATCCCTAACAGTATATATTTCCCTCTTCCGCGATTTTCTCTCATTTTCCAAGTCCCAAATCGTCATTAATGGCATTGTGAGCACAAGAACTCGTGGGAAATCATAAGTGGAAGTTGGGATGTGTGAGGGATAATGAAATGATCATTTCCCATTAATTCATTTGTAAGTTTTCGTCCCAAAATCCGTTTAATTCTTGATTTTAAGTTTAGATTCCCCGGGCTTTGGGGAATGATTTGAGACCCGATTTGTGCTCAACTTTTGAACACACATTCCTTGTCCTTCGAGGGACCTCATGACTAATTCAATTTTGGGATTTCGTTAGCGGGCCCCATGGGCCCATTATTGACCTTATTTTGGGCCTAGAGTTTTATATTGTAATATGGGTGTCGTTTTACTCGTTTTGATGTGAAGGTTACTATTTTGATAATGTGACATTGATTCGGGATGACAGAGCAAGGATGGACAAATTATGGACGATTCAAGTGTTGTAGTTCGGCATCGATGTAGGCTTTGGTCTACTTTTCTCTATGAGATTGTATATTGCATAGATTGCTGCTAGGTAGGGATTATAGGATGGGATTATGGTTAGTGTACTATGACTTAGCCTTACTTCTATCGAGGGAGATTCTGACACTTTTTACATGATTATGGTGATTTAGTCCCGAGCATGATCTCGGGCAATGGATTTACGAATTTACATCCTTTTAGTCGTGGTTTAAGTCTGTGCACTGATTATATATATATATATATATCCGATACTGGACGGAGTAGATGGATTATAATGATTATTGGAAGTCTTGGATCGGGACCACGCAGTGTATACAGATTTTCTGAATCCCCTAGGGGGGCCCTTTGTTCGAGAGTCGTCATGCTAGAGAAGGATGGTTGCCATAGGTCCTGCCTTTGCTAGCTAGGTGAGCTGAAGGAGGTGTATACATTTGGTATGGTATGGTACTTGGTACATTATGGCACTCAGATCATATATGGTTTACTATTGGTTTTCGTGCATTCATTCATGTGCATTGCCTATCACCAGTATAGTTGTTTAATGCCTGTATCTATCGGTCTTATGGGGGCTATATAGGTACAGGTTATGGTTGCTGTTTGTTGGGTGTTTCCATGGACCTTCCAGGCTTATGGGGGTCCGATTAGGTACTTGTTTTCCCAGACTGGCTAGTTACTTTATTATTGGTTATTATGATTAGTTCGTGGCAGGTTGGTTGTGGACTGGTACCTCAGATTGGAAGTACATTTCTGATTCCTTTATCCTTCTAGGTGAGTTATATTATGGTTGGTTTACCCCAAGATTTGTCACCCTTTGGGTATAAGCTTGATGATGCTAGTGTTAGCTCCTTTACTTAGCTATGGACCTTAAGATGTTAGGTTGACTTCCTCAGGTAGTTACCTTTGAGTTACCCCTATATGTATACATATATGTATGGTATTACCATATATCCCTTCTTCCTTGGTCTATCCATATTGTATATGTATCCTTGGCCTTGTATACTACTATATATACTTCCTTCCTTTTCAGTTGTATATTGGCTAGAGATATATGGTATTGCACTTTAGTTCCTGAGTATTGTCAGGATAGGATAGTTATCCTTATTGCTCCATTAGCATTGTTATGCCTAGTTTGTTGATAGTTTCCTGTAGTCACTTTCATGCCTTACATGTTATTTATGCTTGCATTATTTCTGGAGCTCAGTTGGTCTATGCCTACTGAGTACCACATGTTTGGTACTCATACTACACTTCTACAACTTGCAGGTTATAGCACGAGTTATCGTCATTAACGTGTGTATCGTGCGGAGCAGCTATGGATTAGAGATTTGGGGTGAGCTCCTGGCATTTTTAAGTATCCTTACTCTCCCTCATATTATTAGACTGTTCTTTATGTTGTATCAGAGATGACTTATATATATATATAATTTTCTGTATTTCACTTGAACTCCTGTTATATTAGTAGCTCTTGTACTGGCTCCGCTAGGTTTTGAGATTATATTAGTCTTTTTATCTTATTTATTTCGCCATGTTCTTTATTTCTCTTGGTAGCCCGCTACTAGCTGTTTCAGACTACGGGTTGGCTTACCTACTGATGGGTTATAGTAGGTGTCATCATGACCTGAGAAATTGGGTCCTGATAAATTGGTATCAGAGCCTAGGTTTACCAGTGTTATTGGTATAATAGCTAAGTGTTTAGTAGAGTCCTGTGGATCGGTGCTGAGACGTCTGTATCCTATCTTTTGGAGGCTACAGGGCATTCTTAGAAAATTCTATTCTTAACTCCTTGTCGTGTGTCCGTACTTTTATGATCCTCTAAGTACTTCTTTAGACTCCACTCTCTCTTAGATGGATCGTATGAGGTTGTCGATAGATGCGGAATGAACTTCTATGCGTATTACCAGAGTTTCAGCTCAGCGTCGAGCAAGAGCTAGAGATTGATATCGAGGATCATCAACGTCAGCCAGAGGGTCTAGGGTCATCCCAGGTCTCGACAGAGTTTGTGATCTCCTCAGCTTTTCAGGATTCAGCATTACAAGTTTTGAGTCTATTTCTGGATACCTCCCAGCTAGAGGTAATGTCAGGTGTATCAAGTAGTTCTCAGACCAGAGTTGGATTTGTTGGTGTTCAGCAGGGTTCTCTGTCTATTTCAAAGTATGAGATTGGGTTTCTCGAGTGGGCCAGATATACTCCTATGTTATTTCCTACAGAGTAGGAGATGGTGTACGAATTTATTAGAGGGTCGGCTTCACCACTCCATTTGGCGTTGGAGCCTTTGATAGCAGCTGGGTCTTCTTTCTCTGAGGTTTTTGATCATGCGAAGGCTACCAAGAGGGCTTGTTTTGAGGCATACAAAGGTGGCAGTAAGAGGCCATATCAGTAGTTCAGTGTTAGGGGTATTTCGTCTGGAGGTCAAATTCTTCCCAGTATAGGTCAACATCATTTGCAGCCTATTAGGCCCATACAGGTAGCACCTTAGCTTATGGGTAGCTCTCAGGTTGATTGTGGTAGTATTAGTGGACAGAGTTCTGGTCAGACATCACGTAGTATTCGGTCTAGGTCTTCAGGCTATGGAGGTCATTCTGGGTCAGCACATTCAGTGCATCAGAGAGCCCCAGGGGTATGTTTTGAGTGTGGTTAATTTGGTCATTGGTCTAAAGAGTGCCCCATGCGTGAGTTGGTCAGCCAGTTGGGGACAACTCATGTTTCTCACCAGTTTAGAGCTTCATGGGTATGTTATGAGTGCAGAGAGACTGGTCACTGGTCTAGGGAGTGTCCCCAATGTGGGATTATTAGTCATTCGATTCATCTAGATCAGTCCCACAGTATTGTGGCACCTTCAGTTAGAGGTAGTGCACCCAGTGCCTAAGTTGGCCATTCAGACGTTCAGTTCGAGTTCGAACATGCTCAAATTTGTACTCCTTCGGGCACAGCAGATTTATGATTTTGGATTTCCTCCGTGATAGGTGCGCCTTTGATCTTCTGCCTTTAGTTTCTATTTGAGTTTTGTTGGGGTTTTCATACCCATCGGTGGTTATATGCCTTAACACTTCTATATTAACTGTTGTATGCCTTAATGTTTTCATAGCGATTAATGTATGCCTTTGTGTAGGTTTATGCATATAAGACTACCCCCGTATATGATTCTGTAGTAGTGGATCAATGTGGTATTGTCCTAGGGGTGTAGCATTTACGTTAAAGTCCTATTTTTCCTTGGCATATTGGCCTTGTTATGGCTATAGAGTGGATCTGTATTGTGTTTTCCTTGGGGTATGACAGTTGGGTTAAAGTCTCATTTTCCTTAGCATTTTGGCCTTGGTGTGACCTTAGAGTGGTACTACCTGCATCTTATGCTATTGATATTATGGTCATTAGTTTGACATTGACTGATTTTCATTTGATAGGCAGCTAGACTAGCGTTATCTTGTTAGTGTACTTCTTTCCTTGCGATTCTTATTTCATTGGCTTAGATGGCTACCTCGGTTGGTTTTCCTTCCCTTTCTATTAGCAAGGTTGGCTATTGATCGGATTGTGAGAGTAAAGGTAAGTTTGACCTTCCAGGACTTTATTATGATTTTAGCATTGGTAACCTTCTTCCATAGCCCGTTTCTTTTGGTGATGCATTGGAGATTTGTCCTTCTATTTTGGACGATTCACCACCCGGTAGCAACCTTAATCTTGGTGTTGATGTTCAGTTAGAGTTGGCAATTTGATTCTATTACCCGTTTCTGACAATGGAAAGTTTAAGGCTTACTTTCCGATTTGCTAGGTTCGTCTCCTGGTGATCGGTTTGATCTTGTTATTGGTGTGGAGTTGGATACTCTGTTCTTCCAGTGCTATGATTTATGGTTCACCCGAGTTAAAGTTGATATAATTGGGAGAATTCAGAAAATTCTCATTTTGGCACTTATTCGACTTACTGTGTCTTTGTGGAGTGCATTTTCTTGGTAATATGCACCTATGGATATTCATTGCCATGGATTGAGTATTAGTTTGACCAAATTCATGCTGAAGTTGTATTCTTCTGAGTTAGAAAAATGGGTGATTTCAGATGTTCCCATTTTGACTTTTGTTCGACCTAATATGGCTTCGTGGGATGCTTCTACTCAGTGGTGTATTCTTGGTTATCAGTTGTTAGTTACCAAATCGGGCGTCTTTGGGAGTGAGTATTTGTTGCCGTAGATTGGCTATTGGATTGGCCAGATAATGGTTGAGTCGTACATTCCAGTTTGCTCGAGTCGTGGCTATCACTAGTACTACTTACAACCTTGGCAAGTTCTTGGTTATGCCTTGTTGCATTATGCCCTCCCACAGTTGTGGAGTTGATTGCTTGCATCTTTAGCCAGTGGTTTCCATCCGTTATGATTATGTTCTTCGGCGATATTTTAGTTCGGCCCTTGCAGAGATTGTTGGGTATATGCTTAGTTGTGGTACATGCCTGATTTCTGATAAGTAAGGTTGATTTGGGGTATTTAACCTTTATAAGGACTTGTTGGCTCTAGTTGTGGTTCTTGACTTTCTTGGTATGGCGGCTTGAAAGTTATAATGGGTTTTGGAGTTTGGATGCTTACTCGTCAACAGTATCGATTTGGAGAGTTGAGAGGGAGTAGTTCAGCTTCAGTGTTGGGATTTTAGCTTGGGATTGCATGGCTTGGTTGCATCCCCCCCATTTCGAGGTTTTTGTAACACCCCAAAATTTTAGAACTTCAAGAACCCATATATTTATATGAATTTAGGTTAAAAAAAAAATAATTTCCACAGAACCGACCCACGTGACATGGATTGACCTACGTAACGTAGGTAGGTTTCCATGAAACTGTGGATCCAAATCATGGATCAGATCCTGCAAATTGAAAAATTTTCTAATTTTCACGGACCTTGGATTGACCTACGGCCCGAAGGATGGTTCCATAGATCCGATTTCGAGAAATTTTTTGGGGTCATCCTTGGGGCATTTTGGTCGTTTTCCCATTATGAGATCTAGTCTTTCACACTTAAAACACCTCCCAAACCCTAGAAACGTATTTCTTTCCCCAAAAATATACTCCATCTCCTCTCCAAACACAAAGGGAAAAATTAACTAGAGTTCAAGCTTCAAGGTCCAAAGATTCAAGCTTTCTTCAAATTCTTTCCATCAAAAGGCATGTTTGAACGCTCCCTATTTCAATTACTACTTTAAATAATGAATATTATTTATTATGTATATTTTGATTGTGATTTGAAACTAGGGTTGGAGATTTTGTTACTTAAAGCTTGCAGTGAGTTTCCCCTTTTCTTTATGAATGATGAGTAAATCTCTAATTGGGATTTTTGAGACTGGATTGACTATTTAAAAACAATGAACCATTATGTCTTGAAATTCAAATGTTAAATTGATAAATGTTAATCCATGATTTCTAGTCGCTTGAAAGCTTTGAAATTTCATAAGGAATATAAATGTTTTTCCCCGTCCTTTACATTATTGATGATTATGTTTATGATTTTAAAGGCGGGGTTTTTGAGTCAAAAGAATGTTTAATGATAGTGATTTGGCAGGATAAGAGTGACTTGCAAGTTCTTGGTATGACATACCAACATGTTAATGCCTTAATGAAAGACTCCATAATTGAATGTAATGAAAATATTTTAATTGGGCTTAAAAAAAGTATATAGTTTATCTAGAAGGTGTAGTCCCTGTGACCAACACTGGAAACCGCATTTGCCGACGTTGGGAGGTCTTGTCCTGAAATATGGATGACCACTGTATACTTTCCTTGAGCAGTTTTATGCAACTATGATTATGTTATGATTTGGCCAACTATGTTATCTCAGTCCATGCGGCTAACATGGATTGAGACCCCACCAGTTGGGGAGTACTGGACCCATATTGCCCACTACTTAATGTCGGTGTAACTACATTGTTCAGAAGTAAATAATTTCAAATGATTGCTTTATTTTGTATTTTAAATGTTCGTTATTTCGTACCTCATTTATGACTGGCTTATATTGTGAAACTTTTTGAATTTTAATTATTATTATATTATATAAATTATTTTGGATTTCCTTTCCTCGTGTTGCATGCCAGTACTCATCGTACAGACCGTCCCCAGATGCTACATCTTTTCATGATGTAGGTTCCGAAGCACTTACTCGAGATTCTGCCCCGTATTAGGATACATTCAGAGTTGCAGCTAGCCCGTGGTGAGCCATCCATCTTTCGGAAGACATATGTCTTAGATTTTTTTTCAGTTGAATTCAGACTATTTGGGTTTTCTGGTAGTTTCGGGGCCATGTCCCGGCTAGAATTTCTATTCATAATGTTAGAGGCTTCGTAGACCAAGTTGGTTATTGTTTTGAGGTTACATTTCAAGATTTTAGACTTTTGTTATCTTTTAGTTGAATCTCTTATTTTATGGGTTTATTTTCCGCATTTTATTATGACTATGCTGATGATGTAATGCTAAGGGGTCTTCTTGGACCATCACTGGTTCGAAAAGCCCGTCACAGTTAGGGCCTCGATTCGGGTTGTGAATTTCAAGACATATTGGTTCATTATTTTTAAATAGCCAATTCAGTCTCAAAACCCCAACTAAAGATTTAATCATCATCATAAAGAAAAAGGGGAAATTCATAGCAAGCTTTAAGTAACAAAATCCCCAACCCTAGTTTCAAATCACAATCAAAATATACATGTTAAATAATATTCATTATTTAAAGTAGTAATTGAAATAGGGAGCGTTCAAACATGCCTTTTGATGGAAAGAATTTGAAAAAAGCTTGAGTCTTTAGACCTTGAAGCTCGAACCCTAGTTGATTTTTCCCTTTGTATTTAGAGAGGAGATGGAGTATATTTTTGGGGAAAGAAATACGTTTATAGGGTTTGGGAGGTGTTTAAGTGTGAAAGATCGGATCTCATAATGGGAAAATGAACAAAAAGCCCCTAGGATGACCCAAAAAAATTTCTCGGAATCGGGTCTATGGATCCATCCTACGGGCCGTAGGTCAATCAACAGTCCATATAAATAATGACGCCAAATCTTAAGTGTAAAAACCACAGCCGCCAACTCAAGATCATGAGTAGGATAATTCTTCTCATGCACTTTAAGTTGCCTAGAAGCATAATCCACAACCTTCCCATGCTGCATAAGTACACAACCAAGTCTCACCCGGGAAGCATCACAATACACCACAAATCCTTTTGTACCATCGGGAAGTGTCAAAATAGGGGCTGAGGTTAAACAACCCTTTAACTTCTCAAAACTACCCTCACAAGTATCAGACCACAAAAACTTCACCTTTTTCTGAGTCAACTTCGTTAGTGGAGCAGCTAAAGAGGGAAAACTCTCAATGAACCTTCTATAATACCCTGCCAGACCCAAGAAACTCCTAATATCGGTCAGAGTTGTTGGTCTAGGCCAATTCTTAACCGCCTCAATCTTTTGGGGATCAACTTTAGTTCCTTCACTAGAAATAACATGACCAAGGAACATCACGACATTAAACCAGAATTCACATTTAGAAAATTTGGCATACAACTCTTGGTCCTTAAGGGTCTGAAGTACAATACAGAGGTGATTGGCATACTCCTCCTCACTCCAGGAGTATACCAGAATATCATCAATGAAGACTATGACGAATAGGTCCAAAAACTGTCTAAACACCCTATTCATAAAATCCATAAAGGCTGCAGGTTCATTGGTCAAACCAAAGTACATAACTAGAAACTCATAATGGCCATTAGGAATACCTCGTCCTTAGCTATCGGGCTCTTTCTATCCATTGACTTTTGTGGATGAAAGTCCTTTTAGTGGTGGATGCTGTAATGACCCTCCAGGTTATTTCCATAATTTTCGAGCGCTTTCGATGTTTAGAGCCTTCCTATAGTGGCTACAGGTCATTTATGACTTATCGGAACTGTCGGTTTGATTATCGGACTGTTCGTTTGGGTTTTAGACTCATTTTTCTATTTTGGAGCTTTCGCTATTAAGGATTTTGTCTCAGACCAAAACTCCTAGTAAACGATCTCAGATGAGAATTTCAACAGCGCCATTAGCTCCAAAACATTGATTTTAGGCTAGGGGGACCCTTGGTCCGGGTCTCGAGGCTTCCAAACTCATTTTGGGCTATTGGGTAGATTTGGTGAAAAAGAGAACTATAAGTATGGGCCCAACATTTAATCTAAACGACCTCGGATGGAAATTTTGATGGTTCTATTGAGTCTGAAATGTCAAATTTGGTAGGTAGCATAGTTCATTTGCGCGCATGGGATTCCGAACGAATCCCGAACCCCTAATCAAAGTCCGTGAGGACTTAGTGAAAATGCTGGTGTTCAGCATCTGGTGCCAGGCACCCTTCTTCTTCACGTTAGTGGGGAGTTGACCCCGTTTGTGAATGGTTAAGTCATTGACCTTCGTATTCGCGAGCCTCCCATCGCGTTCGCAATGAGGGGTCTACCCAACCCAACCTTTTCCCCTTCTTCACGATCGCGGTCCTCACCGCTGCGTTCGCGATGGTCTGTCCCCTTCGTCTTCATGTTCACGATCTTTTGGCTGCGTTCGTGAAGGGTAAATAATCCCGATCCTCGCGTTCGCGAATGCCAAATTCCTAGCAGTATATATTTTCCTCTTCCGCAATTTTATCTCATTTTCCAAGTCCCAAATCGCCATTAATGGTATTGTGAGCACAAGAACTTGTGGGAAATCATAAGTGGGAGTTGGGGATGTGTGAGGGATGATAAAGTGATCATTTCCCGTTAATTCCTTTGTAAGTTTTCATCCCAAAATCCATTTAATTCTTGATTTTAGGTTTAGATTTCCCTTTGGGGACTAATTTGAGCCTCGATTTGTGCCCCATTTGTGCTCAAATTTTGAGCACACATTCCTTGTCCTTCAACGTACCTCGTGATGGATTCAATTTTGAGATTTCATTAGCGGGCCTTATGGGCCCATTATTGACCCTATTTTGGACCCGGAGTTTTATAGTGCAATATGAGTATCGTTTTACTCGTGTTGATACGTAGGTTACTATTTTTATAGTCTGACGTTGATTCAAGATCGTGGAGCAAGGATAGATGAATTATGGATGATTCAAGTGTTGCGGTTCGGCATCAAGGTAGGCTTCGGTCTACTTTTCTTTATGAGATTGTGTATTGTATAGATTGCATGCTAGGTAGGATTATAGGATGGGATTATGGCTAGTATAGTATGACTTAGCCTTTTTATGGAATTTGGGTAAGAAATGTGACCCGAACTCTGGTATAAAATACTTGTATAGCCATAGAGTCCTATTACCCTTGAATATATGCATGTTAACCATAGTTGATGATTAAGGATCCTTGGTATGAGATTTATCATTTGACTTATGATACTAGTTGGACTCTAGGTGAGTTTCTACCCTTAGAAAGGACATGTTTATTGTTTATGGATGCTTACGCGCTTATGGTTGTGTGGTTTGGATACTGGTGATGGCATGCATACTGTTTGACGCATTCATGCTCACTTAGTGGTACGATTCCAACCAGATTCTTGATTTTACCACTGTTTTCCTAAAAAGGTATTTATTTCCACCTTACACTTTTAAAATGGTTTCAAGGGGGATCGTACTACCTTAATTGATGACTCGTGAGCTTTTGGAACTAAAATGATGTTTTAGAACTTCGACCGAGTCTGATTTCGATCCTTTGATTAACCACTTATTTTACCACTACTATTTACTTCAGTCGAGAGAGATTCTGACCCTTTGTATATTATTATGGTGATTTAGTCCCAAGCATGATCCCAGGCAATGAATTTACAAATTTACATCCTTTTAGTTGCGGTTCAAGTTCGTGCACTGATTATATATATATATCTCACCGATACTGGATGGAGTAGATAGGTTATGATGATTATTTAAAGTCCTAGATCTGGACCAGGCAGGGTATACGGATTTTTTGAATCCCCTAGGAGTCCCGTTCATCCAATAGCCATCGTGCCGGAGAAGGATGGTCGCCATAGGTCCCGCCTTTGCGAGCTAGGTGAGCTGGAGAAGGTGTATACACTTAGTACGGTATGGTACTTGGAACATTATGGCACTCAGATCAGATATGGTTTACTATTGGTTTTCGTGCATTCATTCATGTATATTTCCTATCACCAGTATAGTTGTTTGGTGCCTGTATCTATCGGTCTTATGGGGGGCTGTATAGGTACAGGTTATGATTGCTGTTTGTTGAGTGTTTTCGGGACCTTCCGGGCTTATGGGGGTCCGATTAGGTACTTGTTTGCCCAGACTAGCTGGTTACTTTATTATTGGTTATTAAGGTTAGTTCATGGCAGGTTGGTTGTGGACTGGTACCTGAGGTTGGAGGTACGTTTCTGATTCCTTTATCCTTCTCGGTGAGTTATATTATGGTTGGTTTACCCCAGGATTTGTCACCCTTTAGGTATAGGCTTGATGATGCTAGTGTTCGCTCCTTTACTTGGCTATGGACCTTGAGATGTTAGGTTGACTTCCTCAGGTAGTTACCTTTAAGTTAGCCCTATATGTATACATATATGTATGGTATTACCGTATATCCCTTATTCCTTAGTCTATCCATGTTGTATATGTATCCTTGGCCTTGTATACTACTATATATACTTCCTTCCTTTTCAGTTGTATATTGGCTAGAGATATATGGTATTGCACTTTAGTTCATGAGTATTGTCAGGATAGGATAGTTATCCTTATTTCTCCATTAGCATTTTTATGCCTAGTTCCTTGGATAGTTGCCTATAGTCACTTTCATGCCTTACATGTTATTTATGCTTGCATTATTTCTGGAGCTTAGTTGGCAGATGCCTACTGAGTACCATGTGTTTGGTACTCATACTACACTTCTGCAGCCTGCAGGTTTTAGTACGAGTTATCGCCGTTAAAGTGTGTACTTAGTTATGGATTGGAGATTCGGGGTGAGCTCCTGGCATTTTGAAGTATCCCTACTCTCCCTCAAATTATTAGACTGTTCTTTATGTTGTATCAGAGACGGCTTGTATATATACAATTTCCTGTATTTTACTTGAACTCCTATTGTATTAGTAGCTCTTGTATTGGCTCCACAAGGTTTTGGAATTATATTAGTTTTTTTAATTTTATTTATTCGGTTGTGTTCTTTATTTCTCTTGGTAGCCCGCTGCTAGCTGTTCAGGACTATGGGTTGGCTTACCTACTGGTGGGTTATAGTAGGTGTCATCATGACCTGAGAAATTGGGTCGTAATAGAATGTATTTGAGAATGAGCCTAATTCTCATAGGAAGCGGCCTACTCCCACGCTCATATAGGTGAAATCTGTTGAGAGTGCTCCAGTAGTTTTATTTCCCCACTCATACGAGCTACAAATTTTCCTTAAGAGTTATTTAAACTCAACCTCACAAAATATTATTGGAAAATGCACTCACATCATTGGGCGGGATAAAAAAAAATAGTGCATAGTTTTACAACGAGTCATCATGTGATTTATTTTTCCCATTGAACCTGGGTATAGGATCTCTAGTCACCAGGTTGGGTTTCCTCACATATGACTCAAGAATTTATAGGCTTCAATCCCACCCCCCTCGATATGTTCCAGACCTTTTCTCTTGCTAAGGCCTTAGTCAATGGATCTGCAAGATTATTACAAGATTTGACATAATCAATATTAATGGTGCCATTTGTCAAATATAATCTCACATTTGTCACGACCCAATTTCAGAGTCGTGTAGGCACCTACCCTGTCCTACCAGTAGGTAAGCCAAGCCTTTGCCCGAAATTACAAGTAACGGGCGCCATGACGGAAGGATACCAAAGTACTACAATCCATGCCCATAATACACGCACAAAAATATAGGGCTATATAAAAGAGAGAGAAGAAGCAAAATGAATCCCACGGCCTAAGAAAGCCGATACAAGAGCCACTTGCAAAGGAATAAGAGTACTAAAAGTATCAATACACATGTTGTCTCAAAAAGAAAGACTGTCCAAAAGTAAGGAAAGGAGAAGGGATCAGCTCCGGCTCGAAAAGCTCACCCTATCTCCGAGACCTGCGAATAGTTGGCTAGAATATCAACGGCAGCGGCTAGTACTCGGATCTGCACCAGAAAAGATGCAGAAGTGTAGTATGAGTACCAAAACAACGGGTACTCAGTAGGCATTATCGGCAAGATAAAATGCGGGAATGTAAAGTATATCAAGGAAAAGGGCAAACCTGAAAACAAACTCTGATATATGTAAATAGTTAAGGAAACATGAATTACCAAAGTTAAAGTGACTAGATACAACCCAACTAGGCCCCCATAAGCCTAGAGAGTACAAACAAGAGAAAGCTAAACCAATCGGACCCCCATAAGCCCGATGGAAGAAATCAAGACATGAACCATTACCACACTTATGAATCCCATTTCGAACCACAACTCCCCGGACTCGAACCGGTCTTCAAATATCATAAACCTAATAGAAATTTTAAGTATCATATTTCGGACTCGAATCGGTATTGAAGTATCATATTTCGGACTCAAACCGGTATTTTAGTATGATATTTCGGACTCGAATCGGTATTTAAGTATCATATTCCGGACTCGAACCGGTATGTACATATATATATATATCTATATATATATCTATATCTATATCTATATCTATATATATATCTATATCTATATCTATATCTATATATATATCATAAATCCCATAATTCCGAACTAGGTATATGCCATGTAGTCTAAGGTTCAAGATTAAAGATAATACTGTGGAAGAGGGACTCCTAGGTCTACAAGGAACTAGGTGCGATATCCCAACCCAAGGCATCAATTTACTTAAGGGAAGGGTAATTGGATTGATTCTACTTCCGAACGGCCCTCAAATCGGCCAAATAATCCAACTTTTGCTAACTAAGTAACCAACAATAAATTCCAACCCCAACCCCAGCACAATATACTACTAATACCATGATTAAACTCAATCTTTAAGTAGGGTAAACCTAGCCTACCTGGACGCCAAAGAAAGCTCGATAAAGTCTGCTAAAGTGGAGCCTTTCCTTTCTGAGAAGCCTACGCACGATGCCACTCTATCAAAATAACAATCTACTTATCAATACGAGAACAACAATACCCATATTGCATAAAAATACAACGGGTACAAAATCAAATCGAAAATCTCATACGGGGCCCGCTTATGGAATCGCAAGTTTGAAATCGTCAAAACGTCCCTCCAAGCTCAAGGATCATTTACCCTCTAAAATGGGTGAATTCCGAGCATCATAGCACCCAAAATCAAACCACAAAGCTAACTAGGGTTTTAGGCTTAAACGGAAAATTTACCAAGAACTTAGACGAAACTTACCAAGATTTAGACGAGGAAAAAGATGTTAATGAACTCTCTAAGCTCCCTTGAACACCCAAGAATTTGACAGGGATTTAAATGCAGCTGCAGGTGCCGCTTAAGCGGCCACTTGACCGCTTAAGTGGTCAGTGCTAAAGCGGACAAGCCTCCGCTTAAGCGGCCACTTGACCGCTTAAGTGGTCACTGCTAAAGCGGACAAGCCTCCGCTTAAGCGGAACAACAGGTCCAAGGCTCCAACCGCTAAAGCGCTGCCCAAGCCGCTAAAGCGGCTTCCGCTTAAGCGGTTGCACCAGCTGAAAAGCGTTAATTTCAAAATAGGGAAAAGGCTCGAAAACCCAAACGAACTACCCAGTAACTGAACTGTCAGCTCCAGCAAGTCATAAATGACTTGGGGCAGCTATGGGAAAGCTATAAATACCGAAATAATGTGGAAATGCATAAAATGACCTGGAGGGTCATTACAATAGCCACTACTAAAGGGACTTTCGTCCGCGAAAGTAAAGGGTAAAGGTGTACCTGAAGGCTCAAACAGGTGGGGATATTGGGTCCGTATCTCGCTCATGATCTCCCAGGTAGCCTCCTCAACTGAACGATGTCTCCACTGGACTATAACCACTAGAATCTCCCTAGAGCGCAATCGCCTAACATCCCTGGCTAAAAGAAGGACTGGCTCCTCCACAAACGCCAATCTCTCGTCCTACTTAATCGAATCCCACCGAAGCACATGAGACTCATCCGGAATATAACGCCGCAACATAGAGACATGGAAGATGAATAGCTGATAAATTTGGTGGTAAAGCCAACTCGTAAGATACCTCTCCAACTGTCCGTAGTATCTCAATATTGGGGCTGAGCTTACCCTTCCTCCCAAACCTCATCACGCCCTTCATGGGCGATACAAGGAGAAAAACCTGGTCACCCACTCCAAACTTCAAGGCACGAAGTCTACGATCGGCGTAACTCTTCTTCCTACTCTAAGCTGCCCTCAATCTATCCTGAGTCGCTCGTACCCTATCCAAGGACTCCCGAAGTAGGTCAGTACCCCAGGGAATAATCTCTGAAGTCTCAAACCAACCTATCGGAGATCGACAATGCCTACCATATAATGCCTTAAATGGTGCCATCCCAATACTCGAATGGTAGCTATTATTATAAGCGAACTCTGCCAGAGCTAAGTGCTGCTCCCACTGACCCCCAAAGTCTATCACGCACGCACGGAGCATATCCTCAAGGACCTGAATGGTCCGCTCTGATTGACCATCGATCTGAGGATGGAATGCAGTGCTAAGATCGACCTGAGTACCCAACTCTTCTTGACAGGTCCTCCAGAAGCTAGAAGTAAACACTGAGCCTCTATTAGAAATAATGGATACAAGTACTCCATGAAGGCGAACTATCTCTCGAATGTAGATAAGGGCTAACCTATCGGCATGAAGGAGACTTGAATTGGAATAAAATGAGCCGACTTGGTCAACCGATCTATGATGACCCAGATACTATCTGAACCACGCGAAGAACGAGGCAAACCAGTCACGAAGTACATGGTAATCCGCTCCCACTTCCACTCAGGAATGGGTAGCCTCTGAAGCAACCCACCTGGTCGTTGATGCTCGGCCTTTACCTGCTGGCGACAAAGGCAACGAGCAACAAAGTCTGTAACATCTCTCTTCATGCCACTCCACTAATAATGCTGCCTCAAGTCTCTATACATCTTTGCTATCCCAGGGTGAATGGAATATGTCAAGCTATGAGCCTCTCGCAGTATCAACCGAATCAAGTCTCCAACCCTTGGAACACATATGCGATAATAGAACCTCATAATGCCCTCTAAATCTAGGGTATCCCGACTGGACTCACCCTTCGCCACCTGATCACGCATGCCACAAAGTCTACTTTCCTCAAATTGGTGACTCTGAATCTGTTTAAACAAGGTAGACTTAGCTTCAACACTCGCAAGAATCTTCCTGGAGTCTGAAATATCCAGCCGAACCAATAGGTTTGCTAAGGATTGAACGTCTAAAGCCAAAGGCCGTTCTGACACTGAAATAGAAGCCAAACTACCCATACTCACTACCTTCTGTCACAAGGCATCCGCTACCGCGTTCGCCTTGCCCGGATGGTATAGGATAGAGATATCATAGTCCTTCAGCAACTCAATCCATCTACGCTGCCTAGAATTGAGTTCTCTCTGAGTCAGAAGGTGCTGAAGACTACGGTGGTCAGTGTAGATCTCACAACGAACACCATACAAGTAGTGTCTCCAAATCTTAAGTGCAAAAACCACTGCTGCCAACTCTAAATCATGGGTAGGGTAGTTGCGCTCGTGAATCTTAAGTTTTCTCGATGCATACCCAATAACTCAGCCCTGCTGCATCAAAACACAACCCAAGCCGACACCAGAAGCATCTCAATAAACTGTATATCCCTGGCCCTCAATAGGAATGGTCAAAATCAAAGTTGAAGTAAGTAACCCTTTGAGGTTCAAAAAGCTCGACTCGCAATCCTCAGACTATTGAAACAGAACTTCCTTCCTAGTTAGTCTGGTCATAGGCAATGCAATAGAAGCAAAACCCTCAACAAATAGTCTGTAGTAATCTGCCAACCCAATAAAACTACGAACCTCGGTCAGAGATGATGGTCTGGCCCAATCACGAATAACCTCAATCTTTGCTGGATCTACCATAATCCCCTCTTTAGACACCACGTGCCCTAGGAATGTAGCAGAATCGATCCAAAAATCACACTTTGAGAATTTGGCATAAATCCTATGATCTCTCAAAGTCTGGAGCACAATCCTTAAATGCTGCTCGTGCTCCCCTCCACTCCTCGAATATACAAGAATGTCATCAATGAAAATGATAACGAAAGAGTCTAAATAGGGCCTGAAAACTCAATTCATCAAATCCATAAACACTGCTGGGGCATTAGTCAACCCAAAAGACATCACCAGGAACCCATAATGGCCATATCAAGTCCTGAGGGTTGTTTTGGGGATATCCTCAACTCGGATCCTTAACTGATGGTAACCCGACTGCAAGTCAATTTTAGAAAACACTACCGCACCCTGGAGCTGATCAAATAAATCATCGATACAAGGCATAGGATACTTGTTCTTCACCATAACCTTATTCAGCTTCCTATAGTCAATACACATATGCGAGCCATCCTTTTTCTTTACAAATAAGACAGGAGCACCCCAAGGCGATACACTAGGCCGAATGAAACCCTTACCCAAAAGATCCTGAAGCTGAGAATTCAGCTCCTTAAGCTCAGTAGGAGCCATACGATAAGGTGTCATAGAGATAGGTCGGGTGCCCGACACAAGATCAATAGCAAACTCGATATCACGCTCAGGAGGAAGACCAGGCAGGTTGGTAGGGAAAACATCGATGAACTCACGTACAGTAGGAACAGAATCAAGCGAGGGACTCTCAGTACTAACATCACGAACATAAGCAAGATAAGACTCCCAACCCCTCGACACCAATCTCCTAGCCCGAATATAAGAAATGATCCCCATCGGTGTACGGCCAAAAGAACCCTGCCATACAATCGGGGGTGTGCCAGGCATGGCTAAGGTAACGGTCTTGGCGAAGCAATCCAAGACCACATGACAAGGGGATAACCAGTCCATGCCTAGAATTATATCAAAGTCCACCAAATCCAATACAATAAGATTAGCCCGAGTATCAAACTCTCGAACGATCACCAAACATGATCTATAAATTCGATCCACTGCTAAAGAATCACCCACGGGAGTTGATGCATGCAATGGCACAGATAAAGGCTCCCAAGATAACTCCAGTCGTGGTGCATAATAAGTAGAAACATATGAATAAGTGGATCCCGGATCAAATAGAGCAATAACCGACTAACGGCACTCCAAATCGTACCTGTAATAACTACATTCGAAGATTATGCCTCCGGTCTACCAGGTACAACATATAAATGACCTCGCCCACCACCTGGTAGTGCGTCTAGTCTACCACCTATCCTACCTGCCTAAAAAACTCTTCGAGAACTATGGGAACCACCCATGCGACCCTGAACACCACCTCTAGCTAGAGGTGGCACTGATCTGATGGGCTGAACACTCTGCGTTATAGGCTGGATCATCCTACGCTGGGAACAATCTCTGGAGAGATGGCTGAAGACTTCAAAAGTATAACAAGGACTCAAAATACCACTCGATCCAGAAGTTCTGGCTGACCCAGAATAGCTATCACGGCTAGAAGACCCAGAATGTGCACCACTCGGGGATTGGCCACTGCTCTGACCATAAGACTCACTGAAACTTGACTAGACTCTGTCAAAAATCTGAAGTGCTGCCTGAACAGGCCTACTAGACTGACCCTGGTGCCGATATGACTGACGTGGAGGGTACCTACCTCGAGAATCTCTACCTTTGAACTGTGAGCCTCCAAGGCTCCCATTGAAACTGCCCTGGTGATGTGTCCTCTTATCGCTTCCCCCTTGGGTCTCGCGATGCATCCCCTCCATAGTATGGGCCTAATTAGAAATCTCAACAAAAGACCTACTAGCAGAAACCAAACTTTGAGTAGCCACGCGGAAAGGAAGTCTCAGTCCCCTAACAAAACTGATGTCACCCAAAGTATACCTCCAAAAAAGTACAATGCGGTCACTGAATCAAATATAGAACCCAACTAGGTTGGGGTCGATCCCACAGGGAACAGGTCGAAGTATGAGTAAACTATTGGAAGAAATAACTGGCAAGTAACTAAAACTGGGGGGTTTTGCTAGTAAATAGTAACTATGACGATTGCTGACTGATATCGAGTTTGTAAATAATAAGAGCAATTCACTAGGACTGTGATCCCCAATGATTCCTTAACTCCACCGGTGACTTATGCTTAACAAGACTGCCCCACTGCACTGCATGCAAAATCTAACAAGTTATGTTCATCTAACTGTCTCTCGACTATCATTAGATAAATTTCACTCTTCTCCTCTCGGTCTCCAAGTGTCGCACTTCTAACCCTTGTCCTGGATTTCAGATAACCTTTTCCCGCTAAGGCTCCGGTTATTAGATGAAGGTTAATAGCTCCAAATCTCTGTTGTTATCTCCTTTTCCCAATCTCTACCTCTCTCTCTAGCAAGTCTAGAATACAGGCAAGATTCTAACGTTTGCAACCGTTAGAAAAGCAATCAATATGAAGGAGACAACAATACATGCATACACAGCAGTACAAAGTTGTTTGGCACTTCACCGGTTTCATTAATTCTTCACTGTTCACACAACCCCAGTTGATGGGTTTAGCTACTCATAATTGCAAGAACACAAGAATAATCCAAAGATGAAAGCATAATTATGATCTCACAAGAATGAAGGAAAAACCGAAATTTCAATTATCAATCAACTTTAGAATTAGGGTTTATGAATACAAAACCAAAATATATGTCTCAAACAATGTAAAATAACTCTCAAAGTAGTAAATTGTCCAACTCTCGCACTTAGGACTACCTAGGAGTATTTATAGATACAAAACTAGTCCTATCCAAAACAAAATAGGAGAACAGAGTCGGCAGCTTTCACGGTGTCGTAACTTGGTGTCGTGGAACCAAGTCACGACACGTGACTTGTATCGTGGGAATCAGGCCCTTTTTTGGGATCTCTGAAGTGAACTCACGGTAGGCTTCCACGTCACGTGGTGTCAGTCACGCCACGTGACCCCTGTCGTGGAAAGCAGCCTAATTTTTCAGCATCTGGACTCAAGTCACGATATCAACTCACGCCACATGAGTGTATTCCACTCCACGTGACTTGTGGCGTGAAATCTTCTCCATTTCAGCCTTTTGTTCTTTCTTCATCCGTTACTTCGTTCTCGGGCTTGATTCTTCCTCTTTTGCTCATTTTGCCTTTAAAGCCTGTTTTCCTGCAAATTAGGACAGAAACCACATCATACCAACAAAACACACCCAAGTTATTGCATCTTTTCCTTATTTTAAGCCTCGAAAGTGCCATATAACCATGGCACATCAATAACACCGAATCCTCTCATACTCGGTAGGCAAGATCGCGGTAGCATGTCTGGACAACTCATGAAATAGCACCTCATACTCGAGAACTTTTATCGAACCCTACTGTAACCCTGTAAACTCATCCCTCAAGCGCTCATGGAGGCTGCGGGGCATATACTTCTCCAGGAATACCTTAGAGAACTGAGTCCATGTCAAAGGGGGAAGTACAGCTGGTCTGGAGTCAAGAAAACCTCTCCACCAATGTTTAGCAGCCAAATCCAACTTAAAAGTAGTGTAATCAACTCCACGAGCCTCAACTAGGCCCAAATTACGGAGCCTAACTTCACAAGCAGCTAGGAACTCAAATGCACCCTCTCCTGGAGCTCCTGTGAACCTGGAGGGAGTCAATCTCAGAAATCTACCCAACATATTCTGCTCCTCAACTGACATAGCAGGCTAGGTGACCACCAGCTGAGCAACTACCGGTGCTGGGGGGACCTGAACTCTGGGTGCCACAGCTACAAGCTGCGCCCCTACATCCGTACAACTCTGATCCGTAGATTGTGCACCATCAGACGGTACACCACCGACTAATTGCACCATCAGACGGTGCACCACCGACTAATCATAATAAATGGATCAAAGTATCTCTGAGCAATGATGAAAAAATAAACCCTGGTGGAGCCTAGGCTGGCCCTTAGCCTACCAACGGCTGAGGTGGCTGAGGCTGTGGAGCAACCTCTGTCTCTAGGGCAATAACTGGGTCTGGTGAAGGCTCTCTATCCGGCCCTCCAGCTGGGGCTGTAGCTCTACCCTGGCCACGACCTCTA
Source organism: Capsicum rhomboideum (assembly GCA_031232105.1). NCBI lineage: Eukaryota > Viridiplantae > Streptophyta > Magnoliopsida > Solanales > Solanaceae > Capsicum > Capsicum rhomboideum. Next base: position 54,264,488 of record CP124716.1, on the reverse strand, counting down.
GGTCAGCCACGACCTCTAGCAGGTACCCTAATAGCAGGCTGGAGGTCACCCTCACCCGTTATCGTAGCTCGCATCCTAGCCATCTGTGAAAGAGTGAAACAACAAGAACCTTAGAAACCAACACAGACTCGGCGTACAAAATGAATGAATAAAGTGAAGTCATCCTAAGAATGTCCAGTAACCTCCCGAAGATAAGACACGAACGTCATCGTTCCGATCTGCGGGACTCTACTTGACACTTGCTCTTGTACCAATAATTCTAGTGAACCTCGCTCTGATACCATATTGTCACGACACAATTTTAGAGTTGTGATGGCACCTACCCTATCCCACCAGTAGGTAAGCCAAGCCTTAGCCCGAAATTACAAGTAACGGGCGCCATGACGGAAGGACACCAAAGTACTACAATCCATGCCCATAATACACGCACAAAAATATAGGGCTATATAAAAGAGAGAGAAGAAACAAAATGAATCCCACGACCTAAAAAAGTCGGTACAAGAGCCACTAGCAAAGGAATAAGAGTACTAGAAGTATCAATACACATGTAGTCTCGAAAAGAAAGACTGTCCAAAAGTAAGGGAAGGAGAAGGGATCAGCTCCAGCTCAAAAAGCTCACCCTATCTCCGAGACCTGCGAATAGCTGGCTAGAATATCAACGACAGTGGCTAGTACTCAAATCTGCACCATAAAAGATACAGAAGTGTAGTATGAGTACCAAAATAATGGGTACTCAGTAGGCATCATCGACCAACTGAGCTAAATCATAATACAAGTAAGATAAAATGTGGGGATGTAAAGTATATCAAGGAAAAGGGCAAACTTGAAAACAAACTCTGATATAGGTAAATAGTTAAGGAAACATAAATTACCAAAGTTAAAGTGACTAGATACAACCCAACTAGGCCCCCATAAGCCTAGAGAGTACAAACAAGAGAAAGCTACACTAATCGGACCCCCATAAGCCCGATGGAAGAAATCAAGACATGAACCATTACCACACTTATGAATCCCATTCCGAACCACAACTCGTCGGACTCGAATCGGTCTTTAAATATCATAAACCTAATAGAAATTTTAAGTATCATATTCTGGACTCGAACTGGTATTTAAGTATCATATTTCGTACTTGAACCGATATTTAAATATCATATTTCGAACTCGAACCGATATTTAAGTATCATATATTGATTTTGAGTTGGGGTTGGGGATTCGACTCTACCACCCATTTCTGAGATTTAGAGGTCTAAGACTTATCTTTTGAATTGTGGATTCATCTCCTGGTGAGCGTGTTGATCTTGGTTTTGTGTGGAGTTGGATACTCCGTTCTTCCTGTGCTATGGTTTATGGTTCAGCCGAGTTAAAGATGATATAATTGGGAGAATTCAGAGAATTCTCATTTGGGCACTTGTTCGACCTTGTATGACTTCGCAGAATACTTCTACTTGATAATATGTGCTTATGGGTGTTTTTCGCCATAGTTTGGCTATTGGACTAGCTAGATTACGATTGAGTCATACTTTTTGGTTTGCTCGAGTTCTGGCTATCACTAGTGCTACTTGTAGTCTCGACAAATTTTTGGTTATGCCTTGTTGCATTATGCCCTCCCGCAGTTGTGGAGTTGATTGCTTGCATCTTCAGTCGGTGGTTTCCATTCATTAATATTATGCACTTTGGCGATATTTTAACTCGGCCCTCGCAGAGATTGTTGGTCATGTGTTTGATCTTCTAATAGCAGAGATTGTTGGGGCAATTGGCCTTTGTAAGGACTTGTTGGCTCCATTTTTTGATTTTGAAGCCTTCGAATGATGGCTTGGGAGTTATGATAGACTTCAGTTTGTGGATGCCTACTCGTCAACTGGATCAGTTTGAATAGTTGAGAGTGAGTAGTCTAGCTTCCGTGTTGGAATTTCAGCTTGGGTTTGCATAACTTTGTTGCATCCCTATTTTTGGATTCGCCTCGGTTGGGCATTCATTTTTAGGCTTTCTAAGCCAACTCTTTGCATACCAGTTCAGTTTCCTCCAGTTGGGATAGACCATATTGGATAGATGGTCAAAAGATGGTCCATCGGTATATGGTATTGGTTTCTACTATTTCTGACCTTGGTTCTCAGTTTTGGTCAGAATTATGAATTTTCTCCTCAGTAGGAGAAGTGCGCTTAAGTTGGGCTTAACATGGCTTTGTCCACGGTTGGTGGAACTTCTTGAAGTAGATCATTTAGTTTCATAAGATTGGTACTCCAGACTCTTGATGTTCAGTTTAGGGAGTCATCCGAACCAGTTGAAGCTTTGGCTTAAGGGTGCAGACTTTGGTCACCTTATTGTGTGTCCTGATAGCACCTTATGGGCTTATTTCTTGCGCTTGCCATTATGGATTTTTCGTGAGTCAACTTCAGCCTTTCGGGGTCAGTGTGTTGTGAATGCGCAGACAGGATGGAGATGATATCTTGTATGGTTTGGAGTAGGTAGCAGGTTTGAAAAGGGGAAAAGGAAGGTTAGATTTGGAACTGGAGTTGGTTGCAAGATTCATGCCTTGGTTTGCTTTTGGATTGGTTGAGAGTACTGCCTGATTAAGCTTATGTTGGGATGTGGTCAGCATGTTGTAGCCTAGATTTGCGTGCATCAATTATTCTCGGTTTAGTTGGAAGTCAGTTTATTATTGAGGTTGAGTTTTGGTTAGTTGAAAAGTTAAGTAAGGAAGTTGGTTAAAAAAGGGATACCTTTGGCAAAATCCCTTGGAATAGTTATCTTTTCTGTGAGGTTGTCTGGGGAATCATGTTCGGAGAATGCGGGCCCAGTACCTCACCCTTTCGAGCTCTTCCTATCCATTGACTTTCATGGACGAAAGTGCTTTTAGTAGTGGATATTGTAATGACCCTCCAGGTCATTTTCTTAATTTCTATGCGTTCTGATATTTCAAGCCTTCCCACAATGGCTACATGTCATTTATGACTTTCTGAAACTGTTGGTTTGGTTATCGGACAGTCCGTTTGGATTTTAGACCCATTTCCCTATTTTGGAACCTTCGCTGTTAAGGATTTGGTCTTGGACCAAAACTCCTAGTAGACGAACTTAGATGGAAATTCTGACAGTGCCATCAGCTCTGAAATGTTGATTTTAGGCTAGGGGGACCCTTGGTTCAGGTCCCAAGGCTTCTGGACTCATTTTGGGCAATTGGTTGGAAAGTGGTTAAAATGAAACTATAGGTGTGGGACCCACATTTAATCGAAATGACCTCGGATGGAAATTTTGATAGTCTCGTTGAGTCCGAAATATCGAATTTGGTGTGGTAGCATAGTTCGTTTGTGCGCATGGGGTTTCGAACGAATCCCGAGCACCCGATCGAAGTCCATTTTGGACTTAGCAAAATCTGGTGCCTGATATTTGGTTTGACCGCTTTAGCAGTCAAAGGGCCGCTTTAGCGGTAGCCGCTTAAGCCACCCTGAGCTTCTTTAGAAGCCTCCGCCTTTGAGTGGTTGGACTCTTAAGAGGTCATGTACCGCTTTAGTGGTAGCCGCTTAAGCGCCCAGGTGTCCGCTTTAGCGGCATCTGAGGGTTGATAAATCCCTTCTTCACCCGAATTTCTCTCAACCCTTTTCCCCATTGTTGAGAGCATGAGGAGTAATAAAGAGTGGGGATTCACCCATTGAAGCTAAGGTAAGTTAGCTCATCACTCCTTGGTCATTATCTATAATTTTACCCGTTGATTTCCGTCCCATTTCATTGTGAATTCTTAGAAATTAGGTCTTTGAAATCCTAATATTTGGGGACAGATTTGAGCCCCGATTTATGCTCCATTTGTGTTCAATTTTTAAGTACATATTCCTTATCATCCGAGGGACCTCATGACAGATTCAATTTTGGGATTCCATTAGCGGGCCCCATGGGCCTATTCTTGACCCGATTTTGGGCCTGAAGTTTTATATTACAATATGGGTATTGTTTTACTCGTAATGATGTGTAGGTTACTATTTTGATAGTGTGATGTCGATGCGGGATCGTGGAGCAAGGTTAAGTGATTTGTGGATACTTCAAGAATTGCGGTTCGACATCGAGGTAGGCTTCGGTCTACTTTTCTCTATGAGATTGTGTATTGTATGGAATGCATGCTAGGTGAAGAATATAGGATATGATCATGGATAGAATAGTATGACTTAGCCTATGTTATGGAATTTGGGGTAGAAGATGTGACCCAAACCCTAGTATAAATACTTGTTATGTCCATAGAGCCCTATTGCCCTTGAATATAGGCATGTTAACCACAGTTAATGATTAAGGATCCTTTGGGTATGAGTCTTACCATTTGACTTAGCAATTCGAGAGGTTTTTCCCCGATTAGATCCTTGTGGTGTCTTTATGCCCTTGATTATTATGGTTGCCCGGGTCATGAGACCTTACTAGATTGGTTACATGCTATTGGGCCCAAGACCGTGATTATGAGGCTAGTTGGACTTTGGGGAGTATTCTTCCCTTAACAAGGGAAAGGTTGTCATTTATAGACGCTTAGGCGCTTATGGTTATGTTGTCTGGATACTGGTGATGACATGCTTAATATCTGGTGCATTCATGCTCATTTAGTGGTACGATTCCGACCAAAACCTTGATTTTACTACTGTTTCCAAAAAGGGGATTTATTCCCACTTTTCACTTTTAACAGGATTATTTTATAACGAGAATCGTACCACCTTATTTTACTGCATAATGAGCTTTTGGAATTGAAAATGATGTTTTTGAACTCCGATCGAGGATGATTCTGGTCCATTATTTATCCACTCATTTTACCACTACTATTTACTTCGGTCGAGGAATATTCCGACCCTTTGTACATGACTTAGTCCCGAGCATGATCTTGGGCAATGGACTTATGGATTTATATCCTTTTAGACATGGTTCGAGTCCATGCACTAATTATATATATTAAAGACCATTTCAAGTCCGACACTTTCTATTGGATTATGATATATAAATACCGGTTCGAGTCCGAAAGTATGAGATATAAATATCGATTCGAGTCCAAAAGTATGATATATAAATACCGGTTTGAGTTCGAAAGTATGAGATATAAATACCAATTTGAGTTCGGAAGTATGATATATAAATACCGGTTCGATTCCAGAAGTATGAGATATAAATATCGGTTCGAGTCCAAAAGTATGATATATAAATACCGGTTAGAGTTTGAAAGTATGAGATATAAATACCGGTTCGAGTTCAGAAGTATGATATATAATACCAGTTCGAGTCTGAAATTATGATATTTAAAGACCGATTCGAGTTCGGCACTTTCTATTCGGTTTATGCTGCATTCATCCATTCATATGCATTTCCTATCACCAGTATAGTTGTTTGGCGCCTGTATCTATCGGTCGTATGGGAGGCTGTATAGGTACGGGTTATGTTTGATGTTTGCTGAGTGTTTCTGTGAACCTTCCGGGCTTATGGGGGTCCGGTTAGGTACTTGTTTTCCCGGACTAACCGGTTACTTTATTATGGTTAGTTCGTGGTAGGTTGGTTGATGACTAGTACCTGAGATTAGAGGTACGTTTCTGATTCCTTTATCCTTTCGGTAGATTATATTATGGTTGGTTTATCCTAGGATTTGTCACCCTTTAAGTATAGGCTTGATGAGGCTAGAGTTGGCTCCTTTACGTGGTTATGGACCTTGAGATGTTAGGTTGATTCCCTCAGGTAGTCACCTTTGAGTTAGACCTATATGTATACTTATATGTATGGTATTACCATATATCCCTCTCTTTTCTTATCTATTTACGTAGTATAGACATCCTTTGGCCTTGTACTACTATTATATATCCTTCTTTTATTCTTCATTTGTATATTGTCCAGTGATATACGATATTGCACTTGAGTTCCTGAATGATGTCAGGATAGGGTAGTTATCCCTAGCGATCCATTAGCATTGTTATGCCTAGTTTCGTGGATAGTTGCCTGTAGTTACTTTCATGCCTTCATGTTATTTATGCTTGCATTATTTCTGGAGCTCAGTCGGCCATTGCCTACTGAGCACCATGTGTTTGGTACTCATACTACACTTCTGCAGCCATCAGGTCATAGTGTGAGTTATCGCCGTTGATGTGTATACCGTGCGGAGCAGCTATGGATCGGAGATATAGGGTGAGCTCCTCGACGTTTGGAGTATCCCTACTCTCCCTCTTATTGTTAGACTGTTCTCTATGTTGTATCTGAGACGACTTGTATACATATACTTTTCCTATATTTCACTTGTACTCCTGATGTATTAGAAGCTCTTGTACTGGCCTACCAGGTTTTGGGATTATATTAGCCTTGTTATTAAAATTATTCCGCTGTTTCCTTTATTTCTTTTGGTAGTTTGTTACTAGCCATTCTGGATTACGGGCTGGCTTACCTACTGGTGGGTTATAGTAGGTGCCATCATGACCTGAGAAATTGGGTCATGACACTATCATACTTTTCAACTTTTTCTTGAAGAGAAATAAGTTCATCATCATTCATGGAAGAGTTATCTACTTTATTTGGATTCTTCTCAGTTAACACATAAGAAACATTGAGAAGACTTAAGTGGAAAAGCACTTTACCCTTCCACCTCTTGAAATGAGTACCATTGAACCAGAATGGCTTGTTGAGATCTCCCATCTTAACATCCGTAGATTTTTTAATTGTTGCCATTGAATCTCCTAAAAATTGTTGGTGAAATATTACAACAATTACAATTGAAAATACAAAAAATGAAGAAAATAAAATAATCTTCTTTTTGGATGAGGCGCGGATATCTTGCTCTTTTTAAGGAGATTCAAGCCCACTGCAACAAATGTTTTTCACCGGTTCAGCAGTAATCTTCTTGACTTGTCCCCTCCAAGATACAACAGCCTTCTCACAAAGTACAACTCAACAAACTCTGGACATGAGTTAAGTTCAAAGGTCCACAAAAAAGAACACCTCCTTTCCACTAATAAACTCTCTTTTTTACTAACTTTTATGCACTCTAAATATTTCTTGTACATAGAAAAATATGCAAGATCACCACTATTTATAGGTGAGGCTAGTCTTCCTTGCAATGAATAGAAAGAAGTATTGGGAAGATAAATGTGATATAAGTTACAAGAGTTACAAGGATTACAATATTCAAGAGAAATAATAGACGAATAAAGAGTGGGTGGTTACATGAATCTCAAGAAAAATGGTGGCCAAGTACAACCACCACTAACCAAAGAATCAAGAGCATGGAATGCAACAATTGTAAACTCACGACTTTCTGCCTTAAAGGCAGTAACCCATTAGAGAGGCAGTAACCCATTAGAGTAAAAGCCATTATATGACACTCATGAATATGGAGAAGTAACAACATACATTATATTGAACAAATGCAATAGAAAGAGTAAAGATATAGTAATTAGCAAAGAGTTATATCAAGCCATTAATAATATTATAAAATTAATATTAAAAATGCTCAACATCACTAAATTAGTGATAACTCTCGTAATTGATGATTTATTGAAGCATTTTAATATTATTATATTATATTTGGCTCCTATGTATTAAGTGTCATTAAGCTGTATTGTTTAATTGGGGAAATTAGAGGCTTAAGGTGCACTTCTATTAGGCATTAAGTGGCCTAGTATGGAGTGTCAATGTCTTGTGCTTTACTAGCACTTTAATATTTGGTAGTTAGTGGGTTTGCTGCATTGCTCCTTCCGTTGCAGGCACTATATACCCATTACTTCTGTCGTTGCATTAGTGTAAGGTGCAACAGTTAACTCCCTATTCATTTGTGGCTTTATGCTTATTAACTTCATAGTTAGTGGTAAGAACTTGGACATAAACCACATGTTTTGATCCCAATCAAATATCTCATAACTCTTGTTATAGCATGCCAATGTTCATTACCTGGCTTGCTAGGAAACCTGCTAAGTACTCCTACTGCATATGCAATATCAGGCCTAGTGCAATCAGTCACATATCTCAAACTTCCAATTATGCTATCATATTCTTTTTGATTTATAACCTCATTTTCACTTTCAACAGGAAACAAGTGAACACTAGAATCAAAAGGAGTTACAACATGCTTGCAATCAAGGTAATTATATTTTTTCAAAATTTTCTCAACATAATGTTACTGGTCAAGGAAAATTTCATCACATGTTCTAGTAATTTTTATTCCTATAATAAAATTTGCCTCACCAAGATCTTTCATATCAAAATGGCTTCTGAAAATATTGTTAGTCTCACCAATAACATTCACATTAGAGTCAAAGATTAATAAATTATCAACATATAGACAAATAATAACATATGAATTATTCCAAGACTCATGATATATGCACTTATCACCAACATGGTTGTGGTGTAGTGGTGGGACTACTCCACTCTTAACCAGAGGTTTCAGATTCGAGCCCTGGGTATGAAAAAATCTTGTTGGGAGCGTCACCCCCAGAATGGGCCCTGCAATGCGCAATTCAAATTAGTCGGAGCTCCAATGCGGGTACCGGACATTGGGTGGGAAACCAAAAAAATATATATGCACTTATCACACTCATTTATTTTAAACTCATTATCAATCATGCAGGAATCAAACTTTTCATGCCATTGCTTTGGTGCCTGTTTCAAGCGATATAGGAATTTAGTAACTTTACACACTTTGCTTTCTTGGCCAGCTTCAACAAAACACTCGAGTTGTTCGTTGTAAATCTCCTCATTTAGGTCTCCATTTAAAAAAGAAGTTTTTACATCCATTTGATGAATTTGTAAATCAAAAATTGCAGCAATAGCAATTAAAAGTCTAATGGATGTAATTCTAGTTACCGGAGAAAAAGTATCAAAAAATTCTAGGCCTTCTAGTTGTTTAAAACCTTTAGCAACTAATCTAGCCTTATATTTATCAACTGATCCATTGGGTTTTAACTTTTTTCGTAAGACCCATTTACAACCAATTATTTTACAACCTGGTAATAAATCAACTAGCTTCCAAGTTTTATTGGAAATTAGTGATTTCATTTCATCATTTACAGTCTCTTTTTAAAAAATAGCATCATGTAAAGATAAAACTTCTTTTAAAGTGAGAGGGCATCTCCAACATTAAAAACATAGTAATCAGGACAAAAATCATTTTCTACTCTAGCTCTTTTACTTTTTCTTAACTCAATATCATCATTTTCTTTATTTTTCAAAATAGAAGTAGAAGAACTAGGTAGTGACAAAATATTTTTTTCAATCATTTGACCCCCATTATTTTTAGAATCAAAATGAAATTTATTTTCATGAATAATTGCATCACCAAATTCTATTATAATACTATCTTCAAGATTAAAAAATTTATAGGCTGTACTATTTGAAGCATAACTAAGAAAAGCACAAGTAGTATTAGAGATTTTTGGATCCATTAACCTTACATAGGCTAAGCAATCCCAAACTCTTATATATCTCAAATTTGGCTTATGAATTTTTCACAACTCAAAAGGTGTTAATTTAGTCTTTTTATGAGGCACACAATTCAACACATAACAAGCAGTCAAGAGAGCTTCACCCAAAAAAATTAGAGGTGCACTTGACTCAATTAACATGGCATAGTCAACTCAACCAAAGTTCTATTTTTCCTTTCCGCTACATCATTAGATGTAGGAGAATAAGGAGTAGTTTCAATAATTATACCCAATGATCTAGCAAAAGAATTAAACTCATTAGACTCATATTCACGGCCTCTATCACTTCTAATTCTTTTTATTTTTCTACAAAACTAATTTTCGACTTCATGGAGAAAAGTTTTAAAGTTCTCAAAAGCATCACTTTTATTTTTCATCAAGTAAACATATGTAAACTTAGAAAAATCATCAATGAGAGTGATAAAGTATCTTTTTCCTCCACGAGTTCCAAGTTCACAAATATCAGTATGAACTAATTCTAATAAATCAGTTTTTTCTTTCAACTTGAAAATAAGGCCTTTTAGTGATTTGGCTTTACTACAAGCCTCACATTTTTCAAAATTCTCTTTAATCATTGGGATTAATCCTAAACTACTCATGATTCCAACATAACAATCATTAATATGACACAAATGAGCATGTCAAAAATTAGTAGAAGAAAGCATATAAACAGAAGTAGAAGTTTTATTCATTTCAACATTCAACTTGAACATCCCATCACAAGCATATTCCTTTCCCACAAAAATACTATTTTTTTCAATTACATATTGGTCAGATTCAATAATCTGTTTGAAGCCTACTTTATTAAGAAGAAAACTAGACATAAATTGTTTTCTCATGGAAGGAGTATAAAGTACATCTTTTAAAACTAATACCCTTCCAAAAGTAAAACTCAACTTGAAATCTCCCGTTCCAAGTACTTAAGTGGTATGAGAATTACCAAGCATGATGGTTTTGGGCTCCTCAAAAGAAGTATATTTTTTAAACCAATTTTCATCATAGCAGACATGACAGTTTGCACTAGAGTCAACCCACCATCCATCAACATTCTCAACCATGTTTATGTCTGTTATCGCCACCACAAATGGTTCTTCGGTAACGTTTGCCTGAGGTATAGGCCCACATTTTTGAAATTTACAAAATCAAGCAATATGCTCACTCTTGCCACAGACAAAGAACGGTCCTTTTTCTTGAACATGTTAATTTTTTGCTTGGTTATTTCCACCATTATTGTCCTTGGGATGTCTACCATTATTTTTCTTGAATTTTTTCTTCTTAGGCTTCAAAGACGTATTTTTGTTAGTATCAGGGGCAACATTATTTGAAGTAGTTAAATTTACCTTCGGTGTGATGTTGTTCTCTTCCATTTGCATAAGTGCATCTTGGCCTCTTGCCTCTTTTTCCATATGGATTCGCATTTTCAAAGTCTCAAGAGAAGTTTTCTTTTGTTTGTGGCACATAGTTTTTTGAAATTCGTTCCAAGAAGGTGGAAGTTTATCTATTATACCACAAACAGTAAGGTTATCTCCAATTTTGACTTCCTCGGACCTGAGCTCTCCAACAATCATTATAAAATCTTGAGCTTGGTCTACCACTGATTTGTTGTCCACCATTTGGAAATGGAAAAATCTGCTAGCAACATATTTTTTTGCTTCAGCCTCCTCGGTATCATACTTACTCTGCAATGCTTTCAAAATTTTCTTTGCACTAGAGTAAGTTCTATCATAATAATCATAAAAATTATCAGATAGACAATTAAGTGAAAAATAACGAAACTTGTAGGAGTCACCATCATACTTTTCAACTTTTTCTTGAAGAGAAATAAGTTCATCATCATTCATGGAAGAGTTATCTACTTTATTTGGATTCTTCTCAGTTAACACATAAGAAACATTGAGAAGACTTAAGTAGAAAAACACTTTACCCTTCCACCTCTTGAAATGAGTACCATTGAACCAGAATGGCTTGTTGAGATCTCCCATCTTAACATCCACAGATTTTTTAATTGTTTCCATTGAATCTCCTAAAAATTGTTGGTGAAATATTACAACAATTATAATTGAAAATACAAAATATGAAGAAAATAAAATAATCTTCTTTTTGGCTGAGGCACGGATATCTTGCTCTTTTTAAGGAGATTCAAGCCCACTGCAACAAATGTTTTTCACCGGTTCAGCAGTAATCTTCTTGACTTGTCCCCTCCAAGATACAACAGCCTTCTCACAAAGTACAACTCAACAAACTCTGGACATGAGTTAAGTTCAAAGGTCCACAAAAAAGAACGCCTCCCTTCAACTAATAAACTCTCTTTTTTACTAACTTTTATGCACTCTAAATATTTCTTGTACATAGAAAAATATGCAAGAACATCACTATTTATAGGTGAGGCTAGTCTTCCTTGGAATGAATGGAAAGAAGTAGTGGGAAGATAAACGTGATATAAGTTACAAGAGTTACAAGGATTACACTATTCAAGAGAAATAATAGACGAATAAAGAGTGGGTGGTTACATGAATGTCAAGAAAAATGTTGACACAGTACAACCACCACTAACCAAATAATCAAGAGCATGTAATTCAACAATTGTAAACTCACGACTTTCTACCTTAAAGGCTGTAACCCATTAGAGTAAAAGCCATTATATGACACTCATGAATATGGAGAAGTAACAACATACATTAAATTGAAAAAATGCAATAGAAAGAGTAAAGATATAGTAATTAGCAAAGAGTTATATCAAGCCATTAATAATATTATAAAATTAATATTAAAAATGCTCAACGCCACTAAATTAGTGATAACTCTCGTAATTGATGATTTATTGAAGCATTTTAATATTATTATATTATATATGGCTCCTATGTATTAAGTGTCATTAAGCTACATTGTTTAATTGGGGAAATTAGAGGCTTAAGGTGCACTTTTATTAGGCATTAAGTGGTCTAGTATGGAGTGTCAATGTCTTGTGCTTTACTAGCACTTTAATATTTGGTAGTTAGTGGGTTTGCTAGTTTGCTGCATTGCTCCTTCCGTTGCAGGCACTATATACCCATTACTTCTGTCGTTGGATTAGTGTAAGGTGCAACAGTTAACTCCCTATTCATTTATGGCTTTATGCTTATTAACTTCATAGTTAGTTGTAAGAATGTGGACATTAGTGAAAGAGAGAGTTGGGTAAAATAAAATATTCTAAGTCTTTAACTATATTCACTAAACAAAAGAGAGTAATTATATGTTGAAGGAAGGTATTTTTTTGATGGAGCTTTGAACTATTCAACTAATTCGGAGTTGCTTGAGTTATGACATTGATGTGCTATTGTATCCTTGAGGGGACATGTCAAGAGTGATACTTCTGGATCGGTGTAGATTATGCCACATTGGGCTTGAATCTCCTTAAAGAGAGCGAGATATCCATGCCTCAGCCTGAATATTGATTATTCATTTTTTGTTTATTTTATTTTCAACTGTAATTATTATTATTTGTGGTATGTTACACCAATAATTTTAAGGAAATTCATGTTTTGTTACAGTTTAAAAATTGCGGATATCAAGATGGAAAATCTCAACATCACCCACTTCAATGTCACTAGATCTCTTTAAGAGATGGAAGGGAAGAGATAGACAAGTAAAGTATCTTTCTACTTGCTCAACTCAAACGAAGGAAAGGTAAAAGTTTTTCTACTTGTTGCGAAGGAAAGGTTAAAAAATACCTAATATTTTCATGAATAAAATGATACCACTTTTCATGAAAATTTATTTTCGTTAAATTCTCAAAATAGTGGGGGCTAATGAAATGAGAAAAACATTCATCATGAAAAAAATGTGATTTTTGCATCTTTGAGAATGCTTTAAAAATTATTATAAGTGCATATATTAGTCTAGGAATAAATCACTTGTTACTATTTACATATAAGTTGATGTCTTTGGCTCTAACATGTATGTTATGAAAAAAATAAAAAAGTTGAGTAGCCATTTTGACATGAAAAATTGGGTGAGATAAATTTCATTCTAGGAATGAAAAATACCTAAATGATGTGATGAACTTTTTCTTGACATGTCACATTATGGTGAAAAAAAATTGTGAAGTACATTTTGTTGATTGTATGAGTCATGCAACTCCTTTTGATTCAAATATATGAAAGTGGTGTGAAAAAAAGGAGTTTGCTAGTCTAACAAAAAAAAGACATATGAGGCTAATTGCACTTGTCTTGAAATTGTGTATGCAGTAAAAGTACTTAGAAGGTACAAGCAAATCAGGCATATTTACTTGTTAAGAAAATTGTGGCTTGTTTTATTTTTTTTAAAAAACTCCTGCTATACATAAAAGTGTTTTTGTTGCAAATGAAAAAAATTTAGTGCTATTTGTAGAAATAAAAAAAGCAACTATTATTTGTTTGTTAACTCTACCATAAAGGTTGAACTAATTATTTTAGCTTCAACTAGTGAAAAACTGAATTGAATAGAGATCTCTTATATTAATCACTTTATTTGAGAAATTAATTTCTCTAATTTGATTTATTATGATGGCATCAAAATTTATTGGTAGAGTGTAAATCATTGTAATAATGGTAAATTGAGACCATAAGGAGAAAAATATAATATTGTGAGATCATATTGATCAAGGGTATACCAATATTAATTGTGTTAATTATGTGATAATCTTTCAGATTCATAGACCTTGCCTTAGCAAGAAAATGGTCTGAAGCACATCGAGGGGAAGGAATTGAGGCTAAAAAACGTCTAAGTCATATATGAGGAAACTCAACTTGGGGACTAGAGATCCTATAGCCAGGTTCAATGGGAAGAACGAATCATATGATGACTTGTTGTGAATGCTCTATTGTTTTATCCCTCACTATAATGTGAGTGTATTTTTTTTGTAATGATATGTGGAGATTGAGTCTAAGAAATTTTAATGAAATTATGTATCTCATATGAGAGGGGTGTTGAAATTACAAAATCACCCTTGACAGATTTCGTCTATGTGAGTGTGGAAGTAGGCTGCTTCCTATGAGAATTGGGCTTATTCTAAAAAACACTCAAGAAAAATCGGGATAACACATGGTCGTAATGTGATGGCTATTAAAGCTTATGTCAACACCTTGATTATTGTGTGTACGCAGTAATCCTTTATTTCCCTTAAGCAGTCATAATTCAAATCTGAGACCACTACTGACTCTAGAGTAAAGGTTACTGTTTAACTAAGTGAAGGTTAAGTGAAGGTTCAATGCAGAGTACATCTTCATTATGCATAGTAGTCTCCCTTCGACTAAATTGGTGAAATACTCTAGTATGTTAATAATAAAATAAGTGGGGGATTGATGGTTCATTAGAGCATTTTAATATTATTATATTATATTTAGTTCCTATGTATTAAATGTCATTAAGCTGCATTGTTTAATTGGGGAAATTAGTGGCTTAAGTTGCACTTTTATTAGGCATTAAGTGGCCTAGTTTGTAGTGTCAATGTCTTGTACTTTAGTAGCAATTTAATATTTGGTAGTTAGTGGGTTTGCTGCATTGCTCCTTCCATTGCAGGCACCATATACTCATTACTTCTGCCGTTGCATTTTTGTAAGGTGTAATAGTTAACTCCCTATTCATTTGTATCTTTATGCTTATTGACTTCATTTGTATCTTTATGCTTGTAACTTTTATCATTATTCTACTTCATTACTATTGTAACTCTTGTAACCTCTATTCCATTAGCTTCCCACTACTTCTTTCTATTCATTGCAAGGATGAATATATCACCTATAAATAGTGGTGGTCTAACTTGTGTTGAGATCGAAGAAAATTGAGATGAAAATGATACAAAAAAATATAGAGTGCATAAAAGGGAGTAATTATATTAGTGAAAGAGACAGTTGAGACATAGAAAAATATTCTAAGTCTCCAACTATATTCACTATACAAAAGAGAGTAATTATATTAGTGAAAGAGAGAGTTGAGACGAAGAAAATATTCTAAGTCTTTAACTATATTCACTATACAAAAAAGAGTAATTATATATTGAAGGAAGGTGTTCTTTTGAAGGAGCTTTGAACTCTTCAACTGTAAGTTTTATGGGGTTCATGGGTCGCCCATGTGGATCGACCCGATCCGACCCAACCCAACCCAATACCTTATCTGAAAAGAGGATCATATTAAGTCTATCACGAATTTGAAAAGAGGAGGGAGAAATTACCACGTAACTGCTTATTACAACCTCTATAAGATTGTACTAATCTCTCATATTGAAAGGTACAAAAATTTGAAAACAAAAAGAAAAGAGAAAATCTGATTCTCTTATGTTAACACACTCAATAAACTAGACATTTAGTTTGTGAAACAGACTTTGTTTCCTAGTGATTCAAAGGACGATTTGGGGTGATTCTTCTTCCGGTAGCAAAATCAATAATTTCCGCTTCGCATTTAAGGTACACAATTTGTTTTTACTCTGAATAACTTTCATTGGTATCAGAGCCAGGGTTAATTGCCCTATTTTGCATGTTATTTCTCGAGTTTAAGTGTTAAAAACTCTTGAAGTATTGACTCACCTGTTAGAAAGAAATCATAACCTGTTATAGATCGGGATTTTGAACCCGACGTGAATAAAATTGCAACCTTCTAATCTGGAATCAGACGCGCTATCATTGCGCCACAAATCCAGTTGTAGATCTGAAGTTTCCTTTGATTTCTCCATAAAATAGATATGTGAATTTCTTTTCTCGTTCCTTCATAGGAATTATTTTTTTTGAGAAGACAAGGAAACACACATGTCTGACATGTATTTTTTTTCTCGTTCTGCCATTATAGTTCTTCGAAGAGGATTAAAAAAAAAAGTGGTGAAGATTGAGTATGCTTCTCTGTAGAAGATGAATGGTGAGGCGTGCTTTTAATTTTTCTTGAAAATGTGAGAGTACTAGTACTTATTCTACAAAAGGATAACGTGGAGGAAAACGTGTGCACCTTTTCTTTTATTGTGGTCAATGTTGCTTCCTTTTAATTTATTTTAAAAAAAGAAAAAGGGAGGAAAGTTCTAGTACCACTTATTTTTCTTGAGAATCGTGTACTACCTCTAATTTACTTGAAAGTTGAGAATGTACTAGGACCACTAATCTGTACAAATTTTT
This sequence comes from Capsicum rhomboideum, assembly GCA_031232105.1. Taxonomy (NCBI): domain Eukaryota; kingdom Viridiplantae; phylum Streptophyta; class Magnoliopsida; order Solanales; family Solanaceae; genus Capsicum; species Capsicum rhomboideum. The sequence goes on along the minus strand of CP124716.1, from coordinate 54,247,957 downwards.
TTTTGAAGGTATAGAAATATTAAATATTCCTTTATTATTATAAATGTGTTCCTTTCTTTTAAGGAACTTAATAGTGACTCTTAGTAATTTTTTGGTTCAATTGTGGATAAATTGAACTTATATTATTTTTGTCTTAAATTAGTCCCTTAATTCTCTTTAACAGATTTTGTCTTCTACAATTAATTGTGGCATAAGTTATCACATTGAATGGTCTAGCCATTCTAATTGTTTCTTTATTCCTATTTCATACATGGCTGAATAGGGAAAAACTCGAATCACTCCAAATGGGAGTTCTGGATGTCGAGCAAAGAGACAATATGGAAGAGCATGCCGTCGAAGGACATGTTTTCGAGGTCATGAGATCATACGGATTGGTGTCCCAAGGGCGACACAAAATCTGCTATGGAATGAAAGGGCTATAAGAAGGGAAAGAGAGAAGAAATTAAAAGAGTTCAAGTCGTTTGAGATGTCCCATAGTATTTCAGTTGCTAGTTTTTTTTCCAGTTTTTTGAATTAAAACGTGTAGAATTGGAAAGCTAGCAATATTAGTAGACTCCCTCCATGATCCTTGGGGCAAGGGACTAATTAAAGTTTATCATGAGGTTTGGCCTAGAGAGCCTTTTAGGGTGTATATTCATCGTCTCGAATACTTGTGGGGGAATTTTCATCTTTGAATTGACTTGTAACTTGAAGTTGTTTATTAACTTTAATATATATATTAAGTTGTTTCTCTTTTTATAAGAATTCCTTTTATTTATTTAAGTTTATTAAAGACTTAATTGAAAGCTATCAATACACATTAAGAAATTAACTTCTAATTTTGGTCAAATGTTTAGTTCGTAGATGATGATTGAAAACTTTCGTGTTCTTTCAATTTTACGCTAAACATGAAACCTTTATGTGAATTAATTTTCTTAAATGTTTAAGTCGCATGCATTATTGATAAATATACTTGCGTGATTGTCTCTTAATAATAGACATGGCATCAAAAAATAGCATTGTCGTCTTGAACGAAGGTGAAAAACTAAATGGTGACAATTACGACATTTGGAGTCCTAAAATATGGTATGTACTGGAAGAGCAAAATGCTCTTAAAGGTATTAATCATGTTTTATGTCAACTAGAGGAGGGTAACACTGCACAACATAGAAGTGACCCTGAAACTTATAAGGTTTGGAAAAAGGCTGCTTCTGTTGCACGTGGAATTTTAGTTCTGTGGTTGATGACCTTATTCATGAGGTTGAGGAATTTCCTACCGCTCATGCCATCTAGGTAACACTTGCAAGGAACATATGGGGGTACATTAGTAACCCGCCTCAGACAGCTGACTATCAAGTTTGACACTTATAAAAAAATTCACAACCAGAACATCAAACAATACCTTAGGGTGATGTCAAATATGATAGCTCAACTCAAAAGTGCTGGTCATGTTCTCCTGGACGAGCAACAGGTTTAGGTAGTGATTTAGTCTCTTCCCAATAGTTGGGAACATTTGAAGGTTAACTTAACCTACAATGATAGCATCAAAACTTTTTCTGATGTTGCCCGTCATGTTGAACTTGAAGACGAGCGGCTTGGTGCTGCTAAAGCTGCTTCTAATGCCTTTATGGAAGAATCAAGTGGTAAGAAGTATTCATGCTTCAAGCATAAGAAAAATTGGAAAAAAGAATGGGAAGGGTAAGGAGATGGAAGAAGGACCCTCTGAGAAAAAGAACAAGCCAAATTTCAAGAAGGGAAAACGGTTTTTCAAGAAGAAAGACAAAAGCAAGATGAAGTACTACAATTGCCAAGTTCTGGGGCATTTTTCTCGTGATTATCCCGAGCAGAAAAAGGTAGCATTTCTAAAAGCATATCTAAGTGCTACATATGTTTCTAGCACTGCTTTATTAACTAAATCTTATCCTATATGGATTGTAGACTAAGGAGCCACCGACCATGTGAGTCGTAATCGAGAAGCATTTGCGGAGTTCCGTTGAGTTTCACCTGGATCAAGGTGGATATATGTAGGAAATAATGTCAGACTTGAAGTCAAAAGGATTGGCACTTGCAAAGTAGACTTGCTTGGTGGCCGGTCATTGATGTCGCATGACGTCCTATATGCTCCAGAGATTTGATGAAACTTAGTATCTGTGTCTGTTCTTTTAGATGTTGGTTTTGATTTGTTCTTTAGTCACAATGGTGTTAGAATAACTCTAGATAATGTTTTTTATGGTTTTGGACTTCATTATGATCGCTTTATCGTTTTAGATTGTAATCCTTCAACTTATGACTATTGTGTTGACCGTTGTGTAATGACATGTTATTCTAGTAATAATGATGTTGATGTAATTACATGGCATGCTAGATTAGGTCACATAAGGCAGGATCGAATGAATAGATTGGCAAAAGAAGGACATCTAGGTTCTTTTTCCAAAATTGATATGCCAAATCGTGAAAATTGTCTTGCCGGAAAGATTACATGTAAACCATTTGGGAAGGCTAAAAGAGTTGAGTTCCTATTGCAATTAGTTCATTCTGATATCTGTGGTCCAATGAATGTGAGGGCAAGGTCCGGTGCTTTATATTTCATTACATTTATTGAGGATTTCACGCTCTTTAGTTATGTCTATTTGATTTCTCATAAATCTGAAGCACTTGAATGCTTTAAAAGATACTTGAATGAAGTTGAGAATCAATTAGATAAAAGTATAAAGACTTTAATAATCGATAGAAGTCGTGAATATTTGTCAAAACAGTTTGAAGAACTGTGTACTGAAAAGGGCATTATCATACAATTAACTACTCCTTATACACCTCAACAAAATGGTGTAGCTGAAAGAAGGAATAGAACATTATTGGATATGATAAGGTCTATGATGGCGAAAGCAAATTTAACAATCTCTTTCTGGGGAGATACGTTATTGACTGCGGCCTACATGTTGAATAAATTGCCTTCTAAATCGGTATCTTCTACTCCTTATGAACTATGGACTAGTCATAAACCAAACCTTAATAATTTACGACCTTGAGATTATGCTGCATATATTAAAGATCATTTTGGTGAGTTTGGTAAACTTAGTCCAAAAGGAAAGAAATGTATCTTTATAAGATACTCAGAACACTTCAAAGGATATGTGTTCATTGGTGAATTGGAGGATGAAAGTACTACTGAAATTAAATCATGAGATGTCACATTTATGGAAAATGATTTTCCCAAAAAAGGGCTAAATAAAGGATAGTGAGCCTCTTTACAAAATGTTGAATTCAGATGATCAAATGATGTCGACGAACATACTTGATAATCCAATAGATCAAGAAATGGTTCTTGGTCCAAGTGGGAGTTTTGAATCCCAAAATTCTATGGAGGAATCTGAACTTTAATTACGTAAGAGTACCAGAAAAGGTGTACCTAAACAATCTTATAAGATTGAGAATTATGTTTTCTTGGTATCTCCCACTGAATTGGATGAACTTAATTTTGTAACTAAGGATTTATCAAGCCCTGGAAAAGATGAATGGATAAAAGCGATGAAGAAGAATTAGAGTCCATGAAAACCAACATAGTCTGGGATCTAGTTGACCTTCCTTTTGGGCGTAGAGCTATTGGGAACAAATGGATTCTCAAAATTAAGCGCAAATCAGACGGGTCAATAGAAAGACACAAAGCACAATTGGTGGCAAAAGGTTTTACTCAAGAAGCTGGAATAGATTATGAGGAAACTTTTTCACCAGTTGTGAAGTTCATCTCAATTCGCTTACCTTTGACTATTGTTGCACGTTTGGATTTAGAATTACACCAAATGAACGTGAAGACCTCTTTTCTTAATGGAGAACTAAACGAGAAAATCTACAAGGAATAACTTGTAGGTTTTATTGTTAAAGGCCAAGAAAAGAAGGTTTGTAAATTGAACAGATCAATATATGGCCTAAAGCAGTCTTCAAGGCAGTGGTACCTAAGATTTGATTTGATTTCGCAATGATTAATGAAGACCATTGCATCTATGTGAAGAAGTCTAATGGAATGTTTGTGATTCTTTACCTATACGTGGACGATATTTTATTAGCCGAAAATAGTTTGGAGTATGTAAAAATTGTTAAGTCTTGGATTTCAAAGTCATTTGACATGAAAGATATGGGTGAAACATACTATATATTGGGTGTTAAAATCCAAAGAGATCTTTCCAAGAAGATTTTGAGTTTTTCTCAAGAAACATACATAAAGAAAATTTTGGAATGCTTTCGAATGAATAACTGCAAATCCATGGATACTCCTATAGCAATAGGTGAATCTTTAAGTCTAGAAATGTGTCCAAAGTCTGAAAAAGAAAAGGAAGACATGTTTCGAGTTCCATATTCTAGTGCGATTGAGAGCTTTATGTATGCTATGATGTGTACTCTTCCAGGCATTTGTTATGCCGTAGGTCTGGTTAGCAGGTATCAATCCAATCCTGGAAGAGATCATTGAAAAGTAGTAAAGAGAATTTTTCGATACCTGAAGGGAACTACAGATTATTCACTATGCTATAGTGGATCTGATTTATTTATAAGAGGTTATATAGATGCTGATTGGGCTGGTGACCGGTATGATAGAAAATCAACCTCTAATTTTGCTTTCTTACTGAATGGTGGTACTATTTCATGGAAAAGTAAGAAACATACTTGCACAGCTCTTTCAACTATGGAATCTGATTTTGTGGCTTGTGCATCTACGGTACAAAAAAATATTTGGTTGAAGAGATTCTTTGAGCACTTAAACATTGCAAAGAATTCTAAGGGTCCCATGATTTTTATATTGTGACAGTCAAGCAGCTATCGCATATATGAAGGATCCTAAGTATCACAGCAAAACCAAACACATTGAAATCAAGTATAACTTTGTGAGAGACATAGTAGCAAGTGGAGAAATAAATTTACAATACATTCCAACATGAGAAATGATAGCTGGTCCCTTTACGAAGGCGATAACTAGAGACTTGTTTGAGAAACATGTTTTAGTTCTAGGTTTGCGTAGGATATGATTATATTTATGTATTGTAAAATACCTTGATTGTTATAATATTCTTATCAATATAAGATTCTTGAATTTATATTCATAGCTCATATGCATGTGATAATCTATTTTATTGATAAAGTATGTCGAACAAGTCGCGAGATTGGCTCTCTCACACGAGCAATCGCCTCTTACGTCGAGGAACGTGAAGAGATAAGTTACACGACAAATGTGAGTTTCTCTAAGAATATGAATTTGAGGATCATTAATGAAAGAAACTCAGGTTAGACATTTAGATGTATCTAGACCAAGATTAGTACGATGTTGAATGACTAAAAATGAGACACACACACTAATATAAGGTAAGAACATCATAGCACGTGTTTCATACCACGTGTGCTTAGCGACTAATGGGTTAATAGAAGAATGAATCCCTGCTTCTTTATTGTGTGAGACCCTAAAAGTTATATTAACTTTTCATTGAAATACCTTTTGACCTTTGACTGTTTCTTGAAGTTTCGATCGATGTTGCTACTTTAGCACCTCACTAATAGCCATGAATAATTCGGCAATGCAGTGCATGTTTAGAAAAACAGTTGATTTGGAACAAATAGATCCGAGTAGAAAGGGAAGACAATTAAGATTATTAATTTAACTTGTATACACACGCCGACCATTACACATACCATATAGGTGTCAAGTGTAATTGTGGATATAAAGTTAATCATGAAATTGAGTTCACCTCTTTAAGAGGATGAGGGATCGGATAAGTAACTACTGAAGTAGTGAATAATGTCTGGAGTATTGAGAGTAATAGTATCCTCGTATGTGTAGCGAATTCCTTCCATATGTGATTGAATTCCTTTTTGAAGCTTGTAAAACCTTATAGGTAAAGCTGTTGATGCTCACAGGTCACACGAGCTAGTTATCGTATGAATTTGGGGTCTTGTTAATGTCATATTATCTTGGGTCTTGTCCACAATGTGCGAAGTGGGAGATGTAAGTTTTCTGGGGGCCATGGGTCGCCCATGTGGACCAACCTGATCCGACCCAACCCAATACCTTATCTGAAAAGAGGATTAGATTAAGTCTATCATGAATTTGAAAAGAGGAGGGAACAGTTACCATGTAACTGCTTATTACAACCTCTATAAGATTGTTCTGATCTCTCATATTGAAAGGTACGAAAATCTGAAAAAAAAAAAAGAAGAGAAAATCTGATTCTCACATATGAACACACTTAATAAACTAGATATTTAGTTCGTGAAACAGACTTTGTTTCCTAGTGATTCAAAGGACGATTTGGGGCGATTCTTCTTTCGGTAGCAAAATCAATAATTTTTGCTTCGTATTTAAGGTACACAATTTGTTTTTACTTCGAATAACTTTCATCAACTAATCTGGAGTTGCTTGAGTTATGACGTTGATGGGCTGTTGTATCCTGGAGGGGACAAGTCAAGAGTGATACTGCTGGATCGGTATAGATTATGCCACAATGGGCTTGAATCTCCTTAAAGAGAGCGAGATATCCATGCCTCAGCTTGAATATTGATTATTCATTTTTTGTTCATTTTATTTTCAACTGTAATCATTATTATTTGCGGTATATTACACCAACAATTTTAATGAGATTCATGTTTTGTTACAGTTTGAAAATTGCGGATATCAAGATGGAAAATCTCAACATCTCCCGCTTCAATGTCACTAGATCTCTTCAAGAGATGGAAGGGAAGAGATAGACAAGTAAAGTATATTTATACTTGCTCAACTCAAACAGAAGAAAGGTAAAAGCTTTTCTACTTGTTGCGAAGGAAAGGTAAAAAAAATACCTAATATTTTCATGAATAAAATGATACCACTTTTCATGAAAATTCATTTTCGTTAAATTCTCAAAATAGTGGGGGCTAATGAAATGAGAAAAACATTCATCATAAAAAAATGTGATTTTTGCATATTTGAGAATGCTTTAAAAATTATTATAAGTGCACATATTAGTCTTGGAATAAATCACATGTTACTATTTACATATGAGTTGATGTCTTTGGCTTTAACATGCATATTGTCAAAAAGTATGAAAAAGTTGAGTAGCCATTTTGACATGAAAAATTGGATGAGATAAATTTCATTCTAGGAATGAAAATACCTAAATCATGTGATGAACCCTTGACATTTCACATTATGGTAAAAAAATTGTGAAGTACATTTTGTTGATTGTATGAACCATGCAGTTCCTTTTGATTCAAATATATGAAAGTGGTGTGAAATAAAAAGGAGTTTGCTAGCCTTGTTAAAAAAAAAAGAGATATGTGGCTAATTGCACTTGGCTTGAAATTGTGTATGCAGTAAAGTAAGTAGCAGGTACAAGCAAACCAGGTATATTTACTTGTTAAGAAAATTATGGCTTGTTTTATTTTTTAAAAAAATCCTGCTATACTTAAAAGTGTTTTTGTTGCAAATGAAAAAAATTTGGTGCTATTTGTAGAAATTAAAAAAACAACTATTATTTGTTTGTTAACTCTACCATAAAGGTTGAACTTATTATTTTAGCTTCAACTAGTGAAAAAGTGAATTGAATAGAGATCTATAATATCAATCACTTTATTTGAGAAATTAATTTCTCTAATTTGATCTATTGTGATGGCATCAAAATTTATTGGTAGAGTGTAAATCATTATTATAATGCCAAATTCAAACCATAAGGAGAAAAACACAATATTGTGAGATCATATTTATCAATAGTATATCAATATTAATTGTGTTAATTTTGCAGATTCATAGACTAAGGCCTTAGCAAGAAAATGGTCTGAAGCACATCGAGGGGAAGGAATTGAAGCTCAAAAACTTCTAAGTCATAAATGAGGAAACCCAACATGAGGACTAGAGATCCTATAATCAGGTTCAATGGGAAGAACGAATCATATGATGACTTGTTGTGAATGCACAATTATTTTATCCGTCACTATGGCGTGAGTGCATTTTTCTATAATAATTTGTGGAGGTTGAGTCTAAAAACTCTTAATGAAATTCTGTATCTCGTATGAGTGGGGTGTCGAAATTACAGGACCACCCTTGACAAATTTCACCTATGTGAGTGTAGAAGTAGTCCACTTCCTATGAGAATTGGGCTTATTCTCAAAAATACTCATGAAAAATTAGGATAGCACATGACCGTAATGCGTTGGTTATTAAAGCTTATGTCAACACCTTGATTATTGTGTGTAGGCAGTAATCCTTTATTTTCCTTAAGCATTCATATTTCAAGTATGAGACCACTTCTGACTCTGGAGTAAAGGTTACTGTTTTACTAAGTGAAAGTTCAATGTAGAGCACACCTTCATTATGCATAGTAGCCTCCCTTAGACTAAATTGGTGAAATACTCTCATATATTAATATTAAAATGAGTCGGGGATTGATGGTTCATTGGAGTATTTTAATAGTATTATATTATATTTGGCTCCTATGTATTAAGTGTCATTAAGCTGCTCCCATGTATTAAGTGTCACTAAGCTACATTATTTAATTGGGAAAGTTAGTAACTTAAGTTGCACTTTTATTAGAAATTAAGTGGCCTAGTATGGAGTGTCAATGTCTTGTGCGTTACTAGCACTTTAATATTTGGCAGTTAGTGGGTTTGCTGGTTTGTTGCATTGCTCCTTTCGTTGCAGGCACTAAATACTGATTACTTCTGCTGTTGCATTGTTGTATGGTGCAGCAGTTAACTCGCTATTCATTTGTGGCTTTATGCTTATTGACTTCATAGTTAGTGGTAAGAATGTGGACATAAGTTTCTTGTAACTTTCTTAACTTCTACCATTATTCTACCTCATTACTATTGTAACTCTTGTAGCCTCTATTCTATTTATCTTCCCACTACTTCTTCCTATTCATTGCAAGGATGAATATTTCACCTATAAATAGTGGTGGTCTTACTTGTGTTGAGATGAAAAAGATACAAAAAAAAATATAGAGTGCATAAAGGAGAGTAATTGTATTAGTGAAAGAGAGAGTTGAGACATAGAAAAATATTCTAGTCTCCAACTATATTCACTATACAAAAGAGAGTAATTATATTAGTGAAAGAGAGAGTTGGGTCAAATAAAATTGTCTAAATCTTTAACTATATTCACTATACAAAAGAGAGTAATTATATGTTGAAGGAAGGTATTCTTTTGATGGAGCTTTGAACTCTTCAACTAACCCGGAGTTGCTTGAGTTATGATGTTGATGGGTTGTTGTATTCTGGAGGAGAGAAGTCAAGAGTGATACTGCTAGATCGATGTAGATTGTGCCGCAGTAGGCTTGAATCTTCTTAAAAAGAGCAAGATATCCGTGCCTCAGCCTGCATATTGATTATTCATTTTTTGTTCATTTTATTTTCAACTGTAATCATTATTATTTGTGGTATATTACACCAATAAAGAACATTGACAATAAATTATATTTTTTGACAGCCTAATATACTATCAGTTGCATTTTCTCACTTTATAATGATTATGAATTTGTTGTGCGGTTAAAAAATCTTTTCATTGTTTTTATTACTGTTTCTTTAATTACATTCTTTTAAGAAATGAAAAGTTTTTTTTTATTTTTTATCATAATATAATAATTCTTGATCCTTACAACTTGAAGATGTAAAATTATCTATTTTTATCAATCATTTTGACATCATAACAGTGAGTAGTATTCTTTTACTAATGTTTCTTTAATATGAAGTTTGTACAAATTTCAGACAGATGCTTCATAAATTTCAAAACGTTCATCTTTATCAGGGTAAAGAGTATTATATCTGAAGATTTTCTGATCGCTCGCTTCTCCTCATTGTATAAATCTACCGAGGGTGAGTCGTCCTAGAACTATATACATTTACTTTATATCATATCTATCTGACTATTAATTACTATATTACATCTGATAACTTAATGGATAAACAACTATTATAGTTGCTTCAAGCAACTTTACTTGATGATTTCATTCTAAGAGACTGACTTTCTGACTGTTAGTATCACCAATATGATGTCTGCAACACATATGAGCAGATTCTTACATCTGAAATACAAGAATTTCGCTATATAAAATACAACTTAAATCCTTTGATTTCAATTAAGTAATTCTCTTGAGTGATTTAGTTGAAGTTATTATTGAGCATGAATAGCAGGTCCACTAGTTGAAGAATAAAGTTGAACTAAAAATTGAAGTTAATCAAAAAATTCTAACAACTGTAAAAGTTAAGATAGATCTTTTAAAGACACATGAAAGCTATGGAATGAAATTCTTCAGATAAATATTTGATGCAGGAGGTACAAAAATATGGATGATGTCTTAGAGTGGGAGCAAAGCCTATAGTATTCTATGCCCTTATTTATATGTAATATAGAAAAATTCAAAGTCTTAATGCATTTTTTAATTTTAATTTCCTGTTTTAATTGTGGGGGTTGGGGATAGAGTTTTAGCGTGCTTTTATTTATTTCCTCGTAGACTAATATTCATTACTTTAATAAAATTCTCAGAGGAATTATTCTTGGCAATGCATAAAAAAAAGCCTAGTATAACTATTTTTTACATGAAAATGTCAACTTTCTCAGCATAAACAAATGTTAGTTGAATGCATTAAATAGAAGTGAAGAAAAATGACGAATTTTACTTTCACATGGCGCTTTATGCTTTTAAAGTACCTGCTGTAATCTGCTTTGACTACGCCAGGTAATTTTCTTATTGATTTAAAATTTTAAATGCAGCTTTTTAATTGCTTTGAATTTTTATTTGAAGCCTATCTAGATATTTTTATACTCTTTTTACTCTGTTGAACAATCTCAATTTTTTTTCTACTATTGGAGAAAGATTCAAAGATTCAATTTTCTGTGAGGTTGTTGCTATAATTGGAGAAATTTTTTTGCTACTACAATTGAGATGAATAAAGAATCAACATCTTCAATATTACACGTGTCCTATTTTCCCTTCTATTTTACTCTACTTTCTTCTTCTTCTTTTTTTTTCCTGTTCCTCCCTAGTTTCTGGGATTTTTTCCTGATATTAAAAACCTTCCTTTTCATATCGATGATTCATACATGCATTTGAGACTGAAATTTAGAGATCTTGAGTTGTTCTCATTTTCGCAGCTATTATATCTGTTGCATGTTGGTTTTTCTTTCTCCTTTTTTTTGGATGAATTTTATTATTGACTTTTCATTGTTTAATCAATAAAATTTTTTCGTTCGTTTGTATGAATTTGAAATTTTGAGATTTTATCTCTCCTAATTTTTGTTGAGTTGCTCTATGTTGCATGTGTTGGCTATGACTTCAGATAAGTGGTCTGACTTAAATTAGTATAGTTGAAATTTGGTAACTAAATTTTTATTTTTTCTTCTTCAAAATAAAGTTATATATTTCTGCTAATTTTTCGCTAAATTTCTTGGCAATACTTGTGTTTCGAAATAGAATATTGGGGTATGGTCTTCTCTAATTCAATATTATTAGATTCATTTATTTTTTGCTGAATTTTTCTACAATACATATATTTTGAAATAAAATATTGAATTTCACAAATTTTTGAAACTCAAAATTGCTGGCGTCGAGAAAGCTGAAAAATACTCTACACTGTTAAAGGTAAGTTTTGGATATTTTTTATTCTATACGTTTTGTTGCAAAATCAAAATATTATGATTTTGCTTCTCCTTATTAGGAACATGCAACTTTAAAAAGAAGCAATACATACTTTTATGAACCTCGATCCTAGTACATTAAGTAAAATTATTATTTCCCTACGAAAAAGGGAGCTTAATTTGACAGATTTCTCCATTAGTGTTAGAGAAGTTGTATCACAGGTTCAATAAAATTCTTTTAAAAAGGACCGACTAGCTTCTTTTAATAATTACTACTCTAATGCTTTAAAAAGTAAGAAAAGACCTTCCAAAGATAATTTAGATAGTTTTACTTCGAGAGTGGAGCGAGTTACATTATGTTTTCACAGAAGCTAAAATTGAAACACATAGATGCTTACGAAAGTTTAGAGATTGTCGGATGTGTTTAATTGATTAATTTTTAAGGTGAAAAGATCTTCATTATGTTATGAATAAGTTATTTTTTCTTACGACAAATATGAATGAGCTAATAAGTTAGGCCGCTTCACTAGCTAATCAGCTAAGAAAGCTAGGCTGATTATGGAAATGGACTTCATTGAAGGTGAAATTAAGAAAGTATAATTCTAATATGCACATGTGAATGAGGGGCGGGAGACGGAGACTTTCATAAAATATAAGAAAAGAAAAAAAACTGATTTAGAAGATTCACTTGTCATTTTTTCATGCTAATGAATGAAGATAAACTTACTGAATATTTTTCTATATATCATCATATGATTTGTTTTCTTGCAGAATGAAAAGAATAAATGGGGACCATAAGAAGAATTTGTTCCTGTTTTACTCATTTGATGCAAAATTTTAGTTGTCAATTGTTTCTACTGCTGCATCAACATTTGAAATAGATTTTCTTAACAAGGTGAAGAATGTACCAAGAAAGCAAAGCTGCCATGTATTATGTTTCAATTGATATTTTACACAAAAAATGCCCGAAATGAAAAACATGACCTAGACGGTCATTACACTAGTCCTCATAGTTTTGCCTCACCAATGTCAAACCATCTTATAGATGTCTAGTATCTTCACCCGTATAGGGCTTTAAAAGATAATATTTTTGGGTATCTCGTACAAATTTCGTTCCTTAAATGAACGTAACATTGCATGAAGTATATGTAGTTAATTAATTATTTAATCAATTTGGGTATACTATACTTTTATAGATAACAAAAACAATGATAACAAGCTTACGCCCGTGCAGAACACGGAAACAAGTCATCTAATCTTCAAATATTATAATAGTTTTTGGTCTTTTCAAGACTTCTGTGTTTTCTCTTCTAATTTTTTAAATTTATTTTGCTATTTAGATATTGTCTTCTCTTATTCATTTCTTTTCTCATTTCTTCCCTTATATATTTTTTGTATTGGAAAGGAAATTAGACAAGTAAAACCTTTTTTTAAATGAGACAAGTAAAGCGTTATTCAGTTATTTTTATTTTAAAAATATTTAGGTAGTTGTTTGAATTTCTGTATAGCTACTGTTCCTTTATGACTAGTCGTGCCTCTTGCTATATTTTTTGTTTGTTAACTTGTAGTATATATCGGTTCTTGCTTACGGTTGAGTTAGTATATATTTTAGGGTTTCCTTTTTTACTTTGCATCTACATTAGTGGCTTTGATGAACAATGTTGGACTATGGTCATATCTTCGGGCGGGATCAGGGTGGGGGAAGAAATGGTAAGTGGGATAAGGAGTCTGTTATGCTGTAGGGTCTTGAAATATTGGGACATTGACAGGTAAGTCTGTAGAGCTAGTGAAGATTCTAAAGAAGAGGAAGATTAACATAGTTTATCTCCTGGAGACCAAATGGGTAGGTACCAAAGTTCAAGATGTGGATGAGTTTAAGTTGTGGAACTTAGAGGCTTGTGTCACGATCCAAGATTACCCTCGAGATGCAATCATAAAGTAGTCATCATTTGTGACTCAAGTGGGTCTTTGATATAGCATAACTAAGCGCACAAGATATTTAAACAACAATAGAAGATTAAACAAATATATGTAAGAGGTCAGACAACTTTATTAATAAATCTAAGAATGTTTAAGATGATATAAATTTCTAACTCTTATCTATTAAAGCCTCAACTACTGTGACATATAAATAAATCAAGACAAGGCCTCGAGATACCTTGATCAAACAAAGGTCTAATCTAAATTACAAAGCTGGAAGTAACTTCTACGTCACTCAAATGATAGGAGAGCTCACCACGATTGCTAGATCTCAAGTACTACCAAACACATGACAACAAACTTTAGACTCGAGCACCTGAATCTATATCAAGAAAAAACATAGTCTAAAATACAGTTAATACAACTGAATATATTGGTCACGTGAGCTCACATAGTCTAAAATACAGTTAATACAACTGAATATATATATATATATATATATATAGATAGATAGATAGTTTCTTATAACCAACATAGAGCACGTGAGCTCACAATGTGTCATGCCCCAAATCCCATTGAGGCGGACTGGCACCCGAAGCCGATAAGACCCGAGAGAACCAATCTTTACTCATGTTCATTCATATGCATGCCATAAGAAACATCACCATCACGTAAGGACATAAAATACTAATAGCGGAAATCATGGAGCATGTGATATATATGTATGTGAAACTTGGCCGTTAGGGCCATCAAGACAAAAAATACGTTCCTTACATTTCCTTCATCGGTTCCCATAACATCTACAAAGCCTCTACAGATGCATAACCATAACCAACCTAGAGACGGGACAAGACCCCACTCTATACACATATACGATACCAAAATAAATGTACATAGACATCTCGGAAAGCACCAAACCAACGGGAGATCACCACGACTCTGCGGATTTCTCGTAGCCTACTGCGGATGTCTACTAGCACCTGTGCCTGCAGCAAGTAAGGTAAATTCCCCCAAGGGGGTCAGTACGAAGAATGTACCGAGTATGTAAGGCCATAAAAAACTGTATGACACAATAAAGACTTCAATGTAATCAACATAAAAGAGCATAGTCAATATGGATAAATCATTGTTCTACATATGTGGAGCCATTTACTTTACATTCATTTCTTTCTTTTGCTTCTGTTATTGTTCATCATCACTCATATCATATCATACCCGGGCCCCAACTGATCAGTGGGTCTTATCATAACATAACGTTATGTTGGGATCGACTCGAGCTAGGCTTGTACCTCTAGAGCTACCACCCATGAATCAATACATAGGGTTCGGCTCGAGATAGGTTATTACCTCTAGAGCTGCCACCCATAAACCAATATATCAGGTTCGGCTCGAGCTAGGTTATTACCTCTAGAGCTACCACCTGTCAGGATCGGCCCGAGCTAGGCTTATGCCTCTAGGACTGCCCCCTGATCCAATAATCTTGGGATCGGCTCGAGCTAGGCTTATGCCTTTAGAGCTACCACCCGTGAATCAACCAACAATATGCATTAATTCTCTTCTTACTTTTGAGAGATTGATAAATTCGCTTGTGAAAGATTGATACATTGAGGATCATGACATTGTGGGAAGCACACATATATGCTTTACTTTACTCCTTCACTTCATGAGATTGATACTTAGTGGTTAAAACATTATTAGAATGTGGAACATAACATTTTTGATGTCACGCCCCAAATCCCATTGAGGCGGACTGGCACCCGAAGCCGACAAGGCCCGACAGAACCAATCTGTGCTCATGAACATTCATATTCATGCCTCTGTAATAGCGTCGCTATATCTCATACAATTATGCGGAAGTTATGGAAACATGTATTATATATATGAAACTTGGCCGATAGGGCCATCAAGTCAAACTGGACATGCATCTCTTACATTCCTCTTCCCACATATGCCTACAAAGCCTCTACAGATACATATACATAGCCAAGCTAGAGTCGGGATAATTTACTGCTTTATACAGCATTTACAATACCAATATCAATATACACTATGACTCGGAAAGCACTGAACCAACTGGAGCTCACCAAAAATCTGCAAATGACTTGTAGCCTACAGTGGAGGTCTACTAGCACCTGTACCTGCAGCAAGTAAGGTAAGTCCCCTAAGAGGGGTTAGTACGAAGAATGTACTAAGTATGTAAGGCCATATGAAACTGTATAATAAATGAATACTTCATCAGAAACAATATAAAAGAGCATAGTCAATATGGATAAATCATTATTCTGCATATGTGGAACCATGTACCTTACATTCATTTCTTTCTTTGTTTTGCTTCTATTATTTTTTCATCATCACTCATATCATATCGTACCCGGGCCCCAACTGATCAATGGGTCTTAACATAACATAACGTTATGTTGGGATTGGCTCTTTCTAGGCTTATGCCTCTAGAGCTACCACCCATGAATCAATATATCAGGCTCGGCTCGAGCTAGGTTATTACCTCTAGAGCTGCCACCCATAAAACAACATATCAGGTTTGGCTCAAGCTAGGCTTATTCCTCTAGAGCTACCCCCTGTCAGGATCGGCCCGAGCTAGGCTTATGCCTCTAGGACTGCCCCCTGATCCAATAATCTTGGGATCGGCTCGAGCTAGGCGTATGCCTCTAGAGCTACCACCCGTACTCTCGCAACCAATAATTATACATTACATTATTTCATACTTTTGAGAGATTTATACCTTTACTTGCGAGAGATTGATTTATCCACGTATGAGAGATTAATATATTTGCTTGTGAAAGATTGATACATTGAGGATCATGACATTATTGGAAGCACACATATATGCATTACTTCACTCCTTCACTTCATGAGATTGATACTTAGTGGTTAAAACATTATTAGAACGTAGAACATAACATTATTGAGACTTTGGAACCATGTCCATAATTATGCAACTCATGAACAACAACGACTAATGAATGAGGGATATGTGACTTAAGAATGAATAGATTCTCCTTATGTCGTCACTTTCCTTGAAACAGTTTCTGTTAGTAGTTACAACATTATAAGAGCTTAGGAACTTCAGTTAATGAATAAGAGACATGTGTAGAATCACTGTTGGAACTTTGGAACACCACCTCATTGGGCTTTTGGAACACTAGGCAATGAATATGAGACATATGATTTACAATTGATCAATAAGTAGGAAACATGTGATAATAACCATTGGTAACCGGAAATAGGGTACCTTAGCACACTTCGAAATAGGACAAGTGTAACGTCAATGTGAATACTATACGCTGCAGAAAGATACAGAAAGAGTAATCTTACATACCTTAATTCCCCGATATGGATACACAATCTTACTCGTGAATACAACACGTCAGCTTTCCTTTTTCCTCTACTCTACACACAAGTACATAACGAAGCTTACATTAACCACTAACTTCATTTCAAGTGTATAACATGACAATAAGTTACATAATTGTCACACAACGCCATTTCACCTTCATAAAACATAATGTACTGCTTTACCATTACCAAAAAATGTCACACATTACCCATGATATCATAAATCACTAACATTCCACATCAAGATCATACTTTACACTTCCCCTTCAATACTATGTTACGTTTACGTCATTACATTGCATAAACGTCTTTCAAAACAACACATTAAAGTCCATCCAAACTTGATATAATTCACCATACCTCCAACGTACTCCTTTAAGGTCATTCATAAGTTAATAATTGCATCCAAGAAGGTTGGAGGGGTTCCGGGGATCATTACGGGACAAAAACATGCAAAATGGGACCCTAGGGGCTCTGGAGGGGCCACCTGCGCGTGCAGGTGGGTGACCTGCGGCCGCAGGTGCCCTTCTGGACACTTTCATGGCCACCTAAATTGGTATCTGCTCCCGCAGGTGCCCATCTGCGTGGGCGGATGCCCAAATTCGGCCACCGGGGTTCGTTTTTGGGTCCTTTTTCGCATTAAATGATCCATGGCCATAACCAAGCTTTCCTTTCCGTATTTTTGATAAACCTAATACCAATGAACAACCATGATCTCACAACACACAAAAACATCACCAAAATCACATTTTTCTCTCATTACGTCACCCATTCCATGGCCAATTTCGTAACAATAATCCCACAAGTTGTACACATAGAGACAACACGTTAGGAAAATAAACTTATCATACATGTGAACATATTAGCCATATTATTCACTCTTTTCAAGATCTCAAGTCTCCTTTCAATTTTAGGACACATAGATGATACATCTATTAGCACAAAGAAAATAAAAGTGGATTGCTCAACACCTTTAAGCATAACCAACATGATATACACCATCCCTCATGCATAAAATATATTTAACCATAATAATATATACTTACCAATGCTTTCAAAGTGATGATCTTGGCCAAAGAGTTAAAGGCTTAGGGTTTGGAAGAGAAAAAGGATATTGTGGAAATTCCTAGATTTACATGTGTGTTTAAATGGATAAAATCAGATTTCTCCACGTTATATATAGCCTCAAGGGTCATCCTTAGCCACAATAAATACATTTTGTTGACTTGGTCACAGGAATGGGTCATAACCCCTTTTTGGGCCATGTCTTTTATTTGATATTTGGGCCTCAATTGAGCCCAATGGCACATGCTTAGTTTAGCACAACAAATTAATGCACAATTCACCAATCTTCTCTTGTTTAAATAATTCCATCAATGTTACGGTACTTAACTAGGTTCAAAAACATACGGGGTGTTACATTCTCCCCCCCTAGAAACATTCGTCCTCGAATGTTAATAACATCGTCTCATTGTAACAACTTATGTCGAAGTGAATCCTTCACATTATCATATACACACATAATACTTATAAAGACTTACATATTATGACTCCAATTTCGTGTCTTGAAAATTTTCTTCCGTGGACAACAATTATGAGTACTTTGGATTTCATTATTCCTTTGGTTTCCATTGTGATTTCTTCTACATGCTAATTTCTCCAATAGTGCCTTTCCGGCAGCTACTTCTTTGTTTCTCATTGCTTTCGCTTATCGATCTAGAATAGTAAGCAGTACCTCTTCATATGTGAGATCTACCGTAACTTGTATATCTCCACTGGGGGCAATACAAGATAATCTTCTACACACTTTCAAAGCATCGAATATTAAATACTGAATGAACTGTGAAGAGTTCTTGGACTAGTGCTAATAGATACGCAATTTGCTCAAATCTTTGGACAATTTCCCTTTCTTTTCGAATCTCATTATCTCTTTTTTTTTTTCATTGGTAACACTGTCAAAAATACCTAATCACCTGTGGCACATTTTAATTCCCTTCTTCTAATATCGGCATATGATTTGTATCGACTTTGGACCATGTGTAGCTGCTATTATATCACCTTCACTTTCTCTATAGCTTGATGAACAAAATCTGACCCGAGCAAAGCAAATTTCATCAGCTGTAACCCATCCATTTGATGATCTATATTTTCTTTCACATAAAAGTTTCGTAATGTGCCTTTTGATACTTTTATTGTAAGCAATTTCAATAAACGATAGATGTTCCTCCCAACTACCTTTAGAGTCCAATGTACAAACTCGTGGCATATCTTCAAATGTTCATACAATACATTCTGTTTGTTCATCCATCTGAGGATGACAAGCCGTATTTACATCCACCTGTGTACCCATGCTTTACTGAAAAGACTTCCAACACTGTGCAATAAAGTGAGCTCTCCTGTTTGATATAAGAGTGAGTGGAATCCCATGTAATCGTATTATCTCTGAACACACAACTTTGCATAATGTTCAGCTGTATCGGTGGTCCTAACTGGTAAGAAATATGCTGACTCAGTAAGCCTGTCGACTATTACCTATATGGAATCAATCTTCACAGTGTACGAGGCAACCCTGTGATTCAATCCATGTTATTCATGTTCCACTTCCAAACTAGAAGGGTAATACATTATGTAAAACATACAGATTTCTGATGCCATACTGTCAATCAGTGACCGCTTGGACATTGAGCTACACGTTCTACAATGTACCTTTCACGTAACCTTACCAAGACATCTCTGTTAAACCATGGTATATTTTGGTTGCTTCCTAATATATAAATATCGTGAACGATGTTCTTCTATCGTAATTCATTTTCTTAACTCGTCTATACCCGGTACACACAATCTATATTGGTGTTAAAGTACTCCCCCTTGTGTTTGCTCAAATACCTTTGTCGAACTTTGCTGTACATTCTTTTTTAATTAAACTAAAAATAGGATTTACATATTGCTTTTCCTTCATCTCAGATTCCAATGAAAATTCTCCCACATTTGACACTATAATTCTTTCAACTGAAGTTTTATACAAGTAGTGGTGCCATCTGTTACAAGCAATTATCATAACTGTTAACTTAAAATCATATGTGGGATAATTTCTCTTATGTAGACGCAATTGTCTTAAGGCATACGCTATCACATTGTCGTGCTGCATGTATACACATCCCACACTAACTTTTAAAACATCACAATATACTGCGTACTCTTATGTGTCTTTGGGAGGTACTAGCACAGGTGTAGGAGTCAATTTATCTTTCAACTCTTGCAAACTTTTCTCACATACATCATTCTGCTAAAACTTAGTTGCTTTGTGTGTTAGCTTTGTTAAGGGTAATGGAAAAAAGCCTTTTTAACAATTCTTCTATAATAACTGGCCAACTCAAGGAAGCTACGAATTTCCGTAGGCGTCATAAGCCTCAGCCACTTATTTTATGTATATTAATCCATATTCATTCATTCTATACAATTTATCCTAAGGACGATACGAATTATGACCAAACTTGCATTTAAAGAACTTGCATATATCTTACGGTCACGAAGAATCCGTAACATCTGTCACAAGTGATTAGCATGGTCCTTTTGTGATCTTGAGTAATCTAGTATAACATCTAAAACATTATCACGAATACGCTTAGCGATGGCTTAAACACCCTAATTATCAAACCCACCAACGCAGCTGGTGCATTTGTTAGCCCAAATGGCATAACTACGAATTCATAACAACCATACCTCTATTTTAGGTATCTCTGTTTTCTCTGACCTTTACTTGATGATCTCCTGACCTTAAGTCAATCTTTAGGAAAAATTTGGCACCCTATAACTGATCAAATAAGTCATCAACTCTGGGGAGAAGACATGTATTCTTCATTTTCATCTTATTCGGTTGCCGATAGTAAACATACATTCTCAATGCGCCATTTTTTTTGTACTATGAACACTGATGCACCCTAAGGTGTCGTACTAGGTCTTATGAATCCCTTGTTCATCACGTCTTTTAATTTCTCATTTTATTCCCGTAACTCTACCGGGGCCATGCTATATGAAGAAATAAAAATAGGCTGAATACCTGGCATCACATTAACACCAGCTCATACGTCAAGGAATTCATGTACCACGAGAACTGATTGAAGAGTTGGTGGCTTCACATTCGTATCTTTCACTCATTCTAAGTGACATAGGTATCCCTTAGAGTATCCTTATCTTTGCTTTAAGATGGGGAATAAATTTTCCTCTTGGTACCCCTATATTTCCCTGGCCATTCAAAAGTTTTCTTTTGGGGAAAACGACAATATATCTTCTTAGTTCGGCAATCTACTATGGCATAATCCATTTATAACATTAAAATCCCTTATTTTCAGCTCAATAAGATCAACCAGTGTCTCATGACCACAAACAATTACTATGCACTTATGATATACTCTTTTAACTACTATGGATTCACCAACTGATGTATAGACTTCATGTGACATAACTAGTAATTCTGGTGTTCTTTTGAATGAAATAACATATGCTAGTGTCAAATATGGGTCAATCAATACGTATACAGTACCTGTAGCTACATCAAGAGAAGCCTCATTTTGTGGCCCGACATACCACACCAATATCAAACATTCGGCCTCAACATGCATTCACCTAGAAGATAACTTCCGCATCACTAACACGGCTGACAAGGAGACTTAGGTTGGTTCCTACTTTCTACGTTCTTGTGCTTGATCCCCATTGCCCATGAATTTTGAATCTCACTTCTTTGCCCAAACTGATTGTCTCTAAACCCTTGGGATCGAACTAGAACATTTACTATAAACTAAAGGAATAATGGTCTAGGCGGTCTATCAAACACCCGAGACCTAAATTCTTCTTGGGACGCCATGAACTGTCCCATAGGTCTAGCCCTCTTTGACGACCCTTCTTCAAATATTTGCGTCCTTTTCTGTTGCCTTTGATCCTCCATTATCCGTGCAAAAAGCCTGTATTCTGGCTATATCCATATCTCTTTTCAAGGCCGCAATAATACCATCCATCTGTCTACATACCGATGCACTCTATCAGTCATAATAGTTACCACATTTGGAGCATACCTAGCCAAAACATTAAACTGAAGACTGTACTTTCTGACACTCATAGTCCTTTGGCAAATATTTAACAATTGGTCCACATGAGCTTTTCGGATCTCATATGGGAGGTACTGGTCAAGAAATGCCATTTTAAATTCCTCCCAACTAGCTGGAAGTACATCAATACACCAGTCACCTGCATAGCATCTAGAACCCTTTTGTTTTGGTCTATAAAGTCCTGTAGCTTTTCATTCAGATTCGACCCGGTGAACGTGGGAGGGTTTCATTTCAGAAAATCCTGTGTTCGCCGACTAGCTGCCCTAGTCGCACCATCATCACTTGTCATTGGGCCGGCTCGCCTGTGACATTGTACAACAACTATCTGAGTCAACATATGCACTACATGTCTTAAATCCTGTTCAGTGGCATTTATTGGTGGTTCTGCGGGTACTTCTCTACCTTTTGGCTAAGAGAAACCCGTATTGCAAATTTCATGTCAGCCCCACCTTGACTAGCTTGGTCAGGTGGTGATTTACTCATTTCTTCTTTGGGAGACATATCAACCTGCTTACCTTTTCCCTTATCTTATCTGATGATCAGCATTTGACTATGCAAAAGAAAACCAATGTCAATGCGTACATATGTGTCCACCTACAACTTTGGCTCTATTGCACGATCTAGAAGTGAAGAAAAGAAACAACTCCTAAATGTCCCATAGCCTCCTACTTATAAATGTGGCGCGCAACACATCGATAAGCAAGACTCTACTCAGACACAGCTTTGTAGACACCCTTAGGACAACCTGCTCTGATACCACTTTTGTCACACCCCAAATTCCATTGAGGCGGACTGGCACCGGAAGCCGACAAGGCCCGAGAGAACCAATCTGTGCTCATGAACATTCATATGCATGCCTCTGTAATAACGTCGCTATATCTCATACAATTATGCGGAAGTCATGGAAACATGTATTATATATATGAAACTTGGCCGATAGGGTCATCAAGTCAAACTGGATATGCATCTCTTACATTCCTCTTCCCACATATGCCTACAAAGCCTCTACAGATACATATACATATCCAATCTAGAGTCGGGACAAGTTTTTGCTTTATACAACATTTACAATACCAATATCAATATACACTATGACTCGGAAAGCCCCGAACCAACTGGAGCTCACCAAAAATCTGCATATGACTTGTAGCCTAAAGTAGAGGTCTATTAGCACCTGTACCTGCAACAAGTAAGGTAAGTCCCCCAAGAGGGGTTAGTACGAAGAATGTACTGAGTATGTAAGGCCATATGAAACTGTATGATAAATGAATACTTCATCGGAAATAATATAAAAGAGCATAGTCAATATGGATAAATCATTATTCTGCATATGTGGAACCATGTACCTTACATTCATTTCTTTCTTTCTTTCTTTCTTTCTTTGTTTGTTTTGCTTCTATTATTTGTTCATCATCACTCATATCATATCGTACCCGGGCCCCAACTGATCAGTGGGTCTTAATATAACATAACGTTATGTTGGGATTGGCTCGAGCTAGGCTTATGCCTCTAGAGCTACCACCCATGAATCAATATATCGGGCTCGGCTCGAGCTAGGTTATTACCTCTAGAGCTGCCACCCATAAAACAACATATCAGGTTCGGCTCGAGCTAGGCTTATGCCTCTAGAGCTACCCCCTGTCAGGATCTACCCGAGCTAGGCTTATGCCTCTAGGACTTCCCCCTAATACAATAATCTTGGGATCAGCTCGAGCTAGGCGTATGCCTCTAGAGCTACCACCCGTACTCTCGCAACCAATAATTATACATTACATTATTTCATACTTTT
This sequence comes from Capsicum rhomboideum, assembly GCA_031232105.1. Classification (NCBI taxonomy): domain Eukaryota; kingdom Viridiplantae; phylum Streptophyta; class Magnoliopsida; order Solanales; family Solanaceae; genus Capsicum; species Capsicum rhomboideum. The sequence continues at coordinate 54,224,220 of CP124716.1, read as the reverse complement.
GAGAGATTTATACCTTTACTTGCGAGAGATTGATTCATCCACGTATGAGAGATTAATATATTTGCTTGTGAAAGATTGATACATTGAGGATCATGACATTATTGGAAGCACACATATATGCATTACTTCACTCCTTCACTTCATGAGATTGATACTTAGTGGTTAAAACATTATTAGAACGTAGAACATAACATTATTGAGACTTTGGAACCATGTCCATAATTATGCAACTCATGAACAACAACGACTAATGAATGAGGGATATGTGACTTAAGAATGAATAGATTCTCCTTATGTCGTCACTTTCCTTGAAACAGTTTCTGTTAGTAGTTACAACATTATAAGAGCTTAGGAACTTCAGTTAATGAATAAGAGACATGTGTAGAATCACTGTTGGAACTTTGGAACACCACCTCATTGGGCTTTTGGAACACTAGGCAATGAATATGAGACATATGATTTACAATTGATCAATAAGTATGAAACATGTGATAATAACCATTGGTAACCGAAAATAGGGTACTTTAGCACACTTCGAAATAGGACAAGTGTAACGTCAATGTGAATACTATATGCTGCAGAAAGATACGGACAGAGTAACCTTACATACCTTAATTCCCCGATATGGATACACAATCTTACTCATGAATACAACACGTCAGCTTTCCCTTTTCGTCTACTCTACACACAAGTACATAACAAAGCTTACATTAACCACTAACTTCATTTCAAGTGTATAACATGACAATAAGTTACATAATTGTCACACAACGCCATTTCACCTTTGTAAAACATCATGTACTACTTTACCATTACCAATAAATGTCACACATTACCCATGATATCATAAATCACTAACATTCCACATCAAGATCATACTTTATACTTCCCCTTCAATACTATGTTACGTTTACGTCATTACATTGCATAAACGTCTTTCACAACAACACATTAAAGTCAATCCATACTTGATATAATTCACCATACCTCCAACTTACTCCTTTAAGGTCATTCATAAGTTAATAATTACATCCAATAAGGTTGGAGGGGTTCCGGGGATCATTACGGGAAAAAACATGCAAAATGGGACCCTAGGGGATTCTGGAGGGGCCACCTGCACGCGCAGGTGGGTGACCTGAAGCCACAAGTGCCCTTTTGGACACTTCCAGGGCCACCTGCGTTGGCATCTGCGCCAGCAGGTGCCCATCTGCGTGGGCGGATGCCCAAATTCGGCCACCGGGGTTCGTTTTTGGGTCCTTTTTCGCATTAAATGATCCATGGCCATAACCAAGCTTTCCTTTACATATTTTTGATCAAACTAATACCAATGAACAACCATGATCTCACAACACACAAAAACATCACCAAAATCACATTTTCCTCTCATTACGTCACCATTCCATGGCAAATTTCATAACAATAATCCCACAAGTTGTACACATAGAGACAACACGTTAGGAACATAAAATTATCATAAATGTGAACATCTTAGCCATATTATTCACTCCTTTCAATATCTCAAGTCTCCTTTCAATTTTAGGATACATAGATGATATATCTATTAGCACAAGGAAAATAAAAGTGGATTGCTCACACCTTTAAGCATAACCAACATGATATACACCATCCCTCATGCATAAAATATATTTAACCATAATAATATATACTTACCAATGCTTTCAAAGTGATGATCTTGGCCAAAGAGTTGAAGGCTTAGGGTTTGGAAGAGAAAAAGGATATTGTGGAAATTCCTAGATTTACATGTGTGTTTAAATGGATAAAATCAGATTTCTCCACATAGCCTCAAGGGTCATCCTTAGCCACAATAAATACATTTTGTTGACTTGGTCACAAGAATGGGTCATAACCCCTTTTTGGGCCATGTCTTTTATTTGATATTTGGGCCTCAATTGAGCCCAATGGCACATGATTAGTTTAGCCCAACAAATTATTGCACAATTCACAAATCTTCTCTTGTTTGAATAATTCCATCAATGTTATGGTACTTAAATGGGTTTGGAAACACACGGGGTATTACATTTGAGACTTTGGAACCATGTCCATAATTATGCAACTCATTAACAACAACGACTAATGAATGAAGGATATGTGACTTAAGAATGAATAGATTCTCCTTACATCGTCACTTTCCTTGAAATAGTTTCTTTTAGTAGTTACAACATTATGAGAGCTTAGGAACTTCAGTTAATGAATAAGAGATAAGTGAATCATAACTCATCTAAGAATAGGACACATGTGAATAACAATAGATGTCAACCTGAGTTGGGATACTATAAAACCCTACAGAATGGAACCAGTACAATATCAATGCGAATAATATCTGCTGCAGAGAGATACGGGAAAAGTAACCTTACATACCTTATGATCTCAATATGGATATACCATCCTATATGTGAATACAACAATCCAGTTCCTTCCTTACATGTCACTCTACAACACAAGTTTATAACGGAGCTCACGTTAACAACTAGTTACCTTACAAGTGTATAATATGACAATGAGTTACATGACTTCTATATAGAGTCATTTCGTCCTTTACAATACAATCCACTTCATTAACATGAAAACAACATCATCACATTTCACACATTGACCAAGACATCATAAACCAATAACATTTTACACCAAGTTTACCCTTTACACTGCCTCATTAACACTACATTACCTTTTCTCCGTCAAGTCACTCGATAGCTTTCACAATAACACTTTAACATCAATACATATTTTATACCATTCAAAATACCCCTGGTATACTCCTTTATAGTCATTTAAAAGGTACCATAAGTGGATAATTGCATCCATGAAGGGTATAGGGGCTTCGGGGGACCAAAGGGATGCAAAAACAAGCAATTCGGGGTTATGGGCTGACCTTCTAAGCCAAATGAGACATAATGTATCTGAGGTACGCCCAAAGGTAACCTTTGGCAGTAGCCAGCGGCACCTGCGAAGTCACCTGCGCCCGCAGGTGCTTCGCCTGTAAGGGCGGGTGCCCGTTTTGGCTAAAAAGGGTCTCTTTTGGGTGTTTTTATGCAATGAATGGTCCATGATCATAAATAAACTTCTATTGAAATATTTTAGATCATCTTGGATGCCAAAAATCAGCCATGGTTTCACAACACACATGAACATCACCAAAACAACACTTTTCCTTCAATACACCACCAAACCTATGCACAATTTTGCAATAACAATTCCAAACATTATGTACAAGAATAAAACAAGTCAAGGCTATAATAATATCTCACATGTAATTATTGAACCCATAAATTTCACCTCCTTCAATACCACAAGTCCATTTTCAAGTTTACAAGGCAAAAACCTTCACCGATTAAGCAAACATAAATTGTTTCACACATAGTGAACTTCTCACACTTCACCAACATAACCAACATGATCTAAACCATATTCCATGCATATAATATATTAAACCATAAATATAAACACTTACCAAAGCTTACCAAAGAGTGATCTTGCCCCAACAAGTAGTTGCCTTAGGGTTTGTGGGAGAAGAGAGATATTTGGACAATTCTAGAAAATGGAATGAGAGTATTTGTGAATAAAATCTGATTTTCTTAACTTATATAGTCCCATGAAGTCTCATTATTATCCACATATTAAATGTGCTTACTTTGTCAATGAAAGAATGGGTCAAATTCCATTTTGGGCCATGTCTTTTGATGATTTTTGGGCCTCATTTGGCCCAATGGCACATGCTTCACTTAAGCCCAACCAATCAATGCATAATTCACCAACTCTCTCATGTTCAAATAATTCCATGAATGTTATGGGAATTAACTAGGTTAGGTTCGAAAACATATGGGGTGTTACACAATGCACCAACTTACAATCCCAGTTGGAGAGGATTGTCCTACACTTGCCAAGATGTAGAATCTAACTATCTATGGATTCAATCTAAGTATCTTATGCTAAAGAGTCATCTGACTTGAGGAGTGAAACATAACCTATGGTGGTAACGTAGTTTTGGGATAAGTGTTATCTAGAATGCATATCCGCTCTGTGCTAAATAATCCTCTCAAAACATAAATAACTCATAACATATCTATTAAGCTTGTCTAGAAGCTTATCATGAGTTTTGCTCAAAATCTCTTTCTTGAAACTATCTTATTGTGAGACTATGGTCAAATCTTTCTTTTAAAATCATATGCTGAAATCTCATTCTTAATCATATCTTTTAAAATCATGCTTAAGGCTTAAATCATGGAAAAACTTACTAAAAAATGCAAAACTTATAGATTCTCAAAATAGCTTTCATAACTTTATAAATAATCTTAAAACATGCTTGAAGAATCATAGCATAAACATAATCTTCGTGAATATTCTATATTTTACATGAAAAATCGATCATTAAAATTAGTACTTTTCTAGAGAATCAAATTTGGAAAATAATGGATAAGAAAACCTTAGATTTAAACATAATGTATCATAATCATTAAAATACTTGGACGTGAAGATGAAAGAAATCCATAATAAATCTTATGTACCTGAATCATTTTGAAATAATTGAGGAAGAACCTTAACTTTGAGGAAGAACTTCAAAGAATTAGTTCTAGAAATCTTCATTGAACTTTCTTGAAAATCCTAGGGATATGGTGTAGAATTTCACTTATGTAATGACCCTCCAGGTCATTTTCTTGATTTCATGCGTTCTGACATTTCAAGCCTTCCCACAACAGCTACATGTCATTTATGACTTGTCGAAAATGTCGGTTCGGTTATCGGACAATCCATTTGGATTTTAGGCTCATTTCCCTGTTAAGAAATTGGACTCAAACCAAAACTCCTAGTAGACGATCTCAGATAGAAATTCTGACAGTGCCATCATCTCTGGAACGTTGAATTAGGCTAGAGGGACCCTTAATTCAGGTCCCAAGGATTTCAGACTCATTTTGGACTATTGGTTGGAAATTGACTAAAATGGAACTATAGGTGTGGGACCCATATTTAATCGAAATGAGCTCGGATGGAAATTTCAATAGTTTTGTTGAGTCCAAAATGTCAAATTTTGTATGGTAGCATAGTTCGTTGGCGCGTAAGGGATTTTGAACGAATCCCGAGCACCCGGTCGAAGTCCATTTTGGACTTAGCTAAAATCTGGCAGCTGATATCTAGTTTGACCATTAAAGAAACTCTTTGACCGCTTTAGCAGCCTTGGCTATTAGGCTAAGTTCCACTTTAACGGTCAAGGTTCGCTTAAGCGGATGATGCTTTAGCTACCAAAGACCCGCTTTAGCGGCCTCAACCATTTTTCCAGTGATCGCTTAAGCGGTCAAAAGTCTGCTTTAGCGGTACCTGAGGGCTGTTATATTCCCTTTTTCACTCGAGTTTCTCTCATTTTTCTCAACCTTTCCCCCCATTGTTGAGAGCTTGAAGAGTGAAAAAAAGTGGGGATTCACCCATTTAAGCTAAGGTAAGTTAGCACATCACTCCTTGATCATTATCTATAATTTTACCTGTTGATTTCCGTCCCATTTCATTGTAAATTCTTAGAAATTAGGTCTGTGAAATCCTAATCATTGGGGACTGATTTGAGCCCTATTTACTCTCCATTTGTGTTCAACTTTTGAGCATATATTCCTTATTGTTCGAGGGATCTGGTGTCGAATTCAATTTTGGAATTCCGTTAGCGGGCCCCATGGGCCCATTATTGACCCAATTTTTGGGCCCGGAGTTTTATATTACAATATGGGTACCATTTTACTTGTAATGACGTGTAGGTTACTATTTTGATAGTGTGACGTCTATTCGAGATCGTGGAGCAAGGTTGAGCGATTTGTGGACACTTTAAGAATTGCTGTTCGACATCGAGGTAGGCTTCGGTCTACTTTTCTCTATGAAATTGTGTATAGTATAGACTACATGCTAGGTAGGGAATATAGGATATGATCATGGCTAGTATAGCATGACTTAACCAATTTTATGGAATTTGGGGTAGAGATGTGACCCGAACCCTAACATAAATACTTGTTATGTCCATAAAGCCCTATTGCCCTTGAATATAAGCATGTTAACCACAGCTGATGATTATAGATCCTTTGGTATGAGACTTACCATTTGACTTAGTAATTCGGGAGGTTTTTCCCCGATTAGATCCTTGTGGTGGCTTTATGCCCTCGATTATTCTGGTTGCCCGGGTTATGAGACCCTGCTATATTGGTTATATACTATTGGTCCTGAGACCGTGATTATGAGGCTAGTTGGACTTTGGTGAGTATTTTACCCTTAGCAAGGGTAAGATTATTATTTGTAGATGCTTAGGCGCTTATGGTTATGTTGTCTGGATACTGGTGATGGCATGCATACTACTTGGTGTATTCATGCTCATTTAGTGGTATGATTCCGATAAAAACCTTGATTTTACTACTGTTTCCAAAAAGGGGATTTATTCCCACTTTTCACTTTTAAAAGAGTTATTTATAACGGGAATTGTACCACCTTATTTACTAGATTATGAGCTTTTGGAACTGAAAATGATGTTTTAGAACTCCGACTGAGGATTATTTCGGTCCATTATTTATCCACTCATCTTACCACTACTATTTACTTCGATTGAGGGATATTCCGACCCTTTGCACATGATTTAGTCCCGAGCATGATCTCGGGCAATGAACTTACTGATTTATATCCTTTTAGCCACGGTTCGAGTCCGTGCACTGATATTTTGATATATAAATATCGGTTCGAGTCCAAAATTATGATATTTAAAGACCAGTTTAAGTCCGGCACTTTCTATTGAATTATGATGTATAAATACCGATTTGAGTCCAAAATTATGATATTTAAAGATCGGTTCTAGTCCGACACTTTCTACTCGGTTTATACTGCATTCATCCATTCATATACATTGCCTATCACCAGTATAGGTGTTTGGTGCCTGTATCTATCGGTCTAATGGGGGGCTATATAGGTACGGGTTATGGTTGCTGTTTGCTGAGTGTTTCTGTGAACCTTTCGGGATAATGGGGGTCCAGTTAGGTACTTGTTTGCCCAGACTAGCCGGTTACTTTATTATTATTTATTATGGTTCATTCATGGCAGGTTGGTTGTGGACTGGTACCTGAGATTAGAGGTACATTTCTGATTCCTTTATCCTTTCGAGAGATTATATTATGGTTGGTTTACCCCAGGATTTGTCACCCTTTGGGTATAGGCTTGATGAGGCTAGTGTTGGCTCCTTTACTTGGCTATGGACCTTGAGATGTTAGGTTGACTCCCTCAGGTAGTTACCTTTGAGTTAGCCCTATATGTCTACTTATATGTATGGTATCACCGTATATCTCTCCTTTTCCTTATCTATTTATATTGTGTATGCATCCCTTGGCCTTGCACTAATATTATATATCCTTCTTTTGCTCTTCATTTATATCTTGTCAGGGATAAACGGTATTGCACTCTAGTTCCTGAATGATGTCAGGATAGGACAGTTATCCCTATTGTCCCATTAGCATTGTTATGCCTAGTTTCATGGATAGTTGCCTGTAGTCACTTTCATGCCTTCATATCATTTATGCTTATATTATTTCTGGAGCTCAGTCAGCCGTTGCCTACTGAGTACCACGTGTTTAGTACTCATACTACACTTCTGCAACCTGCAGGTCATAGTGTGAGTTATCGCCGTTGATTTGTGTATATCGTGTAGAGCAGCTATGGATAGGAGATATGGGGTGAGCTCCTGACGTTTTGGAGTATCCCTGCTCTTCTTCTTATTGTTAGACTGTTCTCTATGTTGTGTCAGAGACGGTTTGTATACATATATTTTTCATGTATTTCACTTGTACTCCTGATGTATTAGAAGCTCTTGTACTGGATCCACCAGGTTTTTGGATTATATTAGCCTTGTTATTATATTTATTTCGCTGCTTCACTTTATTCCTTTTGGTAGTCCATTACTAACTGTTCCGGACTACGAGTTGGCTTACCTACTGGTGGGTTATAGTAGGTGCCATCATGACCTATGAAATTGGGTCGTGACAAATTGGTATCAGATGCTAGGTTTATCGGTGTTGTTGGTACAAGAGCTAAGTGTTTAGCAGAGTCCTGCGGATCGGCGTGGAGACGTCTATATCCTATCTTTGGGAGGCTACAGGGCATTCTTAGGAAATTCTATTCTTGACTCCTTTGTCGTGTTACCGTACTTCCATGAACCTCTAAGTACTTCTTTTGACTCTATCCTCTATCAAAGGGATAACACGAGGTCATCGATAGATGTGGATGATATTTCGGCAAGTGTTACCAGAATTTATTCTCAACATTGGGATAGAGAATTAGAGGTTGACATCAAAGATCTTCAGTTTTAACCAGAGGGTCTGGGGTCAGCGCAGGTTTCGACAAAGTTTGTGATTGCCTCAACTTTTCAGGATTCGGTGTTATGGGTTTCTTGATTGGGCCAGACATACTCCTATGTTATTTCCCACAGAGTATGAGATGGTGCAGGGATTTGTCAGAGGGTTGACTTTAGCACTCTATTTGGCATCGGAGCATTTGATAATGGCTGGGTTTTCTTTCTCTGAGGTTATTGATCACGCGAGGGCTACAAAGAGGGCTTGCTTTAAGGAATATGGAAATGGCAGTATGAGGCCATGTTAGCAGTTCAGTATTAGGGGTATTCTATATAGAGGTCAAAATCTTCTCAACAGAAGCCAGCATAACTTGCCACCTATTAGGCCTATACATATAGCAACTCAGCTTATGGATAACTCTCTGATTGATCATGGCAATATCAGTGGACAAAGTTTTGCTCTGACATTATGAAGTATTCAGTTTAGGTCTTCAGGCCGTGGCGACCTTCTGAATCAGCAGGTTCAACGCCTCAAAGTATCCCAGGAGCATGTTTCGATTATGGTAAATGTGGTCATTGGTATAATGATTGCTCCAGGCGCGAGTTGGTCAGCTAGTTGGGGTTAGCTCATGTTTCTACTAATTTAGAACTTCAGGGGTTTGTTGTGACTATAGAGAGGCTGGTCACTGGTCCAGAAAGTGTCTCTAGCATGGGATCATTAGTCATTCAGATCATCCAGATCAGTCTCACAGTGTGTTAGCACCTTTAGTTAAAGGTAGTGCACCTAGTGCCTCAGTTGGTCATTCAGATGCTCAGTTCGATTTCAAACATGCTCAGATTCGTACTCCTTCGGGCACACCAGACTTATGATTTCAAATTTCCACCATGATAGACGCGCCTTTGATTCTTTGCCTTTAGTTACTACTTGAGTTGTGTTGGGGTTTTCATACCCATCGGTGGTTATATGCCTTGACACTTCTAGATTGACTATGGTATGCCTTGGTGTTTTCATAGTGATTGATGTATGCCTTTGTGTAGGTTTAGGCTTATATGACTAACCCCATAGATGATTCTTTAGTAGTGGATCGAGTGGATCAGTGTATTATTATCCTAGGGGTACAACAAGTGGGTTAAAGTCCCATTTTTCCTTGGTATATTAGTATTGTTATGGCTATAGAGTGGATCAGTATCCTGTTTCCCTTGGGAGTATAGCATTCGGGTTCGAGTCCCATTTCCTTTGGTATATTGACTTGGTTGTGACCCTAGAGTGGTACTTCTATTGATTTCCATTTTTGTACCACCTACACCGTATTTTGAGGTCACTATAGTAGTTATTACTACTGTTATTGCTGGGCATTGACTGATTTTCATTTGGTAGACGGCTAGACTAGCGTTATCTAGTTAGCGTTTTCCCTTCCTTGCGATTCTTATTTCCTTGGCATAGTTGGCTACCTTGGTTGGTTAGCCTTCCCTTTCTGTTAACAAGATCGGTTGTAGAGTGGATTGTGAGAATGAAGGTAAGCTTGACCTTCCAGGGCTTTGTTATGACTATAACATGGATAGTCTTCTTCCGTAGCCCATTTCTTTGGTGATGCATTTGGGAGTTGTCCTTCAGAGTTGGATACTTCATCACCCAATAGTGGTCTTGATCTTGATATTGATTTTGAATTGGGGTTGGTGATTTGATTCTACCCCCCCATTTTTGAGATTTAGAGGTCTGAGACTTATTTTTTGAATTGTGGATTCATCTTTAGGTGAGCGTGTTGATCTTGGTTTTGGTGTGGAGTTGGATACTCCGTTCTTCTTGTGCTATGGTTTATGGTTCAGCTGAGTTTAAGTTGTTATAATTGAGAGAATTTAGAAAATTCTCATTTCGGCACTTGTCCGGTCTTGTATGACTTTGCAGAGTGCTTCTGCTTGATAATATACGCCTATGGGTGTTTGTTGCCGTAGTTTGGCTATTGGACTAGCCAGATGACTGTTGAGTCGTACTTTCTAGTTTTCTCAAGTTCTGGATATCACTAGTACTACTTGCAGTCTCAGCAAATTCTTGGTTATGCCCTCCCACAGTTGTGGAGTTGATTGCTTACATCTTCAGTCGGTGGTTTCCATTCGTTAAAATTATACTCTTCGGCGATGTTTTAGCTCGGCCCTTGCGGAGATTGTTGGGCATATGCTTGATCTTCTAATAGCGAGGTTGGTTAGGGCAATTGGCCTTTGTAAGGACTTGTTGGCTCCAGTTTTAGATTTTTAAGCCTTCGGATGATGGCTTGGGAGTTATGATAGACTTCAGTTGGTGGATGCCTACCCGCCAACAGGATCGGTTGGGATTGTTGAGATCAAGTAGTCTAGCTTCAGTGTTGGAGTTTTAGCTTGGGATTGCATAACTTGGTTGCATCTTCGTTTTGAGGTTTTGCTTAAGTTGGGCATTCATTTATAAGCTGGCCAAGCCTACTCTTTGCCTAACGGTTCAGTTTTCTTTAGTTTGGATAGACCGTGCAGGACAGATGCTCGAAAGGCGGTCCATCAGTATATGGTATTGGTTTCTTCTGCTTCTGACCTCGGTTCTCCATATTGGTCAGAATAATAGATTATCTTCTCTGCGAGAGAAGTGTGCTTAAGGTGGGCTTAGCATGGCTTTATCCACAGTTGGTGGAACATCTTGGAGCCGATCGTTCACTCTTATGAGATTAGTGCTTCGAACTTCTGACCGTCAGTTTCGAGGTCATCCAGACCAGTTGTAGCTCTGGCCTAAGTGTGAAGACCTTGGTCACCTCTGTTGTACGTCTTAGTAGCACCTTATGGGCTTATTCTTGCACTTGCCATCATGGGTTTTTGTTAAGTCAGCTTCAATCTTTCAAGGATGGTGTGTTGTGATTGCTCAGACAGGACTTAGATGACATTTTGCGTGATTCAGAATAGATTGCAGGTTTGGAAAGACAAAAGAAGGTTAAGTTTGGATGTTGGAGTTATGGCATGATTCTGGCCTTGGATTGCCTTTAGCTTGGCTGAGTTTCCGCATGGTTAGACTTGTATTGGTGTGTTGTCAGCATGCTGTGGTCTGGATTTGCGTGCATCATTCGTTCTCGATTCAGTTGGAGTCCAGTTGATTGTTGAGGTTGAGTTTTGGTTATTTGAAAAGTAAAGTAAGGAAGTTAGTTGAAAAAGGGATACCTTTGGCAAAATCCCTTGGAAGAGTTGTCTTTTCTTTGAGGTTTTCTGGGGAGTCATGTTCGGGGAATGCGGGCGCAGTGCCTCATCCTTTCGAGCTTTTGGGCTCTTTCTATCCATTGACTTTTGCGGACGAAAGTTCTTTTAGTAGTGGATATTGTAATGACCCTCGAGGTCATTTTCTCAATTTTCATGTATTCTGACATTTTGAGCCTTCCCACAACGGCTACATGTTATTTATGACTTGTCAGAACTGTCGGTTTGGTTATCGGACAGTCCGTTTGGATTTTAGGCTCATTTCCCTGTTTTGAAGCTTTCGCTATTAAGAAATTGGTCTCGGACCAAAACTCCTAGTAGAAAATCTTAGATGGAGATTCTGACAGTGCCATCAGCTCCGGAACATTGATTTTAGGCTAGAGGGACCCTTGGTTCAGGTCCCAAGGCTTTCAGACTCATTTTGGACTATTGGTTGGAAATTGGTTAAAATGGAACTATAGGTGTGGGACCCACATTAAATTGAAATGACCTCGGATGGAAATTTTGATAGTTTTGTTGAGTCCGTAATGTCGAATTTGGTATGGTACCATAGTTTGTTGGCGCGCATGGGATTCCGAACGAATCCCGAGCACCTGGTCGAAGTCCATTTTGGACTTAGCTAAAATCTGGTTTAACCGCTAAAGCGGTCAAAGAGCCGCTTTAGCGGCCTTGGCTATTGGGCTGTGGTTCGCTTTAGCGATCAAGGTTCGCTTAAGTGGAAGTCGCTTTAGCGACACCCGCTTTAGCGGCCTCAACCATTTTGTCGGTGACCGCTTAAGCGGTCAAAAGTCCGCTTTAGCGGTACCTGAGGGCTGTTATATTCCCTTCTTAGCCCGAGTTTCTCTTATTTTTCTCAACCCTTTCCCCCATTGTTGAGAGCTTGAGGAGTGAGAAAGAGTGGGGATTCACCCATTGAAGCTAAGGTAAGTTAGCTCATCACTCCTTGGTCATTATCTATAATTTTACCCATTGATTTTCGTCCCATTTCATTGTAAATTCTTAGAAATTAGGTCTTTGAAATCCTAATCTTTGGGGACTGATTTGAGCCCGATTTGCACTCCATTTATGTTCAACTTTTGAGCACATATTCCTTATTGTTCGAGGGATCTTGTGACGAATTAATTTTGGAATTTCGTTAGCAGGCCCCACGGGCCCATTATTGACTCGATTTTTGGGCCCGAAGTTTTATATTACAATATGAGTATCATTTTACTCGTAATGATGTGTAGGTTACTATTTTGATAGTGTGACGTCGATTCAGGATCGTGGAGCAAGGTTGAGAGATTTGTGGACACTTCAAGAATTGCAGTTCGGCATAGAGGTAGGCTTCGGTCTACTTTTCTCTATGAAATTGTGTATAGTAAAGACTACATGTTAGGTAGGGAATATAGGATATGATCATGGCTAGTATAGCATGACTTAGCCGATTTTATGGAATTTGGGGTAGAGATGTGACCCAAACCCTATTGCCCTTGAATATAAGCATGTTAACCACAACTGATGATTAAGGATCCTTTGGTATGAGACTTACTATTTGACTTAGTGATTCGGGAGGTTTTTACCCGATTAGATCTTTGTGGTGGCTTTATGCCCTCGATTATTGTGGTTGCCCGGGTTATGAGACCCTACTATATTGGTTACATGCTATTGGGCCCGAGACCGTGACTATGAGGATAGTTGGACTTTGGTGAGTATTCTGCCCTTAGCAAGGGTAAGATTATTATTTATAGACGCTTAGGCGCTTATGGTTATGTTGTCTGGATACTGGTGATGACATACATACTACCTGGTGCATTCATGCTCATTTAGTGGTACGATTCCGACCAAAACCTTGATTTTACTACTGTTTCCAAAAAGGGGATTTATTCTCACTTTTCACTTTTAAAAGGGTTATTTATAACGGGGAATTGTACCACCTTATTTACTGGATAATTGGCTTTTGGAACTAAAAATGATGTTTTAGAACTCCGACCGAGGATGATTCGGGGCCATTATTTATCCACTCATCTTACCACTACTATTTACTTCAATCGAGGGATATTCTGACCCTTTGCACATGGTTTAGTCCCGAGCATGATCTCGGGCAATGGACTTACGAATTTATATCCTTTTAGCCACGGTTCGAGTCTGTGCACTGATATTATGATATAAATACCGGTTTGAGTTCGGAATTATGATATTTAAAAATCGATTCGAGTTCGGCACTTTCTATTGAATTATGATATATAAATACCGGTTCGAGTCTGACATTATGATATTTAAAGACCGGTTTGAGTCCGGCACCTTCTATTAAATTATGATATATAAATATCGGTACGAGTCCGAAATCATGATATTTAAAGACTGGTTTGAGTCCGGCACTTTCTATTCGGTTTATGCTGCATTCATCCATTCATATGCATTTCCTATCACCAGTATAGTTGTTTGGTGCCTATATCTATCGGTCTTATGGTGGGCTGTATAGGTACGGGTTATGGTTGCTGTATGCTGAGTGTTTCTGTGAACCTTCCGGGCTTATGGGGGTCTGGTTAGGTACTTGTTTGCCCGGACTAGCCGGTTACTTTATTATTGTTTATTATGGTTAGTTCGTGGCAGGTTGGTTTTGGACTGGAACCTGAGATTAGAGGTACGTTTCTGATTCCTTTATCCTTTCGAGAGATTATATTATGGTTGGTTTACCCCAGGATTTGTCACCCTTTGGGTATAGGCTTGATGAGGCTAGTGTTGGCTCCTTTACTTGGCTATGGACCTTGAGATGTTAGGTTGACTTCCTCAGGTAGTTACCTTTGAGTTAGCCCTATATGTCTTCTTATATGTATGGTATCACCGTATATTTCTCCCTTTCCTTATCTATTTACATTGTATATGTATCCCTTGGCCTTGCACTAATATTATATATCCTTCTTTTGCTCTTCATTTATATCTTGTCAGGGGTATACGGTATTGCACTCTAGTTCCTGAATGATGTCAGGATAGGACAGTTATCCCTATTGTCCCATTAGCATTGTTATGCCTAGTTTTGTGGATAGTTGCCTGTAGTCACTTTCATGCCTTCATGTTATTTATGCTTATATTATTTCTAGAGCTCAGTCGGCCGTTGCCTACAGAGTACCACGTGTTTGGTACTCATACTACACTTCTGTAGCCTGCAGGTCATTGTGTGAGTTATCGCCGTTGATATGTGTATATCGTGCAGAGCAGCTATGGATCAGAGATATGGGGTGAGCTCCCGATGTTTTGTAGTATCCCTACTCTCCCTCTTATTGTTAGACTGTTCTCTATGTTATGTCAGAGACGGCTTGTATACATACATTTTTCCTGTATTCACTTGTAGTCTTGATGTATTAGAAGCTCTTGTACTGGTTCCACCAGGTTTTGGGATTATATTAGCCTTGTTATTATATTTATTCCGCTGCTTCCCTTTATTCCTTTTGGTAGTCCATTACTAACTGTTCCGGACTATGGGTTGGCTTACCTACTGGTGGGTTATAGTAGGTGCCATCATGACCTTTGAAATTGGGTCGTGACAACTAATAATCTGTAGTAGAATGATGGGATTGAAATTATGTGAGAAACTTACCTTAGTATTGGAGGATGAGGGTAGAAGAGGAAACCAATCCTACGCTTGGAAGGTTGTTAAAAGAATGAAATGTTCAGATGAAAACTGACTTAAATAGAGATTCTTATCGCAATATTTTTTGTAGCGGTGTGTGAAGAGCACAATATGATGTGTGGCTGCACACCAGTCCGCATAATGCTTTCAGTGAGCATTCTCCTCCGTCCCTTATTGTACATTGGGTGTACGGAGCAAACAATGTGATGTGTGGCCACACACCAGTTCCCATAAGGCTTCTATTGAGTTGGTTAGATCATTACCTTTTAGTAAAATGATCATAACTTTCTTCTCCGAAAACGGATTAACAAATGATCAGTGAAATTGAAAAGAAGACTCAAAGACCTTTCATTTGGTAGGTCTTGGGCCTCAAAACTCTTCAACTTCTAGGAGGGGTGATTGATTGAAGTTGCCTCATAAAATGAACATAACTTAAGCATATAAAGGCTGCGAACACAACTAGAAAGTACATGGACGTGAGTATGATCATAGGAACAAAAGCTTTTAAGAGTAATTGTAGAAAGAAACTGATACCTTAAATAAATTCCCTGGAAGGGGTACCATCATTAATAAGGTAGAGTGAGAATATGATGGGAAGAGTAAACCGCGATTACCTCAAGGGACTTAACCTTAGAAAGGATATTCTCTCTAATACTTAAGCCTAAGCCTTACTCAACACTCCACTATCTCCCTCTTTAGCTCCAAGATCAATAACTTGAGTCTGTGAACTAGTCTTTTATACTAATTTATGACCATCACAATCAATAGAATTATCCTCATACTTAAGAAACACAACACTAACTACCTATGAATTTCTGATCTTATTCTTCTGACATCACCCTCTACAACCTACCTTATCCTTTCGCATAAACGTCACTATACTAGGTTTCTACTATTCACACAAAACACTTATAGCTCATAATCCCACAAAACATGAATACTACATTAATCCCAAAAAAATCTTCTATACTCTATTAATATCTCTCATGTATAAGCTTAACCACCCTCTTTCTATCTCACCTAGGGGTTGCATACATCACACTTGCAACTTAAGACCTATTCTTTGCCATGACATGTCAAACTTAAGTGGATCGAATCCAAAGGCTCTCATCACCATCTATCCTAATGCTATTCCACTTAACCATAATTCTAGGTTCTAAGATAAAACAACTTATATTAATAGGTAAGGGTCTAGGGTCATTAACTCAACTATTTATGCAAGGAAAAACTAACAACGTACTAGCTGTGGCATCTAAAGGGTTTTCTTGATCTCGCTGGTTGGTCAAGGCTTGGAAATGATTCCTAGCATCGTTTGTCGGAATCTAATCCCTATCTCCTCCATTACTCCACCTCACTGAGGGACAATTTCTCAAAACATGACCTAACTAACCACATCTGTAGTATTCTTTCTTTATATAAAGACACGCACTAGGATGAGATTTACCATATTTCTTGCAAGTTGGATATGGTGTAAATTGGGAGCCTGATGCTCTGAACTCCTAATTGTTTTTGGGTCTGGATGACTTTTTATAATGGAATGATTGGTCCCTATTTTTTATCCTCTGTTGGCTATCCTCATAATTGGTCGTCTTAGCTCTCTTACTCTACTGCTCGCCTCTCCCTTTCAACTTTTCCTCCCCCTATCTGATGAGAGTGAGTCATCAATCAGGAAATGTCCATGTCCCCAATCAACATCTCTATCTTACACTCCTTCTTCACAAGTCTGAAACCCCTGATGTAAATAGGCTCATCCTAGCCCTCGGCTAAGCTACGATCTTTAAAACATAATGGTACAACTGGTGAATTTCAAACTCAAATTCATGAATTCCTCTGCCTTAGCCTCCCTCAAGTATTTCAAAAATAAATGATCAAGGAAAACCACAAAAAATTCATCCCACTCTACAAAAGCTGTATTTCTGCCATGGGCCTCCTTCTACTAAACAAACTACAAGTGAGCCACATCCTTGAGCTAATACGAAGCAAGCTCAACCTTCTCTACATCTATTACATACATAACCTATAGGATCTCGTGCACTTGGTCAATAAAGTTCATTGGGTCCTGTTCCACCTCTGACCTTAAGAACTAGGGGGAGGGGTTCATACAGATGAAATATCTAACTCTAGCAGCAGCTATACTACCATTTCGATTAATATGGACTACTCCCTATTGATTGACCTAAGCTGTCATTGCCTGAGCTAGTATCTGAATTGCATTTCTGAACTCGACGCTTGTAACATTACACTGAGGGGGTTGATTCACTGGTGCAAGAGGATTCATATTCTACCTATTAGTACGAGCTCTATTTCTCTTTTTAGCATTACTTAGTGGATGCATTTAGGAAATGCGTAAAGCATGAGTTAGAATAGATACATAGAGTTAAACTCTATTGCATGAAATAGATCATGAAAAAAGGGGAATATTCCTAAATGCTTTTTAGTCTCCTAATTATAAGTATGGTGCACAATACACTCATAGGCAAGACTCTACTAGATACGACTTCATTGACACCCTCGGACACCTGCACTTTGCGCTCTGATACTAAGTTTGTTATGACCCGAGACTACCCCCAAGACGTAACCAATAATAGTCATCATATGTGACATAAATAGGTCCTTGGTATAGCATAACTAAGCACCAGAAGATATTTAAACTACAACAGAAGACTTATCAATTATATATAAGAGGTCAAACAATTTTATTAATGAATCTAAGAATGTCTAAGACTACATAAATCTCTAACTCTTGTCTACTGACGCCTCTACTACTGTGATATAGAAATAAACCGAGACAAGGCCTCGTGATACCTTAAATAAAATGAAGGTCTTATCTAAACTATAAAGATGGAAGTAACTTCTATGTCTCTCAAATGATAGGAGAGTTCATCACGATTGTTGGATCTCAAGTGCTATCGAATGCCTGACAACAAACTTTAGACTCAAGTACCTGGATCTACATCATGAAATAAGATAGTACAAAACACAGTCAATACAACTAAATGTATTGGTATGCGAGTTATATATATATATATATATAAAATGCAATAACCTGAACCTGAAGATGAGAGCATAAGAGTAACTTAAAATCATGAGTGAATCTCAAAACATAAACCATGAGAAAAGTCTTTTAAAACACCTTAAATATGCTAAAAATGTGAAGATAGATATGATGGCTAGAAACTTGCATAAAAGCTTCTTTCTTTAATATACATATATATAGTAAAATCATAAAGGCAATAGCTTGGTGGGAGTTTCTTCTAACCGAAATACACCATGTGAGCTCATAATGCACCAACTTACGATCCCTGTTGGAGAGGGTTGCTCTACACTTTCCAAGTTGTAAAATCTATCTATCATGGATCCAATCTAAGCCTCTTTGCTAAAAGAGTCGTCTGACTTGGGGAGTGAAACATAGCCTGTGGTGTAAACATATTTCTGGAATAAGTATAATCTAGAACATATGTCTGCTCAATGCTAAATAATTCTCCAAAAATATACTATCTATAGCTCATAACATATCTATTAAGCTTATCTAGAGGCTTATCATGAGTCTTTCTCAAAATCTTTTTTTTACAACTATCTTGCTGTGAAGCTATGGTCAAATCTTTCTTTCTAAATTCGTATGTTGAAATCTCTTTCGAAATTATATCTTTTCAATCATGCTTATGTCTTAAATCATGGGGAAAATTACTAAACATGCATAAATTTTTATTAAATGGTCTTAACTTTTTTCTCCGAAAATGGATTAGCGAACGATGGGTGGTGTTTGAAAGAAGACTTAGTGACCTTTAATTTGGTGGGTCTAGGGCCATAAAACTCTTCATCTTCTTAGAGGGGTGATTGTTTGAAGTTGAATAAAATAAAAACTTATACCAAAACTCAATTTGAAAGTAGCTTTCAACTCAACTTTGTGCAAGAGGATTTCTATGACCTTAATTCATCTCCAAAGCTCTTACCACACGAAATAATTGACCTTAACACCTATGTACAATTAAAATTCATCAGGTTTGGGTCAATTCATATATATAGAATGGTTTAAATCTTATCCTGAAAGTTTGGGGTGTTATAATATTTCCTCCTTGGTGACATTTATCCTCAAATGATTATTGAAGTTGGAAACAAGAAACAAATAGAACTTACGTTGCCCTCATAAACTGAACATAACTTAAGCATATCAAGTCTGTAAAACCAACTAAAGAGTACATGGACATTAGCATGATCATAGGACCAAAAATCTTTTAAGAGTAATTGTAGAAAGAAACTAATACCTTAAATGAATCCCCTAGAAGGGGTAACATCATGAATAAGGTAGAGTGAAAATACGGTGGGAAGAGTAAACCGTGATCGATCACCTCAAGGAACTTAACCTTCGTAGGATATTTTCTCTAATATTTAAGCCTAGGCCTTACTTAACACTCGATTATCTCCTCCTTTAACTCCGACATCAATAACTTGAGTCCGTCAACTAGTCTTCTATACTAATTTATACCCATCACAATCAATGGAAATATCATCATACTTAAGGAACACAACACTAACTACCTATAAATTTTTGATCTTATTCTTCTGACAACACCCTCTACAACCTACCTTAGCCTATCACATAAACATCACTATACTAGGTTTTTACTATTCAAACATAACACTTATAGCTCATAATCCCACAAAACACGTATACTACCTTAATCCCACAAAACCTATTCTATACGCTATTAATCTCGCTCATCTATAAACTTAACCACCCTCTTTATATCTCACCTAGAGGTTGCATACATTGCACTTGCATCTTAAGACCTATTCTTTGGCATGACATATCAAACTTAAGTGGATCTAATCCCAAGGATCTCATCATCATCTACCCTAATGCTATTCCCTTTTACCAGACTTTTAGGTTCTAAGTTAAGACAACTTACATCAGTAGGTAAGGGTTTAGGGTCATTAACTCAACTATATATACATGGAAAAACTAATAATGTACCAGCTGCATCATCTAAAGGGTTTTCTTGATCTTGCTAGCTGGTCAAGACATAGAAATGGTTCTTAGCATTATGTATTAGAATTTGAGCCCTATATCCTCTATTACTCTGCCTTGTTGAGGGATGATTTCTCAAAACATGACCTAACTGATCACATCTGTATTATCCTTCCTTTACCTAAAGACGCACACTAAGATGCGATTTACCATATTTCTTGAAAGTTGGATATGGTGTAAATTGGGAGCCTGAAGTTCTGAACTCCTAATCATTTCTGGGTCTGGATAACTTCTTATGATGGAATGACCAATCCCCAATTGGCTATTCTCAAGATTGGCCGTCTTACTCTGCTGCTCCTCTCTTTCCTTTGATTTCTCCTCCTCTATCTACTGAGCATGAGTAATGAACCGAGAAATGTCCATGTCACCAATCAGCATGTCCATCTTACACTCCTTTACTAAGTCTAAAACCCTTATGCTCAACTTACATCTCTAAGGCATAACGGGACAAATGGGTGAATTTCAAACCATACTCTTTAATTGACATTAACCCATGTCTCGAATTCATGAATTCCTTCACCGTAGACTCTCTCAATCCTTTTAAAAAATGATCAAGAAAAACCCTAAAAAATTCATCCCACTCTACAAGAGCCATATTTCTGCCATGGTCCTCTTTCCATTGAATAAACCACAAGTGAGCCACAACATTGAGCTGATAGGATCCAAGATCAAACTTCTCAACATCTCTTTCATGCATAATCTAGAGGATCTTTTGCACTTTGTCAAGAAAATTCTATGGGTCCTCCTCTTCCTTTGACCTTGAGAACTCTAAAGGGTTCATATTAACAAAATATCTAACTCTAGCAGCAGTTATACCACCATTTGGAATAACACAGACTACTCTTTGCTGATTGACCTGGGCTGTCATTGCCTGAGCTAGAATCTGAATTGCATTTCTGAACTCAACATTTGTAACATTACCCTGAGAGGGCTGATTCACTAGTGCAGGAGGATTCACATTTTTACTATTAGCACAAGCTCCATTTCTCTGTCTGGTGTTCCTTAGTGGAGGCATTTCTAAAATGTATAAAGCACGAGTTAGAATAGATACATAGAGCTAAATTCTATCGCATGAAATTGATCATTAAAGAAGGGGAATATTCCTAAATGCTTCATAGCTTCTGACCGTAAATATGGTGCACAACATACTCATAAGAAGGACTCTACTAGACACAAATTCATAGACACCATAGGACACCTGGTCCTTGTGCTCTGATAGCAAGTTTGTTACGACCCGAGACTACCCCTTTGATGCAACCAGGAGCTACTAGTCTTTTGTGATGCAAATGGGTCCTTGGTATAGCATAAATAAGTTTAAGAAGATATATTAAACTGTATTGTAAGACTTATCAAATATATATATAAGAGGTTAGAAAACTTTATTAATTAATCCAAGAGTGTTTAAGATGACATAAATCTCTAACTCTTGTCTATTGAAGCCCCTACTACCATGACATGGAAATAAACTGAGATAAGGCCTCATGATACCTTAACTAAAATAAAGGTCTAATCTAAACTATAAAGTTGGAAGTAACTTCTATTTCTCTCAAATGATAGGAGATCTCACCACGATGCTGGATCTCAAGTGCTATCAAACGCCTGGCAGCAAACTTTAGATTTGAGTACCTTAATATACATCATTAAAAGATCAAGTGCAAAACATAGTCAATACAACAAAATGTATTGGTATACAAGTTTTTTTTTTAATATATATATATATATATATATATATATATATAGAGAGAGAGAGAGAGAGAGAGAAATAAGCTAAAACTAAAGATGAGAGCATAAAAGTAGCTTAAAATCATGAGTGAAGCTCAAGACACAAACCATGAGAAAAGTTTTTGAAAACACCTTGAACATGCTAAAAATTTAAAGATAGACATGATGGCTAGAAACTTGAATAAAAGCTTCATTCTTTAATACACACATATATATAATGAAATCATAAAGGCAATAACTTGGTGGGAGTTTCTTCTAACCGACATACACCATGTGAGATCATAATGATCCAACTTATGATCTCAGCTGGTGAGGGTTTCCCTACACTTACCAAGGTGTAGAACCTATCTATATATGGATCCAATCTAATCCCCGTGGGCTAAAAAAGTCGTCTGACTTACAAAGTAAAACATAACTTATGGTGGCAAAGTAGTTCTGGAACAAGTGTTATTTATAACACATGTATGCTAGGTGCTAAATAATCCACAAAAAACATATTATCTATAGATCATAACTTATCTATTAAGCTTTTCTAAAAGCTTATCATGAGTCTTACTCAAAATCTCTTTCTTGAAACTATCTTGCTATGAGACTATGCTCAAATTTTTCTTTCTAAAATCATATGCTGAATCTCATTCTAAATCATATATTTTAAATCATGCTTATGGATCAAATCATGGAAAAAATTACTAAAACATGCATAACTTGTGGATTCTCAAAATAGCATTCATTACTTTATAAATAATCTTAAAACATGCTTGAAGAATCATATCATAAACATAATCTTCATGAAATTTCTATAAATTTTATGCCAAATCTTTCATAAAAATTAATTATTTTCATGAGAATCAAATCTGGAAAATAAAGGGTAAGAAAACCTTAGTTTTGAACACAATTTATCATGATAATTAAAATACTTGGACGTGAGGCTGAAAGAAATCCCTCACTGAATCTTGTGTACCTATATCGCTGTGAGATTATTGAGGAAGAAGCCTAACTTTGATGAAGAACTTCCAAGAATTTAGTTCTTAAAATCTTAATTGAGCTTTCTTGAAAATCATAGGGTTATGGTGTAGGATTTCATTAATAATTCGAAATAGAATGATGAAATTGACAGAGATTCTTTGAAATTATGTGAGAGAAAATTACCTTAGTGTTTTATAATGAATAAAGGAGAGGAAACCAACCCTAGCCTTGAAAGGATATTAAAAGAATGAAATTTTTGAATGAAAACCAACTTAAATATAGATTTCCCTCGCAACCTTTTATGGACCGATGTGTGGAGCGCACAATATGATGTATGGGCGCACACTGGTTCATACAAGAATTCCAGTGAGCTTTTTCTCTGCCCCTTATTGTGCAATAGGTGTGCAGAGCACACAATATGATGTGTGGCTTCACACCGGTCCTTACATGGCTTCCAGTGTGTCGGTTAGATCCCTACCTTTCGGTAAAATATTCATAACTTTCTACTCAGGAAATGAATTAATGAACGATCTTTGGAGTTGCAAAGAAGACACAAAGACCTTTCGTTTGGTGGGTCTTGGGCCACAAAACTCTTTATATTCTCAGAGGGGTGCTTGTTTGAAGCTAACTCAAGTATGAACTTATACCAAAACTTAATTAGTAAAGAAGCTTTTAACGCACTTTTGTGCTAGAGGATTTCTATGACCTTAATTTATCTCCAAAGCTCTTCCTACACTAAGGAATTGATCTTAGAACCTATGCATAATTAAAATTCATCGGGTTTGGGTCTATTAAGATATATAGAACTGTTCAAATCTTAGCCTGAAAGTTTGGGGTGTTACTATATTTCCCCCGTGGGGTCATTCTTCCTTGAATAAAGATTGAAGCTGGAAGCAAGAAAGAATAGAATTACGTTGCCCTCATAAACCGAACTTAAGCATATCAAAACTATGACCCCAACTATAAAGTACATGGACATGAGCATGAACATATGACCAAAGGCTTTTAAGAGTAATTGTATGAAGAAATGGATACCTTAAACGAATTCTTTGGAAGGGGTAACATCGTGTATAAGGTATAATGAAGATATGCTGGGAAGAGTAAATCCCAATCACCTCAAGGGACTTTACCTTATAAGGGGTATTATATCTAAAACTCAAGTACTCAACACTCCATTATTTCCCCTTTAGCTTTGAGATCAATAGCATTAGTCTGTGAACTAGTGTTCTATAATAACTAATACCCATCATAATCAATGAAAATATCATCATACTTAAGAAAAACAACACTAACTACCTATGAATTTCTGATCTCATTCTTGTGACAACATTCTCTACAACCTTTTTAGCCTTTCGCATAAACTTCGATATACTTGGTTTCTATTATTCACACACGTATACTACCTTAATCCTAAAAAACCTCATATATACTCTATTATTCTCACTCATTTATGAACTTAACAACCCTCTTTGTATCTCACCTAAGGGTTGTATACATCACACTTACAACTTAAGATCTATTCTTTGCCATGACATGTCAAACATAATTGGATCTAATACCAAGGCTCTCATCACCATCTACCTTAATGCTATTCTTCTTTACCACACATATAGGTTCTAAGCTTATACAACTTACATCAAAAGGTAAAGGTCTAGGGTCAATAACTGTCACGACCTAAACCCGTCGTGAGTGGTACCTACAATATACAAAAAAACACCACAATATACAATATAGAAGTCTAAGTCATAAAACAAGTAAATATTTCAAGGACCAAGTATACTACACAGATTAAACAATCACACTACAAAGTAGTTAATGTGCACACATAACAGAAGATGGATTAAATAAACCCCATCACCTATATCGAACCAAGCTTGCACAACTCTAAGCTTGAGCTTTGCCCTTCCGTGCCCTTTCCGCTTGCTCATGGTCTAAAACATGCTTATAAATATTGCATTAACTAAATGAACTAACATGGTGAGGGTTATAAGCCACCCCTAACCCCCTAAGGTTAATTCATAATCATTCCTTAACCGTTTTCTCACCTAAAACTACCAATTTCTTGGAATGATTGGTGAATTAATGAAATGCAAGGCCAATTTCATGGTTAATAAACAAAACCTATTCACCTAAGACTCAATTTCACCCTTGCACCAGAAAAAAAAAACTTAAATCCACCCTAAAACCCTCCCTAAATTCCGTAAATTACACCTTCTAAGGATCAAGAAGTAATTACAAGTTAAAGAGAGTGAATTCCTTACCTTAACAAAGTTAAACAGAGGTAAATCGGTGATTTTTGCCCTAAATCGCCTTCCTCTTGCCCCAAAATGAGTTTATGAAATAATAAACTATTTTTTTTTTTTACCCTTTAATCTGTAGTTTTTACCGCCATAGTGGTACTTGACCTCTATAGCAGTAGACCACCGCTATAGCGGCCTTGACCTCTTTTGACCACCGCTATAGCGATAATTATTCCGCAAAAGAGGTCACTGCTATAGCAGTGTGGTACCCACTATAGCATTATCGATGCGATAGAATGTCTAGTTCATTCAAAAATCCCACTTTTTACAACACACCTTGATCCCGGGATATTACAATCAATGCCTTTTACACTAAGGTCAATTCCAGGAGTTCTACTAACCCAAATTCAGTTTCATAAAATCTTTTGGTTTCCTTATTGCCTTAGCTAACTAGAAATAAATGCCATTCCCACCAAGCCAGTCTAAATTATTCCCAATTTTTTTGAGGCTACCCCTCTCCCAAAAGAAGCAAAACTAGCGTAGTCTAAAATTTGTAACTTCCAAACCGGAAGGAATTAAGACACGAAATTAGGAACATAAGACTTTTACATAACGAATAGGAGGGTCATCACAATAGATACCAATTTACCCATCGTTCATCCCCGAATGATCAAACTAGAAAAGTAGCCCAGAATGAGAAAGGAAAAGAGTATCTATATTCTCGAACAACTGAGGGTACTTATCCCGCATGTCCTTCTCGGTTTCACAAGTGGATTCCTCAATCGGGTGATGCTTCCACTGGACCTTCACCAAAAATATTCCTTTGTCCTTAACTT
Organism: Capsicum rhomboideum; assembly: GCA_031232105.1. NCBI lineage: Eukaryota > Viridiplantae > Streptophyta > Magnoliopsida > Solanales > Solanaceae > Capsicum > Capsicum rhomboideum. The sequence goes on along the minus strand of CP124716.1, from coordinate 54,198,290 downwards.
ATGAACATCATGATCAAGTATCGCTATCGGTTCCTCCTCGTAAGTGAATTCCTTGTCCAAAAGTACTAAATCTCACTTAATAATGTAATCTCCATCCCCATGGTACCATTTCAACATAGAAACATGGAAGACTGGATGAACCCCCAACAAATCCGGTGGTAGAGCTAACCTGTATGAAACTGGGCCCACTTTCTTAAAAACCTTGATGGGACCAATATATCGAGGGCTGAGCTTGCCTCTTTTTCCAAACCTCATGACTCCCTTCATAGAAGACACCTTGAGCAATACTTTCTCCCCATCCTTGAAGTACATATCCCTCACTTTTTGGTCCGCATACTCTTTCTGTCTACTTTGGACAGCCAACATCTTAGTCCGAATGAATTTTACCTTTTCTTGAGCCTCTTTTACCAAATTGGTGCCCAAAGGTTTGACATCTCCCACCTCAAACCATCCAATATGTGACCTGCACCTTCTCCCATAAAGTACCTCAAACGGAGCCATATCAATGCTGGAGTGGTAGCTATTATTGTATGAAAACTAACACAACAGGATGAACTGGTCCCAATGACCACCAAAATCAATCACGTAGGCTCTCAACATGTCCTCTAGTACTTGAATTTTCCTCTCTGACTGACCATCAATCCGAGGATGAAAATCCATGCTAAAAGTAAGCTTAGTGCCCAACTCTTTATACAACCTATCCCAAAATTTGGAAGTAAACTTTGCATCCCTGTCTGAAATGATAGAAAGTGGCACCCCATGAAGTCTGATGATGTCCTTGACAAATATTTTCACCAACTACTGAGAGCTATATTCTACTCGAACTGGCAAGAAATGAGATGATTTTATCGATCGATCAACTATCACCCAAATAGAGTCATACTTTCCCAATGTCTTAGAGAGCCCCACCACAAAATCCATGGAAATATGCTCCCACTTCCACATAGGTATAGGACCTTTGATGTTCATACATCACCCATTGACAGCTATGGCTCTTGGACACATAATCCACTATGTCCCTCTTCATGCCCGGCCACCAATAAAGCTACCTCAAGTCATGTTGCATATTGGTCATGCCTGGATGAATAGAAAAATGCGAACCATGAGCCTCTGAAAGTATATCACCAATCATGTCACTAACCCAAGGAACACATATCCTTCCTCTAACCCACAATACCCCTCCAGCGTCGAGGGTGGAGTCCACCCCCTCCCCGCTAACTATCTTGTTTCGGAGTGCTTTTAACTTCTTATTTTCAAATTTCTTGGCCTTAATTTGCTCCACAAAGGCTGATTTTACCTCAACACTAGCCAGTATTCCATCCCTGTTCGATACCCCAAACTGTGCGCTCAAGGATTCTAGAGTCTGAAACTTTCTAGCTAATGGTCTCCTGGACATGTTCAAGAATGACAAGCTGCCTATACTTACAGCCTTTCGGCTTAATGAGTCTGCCACCATATTAGCCTTCCCGAATGATACTGAATGGTTACATCATAGTCCATTAATAATTTTATCCACCGTCTCTACCTTAGATTCAAATCCTTTTGAGTTAACACATATTGCAGACTACGTTGTCAGTGAAGTCAGTGAAGACCTCACACTTGACTCTATAAAGATAGTGTCAATCTTCAAAGTAAAGACTACCGCTGCCAACTCCAAATCATGAGTTAGGTAATTTCTCTCATGAGGCTTCAACTGCCTCGAAGAATATGCAATCACATTCTTATCATGCATCAACAAAGCACCCAAAACCAAAAGTGAAGCATCACAAAAGACAATGAAATCTTTATCTTCAATCGATAGCGAAAGAATATGTGCTGTAATCAAAAGTGTCTTGAGCTTTTGAAAGCTCTTTTCACATTGGTTTGACTAAATAAATGGCACCTCCTTTTAAATCAAAACCTTGTCAAATGAGTTGCAATGGATGCAAAGTTCTTGATGAACCTGCAATAATAATTGGCAAGACACATAAAACTCCTTACCTCGATCACTAAACTAGGACGAATCCAACCCTTAGCTGCTTTGATTTTCTGGGGGTCCACCATCACTCCCTTCTTCGAAACTACGTGCCCCAAGAAGGCAATAGAAGATAGCCAGAATTCACATTTAGAGAACTTAGCAAACAACTGCTTTTCCCTTAGAATTCCCAAAACTATACGGAGATGGCCTGCATGCTCTTCCTTAGTCTTAGAGTACACAAAAATATCATCAATGAACATAATAACGAAAGAATCCAAAAAAGATTTAAAAATGATATTCATCAAACTCATGAAAGCTGCAGGTGGATTAGTCAATCCAAAATACATTACTAGAAACTCGTAATGGCCATACCGAGTTCTAAAAGCCTTCTTTGGAATATCCTCCGGTCTAATCTTTAACTAATGATAACCCAACCGTAAGTCAATCTTTGAGAAGACTGTTGCACCCTGTTGCTGATCAAAGAAGTCATCTATACAAGGAAAAAGATACTTATTTCAGATGGTGTCCTTATTCAACTACCTGTAGTCGATGCACATCCTCATACTACCATCCTTCTTCTTAACAAAAAAAATCGTAGCGCCCAAGGTGAAGTACTTGGATGAATAAAACCCTTATCAAGCAGTTCTTATAACTGAGCCTTGAGTTCCCTCAACTCTGAAGAAGCCATTCAATATCGTGGAATAGAAATAGGGCGAGTGCCCAGCTCTAAGTCAATATCCCTATCTGGAGGTATACCCGATAAACCCCAAGGGAACACATCCCGAAACTCAGAAACTATCAAAACTGACTCAATAGAAGGGGACCCCATACCCACATCTCAAAAATAAGCTAAAAATACTGAACACCCTTTCCTAACTAGCCTCCTATCCCTGACATATGATATCATTCTTACTGGTTTGGCCTTATACACTCCCTTCCACTCTAGTTCCTCCATCTCAGGTATAGCTAGAGTCACTATTTTAGCATTACAATTTAAAACAACATGATATGGAGATAACTAGGTCATACATAAGATTATATCAAAGTCCAACATATCCAAGATAACTAATTCTACCCTAAGTCCAAAAACCCACAAATAAAATAGGACAAGATCGATAAACATGGGTAACTACCACAGACTTTGTAACCGGAGTAGACACATGCACAGGATAGTCAAGAATATCATAAACCAGACTCAGAACCATAACAAACAAAACAGACATATAAGAATAAGTGGACCCCAGATCAAATAAGACAGAAGCCATCCGGTCACAGATAGAAATAGTACCTTTGATGACCACATCAGAAGCCTCAGCATCAGTATTTCCCAAAAATGCATAACAATGAGCCTGATCATTAATCTGAGCTAACTCTCTACCCGACTACACTCTTGCGCTGTTATTATAATGACTACCTTACTGATTTACCTGTCCACCCCATGGATAACCCCTGCCATTACCCCCTTTTCTTTCTGCTAGAACCACTGCCCGAGCCTGCTGCTGTGTTTGGCCATTTGCCTGTCTCACCGGACACTCCCTCTTAAAATGACTAGCAACACCATAATAGTAACACCCACACTCCAGAGAAGGACGACTGGTAGAAGAATAAGAAGCCCCTTGGCTTCTAACAATCTAAGTCTGAGAGGGTCCTTTAGCCGGTACCACAGTAGAAGCTGGTATAACTGACTGAATAGGCTGAGCTGAAAAGGCATGCTGGCCCGTAGAATAGGATCCACTAAAATTCCCAACATGTCGAGACTGCTTGGCTAACATCTTAGCATGTCCCATTCGCGCCACACCTTCCAACTTTTTTACATAATCTAACACATTATTAAACCCCTTTCCTACAGAAGTTTTTTGTACAGTCAACACCTGAAGGTCATAGTTCAATCCCTTAATAAAGAGATGAATCCTTTCTTCCTCCGTAGTAAACATCGGAGTGGTATAACAAGATAAGGCATGAAACTTAACCACATAAGCTACAACTGACATATCAACCTGCTCCAAAGTCAACAACTCATCCTTCTTGAGATCATGGAGGGAACAAGGTACATACTTATCTAAAAATAGAGCATGAAACTGCTCCCAAGTCAAAGAAGGTAAAGCAGGTGACCGACACTCAACATATGCTCTCCACCACTGCTTAGCATCTTTCTCCAGTAGAAAGTTCACAAACTCAACCCCATGCTACTTCACAATAACCATCTTGTGTAGCCTCTTATAGTAATTAATAATAAACTCAAAAGCATCCTCAGATTCTATACCCTAAACATAAGAGGTTTCATCTTTAAGAACTTAGTTAACAAGTCATATTCAGTACCAGTCATCACAGAACCCAAAATTGGACGAGAAAAAACATCCATGTCTGAAGTATCATCCATCTTAGGAGCCATAGCAATAGTAGGGTGCATAACTAGAGCCTGATAAGCTAGAACAGTGGGGGTGGCTCCAGTCCCAGCCAACCCGCTCAGAAAATCCAACACTTGCTGAATCACCTCAGCAGATATGGAAGGTAGAGTAGCAACCCCAACTGGTGCCGCTACCTCGGGCTCTATCTCCTGCTCCTCTACTGCTTCTCTCTCCTTAAAATGATCCTAGGGTAGGGAAGGGGATGCTTCCCTCTCATTTGCTTGACCCACAACTGCTTGAGCTCTACCCTTAGGGGGTGTGGCTCATTCCCATCCTCTCCTTCCTAGCCCTCTCACTTATCCTCTTTTCTTCACGGCTGGCTCCTCAATGGGAGCATCCAGTGCTGGGGCTGCTGCTCAAGTTCCGTTTGACCAAGTATTCACTATCTGCGAATAAAAGAGTGCAGGATCAGATACCAATTTGGATTACCAGATACCAATTAAAATTAAGTCATATCACAAAAGAAGCAATAAAGACAAATTTCCTAAAGTCCTATAGCATCCCGAAGAAAAGTACAGAAGTCGCCGTACCATTCCACGAGACTCTAATGGACCTATTTTGGTACAACGAGATCGATAAAGCCTAGGCTCTGATACCAATTTTGCCACGACCCAAATCCATCGTGAGTGGCACCCATACTACTCAATCAGTGGGGGAACCAATAACCAAGAAAGCATTGATCAACACTCAAGTAAAAGAACAAAACTATCCCATAAATAATAATTCAACTAGCACAGAAATGTAAGTACAACTAAAGTAAAAATATTGTACTAAAACATAACAACCCTAGGACCCAAAATTCGTCCGTATCAAAACATTTAAGAATATCAAGAGAGGGGATGCAACCCCAAAATGAAACAAAATTAACAAGTCCAAACAAAGGACATTGTTTAAATAGGAGAGATCTCATGGTAGCCTAGAAATGCTGCTCACCCTAAAATTCAGAACTGACTACTGAAATCACAAGTAAGGTCTCGATAAATCTACTGGAATATGTGCTGCACTCAGTGAAGTAAATGCAGGTGTAATATCAGTACATAAATAAACCATAGTGTTCTGGCAGGATCATTTGAATAACCCAAGATTGAATTATTGACATTTAACCAAAATGCAGTATCATTAGCTAACACATGCTTACACATAAAACATACAACATATATGTACAAGTAGCACTCAAGACACAAGCCAACAAGTCAAAATGTTTCATTTAGGAAATAATAGACAACACATTCCAAGACAACTAAAAGGACAAACACAATAATATAAATCCTCCGGTTCACTCAAGGAACCGTCATACTAATACATACCTTGAAAACCCGTACACACATGATAAGGGTTATATACCCACCCTCTAGCTATGACCTGTAGGGGACAATTATCGTCCATGTACTAAACCCAGACATTAATATCTATAACCCTTAATCTGAATAACCAGTGAGAATATCTCAAATACCGAAACACTCCGCAATATACAATATAGAAGGACAAGTCATAAAACAATGACAAAGCATACCACACGGATTAACCAATCATACTTCAGACTAGTTAATATGCACACATAGCACAAGATGGATTAAATACACCCTATCACCTACCTCAAACCCAAGCTTGCACAACTTTAAACTTTAGCTTTTCCCTTTCATGCCCTTTTCACTTGCTCATGGTCTAAAACATGCATACAAACATTGCATTAACAAAATAACCTAACATGGTGAGGGTTATGAGCCACCCTCAACCCCCTAAGGTAAGTTTATAATCATTTCTTAACCTTTCTAAGTCTATTTCCCTCGTCATTCACCTAAAACTACCAATTTCATAAAATAGTTTGTGAATTAACTAAATGTGAGGCCAATTTCGTGGTTAATAAACAAAACCCATTAACCTAAGGCTCAATTTCACCCTTGCACCAACAAAACATACCAAAAATCCATCCTAAAACCCTCCCTAAATTTCATAACTTACGCTTTCTAAGGATCAAGAAGTAATTACAAGTTAAAGGGAGTGAATTTCTTACCTTAACAAAGTTAAACGGAGGTAGACTAGTGATTTTTGCCCTAAATTGCTTTCTTTTGCTCCAAAATGAGTTTATAAAATAATAAACTATTTTGGGGTTTTTTACCCTTTAATCTACGATTTTTACCGCTATAGCAGTACTTGACTGCTATAGCGGTAGACCACAACTATAGCAGCCTCGACCGCTTTTGACCACCACTATAACGGTGTGTCACCCGCTATAGCAGTGTCTATGGGACAGAATGTCCATCTTCTCTAAGAAATCTCATTTTTTACAGCACACCTTGATCCTGAGACATTTCAAACAATGTCCTTTACGTTAAGGTCAATTTCGGGAGTTCTACTAACACAAATTCAGTTCCATAAAATTCTATGGTTTTCTTATCGCCTTAGCTGACTCAAAATCAATGTCGTTCCTACCAAGTTGGTATAAATTATTCCCAGATTTTCCAAAACTACCCCTCACCCAAAATAAAGTGAAACTAACCTAGTCTGAAATTTGTAACTTCAAATTAAAAGAAATTTAGACACAAAATTTGGATTGTAATACTTTTACATAAATATAAAGAGGGTCGTTACATTAACTTAACTATATATACAAGAAAAAACTAACAACGTACCAGCTGTGGTATCTAAAGGTTTTTCTTTGATCTCGCTAGTTGGTCAAGGCTTAAAATCAATTCCTAGCATGATTTGTTAGAATCTAAGCCCTATCTCCTCCATTAATCCGCCTCAATAAGGGACAATTTATTAAAAAATGACCTAACTAACCGTATCTGTAGCATTCTTTCTTTACATAAAGTCATGCACTAGGATGAGATTTACCATATTTCTTACAAGATGGATATGGTGTAAATTAGGAGCCTGATGCTCTGAACTCCAATTGTTTTTGGGTCTGGATGACTTCTTATGATGGAATTACTGGTCCCCATTTTTTATCCTTTGCTGTCTATCCTCAAAATTGGCCGTCTTGGGCCTCTTACTCTACTGCTCACCTCTCTTCTTCAACTTACCCTTCCCTATCTGATTGGAGTGGGTCATCAATCAGGAAATGTCCATGTCCCCAATCAACATCCCTATCTTACACCCATTCTTCACTAAGTTTGAAACCACTAATGTAACTTACTCATCCTTGATATTAGATCAACTACCATCTATGGAGCATAACGAAACAATTGGGTAAATTTCAAACCATATTCCTTAACTAACTTTAACCCATGTATCAAATTCATAAATTCCTCTGCCTTAGCCTCTCGTAACTCTTTAAAAAAAATGGTCAAGAAAACCCCAACAAAGTCATCCCACTGTACAAGAGCCACATTTCTGTCACAGACCTCCTTCAACTAAAAAAACCACAGGTGAGCCACTTCCTTGAGCTGATAGGAACTAAGCTCAACCTTCTCTACATCTGTCATATGCATAACCTAGAGGAACTTCTGCACTTTGTCAGTAAAATTTGGTGGGTCCTTCTCTACCTTCAATCTTAAGATCTCGGGGGTGTGGGTAGGGGGATGTGGGGTGGGGTTCGGTTCAAACCGATGAAATATTTAATTCTAGTAGTAGTTGTACCACCGTAGATTAATGGGGACTACTTCATGCTGACTAACGTAGGCTATCATTGCCTGAGCTAGCATATGATTTGCATTTCAGAACTCGGAGTTTGTTACATCACCTTGAGGGGGCTGATTTACTGGTGCAGGAGGATTCATATTCTGCCTATTAGCATGAGCTCCATTTTTCTATCCGGCATTCCTTAGGGAGGTATTTTTGAAATAAATAAAGCATGAGTTAAAATAGATACTTAGAGTTAATCTCTATTACGTGAAATAGATTATGAAAGTAGGGAAATATTTCTAAATGCTTCATAGCCTTCTGATTATAGGTATAGTGCACAACACACTTATAAGCTAGACTCTACTAGACACGGCTTCATAGACACCCTAGGACACTTGAACCTTGTACTCTGATACCAAGTTTGTCATGACCCGAGACTATCCTCGAGATGCAACCATGAACTAGTCATCATATATGACATAAATGGGTCCTTGGTATAGAATAATTAAGCACCACAAGATATTTAAACAACAACGAAAGACTTATCAAATATATATAAGTTGTCAAATAACTTTATTAATGAATCTAAGAATGTTTAAGATGACATAAATCTCTAACTTCTATATATTGAAGCCTCTACTACTGTGACATAGAAATAAACCAAGACAAGCCCTCAAGATACCTTCACTAAAATAAAGGTCCAATCTAAACTATAAAGTTAGAAACAACTTCTATGTCTCTCGAATAATAGGAGAACTCACCACAATTGTTTTATCTCAAGTGCTACTGAACGCCTGTCAGCAATCTTTAGACTCGAGTACCTAGATCTACATTATGAAAAGACAAAGGGTAAAACATAGTCAATACAATAAAATGTATTGGTATGAAAGTTATTTATATATATATATATACAAATAAGCTAAAACTGAAGATGAGAGCATAAGAGGGGCATAGAATCATAGGTGAAACTCAAAACATAAACCATGAGAAAAGTCTTTTAAAATACCTTGAACATGATAAAAATTTGAAGATAGACATGATGGCTAGGAACTTGCATGAAAACTTCTTTTTTTAATACACATATATATAATGAAATCATAAAGGCAATAACTTGGTTGGAGTTTGTTTTAATCAACATACACCATTTGAGCTCATAATGCTCCAACTTACGATCCAAGTTGGAGAGAGTTTCCCTACACTTGCGAAGGTGTGGAATTTATCTATCTATGGATCCAATCTAAGCCTCTTGGGCTAAAAGAGTGGTCTAACTTATGAAGTAAAACATAACCTATGGTGGCAATGTTGTTCTGAATCAAGTATTAACTTGAACACATGTATTCTTGGTTCTAAATAATCCTCCAAAAATATACTATCTATAGCTCATAACATATCTATTATGCTTAGCTAGAAGCTTATCATGAATCTTGCTCAAAATCTCTTTCTTGAAACTATCTTACTGTGAGGCTATGGCCAAATTTTTCTTTCTGATATCATATGCTGAAATCTCATTCTAAATCATATCTTTTCAATCATGCTTATGACTTAAATCACGGGAAAAATTACTAAAACATGTATAACTTATAGATTCTCAAAATTGCTTTCATAACTTTATAAATTATCCTAAAATAAGCTTGAAGAATCATAGCATAAACATAATCTTGCATACTAAATATTTCATAAAAATCAATGCTTTCCATGAGAATCAAATGTGGAAAATAATGGAAAGAAAACCCTAGCTTTGAACATAATTTATTATTACCATTAAAATACTTGGACGTGACGATGAAAGAAATTCATCACTGAATCTTGTGAACTTGTATTACTGTGAAATAATTTAGGATGAACCCTAACATTAAGGAAGAACTTCCAAGAATTCAGTTCTTGAAATCTTGATTGTGCTTTCTTAAAAATCTTAGGGTTTTGGTGTTGGATTTTATTAATACTTCTTAATAGAATGATGGAGTTAACTGGGATTCTTTGAAATTATGTGAGAGAAACTTAACTTAGTGTGGGAGGATGAAGATAGGAGAGGAAACCAACCTTAGTCTTGAAAGTATATTAAAAAATTAAAATTTTCAAATTAAAACTGACTTAAATAGAGTTTCCCATTGCGAACTTTTGGGAAGCGATATATGAAGCGCACAATATGATGTGTGGTCGTACACTGGTCTCCACAAGGCATCTAGTGAGAATTCTCCTCCATCTCTTATTATTAATTGGGTGTGCGGAGTGCATAATGTAATGTGTGGCCGCACACCGGTATGCACAAGGCTTCCAGTGAGTGGGTCAGATCACTACCTTTTGGTAAAATGGTCATAACTTTCTACTCCAGTAATAGATTAACGAATGATCAGTGGCATTGGAAAGAAGACACATATACCTTTCATTTGGTGGGTCTTGGGCCAAAAAAATTATATTATAAGAGGAGTTCTTGTTTGAAGTTGACCTAGGTAGAAGCCTTCAACTCAACTTTGTGCTAGAGGATTTCTATTACCTTAATTCATCTCTAAAGGTCTTCCCACACTAAAGAATTGATCTTAACACCTATGCACAATTGAAATTCATCGGGTTTGGGTCTATCCAAATACATAGAATGGTTTAAATCTTTTCCTGAAAGTTTGAAGTGTTATAATATTTTCCACATGGAGTCATTCATCCTTGAATAAAGATTGAAGCTGGAAACAAGAAAAAAAATAGAACTTACATTGCCCTCATAAACTGAACCTAACTTATGCATATCAAGACTAGGAATCCAACTAGAAAGTACATGGACGTGAGCATGAACATAGGCCAAAAGCTTTTAAGAGTAACTGTAGGACGAAACTGATACCTTAAATGAATTCACTGGAAAGGGTAACATCATGAATAAGGTAGAGTGAAAATAATCTTAACCGCAATCACATCAAGTACTTAACCTTATAAGGGATATTCTCTCTAATATTCAAGCCTAGGCCTACTCAACACTCTACTATCTCTCCCTTTAGCTACGATATCAATAACTTAAGTCTGTGAACCAGTCTTCTATACTAATTAATACTCATCAAAATCAATGGAAATATCATCATACTTAAGGAATAAACTCTAACTACCTATGGATTTCAGATTTCACTTTTCTGACATTACCCTCTACAACCTACCTAAGCCTTTTGCATAAACTTCACTATACTAGGTTTCTACTATTCACACAATACACTTAGGGGTCGTTTGGTAGAGTGTATAAAATAGTATTGAATAGAGTGCACCATAATACTGGGATTAGTAGTGTTGGGATTAGTAGTGTTGAGCTTATTTCTTATCCAGTATTTGGTTTGACGTATTAAAGATAACATACATTTCTATATTTTTAAAAAGGTATTATTTGTTTACTGAAGTACTCTCCACATTCTATAGCTTTGAATATTTTCTTAGCAAAGCTTTATTACTCATTCTTAAAAATGAAAAATAATTTTTTTGAGATATTCTTACTTAAATTAATTGGGCGTAAAAGTTTGAGAAGTTATTTTAATTTTGGGAAGTAGAGGTACCAGGTTTTCAAATTAATTGGTGTTAGGCAGTAATAATTAATTGGTGTTATATATAAATAGAGAGTAGACTTTGTTTGTTGGGATGATCTTTCATCGTCTTGTTTTGCACATGCATATCAACATTTCTATTAATTGCAGGTAAATATTTAGCCAATTATTTAAAATATTGATCGTAGTTATTTGACAAAAATAATAATTAAACTATGAAATTGACAGCTACTTATTTGAAGCAAAAATATATTAAGAAAATCAATGGTATTTTAGTGAAGGAATGCTTGATTATAATTAGTCATCAATTGTCATATATATTGCTCATCCAGTCCCTACATGTTAACTTCTTGTAAGGATCCCATATATTGTTACGCATGAAAATTTCCCAGAAATAATTTATGATAAATAATATGCTCAAATTGGACCCAGGAAAAATTGAATGAGGAAGATAAAATGAGGTCCAAAGTGATTGGGCTAAAATGCCTAAAAGAAATTGGGCTGATCTGCTGCCTACCGCTACATCGGTTAGATAACCACTGCAGCGGTTAAATAATGGATGCAGTGGTACCCGATAGTAGCCAACCCAAAGAATTTTTAAAATCCCTCTACTTTATTATTTTCCTAGGTAGCCCCCATCCCCCCAAAACACTCTGAAAACCCCCACCTACCCAACCATGAGATTTTAGAGACTGGGTTCAATGAGAGAAGTTTTGAGGTACACCCAGTGGGAACCCGACATGGGAAGACGCTTAGCACTCGTGGGACAACTCTCTCCTCTCAATTGAATCATGGTTCATCTATGAGGTAGGCTATAGTTTATTTATCTTCACAATTAGACTTAGGCTAGATCCATATAACATGAATAGTAATGTCGGGAGTTCTCATACATTAGGCCTTCAGGCGTGGTGTTTGGAAGGACGAAAATGATAAAAATCCTTATAGGCTTTGATAATGTGGTTAATTTTTATTTTACCCCATTGATGTGATATTCGTGGTGTGGAATGGGTTTAATCTTTTGAGAATCTTGACTAGCTGAGTGAGCACTGTAGTTCATAAGCATGGTGTGAGTTAGGTACGATAAAAAGGGGAGAGTAGTATTAAGCTAGGGTGTGATAGAGGGTGCTCTTGGTGAATTGGATAGTAACACTTTGCATTAAGGATATTTAACAAAATAAAAATAGGGAGTAGGGGTTAAAAGAAACCTAGGAGAGTTTTTAGGCGACCTATGAACAAAATTAGATGAGTAGGACAATTTGAGAGACGACCTAGTGGTAGGGTACGTGATAGAATAGGTAAGTAGATAAGAGTCATCAAATAATTGTGGTAAGGTTGTAAGGTAAAGTATGCGAATTCCAATAGAAGTATTTAGGAAGAAATTTGAGTACTATGTCAAAAACATAAACAAGAGTCATGAATGGACAAGATTAGTAATGACATATAAGTGGAAACACTGCGGTTTGGTAGGAGGTGTAGAATGAACGATTTTGATAATGTCTGTACATAAAGATATGTATTAAACTAAGAATGATGTCTTTATGTTTATATGTGAAATGGTGATTGTGATTACTTTCGGGCAATGCTTGTGATTAGTAGTTGCATTGCATATTCATACACTTTAGTGTCATGGAGGTGAGATAGTGAGGATGTTGATGTTATAATTGTAATCATGATATTTATGATGTTGTTGATGATGACGGTGGTGATATTGTTTTTAGATCATGATGTTTATGGTGGGAAAATGATGTTAATGAGGTTTAGAAGAGAAAGAGATGATGCACACATCTTGCATACATGCATTCACTCATTTGCCTTGACATTCTATTATGTTTTATGTATTTATTGTTGATTCTTGAGTGGATCGGTCTGTTGGTTGTATTGATGGAATATAGTAGCATACTGTGAATATAAGGTATGTCCTAATTCAAGTTTAATGTTAACTATTCTAAGTATATATTTATGGGAGTGTATTGTATGGTATTGTCCCTCCCCGCAGGGTCATTAGAATTCTAAGCCTTAGTAATGGTAAACTCCGTGGTGCAATGTAATAGTGAATTACTAAGAATATCCAATCTAGTGTGAGTTAGGAGTTGCGAAAACCAGGATAATTAGTTAGTAAAGGGTAAAGAAGTGTAAGTTAAAGTGGGTGGTCAAGGACAAAGATATATGAATATTCTACATGGCAGATAGGTTATAGAGATGTTAAAAGTGAGGTGTCAATGAATTCATAAATCAAGATATAGAAGTCAGAACTTTACTTGATGCTATGATTTCTCCCTATTTGTTATTAATGTTATTTGTTTCTAACCTTGGTCAGCCGATGATGCCTACCAGTATGTATGGTTGTACTGATGCTATACTTACTATATCTTCGATCAGGGATATAGCTATGGTGCAGGTTATTTGGGGTTTCTATAGCAGTAATGATGATCACTCAGCAGCAGCTCCTGCCTTCTCTATTCTGCATGGATACTGCATCATGGATTCTCCTATTCCTTGTCTAGTTCTCTTGTATCAGTTTAGGCTAGTTTCTGGGAATTCACTGTTACTTATTTTCTATATTACTTTTATGTATTAGGTGTATTAAACTGAATTGTAGAATGGGTCAACTGGATAGTTGTAATTGATTTAAGATGCTTATTCAGATAACTGAGTTAAACGGTTAACTTAAGATTTTTTTAACTTCTGCATTAATTGAATGGTAGGGTGTTAAGGGTTCTCCTATCTAGGGTAGGTGTTAGGTAGGTGCCCACACAATTTGGTTAGTTGGGTTATGTTAAGAAGGTATCAGAGCCCAGATTATCGGTCTCCCAGTACAATAGAAAATATTGAGTAGAGTCCTATAGATAGGTGTGTTGACATCCATATCAAATCTGTAGGAAGCTATAATGCATCTAGGAATCAGTTTCACTTTATTCTTTCCTATCGTGCTATTTCAATGTTATCTCCCTGGGTTGAGTCTAATTGGTATCTATCAGATTATAATTGGTATCTCGACCACTACAATTGAGACTAGTTGGCCCTAATTGGTATCTTTTAACATTAATAGGCTGGAACTAACATTCGAACAAGTAGAGTCCAGTAAAGAAGTGTAGGAGGTTGATTGATATGGTTGCTTGATGATGTGTAAAATACTTGTACTGAGATAATGGTGTGTTAATAGTCACTACGTATGTTGTTACGAATTGTACTGAAGTGCAACTTGAATTTTGATGGTTAAACTCTTATGTATAATTGCTTGTTATGTATGCTGCCTGAATTATGTGTGGCCAAGGAACCCGAGCATCGTAGGGACTGAATATGATATCAAGGGTGTTTTTATTTTCGCCACTTGAGACACGTCTCATTATCTCCTCATGATTTGAAGTATTCCATGACTTCTATCCGAACCCTGATGAACTACCCAGGTGCCTAGCTGATTGGTAAGGAAGACGTTACAAAATAGATCAGTGAGTGAAGAGAAAAAAGATGATGAGATTGTGCTCCTAGGATGGAGGATCCGAAATGGTGATTAGTAGGGGTTTGGGGGTGATAAAACAAGTATTCAGTTGAGAGTTCGCATAACAAAAAGGTAATAAACAGCATAAGCATGTGTAAGATAGTATTGGTAAGAAAAAGGGGGTTGGGACTAGTTAGAAAATGAAAAGCAGAATCACTGGAGGTTACCCCTGTAGAAGAAAAGATAACCCTATTTTGCACTTTTGCAATTTTTGCAAAACCACCCTGTTTTTGAGATAATAAAATGATAGAAATCAATCCAACACGTAGTGTAAGATAAAGCGATTATTATTCAAGTGCGGTGGTAGTCAAACATCCTAAAAAGCAAGGAAAATAAAGAGAGTAATTGTTTGTTACAAGCCCCAAAAGGGGGCACCCAAATCCAAATACTTAAAAACATAAAGGGAGAGGGGGGAGGGAGAGGACATCTAGCTGGTGGTGTCATCCCTACGACTTGAGGCATCCAATACCTCTTCCTCTATTTTGCTAAGGAAGGAAAACTCATTGGCATCCTTCTGTGTTACCTTTGGGATCTTCTTAGTAGGGGAGGTGCACTTGAACATGACCTGCACAACCTTTCACATCCTTATGAGCATGAGGTCCCGAGAGTGGTGTTTCTTCTTCTCCTCATTTAGCTCCCTTCAGAGCTCAGTGTAAGTATAAGATTGGTCCATTAGGGTAGTCGATCTTGAAAGAGCCAAGCCTAGCTGAGGCATCTGAGTCCTCTCTAAGTAACCCCGCATAACAGCAAAGTCAACTGCCCAATCGCTAGGGGGAGCGGTTGCTAGAGTAAGGGGAGTATTCCTACTCCCACCAGCCGTACTGGTATCACCCTTCTCCCCCATATTCTTTTTTTGCCTCCACCCTGTGTACTCTTACCTCTTAGAGGGTTATACAACACGTTACATATTCCAACATATCATGGTCTTTCTTAGCAACATCTACTCACTGCATAGGTCTGTAATCAAGGAAGGCAAGAATAGATCCCTTACTGACCTCTCCCTAGAATAAAAGTACTGCCACTTATCCATGATCTGTGTACCTACATTCACCTCGATCCCCACCATAACACATGCCACTATCATAGCCCAATGAAATACAACGCTCGTAATATTTATAGAAGGACGAATTTTCTGAGACAACAGCTGTAACAAAATCTTGGCCTCGGCCTAGAAGTATGCACTCTTAGTGCCCTTCTGAATGGACCACTTCACATTGTCATCTTTACCTTCCAGCGCCAAGTATCGTGCAGCCCATCTTAAATTAAACTCCTAGATATTTGTCTCCAAGGCTATATTGAAGGGGTTGGGAACCCCCAAGACCTTATTGATAGTGGTAGCATTCATAGTCACATTCTTCCCTAGAATCTGGATAGTAGGGAGAGGTACTAACCACTCTACCGTGGGGAGTATAACATAAAATTCTCAGACCAAGGCCAAGTTTCATTGCATAATTGACTCAGTCAGTATCTCCCACCCACATACTTTCAGCTGGTCATTGAACTTAGGCAACTTTTTTTCCACATCATCCATCATAAAACCCCTCTCACAAAACCCCCCCTATTGAGCCGCCCCTCCTCTTACCAGGTGTGGCTAGCATTGTCAGCAAACATTCAGAAGTGTGGTTGCTGTTGGTCTATGATATTCATGTAGTACACAGTAAAAATAAAGTTAGAAACCATGATGGGATACTAAGGGAGGGAAGGAAATTCAAAATTATAGAAAAATAAAAAAATTGGAAAGCTACTGCCAGTACCGCAACAGCGGTTAATTAACCACTGCAGCAGTACCACTATGGCAGAACTTACCATTGTGGTGATATTGCTGCGGTGGAAAAAGTTACTGCTGCTGCAGTTCTTCATCTTCAACCTGTCAACCTTCCCTCCCATGCCAATTTTTTGACTTTTCTCTGTATTTTCAAGTTTTAAGTATAGATCGGGCTCGGTAAAGTGTGTAGGAACCTTTTACATTAAAATATGAGTGTATAACACTTGAATTCACTCAAATTCATCGGGGGAAGATGACCTTTCACCTTCCATCCCTTCTATGGATAAGATCCTCTATAAACTACGTTAATCTTATGTTCCAAATGTTGTGGGACTATTGAAAATGTAAGAGAATCTAACATGCTTGTCCTTTAATTCAAGAACACCCTAAGTTTTGAACTCAAAGAGTTGCACCATAAACCACCCAAAATTTCTTAATTCTAACATAGTTCTACAATATTACCGTAAGAAATACATAAAGTAAGTAGTAGAGGTGAAGAAATTACCTTGAATAAGTCATTGGAGGGGGATTTTGCAGAGATGGCTGAGAGAGTTTTTGAGAATTAGAGTGAAAATAGGGGAAATATTCATTTCCCCCTATTTGGACTGTCACGAACTGCTGCTGCAGTTGGTTACTGCTGCAGTGGTACCAGTACATTGGTAAAATCTTTTTGAGGTCAGTTTCATCCTGACCTTTAGTGTATTATGGTGTCGTACCATATTCAGGTAATCAGAGTAGATATTGATCACGAAGATTAATTATGTACACCTTCTCTGGGAACATGGGAATAACTGTCATGCCTAGACTAGGCAATGCATTAGCTATCGCTAATTATAGAGTAGATATATATATAAATGAACTAGCAAATATTGAAATATTCCTCTTAATAACATATCATAGTCAAAATTTCTCGAGTGATCGTATGAGTGTCCAGACCCTACCCTAGGACTGTTTGGGGAAAAATAGTGGGTAAATTGGTATCTAATGTAATGGCGCCAAATGTCATTATGCGTGAAAATGCCTCAGAAATAATTTACAATAAATAATATGCTCAAATTAGACACAAGAAAATTTAAATTAGGAAGATAAAATAAGGTCCAAAGTGATTGGGCCAAAAGGCCCAAAAAAAATTAGGCTGATCTGCTGCCTATCATTACAATGGTAAGATAACTGCTGCAGCGGTACCTGACAGTAGCCAACCCAAAGAATTTTTAAAAAACCTCTCCTTTATTATTTCCTTGGTCGCCCGCTTCCCCCCAAAACGCTCTGAAAATCCCCACCTCCCCAACCATGAAATTTTAGAGACCAGGGTTCATGAGAGTGGTTTCAAGGCACACCCAGTGGGAACCTAACATGGGAAGGCCCTTACCACTCGTGGGACAACTCTCTCCTCTCAATAGTATCATGGTTTGTCTACAAGGTAGGTTATGGTTTATTTATCATAGCAATTAGGCTTGGGTTAGATTCATATAACATGGATAGTACTTTCAGGTGTTCTCATGCATTAGGCCTTCAGGCTCGATGTTTGGAATGAAAAAAATAATAAAAATCCAGTTAGGCTCTAATCATGTGGTTAATTATTGTTGTACCCTATTAATGTGATATTCGTGGTGTGGAATGGGTTAAATATTATGAGAATCTTTACTAGCTAAGTGAATACTATGGTTTGTAAGCACGGTGTGAGTTTGGTAGGTAAAAAGTAGGGAGTAGTATTAAGCTAGGGTGTGATAGAGGGTGCTCTTGGTGAGTTGGATAGTTGCGTCTTGCATTGAGGAAGGTTAAAAAAATATAAATGAGGAGTAGGGGTTAAAAGTAACCTAAGACAGTTTTTAGGTGACCTATAAGTGGAATTAGATAGGTAAGATAGTCTGAGAGACAACCTAGTGGTAGGGTACATGACATAATAGGTAAGTAGATAAGAGTCATCAAATAATTAGGGTGGGGTTGTAAGGTCAAGCAAGAGAATTCCAATAGAAGTATTTAGGAAATAAATTAAGTACTATTTTAGAAACATAAATAAGAATCGTGAATGGACAAGATTAGTAACGACATCTAGGTGGAAACACTGCGATTTGGTAGGAGGTGTAGAATGAATGATTTTGCTAATGTATGTACCTAAGGATATATGGAACTAAGATTGATGTCTTTATGTTTATATGTGAAAGGGTGTTTATGATTTCTTTCAAGCAATGTTTATGATTATTGGTTGTATTGTATATTCATACACTTTGATACCATGGAGGTGAGATGGTGAGGATGTTGATGTTATTATTGCAATCATGATGTTCATGATATTGTTAATGATGAAGGTGATATTATTTTGGATCATGATGTTTATGATGGGGAAACTGATGTTAATGAGGTTGAAAAAAGGAAGAGATGATGTACACATCTTTCATACATGTATTCATTCATATGCCTTGACATTCTATTATGTTTTATGTATTGTTTTTGATTCTTGAGTAGATCGATCTGTTAGTAGTATTAATGGAATATAGTACCACACTGTGAATCCAAGATACGTCCTAATTCAAGTTTAATGTGAACTATTCTAAGTGTATATTTATGGGAGCATATTGTTTGGTATTTTTCCTTCCTACAGCGTCATTAGAATTCTAAGCCTTGGTGATGGTAAACCCCATTGTGTAATTTAATAGTGAATTACCAAGAAGATCCGGTCTAGTGTGAGTTAGGAATTGTAGAAGCCCGAATAATGAGTTAGTGAATGTTAAAAAAGTGTAAGTTAGAGTGGGTGGTCAAGGACAAAGATATACAAAAATGTTAAATAGCAGGTAGGTTACAGATATGTTAAAAATGTGGTGTCAATGATTTCATAACTTAGGATCTAGAAACCAGAACTTTACTTGATGCTATGATTTCTCTTTATTTGTTATTAATGTTATTTGTTTCTAACCCTGGTCGGCCAATGATGCTTACCAGCATGTGTGGTTGTATGGATGCTACACTTACTATATCTCCAATCGGGGATATAGCCATGGTGCAGGTCAGTTAGGGTTTCTAGAGCAGTGAAAATGATCACTCAGTAACATCTCCTTCCCTCATTGGGGATCACAATCCTAGTGTATTCCTCATCTTGTTTACAAATCCAAAAATCAGCAATTGTTATTGTTACCATTTATTCACAAACCCCCCCTCCAGTTTTGCGTATTTGCCAACTACTCAGACTAGCATTCTATATAATTTCGTCCTATTCCCTATGGGATCGACCCCAACCTAGTTGGGTTCTATATTTGATACAACGACCACATTATACATGTCTGCAGGCATATTTTGGGCGACATCAAATTTTGGCGTCATTGCCGGGGAAGTACGGTTATGGAGTTGAGTATTTTGCTTGTTGGAGTTGATTGTTTTATTTTATTATACTTTTAAGGGTACATGCCGGTGTATGCCCAACACTAGGAGTCAAGGCAATCCCCTGATTCCTCTGGATCCTGAAATAGAAAGAACTTTGAGAGCTAATCGAAGAATGGTGAATACCGACGGAGTTCAGGAACCCGCAGCTGCGGGAGACATTCATAACCAACCAATTCAGCCTGTTGGTCATGAAACAGCAGACCGAACTACTACTCAATTGACATGGGAAAAGCAAGCTAGGCAAGCTACTTTTAGGAAAGTAGATAGAGATAATCGAGCTATGCAAGAAGTAGCACAACGTCTGGCTGATGCTGAAGAAAGACAAAGAAGACTGAGGGCACACCAACAACCTCAAAAATCGCATGTGCCATTTTATGATGATCCTGAGGAAGAAGATGTGGCTTATTTTGCGCTGATAGATACTGGTGCCATTATTCCACTAGAATTACCTCAGGGCACTAAGTTTGACATTATAAGTGCCATGATCCACCTACTTAACTTGAAAGGTGTATTCGCGGGTCTTCCTACTGATGATCCAAACATGCATGTGATGAACTTTGTGGGGGTTTGCACTTCTTATAATTTGACTGGAGTGGACCAAGAGGCTATTCGGTTAAGATTATTTCCATTCTCGGTCAAATTACCACGTCGGTCCATTACTACTTGGCAAGACCTGAGAAATCAATTTCTGGAAAGATTTTTTCCACCATCCAAAATGCTACAGTTAAAGGATGAGATTTATAACTTCAGAAAACTACACTCTGAAGCCCTTTACGAGACATGGCTAAGGTTCAAGAAGAAGCTGCAGAATGTGCCAAATCCTAGGATGAGTGGTAGGAGTTTACTTGAAATTTTCTACAGGGCTTTGAATGCAAATACTAAGGCTGTAGCAAATACTATCACTGGCGGAGAATTTATGAGTCTGAGGTGGGAAAAAGCTTTAGAGATTTTAGATCATGTCACTAAGACCAACCGAAGATGGCATACTCGAGAGGCAGAGACACCGGCTGGTACATACACTATTAGAGCATCAGCAACACAACAGGCTTTGGATGAACCTGTAACTCAAGAGGTTGCACAATTGAGAACAAAAATTGGTTTGTTAGCCAAATAGATTGCGGCTAGATATGTGGAGAAGGTACATACCGTAAGTGCACAGGGTAAAGAATCTAAGCATGACGATTATGAATCTGATGAGGAAGTTAAATACTTGGATTGAGAAGTGGTGGGTTTTCGAGCCAAGAGCCAAGAGTCTAATCAAGACTCTTGGAACTCGAGGCAAGAAAATCAAGGTTGAAACTATTATGGAGACAAGTACAACAGGTCAGGATATAGAGACAGAACGAGATCGTGATAGAAATTGGCGACAAAAAGATAATTACAAAGAGAAGAGCGGTGCTTATGTTCCACCAGGGAACCGTGATGCTGGCTACAAAAATTCATGAATGGAAACCCTTCTTAACAAATTGTTTAAAGTATCAGAAAACCAAGAAAATTGCTTGAAAGAAATTAGGGCGGACATTTTGGGAATAAGTCAAAAAGTTAAATCTCACTCAACTGCCATAAAATAGTTGGAGCAACAGTTCAAGCAGATATCAGTGACATTGAACCAACGTCAATCAGGCAATCTTCCAAGTAACACCATCTAAAATTCTAAAAATAACGATCATTGTTTAGCCATTACTACAAAAAGTGGAAAGAGCACGACGAACCCACCTATTCCTGCAAATGATGATAAGAAAGATGAGCCAGTGGTGGTCGATGAAGAGGTTGAGATGGAGCCATCAAATTTAGCAGCGGACAACAGTATTAATAAGAAAGTTTCATATGAGAAAAGGAAGGAGAAGGAAGTTCCATAATTGTTGAAAACTATCCCATGACCTCCTCATCCCTTTCCTCAAAGGTTGAAAAAAAGGCCGAGAAAGGAAAATATCAGAAGTTTATTACAATATTGAAAGAGCTATCGGTAAATATACCTCTTGTTGAGGCTTTGGAGTAGATGCCCGGTTACACGAAGTTCATGAAAGATTTGGTGACAAAGAAGAGAACTGCCAGTTTTGAACCAACAAATAACTTGCATCATTGTAGTGCAGTTGCTTCGCATTCCCTAGTTGAAAAGAAAGAGAATCCAGGGGCTTTTATAATCCCTTGCACTATCGGGTCTTACAACTTTGCAAAGGAACTGTGTGATTTGGGTGCTAGCATTAACTTAATGGTGCTAGCCATGATCAAGCAGTTGGGGTTTGGAGCACAAAAACCGACTTCTATGAGGCTTCTTATGGCAGATAGAATTGTGAAAAAGCCAATGGGTATTCTGTATGATGTTTTGGTGAAAGTTGCATCTTTCATCTTTCCAGCTGACTTTGTAATTCTAGATTGTGAAGTTGACTTCGATGTTCCTATCATCCTAGGGAGACCATTCCTTGCCACTGGCCGTGCTTTGGTTGATATGGAAACTGGACAAATGAAATTCACTTTAAATGATGAACATGTTACTTTCAATGTTTTTCGTTCCATGAAGCAACCGAAGGATATGCAGGTAATTTCTGTAATTGATACACTTGATGAGAGAGCCATAGTAGTTCCAATTGAAAAAAGGTTGGGGGTAGAAGATCTTGCAGCCGTGGTTATAAATTTTGACAGTGATGGTATTGAGAAATATGATGAGATGGTTGGAGAACTTGCTGGTAGAGGATCCTATACGTATACTCCAAAGAAACTTGATCTTGATCTGAAGAATAGGGTAACACCACCAGCTCGCCCTTCTGTTGAGGAGCCTCCAGTCTTAGAGCTTAAGGCTCTCCCTCCTCACCTTCGCTATGCATTTTTGGGTGCCAATAACACCTTGCCTGTGATCATCTCTTCTAAGTTAGAAGGAGGGCAGGTATAAGCTCTGGTTTTGGTATTGAAGAAATTTAAAAGGATTGGTTGGTCCATTATTGACATTATAGGGATTCCACCCGACATTTGCACTCATAAGATCCAGCTTGTTCCAGAGTGTATTTCAAGCATTGAGAACCAACGTCTTCTGAACCCACCTATGCAAAAGGTTATGAAGAAAGATATTATTAAGTGGTTAGATGCAGACGTAGTTTATCCCATTGCTGATAGCAAATGGGTAAGCCCAGTTCAGTGTGTTCCAAAGAAGGGAGGAATCACTGTAGTTCTAAATGATAAAAATGAATTGATCCTAAAGAGTCCAGTAACCTGATGCAGAGTTTGCAGGGATTATCAAAAGATGAATTCTTGGACCGAGAAGGACCATTTTCCTATGCCCTTCATGGACTAGATGTTAGACCGCCTTACTGGTAGAGGATGGTATTGTTTCCTCGACGGTTATTCGGGTTATAATCAGATTTTCATTGATCATAAAGACCAATAGAAGACCACTTTCACTTGTCCATATGGGATGTTTGCGTTCAAGAGGATGCCATTCGGAATATGTAATGCACCAGCAACTTTTCAACGTTCGATGATGTCCATTTTTTCTGACATGGTGGAAGACACTATTGAGGTATTTATGGATGATTTTTTTGGTTATAGGAGACTCTTTTGACTACTGTCTGGGTCACCTTGCTAAGGTATTACAAAGATGCAAGGAGTGCAACTTGGTGCTAAATTAGGAGAAATATCACTTTATGGTTAAAAAGGGTATTGTGTTGGGGCATCGAATCTCAAAGAAGGGTATCGAAGTAGAAAAAACAAAGATTGAGGTGATTGAAAAATTACCTCCACCGATTTCTGTGAAAGGAATTCAAAGTTTATTAGGTCATGCCAACTTTTATAAAAGATTGATCAAGGATTTCTCTAAGATTTCACATCCGGTATGTAAGCTTTTGGAGAAAGAGGTGAAGTTCATATTCGATGAAGAATGCCTAAAAGCATTCGAATGTCTGAAAGAGAAGTTAATTTCAGCTCCTATCATTGTCACACAAGATTGGACGATGCCATTCGAGATTATGTGTGATGCTAGTGGAGTAACTTTGGGTGTAGTCCTTGGTCAAAGAGATGAAAATATTCTACATCCTATTTACTATGCTAGCAAGGCACTAAATCCAGCCCAGAAGAATTACACTGTGACTGAGCAAGAGCTGTCGACTGTGGTTTTTGCTTTTGAAAAATTTCAATCTTATTTGATTGGCACGAAGGTGATTATACATGCAGACCATGCAGTACTTCAGTATCTTATGTAAAAGAAGGATGCTAAGCCAACATTGATTCGGTGGGTGCTTCTATTGCAAGAATTTGGTTTTGAAGTCAAGGACCGAAAGGGAATCGAAAATCAGGTCTCTGACCATCTATCACGCTTTGAGGAGTAGGCCATGCTTAAATAAAGGGATGATCTTGCTATTGATGATACCTTCCCATATGAGAAAGTGCTGGTAGCATCACAAGACTTAATCCCTTGGTTTGCAGATTTTGCCAAATTTTTGGCAAGTGACCTAGTCCCGAAAGATATGTCGTACCAGTAACGGAGGAGATTCATGCATGAGGTAAGAAAATTCTTCTGGGATGAGCCTTACCTGTTTAGAGTATATGCGGATGGTATGATTCGAAGGTGTATCCCAAAGGCTAAAATATTGAGTATCTTGGAAGCATGTCATTCATCTCCAGTTGGGGGTCATCATGGTGGTACGCAGACTGCGCACAACATCTTATAATGCCGTTGTTATTGGCCTACCATCTATAAAGATGCTCATGACTATGCTCGGGCCTGCGACCAATGTCAAAGACAAGGGAATATCTCATGCAGACATGAACTTCCTATGACAACTATCCTTGAGCTCGAATTGTTTGATGTATGGGGAATTGATTTTATGGGCCCCTTTGTGAGCTCACATGGGATGAAATACATTTTGGTAGCTGTTGATTATGTTTCTAAATGGGTGGAGGTGATTGCGCCTCCCAATAATGAAGGAAAAAGTGTCACTACATTCTTGAAAAAGAACATATTTTCATGATTTGGGACACCATGAGTAATCATTAGTGATGGAGGATCCCACTTCTAGAATTGGCTGTTCAAGACCTTACTTGAAAAATACGGTGTCAAACATAAGGTTGCAACACCCTACCATCCTCAAACTAGCGGGCAAGTTGAAGTGTCAAATCATGAGATTAAGTTTATTTTGGCAAAGACGATGAACGCCAATAGAACTGATTGGGCAAGAAGATTAGATGATGCTTTATAGGCTTATCAAACTGCATTCAAGACACCTATTGGTACCTCACCATATCAGTTAGTTTTTGGTAAATCGTGCCATCTGCCAGTCAAACTTGAACATAAAGCATTATGGGCATTGAAGAGGTTGAATCTGGAATGGAGTGATGCGGCTAAATTGAGGCTAGATCAAATAAATTAGATGGATGAATTTCGTCTACGAACTTATGAAAGTTCAACACATTATAAAGAAAAGATGAAATTGTATCATGACCGAAAAATCAAACGACGAGAGTTTCATTCAGGAGATTTGGTGCTACTCTATAACTCTAGGCTTCGCCATATTCCTAGAAAACTGCGATCTAAATGTTCTGGACCATTCACTGTTGTTAGAGTATTCCCGCATGGAGCAATTGAGCTAAAAGGTGATAATGATTTCCTTTTTAACGTCAATGGTCAGCGTGTAAAGCACTATATGGAAATCACTGAAGAAATAAATACATGCGAGGAGCTTAGTCTTGATAAAGTCTGAGTAGTCAAGCTAGTCATGTCGTGCCACTACGTTAAATCAGGTGCTTCATGGGAGGCAACCCATGGTCTGGTTGGTAAAGTTTGAGAAACCAACCTAGCCAAGTCGTGCTGCAACGTTAAATCAGGCGCTGCTTGGGAGGCAACCCAAGGTCTGAGTTGGTTGAAATCTGATCATTGGAGGATAAGTTACCTGGAACTTACAATATTGAAACTGAATATGTTCAATACGACCCACAACACTGTTTCACGCAACGTAAGTTCATCCACATAATGTGGGTTGGTACCGTAGAAGTCAGAGGAAATCACATGCTTGCTGAACTCGACCTACGCCAGTGACCCACGTGACATAGGTCAACCCACGTCATGTGGGTGGTTCCATGAAAATCAGAGGCCATTAGCAACCTGCAGGACCCTACCTATGACAGGGCACCCATGTGACGTGGGTCGACCCACGTCACGTGGGTGGTGCTGTGAGAATCAGGAACCCTCTAATTACCCGAGATCTGACCTGACCCGACCCTAAAATTATATATATATCAGCATACTCCTCAAATCCGACCCAATTTCAAATCCAAACTAAACCTTTTCAAAACCAAATCCTAACATAAACCCTATTTTCAAAATTTCAACAAATTCCCATAGACCAAATCCAAAATTCCTTAAATTCCCGAATACCAACTTCCAAATTCATCAAATCCCAATTACCTAAACCCCACAATCCCCAAAATTTGACCCACCCAATCCTAAAACAAACCAACCCGACCCAAAATTCAATCAAACACCTGACCCAATGCCGCCTAAGTCAAACTCCAAACGTGGAGATATGGGTTCTTCATCAAGAATCCGCACTAAAACCCCCAAATTTATGACTAGGTTGCGTGATGAACCTTCGAGGTCCAATAAAAGTGGGTCTGAAGAGGTATACGAGCTTGCTACTACTGATTCTACACTGTTACCTCATACCACGAGGCTACAAACTAGGGCACAAGCTACTTCTCGGGCCGCACTTCAGCCTATTCTGCAACCTACCAAGCTGGCTGCTCCTGATCAGTCTTCTGATTTCGCCCCCAATCTGAAAAGAGAGAGGATGCCTCGGCAATTGGTGATAAACAGGAGGTTGATGTATTTGCATCTGAGGAAAATATAGGTCCGAATAATTCCACGGTTAAGGCGACAATATCTATTTCTGGCACTGGGGGGCAAGATTCCATGACTTTCTTCCAGAGAAGGGAAAATAAGCGTTGGTGTGTTCAGGGGATGAGGGACTTTTATGATAGGGATGCCGAACTTACTGAGAGAGGTATGTGTAGATGAAACATTACTGAGGAGCCTAGGTATCGGCTAAAGAAGTTAAAAACACTACTTGATATTAGGGCAATGTTTGATCATTATGGATTTGGGTGGATGGCGGAGCCTCCTGGTCATTATAGCCTAGAGTTGGTCTGTGAGTTTTATGCTTCTTATGCTGCGTCTGTTGAGTTGATCGCACCTGTTGAGTGGCGTCTTTGGGACCAACCACCATTGACTCACACTATGGTTTAGGAGATCAGAGTAGATATCTCTGAGCAGACCATCCATAGATTCTTGTTTGAGGTTGAACGTCCATTTCCAGGCACGACTGCTGAGTTTGATCACCGTATGGAGACTGTCAGAAATAAGACTAAAATGAGGGATGCCGATCAACGGTCGGAGTTACTATGGTAGATTATGGGGTATATAGCAGAGTACGGTGTCGATGCTAGTTGGGTAACTGAGAAGCTGGATATCAAGAAGTCCACACTCCACTTTGCGGGCCGGTTTTGGTGGTCGGTGGTTAGACACCATTTGGGGCCTACTAATGCTGACAATTCACTCATATTAGATCGGGATATTTTGGTAGAAAGAATCATTGCCGGTTATGACATTAATATCGCCTGCTATATCATTAGGGAGATCCATGAGCGTACCTTCACCAGCATCCCTTTCCCTTGCCTGATTTAGGGTCTATGTGATAGTGCGTCTAACAACCCGTACATTTCCAAACTTATTTGACTACCTTAACATTTATGGAATTATTTAAACTTGAGATAGTTGGTGTATTACCCACTAAATTTATTGGGCTGAATGAATATTATGTTTATGGACCTAATTGAGGCCCAAAATTAAGTAAAAAGACATGGGCCCAAAAAGGAGATGATCCATTTAAAAATGGACCAAGTTTACTTGGACTTTTTGACCAAATAATTGGCTAAGGAAGACCCTAGAGAAGTGGTGGAAAATGGAATTTATAAGGCTGAAATTCAGCTCATTTTCAACACAATACACTTGCAAAAAATCAGATTTTCAATCAACATTTCTCCTCTCTCAAAAAACCCTAGCCACCCTAATTTTCTCTAAGGATTTTTGGACAAATCTTCCACTTGCGAGCCTTAGTAATTGTTTAAACTTATAGATTAATATATTATATGCATAAGAGGTTGTGTATATCATGTTGGTTATGTTTAAAAAGTGTTGAGCAGTCCACTTTATTTGTAGCAGTCCACTTTTGCTTAATCGGTAAAGGATTTGCCCTCTATGTGGTTTAAACTTGAAAGGGGACTTAAGGTCTTGAAGGAATTGAATTATATGGATGAAATGGCAGTAGTTTTAAGTGTGGTTTTATACCTAATTCTTTACTCTTTGTGTATGACTTGTGGAAATGTTTATACGTAATTGTGCATGGAACGTTTGGCGTAGTGAATGCAAAATACTTTCCTGTTATGTTAAAGTGAATTATGAAATTTTGTGGACCATTTTTGGTATATTGTTGTGGAAGGTATTTATGTGACTTGATGAAAGAAATATGTGGAGTTGCATCGAGGTAAAAATGTGAAGTATGCACTTGGTGGGAAATCTTGTCGGTTTGTGACGTCTATGTTGGTTTGTGGACTGTTTTGGTGGTGTTGTCTTGGTAAGGAAGTAAGTTATGGTATAGGAGGGTAGAATTGAGTCATATGAAAGTATAAAGGAAGGTGTAATGATATACCATATGATTGGGATGTTGGATAGTTTTTACTTCCCGTCAAGTAGCTAATTATCGCCTTGTGAACTTGTAATGTAACTAGCTTTTAATGTTAGCTTCGCACGTACTTGTGTTGTAGAGTAATGCTTTAAGGAAGATATGAATTGTTTTAGTCACATGTTTTAAATATAAGGTATGTAAGGTTACTCTTTTCTGTATCCTTTGGCCGCACCTATTGTTCACATCGTTACCAAATTTGTTTCCCCTCCGAAATGTTTTGAAGTATCTCATTTTAGGTTTGTTAGCAATTGTTATTAATGTGTCTCTTATTTTTGGACTATTGTTCCAAATCTCCAATAATGTTATGACCACCGATGTAACAATCTCACAAGAAATTAAAGAAGTTAAGTAATGCATATTTGGTTGAGTACGGGTGGTAGCTCTGGGGGCGAAAGCCTAGCTTAAGCCTATCCCGATTGATTATTGGATGCAGGGGGTAGCTCTGGGGGTGAAAGCCTTTCTCGAGATGAACCTGATTTATTGATTTATGGGTGGTAGCTCTGGGGGCATAAGCCTAGCTCGAGCCGATCCCAATGTTATTTACCACTGATCAGTTGGTCCCGGGCATTGTATGATGTATATTGATGTAAAGGTAAAAGGAAAGAAATGAATGTAATGTACATGGTTTCACATATACAGTACGGTGGTCTATCAGTATTATCTATTCACTTGTATTTGATTCCAATTGAGTTCCTATATTTCATATAGTTACTTATAGCCTTACATACTCAGTACATTCTTTCGTACTGACGTCCCTTGGGGGACCTACCTTACCTACTGCAGGTACAGGAGCTAGTAGACCTTCACAGTAGGGTATGGGTCATCTGTAGGCTATTGGTGAGCTCCAGGTTGATTAGGGGATTTTCAAGTCATTGTATATACTTTTTTGGCTGTGTAGTAGTTGTATAAGGCGGAGACTTCTCCCGACCTTAGTCATGGTTATATATCTTTTAGAGGCTTTGTAGACCTTGTAAAGTCAAACATAGAAGTGTCTTACCTTTTAGACTTTGTGGCCCCAATGGCCAAGTCTCGTATTTATTTTGAACATCTTTACATGACTTCCGTCGTCAATATATTATCTGCACGTGGCAGAATTTTTGTTCATTTAATGGCATGCATATGAATGTACTCGATCATTGGTTGGTTCTCTCGAGCCTTTACGGCTACGGGTGCCTGTCCGCCCCAATGGAATTTGAGGCGTGACAAAAGTGGTATCAGAGCGGGTTGTCCTAGGGTGTCTACAAAGCCGTGTCTGAGTAGAGTCTTGCTTATGGATGTGTTGTGCACCACATCTATACGTAGGAGGCTACGAGACATTTATGAGTTGTTTCTTTTCTTTATTTCCTAAATAGTGCAATAGAGCCAAAGTTGTAGGTGGATTCATATTTAACCACTGAATTTGATTATATTTTTGTTTCCTCAGTATCGCAAAATGTCGTTTACAAGGAGAAACAAGGGTAAAAGTAAGAAGCTAGACAGAATTGCTGGAGAAGGAACCAGTAAATCACCACCTAAACAAGCTAATCAAGGTGAGGCTGAAGACGAGTTTGCATCGCGGGCTTCTTCTACTCTTCCACCTCCCGGAGAGCCTGGAAGGAGAGGAGTACCCCCAGAACCACCTGTTAATGCTACTGAGCAGGATTTAAGGAATGAGGTGCCAATGTTGACTCATATAGTTTCTGCACAAAATCAAGGACAAGCTGGTCCAACTACAAGTAATGACGGTGCGGATAGGGCAGCTAGTCGGCGGACACAGGATTTTCTTAAATTAGACCCTCCCATATTCACCGGGTCAGATCTTAATAAAGACCCACAAGACTTCATGGACCAAATTCAAAGGGCTTTAGATGTTATGCATGTATTTGGTACAGAAACAGCTGAGCTTGCAGCATATAGATTAAAAGGAGAGGCTATACTATGGTATGAAGATTGGAAATGATCTAGGGGTATCGGTGTACTTCCAGCTAGTTGGGAAGAATTCAAAGAGGCATTCCTTGATCATTACCTTCCATATGAGATCCGAAAGGCTCGTGCAGACCAGTTCTTAAATCTTCGTCAAGGTAATATGAGCGTCAGAGAGTACAGTCTTCGATTTAACTCTTTGGCCAGGTACGCTCCTGATGTAGTAGCTACTATGGACGATAGAGTTCATCGGTATGTGGATAGATTGGATCCATATTTTGTTAGGGATTGTACTATTGCTGCTTTGAATAGAGACATGGATATATCCAGGATACAAGCTTTTGCATAGAAGATGGAGGATCAGAGGTAAAGTAGAGAACGCAAGAATTTGAAAGAGGACAGTCAAAGAGGGCTAAACCTATGGGACAATTTATGGTGTCCCAAGGAGAATTTAGGCCTCGGGTTTTTAATAGACCGCCTAAACTATCATTTTCTTATTCTACAATAGGTAATCCATCCCAATTTTGAGGGTGTAGAGGCAGTCAAGTTGGGCAAAGTAGTGGGGTTCAAGGTTCACAAACAGCAGGGTATCAAGAACAAGGAAGAATGAGCCATGTTAGCACTACGAAAAGCTTTATTTAGGTGCATGTCATCTTGGGACAGATGTTTGTTTTTGGTGTGGTATGTCAGGGTACATAATGAGAGAGTGCCCACGGAAAGGCACGGGTAGTATGGCGCGGCCTACTGGATCAGCCGTTGCATCATCCTCGTCGGGGGTGTACAACCTACTGGGTGTGGTAAAGGAGTTCGAGGAGTAGTTAATTCTAGTGGAGTCCAGAACCGTACCTATGCTTTAGCGGATCGGTAAAATTTGGAGGCTTCTTCTGATATGGTTACAAGTACGTTATCCGTCTTTTCACATAATGTATATGCATTGATTGATCTGGGATCTACCCTATAATATGTCACTCCATTGATTGCTGAAAAATTTGAAAGAACATCGAAATTACTAGTCAAGCCATTTGAAGTATCTACACCAGTTGGTGAATCTATTATAACTAAAAGAGTCTATCGTAATTGCATAATAACTGTTTGTAATCATGATACATTGGCTGATCTTATAGAGATGGAAATGGTAGATTTTGATGTTATAATGGGTATGGATTGGTTGGATTCTTGTTATGCCATGGTAGATTGCCGAGCTAAGAAGGTACATTTCCATTTTTCATAAAAGACCGTCCTTGAATGGAGGGGTAATGTTGGAGCACCGAGAGGTAAATTTATTTCTTATCTTAAGGCAAAGAAAATGATATCCAAGGGGTACATATGCCATCTAGTAAGAGTGCAAGATACCGATGTGAAGCCACCAACTCTTCAATCAATTCCGGTGGTAAATGAATTCCTTGATATATTTCCTGAAGATCTTCTAGGTTTGCCTCCAGAACGGAAAGTAGAGTTTGGTATTGATGTGATTCCAGGTACTCAGCCTATCTCTATTCCTCCGTATAGAATGGCCCCGACAGAGTTACGGGAATTGAAGGGGTAATTAAAAGACTTGCTGGACAAGGGATTCATAAGGCCTAGTATATCCCCTTGGGGTGCACCAGTGTTATTTGTGCGAAAGAAAGATGGCACGTTGAGAATGTGTATTGATTATCGACAACTGAATAAGGTAACAGTCAAGAACATATATCCCCTCCCCAAAATTGATGATTTGTTTGATCAATTATAGGGTGTCAAATGCTTCTCAAAGATTGACTTGAAATCGAGTTATCATCAAGTAAGGGTTGGAGAAAAAGATATACCTAAGATAGCTTTCCGAACATGGTATGGTCATTATGAGTTTTTAGTTATGTCATTTGGGCTAACAAATGCACCAGCAATTTTTATGGATTTGATTAATAGGGTGTTCAAGACATTCTTAGATGTGTTCGTGATAGTGTTTATAGATGATATTTTGGTTTATTCAAGATCAAAAGAAGACCATGCTAATCACTTACGGCAGGTGTTACAGATTCTTCGTGATAGTAAGTTATATGCAAAGTTCTATAAATGTGAATTTTGGTTAAAATCTGTAGCATTCTTGGGTCATATTGTGTCGGATGAAGGAATAAGGTTTGATACTCAAAAGATAGAAGCTGTGAAGAATTGGCCAAGACCTACAACGCCTACAGAGATTCGTAGTTTTCTCGGGTTGGCATGTTATTATAGAAGATTTGTTGAAGGGTATTCTTCCATTTCGGCACCTTTAACAAAGCTAACACACAAGGCAAGCAAGTTTCAGTGGAATGATGCATGTGAGAAGAGTTTCCATGATCTGAAGGATAAGTTGACTTCTGCACCTGTATTGGTACTTCCAGAAGGTACAGAAGGGTATGCGGTATATTGTGATGCTTCACGAGTCGGCTTAGGATGTGTATTAATGCAGCACGGTAATGTAATAGCTTATGCCTCAAGACAGTTGTGGCCACATGAGAGAAATTATCTGACAGATTATCTTGAGCTAGCAGCTGTGATATTTTCTTTAAAGATATGGCTCCACTACTTTTATAGGATTCACGTTGACATATATACCGACCATAAGAGTTTGCTATATCTTTAACCAGAAGGACCTTAATCTGAGGCAGCGGAGGTGGCTTGAACTATTAAAAGATTATGACATTGATATTTTATATCATCCAGGGAAAGCAAATATAGTAGACGATGCATTAAGCCGCAAAGCAATAGGAAGCAATGATGGCCCGCTCACGAAAAAGCAAGGTATAGTCAAGGATCTACATCAACTAGCCAGCTTGGGGTTTAGTCTTCTTGAAACTCCAAATGAAGAAATTATGGTGCAAAATGTGGCAGAATCTTCATTAGTAGTTGAAGTGAAGAAAAAACAGTATGCGGATCCTATTTTATTGCAGCTGAAGGAGAATGTACAACAAGGTTTGACAAAGGCATTTGATCTTACGCAAAAGGGAGTGCTTCAGTGCCAAAGTAGATTGTGTGTACCTGGTGTAGATGAGCTAAAGAGACATATTATGACAGAAGTATATCATTCACGGTATTCTATTCATCCGGGAGCCACCAAAATGTATCATGATTTGAAAGAAATGTATTGGTGGGGTAAAATGAAGAAGAACATTGCAGAATTCGTAGTCCAATGTCCAAATTATCAACAAGTAAAAGTAGAGCATCAGAAGCCTAGAGGTTATATGCAATGTATAAATCTTCCAATCTGGAAGTGGGACATGATCAACATGGATTTCATCACAGGTTTGCCTCGTACACTTTGGAAATTTGATTTCATATGGGTAATAGTTGACAGGCTTACCAAGTCAGCACACTTCCTACCGGTCAAGACCACCTACACAGCTGAAGATTATGCGCGGTTGTATGTTAAAGAGATAGTTTGACTACATGAAATTCCAATCTCTATTATATCAAACAGGGGAGCTCAATTTACTGCACACTTTTAGAAGTCTTTTCAAAAGAGTTTGGGAACCCAAGTGAATTTAAGTACGACTTTTCATCCTCAAATAGATAGACAAGCAGAACGTACTATACAAACACTAGAAGATATGCTACGAGCTTGCACATTGGACTTTAAAGGTAGTTGGGATGATCATTTATCTCTTATTGAATTTACCTACAATAATAGCTATCATTCAAGTATAAAAATGCCGCCTTATGAAGCTTTATATGGAAGAAAGTGTAGATCACCAATTGGATGGTTTGAAGCGGGTGAAACTACCTTATTTGGGCCAGATCTTGTTCATCAAGCTATGGAAAAGGTTAAGGTGATACAACAGTGGCTACAAACGACCCAAATTCGACATAAGTCATATGTTGATGTTAGAAGAAGGGGGCTAGAGTTTTCTATAGGTGATTGAGTATTCTTGAAAGTATCACCAATGAAAGGGGTAATGAGATTTGGAAAGAAAGGAAAGTTAAGTCCGCGTTATATAGGGCCATATAAGATTATTCGAAGATTTGGTCAAGTTGCGTATGAATTAGAACTACCCCAAGAACTCTCCACAGTTTATCCAGTGTTTCATGTTTCAATGCTTCGGAGGTGCATAGGAGATCCATCTCATATTTCTCCCACTGAAGATGTACAAGTTACAGAAGATCTCACCTATGAAGAAATACCTATTGCTATTCTGGATCGACAAGTTAAGAGGTTAGGAAATAAAGAAGTAGCTTCAATAAAAGTGCTTTGGAAAAATCAGCAAGTAGAAGAAATCACATTGGAAGTCGAAGAAATGATGAAGTCTAAGTACCCGCATTTATTTCAAACTGAAGAGAAAGTTCAAGATGCGGAATTGGAGCAATAACATGTAAGTATATATAAGTATTATGTGTATGTGATAATATGAAGAATGAACTTAGACTTGAACTTGTTTAGATTGGATAATGTTACTAACATTCGAGGACAAATGTTCCTAAGGGGGGAAGGATGTAACACCCGTACATTTCCAAACTTATTTGACTACCTTAACATTTATGAAATTATTTAAACTTGAGATAGTCGGTGTATTGCCCACTAAATTTATTGGGATGAATTAATATTATGTTTGTGGACCTAATTGAGGCCCAAAATTAAGTAAAAAGACATGGTCCCAAAAAGGAGATGATCTATTTAAAATTGGACTAAGTTTACTTGGACTTTTTGACCAAATAATTGGATAAGGAAGACCCTAGAGAGGTGGTGGAAAAGGGTATTTATAAGGCTGAAATTCAGCTCATTTTAACACAATACACTTGCAAAAAATCAGATTTTCAATCAACATTTCCCCTCTCTCAAAAAACCCTAGCCACCCTAATTTTCTCCAAGGATTTTTTGACAAATCTTCCACTTGCGAGCCTTGGTAAGTGTTTACCCTTATAGATTAATATATTATATGCATAAGAGGTTGTGTATATCATGTTGGTTATGTTTAAAAAGTGTTGAGCAGTCCACTTTATTTGTAGCAGTCCACTTTTGCTTAAGCGGTAAAGGATTTTCCCTCTATGTGGTTTAAACTTGAAAAGGGACTTAAGGTCTTGAAGGAATTGAATTATATGGATGAAATTTCAGTATTTTTAAGTGTGGTTCTGCACCTAATTCGTTACTCCTTGTGTATGATTCGTGGAAATGATTATACATAATTGTGCATGGAACGTTTGGCGTAGTGAAAGGAAAATACTTTCCTGTTATGTTAAAGTGAATTCTGAAATAGTGTGGACTGTTTTTGGTATATTGTTGTGGAAGGTATTTATGTGACTTGATGAAAAAAATATGTGGAGTTACATCGAGGTAAAAATGTGAAGTATGCACTTGGTGGGAAATCTTGTCGGTTTGTGACGTCTATGTTGGTTTGTGGACTGTTTTGGTGGTGTTGTCTTGGTAAGGTAGTAAGTTATGGTATAGGAGGGTGGAATGTAGTTATATGGAAGTATAAAGTAAGGTGGAATGATATACCATATGATTGGTATATTGGATAGTTTTTACTTCCCGTCAAGTAGCTAATTATCGCCTTGTGAACTTGTAATGTAACTAGCTTTTAATGTTAGCTTCGTCATGTACTTGTGTTGTAGAGTAATGCTTTAAGGAAGATCTGAATTGTTGTAGTCACATGTTTTAAATATAAGGTATGTAAGGTTACTCTTTTCCGTATCCTTTGGCCGCACCTATTGTTCACATCGTTACCAAATTTGTTTCCACTCCGAAATGTTTTAAAATATCTCATTTCAGGTTTGTTAGCAATTGTTATTAATGTGTCTCTTATTTGTTGACAATTGTTCCAAATCTCCAATAATGTTGTGACCACCAATGTAACAATCTCACAAAAAATTAAAGAACTGAAGTAATGCATATTTGGTTGAGTACGGGTGGTAGCTCTGGGGGCGAAAGCCTAGCTCAAGCCTATCCCGATTGATTATTGGATGCAGGGGGTAGCTCTTGGGGTGAAATCCTAGCTCGAGACGAACTTGATTTATTGATTTATGGGTGGTAGCTCTGGGGGCATAAGCCTAGCTTGAGCCGATCCCAATGTTATTTACCACTGATCAGTTGGTCCCGGGCATTGTATGATGTATATTGATGTAAAGGTAAAAGTAAAGAAATGAATGTAGGGTACATGGTTCCACATATACAGTACGGTGGTATATCAGTATTATCTATTCACTTGTATTTGATTCCAATTGAGTTTCTATATTTCATACAGTTACTTATAGCCTTACATACTCAGTACATTCTTTCGTACTGACGTCCCTTGGGGGACCTACCTTACCTGCTGCTGGCACAAGAGCTAGTAGACCTTCACAGTAGGGTATGAGTCATCTGTAGGCTATTTGTGAGCTCCAGGTTGATTTGGGTCTTCCGAGTCATTGTATATACTTTTTTGGCTGTGTAGTAGTTGTATAAGGCAGGGATTTATCACGACCTTAGTCATGGTTATATATCTTTTAGAGGCTTTGTAGACCTTATAAAGTCAAATGTAGAAGTGTCTTACCTTTTAGACATTGTGGCCCCAACGGCTAAGTCTCGTATCTAATTTGAACATCTTTACATGACTTTCGTCGTCAATATATATTATCTACACGTGGCAGAATTTTTGTTCATTTAATGGCATGCATATGAATGTACTTGATCATAGGTTGGTTCTCTCGAGCCTTTACGGCTACGGGTGCCTGTCCTCCCCAATGGGATTTGAGGCGTGACAGTGCGGGTGTGGTTAAGATGCCTACCATAGATCATTATATAGAGGTGACCCACATTGCAGATATTGGGTTGATACAGTAGCGGGGAGCTCACCTAATTCTTCCCCGAAGGTCTCAACCTTCTGAGTCATCAGGAGCAGCCCTTTTTGAAGGGCCTGGAGATAGAGAGGTGCCGGTTAGTACACCTATCCCCGTTTCAGTACCGGTGAGTATACCAGAGACAGTGCATGCATCTGCTGAAGGCACATGCCCGGTGATTAACGATGAGGTCACAGGCACTGCAGCACCACCGCCCCCCTCTGGTATGGTTTCAGTTTTGAGGGACTTTCTACAACAGTTAGTTGATAAGCAGACACATATGTTTAAGAGGCAGGCTCACACAGAGGGACAGATGGCTAAGTTGGTATCTCAACTTAAGCCATGGGCTTGGACCATAGTAGAGGCTGCGGAGGCTAGAGTCGAGGCCCGGATGACTGCAGCTATGGATATATTTATGAGAGAGCTGCATGGGTGGATTGATAGCTTTGAGACACGGATGGCGACCCGGATGAGTTCAACATAGATTCTTGATATGGAAGGCTTGACATAGGAGGTGGCTTCATTAAGAGAGGAGGTTAGAGCTTTGGCACCGAGCATCACTCCTGTCATTCCACCTATGCTCGTTTCGGCCCCGATGAGGCAGACTTTTGAGGTGGATTTATTTGCTGACGAGGAGCCTCTTGTTAATAGCTGAAAGAGACCACGTAGTTCGGAGGATCAGGTTGTTAATGGGGATGATGAGTTCGAGGGTGATTTCTGGAGAGCGGTTAAGGACTCTAGAGTAGAGTACCATACCTGTCAGATTACTCAGGAGGAGAGGGCACGAGGTGTATCCTCTAGTCAGGTACCCCCTTCACCGGATACACCTAGTAGAGAGCCCAGAGAGCATACTGATGATGTTGATATGGGCGGGCCCACATCTAGTGCCTAGGGCACCGCAGGTATGTCTTCACTCCCTTACACTTATGTTATTGCTAGCTATGCATTGGGGCAATGCAATATTATTTAGTTGGGGGTGGGGGTATACCACCAATTGGGGTTTTTTATTGCCGTGTTTCTTTTCCCCCAAATGTGCTGTCTTAGTAGAACCCACATGCTTAGGTGTTTATTTAGATTGTTAGGTGTTTGCATGATTAATTAGGAGAAAAATAGGAGAACCTTAGTGCAGTCCAGTTTTGAACAAGTTGTGTTTCTTGCTTGTTTAAAGGATACAAGTTAATATTTGAACATACTTAACTTACTTCAACTTCCAACCTTACCTCCTTTCTTTATTTAAGCAATATTAATTTACCCTTCGGGCATGACTAACTAACTACCTTCCATGAATTAATCTAACCAATTCTTTTGCACTTACCTTATTATAGCAAATTGATATACTTTTCTCTCTCTCATTAATCTTATTTCATGACAATCCTCGCTCCCTATTATACTACCATTAACATAGAGATTGTAAAATCCAAGGCAATTACTAGCCTCAACAACTTTACAAGTAAGGATACTACAATATATATCAAGTTTGCAACTCTAAACACAGGAGAGCAATATTTATACATTATTCAGGACGAATCTATATTCATACTTTGCTACCATGCAAAGTCATATCCGTTAACATAGCCGGTCCACCCAAAAAACAACAGTATCTCATCAAATAACTGGTCCAAACAAGTAACCATGACATATCATAAACATAACTCATTCCACTCAAGGAACAATCAACCGCATATGAATATAAATGTACATTCAATGCATATGAATGAAAGTATGAATGCAAGATGTGCACATCATTTCTTTCGCTTCTCAATCCCATTAACATCATTTTGAACATCATGAGTATCATGATTTCAATTTCAACATCATCATCATCAATATCATCAACAACATCATGAACATCATGATCTCGATATCGTTATCAGAATCATCAACTTATCATACTAATATGTATGAATATGCAAATAAAGGATGCAATCAATAATTATAAGTTATGCCAGAAGGCGAATCTCAAATACACAACTGAAATCATATGCAAGCAACAACAATCAAAACATAACTTACAATTAATGACAACCAAGTAAATATAGTCAATAATCACCAGTTCATCATTTCAAATAACAGCGAATGTCCACTAACACATGAAATCACAAGTATGCCGGAAGGCCAATTCACCACTTACTCAATTGAGCATTATCAAACACCATCATCTATCACAAACATGTCTGAAGACCAATCAATCAAGTACATATTTTAGGAGTGCAGATTCCATCAGGACTTATATATACACTCTAATTCATTCACAAATCTAAATCGCTTTTATTCATACTAAACTGATAAATCCAGTTACTAACTAATAACCCTTACACGTAAGTCATAACTAAGTTCAAGGCACTATCCCCTTTAGCCGATTATTCAACCACTCAGCTTTATTCAACTTTCAATTCTAGCTAGAGTCATCCACCTTTACACATCTTACTTTCTAGCACTTGCAAAACATAACTTTTGGTTCTTAAGTTACATCATCACATTGTATCATCATAATCAATCATCCTAACTATCTTCTTGGAAGAAAACTTCATACTTCAATTATACCCAACATCGGGTTCACTTTTTAAGGTATTAAAGAGTAGCTCTACATATTAAAAGGTCACCTAATATTTCTATTAGTATGCACATTCATATATAATGCTATAAATCATCAATTAAGTCATACAACACAAACACCCATCAAGGGGTCTATACAAAACACAATAACATACAATTATATCATTATTACATTATTTCTACATTTTATCCATCCTGACTCTGTGCTCGTAGGCCTAGACATGAAATCCCCTATCAAATCTAGTTATTACATACATCTAAACCAAGTCTACAGCAAATTAAACCATAACCTACTTGGGCGCCAAACTGCTACAACAAGTAAGCAATATCACGTACGATCTTCCTTCTTCTTCACATTTTCAAAGGCTAAATCATCTAATAAACAATAAGTATAAGAGTAATTAATCAATTAATCTTCAAATAAATACTTTGGAAAATCAAACCTACTATTCTACCCTTATTTATGGTGTATAACAATACCCAATGGTCAATTAAGTACTAACTAACTCTATCATGCTAAACCCATCTCCATTAATGGAGTTTTAAAGCTAAAGGTCCTATCTTTATAGAATTTAAGGTCCCCAACCATCAAAATTCATGTTTTTGAACTACAATTTCATACTAGGAAGAGTTAATTCACAATCTAAAATCAATTCTAGGTGAAAATACTCATACCCATATGTTTTCCCCATGATTTCCAGAACCTAGGTTCTAAACCACAAGAATTTCACCATAATTCCCTATTCAAATGATTATAGAAGATGAAAAGATTAATCAATGTTAAAAAGGAGAAAAAATCTTACCTCAACGAAGGATTTCCACCCCAACCATGAGCAAATCGCCCCTCTAGGACTTAGAAATGAAATATTAGAGTTTTAGGGCTGAAACCCATCAAAACCAGCCTTAAATACTATTCTGTTACCGCTGCAGCATTACCGCTGCGGCGGTAAACTTCTCAGCCCAAAAAATGTTCAGTAAAATGATCACAACCTTTTTATCATCTCCCCTCTTCATACTACAAGAAACAACCAAATTTATATATCTAGTCAATTTACCTTACGTTAGTGACATCAACTACACAACTCACCTTATGTTCAAGTCACTAAGGTTGTGCAAACAATTAAATTCATCTTAGTTTGACCAATCATTTATTAAAGCATCATTAACAAGTCCACTCATTGACTAGATTATTCACAACAGGATGACCTCATAGCACTTCCGACCAAGATATAATCATCAAGGATCAGACCACATAATGATCCCAAGTATAATCATCAAAGGTTGGGACCACATAAAGATCCCAACAATAATTATCAAAGGTTCGGATCATACAAAGATTCCAGCTATAATTGTCAAAGATTGGGACCACATAAGGATTTCAAGGATAACCCTCGAAGGTTCGGACAACACAGGAATCCCAATTATAATCATAAAAGTTTAGACCACACAAGGATCTCCATTATAATTATCATTAATCGGACCACACAAGGATCCCAAATATCATTATCAAAACCAGACCACACAAGGATTGTAAACTTTTTTATCATAAAAAATTGAACCATATGGGGATATCCATGTATATCGCCAAGGACCAAATAAAAATCAAGGCATTGCTTAAATCATGCAAAATTAATACATATCTCAAATCACAGAAATAAAGACATACCTCAAAATCATACCCAGCCTTTTCAATTCCCGGATATTCTATTGCACCCACGATCTCATATTAA
Organism: Capsicum rhomboideum; assembly: GCA_031232105.1. Classification (NCBI taxonomy): domain Eukaryota; kingdom Viridiplantae; phylum Streptophyta; class Magnoliopsida; order Solanales; family Solanaceae; genus Capsicum; species Capsicum rhomboideum. The sequence goes on along the minus strand of CP124716.1, from coordinate 54,156,519 downwards.
TTTTAAAAATTGTTTACACTTAAAAAAGTTTGACAATCAAACAACTAGGTAGTAGTATGATCAAATAATAACAATACATATAAGTAATACACGTCACATTCTATCATACCATAATCAAAAACATTTAAAGCACAAGTTAGAATTTCACAACATAACAATTCAACAACTACGTTTCTTATTTCCCTCTACTGGTTGGAATACCCTGTTCGAACCTTTCAACGTTAGTGAGATACCGATTGGGACCAACCAGTCCCAATTGTGATGGTTGAGATACCAATTTAAATCTGCTAGATACCAATTGGACTCAACTTGGGGAGACAATACTGAGATGGCACAATAGGAGAGAAAAAAGTGAGATAGATTCCTAGATGGCTTGTCGCTTCCTACAGATTTGTTGTGGACGTCAACACACCAACCCTTAGGATTCTACTCAATATTTACGCTTGTACTAGAAGATTGGTAACCTGGACTTTGATACCATCTTGTCATGACCCAAATCACAGATCATGCGGTCACCTACCCAACTCTACCCTAGATAGGAGAACCCTTATCACCCAACCATTTAATTATTGTGGAAGACATTACTAAACCTTAGAAAAATAAATCCATGAGTAAATAACCTTTCTTTTTTAACAACCAAACTTTATTACAAAAAGATACATTGTGAAATTCTACTAAACAACTTCCAAGAACCTAGTCTAAACTGGTACAAGAGCACTAAATAAATAGAAGAAGGACTTGAGACACACCATCCATGTATGAGTAGGATGATAGGAGCTATTGTAGAATGATCACTGCTGTACCTAAAGAAACTCCAACTGACCTGCAACATGGCTATATCCCCAAATGTAGATATAGTAAGTATAGTATCAGTACAACCACACGCACTGGTAGGTATCATCGGACGACTAGGGTTAGAAATGTATAACAACATATAGCAAACAAGAAAAGATCATGACAAGCATATAGGGTAATATCTGAACATACTTAACTTATATCAACATCCAACCTTACCTCCTTTCTTTTATTTAAGCAATATTAATTTATCCTTAGGGCATGATTAACTAACTACCTTCCATGGATTAATCTAACCCTCAATTCTTAAGCACTTACCTTATTATAGCAACTTTATATACTTTTATCTCTCTCATTAATCTTCTTTCATGACAATCCTTGCTCCCTATTATACTACCATTAACCATCGTGATTGCAACAACTAAGACAATTTCTAGCCTCAATAATTTTACAAGCAAGGACACTACAATATATACCAAGTTTGCAAATCTAAACATAGGAGAGCAAGATTTATACCTAATTCAGGACGTCTCTATATTCACACTTTACTACCATGCCAAATCATATCCATCAACATAACCGGTCCACCCAAAAAACCAAAATATCTCATCAAATAACTGGTTCACATAAGGAACCATGACATATCATCAACATAACTCAGTCCACTTAAGGAACCATCAACCACATATAAATATAAATAGATATTCAATGCATATGAATGAAAGTATGAATGCAAGTGTGCGCTTCATCCCTTTCTCTTCTCAATCCCATTAACATCATTCTCAACATCATGAACATCATGATTTCAATATCAATATCATCATCATTGATAACATCACCAACATCATGAACATTATGATCTCAGTATCATTATCATTAACATCAACTCATCATCACCAATATGTATGAATATGCAAATACAATATGCAATCAATAATTATAAGCAATACTTGAAGGCAAATCGTAAACACCTAATTAAAATCAGATGCAAGCAACAATGATCAAATTAGAACTTACGATTAATGACAATCAAGTAAATATAGTAAATAATTACAAGTTCATCATTTCAGTTATCAATGAATGTCCATTGACACATGAAATCACTAGTATGCCTGAAGGCCAAGTCACTATTTGCTCAAATGAGCATCATCAAACACTATCATCAATCATAAACATGTTCGAAGACCAATCAATCAAGTACCCTTTTTAGGAGTGCACATTCTATCAGGACTGATATTTATACTCTAATTCATCATCCTAATTCATTCACCAATCTAATTCTATTTTATTCATACTGAACCGATAAATTCAGTTGTTAACTAGTAACCCTTACATGCAAGCCATAACTAAGTTCAAGGCACTATCCTCTTTAGCCGATTATTCAACCACTCAACTCTATTCAGCTTATAATTCTAGCTAGAGTCATCCACCTTTACACATCTTACTTTATAGCACTTAACAAAACTTAACTTTAGGTTCTTAAGTTATATCATCACCTCCTCTAATCATAGTCAATACTCCTAACTATTTCCTAGAAGGAATACCTCATCCATCAATTATGCCCTATACTAGGTTCACTTTTTTTAAGGTATTAATGACTAGCTCTATAGATTAGAAGGTCACCTATACTTTATATTCATATTCACATGCATATATTAACACTATAAATCAACAAGTAAGTCATAAAACACAAACAACCATCAAGAGATCCATACAAAACACAATAACATACAATTATATAATTATTACACTATTTCCATATTTTATCCATCCTGACTCTGTGCCCGAAGGCCTGTTTCAGAGGGTGTGGCGCAAGCCACCTGATTCAGAGGGGGTGCATTTCTTGCGCCACTGCCTTGCTTTGCAGCAGTGGCGCAAGGCACAAAGATTGTTCTCTTCCGAGCTCGTTTCGCAACGCAATTCTATGTCGATTCTTATATGGTTTCTTTTGGTTCTTTGGAGTTCTTTGAGCATTATTAAAGCTTCAAATACTTAAATGCACTCATACATACTCCTACATGATCAAATCATGAAACATAAATAGTTATCCAAAATGTTCAATGAAGCCATGGGCGACTAGAATTTCTATTTTTGCGATTGAGACTACGAATGAGAATCTCGTAAGAGAACATTGTCGTGAAATTATGGAATTATTTAAATATGAGATATATGATGAATTATACATGAAAGTTGATGGGCTAAGCTACATGTGCAATTGGGCCCAAAATTAGGGCCCAAAATGGAATACAAGACAAGGCCCAATGGTGCAAATGACTCATTCTTCCACTTTGACCAAACAACCATTGCATTTAATGCAAGAAAATGGATAAGGATGACTTGATTACTATATAAAGGCCCCAAAATCATATTTTTATTCCTAAACACACACAACACATTTTGAGAATTTACAAGACATTTCCTTTTGGTTCTCTCAAACCCTAAGAACCCTAAGCCCTTTTCTTTGGACAAGATCATCCTATTCCAAGCCTTGGTAAGTATTTATTCTCATGGATTAACATATTATATACATGGGATATTATGTATATCATGTTGGTTATGCTTGGAAATGGTGGACATGGTACTTTGTGTTTTTATATAAGATTTGTGATCCATGAGATTCAAGCTTGAATTATGACTTGTGACTTTGATGGAAGAGCATGGTATGGATAAAATATGAACATGTATGGTGTGATTTTGTTATTAAATTTGTTATTTTTCTAAAAGTGTAAATTGTGGGATTTTGGCCGATATGTGCTATGAGGTGTATTAAGGTAATTTGATGTTATTTGTGATGTGGTGTGGATAAGAAAGTGTAAAGGAGAAGTGTTGTGGTGAAATATATTGATTCTCATGTATTGGTAAATGTATGGAATATTGGGGGATTTTTGGAATAATAATTGCATCAATGGTTTTGTCAAGGGGAAATGGCATGTTTAAAGGCAAACATGTAACTCATTGATGTTATATGCATTTGTAAAGTAGTTGATGGTTAATGTGAATCCCGTTATATATTTGTGTTGTAGAGTGAAACATAAAGAAGGAGCGGGACTATTGTATGCACCTCTCGAATTGTATATTCGTATTGAGAATACAAGATATGTAAGGTTACTCTATCCGTATCTTTCTGCGGCAAATAGTATTCACATTGACATTACGCTTGTCCCATCCCGAAATGTACTAAAGTATTCTATATCCGGTTATCAATGGTCATTATCATATATTTCCTACTCATTAATCAATTGTGAATCTCATGTCTCATATTCATGAATAATGTTCCAAAAGCTCAACAATGTTATGTTCCAAAGTTCCAATAGTGGTTGTACTCATGTATCTTGTTCATTGATTATTGTCTAATAGTTCCAATGGTGTTATGTTTCCAATAAGGATATGGTTCCAACAATGTTTAATCACATGTCCCTCACTCATTGGTTAATGATCCAAAGCTTCAAGTAAAGTTGTGACTATCATTGTATCAATCTCAAAGTAATAAACAAAGTAATGCATATGTGGTCAATGATCAAGTATGGGTAGCAGCTTTGGGGGCAAATTGCCTAGCTCAAGCCGATCCCGAGGTTGTTGGATTAGGGGGCAGTCCTAGGGGCATAAGCCTAGCTTGGACCAATCCTGACAGGGGGCAGCTCTAGAGGTAATAACCTAGCTCGAGTCGAACCTGAAATGTTGTATGGGTGGCAGCTCTAGAGGTACTAAACTAGCTCAAGCTGATCCCGATATATACATTGATTCATAGGGTGGCAGCTCTAGGGGCATAAGCCTAGCTCGAGCCGATCCCAACATAACGCTATGTTATGATTAAAACCCACTGTTCAATCGGGGCCCGAGTATCATAGGTCAAAGACAAAGATGAATAATCATGGAAGCAAAGATACAAAGAAAGTAATGAAAGTAAAATACATGGTTTTCACAGTACAGAATAGTGACTCATCTACATTGTAACTTATCTATATTGGTTATGCATTTGAACTTGAGTTTTTGACATATTTTCATATCTTACAAGTTTCATATGGCCTTACATACTCAGTACATTCTTCGTACTGACCCCTCTTGGGGAATTTACCTTACTTGCTGCAGGAGCAGGTACTAGTAGGCCTCCATAGTAGGTTGCCAATGTTGCAGATCTTGGGTGAGCTCCAGTTAGTTCGGGGCTTCTTCGAGTCACAGTTGTACATATGTTTTGGTGTTGTACATGTTGTATAAAGTGGGGACTTGTCCCGACTTTTAGTTCATTTTGGTCAATGCACTTGTTAGAGGCTTTTGTAGATAGATGTGGGTGTATAAATGTAAAAGGGATATGTCGTTCTTGACTTGGTGGCCTCAACGGCCAAGTTTCATATATGTATATATATATCATGTTCCATGAATTCCATTGTTGGTATCTATAGCTATTATGTGATTATGGGTTTATTATGGCATGCATATGATTGAATAGAGACAAAGCTTGGTTCTCTCGGGCCTTGTCAGCTACGAGTGCCAATCCGTCCCGATGGGATTCGGGGCGTGACAACACTCATATCATAACTAGAAAATTCATCTCATAACAATAATATACATGACATCCAGCTATGCCATCAATGCTATGAATAATTTTCCCAAAAGTAAGTTTCCCAATTGTATGGTATCCGAAATGTCATCAATGATCGTGGATCAGTTTTCTTATTAAAGCAAGGTTCACTAGTAGTATGGCAGTCAGGTCTGGTATCTATGATTATGGACCAATTGACATCCATATATGTCATCTCAGATTGACATCTAGATATGTCATCTCATCGAGCTATCCATTATGTTCAGTCGGGAGTAGTACTTAGCATCGAGCGGACAAGGGGATGAAGGCTCACCCACACATTAGGCTAAGACCTTTAGTAGCAGTCCTTAAGTCACCAAACTATGTGCCTAAATAGGTTTTTTAGACCATACCAGATTAGCTCAGCCTTTACACCATGACAAGGTATATTAGCCCCTTTTCGGTGGAAATTATATTCGAACTCCATGTTTAGCTCACATGATTATATGTCGGTTAAAAGTATCTCCCACAATCTCACACTTTAGTATTTGTATGAACCTTTGTTCAGTCTAGTTCAGAGTATCTCAGTTATATTAGAATATTTATGAAATCAGTATTATAAAGAAGTGTTTCTCCCACATTAGTGGGAAAAAGGAACATCCTTGTGCTTAAATATAGAAGCACTTCTTCATGTGGATAGTGAGGGAAGAAGAAGACAAGGCCCGTGCTATTGTCGTTGTTGTCACTCGGCTAAGCTTCAGCTTTGGCTTCAGAATAGGATTTAGATTAGTCAAATAATGGATTGAGAGACTATCTTTTTGGAAAAAAATTGTTTGAAACTTGAGAGTTATTGATTGTTTAATCCAAAAACCAATTCAAAAATTTTCTCCGTTTGCGAACGCACATGAGCATGTGCGGACGCATGACATAGTGCACCTCTAAGGGACGCGACATATAGAGGCACTATTTAAAGATGATAAAGGTGACATGCGCACACATGTGGAGATCTGCGGGCGCATCGAGCTTTGCATATGCCAACAAATATGACAGTCAACATTTCATTTTTAAGAAAAGTTGACATGCGGCCGCATGTGATCCATCTACGGATGTAGATGAGCTCCGCAGGTGGACGATGGTCTAAAATAGTGCGATATTTCATGAACCATTGCTTCCTTTCTGAAGCACCACCTTTTGGCTATAAATACCTAATTTTTTCCTCAAGTATATGCACAAAATTTTGAAGTGAAAAACTCTTCTTCATCCTAAACACTTAAGTGTGATTTGCAAATCTTTGAGTGGGTTCATAGTTTGACAGAGTTTGAGGTACTGCTATTCTGTTGATTAGATTCATTTTATCCTAGGAGGATATATTACATAAGCTCGAGTACTTGAGGGCAATAATTTTCTTAAGGACACACCGTAAATCGGTGAACTTGAATCTTTTAATCTTCATAGCTTTCTAAACATTTTGTTTTGCTATTTTCCAGAAAATAGGTTGAACTTCATTTTGTTATTGTTCATAAGTTGGGTTGAACTTATTGTTGAAGTTCAAAGTTGTGAATACAGAGTTCAAGTTTCATTTGATTGTTCATACTTTAGTTTGAACATGTGTTTGAAGTTCTTAATGAAAAAATACAGATTTTACTAAACCCATAAAAGAACAATCTTAAAGAAATTAATAAGTTCTTTGTTAATCTGTATTGGGTCTAATTTTGTGAAGACTAAAATATTTTAATTTCTACTCCCGCGGTTAGAAGAATATAAAACCTTCACTGATAAATCATATTGGGTATTCGATTCAAAGAATATAAAAACATCATCGATTCATTGAAATATCCGTATTGGTTTTTGGAGTTTAAAATCTATGGGTTTTCACTCTATTTGAATTTGATTCTGATTTGAAGAACATAAAAACTTCATCAGGTTCCAAATTTTATTCGGTTGATGATTTTAAGACATAAAAAACTTCATCATTGTCTAGAAAAGGTGTTTAAATATTAAGTCTTTATTGTTAGTATTCTTAAATACTAAAGTGTTTGTCAAAGCTTGATAGAAAAATGATAAATAAAACTGAACAACAAATTGATTCGGTTGTGAATGGTGTTGTCTCAATGGCAACCAATATTGTGTCATTAAGCCGTTAGATGTTGCTCTTGCAATGGCATCGCCAGACAAATCCAATAAAATTTCTGGTGTGAACTTCAAAGAATGGCAACAAATGATATTCTTTTGGCTGACCAAACTTGAATTGCAAATGTTCATAGGTAGAGATCCTCATGTACTTGAAAAAGGAATGTTTGAAAACCAATTGTCTAGTTTGGAAGATCTTGTGATTTGTCTCAAGATAGAATAAGACAACAAGTTGCGTTAGAAATCAGCAATGATGGGTGCAAATGGTTTTAAAGATGATGTTACACATAATAAGAAGAGGAAGAAGTCTTATAGACATGAGAAATAGCAGAACAAGGAAAGGTTCAAAGGTAAGTGCTATAATTATAGTAAAGTTGGCCATAAAGCTCTAAATTGTGAAGTTCTGAGGAAGAACAAGAAACAATATCAGACAAACATGGTGGAAACAACTGAAAAGATTGAAAATCTGTGTACTATGATAACTGAATGCAACCTAGTCGAAAATCCAAATGAATGGCGATTTGATTCAAGATCCACTAGACATATTTATAAAGACAAAGAATTGTTCACTACTTATGATACCACTGGTCCCAAAGAAGTGATATTTATGTGAAATACTACAACAACCAAGGTAGGAAGTGGGAAGATATTCCTAACAATGACTTCCGACAAGGTGTTGACTCTCAACAATGTTCTCTATGTTCCAACTATTAGGGAGAATTTAGTGTCTACAACATTTCTTGTTAAAAATAGGTTTAAGTGTGGGTTTGTTTTGTAGAAAGTTGTAATAAGAAAGAATGAAATATATGTAGGAAAGGGATACCTGAATGAGGGATTTTTCAAACTTGATGTAGTGGCTGTTGACATGAATAAACCTGAGGCTTCTTCTTACTTGCTTGAGTCAAATAAATTATGGCATGAACATTTAGTACATGTAAATTGCAAAACCTTGCAAAAACTGGAAGTTTTGCCTAACTTTGAATGCAATACATCAAAGTATCAAACATGTGTTGAATCGAAGTATGCTAAGCATCCATATAAGTCTGTTGAAAGGAATTCCAATCCCTTAGACTTAATTCACATAGACAATAGTGATACGAAGTCAACACCATCTCGTGGTGGGAAAAAGCATATCATAACTTTTATTGATGATTGCACTAGATATTTTTATGTTTATTTCCTGAATAGTAAGTATGAAGCAATAGAAACATTTAGGGAATATAAAACTGAAGTTTAAATTTAGTTGGATAAAAAGATTCAAATGATAAGAAGTGATAGGGGTGGAGAATATGAATCTCCTTTTGTTGAGATATATTTGGAAAATGGAATTGTCCATCAAACTACTGCCCCGTATTCACCTGAATCAAATGGTATTATGAAAATGAAAAAACAAATGTTAAAGGAAATGATAAATACTTTACTTATAATTTCAGGTTTACCACAAAACTTGTGGGGGAAGCTATCCTTACAGAAAATCGAATACTCAATAGAGTGCACCATAGCAAGACACAATCTATTCCATATGAGAAATAAAAGGAAGGAAACCCAACTTAAAATATTTCAAAGTGTGATGGTGTCTAGCCAAAGTCCAAGTTCCTATACCCAAAAGGGTGAAAATAGGGCCAAAGGCTGTGTAGTGTATTTTCATCTAATATGCTACAAAAAGTAAAGCACGCCAATTTTTTGTTCATAAATCTGAACATCCAGATATCCATGATAACACGTTAATTGAACCAAATACTGCTGAGTTCTTTGAACATATTTATCCGTATAAAATTAGACATGAGCTGTTTAGTGAAGGGTCAAAATGACCTAGGGATGAACCAAGGGAGAATGTACTTAATGAAGAGAATCCAAGGCGTAGTAAATGTCAGAGGACGTAGTAAATGTCAAAGGACGTCAACTTCTTTCGGATCAGATTTTGTAATATTTCTTCTTGAAAATGAGCCTCAAACATTCAAAAAAGCAATGTCGTCTGCGAACTCATCATTTTGGAAAGAGGTAATAGTAAGATTGATTCAATCTTGAGCGACCATACTTGGGAGTTGGTTTATCTTCCTCTAGGAAATGAATCTTTAGTTTCTAAATGGATCTTCAAAAGGAAAATGAAAGTTATGGTACTACTGACAAATACAAGGAAAGACTTGTTGTGAAAGTCTTTAATCAAAAAGAAGGTCTTGATTATTTTGACACATACGTGCCAGTAACAAGGATAATGTCTATTCGGATGTTGGTTGCATTAGCTGCAGTATATGGTCTTGAAATCCATCAAATGGATGTGAAAACAACTTTTTTGAATGGAGAATTGGAGAAATAAATTTACATGGAACAATTCGAGGGTTTTGTGGTTTCTGGTAAAGAAAGGAAATTGTACAAACATGTAAAGTCACTTTATGGACTAAAGAAAGCACTCAAACAGTGGCATGCAAAATTTGACCAAACCATGTTAGCAATGGATTTAAGATTAATGAGAGTGACAAATGTGTTTACATTAAAGACACTCCAAATCACAAAGTCATTATTTGGTTGTATGTGGATGACATGTTGATCATCAGTAGAGATATTTCTGACATAAATTCTACGAAGAGAATGCTAGAAAATAAATTTGATATGAAAGACCTTGGAGTTGCTGATGTGATCTTAGGGATAAGAATTCACAAAACTCTGATAGCGTTGTCACAGTCTCATTACATTGAAAAAGTACTTGATAAGTTCAGGTATTTGGATTTCAATATTGCCAAGACTCCATTAGACGTGAGCTTTGCACTTCAAAAGAATGAAGGTGAAAGTAACTCATAATTAGAGTATGCAAGAGTGTTGGGAAGCTTGATGTATATCATGAATTGTACACGACCAGATATATCATGTGCTATAAGTAAATTAAGTCAGTGCACGAGTATTCTCAATCAAACTCATTGGCTGGCAATGAAAAGAGTGTTGGGGTATCTAAAACATACTCAAGACTATGCTTTGCATTATAACAAATATCCAACAATTATTGAAGGATATAGTGATGCAAATTGTATTATAACAAATATCCATCAATTATTGAAGGATATAGTGATGCAAATGAACTAAAATCCACAAGTGGATATGTATTTACTCTTAGTGAAGGAGTAGTCTTTTGGAAATCATCCAAACAGATATGTATTGCCTGCTATACAATGAAATCTAAATTTATTGTGTTAGATAAAGCAGGTGAAGAAGTTGAATGGCTCCAAAATTTCTTGGAAGATATTCTTTATTGGCACAAACCTTTGGCACTAGTATGCATACACTATAATAGCTATAATAGGTAGGGCAGGAAGAATGATGTATAATAGTGAATATCTTCATATAAGATGGAGACATAATACCATTAGAGAACTTTTCTCTAGTGGAATTATCATGATTGACAATGTGAGGTCAAAGGATAATGTGTCGGATCCATTTGAAAAAGGCCTAACTAGAGAGGGAGTTGAGAGATCATCAAAGGAAATGGGTTTACGACCTAGGATAAGTCATCATGGCGGTAACTCTACCTAGAATATTAGAGATCCCAAGAGCTAGGTTCAAGGAGATCAAACAAAGTTTTGATTGACGGTTCAACATTATCAATTAACTCAACTCATTCTCATGATGAAGACAATGTTTAGGAAACAAGGATCACGCTTATGGATTAAAACTTTTTAATGGTTTATAAGTTTGGCAGATTTGACCAAATATTTGATCTATAGGATTAAACCTTTAGGAATCACTTATGTGAAGGTGAAGTGGAAGACGCTTCAAGGAGAATGATAGTAAAATCTTATTCTCTAAGCTCTCATGAAATCGGGAGGTGTTCATGGATGAAATGAATAAAATTGTGAGAACCATAAATGGTAAAAGACTGGTTGTGTGACTTGTATTATCTAGGTGTACACCAAAGTTTGATGGTTCAAAGATATCACATCTACTGATTTACCAAGTGCATCCTATATAAGTTCATTATGGAAAGTTCAAAGGGAAACCTACTTATCCCAATGCAATTAGTCTTTGCTTGTAGTTCACACCCTTGTCCATATTTTTTTTTTGATGAAATAGCCATTCCCCATTCATATGGGAGATTGTTGGGTTCTAGTGAAATGTGAATGAAAAATGGAGAGAAGAAAAATGGAGGGAAAGTGAAAATATGTGTTCACTTTTTAAAGGAGTGTTTCTCCCACATTGGTGGGAGAAAGAAAAATCCTTGAGCTTAAATTTAAAATAACTCATTTATATGGATAGTGAGGAGAGAAGAAGACAAGTCTCACGCCATTGTGATCATCGCTCACTCGGCTCAGCTTCGGCTTCGGATTTGGATTTGGATTTGTCAAATGATCGATCGAGAGACTATCTTTTTAGACAAAATTTATTTAAAATTTGAGAGTTACTGATTGTTTAATCCAAAAATCTGAGATAATTTTTTTTCCATTTGTGGACACACACGAGCTTGTGCAGACGCATGTCACATGCATTTCAAAGGGAAGAAAACCTTCGAGGAACTATTTGAAGATGAAAAAGGTGACCTGCGAGCGCATGTGGCAATCTATTATAGCATCTGGCTCCGCAGATGCCAATGCATATGGCAGTCAACATTCTATTTTTTGAGAAAATTTGACATGCGGCAGTAGGTTATCCATCTGCCGCCACTGATGCGGTCCACAGACGGGCGATGGTCTGAAATAGTGCGATCTTTCATGAACCATTGCTTCCTTTCAAAAGCACCACCATTTAGCTATAAATACCTAATTTTTTCCTCAGGTATATGCATGAAATTTTAAAGTGAAAAACTCTTCTTCCTTAAAACTATAAGTGTGATTTGCAAATCGTTGAGTGTGCTCGTAGTTTGATAGAGTTTGAGGTACCAATATTCTATTGAAATGATTCATTTTATTCTAGGAGGATATATTACATAACCTTGGGTACTTGAGGGGAATAATTTCCTTAAGGACACACCGTGAATTCAATGAACATAAATCTTTTAATCTTCATCTCTTTCTAAACATTTAGTTTTGCTATTTTCCAGAAAATAGTTTGAACTTCATTTTATTGTTGTTCATAAGTTGGGTTGAACTTATTGTCGAAGTTCAAAATAGGGAATACCAAGTTCGAGCTTCATTTGATTGTTCATTCTTTAGTTTGAACATGTGTTTGAAGTTCTTGTTGAAAAAATACAGATTTTACTAAACTCAAAAAAATAATAATTTCATCTTAATTGATTAGTTGAATGGTTTTAAGGCTTGATTTAGATGGTTCTTCCACTGGAGGGTTAGTGTGGGTGTCACTCACGACTATTTGAATTGTGACAATTGTCCTCAGACAAGGTGATTCGTCAATTGTAGTTCATCTGGACGGAGATTCTGATGGCTAAAGTAGATTTTTGCTTTGGAAGTCTACTTCCAGGAACAATCTATGGTTGGGTCATGAAAATCAGGTTGATTTCTACTACACTATAAATTTTTTTGGAGTTGGTCACATCAACCAAAGGAAAGCTGCAAAGGGTGATGGATCTTGGACTGTCTCACCTATATTATGGCCTGACATGATTGAATCATTAGAATTAGATTCCAACCATGTTTTAACAAAATGACTTCCAATCATCTTAAACTTTAGCTGGTATTATGGTTTATTCAAAGTGGAAATTGACTTGGTATGACGTCAAATTTGTAATTTAGAAGCATCTTTCCAAATTAAGAATCTCTATTTTTAGATTTTATATTTCATTTATTGAAGTGGTTATCATGTTGTTTTTGATAAATAAAAAAATACTCTCTCCATGTAGGACCTAAGCAGTTGTCTATAGATATCACTCTCTGTTTATCTTACTAGCTTGATTATCTGTGCGCTGCAAGTAACACAGGATGACTAACAACAACACATAAATAACAAGAAAGTTTGGGGATGATAACGTAGTTAGGGAAATAGTAGGAACGCTGCTTGGCGACCCTAACAATGATATGACTCCTCAAAGCAAGGAAGAACAACATATGGATTTGGAAGTGACAAACAAAATACCTGAAAAAGGAATCGCAGGCCCCCCTTTTCCAGATGGCAAGAAAAGTAGAGAAGAAAGCACGTCATTCAGTCAGGAGAACCATAGGGAAATCCTCTTTAAGTTTCACTGAGGTGTAGAGGAACTAGTGAGGCAGATGTAAATACAAAATAAAAAGAGGAATGAACTAGAAATAGTGTTGTGGTCCAATGCACATGCAAGTGCATGTGGTCGTACAAGAAACATAGGACTTGTAAGTCTAGATATCAATCCCGCAGGGATTTGTCAATTAAGTTTTCACTAAATTAACTAATGCTAATTATCTATTCAAGCAATAAAATCCAATGATATATTTAAAATTTAACCAAATCAAGGATAAATATAAAATAACTAACGTACAATTGACCAAGCAAAGACCAGATTCTTACGTAATCAATTAGATAAAACCAATCTACGGCTATAGATTTGCTATCAATCATGTTGAGTAATCACTTGAATTGATTTTGATTATTAATTGGGTTACTAGTTGCGGGTTCATATTTGCAATGTTGAGCATCTTTCCAAATAAAGTCAATGCCCACATGACTATTCCTAAGGCCCATATTCCTATGGTCGTCGGCTGATAGTGAAGTGCATGTGATTTCTCTTTTATATCAACTGGGCAATACTAGCAGATATATTTCTATCCACATTAGTGTATAATTCTCCCTTACCTATAGAGTTCATATCCAAGCCCTACTTTACCTTATTACGCTTGTAAATTTCCTATTCTTAGTTCAATTTTTGAGCCACAGATAGTATTTGAATGGTTATCAAGCAAACAAATAATTAAGCTCAAGAGATTGTAATTAACTACATGAGCCATAGAAGATGTTAAATATCTTATCAAATCAAAACAAGTTTATACACCAATAATTATAACTCTAGTGCCACACAGACATGGAGGAATTACTATAAATCATCTAATCAAAAAATGTGAAGATAATGAAAAATACTAGAGAAGGAAAGATAAAACCGATGTACTCTAACATCCATGGTGGCTCCAAGCTCTCCCTAGGTCAAGATTTTGTTTAATGTGAGTTATATTAAGTTATATCTAGTAAAAATCGACTAAGGGTAGTACATATAGTATTTTGGGGGATTTTGGGTCAGATCTTATTGGCCTGGGTCAAACCAGGCCAACTTGGGCCTGTGGCCACACCCAGAGCGTGCCTAGGGTGGCGCCATAGGCCATTTGGGCGGTCCACTCATTTCGATTGTCCATTTGTCTTATGGGGTTTCCCAAGGTCCTTTTGTAGTGTATTTTTTACCTTTTTTCTCTATGTTACCTCTGTTAAGCTTCTGTCTTGATCTATTATCCTTGGACATGATTCGGATCATCATCCTTGGCTCTTACTCAGACTTTAAAGCTCCAATATAACTTTATTATGACCCAAATTCATACAAATTCCATCATTCTCCATTCTACACATGAAGACAAGGTATGTAAGTGTATTTAACATAAAATAAAATCAAAGGCATATTAAAATAAGTAAAACGTGAGGAAAAATATAGTAGAAATACATAAATTTTAGCCTCATATCAATACCCCACACATAAACTTTTTCTCGTCCTCGATTAAGCTATACACTCATTACTAAGACTCTACTACAAACTACACCAATTGAAACAAAATTAGTTAAGCTAAGAATGTAATGACTACAAGAAATGACAAGTTCTTAAAACACATGCTTTAATCATTCAACATATTTAAAACTTTATAAACCACTACTTCAAGACCTCCTAGCCTCAAGAACTGACTATACTATATTAGCAAACACTCATGGGTTACCAAATCAAGAAATCAAATACTTCACCTATCTTTTGTCAACCATGTTCCCCTCACAACAAGAAAGTTTCCCATATTCACTTGCAAGTATGCACAATATCATATAAATGGGTATAAGAATAGAAATATGCTCACCCTCACAAAGATTTTCACATGCAACATAAGATGAACCATAAGTTTGCCCTTAGTACTTCTCCACTAATATAAGAACATTGAATATAAGATCAAGTAGGACTTACATGGTTGTAGTGCAGGCTAAGTGATGGGTAGGGCCTATTTTGGCTATAAATAGTGACTATTTTTCCTTAGCACTTTAATACATCACAAATTTCCATTGTTTCACTCATTATTTAGTCAACTAATCTTCTTTCTCCTACTGTTCTCACCCATAAATTTTTTTTATTTTTCCACCTTTTTAAGCAAGCATCACATACCACTTATAAGGATAAATCAAACATAGTTTTTTTCTTTATCACTTTTTCTTCTCTACTAACAACACATGAGTCCTTAAATTGGATCCTTAGTCTTTTGTATAGGCTTCCACTTCAACTCTTTCTCCGTTTTCATTTTCACCCCTTAACTTTTTTTCTATTAAAATGCTGAGGAATTTTGTATCAAATTCAAGGTCATTTGAAAGAAAAGGATTAATCTTTATACGTGTCTACAAAAAGAAATAGGCTAAAGGCTCAACGGGGATAACTACTATAATCAATTATGGGTAGGTAAATCAAAGGATAAGAATAACGCTAATCAAAGGAAGACCTGTATCATCTCCTAAACTTAACATTCTTCATTTTTCTTTGCAAATATACCGAGTAAGTTCTAGACATCAATATAAAAACATGAAATATCAAAAAATACCTAACACACATGGCACATGTTCAACTTAAGAAAGATCCATATAAGACTCTCAATCAAGCAAACAACAAGAGTTTAAATTTAATCTAGAAATCATACTCGAGTAAAGAAAAAGAGCCTAGGTATCTCAAAAGAAGTCATTCACTTTTCACATAACATGCTTTTGAATTTAAACACACCTTGCATTCAATTGTTCCTAAAGACTCTTCATAAAAATAAATCAAAAATTACTCTAAAAATAAAAAGTTATAGTCAGTTCAAAGGGCTCCCCCTTGAAAAAGAATCAAAAATAAAAATCAAGGGATGGGCGACGTATGCTCTACTAAAGAACTAAAAAGCTAAAAACTAAAAATAACTACTCTAATCTAAAGAACAAAAGAAAAATCTTTTTGTATTTTTAAACTTTTTTAATTTTTTCTTTAAAAAGATTTCCAACTAAAGAAAGCAACTAAAAACAAATAAAAAAATACTGATTCCCAACTAAAGCATACTTCACCCTAAATAAATATCAAAAGATATTCCACCCCACTCTTAAAGTCAGCTTTTATCCCCAAAACATCAAATCAGATAAAATAGAGGGTTGAAGATACTTTATGAGGTTCTCTAGGGCCTAGCTAGCAGTATATTACTATCAATCTTTTCATAAAGGGGGGATAATCCATACTTAATTTTAAACTATGCTCCTTAGCTTCCTATATTCAGGTATTTAGACTTCTCCAAATCTACACAAACATAAACAAAAACAAACGTGATACTAAACTAAAAGACAACAATTAAAAATTCCAATTACCTCTATTACAACTTGGGTTGCCTCCCACTCAGTGATTGATTTACCATCGCGGTACGATGCCATCAAGTACACCATTTTTTCTTTCATTTAGAGGATATGAATCGCACCCCAAACTTCTTCTCTAATTTTTTGCTACGCTCAAGGGGTGGTGGTGTAAGTATGAAGAAACCAAGCAATAGATATTGCCTCTTGCACTTCTTGGCCCTTGAGTGTGGAATGAAATTATTTTATCTTTTTTATATGACAAATTTTTGAATATAAAGGCCTTGTTCTTCATTTACACTCTCCTCCATTGTTTGGAATGCTCAATTTTTACATTGCCAGCCAAACACAATGTTGAAAAGTGCTTCGAATAAGGTCCAACACGCCTCAACTCCAAAACTTCATTATTTGCGATATTCTCACATTTAAACAGATCCTCAGCATTGACATAAAAAAATAGGGAATAGTTAAATGGCTGGAAATCATCTTTCTGCACCACAAGCTGGCCAGTATCCATAACTATTGGTAGTTGGGCATCTGACACTTCAACCTTTTGATTTAAGTGAGTCTGCATACAAGAAGGGTTGCTTTGGAATCTAATTCTCTTGAGGTCTTTGGCATATTTTTGGTGCTCATTTGGATATTCGAAGGAGGTCTTTACTTTAATATAGCATTAATTGCCTTTGATTTCAATTTTTGTATCTATCTTTCTATCAATTTATCTTTTGTTTATCTTTGTATCTTTGATTCTTTGTATTTCATGTATAATGTATTGTACCAATTTTCTTTATTTCTTTGTTCTTTTGTATTCTGCGTATCCATTATTATATCAATTGATATCAAGAGCTTTGAAATAAGTTTGTTTCCAAAAAGCTATTCTTGGGAATTTGGTATGTTAAAAAAAAAAGCCAATTTTTTTTTGTTTTGATTTGACATATTTGACACTAGATCCTTATTCTCAAGTATTTTTTGAGTCTAAATATAGAAATTTCATTCAATTTTGAGTTGTAGATAAGATTCTACCTTTAAAGAGGTTGAAGCTTTAAAACTGGAGAAAAAGTCAAAGTGGATTTCTTGACTTGGGTTCAGATTAAGATTAAAAATTAGTAGGGATTGTTCACTAAATTGAGGAAAAACTAATCCTAAATTTTGGAGTAATTTGTAGAAGATTTGACTTGGTGTGTGTTCTTGGTATTTTTGAAGTCCTTCAAGTGTGTTCTTGAAGAAGACGAAGAACTAATAAAAGGTATTTATATCCAAGTTTTCAAGTTGGTTTTTGGAAAAAAGTGCTTGTTGGGTTCGCAAGTGGAATGTATTAGTTAAAAAAATAAATTTTAAAAAAATCATTTTTCCACATGGACGCCATGTCAGCTTCCAACTTAGTGCCACACATGCACTACTCAGCTGTCAACACAGCACCTCCAATCTGCTACCAATGCACCAGCCTGCAAACAACTATATCGCAGCCCTAAATGATTCTAAGTGTCAAATTTCATACCCCCAAATTTTGTAAGTGTCAAATTTGGTCTGTTACTTTTCATACACTCATTTTTTCTTTTGATTTCTCAACTAATTAACAATTAATTATAATTTTAATTACTTGTTAACTAGTTATTAATTGTTATTTCATTTCTTTAAATCTTCAAAACTAATTAACAATAAGTACTTCCTTCTACTTACTTGTTGATTAGTTCTTGAGTCCGAAATTTTTTTATGCCAATTTTTCTTCAACTTTTCTTGCTTAATTCAGTTGAATGTTTTTGTCTCCCGTCCCATAGATTTTGAGAATTTATTCTCGAGTCAACAAAAGTCCATTCTTGGCCTCAAGTAGAGAGTTGGCCCTTGCAATTCATCAAACTAAAAAAGATACAATCATTAGCCGAAGTAATTTTTTACACAAAAAAAGGTGTGATTTCTTGAGTTATTGTAAGATTTTTTTTAACTAACCTAACATGTTTTTTTTACTTCGGTTGAGTGTCTTAATAGGTACCAATGGTGGGTCATGAAAATGAAAATCAACTTTTCACCAGGGTACCCACTCTGGGTGAATTATTAAACTTGTTCACCACCAATTCTACTTTGAGTGAATTATTAAACTTGTTCACCATCCTGTCTACCCAAATGGAAGGACAGTTGGATCGATTAAGTACTTGAATGAATCGATTGCAACTTCTCTTTCTACCTACTTTCCCTTATCCTCATCAAAGAACCTTGGATACTTCTTCCAAGTCCCACAAATATAAGATACAAATGACTAAGAGGAGAAAGGACATGTAATATGGAAACTCAAGAGTGGAAAAAGATAGAATGTGTGGAATGAAGTGAGAGCATTTGCACAAAAATAATATAATCTTTTTATTTGTACTTCTTTTTGTAAAGACTCTTGTGTAGGTACACGCATGGAGAATAGAGGAATACAAGGCAAAGAAGATTTTTCTTGTGAGCTTCAAGGTGAAATAGCTAAACTCAACACTTTAAAATTTGCCAATGAACTAAGTGTGAGTGATATATTGTCTTTATATCACCTTAATATTTTTTATCATATAATGATAATGTCTTTGTTGAGAATGTCCGTACACTAGTGAATCCTATTGATGACCAAATTGATTTTTCTTATAAGATTGATTTGAGTCCACCTAGTGTTGACACATGTGCATTGAATGATGGTACATTATAATGTAATTCTTTGTCATATAGTGATAATGTCAATGTTGAGAGTGTTCATACATTGATTGATACTATTGATGATTGAAATGATTCTTCTTGCAAGATCAATTTGTGTCTATCTAGTTTTAACACTTGTGCTTTGAATAGTAGTATATTTTTATGTGAAACTTGTATTGATCAACTTATTTATAATTCTAATCAATTAATTGAGGGATTTTGTGATGTGCTTACTTAGCCTCATTAGTGATGTTGTTGATAAAGTTGATCATTTGATAAGGAGTGATTCTTTGAGCATATTTCTTGTTGAACATCCTATAACTTGTTTTGCTCATAAAACTCATGTGACTAAAATCTCCTTGAAAGATGACATTTGTCTTTTTGAGAATGAGATTACATGCTATAATTCTTCACCTTTGATTGGTTGCTCTCTCTTTAAGTATAATAACTTGTTTAATGATGATGAAATCACTCCTAGTTAGTGCCTAGTGGTATGAATTGTGATGGTAATGTAGCTCTTCTCAAGGGATAAAACTTATATGATAATCCTCTATGAAATATTGAGAAAGAAGGTAATGCTTGTTTTCAAAATGTTACTCTTCCTTCAGTGATCTGAGTCTTGATAAGATTCTTGATTGTGTTCTTAAATCTTCTAGTGATCTTGCATGTAAGTACACCTTAGATAAAATTATTTTGCATGATACCTTTCGATACTACCTCTTTGTATATGATGATGCTCATGATTGTGGGGGGAATACATCATATGTTGGTAGGAGTTTATTTGGGGCAAATGGTTATTTTTTTTTAATCAAACTATAAACTCCTAATATTCACTTGCGCACAACCAGATTTGTATGGTCAGTTATATGGACACCACTTACCGATTAACAAAGTAAAAAAGAATAAAGCATAAGTTAAAATTAAATCATATAATTTATTGCCAGTATCATAACTTTGAAGAGGAAAAATACTAATTTGATTTAATTACAGAGAAAAATTCAATTTTGGTTCATCAAATATCTAAAATAATATATGTATTTATTTATATTTTCAGACATGCAAGTGCAAATCAGATATAATTACTGATATGGAAACCCAAAAATTTAAAAAAAGCTCCATTGTAGTTCAACTTTTAAGAATTGGACACATTGAAGAAGAGAAAATTGAGAAAAATCTAAAAAGAAGAATAAAAACTTGTTGTAACTTAGAAATACAACAACATCAAAGACAAAGTCAAATCAAAGTAGAAAAATTAGTATTATAGAGAAAATTTAAGAGCAGTAATGTAGTGCAGAAGCGGAGAAGGAGAGAGAGAACAAATCTGGGAAAGAAGAAAGACGAATAGAGAGAAGAAAGAAGAAGTATAAAATGTAGCGATAGGTCAAAGCATACGTGGTAAATTGTAAAAGAAAGATATGACACATGTAAGCAGCAAAAGTTAACAACAACAAATTAGGCCCTTCTATTGACAAAAGACCTGAAATCCTACCTTTCGGCATTGCGATAATGGTAGTATCTTGGGGGGGGGGGTCTAGTTTGGAAATAAAGGATCAATTGAGTTTCACGCCTAATAGAATCAATGTTACATTACTTGCTTGATATTTGGTAACCATTGGTTCTTTTGTAATATTCTTATTTCCAAATTTTTGAATAGCCAAGTATTTCATGCTACACTTGAAAGATTGTTCTTTATGAGAATAGTTGATCTTGGTTATATAACAAGTTTGTGCATTCTTGGCATATTGGTAAGATTATTAAAACTAACACTAAACCTCATGCCTTGAGAACCTTGTTGTTGTTTTTTTCCCTATGATTTTGCTAGGTTTAAGGTAAAACTCTTTACTTTCTAGCTGGCTTAAATCTTTTTCACTATCTGATCAATACATAGAATACTTCAGTATTATACCAACACACTATAATTTATCTGTCACAACTCGAGTCTACACCCTGGATGCAACAAGGCACTTGAAGCAACTAATATCCCCAAGAACACCCTTGGCATAACATATCTAGCACAATAATGACATAAAGTGGAAGTTGTAACCGAAATCATATATTATAAGTTTTAAAACATAACTAAAAGTCTTAATGAACAAAATACTAAAGTCCAAAGGACTAACATAGACCATACTCTAGTGTCTCTCAAGCCTCTAAGACTTAGTAAAATAATATACTGGGAAAAAGCCCCCAACTACCCATAAAACAAAGTTTGAAGAAAAGGAAAGAACAACTAAACTAGGTCTCCAAATAAGAAGGACTCACCAACTGTTAAACTATGAACTTCTACTTACTAGCCACGAGCCTGAGAACTATTGTTCATAGCTACATCAATAAAAATGCAGCACAGAAGAGGTATACATTCAGTATAGGGATGGTACTGAGTAAGTAAACATAAAACTAAATAACTGAAAGAATAATTATATCATAATTTGAAAAAGAGGAAAAAAATGTGAATTTCATAAATGTAAGTATCAACTGAGAGTAAAAATAGTTAAGGACCACAAATAAGGATTTTTTAAAACAATGCATATTTCAAATCATGCTATGTGAAATCAGGTATTGAACATATCAAGTAAACTATCAAAATGAAGTAAAGTCTTTAGGTGGGAGTTTCTTCTAACTGACAGACATCACCTGAGCTAGTGATTCCTTGTGTCATATACCCACACAAGGAAAGAGGTTGTTCTAACCGAAAAGAGTTAGAATCATAACATAAAGATCCTGAATTTGTGTCTAAAAAGTGACAAAAACCAAGGTGGCAACGTAGTTATGAAACATGGGTTTATTTGAACCCTTGTTCTCTCTGTGCTAAATAATACTCCAAAAATAATCATATAAACATATGCTCATATCATACTTAAATCATATCTATATGTATGTAAATCTTGAATCTTTACTAAAATTGATATTTCATACCTATCATGGAATTCACCCTTTTTTTAGTTCATTCTATTTTCTTGAAAGTTCATAATATCATAAATATTCTAAAATCATGCTTGAGATAAAAAATTTAAGAAATAATATATAAAAACATAATGACCCAAAATGTCTGTTATGGTGAACTAAAGGGTAAAATTTCAGCTTAGCCTTTTTATAGACTAAATTTGTGAAATTTAGGGCTAGCCCAGTTTTGGGAAAATTTTGGATGCTATGCAGTTATAGAAAAAATTGGTAGTTATTGGAAGGTTAGTTGTGAGGTTTGATTTGTTTTTGTGTTAAATGATGAGTTTAGGAAGTCATAGAAACTTTCGGTGCATAAAACGGGTTAGTATAACTCCAACTATGGCAATTTACGTGAAAAGGTTAATATGTGTGTTAAAATCTAGGAAGTGTGTTGTGAAATAGGCATATATGCAAACCAATACCAATTTAATACCTAAGTACCAGTGCAACGGTAGAAGTGCCTCTAGAGCAGCGTCGCTATAATGAGGGAAAGGGACACCATAATGGAGGGATAATTTGGCCTAGGTACCACTACAGCAGTAGAAGTTCCACTATAATAGGATCACTGCAGTGACAAATCCATCACTGCAGTAGCAATTAGATAGTTTAAATACCTGAAATCTGAGACTTATTATTTTTTCATCCTTAAACATTCAGTTTTTGACCTAAGGCTAAGTAAGGGAGATTTTCTTCATTCCTAGGGGTTTTCCATCATTGAGGTAAGGTTTTTATACCATTATAACTTGTAATTACTTCATTAAATACTTAGAATCGTAAGGATCATAGTAATTGTAGAAAGTATGGGTTTAGCCTAGGTTGATGAACTGGTGGGAATTTGTTGTGAATTACTTTAATTCACTCATTATTGACTCTAGGTTGTTAGAATTCACTTTCTAGCATAGAATTCTTCCTTATAATCATGAATATGAAGAATTCAAAGAGGTTAAATATTAGAAAACCCACCCCTAGAATATGAAACTAGGTTGAGTTCATGTGTTAAAATTAATGAATTTGGACTTATAATGCCTAGATATGGAGAATGATGTATTAAATCATTCTTATTTGTTGATTATAGACCAAGAATGAGCAGAACACATGATAAAGGGCAAGGCTTTAGCTATATAGTGGATTTTGATAAGGATACGAAGTAGATTATTATTTAAAAGTAGTCGTAGACTTGATTTGAATTTATGCTTATATTTGAGTTAGATGACTGTGATTAGTCTTCGGGCATGCTTGTGATTGTTGATTGAGATGATATTATGTTTAAGTAAAATGATTTATTTGATAGTTAAGTGTTGATGAATGAAATATGAATTTGTTACAAATATTCTTTTATTTGAGCATGTTGTTGAGGTTCTTACTTGTTTGATGATATTGTGATTGGGTGTCACGCCAACATAGATTAATATTGGGATTGGTTACCATGCCGGTATAGTAGATGGACTGATCTTGTCCTCTGCAGGTCATGACTAAGGGTCCTTACTGACCCTAGTATGTATGTATACTATTCTAGGTATGCATTCATTGATTGTATTGCACATATTATTAGTTACTTAATTGTTTTTAATTAGATTACATAAGTGTAAATGATTGACATGAATAACTTAAAAGGGATTGCTATGAAAAGGATAGGCAGTGATTCATAAGTTGCTGAGATTTATGAGTCTGTGTTGATATATTAGTTGATTATAAGTTATGTCTTGATCGTTTCTTGGTTTTGTTTAACTTATTTATTTGTATGGAGTTAAGTTAAGTTAATCGATGATGTCTACCAGTACATAGTTTTTGTATTGATTATACCTGTGCTCTTCCTTTTATTGAGTACATATTGTGTTCTAGCATTTGAGACGAGACCTCAACTTTAGCTTGGGATCAGCAGCTTCGATTTAATGGTGAGCACCATGTTCGGGCAACCATTGGATCGTCCTCTTGCTCATGTCCTTTATTCCACTCAATGACTTTATCTATTGATTTAGTATTCTGGATTAATATATCAGATTTTATTTGGGATTAGTTGTTCTTCTGCGGTGACTTTTGGGTCCTAGGGGATGTAATAGTTAGAGATACTTCTGCACCTTTTTATTTATTTAAATTTTTGGAGATATTAGAATTGATATTATGCTTGGCATGCTTTAAGCTATTAAATGGTGTTTTGGTTTAATAAATGTTTAAGTGCAAGGTTTAATTATTTGGATAAGGGTTGGATTGATTGGTTCTCCCACTATAGAGTTAGGTGGATTCCATTCATGACTATTTGGGTCGTGACAAAAAATCATTTCAAGAATAAAAGGGGAAACAGGGAAACTTTGCTAAGCTTAAAAGTAAATGCAATATACATAAAAACTATAATCATAAGTAAAAGCTTCAAGGTATCAAGAAATTTGCTATATAAAAAGATGAATTTGGGAATGGATTTATGAACCCTAATCACAAACTTATATTCATGAAACTAAGGAGTTTTGTACAAGAGGATGGAAGGAAATCCTCATTGAAGTCCTACATACATGAAAATAGAAGAATATTTGAGAAAATCTTGAACTTCTAGCCTTTAGAGCTTGGGAATTCAAAAACCCTTTCTTGAGTTCTTGAGTTTCTGGAGATAAGATGGATGAGAGATTTGAGATAATTCTAAATATTTTGGGATGAATTTAGGATTAGAATAGGGTTTGGGTAGGTAAAATTTGGGTGAAAGGAATAGATTGACTTTACCTTAAAAGAGAAAAGTTGAATTTTATGCCTCGGAGGGGTCGTGAGCTCTGCACAACCCAATGCAGAGGTATACCCTATGGGTCCTACACCTAAGCACGTAGATAATCCAATATATCCCCAACATGTGCTCTGGTGTAGAGCCCAAAGAGAAGGCTCCCATGAGCAGTGCATGACCCTATTTCTCAATTCATGACGTCCTTTTATGATCCAATACACAACCAAAATGATTTCTAACCTCCATAAGTGTCCAATGACCTCATTTTATGACTCTAAATGCATACTAAAGCTACCATAAACATGAACCCTGGATTAATCGAGTATTTAAAACTATGAGCCTCAGACAAAATCTGTGCCCTCAAACCATCTACATCAGACACACATTACCTACCTTGGTACCAAAGAATACCACCTTCCTCATAAGAAAAAACCTCAACTTTCTTCTTATGGATTGCATCCTTCAACTGGCGTAATACAAGATCACTATCTTGTTTCTTCTTAACCTCAATCACCAATAAGGACCCAAAACTATTTTGCACTATCACACCACCATTATCGAAACAATGAGATGGACTCGTAAATACGCAAGTCTATGCACATCCTTTGCAAGATCTTTATTATCTTCTTCTACATGGGCAACACTCCTCGTATACAACCTACTAAGAGCATAAGCAACCATATTATCCTTACCCGGATGGTATATCATGCTTATGTCATAATCCGTGAGTAGCTCAAATCGTATCCTCTACCAAAGATTCAACTCTTTCTAAGTAAAAACATACTGCAAGCTCTTATGGTTTGTAAAAACATCAACAAGCACACCATAAAGATAGTGAAACCAAATTATCAAAGCAAAAACCATAACCACTAACTCATGATCATGAGTTGGTTAGTTCTTTCATGAACCCTAAGATGTCTAGAAGTATAGGCAATAACCTTACTATTTGTAACGGCCTATTTCGTCATTATTAAAAGACATCTTATTTTGGTTATGTGTATGGGAAATTTTGAAAATATGATCTCAAATTAGTATGGGCAGACATCATCTCGCTATAGTGGGAATTGTTTCGCTATAGCGAGATGACGAAACCAGAATCTCAAGTCTAATTTTAATATTTCCCTTTTCTCCTTTTCAATTATAAGAAGGATGAGGTTTACTCTAAATACCCTCCTAGGATTACGTCATGTCTTAGGAGTAATGGAGCATAGGGATTTTACTTTAATAGGGTAAAACTCATGGTTTTACCATTGATTTCATGTCAGAATTCACTTTCACGGAGTCAAAAGCTCACATTCATGCCTCCGTAGCTGCTGCTTGGTGTCTAGGTAGGCTAGGTTTAATTGAGTAGTTTAGACATGGGTTATAAATCATAATCATGACATATATTGACAAGAGATTACATTCTTAGGCTTTCGGGCACGGTGTTGGGATGGATAAAGCGAATGAAAACCTAGTTAATTGGGTGTGAAATTACTATTATTTTGTGATATTAAACTTGTCCATTAATTATTATGTGAACCTTGTTATTTCTCACCCTTGCATTATTTGAATAATGGTGTTGTACTCAAAAATTGGGTTAAACATTTTAATGCCTAAATTATGAATAGTTAGTGTTGGTGGATTTCAAAGAATCTATAGTGGTCACCATAAAAAAGGGAAATTGGTAATGTATAAAATTTTAGGATGAATGGTTGGGGATGGGTTATGGCACAGGTTATATGTGCACGCTGTAAATGGTTTTATGTAATCAAAATCCAACATGAGTTATATGTGTTTGCTAGCTGTTCTTCGTATTTCTTGTTATAATGCATATTCAAGAAAAGTGAATGACTATTTGATATCCTAAGTGTTAACACATGCAATGAACTTATATGAAAGTTTTTTGGAATTTGTAGGTGTTGTTATGTTATCTTTGTGGTCGCGATTGTTGTGATATCTATGACTAATATGGGATATATTGGTGCTTGTACATCTTAATGGGATTATATATATTATTGTGGGATGTACCGATATTTAGACATCTTCACAAGATAATATTTAATATTGTGGGATGTATCGATCTTTGGACATATTCACAGGATTATATCTATTAATATGGAAAGTACCGGGTATTTAGACATCTTCACATGATTGGTTGGTATAAGGTTGGCAGGCATTGGATGTCTGAGATTTAGTAAATAGACAAGATCTCATTCCCTACAAGTCATGGCTATTGGGCAACCATAAGACCCTTAGCATGTGTGTAAAGGTATTGGTGGTGAACCGGCTTATTTGTTTATTTGTCATATACTGTGACAATATATTGGTTTCTTGAGTGAACCAGGCTTAATTGTTTATCTAATGTATTGGTTCCTTGAGTGAACCGAGATTATGTATCTATCTGATATATTGGTTCCTTGAGTGAACCGAGTTTAAATGGTTATTTGATGTATTGGTTCCTTGAGCGAACCAGGCTTATATGTTTATTTGACATATTGGTTCCTTGTGTGGATCGGAAATTATATGGCTATGTGTTATATTGGTCCCATGTGTGAACCGGGTTATGTGATGACTTGTGTATTGGACTTTTCTATGAACTGAGACTTATATTTATGACTTTTCCATTGTTGTAAGGGATCCATGAGAGGTTTGGGTTAAGTCTATAAAATGAAAAGTTTATAATCTGTATTGTCTACTTACATAGGTGAATGAGATAAGAGGAGGTGTATTATGGTTGAGTCATGGTTCTTGACTTGGTATATTATCAATATTGACTTACACTTGACTGAATTTCTAAGGTTGGTAGTGGGGTGTTGACTTGAGTTGTTGTCTATGTTAACTCTCGCTGGATTAAACTTTGTATTCGGGTAGACTAGGGTTAAGTTTATGAACTGAGGTAAGGTTACCCGATAGGTGTTTGTGTTTGTATCTATGACATGGGTATCGTCGGTGGTCTAGTGGTTATTGCATTTTAGGCCGGGAAGGCAGGGTGTTACTGTCTTATTATTTGTGTCATATCGCCTAAGTAAATCTAAAGATACTTAAGTGTCAATGTATGACTGGATTAGTGGGACATCATTAAGTATCGTGTAAGGGCCTTAAATGGTGGGTTGTTATGGGTTAATAAACCTTGACGGTCAAGTATCATAGGAGTCATAGATAATTATAGAATGAGTTCTGATGTGATAAAGTAATGGATAGTTGGTGATTAGAGATGAACTTGATAACCAGGATAGTCTTTTTCTATGATAAGGTTGGTAATGTCTAAGGGTGTTAAGTAATTGTTTTAATGAAAGATTCTAGCTAAATGACTCTCAAGTTGCATGCTTCTTTCTGGATATTTATGTGATGTTTATGTAATTTAATTCTGGTCGATCGCTGATACTTACCAGTATGTAATGTTTATACTGATACTACTCTTGCTATACCCTTTTTGTGGTATCGTCTGGTTGCAGGATTAGTAGGTGTTTCATGCTTGACAAGGTAAATATCTCTAGCAACTTCTGTTATTATTCCTATGGTAGAAGATGTGTCTTTTATTTTATGCCTTCTCTTAATAACTTTTATACCTGTTTAGACTAATTCCTTTAGAAAAGTTTTAGTTGTATTTAAAGGTTTTGTGAACTGGTTGTAATAAATAAGGTATTTTATTATGTCTTATTGACTTTCGCAAATATTTTTAAATGGGTGGTAAGGGTTCTTCTATCTAGGTGGATTAGAGTAGATGCCTGCATAATCTGGGTAATTAGGTTGTGATAGTTGGTATCAGAGCCTAGGATACCGATCTCCCAGTACAAGAACAAATGTCGAGTAGATTCTTGTGGATTGGTGTGTTGATGTCCACATCTAATCTTCAGGGAGCTATGAGGCATTCTAGGAAATTATTCCACTCCTTCTCTCCTTTCATGTGGTCTGTGTGCTAGATTGTATGAGTTGAGTTCAATTGCTATCTTCAGATTCCAATTGGTATCTCAATAAGGTAAATGGATGTATTTTGACTCTGGTTGAAATGACACAAGAAAGGGAAATTGGAATCGGGAAAGTTCCAATTGGTATCTGGCCATAGAGGCTATATAAATGCATGGATAATCTGCTAACGGTTATCCATGAGGTGAATAAAGGATAATAAAAAGGGGCTTGTTATAGATGAGCCTTGAGATTGTTACTTATGTGTTGCGGTATCGCTTGAATGATTATGAATTTGTGAAATGAGATAGTTTGAATTTTCGTAGAATTTGTGATTGGTAAAAAAGTCATGATTCGTGAATGTGTTGATAACTAAGGGAATTACTTGATATATGATCTAAATGAAAATTACATACAAGTGCTGGGCATGGACTTTTCATTGGTGAAATGGTAAGGGGGAAATGGTTTATGACTGTGGGAAACTCTTGTTTCAGGACAGTCGAAATTTGGCTAAGGACAATGGGAAAAAGGGTTGTTGTTGCATAATAGCTGGACTTTGTGAAATGTAAAGATTCTTGTTGTGATTCATAACTAATTTAAAATAATGTGATTCTAAGTTGTTATTATGCATTGCTGGGTTCGGTCTTGGGATTATATTAAAGGCCATAGTAAGATTTCATTTTTTACTGCTAGAAACAGGGAAGGGGAATGAGGAAAGTTGTAGAAAATATTAAAAGTTTTGGGTTGCTGCTGTTGGACCGCCATAGTGGTACTGACCCGCTACATCGATCCCTCTATAGAAGGAATTTTTCTACTATAGTGGTATCACCATAGTGACATGCAAGCCGCTATAGCTGGATGGGCGGGGTAAAATCCCTGCCCTATTTTC
This sequence comes from Capsicum rhomboideum, assembly GCA_031232105.1. Classification (NCBI taxonomy): domain Eukaryota; kingdom Viridiplantae; phylum Streptophyta; class Magnoliopsida; order Solanales; family Solanaceae; genus Capsicum; species Capsicum rhomboideum. The sequence continues at coordinate 54,126,534 of CP124716.1, read as the reverse complement.
CCCTGTTTTGTTTTTTGTTTTCGGCCTATATTAATCGTTAATTAAGCTATGAGATACTTCCTAAATCATAGAAATCTCTTATATATAGAAAGAAAAGCATACAATTATTATAAAATTATTAAAACTTACATCCATGTGTAGAAATAAAAGAGAAAATAAAGGGAGGAATATTACTTGTTAAATGCCCCAAACGGGGGCAACCCAAATCAATAATCAATAATACGTATAAAGGGGGGAGGGGGGAAGACTGAGCTGGCATGAACCAAGGGGCATAGATGAATGCCTTATCACATCATTGGCTACCGGGGTAGGGCCTTCTCCCTCCGCATCACTCAGGAAGGAGAACTCCTGTATATCCTTCGGCTCCAACTAGGGAAGCTCCTGGTCAGGTACTGTGCACTTGAACATGTCCTTCATGGTTTTCCTCATCTATGTGAACATTCAGTCCAAGGAGCACCTCCTCCTCTTCTCCTCATCAAGCTCTCTACAGAACACTAGATAGTCCTGGGCAAAAGGAGGTAGGGTTGTGGAGTTGGAAGGGGCGTGCTCTATGTATCTCCTAACTACCGCCAAGTCCGCCTCCAGGCGGCTACTAGAAATCTGGGGCTGGGGTTTGGACTTGAAGGGAGGGGTATCATCATCGTCATCATCCTCTACAGGTCGACTACTCTCGGCCTCATGAACCTTTTTCTTCTTCTTCCCTTAGATACAATCACCTTCACCCTAAATGGATAAAGGGTATGTCCATTTCTAGCTCATTATCAGCATCAACATCCTCCTCGAGTACCCCAACATGCCTGCATAATACGGAGATAAGACCATGGAGGTAGGGGCCCTTCTTGTTACCCTGATAGAAGTCGTTCCGCTCTATTACTATTTGGGTCCCCATATTCAGTGGTACACCCTATATAGCACTGGCCACCACCAGATCCCGAGGGTAGGTCACATCTGAAAAGTTTCCCGATGGATGAATTCTCTAAGACACCAGGTTTAGCGATCTCCTAGCATCGGCTATAAAGAAGGTGCTCGAAATGCCCTCAGTGGTGGGCTAGTAAACCTAGTCCCTGTACTCCTCTGCAACCAGAGTATCCTGTAGCCATCTCAGGTCCATATTTTGAATGTTAGCCAAGTACCCGTTATTAGTAACATGTGGCACCCCGAGTGCCTCATTTATAGTACGAATATCTACAAGGACATCCACTCCTCTAATACGGATGGTGGGGTTGGGGTCGTACCATAGCACTGTAAGGAGTATGGCATAAAACTCCCTGACCTAACTCAAGACCCCAATCAGAAGAGCCTCCACCAGTGGGCCCAACCAAACTCCTAAAGTCGATTGTAGAATTCAGGCGCCTTGTTTGCCAACGTTCTCATAATAGAACCCCATCCTTTGGTACTACAGAAATCTCTCCTCATAGTTCTTGACGTGATATCTCTCATATTTTGAGGAATTCTCTTGATTTTCAACCATTGGGGTATTTGATCTGCAAAATCATTGTAAGGAAACAAGTTAGAACTCATAAAAGTGTTAAGAAATTAAATTTCAAAAAAAGGCTCTACCTAGGCCTAATTAGGAGGCTACTACCTGCAGCGTGCCGCTATAGCAGGATATACCATGCTATGGTGATGCTTCTATAGCGAGACAAGGCCACTGTAGCGGCCTTCATCGTCCCCGAGCACCAAGGGGTGAGTCACTGGCGCTCCTTAGAGAAAAGCCTCATTTTTGGCATTCCAACCCTAGATCAGTGTTCATAAAGTGTCCTAACACTAGTTTATGCAAAAATTTAGGCCTGATAACTCCTAAAACATGCTCAGAGCATCAAAACCAAATCAATTGTAACCCTTCACAATCCTTACTATTTCAAGCCCATTTTTGGCCATGAACTCCATAATTCTTACGCCCATAATGCTATTGAAGCATTGTAAATGTAAGGGAAACAACCATGCTGGAAAATTTTGGCCAAAACCATCCCAAATTCAATTTTTATGAAACAACCCCAAAACCTATTCTATTTTTATGAATTCAAGCATAAAACAGGTAGAAATACATGTAATGAAGTAAAAAGAGGAAGTATGTCGATAATTACCTTATTTCAATGATGGGAGCAAAGTGATCGGGGATGGGAGAGAGTTTTTTTTGAGTGAGAGAGGGAGAAATAGTGAGAAACCAATTTCTCACCCCTTTAAACTTTTGGTTTCCGCTATAGCGGCCCTCTCCCACTATCTTGATACCACTATAGTAAGAATATTTCTGCTATAGCAGGATTCGGTCTCTCGCAGTGAGGAACTTTTTTTCATCATTAATGTGTTGAACTCTTTTCATTTTGGTAAATTGACGAGGTCCCAGATACTTTGGGCACTTGAAGAATGGCTGCTCTTATTTGTCTCTCGCGCTAAGTAAGTAAGGAAGATTTCTTGATGAAGCAGAGTAGTAATAAATTATAGTTTTCACGTAAATCTGTAAATACATCATCATGGTAAGGGCATTAAGGTTTAATTTAGACTCATACCATTCTTTCCTTAGCGTGATTGTTTGGGGACAAACGATTGGTAAATTAGTAACTATTGTAATGATCTATTCCATCGTTATTAAAAGACACCTCATTTTGCATTCGGATTATGGGAAATTTTGAAAATACAATCTTGAATTAGTATGGAATGACATGACTAAAAATTTTAGAATTTAAAATTTTTTGGGTCAGGTTGATGTCATCCCGCTATAGCAGTGTCTCCATAGTGATCGATAGGCCGTTATAGTGGGATGACGGGACCAGAATCTCAGGTCCAATTTTAATATTTACCTTTTCTCCTCTTCAGTTGAAAAAAGCATGAGGTTTTCTCTAAAAATCCTTCTAGGTTTACCTCATGGTCTGGGAGCAATGGAGAGGAGGGATTTAACTTTAATAAAGTAAAACCCATGGTTTTCCTGTTGATTTCACATTAGAATTTACTTTCACGGAGTCAAAAGCTCACATTCATGCCTCCGTAGCAGCTTCTTGGCGTCCAGGTAGGTTAAGTTTAACTGAGTAGTTTAGAACTAGGTTAGAAATCATAATCATGACATATATTGATAGGAGATTGCATGCTTAGCCCTTTTGGCAAGGTGTTAGGAAGGATAAAGTGGATGAAAACTCGGTTAATTGGGTGGGAAATTGCTATTATTTTGTGGTATTGAACTTGTCCATTAATTATTATGTGTACATTGTTGTTGTTCACCTTTACATGATGTTAATAACAGTGTTTACTCGGAAATAAGGTTAAATTATTTAATGCCTAAATTAAGGATGGTTAGTATTAGTGGATTCTAAAACATCTATGGTGGTAACCAGAGGAAAGGGAAATTGGTAATGTATCAAATGTTAGGATGAACGGTTGGGGGAGGGTTATGGCAAAGGTTTTATGTGCAAGTTGTAAGTGATGTTTTTATGTTATCGGAATCCAACCTAAGTTATATGTGTTTGCTAACTATTATTCATATTGCTTGTTATAATGCATGTTCAAGGAAAGTGAATGACTATTTGATATTCTAAGTATTAATCACATGCAATGGACTTATATGAAAGCTTATTAGATTTTACAAGTGTTGTTATGTTATCATTGTGGTTGTGGTATCTGTGACTAATATGGGATGTATCAATACTTGGACATCTTTATGGGATTATATTTGTTATTGTGGGATATATCGATATTTGGAAACCTTCATAGGATTATACTTAGTATCATGGGATGTACCGGTATTAGGATATCTTTACGAGATTATATCTATGATTGTGGGATGTACCGATATTTGGATATCTTCACGAGATTTGTTGGTATAAGATTGGCAGACACTTGATGTCTTGGATTTGATACATAGGCAAGAGTCCGTCCCCTGTATGTCATGGCTAGTGGGCGACCATAAGACCCTTAGCATGTGTGTGCAGGTATTGATGAGAGTGACGGTTCCTTGAGTGAACTGAGTTATTTGTTTATTTGTCATATAATATGATATATTGGTTCCTTGAGTGAATCTGGCTTAACTGTTTATCTGATGTATTATTTTCTTGAGTGAACCAGGCTTATGTGTTTATCTGATATATTGGTTCCTTGAGTAAATCGAGCTTAATTGTTTATATCATATATTAGTTCTTTGAGTGAAACTGGCTTATGTGTTTATCTGAAATATTGGTTTATTGTGTGGACCGAGAATTATGTGGTTATGTGTTATATTGATCCTTTGTGTGAACTAGGTTATGTGATGACTTGTATATTGGACTTTTCTATAAACTGAGACTTATGATTATGGCTTTTTCCATTATTGGAATGGATCCATGAGAGGTCTGGGTTAAGTTTATTAAAAGAAGAGTTTATATTTTGCATCTTCTACTTACTTAGGTGAATGATACAAGGGGAGGTATATTATAGGTGAGTCATGGTTCTTGACTTGGTATATTGTCTATATTGACTTACACTTGACTGAATTTTTGGCGTTGGTAGTGGTGTGTTGACTTGAGTTGTTATCTATGTTAAATCTCCCTAGATTAAACTCGGTAGTAGGGTAGACCAAGGTTAAATGTTATGAACAAAGGAAAGGTTACCCAATAGGTGTTCGTGTTCGTATCCATGACATCGGTATGGTCGGTGGTCTAGCGGTTATTGCATTTTAGGCCTGGAAGGTGGGATGTTGCTGTCTTGTTATTTGTACCATATATACTTAAGTGAATCTAAAGATACTAGGGTGTCAGTGTATGACCGGATTAGTGGGACAAGGTTAAGTATCGTGTAAGGGTCTTAAATGATGGGTTGTTAAAGGTAAAGAAACCTTGAGGTCGAGTATCGTAGGACTCATAGATAATTACAGAATGAGGTCAGATATGATAATGAAATGGATAGTTGGTGATTATGGATGAACATAATAATGTAATGACCCAAATTATTGTTACGCAAATAAGGGGGGTAAAGTTTGCACTTAGTCTTCCCTTAGCCAAATTTTGAGAAAATCAGGACTAGTCTAAGATTGGACGATTTTTGAGGTGTGTTATAAAAATGAAATATGGTACTAATGTGGTGGTTGATAGTTGTTTTGGATGTGATATTTATATAGGTAACTATCTTAGGGAGCCATAGCAACTTCTAGAACCTAAAATAGAGTTATAGAACTCCGGTTATAGAGTTTATTGTAGAGGGGTTGGTTCGCGATGTTAAGATTCATGATGTGTGTTTTAAAATGAGAAAATTGAAAGGAGGTCCTGAGTTTTTTCCTTGTACTTCTACAGTAGAAAAAGTAACCCCTGCAGCAGTATCACTGCAGCGGTAAAGGTGCGAACCAACTGCAGTGGAACTCTAACCCATGCAGTTGTACCACTGCAGCGATAATTAACCATTATAGTGGTAACATACAGAATTTTGATAGTTTTAAAAGTTAGGAAACAATTTCATTCCCCACTTTTTCAAAAAAATGCAAGGGAGCTTTGGATAAGGCAATTTTTAGAGGGTTTTTGGAGTTTTTCATCTTTGGTGGTAAGTAATTACATCGTAGACTTGAATTTACTTCCTATAACCTTAGAAAATCCTTAGAAACAAATTCATGGTAGAAACTGGGGTTTAGCCCTAGTTATTGAAACTGAGGAAAAGTGGTGGGAATGTGTATGAATTCAGTAGAGAATGACTTTAGGGTGTTAGAAAACATTAATGTTGATTAAATTATGATTTTTCATGCTAATTCAAGTAAAATTCATATGGTTTAAGAAATAGGAAACCCTAATATGATGGAATAGGGTGAAATTATGAATAAAATTAGTGATTTTTTATCCCTAGCAGTTAAAAGGGGTAAAATTTTTAAACGGGTATATATTCTTGTTGTTATAGATCAATAAAAAGTTGAATGAGAGGGAAAGAGCAAAAGTGTGCCTTAAAGGTTAGCTGACCAAGGAATTGAGGTAGGCTATGGTTTTGTTGTAGTCACTTAGATTTTCTTGGCTTTGTGCTTGTTTGTAAACTAAACATCTATGATTTCCTTCTAGTATGAAATATGAATTATGGACTGCATTTCATTTCATATGCATTGTGATGATGTTGGATGATGAAAGGTCGGGTACCACGCTGGTACGTTATGATGATGGATGATAAAGGGTTGGGTACCAAGTCGGTACATAATGATGTTGTTGATGATGAGGAGAAGAGTAAGAGGTACTGTGCACATCTTGTATAAATGTACTCATTCATATGAATTAACTGCCTTTATAATGATTACATGTGATGATGTGCTGTTGTTGAAAGTGACTGAGTGTAAATTCTTGTGAAAGTAAGATTATGAATTTTCCTTATATGATGTCTTTGATTATGAGTTTTTTTATGATTGCTTTTATACTTATCTAGCTTTGTTAGTTGTACATTGTTGAGTTAGTCGGCATATGATGCTTACCAGTACTTGATTATGTACTAATGCTACTTGTACTCTTCTTTTGTTGAGTGCACAACATCTTCCAGCGGCTGACACGCGACCTCAACTTTAGATAGTGGTGTAGACTTGATTTTGAGGGTGACCACCATGATTGGGCAACCTTCGAATCTTTCTATTGGTGTTGATGTTTTTTATTTTGGGACTGAGATGATTTCCCATTATTTTTGTTTTTGGATATTTTAGTTATTTCAGACTTAGTTTATTCTTAGATGTTCTTGTACGGTGACTTCAGGTCTCGGGGATTGTAATATATAGGGGACTTAGTTTATTCTTAGATGTTCTTGTACGGTGACTTCAGGTCCCGGGGATTGTAATATATAGGGGTTTCCGCACTCTATTCATTTTATGGATGTTAATGTCATTTGAAAATTATTCTTTATTGAATGAAGACCTTTTTAAACTTGTTTAAACTTGAGAATTAATATAAGATGAATGTGAAGTAACACTTGAGTTAGTAGTGGTGAGATTAGTATGGTTCTCCTGCCATAGGTTAGGGCGGGTGCCACTCATGACCTTTTGGGTCATGACAGAGAACTAGGATAGTCTTTTGCTATGATATGGCTTTTAATGTATGAGGGTGTTAAGGAATTGTTTTAATGAAATATTCTGGATAAATAAATCTCAAGTTGTACACTTCTTTTTGGACATTTATGTGATGTTTATATGATGTAATTTGGATCGACCGATGATGCTTACCAGTACGTGTTTTTTGTAGTGATACTACTCTTACTATACCCTTTTTGGAGTATAGTCTAGTTGCAGGATCAGTAGGTGTTTCATGCTTGGCACGGTAAAGATATCCAATAACTTCTATTATTGTTCCTACAGTAGAAGCTATGTCTTTTGTTTTGTTCTTTCTCTTAGTAGCTCATGTACCTGCTTAGACTAGTTCTTTGGGAAAAAGTTTCAGTTGTACTTGAAGGTTTTGTAAATTGGTTGTAATAAATAAGGTATTTTATTTTTTCTTATTAACTTCCATACATATTTTTAAATGGGTGGTAAGAGTAGGTGCCCGCATGATCCTGGTAGTTGGGTCGTGACACCATTCTGCATCAAAACACAACCAAGGAAACCTTCAAATGCATCACAATACACCACGAAACCTTCTGTACCCTCTGGCAGGGTCAAAACTGGAGTAGAAGTAAGCCAAACCTTTAACTCTTGAAAGCTCTCCTCTCAAGCCTTGGACTACTGAAATTTAACCTTTTTTGAGTCAGCCTAGTCAATAGGACTGAAATGGACAAAACCCCTCTATGAACCTCTTGTAAGAACCTGCTAAACCCAAGAAACTCTTGATATTTGATGGAGTTGTAGATCTAGGCCAACTTTTGACTGCCTTAATCTTTGGAATGTCAACCTGTATCCCCTTACTAGAAATAACATGACCAAGGAAAACAACTGACCTTAACCAAAATGAATAATTAGAAAATTTCACGAATAACTATCTATCTCTATGGGTCAAAAGAGCAATTATAAGATGATCAACACGCTCATCCTCACTATAAGAGTAACTAAGGATGTCATCTATGAACACAACAATGAACATGTCAAGATAATGTTTGAAACCCTGTTCATGAGGTCCATAAAAGTTGCAAGAGTATTGGTTAGTCTAAATGATATAACAAAAAACTCAAAGTGAACATACTAAGTTTGTTGGCTTTGGGATATCATGCTCTCTAACTTTTAACTGATGATAACCCGGCCTGAGATCAATCTTAGAGAAACAAGTGGCACCCTAAAGTTGGTCAAATAGGATACTTATTCATAATTGTGACCTTATTCAACTAGCGATAATTAATACACATCCTGAGGGAACCATCTTTCTTACGGACAAAAAGGATTTGAGCACCCCACAGGGAAACATGGGCATGATAAATACCTTATCTAAAAGATCTTTCAGTTGCTCCTTTAACTCTTTTAACTTAGTTGGAGCCATTCTATATGGTGGAATAGAGATAGGCTGTATATCAGGAAGAATGTCTATCCCAAAATTCAATCTCTCTCCTGGGATGAACTCTGGGAAGATCTTCCAAAAAGACTTTTGGAAACTTATTGACTACAGGAACAGACTGAAGAGTTGGGGTCTTAGAAATAGAATCCTTAACCCTCACTAGATGATACATATAGCCCTTGGAGATTATTTTTATAGATTTGAGATATGAGATGAAATGACCCTTAGGTACTGCAAAGCTATCCTTCCATTCTAAGACTAGTTCATTAGGAAATTAGAATTTAATAACTCTGCTTCTACAATCAACAGAGGCATAACAAAAATACAACCAGTCCATACCCAGAATGACATCGAAGTCTATCATATCAAATTCTACTAACCCAGTTATGTTCTCCTTATGATGGATAGAAATAGGAAAACTTTGATATATTATTCTAGCTACAACAGATTCTCTGACTGAAGTGGAAATAGAAAAAGGATCTAGGAGTTGTTTGGTACTGACTCTGAAATTTATAGAAACATAAGGAGTGACAAAAGACAATATAGCTCCAGGGTCTAACAAGTCATAAACTACAAGAGAGAAGAATCTTTACATACCTGTAATAACATGGGGGGAAGTCTTATGATCGTCAAGAAAAACAAAGCATAGAAGTGGTTTTGACTATTGCTTGCACCTCAAGTGGTGCCTTTCTAAACATTTTGGCTTGCTGGAGCTAATGAAAAAAGTAGCCTGGGGTCTATTAACCCCATTGACCTACCAAGTAGTGGGATAATTCTTAATCCTATGACCGATCTGACCACATCTGAAGCAACCATGGGGTCTATTAACCCCATTTCCCTGCCTAGTAATGGAACAATTCTTAATCTTATGACTAGTCTGACCACACCTGAAGCAACCATCCCTACCATACAAATACTCACCAGGATAATTCTTTCCACAAGTGTTACAAGTAGGGTAAGTTGTGAACCCCTTTGCACACTATCCTGAGATTGTGAACTCGGCGTTCTAACCTTATAATCATAGGCGTGGCTGTAGGCATACTAGATCAAGATGGATCTGGTCTAGTTGACCTCTTCTGAATGGATGACAGATACCCATTGTTGGTCCTTTGTTGAATTCAGTCATTACCTGATGTTTTGACTTTCTTATTACTAAACTCTTCCCTATCTTTCAAATTATCCTCCTCAACCTACTAAATATGGATCATAAGCCTGGCAATATTCATATCCCCAATCAACATAACTGTTTTACCTTTCTTAGCTGAAAGGCGGGAAGTCCAAAAAAAAACATACCCATCATGTTCCTCATATCAGAAACCGTATATTTATCATAAAAAGACAACTGAGGGAACTTGAGGTTATATTATCTCATACTCATAGAATGCTCAAGATTGAGGAACTCTCAAGTCTTTGTATCACTTAGTTCTTGGGAAAGAAAAGCCGCAAGAAAGGTTCCTCAAACATAGCCCATTCTGGAGGTGCAATACCTTCACCCCTAACTTTCTTCTAATGATCAAACCAAATCCTAGTATCATCCTTGAGATGGTAAGTATCAAGCTCAACACTTTAAATTTAATTCACATGCACTACATAGAAAATCCTCTAAACCTCATATATAAAGTTATCCAGATCCTCACCAAATTTTGACCTAACGAACATAGGTGGATTCATCTAGAGAAACTCATGGATCCTAGTAAATACTGCTCCCTGATGATCAATTTGGGTTGTCATAGCTTGAGCAAGCATTTGGATAGCATTCTGAAACTCTGCATTTGTAACATCGGCCTGAGGTGGCACCTGAGGATATTCATTTTTGCCCAATCTTAGGAGGTGTCTGGCGGCTCTATATGGAGGCATAATATGAAACACATGCAAAGTATGAGATAGAAAAATTCATAGAGTTAAACTCTATCGCACAAACTTATATCATGAAAGAAGGGAAAATATTTCCTAATCGCTCTGTAGCCTCCTTGTTATAAGTATGGCTGCTTCACACCCATAAAAAGCACTCTACTGAATGTGGATTTTCAAATATCCTAGGACTCTTGAACCTATTACTGAGATACCAAGTTTGTCATGACCCAAATTTATACCCTGGTCGCAACAGGAGTACACTTAAAGCCTCTAATAGCCCCAAGCGGAACCTTGGCATAGCATATCTAAAAACAATAATGACATAACGTGGAAGTTGTAACTGAAATCATAATTTATAAGTTTTCAAACATAACTAAAAGTCATAAAGAACAAAATACTTAAGTCTGAATGACTAACATAAACCATGGTCTAATGTCTATCAAGCCTCTAAGACTGAGTATAATAATATGTCGGGAAAAGGTCCCCAACTACCCATAAAAAAAGTCTGAAGTAAAGGAAAGAACAACTAAACTAGGTACCCGAATAAGGAGGACTCACCAACTGTTGAACTATGAACTGCGAATCTCTAGCCATGAGACTAATAATGATTGCCCATATCTACATCAATGAAAATATAACATAGAAAAGGTATGCGATCATAACAGGTATGGCATTGAGTATGTAGAGACAAAACTAAATAACTCGTAGCATAATTATATCATAATTTGAACAAGAGATGGATTGTGAATTTCACAAATATAAGTATCAAATAAGAGTAAAAATAGTTAAGGACCATAAATAAGGATTTCTGGAAATAATGCATATTTAAAATCATACTATCTGAAATCACATAGTAATCATATCAAGTAAACTATCAAAATGTAGTAAAGTCTTTAGGTGGGAGTTTCTTCAAACCGACAAATATCACTTGAGCTAGTGATGCCTACTATCTTACATCCATACTGGGAAAAGGTTTGTTCTAACCAGCCAAAGATAGAAGCATAAAATAAGGATCCTTAATATGTGTCTAAAAAGGGACAAAACTTTACGGTGGCAACATAGTTATGTAACTTGGGTTTATTTGAACCCTTGTTCTCTTGGTGCTAAAATATACTCCAAAAACAGTCATATAATCATATGCTCATATCATACTTAAATCATATTTATCTGTATGTAATGATTGAATCTTTACTAAAATTTGTATTTCAAAGCTATTATGGAATTCAGCTCTCTTTCGATTCATTATTTTTTCTTGAAAATTCATAATGTCATAAAAATATTAAAATCATTCTTGAGATAAAAATTTCAAAGAACAGTATATAAAAATCATGTCAAGAATAAAAGGGTAAACAAGTAAACCTTGCTAATCTTGAAAGTAAATGCAATTTACATAAAACCATAATCATAAGTAAAAGCTTCAAGGAATCATGAAATATGCTAAATAAAAAGATGAATTTGGAAGTGGGTTTATGAACCCTAACCATAAACTTAAATTCATGAAAACTAAGGAGTTTTGAACATGAAGATGGAAGGGAATCCTTTTTGAAGTCCTACATATCTGAAAATAGAAGAATCTTAGAGAAAAACTTGATCTTGGAGCCTTTAGAGCTTGGGAATTGAAAAACCCTTTCTTGAGTTCTTGAGTTTTGACAAAGAATAGGGGTGAGGGATTTGAGATGATTCTAAATGTTTTTGGACAAATTTAGGATTAAAATCAGGTCTCGGGAGGTTAAATTTTGGTGAAAGGACTAGATTACCCTTAACTTAAAAGAGAAAAGTGGAATTTTACGCATGGGAGGGGTCATGCGCGCTTCACACCCCAATGCATAGGTGTGCCCTATGCACCATCCCCCTTAGTGCGTAGCCTAAAGCGGAGGGTCCTGTATGCAACGTACAGTCCTATTTCTCAGTCCATGACATCCTGTTATGACCTAATACTCAACCCAAATAATTTCTAACCTCCCTAAGTGTCAAATGACCTCATTTTACGACTCTAAATGCATAGAATAGCTACTACAAACATGAAGGAACTTTGAGGATGTTACATTATCATAGTCTTAACACACACAAATTTTACTATTGTGTAAATAAATAATAATTTAATATTATATCATTATAAAATCATACAAGCAACACACTAACATGACTTCTATCGCCAGATACCAATTGAAATCGACTAGATACCAGCTAAACTCATCAAGATACTAATTAGAATTGAGTTGATGCTAATTGAAATCATCTAGATACCAATTGGAATCAACTAGATACCAATTAAATTCACCATGATACCAATTGGAATTGACTAGATAGAAATTAGACTCAACCAAGGTAGACAAAAAACTAAGACAACACTACAAGAAAGAAGAAAGGGAATGACTCCTTCATGCCTCATAGCTTTTCAAAGATTTTATTTGAACATCTACACACCAATCTATAGGACAATACTTGACATTGTTCTTGTACTTGTGAGACCCATAACCTAGAGCTCTAATACCAACTATCAAGACCCAAATTATGAGATCGTACGGGCACCTATTTGATTCTAACTCAATAGGAGAACCCCTTACTACTCAATCATTTTTAAAGGAATTTCTTAAAATTAACATTGTTATAATAATCAATTCAATTGAAAACTCGTAATCATATTTAATATCTTCAAAACTATACAAGCCTTTAATTTAACAAAATACAACATTTCTACGGACCTAGTTTAGACATGCACAAGAGCTTCTAATAAAGAGTAATGACAAGAAAATAAAAAATACAACTTCTTCCTGAGGAATGAGGTATGCAGAAGTTGGTGATGGATATTCTCCATGTCAACCAAGAAATTTCAATCAACCTATAACACACCTACACTCCAAAATAGTGTAGGCAAAGTAGTATCAGTACGCCGCATGTACTGGTAGAAATCATCGATCGAATAGGATTAGTTCATACAACACCACATATAAATCAACTAAATCAGCAAGCAATCTTGTGCAACAACTTTACATCCTAATTTCACACCACTTATTATGCTTTCTCAACAAGTCTGAAGATTTTGAATTATCTTTCTTATTTTGATTAGACCCTAGTACATATTACTAAGCATTTTATTTCACTTGCGATAAGTTCAACAACCACTAACACAGTTACTGACACTTAACATCATCAAGATTATGCAAGCCCATTACCACCACTCAGCTATTTAACTATCATTAAATTTTACTCTCAAAGCACCTATCCCCTATAGCCTAAATCAACCCAGTAATAAGGTACAATATTATATATATCGAATCTTAGAAAATAAGAAACCAATCAATGAATTGATCAACCAATTGAGGGCATATTCACATAAATCAAGTTTCCCCAGTAACATAGGAAATCAAATAGTGCACAACAACAAGTAGTAACCAAATATCCTGACACATCAAAGTCAAACAATCAAGGACATATAAGTCATTAAAAAAGACATATCAAGTCATCATGGAACCCTCCAATTATAAGCATTCTCATAAAAAAATATGGATCTTAATCACCCTGATTTCACAGCTGTATAGCCTACGTATCTCATCAGTCTTACTTTAACCATATCAGGACTCATAATAATCAATAGTTTGTACATACATTCTAAAGGGTCTTATTTCTACCCAACTAGTCATGCACTGTAGGGGACGACCTAAGGTCCATGTACCATAACAATGTGGTACCTACTCCATAACATAACCACGCTCATCCGTAAGCTCATATCGGACCCGGGCCATTAAAAATTAAACTAGTATGTATATTCTTAGTTCATCAACATATTTTAGTATGTTCTCATCTCACTTATCTCTCAAGATAGTACAACAAGTACATAAAATATAACAAGTGCACTTCATAATCATAAGTCATTCAAAGACATGCTTTAAACAATAATACATGTTATACATACAAGCATTGTCAAGCCAAACAGTACATAACCACAGACTATGTCTGAAGATCAATCAACATGCTGATCAATCACAATACATACAAGAGACTAAATCAAGTCTAACTCCACTGAAACACTCCTAAGTTCCTCTTGTTTACTTAGCAACAATTATTACGCCAAGAACCATTAGATCTAGTTTCTATGTGTGAGGACCCATACCTAATATTATTATCACATTCATGAACACCACATCATTAGCCATTTATCAGCAGTTTTCAAACTTAAACATACAATGCCAACCCTAAATTATCCATCTTTTACTACAAATCATACTTTAACATTTAGTCATATTTCCTCTTAGGACATCTATGTTATGCCACTACTTCACACCTCATATCCAGAACATAAGAACAAATCACCTCAACGTGAACACAACATCAAGAATACACATAAATAAATTTATCAATTTCTCAAGTCCTTCCGACCCATAATATTATTTGCTCGGGTTGATAGTTGCATTAGCACGTAATCTTTCCACCACTACTCACATTTGTTTATAGTTGCATTAGCATGTAATCTTTCCTCCACTACTCATATTAGTTTATAGTGCATTAGCATGTTATCTTTCCACCACTACTCACATTAGTCTTATTAGAATTAAACACCTAATGATAACCACATACACACACACACATACATACATACATACATACATATATATATATATATATATATATATATATACATACATATATATATATATATATATATATAAATATATATATATATAATCCTTCTTATGTTATTCTAAGTATTATCTATAAGAACACCAAGATGCTTCCTCCTGTTAATTCTAAACAATAGATGTGATTCGCTATAAAAGTCTACTACTCAAAAAACCATAACTTAACTCGATTCCAAGTTGTTGCCATAGGATACATGCAACCTTGCTATTTATTCTTGAAAAAAAATATGCAGCAACTGATAATGCCTAATGATAGGGCAGCTGAGACATTCACCAAGGGTTTGAACCCCGAGAGTTTAGTGGCTTCGTTTAGACTTAAAGAAAATCCGACTGAGTTTGAGGCTACGACATGGGTAGATGTCTACAATTGATATGATTCTAAAATTAACATTGAAGGTTACTATCACATGACTTACAATAAGGGACTCTGAGTCTAGAACGAGACAAAGGCAATGAAAGGCTAATGAGACAGCATGACATGTCATGGGTACATGACACTTTTGATGCTTAAAACAAGGAAAAGATGCAATAACTTGGGTGTGTTTTATTGGTATGATGCAGTTTCTATCCTAATTTATAGGAAAATAGGTTTTAAAGGCAGAATAATCAAAAAGGAAAAAATCAAGCCCGAGAACAAAGTGTCGGAAGAAGAAAGAACAAGAATCTGCACCAGAGGAGGAGTCACGACACCTCCCACGTGAAATGGAAGCCACTTACGCGATGTGAGTGGCTGTCATGACTTAAGTTCAGAGATTGAAGAATTTGTCTGATTTCCACGGCAGGGGTCACGTGGCATGACTACCACCCACATGACGTGGAAGCCTGCCATGACCCAACTTCTGAAAACGTCCAATTGAGCCTGATTCCCATGAAACCAACCTACGTGGCATGACTTGGTTCCACAACACCAAGTCAGGACACCGTGAAAGTTGCCGACTCTGTTCTCCTATTTTTTTGGATAGGATTAGTTTTGTATCTATAAATACCCCTTTATAGTACTAAGTTCGGGAGTTAATCATTACATTGTTTTGAGAGCTGTTTCATATTGTTTTTGAGTTTTAAAACATATTCTTGGTTTTGTACTTAAAAAACCCAGATGATTTGAGATCTATTGATAATTGAGATTTCAGCTTTTCTTTATTGTTGTGAGATCATAATTATGTTTTCATCTCTGAATTCTTCTTGTGTTCTTACGATTATGAGTAGCTAAACCCATTAACTAGGGTTGTGTGAACCATGAGGAATTAACAACACGGGTTAAGTGCAAATAAATTCTGAACCATTGTGAATGCATGTATTGTTGTCTCCTTCGTTGTGATTGACTTTTTAACGGTTGCAAATGTTAGGAACCTGCTTGTATTCTAGACTTTCTCGAGAGAGAGGTAGAGATTGGGAAAAGGAGATAACAACAAAAATTTAAAGCTATCAACCTTCATCTAATAACCGGAGCCTTAGCGGGAATGGTTATCTGAGATCCAGGACAAGGGTTAGTAGTGCGACACTCGGAGACTGAGAGGAGACGAGTGAAATTCGTCTAATGAAGGTCGAGAGACAGTTAGATGAACCTAACTTGTTAGATTTTGCATGCAATGTAGTAGGACAGTTTTGTTAGCACAAGTGACCGGTGGAGTTAAGGAATCATTGGGGATCACTGTCCTAGTGAATCTCTCTTATTGATTACAACCTCGATACAACCAACATTTGTTACTGACATAATTTATACACAAAACCCCCCAGTTTTACTTACTTTCCAATTACTCTGTCTGGTATTCTAAACAAGTTCGACCTATTCCCTGTGGGATTGACCCCAACCTCGTTGGGTTCTATATTTGACAGCGATCGCTTTATACTTCTTAGGAGGCATATTTTGGGCGACATCAAATTTTGGCATCATTGCCGGGGAGTACGGTTACAGAGTTGATTGTTACTGGCTGGAGTTGATTGGTTTTTGTTTTTCAACACTTTTGAGGGCATACGCCGGTGTATGCCAAACACTAAGAGTCAAGGAAATCCCCTGATTCCACTTGATCGTGAAATTGAAAGGACTCTTAGAGATAATCGAAGAATGGTCAATACTGAAGGAGTTCGGAATCCACAGCTGCGGGAGACATTCGTCACCAACCAATTTAGCCAGTTGGTCATGAAACAGCGAAACAAACTACCGCTCGATTGACACGTGAGGAGCAGGCTAGGCAAGCTGCTCTTAGACAAGTAGAAAGAGATAATCGAATGATGCAAGAAGTAGCACAACGACTGGTTGAGGCTGAAGAACGACACAGACAACTGAGGGCACAATCGAGACCACATGTGCCTGTTTATGATGATCCTGAAGAGGAGGATTTGGCTTATTTTGAGCCAATTGAGACTAGTTCCATCATACCACCTGCGTTACCTCCAGGCACTAAGTTTGACATTACCAGTGCTATGATTTACCTGCTAAACTTAAAAGGTTGTTTGTTGGGCTGCCTATGGATGATCCAAACATGCACGTAATGAATTTTGTGGGGGTCTGCACGTCATACAATCTGCCTGGACTTGACCAAGAGGCTATTCGGTTGAGGTTGTTTCCATTCTCTCTTACAGGAGAAGCTACTTTGTGGTTGGCTGAGTTGCCACGAGGGTCCATCACTATGTGGCAAGAATTGAGAAATCAATTTTTTGGAATGATTTTTTCCACCTTCCAAGATACTGCAGTTGAAGGAAAAAATTTATAATTTCAGACAGCTTCATTCTGAAGCCCTCTATGAGACATGGCTGAGGTTTAAAAAGAAGCTACAGAATGTGCCAAATCACAGGATGAGTGGTAGGAATTTACTCAAAATTTTCTACCGGGCTTTGAATGTCAACACAAAGGCGGTAGCTGATACTATCACTGGTAGAGCTTTCATGAGCTTGAGCTGGGAACAAGATTCAGAGATATTAGATTGTGTCACTAAGAACAATCGAGGATGGCATACTCGGGAGGCTGATACGCCGGCTGGCACATATGCTATTAGAGCTTCAGCAGCTCAAAGAGTTTTGGATGAGTCTTTGGCTCAAGAGGTCGCTCAGTTGAGGACAGAAATTGGTCTTCTGGCTAAACAGATAGCGGCCAGAGATGCGGAAAAGGTGTATGTTGTAGGTGCACAAGGGAACTCGGTCAGACATAATGATAGTGAGTCTGATGAAGAGGCTAAGTATCTAGATCGCAAAGTGGAGGGTTTTTGAGACAAGGGCCAAGGGTCTAATCAGGACTCTTGGAACTCAAGGTAAGGAAATCAAGGTCGCAACTATAACAAGTCGGGATACAGAGATAGAGAAAGAGACCGTGACGGTGATTGGAGGTGGAAAGATGATCATAGAGAGAATAATGACCTCTATGTACCACCAGGAAGACATGAGGAGGAGTCTGATAATTCAAGGATGTAGGCCCTTCTTAATAAACTGGTCAAAGGAGCAGAGAGTCAGGAAAATTGCTTGAAGGAGATTAGGAATGACATTTCATGCATAAGTCAAAAAGTGGAGTCCCATTCAACTGGCATTAAATAGTTGGAGCAACAATTCGGGCAAATTTCATTGGCACTGAATTAGCCAGGCACCCTTCTAAGTAACACAGTCCAGAATCCAAAAAATGATAGTCATTGTCTCGCTATTACTACTAGAAGTGGGAAGTTCACGACAGATCCAACCATTCCTTCCAACAGTAGTATGACTAATGAACCAGTGGTTATTGATGTAGAAGCTGAGTTAGAGCCAGACAATTCAAAGAATGATACCGTTCCAAATCATCATGATGATAGCGATAATGCAAAATCTGAAAGAGGATGGAAAAAGAGGTACCCCAAGTGGTCAAAACTATCCCACGAACTCCTCCTCCCTTTCCTCAAAGGTTGAAAAAGAAGGCTGAGGAAGGCGAATTTCAAAAATTCATGTCCATCTTGAAGCAACTTTCTATAAACATCCCTCTGGTTGAGGCATTAAAGTAGATGCCAGGTTATGCGAAGTTCATGAAGGACTTTGTCACAAAGAAGAGAACCATCAGTTATGAGACTGTTGATAATTTGCACCATTGTAGTGCAATTGCGTCGCGTTCTCTTGTGCAAAAGAAAGATGATCCCGGTGCATTCACAGTTCCATGCACAATTAGGTCAGTTCACTTTGCCAGAGCTTTGTGTGATCTAGGTGCGAGCATTAACTTGATGTCGCTGGCAGTATTTGAGAAATTAGGTTTGGGAGCCCCGAGCCGACAAAGATGCTGTTATTGATGGCGGATTGTACGATCAAGAAGCCCGTGGGCATAGTATGTGATGTTCTGGTCAAGGTTGAAAAATTTATCTTTCCTGCTGACTTTGTTGTCTTAGACTGTGAGGTCGATTTTGAGATGCCCATAATTTTGGGAAGACCATTTTTATCCACCGGTAGGGCATTGGTAGATATGGAGCGGGGTGAGCTGAAAGTCAGGATGGATAATAAAAAGTCACATTCAATGTTTGCAGAACTATGAAGCAGCCAAATAACATGAGGGTGGTTTCAGAAATAAATATTTTGGATGACCCTGGAGTCCAACCCAAGGGATATCTTGATGAATTCTGAGTAATCAAGATACCCCCGTCGTGTCGCGACGTTAAATCAAGCGCTGCTTGGGAGGCAACCCAAGGTGTCTTACTATTCTTACATTTGCTTTGATTTTTGCTTTTGATCGACATTAGACCCATGCACCTAGGGTGACACAGGGATGTCTTCACTCCCTTGCATTTCATTTATATCGGTGCATTGAGGGCATTACACCATGTTTAGTTGGGGGTGGGGGTGTACCACCCCTTGGGGGGTTTTGTTGCCGTGTTTCTTTTCCCCCGAGTGTGCTATCATAGATGTTATTGATGATGTTTATGTGTTTCTTGCTAAATTAGGAGAAAAATAAGGGAACTGTAGTGCAGTCCAGTTTTGAATGATTTTTATGTGTTTTGAATGTTAAGGATACCCCTCCTAAAAATTTTTGTTTTTGAATTGTGTGAATAGCATGCTTGTGTGTGACAGCTGTTGGATCTTGTTATGGCACTAGGATTATAGGCAAATAACTGTAGTTAACATTGCATGAACCGGATAGGTAGTAGTTGATAATACAACCATGTGCTATATGTGTGTGAGGTCACTACTTAGTTAACTCTATGTGTGCTATCCAGAACTTGCCGGTTAGTCTTGCCTAGGATTTGAGGATAGGGTATTAGGAAAGGATCATAGGCCATTTTTGAAAAAGTCCACTTTTAGCCTAAAATACCAAACCAAATGAATAAGTATCCCTTGATCCCGATTTTGAGCCTTACTTGACCTATTCCTTTCATTAGCCTATTCACCTTCCCATTTTAATTACAATGAACCTGTCTTGGCTCTGGTCCCTCTTTGGACACTATGTACCTCGACTCAGGCAAATCGCCTAAGTTGAGGGTGGCTATTATAGGGGTGTGTAGATTGAGTTGGGTATGAAGAAGAGGTTAATAAAAGTAAAAGAGAAAACAGGTTTGGGTGTACTGAAAAAAAAAAAAGAGAAAATTTTGTTTCGAAAAGAAAAAAAGAAAAAAAAATCACACCCAAAATCTGAAAATAAAAGAAAGGAGAATAAGGGAGGGTAAAAATGAGAAAGGTTGGAAGTTGGAGCCAAAAATAGTATAGTACCAAGGAGGGTTAAGTCACCATACCTAGATGTACCATACCCGTCCCTAAGCCTACATTACAAGCCGAGTAAAGTCCTATAGTGATCCTAGTCCAACTGTCCGAAAAACTAAGGCGTAGAAAACAAGGGCAAGCCTATGGTATTTCATGCACACTGTTTTAACTTCTTTGTGAGCGTGAGTGTTTTGACTTCGTCCCTACTTTGAAATTCATTATTATTCTGTGAGTGCATGGGACTTCTTTTATTGTGAGAGCACATGAGTTGCATTATTAGCTGCTAGTTGTTCGAGGAATGTCAATAGCATATATGCTTAGTTGTTTGTGCATAATTTGGTGCCATCACTTGATCCCTTCTGTTTCATGATAATATGTTGCTTGTAAACACACTTTGGTTTTGATTTGCAAAAAGGAGGGTTCGGAAAGATTTTGTGCCAAAGTCAATGAGTCAACTGTCATAGGTCCCTTGGGTTTCTCTTAATTAAGCATCGTATATGTGTTTTTTTGTTCTGTTCGCCTGAGGACATGCAAACGTTCTAAGTTAAGGGTGTTGATGTGTCATGGGTACATGACACTTTTGATGCTTAAAACAAGTAAAAGATGCAATAACTTGGGTGTGTTTTGTGTGTATGATGCGGTTTCTATCCTACTTTGCAGGAAAACAGGTTTTAAAGGCAAAATAATCAAAAAGGAAAAAATCAAGCCCGAGAACGAAGTGTTGGAAGAAGAAAGAACACGAATCTGCACCAGAGGAGGAGTCAAGACACCTCCCACGTGACGTGGAAGCCACTCACGTGACGTGAGTGGCTGTCGTGACTCAAGTTCAGAGATTGAAGAATTTGTCTGATTTCCACAGCAGGGGTCACGTGGCGTGACTACCACCTACGTGACGTGGAAGCCTGTCGTGACCCAACTTCTGAAGACGTCTAATTGAGCCTGATTCCCACGGCACCAACCTACGTGGCGTGACTTGGTTCCACAACACCAAGTCACGACACCGTGAAAGTTTCCAACTCTGTTCTCCTATTTTGTTTTGGATAGGATTAGTTTTATATCTATAAATACCCCTGTATAGTACTAAGTGTGGGAGTTAGTCATTACATTGTTTTGAGAGCTGTTTCATATTGTTTTTGAGTTTGAAAACATATTCTTGGTTTTGTACTTAAAAAACCCTGATTCGAGATCTATTAATAATTGAGATTTCAGCTTTTCTTCATTGTTGTGAGATCATAATTATGTTTTCATCTCTGAATTCTTCTTGTGTTCTTACGATTATGAGTAGCTAAACCCATTAACTAGGGTTGTGTGAACCATGAGGAATTAACGACACAGGTTAACTGCAAATAAATTATGAACCATTGTGAATGCATGTATTGTTGTCTCCTTCGTTGTGATTGACCTTCTAACGGTTGCAAACGTTAGGAACCCTCCTGTATTCTAGACTTGCTCGAGAGAGAGGTAGAGATTGAGAAAAGGAGATAACAGCAGAAATTTTAAGCTATCAACCTTCATCTAATAACCGGAGCCTTAGCGGGAATGGTTATCAGAGATCCAGGACAAGGGTTAGTAGTGCGACACTCGGAGACCGAGAGGAGAAGAGTGAAATTTGTCTAATGAAGGTCGAGAGACAGTTAGATGAACCTAACTTGTTAGATTTTACATGCAACATAGAGGTACATTTTTGTTACCACAAATGACCGGTGATTTTAAGGAATCATTGGGAATCACAGTTCGAGTGAATCTCTCTTATTGATTACAACCTCGATACAACCAGCAATTGTTACTGACACAATTTATACACAAAACCCCCCAGTTTTACTTACTTTCCAATTACTCCATCTGGTATTCTAAACAAGTTCGACCTATTCCCTGTGGGATCGACCCCAACCTCATTGGGTTCTATATTTGACAGCGACTGTTTTATACTTCTTAGGAGGCATATGTTGGGCGACATCACAGTAACCCAAGAAGAAGCTAGCCTTAGTGGGAATCGAAGTCAAGGGAGCCTATTAGAACAAGTACTCGTCATATCCACCCGGTGGAAGAAAAATCTCAAACAGAGGGTGTGGCTTTTATTTCTTCGGTCAGAACAAGAAGTGGTGTAGTTGGGATTAATCTCGAAAAAGATTGTCATACAAAGAGACCATTAAACATGCGGTAAATTCAGTCAATGAGGCCCTTTCCCTTTTGGCGCATTACTTCACTATTAGCAGGAAAATTGGTTTTAGTCTTGAGAGAGATCAAGGCACTTCTCAAAACCTATTCCATTAGATCTGAATATGATAGATATACCCAGTGGTGTGACTACCACGACAAACATGTCCACATAATAAGGGAATACTGCCACCTTAGGGAGGCACCTGCTGATCTTCTAAAGGACGGACACCTGAGAGAGTTTATGAGCAATCATGCCAAAAACAACTACGACTAACGAGCTAAGGGAGAGAATTTACCGAATAACCCTGGTCTCCCATAAAAAATCTTAAACTGAGCACTTCTACCCTCGACAAGAGACTGTATGTAAGTTCCTTTCAATTATTCCCTTTTTAAAATTCTAACTTGCTTCTTTTTCCACTCCCAAAACCACTACAGGAAGCTTGACATGGACGCCTAGAGAAAAAAAAGTCTCACACTCGAAAAAGTGTCATTGCACATATTAAAAAGAGCTCAAAGGATTAATTCTCGGAGACAACAAAGGCTAGAAAAGATCATATCAGGAAGCAGCTACAAGGCCCCAAAATAACACATGCTACACTTTTTTTTTCCTTCGACCAGTGTTTGTCCATCAATGGGTTTTTCTGGCAAGGTTCTTAACAAGGCAACATCAAATGCTCTTGGGGTAAACCAATGTTGTAGCTTTTGTTATATCATGTAAAAGCCAAATGCCTCGAGCTAACTCTGATACTTTCTTGGTTTGAAACATGAATGAACCAATTAGCTATTCTCTAAGTTTAAGATCACTCCCCCTATCTATAACAGAACCCAAAGTTCTAAAGCAAAAATGGAGCTAACCTCCAATAGTCCTAAGCCTAGAGGATCTACTCCTAAACTAGGGACTCAGAATCTCGTAACTCTATAAACCTATCCTCCATTCTACCATGACCCAACTAGGAGGATCGTACGAGCATTTAATCTATTCTACCTAGATAGGAGAACCCTTACCACCCAATCCACTTGATGTACGAAAGTCATTAATAAACTAATTTATTACCTCATTAATTAAATATAAGATATTACAAACTTTGAGTAAAGCTACAATAAAAGAAAAAACATCTTCTGAGGACCTAGTCTAGATATGTACAAGAGCTATTAAGATAAAGGACAAAACACAAGACTCAACTTCCACCATATGAATAAGATGAGCAGAAGTTGTTGGAGATCACTAGCGGCATCATGTAAGAAACATCAACTGATCATGTAACTAGACTATACCCCAAAAAGGGTATAGTAAGAGTAGTATCAGTACAATCACACATAGTAGTAGGCATCAGCCGACCACTGTTAAATCATTTAAACATAACATAGAAATCAAGGATCAAACATGTATATATAATAACCACATTTAATTTCCTCATTTCATATTCCAGGCTACAACTCTTTTACCATATACTCACTATAAGACCTTATTCAGTTCTTATGACATCTCACTATCGACCACTAGGTGCATGATACAACACTTATTAGTAATTGATCACTTTCCCACTATAAATCATTCACAATGGATTTTTCTCTCCATCATCTTCCACAACTCACCACGAGTTAGACCTATTAGTACACTAAGGACACTTAATCAAATATTTGTAAACATGTAGTAAACAAGTCAATTAAATCATATGATTAAAAAAGTTTACCTCGGTAATCCTTTTTAATACCAACCAAGCCAAAAAGTAAACAAGATTCTAGTTATGCAGGTTAATGCTCTATTCAGTGCCAACAACTGGAATCTGCCAACAACAAGAATAACTTCTAACTAAAATAATTTACCATTTATATCATGAAATCTCAGTAGCTTGTCAACCTCAGGGAAATAGTCCACTCCAAGGAAAAATAAATGATAATAAGACAAGGAAACTGGTTCACATAAGAAAACCAATTAATATCAACAACCAACGGTCCACACTAGTAACTTAAATATGAATAAACGTAACTCGTTCTACTTTAAGGAACAATCAAACTCTTCAAATCCCAGTGTGCACACATGTTATGGGGCTTATGATTTCCCACTAGCCATGACCTGTATAGGACACTTATCCTAAAAAAAATATTGTGCCACTCTTATCTCAATATCCCTCACCCTTATACCGCCTTAATTTCACACACGCAATCAAACCATGCATTTAGCATCATCAATTCACAACAACAATTATGTACTGTTTACAAAAACAACCATACTGTAAGATCAGAACAACAACACTTGTAGACCAACAAAGTCCTTATCAATCATTGGTAAATTATCAATTCCTAACACTTGTACTCAATATGCAACAAGTTCATCTCTTACTAGCATGTATTGCAACAAAGTAAATAAACATTTAGTTAAACATGCAATCAAATTAAGTCTTAACTCTAATTCAAACACAACCTATAACATGTTTCAAGAATAATTGTCTGCTTATTACATCGACTCTTATCAACCAACACCCACACAACAAAAGTTGTGTCCGGGGACTAAGCAATTGATAATCAAAGGAGAATACACAAAATCAATTGATTCAAAAATCATATCTTAAGATGTGCATGGGGGTTGTATAAATTCATATAAGATCTTTCACTTACTCTACTATTCAATCCCGATCACTCATTATTATTCCTCAAATTCTACACCTATATTTCTACCATCACCAATCATCGAAAACCACAACCGTTCTACTTCCTAGCTTTCAAGTTATCGTGAAGTCATAATCAATCGGTTTATTACACAACTCCTCATCATTCCCCTACCTGAAACATTAACATACATCATTGCACCATTTAACACTAAGTATTATGACATGCATAGCAATCCTCAATTATAAGATATAACTTAATGACATTAACACTGAAATTAATATAGGATTACCTATATTTATCACTTTTTACCCAATCATATACCGTTACTCAATTAGTATAAATGGCATAACAACATGTAGGCCTTAAAAATGTATTTACATAATCAATAATAATTACACTAGATTAATCTTATGTTAACATTAATTACTATGTTTTAACCATCCAAACACCATGCCCGCAGGCCTAGACATGAAATATCATGTCAATCTATATAACAATTATGCTTTAGTAATCTACTACTCAATTAAACCTAACTTAACTAGACAATAAAATACAGCAATGGAATGCATGAATCATTATTCCTTGACTGGCTCCATCAATTTCTCGATGGATGCTCCTTGAGAAAATTGCTACGGTTTGTACTTTCGAAGTGTGCCTCTCTATTCATGTTGATTTTTGGGTCTGAGAAAACCCTAGGGTGTTTTTAAGAGGAGTCAACGACATACCATATAACTGAGAAAGAAAAGTGTTTTTAAAATCATGGAGCCTCTTTCTAATTCCTTCTATAGTAGCCTAGTCGTCAGTGTACTGATTTTGGAAAGGGTCCCGCTATAGAGGGACTGAGGCAGTCGGCCTCCCCAAAATTTTCCTTTAAGAAATAATAGAATTTGACTCACGAGGTCATCTTACTAAAATTTTAAATGGACACATTAGCTCAAAATAAAATTTACCAACACCCTCATGACCTTGGATGTAGTGATTATAATAATATTAGAATAGGTCATTACCGTAGAAACCAATTTACCTATCATTCATCTCTGAATGACCATGATTAGCTAGAAATTCTAGGTCAATGCACATCTTGAGGTCATTGACATTAAGATTGATAATTCAAAATTATTTTGGTCTTATCATTGCTTATTGACTCCCTCACAGGTCGTTGAAATTCTATACGCCTGACTTACTACCACAAAATAACCTTCATAATGTACAACATAGCTAGAACATAGGAATAATCATTTAAACAAATGCACTGAGCACCCAAGTTACATGGGGCCTTGCTGACATAGCATACCATACTGCATGAAAACACAAAATGGGGAGAGATTTTTCCTTCCCTCACACTATCTGGATCCTACTATAGTGGGACCCCCTATCACTGTAGCTCAAATTGAACCACTATAACAGCATATCAAAAGTTTTTAAGAGAGCGGAAATTTTTATTTTTCCCCATTTCTTCAAACTTTCAAACTCTCTAACCTCTTAACACTCCAATGAACTATTCCCTCCCCAAAAATGAATTAAAGGTAATTTCTCATTCTAACTCCATATCCTTACTATATAATGCTTGTTTTTGATGAATTTGGGCTAGAATTTTGTAAAAAATATAGAGTTTAGGGTTGGTTTAGGCATAAATTGATTTTTCCCAATTTGGGATGAATTCACAAAGCATGCTTGCTTCTTTTACATTTCTAACACTCGTATGGCATTCTAAGCATAAGAATTATGGAATTCATGGCGAATTTGGGGCTTTAACAATGGGTAGAATATGAAGAGTCACTTTCTTCAAAATATATAGCAATCGGGGCTTGAATTAGGTTTATTCATCTAAATTTCAACATTTTAGAGGTTGCACACTACTTCACTAACCCTTATATAAGTTTAAAACTTGAAAAATTTCAAAATTTGCAAAAAGATGCCATTGTTGCGTCGGAGGTTGGTTGGGGACAATGGAAGATGCTATAGAGAAATTCTTCCTACTATAGTGGTATGCTCTCGCTATAGCAGCCTTACTTAAAAAGAATACTTCCCGCTATAGTAGGACTTCATCAGTAGCCAGACCCTGAATTTTTGCTAATTTTATTTTTAAAAATTTCCATCTACTGAGTATATTTACAAGTCTTAACTTGATTTCACGTGATTTTATAGGAACACTAGACTATGGCTAACCAAAACCAAGGTGGTACTCACCCTTCTTAGAATTATTATCTCGACCAGGCTTACAAGCAAAGGTTTGCCAATTTAGGAGGAAAGGGTTTTTTTAATGAAAGGGGCTTTGTAATGAAGGATGTAGAGGAGGAGCTACCAGAATTCTATGCCCCACTGCATCAATTTAGGTGGATGATGCTAGTGGAACCTATCTAAGATTATGTGTCATGTTGGGTTCGGGAGTTTTATGCTATGCTCTTGACTGTGCATTGGGACAACCCCTACCCCATTATCTGGATTTGAGGAGTGAATGTCCACATGGATGTGGCCATAATCAATGATTTCTTTGGGGTGCCCAATATC
The DNA here is from genome assembly GCA_031232105.1 of Capsicum rhomboideum. NCBI lineage: Eukaryota > Viridiplantae > Streptophyta > Magnoliopsida > Solanales > Solanaceae > Capsicum > Capsicum rhomboideum. Next base: position 54,098,720 of record CP124716.1, on the reverse strand, counting down.
CCTAATGATGCTTTAGAGGAGAAGCTCGTAGATATGGACATGCGGTGACTGCTAGACACATTGGTAGCGAAGGTTGACTGGGAAAGTCTACTAGAATAGCTGAGTGGGGATTACGAGTATGTACTTTTGTACAGAGGCTCAATGGTAGCTTAACTTGGTGTCTCAAAAGATTCGTCCTTCAATAAATACCAAGGATATGACTTATGGTTAGGCTTTGGTGGTGGCTTGTGCAATCCAAGGAATTTCACTCAACATGGGGGGCTCAAATTGTGGTGGAATTGAAAGACTTCTATAAGGGTAATGAAGGTGTAACACCCCGAAACTATGAGCTAAAATTAATGCCATGCTTCAAGTACATGTATAATAAAACATTATGTTTTGGTAGTATGAGAAGTGATTTAGACAAGTATTAAGGCCATAAGTAACTCCTAGCTCATAGCCAAGTTGAAACCTTTCTTACCGATTGAATTCTTGTGAAGAATCTTTCTATAGTCAACTTAAAACTATCATAACTCCTATAATATAAAGATTTTTAGAAATCAAGACCCACCAAATGAAAGATTTTTGAGTCTTCTTTCCAACGCCGACAACCGTTTGTTAATTTGATATCAGAGTAAAAAGTTATGTTGAATTTACCAGAGGGTGTCTGTCTGTCAGAGTGTGACGACTCAGGTGATTAACTGTCACACCAGTGATGACCCGTCAAGGCAAGCTATAAGGCTTAACCAGTAAGACCAAAATTTGGTCATTTTGTGATGGTTTAAGTGATTGTTGGTCAAGGTATTGATGGTCCATCACCTGACCCGTCAATCGGGACTATTCTGGACTGTTATAACATTTTCAAAGGGGTTGTTTGGTATTTTTACATTTTTTAATACCAAATCTACATTGTTTAAGCTATAGTAAGGCTGAATAATAAACCAAAAATTCCCTAAGCCCCTCGTTACATAGAAATTCAGTCGACACTTTGCCAAATACAGAGAGATAGAGAGGCAATTTTTTGTCTCCAAGCAAGAATTAGGGTTCTTCAACTTTCGACTTCAAATTCAAATATTTCACCAAGGGTTTTTCCTTCAGGTATGTAGGATTTCATCAATGGTTTACTTTCACCATTGAGTCCCAAAGTTTACTCAAATTCCTCAAGTTTAATTCACCCTTCATGCGTAGGGTTTCCATGAAAAATGTGAATTCCTTTAGTTTTTAGTTTTTTGCTTTGACTAAACCATGAATATATGTTTTCCCATAAATTTGAGCCTCCTTACATACTTATGGCTATGAAGTTTCACTATATTGATAAATTCTTGATTTTGTGCTTGAGTTATGAAGTTCCATATTACGATCAGTTTATAGAATAGCCATTTATAGTTGCATTCTTCTGAGATGGCAGGTTATGAACACCTGATGACCTAGGATATCATGCATTTTCAGTTTAATACACAGTCATTTAGTTTTCATGATTTAGAATGCTTTCAGATAAAGCACTTATATTTCAGTTTGAGAATGTCATTGTTTTTGAGTATTTGGGTATATCAGTTTACTTTCAGTTGGGAGTAGTACTTACCACGGAAATGACAAGGGTATAGATAACCCAAGTCCTAAACTATGTGCCATCATCGGTAATAGAGGTCCTCTCCTGTTGAGAGTGTCTTCCTTACCCTTAATGGGCTCATGGATGAATTCATATCAATCATGGTTTGTATCCTTTGCAAGGTATAGAACACCATCCCAACTTGTGTTATAGGTTGGATTCCATGTTGCTCATATGGTCTATGTCAGTTATAGAAGCCTCCCATAGTTTATTTGCAGACCTCGCTTGACCTTGTATTCAGTTTATTCAACATCATATAGTGTCATAGGTTTATTACTTGGTTATGGCATCAGTTTACGGATTTCAATCCCATGTTCAGGTCATCATGTCACTTTCAGCAAGTTCATCTTATATAGTATAGTGCATATCTCATATGCTTAGTACATACAAAGTACTGACCTCATACTTTCTTTTGCACTATATTGTCTTATAATATAGGTTCAGACATTCAGCATCTCGATCGCGGTTATCTTGATCCAGCATTACTTCAGTAGCTGTGTTTTTGTGAGTCCTCATCATTCAAGGACTTATTATCTATATTTCATTTGTTTTCTCAGTTTTTAGTTTCAGATAGTCAGAGTTAGCTAGGGAATTTTCCGAGCAACTCATCTTATTAAAGGTTTTCAGGTGGACAGTAGACATTCAACTTTATGTTATGTTCAGTGATTTCCATTTTATTTTAAACATTGACATTGGTTTTGATTATTCATATATCATTCAGACTTTAACTTTCGCGCAACATTATTCAGTTTTATATAGTATTCTTAGTGTCATGCCAGGCCATGGGTTAGCTTGGGGTCACTTGTGACTCTAAGCACCATCCATGTCTGAATGATGAGCTCAATCCATGTACCAAATATATTTGACACTTGGTGTCTTTCTACACTTATCCTAAAATAAATGTTATGCCACCCTTATCTCAATATTCCCCAAACTTATACAACCTTAATTCCACAAATTCAATTAAACCATGCATTTAGCATCATCAACTCACAACAATAATCATGTACTATTAACAAGTACAATCATATAGTAAGATCAGAAACAACACTTGCATACCAACGAGGTCCTTATAAATCATTGGTAAATTATCAATTAATAGAACTTGTACTACATAGTCAACAAGTTTATCTCTTATTAGCATGTATTGCAACTAAGTAAACAAACATTTAGTTTAACATGTGTAGTTTAACATACACACATGTAATCAAATTGAGTCTTAACTCCAATTCAACCATAACCTACAACAGTTTTCAAGAATAATTGATAGCTTATTACACCAACTCTTATCAACCAATACCCACTCAACAACAATTGTGTCCGAGGACCAAGAAATAGATAATCAAAGGAGCATACAAAAAATTAATCAATTTTAAACTCCTATTTTATGATAAACACGGAGGGTTGCATAAATTCATATAAGATTTTTCACTTACTCTATCGTGAAATCTTGATCACTCACTATTATTCCTCAACTTCCATACCTATACTTATACCACCACCAATTATAGAAGACAACAATTGTTCTACTTCCTAGCTTCCAAGTTATCTGGAGGTCATAATCAATTGTATATTGCACAACTCCTTGTAATTCCCTCACCCGGAACATTAACATACATCATTGCATATTTTAACACCAACTATTATTCCACACATAATAATTCTCAATTATAGGATATAATTCAATAACATTAACATCAGAATTAATACAGATTTACCTCCAATTATCATTTATTACCCAATCATATACCATTACTCAATTAGCATAAATGACATAATAACACATAGGCCTCAGTAACGCATTTACACAATTAATAATAATTACACCAGATAGCCTCATGTTAACAATAATTATTATGTTTTATCCAGCCAGACACCATGCCCACAAATCGAGACATGAAATCTCCCATCAATCTATATCAAGATTATGCTTTCTAATCATAGTCTACTACTCAATTAGACCTAGGCTACCTAACGCCAAGATGCTTCAATGGAATGCATGAATCATTATTCCTTGACTAGATCCAGTAATTTCCCAATGTGAACTCTATGAGAAAATTGCTACAGGTCATCCTCTCAAAGTATTCTTCTCCATTCTCATTGATTTTTGGATCTGTGATAAACTTAGGGTATTTATAGAAGGAGGCAATGTCATAGGAATACTTGACAAGGAAAAGGGTTTTTAAAATTACGGAGCCACTACCTACTTCTCACTATAGTGGCTTAATTTCTGCTGCAATGAAAAGGTTCCTGCTATAGCATGAATAAGGCAGTCAGCCTCCCTAAAGTTTTCCTTTGAGAAATAAAAGAATTTGACTCATAGAGTCATCTTCAAAAAATTATAAACGGACACATCAGCCCAAAATAAAATTTATCGACACCCTCGTACCCTTGGACATGGTGGTTATAGTAATGATGAAATGGGTTTTTATACAACGAAGGACCTCCCCCAAATACCTAGAATCTTTCATAGTACATCAGGAACTAGAGACGATAGGTGGATCAAATATGGTTCTCAAAATAAGGACCTAAGATAACTACCCGAAAGGATATAAAGTGATCACCTGTCAATGGTACACCAAGAACTTACCACATGGCACACTCAGTAGAAAAGAAAAGGTTCCTAACAAACTCCATTCGAATAGGTCCGGCACAATGAACAACTAAAGGAAAAATTTCATATCCTTCTCATAATGATATCCTCTAAGTAATTAGATATGTTAAAACTTAGCAGCGTAGCACACCAAAAATAAAACTAAAGGATCCCCTCAAAAAGTGAGGAAATATAAATGGCTTGATGTCCCAAAATAGAAAAGAAGAAATTACCCCCCGTCCCCCTTGTTTTAATACACAAATGAAAGTAAGAGAAATGCCAATAATAAAAGAACAATGGTTAGGCCATCATCTCTCATTGCCACTTCGATTGAAACCCTACACTCTGTGACATCACCTAAGTCACTAAGGTTTCTCAATAATAGATGGTGTTTGGAAATCGCATCACTCTCTCCTTGAGGTGCCTGAAGAGACTCGATCTCCTTAATTTGAGAGTATCATAAGTAGATGTGTTCCTAATAAATTTTTAGGTGCTCAAACATCAATAATATGGATAATAAAAAGGAAGACAAACAAATTTGAGAGGAAAAATAGAAGCATTAATAAAAAAAATGCAAAAATAGCCAAAATACGTTAAAAAAGTTCTTTCATTCAACACCCAAGAGGGATTTACATTTAATACTCTCGGCAAAGGAGTTAATTTTTTTAAAAAAATCCTGTAAAAAGATATTTACATTCAGTACTCCCGATAGAGAATGTAAATATAAAAAAATGGAGAGCTTAAAAAATGGTTAGCACCCAAGCCCCCACACTAACTCCAAAGTCCCCATCATATTCAATCGTTGGAATAGCTAGAACAACTCTACATATGGATGACTTGAGAAAGAGAGGAGATACCTCAAAAGGATTCAGGAAAAAAATAATCTTGAGGCTGACCTGAATACTTGATAAGCTCACACCTTTTCCCGAGAACCTAACCTTTTCCCATATCCGAAAATCAAAAAACCCCAGGCGAGATTAAAGTTGTTCTTTAACTCAAGGCCTTGAGTGGAAAAATAATCTGGTGTAGTTCAACCAAAGTACTATGGCCAGTTAGGCCCTACATTTAAAACCATAAAGAAATCAAAACCCTCTCCGCCTAAGTGACCCTAGATTTTCCTGACATGCTTGCAAAATAGGAGACACCACGTGAAGGGAGCCAAACCTCTGGGGCCGCTAAGGAGGAGAGTGGTGAAAGGCATTTGAACCACTCCCATCCTTGACTTTTCCCCCATCTACTACCTCACTCTTATTATATATCTTAGTAACTGAACAAGAAGAATGATACCTAGATCGAAGATAGGAATGAGGCAGTAGTTGGGGAGGAAGCAAAGCACAAATATCTGAGACCTTCCTCAGGGAAAAGCAATAAGGCAAGCTGAGAGAAGCTTTTTTATTTTTCTCTACAAAACATGATTGGAAATTATTTGGATACAAGAGGATTAATGTCTATGTAGATTTTATAGGCAAATCCCATTAAAAGCCACTCATAATCCACTTCTTAAGTAAGCAATAGTCACTAGCCACATGGCTAGGGCAATTAATGTTTGCTAGAACAAAATGACATTTCAGAAGGAATCAAGAAACCTAAAGTAGTTTTCCAGTTTCCTATGTTGACTGCATAAAGGCAAGGAAAAATCTTTTCAGATCTTTTCCCTCGTGAAGGCAAAGATTTTATGATAGACACACAAAAAAAATTAGAACTACTTTATCGGGTCAAACAAACTTCATTGATAAGATCAAATAAAATAAAATCCTCAATGTTAAGAGAAGGAAAATTGTAAGCACAGTTATATCAATAAGAAAGCTTCAAAGGTAGTGCCCCAAATAATCGAGGACAACCCCTCAAAGGTGCACGCAAAATAAATACAAAAGAAATAAGAATCTGATAAGGATAATCCATGCTTAAGAAAAGTGAGTAGGGATCCCACATTGCATCTAGCCCTCAGTATCATCATCAGAAAAATAGTTAGAAGATTCAACCCCAAATATTTCCTCTTCAAAATCAGATGCATACATCTCGAGCTCCAAGTCCAGAAATACAATGTTTTCCATTAAGGATTGAGACTTGTTAATCTCTTTGTAAAGATTGAGTTGTTTGCTCTTTGTAGTATCTAGGGTTCCCACCCTTTTTAATTGGGCACCCAGAGCTTTATCTCGGTCACTAAACAAAATCAAAACTCAATGAGGCTATCAATTTAAGCTCAGCAATGACATCATCATTTTTAATTCACATGATCACAATGACTATGACTTTGGTTGGTACTAATAATTAGTCAACACGCGTATGAGTCTTACCCAAGCAACTAACTCAAATTTAAGCACACTTTAAAGAATATAATAGAGTTTTAAGAATGATCAAGTAAGAACAACCAATTCTCAAGAAGTGGCTCGCAATCAATAGTCAATCAAACATGCTCTTTTGTCTCATCTTTGGAGTTTATAAACTTCACCAATCTATCCTAGTTTACATGCCCTCATAAGAAAGAAAGTCCCAAAATTTCACCATATATACAACACTTGTACAAGGGACAAATGCACAAACACTCATACTCAACAAACCACCTCTAATGCAAACGAGTATCATACCATAGGCTTGCCCTTATTTTCAATTGCCACTAGCTCAAAAGCATCGATTGGAAATCCCAAAAGATTTTTCTAGCTTGTAATGTAAGCTTAGAGAAGGGTAGGATGAGCATTAAGGATAAAAGTCACTCACCCTCATTGAACTAAACAAAACACTTTACAAGTCAAACTTTGTTCATTTGCCTTTCCATTTACATACAACACAAGTGCCTATCTTTTTCATTCTAGTTCATCCACTTATTGAAGACTTTCTCTTTTTCTTTTCTTTTCTCATTCTCTTTTTTTTCTTTTCCTCTATTTTTTTATTCAATCATTGATATATCGATGACAGAAGTCATGTAAAGATGTTCAAAATATATACGAGACTTGGCCGTTGGGGCCACAACGTCTAAAAGTTAAGACACTTCTACATTTGACTTTACAATGTCTATAAAGCCTCTAAAAGATATATAACCATGACTAAGGTCGGGACAAGTCCTCGCCTTATACAACTACTAAACAGTACCAAAAATATATACAAATTACTCGAAAAGCCCCGAATCAACCTGGAGCTCATCAATAGCCTACAGATGACTCATACCCTACTGTGAAGGTCTACTAGCTCCTGTGCCTACAACAGGTAAGGTACGTCCCCCAAGGGACGTCAGTACGAAAGAATGTACTGAGTATGTAAGGCTATAAGTAACTTTATGAAATAAAGAAACTCAATGGAATCAAATACAAGTGAATAGATAATACTGATATACCACCGTACTCTATATGTGGAACCATGTACATTAAATTCATTTCTTTCCTTTTACCTTTATATCAATATACATCATACAATTCTCGACACCAACTGATTAGTGGTAAATAACATTGGGATCGGCTCGAGCTAGGCTTATGCCCCCAGAGCTACCATCCATAAATCAATAAATCAGGTTTGGCTCGAGCTTGGTTTTCACCCCCAGAGCTACCCCCTTCATCCAATAATCAATTGGGATCGGCTCGAGCAAGGCTTTCGTCCCCAGAGCTACCACCCGTACTCAACCAAATATGCAGTACTTCATTTCTTTAATTTTTGTGAGATTGTTACATCGGTGGTCATAACATTATTGGAACTTTGGAACAATAGTCAACAAATAAGAGACACGTGAATAACAATTGCTAACAAACCTGAAATGAGATACTTTAAAACATTTCGAAGTGGAAACAAGTTTGGTAACGATGTGAACAATAGGTGCGACCAAAGGATACGGAAAAAAGTAACCTTACATACCTTATCTTTCCAATACGTGACTACAACAATTCCGCTCTTCCATAAAGCGTTACTCTACAACACAAGTACGTAATGAAGCTAACATTAAAAGCTAATTACATTACAAGTTCACAAGGCGATAATTAGCTACTTGACGGGAAGTAAAAACTATCCAACATCCCAAACACATGGTATATCATTCCACCTTCCTTTATACTTCCATATAATTCATTCCACCCTCCTACAATACAATTTACTGCCTTAAAACACCAACAATACCAAAACAGTCCACACATCAACATAGACGTCACAAACCGACAAGATTTTCCACCAAGTGCATACTTTACATTTTTATCTCAATGCAACTCCACATATTTATTCCATAAAGTCACATAAATACCTTCCACAACAATATACCAAAACAGTCCACACAGTTTTAGAATTCACTTTAACATAACAAGAAAGTATTTTCCTTTCACTACGCCAAACGTTCCATGCACAATTACGTATAAACATTTCCACAAGTCATACACAAGGAGTAATGAATTAAGTATAGCACCACACTAAATATACTGAAATTTCATCCATATAATTCAATTACTTCAAGACCTTAAGTCCCCTTTCAAGTTTAAACCACATAGAAGGCAAATCCTTTACCGATTTAGCAAAAGTGGACTGCTACAAATAAAGTGGACTGCTCACCACTTTTTGAACATAACCAACATGATATACATTACCTATTATGCATATAATATATTAATCTATAAGGGTAAACACTTACCAAGGCTTGCAAGTGGAAGATTTTTCTAAAAATCCTTAGAGAAAATTAGGGTGGCTAGGGTTTGAGAGAGGAAAAAATGTTTGATTGAAAATCTGATTTTTGGTAAGTGAAATGTGTGGAAAATAAGCTGAATTTCAGCCTTATAAAGGCCCTCCAAACAGCATTTCCTTTGGTCATCCTTAGCCAATTATTTGTTCAAAAAGTCTAAGTAGACTTGGTCCATTTTTAAATGGATCATCTCCCTTTTTGGGCCCATGTCTTTTTACTTAATTTTGGGCCTCAATTAAGTCCATAAACATAATATTAATTCAGCCCAATAAATTTAGTGGTTAATACACCAACTATCTCAAGTTTAATTAATTCCATAAATGTTAAGGTAGCCAAATAAGTTCGGAAATATACGGGGTGTTACAATAATATCCATAATGATCAAGCCCGACGAGGACACAAAATATCCATAAACTTAAGAAAAGCTCGACAAGGGCACAATACTCTCCAAAACATAATCCAAAGGCCCAACAAGGGCACACAAATATCTACATAATAATATCAAGTCTGATGAGGGCATAATGTATTAAAATAAAAAAACATAGCATAAATATCAAAACAATGCACCCCCAACTAAAAGATGATGCATAGTCCCCAATGCAAGTTAAATAAAGTAGAGAAGGAGGTAGTGGGATCCCTGAAATGGCATCATGCACTCTTGTAACTCTCAGTCTCATCAGCAGCAGCATCACCCTCAGCATTATCATCATCAGGCCACTGTACCGGAATATCATAATCTCCATTCTGTCTCAAAGAGGGAAGTGGATCCTTAGGCTTCAAAACCTTCCACAACCATTTCACACCCTTCCATATTTGGGTGAAGAATTTGTCTCTTTTATTCATCTTAGTATAGGACTGACTCAACTCCCTATGTGACTTGACCAGATCGGTGTAAGACATCTCCAATCTCGAGAGGTGGGCCCCCTACCTGTTTTGGTCTTTTAGGAACTTGTCAAAATCTTTCTTTTAGACAAAACTAGTAGGTCCCTCAGATATCTCTTCTAGCCCTGTAGGGAGTCCAGTCACAATATCTCTTACCATCCTCAATTCATCAGTTAATACCCCAAATGGCCCTGCAGTCGATGATCTAAAAGAATTAGTCTCAACCTAAATTGACTTCCCTGTATCAATCTTTCTCTTCTTTCTTTTGGTGATAGTGCCTTCACCATGCATTTTCAATGGATAGATCGGTGCCTTTGGTTCTACCCAATTATCTTCCAGGTAATCATCAACCCCAACCTACTTACTCAACTCAGTAATCAACGAAGGAAACATAAGGGTGGGGCTATCTTGTAGCTTAAATTGATGGATCTCCAGGATGATAAAATGACCAACATTTAACAGAATGTTGTCGAAAATACAAGCAACCATCTGGGACCTCATCACTGGGATATTATTCATATTACCATATGGAGAAATTTGGCTACAAATGATCAAAATCCAATTCCTTACTTTTCCATGAACTCTTAGAAGTGATCCCCGCTTTTGAGGTAGCCCAAGAAACATTTTTACTCGGACAAAGCTTAGACACCAACCAACTACTCGGAGAACAATCTTTTGTCGTGAACTCTGAATTGTTAGAATTTGGCAGCCCATAAAACCTATTGATCTCTTCGGCCCCGAAGTTGATAGTTTTAACTCAAATTTTCATCACGGAGTAGATAACTTTACGACCTTGACATTAGCATAAAATTCCGTCATGCATTGCTCATTTGCTTTGGAAGTTTTCAGAGTGAAACAAATCTACCTTTTGGTCTCTAACTTTTGATAAAATTTGGGGAGAGATTCAGGGACTTGATCAAGTGAAACTCCTCTCTCAGAGAACAACTTCTTCCTATCCGAGTCTGAGTAGTAGGTGTTCTAATACTCAAGAAAAAGGAATCGATTCTGATCATACCCTTCTCCACTCTCTACTTTATTAATGAGGTAGTGTTCTATTCTTCGCGTTTTGAAAACCTAAAAACATCACCCCAAGCATAAACCCATAAAATTAGTATGTAAAACAATGCAATGTGAGTGGTACAAGCCAAAGAAATGAGTTAAGAATCAATTTGGGACTCAAACATCAAGATTCAATTTTTTTAGAACCTACAGAAATTAACCTCAGGTACCGCAAAAGCGGTCAGAGGTCTCTTTCGCAAACTTTGCTTTAGCGATGAGAGGCCACTTTCGTGGTCTTCACTCAAGCACCCAGAGGTCACTTTTGCGACCCTTACTTTAGCGTAGAAAGGGCTACTTAAGTGGACCCTTCATCCCCAACAACACCAACACTAATTTTTTCAACAATTTTTTTCACCAAACCCCAATAATACAGTTCATAAACCCACAATACATGATTATATCATTCAATTCACTTATCAGTTCATGAAACATCAACTAATAAAACCACAAAATTCTCATAAACAAAAAATCAAACACTTGGTGGACATGGTAAATTTCAAACATCTTGAATAACTCATGGGTACTCAAGACTTACCCATAGGTTGGCCATCAAGATTCACATTTTAACTTCCATGATTAACTAAGAACTACACAAATTATGAACACATGAAATCATACCATATAAAATCAAGATTTAGCACCCAAAGTCTATCCTAAACAGTGAGAGAAAAAGACCACCATGAAATACAAACCTAAGAGTAACGAAGTTCAGGAAACATACCTTGATTTGTGCAAAGATATTTGAACGGAAGAAAAAGTTTTAATAATAATGAAGAGAATGAGATCGAGTTTTTTGGGGGTTAAAACAATGTTTGCACCTTTTCCTTTTCCCAAAGGCCTGTTTGACCATCGGTTGCCGTTAAAGCCAATATGGACAACTTTAGCAGTCTTGACTACCTTTTTGACTAACCGCTTTAGCGGACAACGAGCTTCTTAAGCTACCTTGACCTTTTCATTAACTTCTGCTTAAGCGAACAGCTGGTCACTTTAGTGACTCCCACTTTAGCTAAAGCTTATCCGCTTTAGCGATACCTGAGGCTCTTCTGACCTAAGCAGATTCTATTATTTTTGGCGATGCCTAGGCTAGTTTTTGCGATACGCCACTCAATTTAGCAATACAAACACTCCCAAAATAGTTCAAACTCTCATTTTTGAGGTAGTAAAACCCCGAAATTCCTTCCAACCAATTTTTTCTTGCATCCAAACCTGTTCAAATCAATTTCAAAAACTCCAATTTTTTGTAGATTAGTCAAAAAAATAAAATCCTAAGCTATTCTAAAAATTAAAATTTCATAAGTAAACCAAAAATTTTGAGAACGATGGGTTGCCTCCCATCAAGGCCTTGATTTAACGTCGCGGCATGATGTAAGAAATCTTACCATCTATGTCTCCACTTTGATAATTTTAATCTTCGGCTAAATTTTAAATCAACATCTATTTGAGGCACTTGAGGCAAAAGTAAGGAAGCAATGAGACCAACTCTATCTCGCAATTTTGAAGACTTGAACCTTTTACCCAACTTCACATCACATTTTGCACTTGGCCTTCAAGTGAGGGACACCATCTTGCCCTCTTGGGCTGACAAACTCCAAAATGTAGGGACCTTATCCCTCTTCTCCAAAATTCTCCATTTGCCTGGTTATTTTGATTTCCATCACATCTACAAGCATATTGTCAAAAAATTGTTGGAATAAGGTTTTAGCCTCTCCATTTTTGAATTTGTATTTTCTTGACATTCTTACCCTAAAATAAACTAGAGTCCTCACAAAGGATTTGCTTGACTTTTTTTTAACTCTAGTATCACTTCTTCAATTTTGGCATCCTTCATTATTTTTTACTCGATTGGTTGACAAATCACCAAGAATTCTTCAAAATTAATCTCACCCACATTTTCATCGGAAACCATCTCCTCAACATTATTCATAACCATTTGACGTTGATCACCAAATGCCTCAATTTTTACATTCAATTCGGTTTCCAATTTTTGGGGAGCTCTTTCAATTTGAACCACACTTGACATTGCTCAACATGCAATTTAAGAGATTCATCCACCATTAGTAACATTCTATTAAATTTATCCTCATTGACCTTAAATAGTTGAGCTTGATTCAATGGCCACTCTTGGCTCATAATTTCTTCCTTGTCAAGTTTTTCTTCATCTTGGGGCCTTTCATTATGGTCATCACATGTTTTTGGTTCAACCCCGTGGCTTGAATTCTCTTCTTCAACAACTTCATTTTGAAGATCAGGCAAATCCATGACATTTGAGAGATTGTCATTTTCACAAGGGTCTTTTTTATTTTCACATTCCTTACTAAATACCGCCATAGATTGGTGCAAGAGATATATATCCTCACCCACGGTAGTCACGTGGTCCAAGATAGTTTGAAGCATTACTTTAATATATTCTTGTTAGGCACGTTGTTCTTTCTTTGCCACATCATGGTACCTATCAAACTCAAAAGAACAACTAGAATTTTTGTTAGCATAACTCGGGGAGGGGGTACAATAATTGGGACGATCACTGCAATGTCCATCTCGACCACCACACAAGTGACAATCATACTCCCTATAGGATTGAGACGGTGCATAGACCTCTCTCCCAGGAGCATTTCTATAATCTTATCAAAAGTGGGGTCCTCCACAGTACAGACATGGTTCATCAACATAAGAATTGCAACTACTAAACTCATTTTCATTTCATAATGCCATGGTAACAAGTATAACAAAAAACAAAAAACTACCTAACACAAGAAAAAAAATAAAATCACAAGAACATATTCACAAGTTTGAATTAAAGCAAGTATGCTAAAATTCCAAAATACCTCAATACGCCAAATTGTTCCTTGCCAACGGTGCCATTTTTTATAATGCTCAAATACACTCTAGAAATGAATGTATGCGGTCATTAGCAATATATTTTATCCAACATGAGTCGGAAATCCACGAGGAACAATGTGACTAGAGATCGAGAAAGTACAAAATAAAAGCAACTCACTAAATTCTAAAAAAAGATACAAATGTTTTTTTTTTGGGGGGGGGTGTTGTAATTAAAAATGTAATATGGATAGAACCAAATATAATATGAACAAGGTGATCAATGGCTTTCACAATAATGACAAACAAGGAAAATGACACGGGGAATCAATTCTATCAACGATCCAAAGTATTTAAATCAATTACTCAAGATTTATCGTGGATTAGCAAATTAGCCTTGGAGCCTTAATTATTGGCCACATCTTTCAACCGATTGATAAATATTTCATGGCTATATTATTTCAAGCACTAGCCAAGTGCTAACATGAATAGTTCCAATCTATGGCTACACTAGGATTTGACTATGTCTAGTAATAAATTCCACAAGATGGGTCGTAAGTCTCAAATTGCGCTAAACTAATCTTTTCCAACCTCAATTAGCTCTTTCAAGCACTAATCGAAGTAAATGAGTAATGCCCACTCTAATATCTTCTTTCAAGAACAACTAGAGTAGAAATTGATAAAGCATGAGACTAATTTAGACAAGCAAAACCCATTTATAAATTAAGAGTATTCAACTAATACAAAAGCATGAGATAGAATCAAAACTCAAATTCAAAACATAATATTGCATTATATCTAAATACAAATACTCAAGCATCAAATTTAACTACACTTAAATATTCTATACAAAATAAGGAAAAGAAGAAAGGTTTGATAATTTAACAATACAAAGCTTCCAATCTTCAAATCCAAGGGTGCTAGGTCAAGAACCCTAGCTTCCAAGGTTGAGAAATATGCCAAAGATGAGTTGGAATGGATTGAGATTGAATATTTGATGAATTAGGATTGAACACTGTGTAATTTCATCTTTGCCCTTGAAATCTGCCTCCCTAAATAGTCGCTTAAGTAACTCCCTTGACTTTGACCAGACTGCTAAAGCGGTCATAACAGTTGCTCAAGCGGCATTTGACTAGAGTTGATAGATCATAAAAGTGACCATGATTGTCACTTAAGCAATCATTGAATCTTGTCTGACCATCGTTAAGAGTTCCTCAGGCCACTTAAGCAGCACTTGAGGGCCATTTTTTCCTTGGTCTTTTGCAAGTCTTTCTTTTCTTCTCTTTTTTTTTCTTATTTCCACTTCTTTTCATCAAAATACCTTGTAAACCTAAAAATCTGAAATCAACACAATTTAAAGGATAATTAACCTCATATTATAAATTAACGACATAAAATCATAAGAAAAGAGATATGAATAAGTGGAAAACTCGCCACTTATCAATCCTCTACTTCTACAGCCTAACCTATTTTATCAGAGAGTTAACCTTAACTTTCAGATAATGCACTTCAGCTTTGAGAAGTGGAAAATCCACAAGGTCAGTAGTACCTTTCATTATGATAGAAAGTTATGCACCTAGCGACTGAACCTTTTTAAAAAGAGCTAGTTTTGTCTCTTCAAGGCCATTGATGAGTAAAATTAATGATCAGGGAAGATATTGTTAGAATAAAAGGAGAGTTATTTGAGGAATTTCCTAAAGCTACAAATAGATCCATCCTTTATAGATCTCAAGCAGAATTAAAGCAATACCTTCATAATAAAAAAGAATATTTGAGAAAAAAAGCTGGAATTCAATGATTTTTAGAGTGTCATAGGAATACAAGACTCTTTCAAAGTATAGTTAATGGGAGTAGGAAAATACTAAACCTTAGCAGAATAATTTCATCTGATGGGGTTTGAGTTGAAGGAACTAAACAGCTAACAGCTGCAATAATTTTTCTCCATAACCAGTTCATAGTGGGTGCAGTATCAGTTGAGTTGTATTTGCTCAATCAAATTCCAACACTAATCACAAAGGATGAGAATACTGGTTTGAATGCATGTCTTACTAATGAAGCAATTTTAAAAATAGATTTTAAAATCAATGGAGACCGTGTTTGTGGCCTGAGTGGTTTTTTGGTCATTTCTATTAATATTGTTGGGATATTGTCAGTATTGTGGTGGATGTTTTTAAAGATCATATTCTTCCTAAATCAATTACTTATACTAACCTAGTCTAATTACCAAAAGAGAGATATTTCAGTCTTTCTCTTATTTAAGACCAGTTAGTTTGAGTAATTTCCTAAATAAAGTCATTTATAGGATACTTCATGATAGGCTTGAACGTTTGTTGCACAATATTATTTCACAAAATCGATCTAGATTTGTAAAAGGGAGAAACATCACTGAGAATGTCCTATTAGCTCAAGAAATATTTACTGCTATTTGAAAGAGATGTAATCTTACAAATGTTCTGATTAAGCCTAACATGGTCAAGGCCTATGACATGATGGATTGGAGGTTCCTTAGTAATGTTATGGAGAAGATGGGATTTAATAACCTTATAGTGGATAAGGTTTTGAGGTTGGTGGATAATAACTGGTATTCTATTCTTATTAACAGACAAGCTCATGGCTTCTTCCATTCTTTAAGGAGTGTTAAATAAGGAGACCCTTTATCCCCAACTTTATTTATCATAGAGTAGAGATATTGTCTAGAGCCCTGAGGAATTTGTTTGAAAATAAGGATTTTAAGAGATTTGGGAGGCGTAAGTAAAGTGAAAATATCAACCACTTAGCTTATGTTCATGACACTATCATATTTTCTACTATTGAGAAGACTTCTCTTCAATTGATTATGGAGACTTTAGGGGATTATGAGAAGCGGTTTGGGAGAAAGACTACACATGTTATCATTCAAGAGGTGGAAGATTATACTAGTTACACTAGAGGTAAAGTTCCTTTAACATACCCAGGCTACCTAATTGGGCATGATAGGACAAGGAAAAATCATTTTTCAGAACTCATGAAGAAGGTACAAAACAAACTGCAGTCCTTGAAAGGTAAACTCCTGTCTTTTAGTGGTAAGTTTGTATTGATCAATAGTGTATTTTAAAGTATTCCCATCTACCCCAAAATGTGTACTAAATGATCTTCATTTATTTTTTGCTAAATTTTTATGGAATTTTAAGGAGGAAGGGAGAAATAAGCATTGGGTTTCATGGTATGAAATGTGTTTACCTAAAGATGAATGATGATTAGGTTTCAGATCACTTTTTGATGTTTCAAAAGCTCTTTCTACTAAATTATAGTGGATTTTCACAACTAAGAAGTCTATGTGGAAAATCATTATATGGAATAAATATTGTAAAAGACATAGACCCCAAGTGGTGGAGTGGAGAGGACGTTCACATACTTGGAAATATATGTAGAGGCTAGAAATAGTTTTGATCAAGAAATTTGGTGGGAGCCAAAATATGGTCACTCTAGTATCTAGCTTGATAATTGGACTCAATTAGGAGCTTTGTACTATTACATGCTTGTTTTCAATAATAACAACAATTCTTTTGAGGATGTGAAACAGCTCATGCTAGATGAACATTGGAATGACACTTTTTTTGCATCAACTATTATCTAAAGATGTGTGTAACCATATACACAAAGAAATTATAGTAGTAGAAGGCACTAAAGAGAGGGATAAGCCATGGTGGATGTTAAACTCCTTAGGTAAATTCAATTTAGGGAGTGATTAGGATATTCTAAGGCATTATGGAGATAAGCAGAACGTCTACCAGATACTTTGTATTAAAGGTATAGCTTTTAAAATATCTTCCTTGTTTTGGAGGCTATGCAAAAATAGGATTCCTATTAGGGATATGCTTATAAGGATGAGATTAGTAGATAAAGTGTTGTATTGCTGCTATGATAACTTAGTACAGGAAATCTTTGAACATTTGTTTCTATTATGTCTCATGTCCTCTAGAATATGGAACACTTTGGAAGTTGTTGCATGTATCAAGCCCTTTTCTTTAGCTTTAGGATGCCATTTTTAAATTGTGGATGATAGAATGTGTAGCTAAGATCAAGCCTTTATTCTTTGATAGATTTGAAAAAGGAGGACAAATATAGTTATGGGGGGAAGATGTCCTATTGTAGTATAGTAATAGAGATTAACAGGAACATTCACAACTTGGCTATTAATAAACAATCTTGGTTGAGGAGTATTCCAAATAAATGGCCAATAATGGTGAGCTTTTTTGAAGAATACATCCCTATAATTGACAGTACAGTGGTGTATTGGAAGTTACCTAAAAAGGGCTCTTACAAGTGTAATTCTGATGAAGCTACTAAAGGCGGTTTAAGCCCCAACTCTGGTGCCTTTTGCATTAGAGATAGAGATAAAAAATTTGTTTATGTAGAGTCTAAAAGATTGGTAGAGAGGTCTATTTTATTGGATAAAGCAGTGGGTGTAAAGTTAGATTTGGAACACTGTATCTCCCATAATATTCTCTCTATGGTATTAGAAATTGATTCACTGACACTTGAAAATGGTCTTGATGGGATCTAGGAAGTTCCTTGGGATATTTTTATAACAACACTTTCTGTCGTTACTGAAAGTGCAAAATATGGGGTGAATTGCTATTTTTCAATTCCTTAGTCTATCATTCAAGATAGTTTGGTCGACTGACAGACAAAGAACTGTAAAACAAATGCTGAAAAGTAAAGAGTTGTAAAGTAAATAACATCAGATATTTTATACTGGTTGGGATGCAATGTGGATCTTATGTCCAGTCCCCTTGGTTTGTAAGGGTATTCTCTTGTAAGTCTTTGCAAAGGTTTGGATTTGGTACAACCTTTAGAATAGAGATCCTACTACTACTCTCAATCTTTTCTCTTCTCTTTTGTTTTATCTCAATCTTTTTTTTTTCTTTACTTTTCTTTTCTTTCTTTGATACAATGCATAACCAACAATATTTTTCTTTCCTCTCTTTTTTTGTTACACAATAAACACTAAGTATTACAACGCTTATTTAAAACTAGAGAAAAGATCGGTAGTTGGCTAAGACTATTTATATATCTTCGCTGGTTCTCCAATGGCCTATTTTTATAGCAAAAAGAAGATAGTTATTGGAGTATTTTAAGAGGGTTCAACCTAAGGTATTTTTGATCTTTGAGAAAGGTAAATAAGAATTCCTTTTCCAAGAATATGGAAAAGTCACACCTTGACTTTTGGTGGTTGATTTCAATGTCTTCTTTTTCCTATGAATTTGGAACTTGTAATTTTGTGAGGGCTGAGTGCTCCTAATTTCCTGTCTTCATTTACTCTGCGTTCTTAAAAATTCAATCGTTAATGAATGTTCTCTTTTGGGAGATGAATTTCTTGGAAGTTGCATCTTTCTTGAAAGTTTCTTCTTGCTTGGGTCAAGTACCTTGCTCTTTGGTACTTGTCATGGTTTTAATGCTCTAGCCTTTTCTTTAGTCTTACATCCGAGTTTTCCTTCTTGTTTTTCTACTTTCCTACACACAAACTAATGTCATCATTAAAACTATACCTCAATAGTTGTGGTATAGATTATCATGGAAAAATTTGTGTTAAGATTCTCCTTGGATGAAGTGTTAAAAATTTTAGGCAACGCTAGTCTTGGATAAATTTTAGGTGTGGTGTGGTCTAGGTAAATTTGATAATAGATAGGTATTGACTCAATTATTTAAGATCATGATTTCTAAGCGAAGACGTTGAGTTCATAGAAACTTTCAAAAAAGAATTTGGATTCGTAGAACTCCGAATATAACATTTGACGTAAAGGGGTTAGTTTGTGTGGTCAAAGTCTAGGAGTGTGTTATAAAATTGGAAAAATTGGTAACCTTCACTGAGTTACTGCATCTCCTACCCCATTATAGTGAGTGGCAAGTAGCTAGTGTGGTCCTGTTATAGCGGGAATTTTTCCGCTATAACGGGAACCAACTTTGGTCAACTCTACCAAACTTGGTAGATCCCTCTATAGCAATGCCTCTAAGGTGGGAATCATCCCTTTATAGCAACTTGAATGCATCAAATAGAAGCTTTTGGACTTCAATATTATTTTTTATCTAAAAATGTTCAGAGGTCATTAATGGGCGATTTTGGGCGATTTTTCTTGAATAGCACCATGAGGTAAGTCATTCCACCAATCTAATTTATAATTAATCTCAAATCCTTAGATTCTTCTTAGGTTGATTGTGGTGGGGATGATGGGCTTAACCCTAGGTTAAAGGAATTGATATGATATGCTTAAGGTGGGATTAGAATTGCTTGTTAATGGTTTAGAAGTGGTAAATTAAGTATTCTTAACTAGAATTTGGCTTCTTAATCGTAATGTATGGAGAATTTGGGTGGAATGAAGGGTATAAAAATGCTAAAGTAGTCAAATTATTCATGAACTTGACTGTAAGGTTATGAATTTAGGTGGTAATACCTTGAATTGTTAGAACATTGGTTGAATTATGTTCCATGTATTATTTAAAGACCAAGATCAAGCTGAAGCTATGAGAAAGGAAAAAGATCAAGTCATTTAATTGGATCAAAACTCAAGTTGATTGTATGTGTGCATGTCAACTGATTGTTTGTTTATTTAGTTGCAATTCATTTTAATGAATGTAGAACTTTTCAATTGTTGAATGCAAGTTGAAAATTGATAATCTACAATAAGATTGGTAAAAATGAGATTGTTTGATGTGCAGAGTGGTTAATTCACTTGTTATGTGTTATACTTGATTTATGGTACTGTTGTTATTGTGAGATAAATCGATAAAGGTTAATCATGATTAAATTGGTGTATTTCAGGGAGGATAAGGGCAGAGACATTGGAATAAAGGTGGTCTAACACTTGTTTGGGATAAGGGTGGTAGGCACTAGATGCCTGGGTTATTTGGTACATGGACTGAGCTTGTCACCTACTAGTCATGGTTAATTGGAATTTATAAGACCTATAGCTTATGTGTACACAGTGATTTGGAGATTTTGATGGTTCCTTGAGTGAACTGGGTTATATTGTGTTGATAATTATATTTGTATCCTTGTGTGGTCTGATTGCTTGATATTATATTATGTGGATCCTTGTGTGGTCCGGTCAATTGATATTATACTCAAAATGAGTTAATACTTGTTTTCAGACAATAAAAAGGTGTTTCCTAAGAAAGTGATAAGTTGTTGTTTTATGAGTTTGGTTTGTAGTTGACATGAATTGAATACTATTTACTTGAATCTGCTTCATTTATCTACTTGATTTGGGTGGTTTAAGTGAAATTATGGTGAAAAAACTAATTGAATGCATAAATGTTATGACAACATGATTTACTACTTGTTAACAAATTGTTAGTTAAGTGTTCACATTGGTTAAGTTGAGTTGGCCTATAATCCTACTAGTACATAGTGGTTGTGTACTGATACTGCCCTATGATCTTCTTTTTGTTGAGTGCATAGCATATTTTAGTTGCTTTGACAAGACCTTATCTGTATACCATAGGTGCGACTTCAGATCCAAGGTGAGCAGTCATTTGTCGGGCAACCATGGATCTATTTTGTTTACATCTTGCCCATTTGTTTTATGCAAAAATATTTTTTATTTATTTGTTAGTTTTTCTAGGTTGTACCCGTGGATGTGTTTATTTAGACATTCTGACACGATGACTTTCAGTTTCAGGGGGTATTTTAGAATTTATGATGTTATTTCAAATTTATTTTTAAACTGTTAGAGATATTGGTTATTAAATGAATTGGTTTAGTTCTCTTTAAAAATAGTTAACTATTTTGGTGTTGGTCAATTTAGGTTAGATGGTTCTCCTATCAAAGGTTAAGTGTGGGTGTCACTCACGATGGATTTGGGTCGTGACAGTTGATATCAGAGCCTTAGATTCGTTGATCACATTGTACCAGAGAGAGTCTAGTAGAGTTTTGTGAAATAGTACCAAGACATCTTTACTGTTCATTCAGAGGCTATAGGACTTTAGGAAAACTTCACTTTCTTCTTTCTTTCATTTTATGACTTAATTCCAATTGGTATCTGGTGATCCAAATTGGTATCTTACCTCTTCATTCTATTGTTTTCATATATGGTGAATAAAAAGGTAAATGGAGCTAGAGTAGAGGTTCCTGCACTAGCTTCTCTAGTGGTTGAGCCTGCAGTTAGGGGCTTAGGATAGTTGAGGGGTAGACAAAGAAGAAAAGGTAGGGTAAAACACCAGGGGTAGATCCCAGGCTGCATATAATTTAGCCAAGCAGAGATTTGAGTCACCTCCTCTGCCCGAGGATTATCATGATGAGGTTATGGATCAGGAGATTCCAGAATAGGAGGATGTCTAACCAGTTCAGGGAGGTGCAAACCCTCCAGAGATGTCTTTAGAGCTAATTCAGCAAGTCCATTATTTTTTGAGTGGGATAGCCAATACTGGTTCCACACCTACAATGTCTATTCACTAGCATCTGGGGGCGGAACATGCTACTATGGTAGCCCCTAGAATGGATGATCTTTCAAGGATAGAAGTGTTTGTTCGTCCGGTATTAGGTCCTGTTATGACTAGGAATGAGCATGAATTATTGTGTATGTTCCTGAGAATGAATACCCCAACTTTCCTTGGTTCAGAGATGGAGGGTGTCCTTAAGTTTATTGTGGATTGTCATGAGAGATTGTATAAGATGTGTATTATGGAGCAATATGGAGTGGAGTTTTTGACCTTCCAACTGCAGGGAGATGCTAAGTAGTAGTGTAGGGCATATGTTGAATATCGATCTTCAGAATTTTCTCCATTGACATGGACTAATTCCACACATTATTTGTAGAGAACTATATGCCCCACACCTTGCGTGACAAGAAAAAATATGATTTTCTCGCCTATGAGCAAGGCAATATGTCTATTGCAACTTATGAGGCTATGTTCCATGCCTTATTTTGGTTTTCCACCCAGTTGATTGATACTGAGGAAGAGCATATTTGCCACTTTGTGAAGGGCTTGAATACTAATTCGCAGGTCTCAGCATTATAAATGACTTCCTCAGGAAAGACTTTGATGAGTTAGTAGAGTTTGTGAAAAAAGTAGAGGGAGTTAGGTGCGATGGGTATGCCAAAATCGTGGGGAAGTTGGCCTGAAATGCCAGAAACTTTAGCGGATCCTATTCCAGATGCCATAGTTCTCAGGCCTATCTTACACACTTGATACAGTCAGCCTTGCACATTTCTATAGGGGTTCTGTTAGGGACCATTTAGCATCCTTCAAGTATCTGTAGCCCAAGGGTTTTATATTCTTCTGCTAACTGGCTTTCATTAGATCGAGCTTGTTTTGCTTATGGAGTAATTGGGCATTATTAGTGAAACTGCCCAAATGGTAGATACTCAGGTTTTTAGGGTCAGCAGCAGTCTATAACTTTGGTTTCAATCAGTAGAGGAGGTAGAGGACATGGTAAAGGTCATCCATAGGGTGGCCGTGGTAGTTATCAGACGGGCTGTGGTGGTAATCGTGTTAGTGGTAACACTGGTAGAGGTGGTGCATAGCATACTAGGGAAGTTGCTCAGATTGATTACAAATCCCACTGTTATACTTTCCCAGGCAAGTCTGAGGCGGAGGCATCGGATGCAGTCATTACAGGTACCATTCTTTTCTGTGATCGAATGGCTTTGGTTTTGTTTGATCTGGGTTATACTTTTTCCTATGTGTCTGTTAAATTTAATTTAGGGTTAGACATGGTTTGTTATATGCTTGATTCACATGTTTATGTATTTACTCTGGTTAGGGATTCTGTGGTATTGACCCTGTATATCATTCTTGTTCAGTTATGTTTATGGGTTTTTAAACTTGGCTGGATTTAGTGATTCTGGATATGTTAGATTTTGATATTATTTTGGGTATGACTTAGCTTTCACTGTATCATGCTATTTTGAATTGTAATTCTAAGACTGTGACCTTAGCTACATGGGGGATGGATAAACTGGATCAGGAGGGTGTTTATAAGCCTAGACAGGTAAAATTCATTTCTTTCATTCATGCTAAAAAGTTAGTAGGGAAGGGATGTTCAGCCTTCTTAGCAAATCTTTGGAATACTAGTGCAGAGGTCCCATCTATTGAGTTACTTCTTGTAGTGTGTGAATTCTAGGAAGTGTTCCCTACTGATTTTTCTTGTATCCTCTAGATCGGGACATTAACTTTTGTATTAATCTAGAATTGAGCACTCACCCCATTGACATTCATCCCTATAGGATGGCTCCAGCTGAGTTACGAGAGCTTAAGACTCATTTGCAGGATTTTCTTTAGAAGAGGTTCATTCATCGTAGTGCTTCACCATAGGGTGCTCTAGTGTTGTTCTTCAAAAAGAAGGATGGTAGTATGAGAATGTGTATAGACTATCAATTGTTGAATAAGGTAGCCATCCGAAACAAGTACCCACTTCCCAGAATAGATGATTTATTTGATTAGTTACAAGGTGCTTTAGTGTTTTCCAAGATAGATCAAAGGTTGGGGTATCATCAATTGAAGATTGGGCCTGAGGATATTCCTCAGATAGCTTTCAGAACACGTTATGGGCATTACAAATTTTCGGTGATGTCCTTTGGGTTGACTAATACGCTGAAAACCTTCGTGAGTTTAATGAATTGTATCTTTAAATCTTTCGTGGATAAATTTGTTATTGTATTTATTAATGACATATTGGTTTACCCTAAGAGTAAAGAGGAGCATGCATGCCATTTATGCATTATCTTGGATATATGAGAGAGAAGAAGCTTTATGCAAAATTCTCTAAGTGTGAGTTTTAGATGTCGTGCATATCCTTTTTGGGGCATGTGGTTTCTCAAAAGGGGGTAATGGTCGATCCCCAAAAGATACATATGGTTAAGAATTAGGCTAGGCCTTCCTCTATGATTGCAGTTCATAGCTTTATGGGTTTGGCTATCTACAACCGGAGATTAGTCAAGGGCTTTGCCTTGATTCCTACTCACTTTACAAGACTGACTCAGAAGGAGGTAACTTTTATTTTTTCTGACAAGTGCTAATAGAGATTTCAAAAGCTCAAGTCTCTTTTGACCATAGCTCCCATCCTTGCTTTGCATATTTAAGGTAAGGATTTTATTGTATTTTGTGATTCTACACATTCTGATATAGGTGTTGTGTTGATGTAGGATAAGAATGTGATAGCCTATGCTTAAGGGGAATTGAAGGGTCATGAGTGAAATTATCCAACTCGTGACTTGAAAATGGCAGCAGTGGTTTTTGCACTCAAAATATGGAGGCACTATCTATATGGTGTCAAGTGTGAGGTTTTCACAGACTATCGCAGCCTACAACATGTGTTTACTCAAAAGGACTTAAATCTGAGACAATGGTGGTGGATGGAGTTGCTTAAGGATTATGATGTTATCATCCAGTATCATCAGGGAAAGGATAATATGGTGGCAGATGCATTGAGTAGGAAAACTGTAAGTATAGGAAGTTTTTCTTGCTTAAAAGTAATACGGTGGTCTTTAGCAAGAGAGATTCTAACTCTAGCAAAGAAGTTTATGCAATTTAGGGTGTCCGAAAGGGGTGGATTATTGGTTAGTGTTAAAGAAAGGTCTACACTCTTTAATCAGATCAAGGCTAAATAGTTTGAAGATGTAAAGCTGAATAAGATTCAAAATACGATGGTGTCTTGTGGGGCCACACTTGATGCTAGTATCGTGTTGAGGGTGAAAGGGCATATGAACATTCCTCGTGTTGATGATGTGATTCCTAGTTTGCTAGCAGAAGCGCATGAATCTAGATACTCTATACATCCTGGTGTAACAAACATGTACCATGACTTGAGACAACTCTATTGGTGGCTGAGTGTCAGAATTGTCAGTAGCTGAAATACGACCATTAAAAACTTGTAGGTCAACTTCAGAGGATGCCCATTCTTAAGTGAAAATGGGAGAGAATTGCTATGGATTTTATGGTGGGACTTCCTAAGACTTTGGGTTAGTATTATTCCATCTGGTTTATTATTGACAGTCTAACGAAGTTCACCTATTTCATTTATTAACCAAGATCTATGTTAAGGAGGTGTTGAGGTTGCATAGGGTTCCAATCTCCATTATATCTGATAGAGGTACCCAGTTTCCCTCCATGTTTTGGCACAAGTTGTATGAGGAGTTGGGCACTAAGCTGGATTTAAGCACTACTTTTCATCCTCAGACTGATAGGCAGTCGGAGAGGACTATTCAGATGTTATAATACATGTTTTGGACATGTGTACTTGACTTTGGGGGTCATTGGGATCAGTTTCTGCCATTGTGAATGTTTTTGTATAATAACAGTCATCACTCTAGTATTGACATGGCTCCATTTGAGGCTCTATATAGAAGAAGATGTAGATCACCCATAGGCTAGTTTGAGGTGGGTGATGTGAATCTCTTGGGCACTGACTTGGTAAAAAAGACTTAAGGAAATGTAAGTTTGATTCAAGATAAGTTGTTATCATCCTAAAGCTGATAGAAAGAGTCTGCAGATTGCAAAGTGATAGACACGTTCTTCAAGATGGGTGAACATTTACTACTTAGGGTTTCTCCCATGAAGGGAGTGATGTAGTTTGGCAAAAGGGGCAAGCTTAGCTTCAGATATATTGGTCCATTCAAAATTCATGATGATGTGGGTCCAGTGGCTTACAAACTTGCATTAACTCAAAGTTTGACGGGATTCCATTTGGTGTTCCATGTATATATGCTTAAGAAGTACCATGGGGATATCGACTACATCATTCATTGGGACTCGGTGTTGTTTGTTAAACACCTCACTTATGAGGAGAAACCGATGGCGATAATTGATCAAGATGTTTGGAAGTTGAGAACCACATAGATTAGGTCCGTGAAAGTCCAGTGGAAGCATCGCCCTGCTGAGCAGTCCATTGGGGAGACTGAGTCAGACATGCAAAACAAGTACCTTCACTTGTTTGAGGATTCATGTATTTCTTTTTGCTAGTTTTTCCCTTCCTTTCCTTGTTTGTCATTTGGGGATGAATGGTGAGTAAATTGGTATCTATTGTAACGACCCTTTCCTTCATTATGGTATAGCTTAGCATGCAAAAATTCGGGTTAAGATTCTCCCCAGATGAAGTGTTGAAAATTTTAGGCTACACTAGTCATGAATGAATTTCAGGTGTGGTGTGGTCTAGGTAAATCCAGTAATGGATAGGGTAGTGACCCAATGATTTAATATCACACGTCTTAGTTAAGAGGTTAAGTAGTTCATAGAATCTTTTGAAAGGGAATTTGGGTTAGTAGAACTCAGGATATAGCTTTTACGTAATGGGGTTAGTTCGTGAGGTCGAAATCTGGGAGTGTGTTTTAAAATTGCCATAATTGGGAACCTACCCAGATTTAATGCCTCACTTACCCTGCTATAGTGGATAGTAGTCCTCTATCGTGGTCTCACTATAGCATGAATTTTGGTCAGCTCCGCCATAGCAAGCAGATCCCACTATAGCAATGTCGCTATAGCGGGTTGAACAAAGTAAATAGTAGTTTTTGGACTTAAGCATTATTCTTCATCAAAAAACGTTCATAGTTCATTGAGGGGTGATTTTGGAAGATTCTTCTTAGTTTCTTCTTGAATTCCACCAAGAGGTAAGTCATTCCATCAATCTAATCTATATTTAATCCCTAATCCTTAGAATCCTTTTAGGTTGATTGTGGTGGGGATGATGGGCTTAACCCTAGGTTTGAGGAAATTATATGATATGCTTGAGGTGGAATTATAATTGCTTGTTAATGGTTTAGAAATGGCAATTTAATTATTCTAAACTATAATTTGACCTCTCAATCATATTGTATGGAGAATTTGAGTGGAATGAAGGGTAGAAAAACCCTAGAGTAGTGGAGTTGTTCATGAACTTGACCTTAGGGTTATGAATTAAGGTGGAAATACCTAGAATTGTTATAACATTGGTTGAACTATTCTCTACATGTTATTTTTTGGCAAAGATCAAGACGAAGCTATGATAAAGGGCAAGGCTCAAGCCATTTAGGGCATTACAAGGCTTGGATAGAGGTAAGTGATGATTTAATTGGAGTTAAAACTCAAGTTGATTGTATGTGTGCATGTTAACTGATTTTTTGTTTATTTAATTGCAATGCATGCTAATGAATGTAGATGTCACGACCCAAAAATTGAGGTCATGATGGTACCTACCCTATCATAAGAAAGGTAGGTCATATATATATAAAAAAACAATATCCAAAACTAAAAAAAATATAACTTCAATCTCAAAATCTGATATCATGAGTAAAGAGCACTAATACTCATAAAGAGTATGAAAATACAAAAGTTTGTCTTTTAATCATAAAGTAAAGACAAGATATGTAAGATAAAGTACAGAATCAAGCCCCGAACAAGGAGCTCACCCCTCCTTTGAATCAGCCTTGATCATAGCACGATCTCATGCTCCCCCGATCGTACACAAACTAGGATCTGCACCGAAAGGGTACAAAATGTAGGAGTGAGTACGTTCACTTGTACTCAGTAGGTATCATAGGCAAACTGAGCAAAGCAGAAAACTAAACAAGCAAAGGATACTGTGAGCAAGCTTCCACCTGCATATAGAAAAGTTCCCAATGGGGGTCCAAACCATATCTCCTAACAATTCTACAAGTACAATATCTTTATAAGGATAACTACACACGAATATATAAGGAAAGATTACATACAGGATAACAATCACATAGTAGAAATGCAAATGATGCAATGGTATGATAAGGATGGAATATCTCAATATCACCTTATATACACCTTTTGATCATAAGCTTCCAAGACATAACACATAGGGGTTTGCAACCCATATACTTTCACAATATCAATCTCATATATCAATCAACCTTGCTAGCACATCCCTAGATCAAGGGTTTTATAGTGTGTTTCATTTTCTTTCAAAATCAGTTTGTCTTTGTGGTACCAATTTATGTATACGTATGAATGAAATGAGGATGCACGCTCATAACCAAAATAGTATTATAAAATGAATCAATAGAATGATGGCATTAAAAATCTCAAATCTCCTCAAATCTCAAGAAATCATGACATAAGAGATCACATGGCACCACAGTAATGAATAGTCCTGTAAGACATCAAATATATATCAATTCAAGCCCCTACTCGAGCATCACAATAATAATGAAGGAAAATAATGCTCATAATAAAAACCAATACCAACCCCCACTCGGGTTTCACAACAACAATAATCTCTCAAGTCAATAATAATATTCACATAAGCCCCCACACGGGCATCACAATAATAATAATTTTTCATGTCAATAATAATACTCACATAGGCCCCCACACGAGCAACATGATAAAATAAATATCTCAAAATATGATTCTCATGATAAAATCCCTAACCCATAGCATACTTTATATAAATCGTTAACTACCCAACCCTGTTTGAAGAAAGTTAAGCCACAACCTACCTCGAAAAGCTGAAACACGAGCCTAGACCCTTCAAATAGGAGATTTTCCTTTTTGAGCCATCTCAAAACTAACTCAATCTATCAAAAATGCAACCTACATGTCAAAAGAAGTTTAATGATATCCATATCATCTACTTTCATTTCAGGTTGAAATATAGTTTAAAAATTGACCCCAAAGGAAAAAGAGTAAAACGGAAATTTTATTGAAGAATCAAGTTTCTCATAATTGAAAGATATAAAAGATGAAAATGCATAAAAAACAAGTTGAAATCGAGGTTTAAATCATTGAAAAATTATTTTCTCACTTTATCGGGTAAATCCCAAAATTCCAAGTTTAAAATCAAGTTTTTTGAAGATGATTTTAAGATAAAATCAATTAATAATGATTGAAATCAAGTTTAGAAGCTTACCCAAACACTTTTGATGAAAATTCCTCTTTAAAATCATCTTTCCTGAGGTCCCAAAGTATAAAAAAGGTAGAAAATCGAGAAAAGAGAGGTTTATACTATTTAGGTGCACGGTACCTCACGATCGCGACTCCCACCACGCGATTATAAGGGTCAACATTGACCAGCCATTAAAATAGTCACCATGATCGCGGGAGGTGGGCCTTCCGATGGCCATGAACAATCCAACCCAATCCACTTGGAGACTCTTCTTTCTCGCGATAACATTGAGTTATTTGGCCAAGAATCACAATCGCAACACGTGGTCATACTATCGTGATAAAGGGCCAAATGCTACCCAGATGACCGATTAAACTACTAAGGAATTTATCCAAAATCCTCAAAACGAACTCTCAGGATTCATTTGGGACCCCAGAGAAATAATCTAATAATTCTATTAGGCTAATTTTGACATTTCGGACTCAATGGAACCATCGAATTTATGAAAAGGCCTTTATCAAAAAGTTAACCTTTGGGACCTCTTCAAGCGAAATTTAACTAGTTTCTCATCCAAGAGGTCAAAACTCGATATAAAGGCTCAAAACCTGAACTAACCACACTACTAACCCAAATCAATATTTCAAATCTAATAAAACTGACAGAATCACCATCCGACGCTCGAATGTCAAAATACTGACTAAAGTCAAACTAATCACTTTCAAGGCTACTCAAAACCTCAAACTCACTCAAATCACTCCCAAATGTTGTGGAGACAGTTCCAACCATCCTCACAATCTATATATTATGTATAACAACTATAGGGAAAGGCAAAAACAGTCATAACATAGAAAAGGCTAAAAATCACAACAAGGATTATTACATTATCCACCACTTAAACATGAGTTTGTCCTCAAACATAAAAGAAAATAAGGTAACTAAATCGGTAAAAAACTAGGGGTATCTACTCCGTATATCAAACTTAACCTCCCATGTAGCCTCCTTAATCAGGTGATGTCTCCATTGAACCTTCACAGTATTAATGTGCTTGAACCTCAACTTCCTAGTCTACCTATCTAGGATAGCGATGGGCTCTCCTCGTAGGAATAATCATGATCTAAAGTAATTGAGTCCTACTGGAATACATGAGTGTTTTCTTGACGGTATCACTTCAACATAAAGACATGGAATACCAGATGAATGGCTGATAGATGTGGAGGAAAAGCTAGCCAATATGTCATATCTCCAAACTTCTCAAGAATATCAAAAGGCTCAATAAACCTCGGACTAAGCTTCCCTTTCTTCCCAAATATCATCACACCCTTCATGGCTGATACCTTCAACATAAACCACTCACCAAGACTGAATGCAACATCACAAACTCATCGATTGGCATAACTCTTCTGCTGACTCAAGGTAGTCACAAGCCTCTGTTGAATCAATCTAACGATCCACTAAGACTCTGAACAAATCAGCACCCCAAGGCCTAACCTCTAACAAATCAAACCATCCCACAGGGGATCTACACCTCCACCCATACAAAGCCTCAAAGGGAAAGAACTAGTCTCAATGACCACCTAAATCCATAACATATGCTTGAAGCATGTCCTCTAATACCTGAATGGTCCGCTCTGACTGGGCATTCATTTTGGGGTGAAAAGTTGTTCCCACATTAGGCTGAGTACCCAACTCACTCAACATAGAACTCAAAAAATTTGAGGTAAACTAAGTACCTCTATCAGAAATATTAGAGATAGGTACACCATGCAACCAAACAATCTCACGAATATTGATCTTGGCCAACTTCTCCGCATTGTAATTCACCTTCACATGTATAAAGTGCAATGATTTAGTCAACCTATCAATATTCACCCAAATGGAATCAAGCTTCCCCAAAATTGGGGACAGGCCTATAACCAAATCCATAGTGATCTGCTCCTACTTCCACTCGGGAACAAGCACCCTCTTCATAATACCACCCAGTAGCTTATGCTTATACTTCACTCATTGACAATTCAAACATTTGTCCACGAACTCCAAAAGGTCTTTCTTCATACCACACCACCAATATTGTTGCTTCAAGTCATGATACATCGTAGCCGCTCCTGGATAAGTAGAATACTTCAAACAATGAGCCTCCTCCAAGTTTAGTCTAATCCACCCACAACTCTCGACACACAAACATGTCCACCAATCCTCAAAACACCCTCAGAATCAAGAGATGTCGTCTTCACCTTACCTCTTAACACTTTATCATGAATCACCCTTAACTTCTCATCATCAAACTGTTGAGCTTGAATATGCTCCATCAAAGAAGATCTAGCCTCAACATGTGCCAAAACACACCCAAGTGTAGAAATATCAAGTCGAACCAATTGTTTAGACAAAGATTGAATGTCGCTAAAGGTCACTCCTTTGCCAATAGATGAGCCAAACCTTCCATAGTCACTGCCTTTCGACTCAAGGCATCCGCTACCACATTAGTCTTGCCTGAATGATAAATAATAGTGAAATCATAATATTTGAGCAACTCTAACCATCTACGTTGTCTCATATTAAGATCTCACTGGGTGAAGAGTACTGAAGGCTATGATGATCGGAGAAAATCTCACAATAAACCCCATACAAGTAGTGTCTCCATAGTTTCAACATAAACACAATTGCGGCTAACTCCAAACCATGAGTTAGGTAGTTTTTCTCATAAGGCTTTAGCTGTCGAGAAACATAAGCACTCACTTTACCCTTCTTCATCAACACTCTACCCAAGCAAACTCCAGAAGCATCATAAAACATAGTGAAATCCATACCCTCATAAGGCAAAGTCGAGATAGGAGACAAAACAACTCCTTGAGCTTTTGAAAGCACTCCTCACAAGCATACGACCACTAAATCTCAATAAAAAAAGAAACACCCTACATGAAACACCGATAATAACCTGCTAAACTAATAAAACACCAAATCTCGGTTGGAGAAGTAGGTTTATCCCAGTCACAAACTGCCACTACCATATCCTGATAGACCATAATACCATCCTTGGTGACTACATGAACCAAGAAAGAAATAGAATCCAGCCAAAACTCGCACTTGGAGAACTTGGCATATAACTTCTCATCCCTCAATCTCTGAAGTACGGTCCTTAAATATCTCACATGGTCATTCTCATTCTTGAAATAAACCAAGATCTCTTTGATGAACACAATAACAAAAGAATCATAATAAGGCAAAAATACCCTGTTCATCAACTCCATAAATGTTGTATAATGCCCATACCACATCCGAAAAGCCATTTTTGGAACATCCGAAGCTCTAATCCACAACTGATGGTAATCATATATCAAGTCGATTTTAGAAAATACAGAAGCACCCTAAAGATATTCAAACAAATTATCAATACAAGAAAGAGGATACTTTTTCTTGATAGTCACCAATAAAATCAAGCATGAGACAAAGTAAATAAAAGATCGCAAGCAAGCCAAAGAGGATTATCGATTTCCCGTCGTGTCAGCCTTTTCCCAAACTTTCCAACTGCATGTGAGTAAACTTCTACTCACTTTAAGGCAGTCTAACCCACAAGCTGCAAGCACCAGCTTGCTGGTACAACGAAAGACTTGAACCGGATAGCTAGAAACTGGCATTTTCACTAGATATATCTCAATGGTTGCGGATTAAGGTTATTCCCTGCTAGCGCTAGAATGGGCCAGGTAGATGGGGGAGCGGTTGAACGTGCGAAGGCGCAAGTCGAGCAACGTATCTGAACTGAAATGTAAAAAAACATGGAAAAGAAAAGGTCGAATTTTCTTTTTCTTTTATACCGAGCTCATTAGCTTATATCTATCTGAAGGATGGGTCGTAGTTCATAAAGGGATGCAGTCTCTCCCTCCGCCTTTGGATAGTCACTTTGTTCAATTGTCGATAATCAATACACATGTGAATGGATCCATCATTCTTCTCTGTAAACAAGATAGGACTACCCCAATGAGACACACTCGGTCTAATAAAAACCTTACTGAACAAATCCTATAATCGCTCCTTCAATTCCTTTAGTTCCATCGAGGCCATTCTATAAAGAGAAACAAAAATGGGATTAGTGCAAAATCAATATCACAGTTTGGAGGCATACTAGGTGAGTTTAGAGAAAATATATCAATGAACACTCTAACAAATCACGCAGAATCCAAGGGAGTTGATGAACCAATACTAGTATCACGAACATAGGCCAAATAGGAAAAACACCCCTTCCAATGCAAAGAGAGCGTAGAAAAGATATAACGCCCTTCAAACATGAGCTAGAAGCACCCTTCCATTCTAACCTCGGAGTACTCCGAGTAGCTAAGGTCATGATCTTGGCAAAACAATCCAAAATTGCATGATAAGAATCCAACGAATCCATATTCAATATGACATCAAAATCAAGCATATTAAGTATAAGCAAGTCCACCCAAGTCTCACACCCCAAAAAGGTTACATCACATTATTGGTACACCCAATCCACTAGTAAAGAATCACCTAGGGGGTAGATACAAGAATATGCATAGCAAGGGAATCACACATAGCATCAATACCAGTAGCAAAATATGAAGACACATACGAAAATGTAGACCCAGGGTCAAACAGTATTGTAGCAGGATGATAGCAAACTAGATGATACCTATAATCACTGCATCATAGGACTCTGCCTCAGGTATCCTAGGAAAAGAAAAGCACTGACCACATCTGCTACCAGACTGAGTGACTACTGATCAACTCTATGAGCTCCCTGATCCTTACCTCTAGTATCCCTAGAACCACCTCTACTGTCAAGTGTACCACCTCTAACCGCTGACACTGAAGATAGAAAAAGTTGAAGCTGAGATCTCTGTTGGGAGGAACCAATCACACACCAGGGATAATTTCTTGCTAAGTGACCATGCTCATCACACATAAATATCCTCTACTAGAAGAATCATGCTAAGAGGTCCTAGAAGATCCAAAACATCCTCAATAACCTGATGTACTAGAATAAGACCCTCGGCCTTCATGGCCTTATCTCTAACCACTTAAAGTCTTAGAACTCGCAAACCTACCATCTAAACTCTATAAAGTTGCCCGAACCAGTCGACCATGGTAACCATAAGAATGCCTACCTTAGAAATCCCTACCACTAATGAATAACCGTTAAAATATCCCTATTGATACATCCTCTTAGTACTACCACCCTACATATCTTGGTGAATAGTCTCAATCATCTTGGCATGATCCATAATGCTCTAAAAAGAACCACTAAAAGCCACTAACTGATCCATCAGCAACTAGTAGTAACTAGTCAAACCCTTAATAAATTTCCCGATCCTCTCAGACTCTGAAGAAATACTAGAAATGACATATTTGTACAATACATGAAAAGGAGCTTTATACTCAGAAATAGTCATGGAGCCCTGCTCCAAATGATAAAACTCATTTCTCTGTTGGTCCATCAAGCTAAAGGGCACAAACCACACTAGAAAAGTCTCAAAAAACTGGGTCCATATCAAAGAATGGGAACCCACTGGTCTACAACTGACAAGAGATCTCTACCACTGCCTAGCCATATCAATCAACTAGTAGGTTGCGTAAGCAACACCATGGCACTCAAGCGAACTGAGGTTATGCAACCTCTCCTGGCAGTCAATCAAAAACTCATAAGGATACTCACCAATGGCACCACTGAACTTAGGAAGGGACAATATGAGAAATCTCTCGAATCTTTTCTGCTTATTAGTAGACATAACATAGACTAGAGCTATATGTGGAACAACCCATATAGTATGTAATATCTCAACATGTGGGGCCACAATAGCAGCTAGATGTGCCTTGGGAGTTTTATAACCATGAGTAGGAGCCTACCCTAGTAGTTGTATATGTACTGTAGGCTGAGAACCATCTGATGTACCTGGTAGAATACCAATCTGGGGAATGCCATCTAAATAGCCTAAAAACAAACCAACAGATCCTGCAATACTAGGTAACCATGAAACCCTGAGGGGCTTGAGCTGGTCCCACATCCTCTGGCTAATAAGCTTCTTCATCATGCTAAATCTCAGGTTTAGGATAGGCTGTTTTAGCTCATTCTCTAGATGGAGTCGCTCCTCATGCACCACCTCTACCTCTATCTCAGCCACAGCCACTCCCTCACCTCATGACTATGGCTCCAATAATGGGTGCTAGCTCAGCATCCTTGACAACTCTAGATCTAGTCCTCACCACCTGCGTAGAAAGAATGGAATAAAATTTTAGAATACTAGACATGAACAAAACGCATGATATGGAATCAAATTAGAGAAATTTTCTTTAAAATGTCACATAGCCTACCAAAGATAAATACAGACATCAACGTATCAATCAGTGGGACTCTATTAGACATCTTGCTCTTTTATTTATGAGACCTATGAACCTAGTGCTTTGATACCAATTTTTCACGACCCAGAAGTTGACGTCATGATTGCACCTACCCCATCTGGACACAGGGTAGGTAAGCCCAACACCTAAAGATATAAAGAAAGTAGAAAGAAATAATGGAAACCCTACATGAGACATCATAAGAAAGTCAGGCCATATATATATAAACACAATATTCAAAACTGAATAAAATACAACTCCAATCCCAAAATTTGATGTCAAGAGTAAAGAGCACTAATACTGATAAAAAGTAAATAAATATATAATTCTGTCTCTAAACCATAGAGTAATGACAAGATAAATAAGATGAAGTTTGGAATCAAGCCCCAAACGAGGAGCTCACCCATTCTCTAAATCAGCCTCAATCACAACATGATCTCATGCTCCGTGATTCAAACTAAGATCTACATCAAAATGGTATAAAAAGTAGAAGTGAGTATGATCCAATTATACTCAGTAGGTATCATAGGTTGACTAAGCAAAGGAAAAAAAAACTAAACAAGTAAAGGATACTATGAGCATGCTTCCACCTGCATACGGAAAAGATCCCAACAGTGGCTCAAACCATATCTCCTAACAATTCTACAAGTATAATAATTGTATAAGGATAACTACACACGAATATATAAAGAAATACTACATACACGATAATAACCACATAATAGAAATACAAATGATGAAATGTATTGCAATGGTATGATAAGGATGGAATATCTCAATATCATCTCGTATATACCTTCCGAGCATAAGGTTCTAGGACAGGACCCACGGGGGGTTCGCAACCCATATACATTCACAATCTTAATCTGACATCTCAATCAATCTTACTGGTACATCCCTTGATCAAGAGTTTTATAAAGTTTTTTACTTTCTTTAAAAATTAGTGTTTCTTTGTAGTACCAATTTCTATATATACGGATAAATAAAATAAGAATGCATACTCGTAACCAAAATAATATCATATTATGAATCAATTCAATGATAGTATTAAATGAGCTGAAATCTTCTCAAAACTCAATAAATCATGACATAAGCCATTGCATGGCACCAAAGTAATAAATAGTCATGTAAGACATCAAATATATATCAATTCAAGCTCCCACTCGGGCATCACAATAATAATGAAGGAAAATAATGCTTATAATAAGACCAATACCAACACCCACTCAGGTAACACAACAACAATAATCTCTCAAGTAAATAATAATATTCACATAAGCCCCCACATGGGCATCACAATAATAATAATCTCTCAAGTCAATAATAATGCTCACATAGGCCCGCACACGAGAAACATGATAAAATAAATATCTCAAAAATATGAGTCTCATGATAAAATCCCTAACCCATAGCATACTTTATATAAATGGTTAACTACCCAACCCAGACTGAAGAAAGTTAAGCCATAACCTACCTCAAAAAGCTGAAACACGAACCTGGACCCTTCAACTAGGAGATTTTCCTTTTTGATCCATCTAAAAATTAACCCAATCTATGAAAAATGTAATCTACATATCAAAAGGAGTCTAATGATATCCATATCAGCTACTTTCATTTCGAGTCGTAATGTAGTTCAAAAACTGACCCCTAAAGAAAAAGAGTAAAACAGAAATTTTATTGAAGAATCAATTTTATCATAATTCAAGGGTCCTAAAAATGAAAACTCATTGAAAAACAAGTTGAAATCGAGGTTAAAATTATTGAAAAACTATTTTCTCACTTTATCGGGTAAACCCCAAAATTCCAAGTTTAAAATCAAGTTTTTGAAGATGTTTTTGAGATAAAATCAATTAATAATGATTGAAACCAAGTTTAGAAGCTTATCCAAATACTTTTGATGAAAATCCCTCTTTAAAATTATCTTTCCCAAGGTCCCAAAGTCTATAAAGGGTAGAAAATTGAGAAATGAAAGGTTTATACTATTTGGGTGCACAGTACCTCGCAATCGCGGTTCCCACCATTCAATTGCAAGGGTCAACATTGACCAGCCATAATAATACTCACATAGGCCCCAATGTTGCGACCCAGCTATACACGGAAGTGTACGGGATCGTTCAAGCATTATAATGGCTCCTTTAAAAGAGCCGGATATCGAGCACAAGGGACTTCCGTCAACAAAAATCAATTTTAGACGTCAAACAATAATTAAAAACTAGTGTTGTTAAAAGGAAAAGGGATTTGTTACTAAAAATTAGATGATTACGGAATATAAACTACTATCTTCACTACCGTAACTTCAGTTTTCGCAAATATAATATAAAAGTCAATAAAAAGTAAATTCTCAAGGTCAAGGCATCCTAAACGTCATCTTGAGCGCATGAATATTACTGGTTTAAGCAATTTGAGTCATTTATCTTGGTTATTGATCACGAAGTTAATAATATGAATATATTCGTCTCCAAACTATAACCTTCTATTAGAAATTGGAAACCCAACTACATCATTGAGCGGGGATAGGTTTAACCAATTCTAACACCTCTAGGCTATCTTCCCGTATTTGAACAAGCGCGGCGCATTAGGTACCTCTCGGTCCTAACAAATTTTCAATCTCTTGGAATCTCTTCCTCGAGTAAAGATCACGCTCCTTATATTCCAAGTTCTATCTCTTAATGTCTCTCTTGAGCTCCTCTCAAGACAATAAATTTATTTCAATGGTGATCAAACATTAAAATAGTAAAATCAAGAATATACGAATAACTAATAATTGATAAACTCCCACAAAACCCAATAATATTCAACACTAGAAATTCATGTTCATAGCCTCAACCCCAAGAATGAGGGATTTTAGCCACTCATAACTTGACTTAACATCATAAATTGATAAAAAAAACCATAAAAAGAAATAAAAAATGAAAAGAAGAAGAATGAAACCTAATTTCAATGCCAAAAAAAGCCCAAAGTAGTCTAATGATGATGGATTTTTGATACAATAACCCAAAATCCCTATTTATAGATAAAAACTCAGGCAAAAATTGCCAAAAAACGGCCAGATAACAACATGACTAATTTACTCTTAAGACGGTCGTCATCCATCCATCATGGAGCAAACCTCCTAATACTATGACTAAAAGAGACTCAATCTAAAACAAAAATCTTTTTATGCTTTTCTATGGTTCAAAGGGACTATCCTTAGTAAAAGAACCGAAAACAAAGGCTAAGAAACCCAAAATAAAATAAATAAAAACACACATATACACATATACTCACATAAAAAGGAATCCCATAACACCCCACCCCACACTTAAAATATGAGCACTGTCCCCAATGTTACAAAAATTAAACAAGGCAAGAGTAGGGTGTAAGGAGCTCCCTGGTAAATTAAGGAAATCGTCATCCTCTGGCCCACAGACTACTAGCGGTGTATCATCCGCTTTCACCGCGACATCATCAGAATCAGGATGGCGGTCATTCTCATCTGTGGGGACATCATCATCCACAGGCTCAACAAAATCTTGCCCAATCCGCAACAATGTCATGGCATGGTCATTAAGAGGATAATCCCTTTCAACCTGGCTCAGCTCGTCTGCCGTAAAGGGCCTACCCCCAGTAAGGTGCCGTAGCATCTCCAAACCATACATACAGGCTAAGATCCCATCATCACGAGTATGCCGCTCAGCTAGTGTGAGAGTGGGGCCGAGTGCATCAGGTACTTTGGTTTGGGTGATATCAACAAGTGTCGTCTCCAAAGGAGGATGATAATCAAATACCTCCTCAGCCATTTTGAATGCTCTCATTAATTTAGTCAATACACCTCCAAAAGCATATCGAAGGCCACCCTATAGACGAGCTCAGCGCATAGCCGACAGTACCACAGAACACACATCAATTTCCACATCGGTCATTAGAGCATACACCAAACAGACTCGGTCCCTAGTGACCTCTGTCATATGGCTACCCAGAATTAAGCAACAACACACAATCTTCAACCAAATCTGTGTCTCTTTATTGAAATGAGCATAGGGTAGACTCATGTGGTACCCTTTTTTGTGGTGGCAAAGCCATCTTGTTGTCGAACATTGGCCACAAAGTGTGTGGCAAATTATTGCATAGTGAGGCCTAACATTCAGATTGTGTAGGTCGTAGGGACTAGCCCGAGTGTGTGCTCCCAGTAACCCATTTAGGACTAGGAAATCCAATATAACATCCGACCCTCGTACAACCACCGAGTTGGTAGGTGCATCTGGGTTCCAATTAGCATACAATTCCCTCACCAGATGAAGGTTGCAATCCATTGGTTTTTCAAAAATGAACCCCATACCCAATTGCACAATTCGATCCAATATTTTAGGGTGAGTCCGAGCTAGACTAGCCCTATCAATACACTCATCCACAAAGTATTTAGCTTCGGGGTGACTTTTCTACCAATTCTTGCTGGCACTAGATACAACATTTAGCCCATACTTTCTTTTCTGGCCTTTAGGGACTGGGGGAGCCGCTGGGACCTTATTTCCTGACCGTCATCGCTTGTGTGAACCTGAAGCTGCCACGTTAGATTCCAACATGGTACCTGTGACAAAGTTCAAACAAGTATGTCAATTACCCATGTAAAGATAGCCAACCAACTCAATGTGTGATGGCTATAAGGGCCACCCCACACTTAGTTTCTTAGCACCAAGTCAAAATATATGGTTGTAAGGTGTACTTAGACTTCCCCTCATCACTTAATGCCCAATTACAAAGTCCAACCCATATCCAAATTTAACATCCCCAACACAAGTTCCATATTCCCATAATTATCAATAGAATGGCTTACTTGTTTTACTCAAGAATTCAAACAAGATCCATGCATTTTCAATAATATATGGGTTATATCAAGTGATTACAACAAGCAATTTTCTCAATCACTATCATCTAAGCTAAACCCACTTGCAAAAAACAAGATTAATAAGAACACTTTCACTTGCACTTCAAGTTCTCATTCATGACACCCAATAAATTCCAACTATAGCATAATAATCAAGTCAAACGACAAAGAACCTACATGGCATCAAAAATTCAAAATTCAAGAATTCCCCAAATTTTCAACATTCTTATAGCAATTTAGAGAGAGAAAGCTTAAAGAAAACATACCTTGGTAGCTTTAATCTAGTCTTACAATCACAATCCAAAGATGAGAATGTGAGAATCGTGCTTTGTGTAGGAAGAGAAGGGAAAATTAAGAGAGAAAATTGGGTTTGGGGCATAAGGTTTATGAAGAATTAAAAGGGAATTAGGGATTTAAAAAATAGGGGGTGGGGTGGTTTGAGTAGGTTAGAGGGGTATTGGGTTACCCTTTAAAAAAAATTCAACTAAAAAAATTAAAGGGGGTAAGACCCGGAACGCACTTTGTCGCGCTACCCCGCTACCTGTCTCCCCAAAAATTTGGGCTGGAGAGGCCTGGCACGCTAGGTACTGCGCCTGCTCACTACCTGAGGCCACAAAGAATTAGGCAAGAGTGGCCTGGCACACTAGGTGTCGCGCCTGCTCACTTCCAAGGCACACAAAATTTTGGCTAGGAGCGGCCTGGCATGCTGCCTGGCGCGTTCCATACTTAACATAATACCTGGTCAATTTTCCACACTTTTCAACCAAATTTGGGGCTTTATCAAGTCCCATCACACAAAACTTCACTCCAAAGCATATCTTACCTTCCCGGCACCTTCAAAAGATCATAAATCCTCCAATTACCTTTTTCTCGTGGATTACCATGGAAAAATAATTTGTGTACCTCTGTATAAATAATAAATCCTAGAACTAAGTTAGAAAAGAAATATTTTAAAAGAAATGGGTTGCCTCCCATCAAGTGCCTTAGTTTTGGTCGTGGCATGACTCTTCTTTTTGTATTTTTACTTTATAATTCCTATCTATTACAATACATTAATGGGTTGCCTCCCATCAAGAGCCTTGTTTAATGTCGCGGCTCGACCTTGCTCAGCTCAATCATTATCAAGGTGAAACATGTCCTCTTTATGCTTCTCTTCTTCACCAAAATAGTGCTTCAATCTTTGGCCATTTACAAGAAATTTAGTACCATCACCTTTATTCATGATTTCCACCGCACCATGAGGAGTTGTACGACTTACCTCAAAAGGACCACTCCACTTAGATCTTAGCTTGCCCGAAAATAACCTAAGTCTAGAATTAAATAACAGTACAAATTGTCCTGGCTCGAAAGTGCGGTGGAGAATGTTCTTGTCGTGCCATCGCTTCATTTTCTCCTTGTAAATCTTCTCATTTTCATACACGTCGAAGCAAAACTCTTCCAACTCATGTAGTTGCAACAACTCCTTTGACCAGCCAACACTGGATCTAGTTTCAACTTCTTCACCGCCCGATATGCTCGGTGCTAAAGCTCAACCGAGAGATGATTTGCTTTCCCAAAGACAAGATGATATGGAGAAGTCCCTATAGGTGTTTTATATGCCGTTCGATAAGCCCGAAAAGCATCATATAGCTTGAGCAACCAATCTCTTCTCTGAGTATTCAC
This sequence comes from Capsicum rhomboideum, assembly GCA_031232105.1. NCBI lineage: Eukaryota > Viridiplantae > Streptophyta > Magnoliopsida > Solanales > Solanaceae > Capsicum > Capsicum rhomboideum. Next base: position 54,056,445 of record CP124716.1, on the reverse strand, counting down.
AATCTTTTCCAAGATTTGTTTTATCTCGCGATTAGACACTTCAACTTGGCAACTTGTTTGGGGATGTTACGTTGTTGAAACCTTGTGTCTAACACCATATTTATCCAACACACTCTTCACCCAATTGTTTATAAAGTGTGACCCTCCATCGCTAATAATAACTCTTGGAGTTTCGAATCTTATGAAGATATGCTTTTAAAAGAACTTCACCACAACCTTGGAATCATTCGTAGAAAGAGCAGTAGCCTCTACCCAGTAGAACTGCTACAAGTATGTATTGATTCCCATTCGACTTTTGAAAAGGGCTCATAAAATCTATCCCCCATACATCAAAGATTTTAACTTCTAGGATATTAGTTAAAGGCAACTCATGTCTCTTTGAAATCGTCCCCATACGTTGGCATTGGTCACAACTTTTCACAAATGCATGTGCATCTTTAAATAGAGAAGGCCAAAAGAAACCTGGTTGTAAAATTTTGTGGGCTCTTCATTCACCACCATGATGACCATCATAAGTTGATGCATGGAAACTCTCCAACACATGCTTCACCTCCGTATTCGGAATACATCGTCTCACCACTTGATCAGGCCCTTCCTTGAATAAATAAGGCTCATCCCAAATATAAGAGCGTGCCTCATATGACAGCTTCTTCTTTTGTTGGGGACTCGAATCAGGAGGAAATAACCCACTTACCAATAGATTTACAATGTCTGCATACCATGGCAACTCATCAACCCCCAAAACTAACAATTGCTCATCTGGAAATTCCTCACAAATACGCCCATCATCAGCTACATGTGTCGAGCTCTCAAGTCTACAAAGGTGGTCGGCAATCTGATTTTTTGACCCCTTCCTATCTTTAATCTCCAAATCAAACTCTTATAACAATAAAATTCATCTAATCAACCATGGCTTAGCATCTTTATTATTGAAGAAATAATGTATTGCAACATGATCTGTGTATACAATAACGCAAGTACCCACCAAATGTGATCTAAATTTATCAAATGCGTACACCAAAGCTAGCATCTCCTTTTCAGTCACCGTGTAATTTGCTTAGGCTGCATCAAGAATTTTACTCGCATAATAAATAGAGTGAAATACCTTGTTCTTCCGCTGCCCCACAACCGCACCCACTGCAACATCACTCGCGTCACATATGAGCTCAAATGGTAAAGCCCAATTCGGAGCAATAAGGATAGGTGCCTCTACCAATGTTTTCTTCAAGATCTCAAATGCCTTCACACATAACTCACAAAAGAAAATTTAACATCTTTCTCTAAAAGCGTGCACATGGGGCATGTAATCATGGAAAAATCTTTAATGAACCGTCTGTAAAACCCAACATGTGTCCCAAGAAACTATGCACCCCTTTCACCGACACAGGTGGAGGTAATTTCTCGATAACTTCAATCTTTGCTCTATCCACTTCGATCACTTGCTTTGACACTTTATGTCCAAGAACTATACCTTTCGTCACAAGAAAATGACATTTTTCCCAATTGAGAACAAGATTATTTTCTTCACACCAAGCAAGAACTCTATCCAGGTTTTGTAGACATACCTCGAAAGAGTTACTGAAGACAAAAAAATCATCCATAAAAATCTCCACGAACTCCTCCACCATGTCATAGAAAATTTCCATCATGCAACGCTGAAAAGTAGCTAGTGTGTTGCACAATCCAAAGGGCATACGCTTGAAAGCATAAGTCCTGTAAGGGCATGTGAATGTAGTCTTCTCTTGATCTTGAGGATCTATAGCAATTTGATTATACCTAGAATACCCATCAAGAAAGCAATAATATTCCTGCCCAGCTAAACAATCCAGCATCTGATCAATATAAGGGATTGGATAATGATCTTTCTTCGTGGCATCATTTAGTTTTCGATAATCCATGCAAATACGCCACCCTTTTTAAATAATTAACTCATTATTTTCATTAGTGATTACCTTCATACCACCCTTTTTTGGGACACACTATACTGGGCTAACCCATGTACTATCAGAAATAGGGTAAAAAATGCCCGAATCTAACCACTTAATTACCTCTTTCCTTACCTCTTCTTTCATTACTGGATTCAAGCGTCGTTGGTGTTGCACACTCGGCTTATGCCTTTACTCCATTTAAATTTTATGCATACACAAACTCGAATTAATACCATGGATGTCAGATATCTGCCATCTGATAGCCTTCTTCCTTCGTTTGAGTACCAATACTGCATTGACTTGTTCCCTTGATAAATTCGTGGCAAGAATAATAGAAAGGGTCTCATTATCACCTAACAAAGCATATTGAAGATGAGATGGAAGTTCTTTCAATTCAAGCTTCGGTGCCTCCTCAATTGATGGCTTGGTGGAGGTTCGAGTGGAACATTTAAAGGTTCCCATCCACCCTCTTTGGCATAGATACCCATAAGATCAAGAACCTGCACCATTTCAATAGCTTTCGCATCACCAAAAATATCTTGCCCCATCAAAACTTTTTCCAAGGGATCTGTAGATAAAGTGTGGATGCTTTTAGCCGTCATATCTATAGATGTAATAGCTGACAAGTTCTCATAAATTTCTGGTAGCTTCACAGCCTTGTATACATCAAAGACCTCAACCTTATCATGAGCTCGCATAGTCAATTTCCCTGCTGCTACATCAATGATCGCACCTCCTGTGGCTAGAAATGGACGCCCCAAAATTAATGGGACTTTGGGTCAGGCTCAAAATTTAGCACCACAAAATCCACTGGAAAGATCAATGAACCCACTTGAACCAGAACATCCTCAACTATACCATCCGACCTAGTCACCGATCGGTCTGCAAGCTGCAAAGTAATAGTAGTAGGTTTAGGACGACCCAAACCCAACTCCTTGAAAATCAAAGTGGGCATCAGATTAATACTAGCCCCAAATCGCACAAACCACGAGCACAGACACGATCTCCTAGAGTAATTTTTACAGTGAAGCTTTCAGGATCCTTCAGCTTGGTGGGTAAACGGTTTTGAATGCGAGAGCTACACTCCTCCGTCAGTGCAACTGTGGCATACTCAGTCAATCTACTCTTGTTTGCCACAATATCCTTCACAAACTTAGCATACTTTTGAATACCCTTCAAGATATCCAAATGTGGAAAATTAATGTGCAATTGTTTAAGTAATTCAATGAACTTACCAGAGCATTCGTCTTCCTTCTTCCTCTTGAACTTCTGGGGAAAAGGAGGAGGCAACTTTACATTCTGGACCACTTTATCATCTTTGGAGCTTCTGTCAGACTCAACTTGTTCGTTTTCAACTACAACTTCTTTTGGCTCCAACTCTTTTGCTGGTGGAACTGTATCCTTTAACTACTTACCACTACGAGTAACAATGGCACTCACCTGCCTCGAGTTAGGATCAGTGTCACTTGGAAGACCTCCTTGAGGACTAGTATTCTAGGCATTTTCTAACTGACCAATTTGCTTCTCCAATTTTTGAGTTACAAACTTATTGTTCCTCACATCTGCTTCCATCTTAGCTTGCTCTGCCATAATCTACTTCAACATATCTTCTACGCCCATATTTTCCGGGTTAGCACCCAATTGATTATCTTGACCCTATTGTTGGGTGTATTATGGTGCATATCCTTGAGGCCTATACTAATTTTGATTATTGGCCCAAGATAAGTTTGGCTGATTTTTCCACCCAGCATTGTAAGTATTTCCATAATTTTGTGCTCTCCCTCCTCTTTGGGCATTACCCATAAAGTTTACAGAATTCAGATTCGCACTGCACAACTAGCTGGTATGGTCACCATTTTCGCATACATCACACCACACTGGAATATGTTATTGTACTGTATTTACGGGAGCTTGTTGCAGCACCAAATTTAAAATGCTAAAGTGATTGTTCATCATGTTTCGCATGGCTGAAATTTGGGTAGATAATGTTATGACTGCATCCACATCTAGTTTCCCAGCAACCTTCTTTATAGAATTTCTAGAATTATCACTATGCCAATCAGGATTTCCCTGCGATATGTGATTCAACAAAGCATATAATTCATCATAAGTCTTCTCTAAAGCTTTTCCACCTACAACTGAATTAAGTAGAATTTTATTGTTGGGGTCCAGAGCCTCAATAAAAGTATGCACCAACACTTCACTTGCTTGGTGGTGATGAGGGCAATCCCTCAACATGGATTTGAATAGGTTCCAGACTTGGTATAAATTTTCATCATCTCTCTGTCTGAAACTCAATATCTCACTCCTCGGCTTTGCTCTCTTTCCGGATGAAAAGAACCTTATCAAGAATTTTCGAGCCAGATCATCACAAGTAGTGATAGAATTCGCCGGCTCTGCATCTAACCACCTCCTTGCCTCCCCCAACAGAGAAAAGGGGAACAAAGTTAGTCTCACATAATCCAAAGACATACCCGCAGGAATATATGTGCCACTCATCTCCAGAAAATTTTGAATATGCCTCTGCAGGTCCTCATAAGCAAGACCTGTAAACTGTCCACTTGAGTACAAGAGTTGCACCATATTTTTTTTAAGCTAAAATCTACCTCCAGCTGCCGATTTTTAAATACTGGAGGTTACATTAGTAGCGAGTGGGATTGCCACATCGCGAACTATCCTAGCTGCCATCACTACCGGCTCACGTCTATCCACAACTGGGTCTTCAATTCTTATGGGTCCTCAATCTGTGAAAGTATCTCTCAGGTTCAGACTACGGGGTTACCAAATCTTTGTTCCTTGCCAGCGTTCAGATGAAGTAAGCCTGCAAAATAGGATAGCTAAGATCAAGTTTTCAACACTTAGCAGAAAATTAAAGTAAAAACGTCAATAATTGAAATCTATCTATTTGAAAGTCCCTGGCAACAGCGCCAAAAACTTGTTGTGACCCAGCTATACACACAAGTGCACGTGATCATTCATGTAATATAATGGCTCATTTAAAAGAGCCGGATATCAAACCCAAGGGACTTCCGTCAACAGAATTTAATTTTAGATGTTAAACAATAATTAAAAACTAGTGTTTCAAAAAGGAAAACGGATTTGTTACTAAAAATTAGATGATTGTGGAATATAAACTACTATCTTCGCTACCGTAACTTCAGTTTTCACAAATATAATATACAAGTCAATAAAAAGTAAATTCTCAAGGTCAAGGCATCCTGAACGTCATCTCCAGCGCATGAATATTACTGGTTTAAGCAATTTGAGTCATTTATCTTGGTTATTGATCACGAAGTTAATAATATGAATATATTCGTGTCCAAACTATAACCTTCTATTAGAAATTGGAAACCCAACTACATCGTTGAGCGGGGATAGGTTTAACCAATTCTAACGCCTCTAGGCTATCTTCCCGTATTTGAACAAGCGCGGCGCATTAGGTACCTCTCGGTCCTAACAAAATTTCAATCTCTTGGAATCTCTTCCTCGAGTAAAGATCACGCTCCTTATATTCCAAGTTCTATCTCTCAATTTCTCTCTCGAGCTCCTCTCAAGACAACAAATTTATTTCAATGGAGATCAAACATTAAAATAGTAAAATCAAGAATATAAAAAGAACCAATAATTGATAAACTCCCGCAAAAACCAATAATATTCAACACTAGAAATTCATGTTCATAGCCTCAACCCTAAAAATGAGGGATTTTAGCTACTCATAACTTGACTTAACATCATAAATTGATAAAAACCTATAAAAAGAAATAAAAAATGAAAAGAAGAAGAATGAAACCTAATTTCAATGCCAAAAAACTCCCAAAGTAGTTTAATGATGATGGATGTTTGATACGATAACCCAAAATCCTTATTTATAGATAAAAACTCGGGGCAAAAATTTCCAAAAAGTGGCCCGACACGCCCCTGTGCACGCCTGGGACTTAGAGAAATTTCTGCCTCTGAAAGGTGTGTCTAAGCGGCCCGGCTCGCTGCCTGGCGCGCCCCTCTGCTATCCATGCCATCAAAAATATTGTCAAAAGCGGCCTGGTATGCTGCCTGGCGCGCCTCTCTCTTAGACTCCATTTTTCTTCCTTTCTTCGACTTTTTTTTGTGGATTTGGTTGGATATTTCTAGTTCAACTCTTTGGTTTGCCTCTTATCTTCAATATTCTTAGCTTGTAGCTCCTCCAAGCCTTGATTTCCAAGCCAAAAATGCTCCAAATAGTCGCAAATTTCACCTACAAGGGTCTAATCACATTTATTAGCATAATATCAAGTATTCCATCAAAACAATACAAAATATATACTTATTGCTCTTGAAACTAAGGTAAAAATGGTTCAAAGTTGGTAATAAGGCATATAAATACGCCTTAGATCACCACCCCACACTTAAACCTTTGTTCGTCCTCTAGAAATAACCATACTCAACTCATGGCGACTTTAGACAACCGACACACAATAGGTATTCCTGCATAGCTACATAACCACTTTCATTGCATTATGCACTTAACACGCTAACCTCACTAACAAGTGAATAGCAAATTGAAATGACCTATCCTTACAAAACAACTTTACTAATTGCGAATTCATGCATTACATGATACCAATAGATCACCACACTTTGATAAACATGTGCCCTCACCGCAAGAGAATCACCCAATATTTCACACAAATCTTTCAAAGTAACTATTAAATGGGTGCATAAATAAAAGTTCTCTCACTCTCGAAAATAATTCACATGCAACACAAGATGAACCATAAGCTTTCCCTTAGTGTAGTACTCCACTAATTGTAGAATGTCAAAACTCAAGGTCAAGTAGGACTTTACGGATTGTAATGTAGGCTAAGGGAAGGGTAGGAACTATTTGGTCAAGAGTAGTGACTATCTTCCCTAAGCGCTTTAATACACTACAAATTACATGTCACACCCCGAATCCCATCGAGATGTGATTGGCACCCGTAGCCGATAAGGCCCGAGAGAACCAACCTTTACCTATGTTCACTCATATGCATCTCATAATCATAACCACCAGTGCATAAGAACATGAAAGACGAATAAAGGAAAACATGGGACATTTTGATACATACATAAGAAACTTGGCCGTTGTGGCCATCCAGTGAAAACAACATGTGTCTTTTACACTGTTACACCCACATCGGTCTACAAAAGCCTCTAACAAGAGCATTGACCAAAACAAACCAAAAGTCGGGACAAGTCCCCGCTTTATACAACATGTACATCATCAAAACATATATCTACTATGACTCGGAGAAACCCCGAATTAACTGGAGCTCACCAAGGAACTGCTAACACTGGCAATCTACTGGGGAGGCCTACTGGGACCTGCGCCTGCAGCAAGTAAGGTAAATTCCCCGAGAGGGGTCAGTACGAAATAAGTACTGAGTATGCAAGGCTCAGATGAAACTATACAACACATGAATATTTCAATGAATATGTCAATGAACTCAAAACATATGAATAATCAATGTGAATAAGTCACCATGTTACGTTTTGGAAACCATGTGGATTGCTTTCATTATTTTCATTACTTTCTTTATCTCAATGCTCACATGGCATTACATATCACAATGTGCCCGGGCCCCGACTGATCAGTGGGTCTTTCATATCATCATATAGGGATCGAGTCGAGCTAGGCTTATGCCCCTAGACTTGCCACCTTCGGGATCGAGTCGAGCTAGGCTTACGCCCCTAGACTTGCCACCCATAAATCCATATCTCGGGATCGAGTCGAGCTAGGCTTACGCCCTTAGACTTGCCACCCATACTTGATCATTGACCACATTTGCATTACTTTGATCTTTACTTTGAGATTGTTACTTTGATAGTCATAACATCACTTTGGAACTTTTGAACATCACATTGTTGGAAACTTTGAATCATTGATCAATGAGTAAGATACATATGCGTAACCTTATTGGAAATATAATATCATTATGAACCTAACACCATTGGCACCATTGGAACAATAATCAAGGAACAAGGGACATGAGTATGACTACTATTGGAACTTTGGGACAATACCTTATTGGACTTTTGGAACATTAACCATGAATATGATACATGAGATTCGCAAATGATCCATGAGTAGAAAATATATGACAATGACTAGTGATAAACGGATATCGGATACCTTAGCACATTTCGGGATAGAACTAGTGACATGTCAATATGGACACTATTTGCCGCAGAAAGATACGGACAAAGTAACCTTACATACCTTGGATTCGCAATACGAATCTACAACCTTAGATGCGTAGACAATAATCCCGCTCCTTCTTTATGTGTCACTCTACAACATAAATACATAACGAAATTCACATTAACCACCTAGTACTTTACAAATGCATACAATGTCAATGAGTTACATGTTTGCCTTTAAACATGTCATTTCCTCTTAACAAAACCATTGATCATACTATTATTCCAAAAATTCCATAATATTCCCAACATTGACCAATACATGAAAATCAATACATTTCACCACAATACTTCTCCTTTACACTTTCTTATCCATAACACATCACAAATAATCCATCAAAGTACCTTAATACAACTCATAACACATATCGGCCAAAATCCCACAATTTCCACTTATAGATAAGAACAAGTTTAATATCAAAAATAACACCATACTTGTTCATATTTTGTCCATACCATGCTTTTTCATCAAAGGCACAAGGCCTAATTCACACTTGAATTCCATATACCACAAATCTCATACAAAATCACCAAGTACCATGACCAACTTTTCCAAGCACAACCAACATGATATACATATTCTTTTATGCATATAAGATATTAATCCATGAAAATAAATACTTACCAAGGCTTGGAATATGTTGATCTTGTCCAAGGAGTCCCAAGGAATTATTTTGCTTTAGGGTTTGGAAATGAGAAATGTTGAGAAAAATGTTTTAAAGGCATGAGAGGTTTTGTACAATAAAAATCTGATTTACCCCTTTATATAGGCCTCTCATGTTGTCCTTAGCCAATTCTTGACATTTAATAATGTGTCTAGAAGGTCAAATGGAAGAATGGGTCTTTTGACCCATTTGGGCCATGGATTTCTTCCACTTTTGGGCCTTAATTTGGCCCAAGAAGACATATCCATTTAACCCAACAAGTTTCATGCATTATTCACCATATCTCTCATCTTTATATAATTCCATAATGTTACGACAATATTCTCTTAAAAGATTCTCATTCGTCGCCTCGATCGCAAAAATTGGAATTCTAGTCGCCCTTGGCTTCATTGGACATTTTGGATCACTATTCTCATTTCATGATTTGATCATGTATGAGTATGTAAAAGTGTGTTGAAGCTTTAACAATGCTCAAATAACTCCAAAGAACCATAAGAAACCTATTTAGAAATCGTCGTAGAATTGCATTACAAAACGACTCCGGAAAGGCATAGTTTTTGTGCCTTGCGCCACACCCCTGAAACAGGGTAGTGGCGCAAGAATGCATCCTTCTCTGAAGTTTTGGGCTGAAGGTGGCTTGCGCCACACCCCTGAAACAGGGTAGTGGCGCAAGTCTCAGCACATTGCTGAAATTTCCGGCCACTTATCCAATGTGTACGTATCGTCCAATCCTTTATCCAAACACTACAAAATACTTACTTAGTGATCTTAAACATCAAGTAAACATGACTTAAAGTCACCAAATGAGGTTAGAATATGTACGAGTTCTTACCCAAATGCTCCATGAAATCACAACACACCTCCTACGAAGATCTAATCGCACATGTTAAGTCCGATATCAAATGTTTCACCAATAACACTATAAAACACATATGCATGGCATATCAACACCTATGTAGATATGATCCCAAGGTATCAAGTGAGGTTATAAAGTACGGGGTTTTACATTCTTCCCCCCTTAGAAACATTCGTCCTCGAATGTTAACAACAGTGTCTTATATACAACAAATGCATCTTTACTTTAACATACCTATACACATTCACATAATGCTTTTAAATACTTACTTGTTATTGTTCCACCTCCGCACTGTGAACTTCTTGGTCCATTTGGAATAAGTGGGGATACTTGGATTTCATCATTTCTTCCGCTTCCCATGTGATCTCCTCTACTTGTTGGTTTCTCCAAAGGACTTTTACGGATGCTATGTCTTTATTTCTCAATCTCTTTACTTGTCGATATAGGATAGCAATGGGCACCTCTTCATAAGTGAGATCCTCTGTAACTTGAACATCCTCTACGGGAACAATACGAGATGGATCTCCTATGCATTTCCGAAGCATCGACACATGAAAGACCGGATGGACTGAGGAAAGTTCTTGCGGTAAGGCTAATTCATATGCGACTTGCCCAAATCTTCTAATAACTTCATAGGGGCCTATGTAACGTGGACTCAATTTCCCTTTCTTTCCGAACCGCATTACCCCTTTCATTGGTGACACCTTTAAAAATACCCAATCACCTATGGCAAATTCAAGCCCTCTTCTTCTCACATCGGCATATGACTTGTGACGACTTTGAGCCATTTGTAACCGTTGTTGGATAACTTTAACTTTGTCCATGGCTTGGTGAACAATATCTGGCCCAAGTAAAGCAGTTTCACCTGCTTCAAACCATCCGATTGGTGATCTACATTTCCTTCCATACAAGGCTTCATAAGGTGTCATTTTAATACTTGAATGATAGCTATTGTTATATGCAAATTCAATAAGAGGCAAATGGTCATCCCAACTACCTTGAAAATCCAACGTACATGCTCGTAGCATATCTTCAAGTGTCTGAATAGTACGTTCTGCTTGTCCATCGGTCTGAGGATGGAAAGTCGTACTCAAATTCACCCGTGTACCCAAACTTTGCTGGAAAGATCTCCAAAAGTGTGCTGTGAACTGTGCTCCTCTGTCTGATATAATAGAAAGTGGAATACCATGCAATCGTACTATCTCTTTCACATACAACTTCGCATAATCCTCAGCTGTATAGGTCATCTTGACAGGTAGAAAATGAGCTGACTTGGTAAGTCGGTCCACTATGACCCATATGGAATCAAACTTCCGCAATGTACGAGGCAAGCCCGTAATAAAATCCATATTAATCATATCCCACTTCCAAACTGGAAGATTGATACATTGCATGTAACCTCCTGGTTTCTGATGTTCCACTTTCACTTATTGACAATTTGGGCACTGCGCGACAAATTCTGCAATGTTCTTTTTCATGTTGCTCCACCAATACACTTCTTTCAATTCATGGTACATTTTAGTAGCACCCGGATGAATGGAATAGCGCGAATGGTGCGCCTCTGTCATTATTCGTGTCCTCAGCTCATCTATGTCCGGTACACATACTCTCCCTTGACATTGAAGTACCCCTTCTGGTGTAATATCAAATGCCTTGGTCAAATTCTGCTGCACATTTTCCTTTAGCTGTAATAAAGTAGAATCCGCAAATTGCTTTTGTTTCACTTCAGCTATCAAGGAGGATTCTGCTGCATTCTACACCATAACTCTATCATCTGCGGTTTCAATAAGGCGAACTCCCAAGCTGGCTAATTGATTCAAGTCTTTGATTATCTCACACTTTTCATTTAACTGACCACTAGTGCTTTCTACTGCCTTACAGCTCAATGCATCAGCTACCACATTTGCTTTGCCTGGGTGATAAAGAATATCAATGTCATAATCTTTTAAAAGCTCTAACCACCTTCGTTGCCTCAAATTGAGTTCCTTCTGCTTAAAAATATATTGCAAGCTTTTGTGATCCGTATAGATGTCAACATGAACTCCATATAAATAATGACGCCATATCTTTAAAGCAAAAACTACCGCTGCCAATTCAAGATCATGTGTGGGGTAGTTTTTCTCATGTGGCCGCAACTGTCGTGAGGCATATGCTATCACCCTACCATGCTGCATCAACACACATCCGAGACCAATCCCGAAAGCATCACAATACACTGCATAGCCCTCTGTGCCCTTAGGAAGTACTAACACTGGTGTGGAAGTCAACTTATCTTTCAATTTTTGAAACCCTCTTTCACATGTATCATTCCATTGAAATTTAATTGCCTTGTGAGTTAACTTTGTTAATGGTGCTGCAATAGACGCAAACCCTTCTACAAATCTTCGGTAATAACCTGCCAAACCCAGAAAACTGCGAATCTCTGTGGGTGTCGTAGGTCTTGGCCAATTTTTCACTGCCTCTATCTTTTGGGTATCAACCTGTATGCCTTCATCTGATACAATATGACCCAAGAACGCCACTGATTTTAACCAAAACTCACATTTGGAGAATTTTGCATACAACTTACGCTCACGGAGAATTTGCAATACTTGCCGTAAGTGATATGCATGGTCTTCTAGTGATCTTGAATAAACAAGGATGTCATCTATAAATACTGTCATGAACACATCTAAGAATGGCTTAAACACCCTGTTCATCAAATCCATAAACACAGTCGGTGCATTTGTTAGTCCGAATGACATAACTAAAAATTCATAATGGCCATACCGTGTTCGAAAAGCTGTCTTGGGTACATCCTCCTCTCTAACTCTGACTTGATGGTAACCCGACCTCAAGTCAATCTTTGAGAAACACTTGGCACCCTGTAACTGATCAAACAAATCATCAATGCGAGGGAGGGGATAGTTGTTCTTGATCGTTACTTTATTCAGTTGACGATAGTCGATGCACATTCTCAAGGTGCCATCTTTCTTTCGCACAAATAATACCGGTGCACCCCACGGGGACATACTAGGCCTAATGAAGCCTTTATCCAGCAAATCTTTCAACTGCTCCTTCAATTCACGCAGTTCCGCTGGAGCCATTCTATATGGAGGAATAGAAATGGGCTGAGTGCCCGGAATCACATCAATGCCAAATTCTACTTCCCGTTCTGGGGGCAAACCTGGAAGATCCTCTGGAAATACATCAAGAAATTCATTGACTACCGGTACTGACTGTGGAGTTAATGGTTCCACATCATTATCTTTCACTCATACCAAGTGACATATGTACCCCTTAGCAATCATTTTTCTGGCTTTCAAATAAGAAATAAATCTTCCTCGTGGTGCCCCTACATTACCCTGCCATTCAAGAACATTTTCTTGTGGAAAACAAAATTGCACCTTCTTGGCCCGGCAATCTACCGTAGCATAACAAGAAGCCAACCAATCCATCCCCATTATGACATCAAAATCCACCATGTCAAGTTCAATAAGATCGGCCAACGTATCATGTCCACACACTGTTACCACATAGTTACGATATACTCTCTTTGCAACAATATATTCACCAACCGGTGTAGACACTTCAATTGATTTAATTAGTAATTCTAGGGCCTTTGCAAATTTTGCCGCAACCAATGGAGTAACATAGGAAAATGTAGAATCTGGGTCAATTAGTGCATATACATTATGTGAGAATATGGATAATGTACCTGTGACAACATCAGGGGAAGCCTCTGAATTCTGGCGGTCCACCAAAGCATAAGTGCGATTCTGGACCCCGCTAGTACTGGCTGCTCCTCTGGCACCTCTACCACGGCCAATAGGCTGTACCCCTCGGCCCTGTGAAGGAACCGATGCTGAAGACGCAACAGCCAACCCAGCTGGTCGTGCTATACCACCCATGCTCCGCTGTGGACATTCTCTCGCTATATGTCCCGGCATACCACACCAAAAGCAGACATTCATCCCTGTACGACATGGACCTGTGTGCATATGCCCGCAGTGCGGACACTGCTGACGAGGGAAACCTGCTGTCTGTGATCCATGAACCCCACTACTCTGCCCAGCTGAACCACCTCTAAACCCTCGAGGCTGCGAATAAGCACCACCTGTGGAATAAGAGAACGACGGTCTAGGTAGTCTAGGAAACATGCGGGGCCTAGATCCTCCTTGGGACATCATAGGTGGTCCCATAGGTCTAGCCCTTTTTGACTGTCCCCTATCAAATTCATGTACCCTTCGCCTCTGTCTTTGATCTTCCATTTTCTGGGCGAAAGCTTGTATTCGAGCAATGTCCATGTCCCTATTCAAGGCCGCAATAGTGCACTCTCTTACCAAGTATGGCTCTAGTCTGTCCACGTATCTATGGACCCTATCTGTCATCGTAGCCACAACATTTGGCGCATATCGAGCCAAGGAATTAAATTGCAAGCTATATTCTCTGACGCTCAAATTTCCTTGACGGAGATTTAGGAACTGATCCGTACGTGCCTCACGGATCTCATAGGGCAAGTAATGATCAAGGAAAGCCATTTTAAACTCTTCCCAAGTAGGCGGGGTTGCATCAATATCACGGGATTTCTTCCAATCCTCGTACCACAATATTGCTTCTCCTTTCAACCTATACGCAGCAAGTTCAACCGTCTCTACCCCTGTCATATGTATAACTTCCAAAGCCCTCTGAATTTGATCCACGAAGTCCTGTGGATCTGCTTTTGGATCTGCCCCTGTGAATATAGGAGGGTCCAGTTTCAAGAAATCCTGTGTTCTGCGACTTGCCATTCTAGCCGCATCATCATCATGTGCCATTGCACCAGCTCTTCCCTCACTTTGTGCCGCCACTAACTGTGTCAACATCTGTACAGCATTCCTAAGATCCTGATCTGTGGCATTTGTCGGTGGTTCCACGGGCACTTCCCTTCTTCTCGGCTCTTCTGGAGCTGAAGAAGTAGAAGAAGCTCGCGTTGCGAACTCAGTTTCAGCCCCACCTTGAGCAACTTGTTCAGGCGGTGGTCTACTTGTTCCTTCACCAGCAATTCTATTGATCAGCTTACTTTTACCTTTTCCTCTTCCTCTTCTAGTGTTCGGCATTTTGACTATACCAAAGAAAAACAATTACCAAAATCAGATACAATGCAACTGACAACATTGGCTCTATTGCACGATCTAGAGTGAAGGAAAGAAACAACATCCTAAATGTCCCGTAGCCTCCTACTTATAAATGTGGTGCACAACACATCGATAAGTAAGACTCTACTCAGACACGGCTTTGTAGACATCCTTAGACCGACTGCTCTGATACCACTTTTGTCACACCCCGAATCCCATCGAGACGTGATTGGCACCCGTAGCCGATAAGGCCCGAGAGAACCAACCTTTACCTATGTTCACTCATATGCATCTCATAATCATAACCACCAGTGCATAAGAACATGAAAGACGAATAAAGGAAAACATGGGACATTTTGATACATACATAAGAAACTTGGCCGTTGTGGCCATCCAGTGAAAACAACATGTGTCTTTTACACTGTTACACCCACATCGGTCTACAAAAGCCTCTAACAAGAGCATTGACCAAAACAAACCAAAAGTCGGGACAAGTCCCCGCTTTATACAACATGTACATCATCAAAACATATATCTACTATGACTCGGAGAAACCCCAAATTAACTGGAGCTCACCAAGGAACTGCTAACACTGGCAATCTACTGGGGAGGCCTACTGGGACCTGCGCCTGCAGCAAGTAAGGTAAATTCCCCGAGAGGGGTCAGTACGAAATAAGTACTGAGTATGCAAGGCTCAGATGAAACTATACAACACATGAATATTTCAATGAATATGTCAATGAACTCAAAACATATGAATAATCAATGTGAATAAGTCACCATGTTACGTTTTGGAAACCATGTGGATTGCTTTCATTATTTTCATTACTTTCTTTATCTCAATGCTCACATGGCATTACATATCACAATATGCCCGGGCCCCGACTGATCAGTGGGTCTTTCATATCATCATATAGGGATCGAGTCGAGCTAGGCTTATGCCCCTAGACTTGCCACCCTCGGGATCGAGTCGAGCTAGGCTTACGCCCCTAGACTTGCCACCCATAAATCCATATCTCGGGATCGAGTCGAGCTAGGCTTACGCCCCTAGACTTGCCACCCATACTTGATCATTGACCACATTTGCATTACTTTGATCTTTACTTTGAGATTGTTACTTTGATAGTCATAACATCACTTTGGAACTTTTGAACATCACATTGTTGGAAACTTTGAATCATTGATCAATGAGTAAGAGACATATGAGTAACCTTATTGGAAATATAATATCATTATGAACCTAACACCATTGGCACCATTGGAACAATAATCAAGGAACAAGGGACATGAGTATGACTACTATTGGAACTTTGGGACAATACCTTATTGGACTTTTGGAACATTAACCATGAATATGATACATGAGATTCGCAAATGATCCATGAGTAGAAAATATATGACAATGACTAGTGATAAACGGATATCGGATACCTTAGCACATTTCGGGATAGAACTAGTGACATGTCAATATGGACACTATTTGCCGCAGAAAGATACGGACAAAGTAACCTTACATACCTTGGATTCGCAATACGAATCTACAACCTTAGATGCGTAGACAATAATCCCGCTCCTTCTTTATGTGTCACTCTACAACATAAATACATAACGAAATTCACATTAACCACCAAGTACTTTACAAATGCATACAATGTCAATGAGTTACATGTTTGCCTTTAAACATGTCATTTCCTCTTAACAAAACCATTGATCATACTATTATTCCAAAAATTCCATAATATTCCCAACATTGACCAATACATGAAAATCAATACATTTCACCACAATACTTCTCCTTTACACTTTCTTATCCATAACACATCACAAATAATCCATCAAAGTACCTTAATACAACTCATAACACATATCGGCCAAAATCCCACAATTTCCACTTATAGATAAGAACAAGTTTAATATCAAAAATAACACCATACTTGTTCATATTTTGTCCATACCATGCTTTTTCATCAAAGGCACAAGGCCTAATTCACACTTGAATTCCATATACCACAAATCTCATACAAAATCACCAAGTACCATGACCAACTTTTCCAAGCACAACCAACATGATATACATATTCTTTTATGCATATAAGATATTAATCCATGAAAATAAATACTTACCAAGGCTTGGAATATGTTGATCTTGTCCAAGGAGTCCCAAGGAATTATTTTGCTTTAGGGTTTGGAAATGAGAAATGTTGAGAAAAATGTTTTAAAGGCATGAGAGGTTTTGTACGATAAAAATCTGATTTGCCCCTTTATATAGGCCTCTCATGTTGTCCTTAGCCAATTCTTGACATTTAATAATGTGTCTAGAAGGTCAAATGGAAGAATGGGTCTTTTGACCCATTTGGGCCATGGATTTCTTCCACTTTTGGGCCTTAATTTGGCCCAAGAAGACATATCCATTTAACCCAACAAGTTTCATGCATTATTCACCATATCTCTCATCTTTATATAATTCCATAATGTTACGACAATATTCTCTTAAAAGATTCTCATTCGTCGCCTCGATCGCAAAAATTGGAATTCTAGTCGCCCTTGGCTTCATTGGACATTTTGGATCACTATTCTCATTTCATGATTTGATCATGTATGAGTATGTAAAAGTGTGTTGAAGCTTTAACAATGCTCAAATAACTCCAAAGAACCATAAGAAACCTATTTAGAAATCGTCGTAGAATTGCATTACAAAACGACTCCGGAAAGGCATAGTTTTTGTGCCTTGCGCCACACCCCTGAAACAGGGTAGTGGCGCAAGAATGCATCCTTCTCTGAAGTTTTGGGCTGAAGGTGGCTTGCGCCACACCCCTGAAACAGGGTAGTGGCGCAAGTCTCAGCACATTGCTGAAATTTTCGGCCACTTATCCAATGTGTACGTATCGTCCAATCCTTTATCCAAACACTACAAAATACTTACTTAGTGATCTTAAACATCAAGTAAACATGACTTAAAGTCACCAAATGAGGTTAGAATATGTACGAGTTCTTACCCAAATGCTCCATGAAATCACAACACACCTCCTACGAAGATCTAATCGCACATGTTAAGTCCGATATCAAATGTTTCACCAATAACACTATAAAACACATATGCATGGCATCTCAACACCTATGTAGATATGATCCCAAGGTATCAAGTGAGGTTATAAAGTACGGGGTGTTACATTACATTAAGATCACCTTCAACCAACCTATTTTACACCACTTTTGTCTTCCCCATTCCCTTTTGTTTTGTCCCATCTTTTTAAGCTAGCTTAAGCATATTAGGCAAGGAGTATTTGCTATCAACACATGATTCACTTATTTTGGTTAATTTTTCTATTTTTTTCATGACATTACTCCCTACCAACAACACATAAACTTCACACACCCAAAAGCTATTTACTTGGAGCTTCACTTTCTCTTTTTCCTTCTTCAATTTTTACACTCCTTAACATCTTGAGTTTCTCAACTAAAGCGCTTAGGAATTTTGTATCAAATTACGGTTAATTTAAAGAAAAGGATTAAGCTACATATAATTCTACCAAAGAATAGGTTAAAGGCTCAACGGGGCTAACTAAGATCATGCAAAAAGGGTAGATAAAGTTGGTATAAAACATGGCTATCAATGAAATGCCTATATCATCTCCTAAGCTCAACACCCTTTATTTCTCTTTGCAAACACACCGGGCAAGTTCAACATATCAATATGCACGTGGAATAACGTAAAAACGTCACTCACACATGGCACATGTTTAACTCAAGCAGGCTCACCATACAATTTATACGAAGTCATGCACGAGTCCACTATTAAGAAACTTATCAAGTTGACTAAGTGAGCATTAGCTGTCTCAACACTTGCTATCATATGACTTAGCATGTTCCATAATTATACCAGATGTGTGTGCGTAATTACATAGCAAGCAAGAACACCTGATACAACATGACAAATTTCCTCTTAGGACGGTCGTCATCCATCCATCATAGAGCAAAGCTCCTAATACTATGACTAAAAGAGACTCAATCTAAAACAAAAATCTTTTTGTTCTTTTGTACGGTTCAAAGGGACTATCCTTAGTAAAATATCCGAAAACAAAGGCTAAGGAACCCCAAAAAAAAAACAAAAACATATACACATATACACACATAAAAGGAATCCCATAACACCCCACCCCACACTTTAAACATGAGTACTGTCCCCAATGCTCCAAAAATTAAACAAGGCAAGAGTAGGATGTAAGGAGCTCCCTATTCAGTCAAGGAAATCGTCATCCTCCGGCCCACAGACTTCTAGGGGTGTATCATCCGCTTCTACCTCATCCTCATCGAAATCAGGCTGGCGGTCATTCTCATCTGTGGGGACATTATCATCCACAGGCTCAATAAATCTGGCTCAATCCAAAACAATTCCATGGCATACTCATTAATAGGACAATCCCTCTCAACCTGGCTCAGCTCGTCTGCCATCTAAGCTAAACCCACTTGCAAAAAACAAGATTAATAAGAACACTTTCACTTGCACTTCAAGTTCTCATTCATGACACCCAATAAATTCCAACTATAGCATAATAATCAAGTCAAATGACAAAGAACCTACATGGCATCAAAAATTCAAAATTCAAGAATTCCCTAAATTTTCAACATTCTCATAGTAATTTAGAGAGAGAAAGCTTAAAGAAAACATACCTTGGTAGCTTTAATGTAGTCTTCCAATCACAATCCAAAGATGAGAAGGTGAGAATCGTGCTTTGTGTAGGAAGAGAAGGGAAAATTAAGAGAGAAAATTTGAT
Organism: Capsicum rhomboideum; assembly: GCA_031232105.1. Taxonomy (NCBI): domain Eukaryota; kingdom Viridiplantae; phylum Streptophyta; class Magnoliopsida; order Solanales; family Solanaceae; genus Capsicum; species Capsicum rhomboideum. The sequence goes on along the minus strand of CP124716.1, from coordinate 54,036,912 downwards.
GGTATTGGGGAAAAAATTGGGTTTGGGGCATAAGGTTTTTGAAGAATTAAAAGGGAATTGGGGATTTAAAAGATAGGGGGTGGGGTGGTTTGGGCAGGTTAGAGGGGTATTGGGCTACCTTTTAAAAAAAAATTAGCTAAAAAAATTAAAGGGGGTAGCGGCCCGGCACGCACTTTGCCGCGCTACCCCATTGCCTGTCTCGCCAAAAATCTGGGCAGGAGCTGCCTTGCATGCTAGGTGCCATGCCTGCTCACTGCCTGAGGCCATAAAGAATTGGGCAGGAGCGACCTTGTACACTAGGTACCGCGCCTGCTCACTGCCAAGGCACATGAAGTTTTGGCTAGAAGCGACCTGGCACGCTCCATACTTAACATAATACCTGGGCAACTTTCCACACTTTTCACCCAAATTTGGGGCTTTTTCAAGTCCCATGACGTAAAACCTCACTCCAAAGCATATCTTACCTTTTTGGCATCTTCAAAAGATCATCAATCCTCCAATTACCTTTTTCTCGTGGATTACCATGGTAAAATATTTCGTGTACCTTTGCATAAACAATAAATCCTAGAACTAAGTTAGAAAAGATATATTTTAAAAGAAATGGGTTGCCTCTCATCAAGCGCCTTAGTTTTGGTCGTGGCACGAGTCTTCTTTTTGTATTTTTACTTTATAATTCCTATCTATTATAATACATTAATGGGTTTCCTCCCATCAAGCGCCTTGTTTAATGTCGCAGCTCGACCACGCTCAGCTCAATCATTATCAAGGTGAAACATGTCCTCCTTATGCTTCTCTTCTTCACCAAAATAGTGCTTTAATCTTTGGCCTTTTACAAGAAATTTAGTATCGTCACCTTTATTCATGATTTCCACTACACCATGAGGAGTTGTATGACTTACCTCAAAAGGACCACTCCACTTAGATCTTAGCTTGCCCGGAAACAACCTAAGTCTAGAATTAAATAATAGTACCAATTGGCCTGGCTCAAAAATGCAGTGGAGAATGTGTTAGTCGTGTCATCGCTTCATTTTCTCCTTGTAAATATTCGCATTTTCATACACGTGGAAATGAAACTCTTCCAACTCATGTAGTTGCAAAAACCTCCTTTGACCAGCCAACTCCAGATCTAGTTTCAACTTCTTCACCGCCCAATATACTCGGTGCTCAAGCTAAATCGGGAGATGACATGCTTTCCCAAAGACAAGATGATATGGAGAAGTCCCTATAGGTATTTTATATGCAGTTCGATAAGCCCAAAGAGCATCATCTAGCTTGAGTTGAGCGACCAATCTTTTCTCTGAGTATTTACAGTCTTTTCAAAGATTTGTTTTATCTCGCAATTAGACACTTTAACTTGGCCACTTTTTGGGGGATGATACATTGTTGAAACCTTGTGTCTAACACCATATTTATCCAACACACTATTCACCTAATATATCATAAAGTGTGACCATCCATTGCTTATAATAGCTCTTGAAGTTTCAAATCTTGTGAAGATAAGTTTTTGAAGGAACTTCACGACAACCTTGGAATCATTCGTAGGAAGATCAGTAGCCTCTACCCATTTAGACACATAATCCATTGCTACAAGTATGTATTGATTCCCATTCAACTTCGAAAAAGGGCCCATAAAATCTATCACCCATACATCAAAGATTTCAACTTCTAGTATCTTAGTTAAAGACATCTCATGTCTCTTTGAAATCGTCCCCATACGTTGGCATTGATCATAACTTTTCACAAATGCATGTGCGTCTTTCAATAGAGAAGGCCAAAAGAAACCTAATTGTAATATTTTTGGCTGTTCATTCACCACCATGATGACCATCATAAGTTGATGCATGACAACTCTCCAACACATGCTTCACCTCCACATCTAAAATACATCGTCTCACCACTTGATCAGGCCCTTGCTTGAATAAATAAGGCTCATCCCAAATATAAGAGCGTGCCTCATATGACAGCTTCTTCTTTTGTTGGGGACTCGAATCAGGAGGAAATAGCCCACTTACCAATAGATTTACAATGTCTGCATACCATGGAAACTCATCAACCCCCAAAACTAACAATTGCTCATCTGGAAATTCCTCACAAATACGCCTATCATCAGCTACATGTGTCGAGCTCTCAAGTCTACAAAGGTGGTCGGCAATCTAATTTTTTGACCCCTTCCTATCTTTAATCTCCAAATCAAACTCTTATAACAATAAAATTCATCTAATCAACCATGGCTTAGCATCTTTATTATTGAAGAAATAATGTATTGCAACATGATCTGTGTATACAATAACGCAAGTACCCACCAAATATGATCTAAATTTATCAAATGCGTACACCAAAGCTAGCATCTCCTTTTCAGTTACCGTGTAATTTGCTTAGGCTGCATCAAGAGTTTTACTCGCATAATAAATAGAGTGAAATATCTTGTTCTTCCGCTGCCCCAGAACCGCACCCACTGCAACATCACTCGCATCACACATAAGCTCAAATGGTAAAGCCCAATCCGGAGCAATAAGGATAGGTGCTTCTACCAACTTATTCTTCAAGATCTCAAATGCCTTCACAAATAACTCACAAAAGACAAATTTAACATCTTTCTCTAAGAGCGTGCACATGGGGTGTGCAATCTTAGAAAAATCTTTAATGAACCGTCTGTAAAACCCAGCATGTCCAAAGAAACTACGCACCCCTTTCACCGACACAGGTGGAGGTAATTTCTCGATAACTTCAATATTTGCTCTATCCACTTAGAGCCCTTGCTTTGACACTATATGTCCAAGAACTATACCTTCCATCACAAGAAAATGAAATTTTTCCCTATTGAGAACAAGATTAGTTTCTTCACACCGAGCAAGGACTCTATCCAGGTTTTGTAGACATACCTCGAAAGAGTTACCGAAGACCAAAAAATCATCCATAAAAAGCTCCACAAACTCTTTCACCAAGTCATAGAAAATTCCCATCATGCAACGCTAAAAAGGAGCCGGTGCGTTGTACAATCCAAAGGGCATACACTTGAAAGCACAAGTCCCGTATGGCATGTGAAAGTAGTCTTCTCTTGATCTTGAGGATCTATAGCAATTTGATTATACCCGAAATACCCATCTAGAAAGCAATAATATTTCTGCCCGGCTAAACGATCCAGTATCTGATCAATAAAAGGGATTGGATAATGATCTTTCCTCGTGGCATCATTTAGTTTTCGATAATCCATGTAAATACGCCACCCAATCATAGTTCTTGTAGGAATCAACTCATTATTTTCATTAGTGATTACCGTGATACCACCTTTTTTTGGGACACACTGTACTGGACTAACCCATGTACTGTCAGAAATAGGGTAAACAATGCCCGAATCTAACCACTTAATTACCTCTTTCCTTACCACTCTTTCATTACTGGATTCAAGCGTCGTTGGTGTTGCACACTCGGCTTATGCCTTTCCTCCATGTAAATTTTATGCATACATAAACTTGAATTAATATCTTGGATGTCAGACATCTGCCATCGGATAGCCCTCTTCCTTCGTTTGAGTATCACCAATACTGTATTCACTTGTTCCGTTGATAAATTCATGGCAAGAATAATAGAAAGGGTCTCATTTTCACCTAAGAAAGCTTATTAAAGATGAGATGGAAGTTCTTTCAACTCAAGTTTTGGTGCCTCCTCAGTTGATGGCTTGGGTGGAGGTTTGAGTGTATGATTTAAAGGTTCCCATCCACCCTCTTTGGAATAGATACCCATAAGATCAAGAACCTGCACCATTTCAATAGCTTTCGCATCACCAAAAATATCTTGCCCCATCAAAATATTTTCCAAGGGATCTGTAGACAAAGTGTGGATGCTTTCAACCGCCATATCTATAGTTGTAATAGCTGACAAGTTCTCATAAATTTCTGGTAGCTTCAAAGCCCTGTATACATCAAAGACCTCAACCTTATCATGAGCTCGCGTAGTCAATTTCCCTGTTGGTACATCAATGATCGTACCTCCTGTGGCCAGAAATTGACGCCCCAAAATAAATGGGACTTCTGGCTCAGGCTCAAAATTTAGCACCATAAAATCCACTGGAAAGATCAATGAACCCACTTGAACCAGAACATCCTCAACTATACTATCTGGTCTAGTCACCGATTAGTCTGCAAGCTGCAAAATAATAGTATTAGGTTTAGGACGACCCAAACCTAACTCCTTGAAAATTGAAGTGGGCATCAGATTAAAACTAGCCCCCAAATCGCACAAACCACGAGCACAGACAAGATCTCCCAGAGTAATTTTTACAGTGAAGCTTCCAGGATCCTTAAGCTTAGTGGGTAAACGGTTATGAATGCGAGAGCTACACTCCTCCGTCAGTGCAACTGTGGCATACTCAGTCAATCTATTCTTGTTTGCCACAATATCCTTCACAAAATTAGCATACTTTGGAATACCCTGCAAGATATCCACAAGTGGCAAATTAATGTGCACTTGTTTAAGTAATTCAATGAACTTACCAAAGTATTCATCTTCCTTCTTCCTCTTGAAATTCTGTGGAAAAGGAGGAGATAACTTTACATTCTGGACCACTTTATCATCTTTGGAGCTTCTATCAGACTCAACTTGTTCGTTTTCAACCACAACTTCTTTCGGCTCTAACTCTTTTGCTAGTGGAACTGTATCCTTTAAATGCTTACCACTACGAGTAACAATTGGACTCACCTACCTCGAGTTAGCATCAGTGTCACTTGGAAGACCTCCTTGAGGCCTTGTATTCTGTGCATTTTCTAACTGACCAATTTGCTTCTCCAAATTTTGAGTAGCCAACTTATTGTTCCTCAAATCTGCTTCAAGCTTAGCTTGCTCTGCCATAATCTTCTTCAACATATCTTCTATACTCATATTTCCCGGCTTAGCACCTAATTGATTACCTTGACCCTACTGTTGGGTGTATTGTGGTGTATATCCTTGATGCATATACTGATTTTGATTATTGGCCCAAGAAAAGTTTGGGTGATTTTCCACCTAGCATTGTAAGTATTTCCATAATTCTGTGCTCCCCCTCCTCTTTAGTCATTACATACAAAGTTTACAGAATTCGAATTTGCACTGCACAACTCGCTGGTATGATCACCATTTCGGCATACATCATACCATACTGGAACATGTTGTTGTACTGTATTTATGGGAGCTTGTTGCTGCCCCACATTTAAACTGCTAAATTGATTGTTCATCATATTTTGCATGGCTGAAATTTAGGCAAATAATGTTGTGACTGCATCCATATCTAGTTTCCCAGCAGCCTTCCTTGTAGAATTTCTAGAATTATCACTATGCCAATCTGGATTTTCCTGCGAAATGTGATTCAACAAAGCATATAATTCATCATAGGTCTTCTCTAAAGCTTGGCCACCTACAGCTAAATCAAGTAGAATTTTAGTGGTGGGGTCGAGAGCCTCAATAAAAGTATGCACCAACACTTCATTTGCTTGGTGGTGATGAGGGCAATCCCTCAACATGGATTTGAATCTGTTCTAGGATTGGTACAAATTTTCATCATCTCTCTATCTAAAACTCAATATCTCACTCCTCAACTTTGCTCTCTTTCCGGATGAAAAGAACCTTATCAAGAATTTTTGAGCCAGATCATCCCAAGTAGTGATAGAATTCACCTGCTCTGCATCTAACCACCTCCTTGCCTCCCCCAATAAAGAAAAGGGGAACAAAGTTAGTCTCACATAATACGAATACACCCCCGTAGGAATATATGTGTCACTGATCTCTAGAAAATTTTGGATATGCCTCTGTGGGTTCTCATGAGAAAGACCTGTAAACTGTTCACTTGAGTGCAAGAGTTGCACTATATTTTGTTTAAGCTCAAATCTACCTCCAACTGCCAGTTTTTGAATACTGGAGGTTACATTAGTAGCAAGTGGGATTGCCACGTCGCGAACTGTCCTAGCTTCCATCACTACCGGCTCACGTCTATCCACAACTGGGTCTTCAATTCTTACGGGTCCTCAATCTGTGAAAGTATCTCTCAGGTTCAGACTATGAGGTTACCAAATCTTTGTTCCTTGCCAGCGTTCAAATGAAGTAAGCCTGCAAAATAGGATAGGTAAGTTCAAGTTGTCAACACTTAGCTAAAAATTAAAGTAAAAATGTCAATAATTGAAATCTATCTATTTGAAAGTCCCTGGAAACGGCGCTAAAAACTTGTTGCGACCAACCTATACACTCAAGTGCACATGATCATTCATGTAATATAATGGATCATTTAAAAGAGCCGTATATCGAACCCAAGGGACTTCCGTCAACAGAAATTAATTTTAGATGTCAAACAATAATTAAAAACTAGTGTTGCAAAAAGGAAAGGGATTTGTTACTAAAAATTAGATGATTGTGGAATATAAACTACTATCTTCGCTACCGTAACTTTAGTTTTCGTAAATATAATATAAAGGTCAATAAAAAGTAAATTCTCAGGGTCAAGGCATCCTGAATGTCATCTCGAGCTTATGAATATTATTGGTTTAAGAAATTTGAGTCGTTTATCTTGGTTATTAATCACGGAGTTAATAATATGATTATATTCTTTTCCAAACTATAACCTTCTATTAGAAATTGGAAACCCAACTACATCATTGAGCGGGGATAGGTTTAACAAATTCTAACGCCTCTAGGCTATCTTCCCGTATTTGAACAAGCGCGGCGCATTAGGTACCTCTCGGTCCTAACAACATTTCAATCTCTTGGAATCTCTTCTTCGAGTAAAGATCACGCTCCTTATATTCCAAGTTCTATCTCTCAATTTCTCTCTCGAGCTCCTCTCAAGATAATAAATTTATTTCAATGGTGATCAAATATTAAAATAGTAAAATCAAGCATATAAGAATAAACAATAATTGATAAACTCCCGCAAAACCCAATAATATTCAACACTAGAAATTCATGTTCATAGCCTCAACCCCAAGAATGAGGGATTTTAGCCACTCATAACTTGACTTAACATCATAAATTGATAAAAAAACTATAAAAAGAAATAAAAAATGAAAAGAAGAAGAATGAAACCTAATTTCAATGCCAAAAAATGCCCAAAGTATTCTAATGATGATGGAAGTTTGATACAATAACCCAAATGCCCTATTTATAGATAAAAACACAGGGCAAAAATTGCCAAAAAGCGGCTCGGCACGCCCCTGGGCGTGCCTGGGACTTAGAGAAATTTCTGCCTCTGAAAGGTGTACCTGAACGGCCCGATACGCTGCCTAGCACGCCCCTCTACTCTCCATGCCATCAAAAATGTTGTCAAAAGCGGCCTGGCATGCTGCCTGGCGTGCCTCTCTCTTAGACTCCGTTTTTCTTCCTTTCTTCGACTTTTCTTTGCAGATTTGGTTGTATATTTCAAGTTCAACTCTTTGGCTTGCCTCTTATCTTCAATATCCTTAGCTCGTATCTCCTCCAAGCCTTTCTTTCCATGCCAAAAATGCTCCAAATAGTCGCAAATTTCACCTACAATGGTCTAATCACATTTATTAGCATAATATCAAGTATTCCATCAAAACAATACAAAATATATACTTATTGCTCTCGAAACTAAGGTACAAATGGTTCAAAGTTGGCAATAAGGCATATAAATACGCCTTAGATAACCCCACATGGGAAATACAATAAAATAACTATCTCAAAATATCAGTCTCACAATAAAATCCCCAACCCATAGCATATGTTACATAAATTATTAACTACCCAGCCCAGTCTGAAGAAAGTTAAGCCATAACTTACCTCAAAAAGATGAAACATGATCTTGAAACCTTCAAATAGGAGCTTTACTTTTTGTGTTGTCTCAATAAAAATCCAATCTATCAAAAAAGTTATCAACACGTCAAAACAAATCTAATAATACCCATATTAGCTACTTTTATTTTAGGTCCAAATATAGTTCAAAAATCGACCCCGAAGGAAAAAGAGTAAAACAGAAATTTTATTAAGGAATCAAGTTTCTCATACTTTAAAGATCCTAAATATCAAAAACCATCGAAAAAATAATTTGAAATCGAGTTTGAAATCATCGAAAAACAATTTACTCATTTTACCGGGTAAACTCCAAAATTCCAAGTTAAAGTCTAGTTTTTGAAAAAAAATCAATGAATAATGATTGAAATCCAATTTAGAAGCTTAACCAAATACTTTTGATGAAAATTCCTTTTAAAATCATCTTTCCCAAGGTCCCAAAGATAAAAAATAATGGAAAATCGAGAAAAGAAAGTTTTATACTGTTCAAGTGCACAGTACCTCGTGATCGTGGCCCCCAACATGAGATAGCGAGGTTTAATTTTTACCAGCCATTAAAATGATCATCATGATCAAGATATATGGGCCACGCGACCGTAATGAACAACCCGACCCGATCTACTTGAAGACTCTTCATGATAGAGGCATTTTTCCTTGCGATAGCAATGAGTCATCTGGTCAAGCCTCGTGATCACGACACATGGCCATGTGATCGTGATGAAGGGCCATATGTTGCACCATATGACAGCTGAAACACTTATGGAATTGATCCAAAATCCTCCAAATAGGCCCTCGGGATTCATTCGGGACACTACAAAAATAATCTGGTAATGTTACTAGGCTCCCCATTCAGCTAAATTTAACTAGTTTCTCATCCAAAAGGTCAAACTCAATATAAAGGCTCAGGATATGAACTAACCATTCTACTAACCCAAAATCAATATTCCTGATCTAACAGAACTGATAAAATCACCATTTGATGCTCAAATCTCAAAATGTTAACCAAAGTTAAACAAATCACTTTCAAGGCTACTTAAAACCTCAAACTCACTCAAATAACTCTCGAACACTATGGGTACCGTGTCAACCATCTCCATCACCCATAGATGAAATATAACAACTATGGGGAAGGGAAAAATAGTGAAAACACAGAAAAAGCTGAAAATCACAACAAGGGTTGTTACAGTAGAATTTGTCAATTGTTGAATGCAAGTTGGAAATTGATATTCTATAATGAGATAGGTAAAAAAGACCTTGTTTAATGTGCAAGTTAGTTGATTCACTTTTTATGTGTTGAACTTGCTTTATGGTACTGTTGTTGTTATGAGATGAACCAGTAAAGGTTGATCATGATTGAATTGGTGGATTTTAGGGGGGGGGGGGGGGGGGTAAGGGTGGGGACATTGGAATAACCATGGTATAACACTTGGTTTGGGATAAGGGTGGCAGACACTAGTTTTTGGGGTTATTTAGTACATGGACTGAGCTCGTCCATTATAGGTTATGGCTAGTGGCCATTTATAAGACCCATAGCATGTGTGTAAACAGTGATTTGGAGAGTTTGACGGTTCCTTGAGTGAACCAGTTTATATTGTGTTGATAATTATATTTGGATCCTTGTGTGGTCTGGTTGATTGATATTATATTAGTTGGATCTGTGTGTGGTCCGGTTAATTGATATTGTACTTAAAATAAGTTAATACTTGTTGTTAGACAATAAAGAGCTGTTTCCTAAGAAAGTGATAAGTTGATTGTTTTATGAGTTTGGTTGTAGTTGACTTTAATTTAATATTATTTGAAGGTGATTCATTTATCTACTTGTTTTGGTTGTTTTAAGTAGAATTGTGGTGAAAAGACTAATTGAATGTATAAATGCTAAGATGGCATATTTTGCTACTTGTTAACAAATTGTTAGTTAAGTGTTAACATTGGTTAAATTGAGTTGGCCTATGACCCTACCAGTACATAGTGGTTTTGTACTAATACTGCTCTGTGCTCTTATGTTTATTTAGTGCATAGCATGTTCCAGTGGCTTCGACGAGACCTCATCTGTAGACCGTAGATGTGACTTCAGATCCAAGGGTGAGTAATCATCTTTCGGGCAGCCATGGATCTATTCTGTTTACATCTGGCCCATTTGTTTTGGGAAAAGACAGTTTTTATTTATTTGTTAGTTTTTCTATATTATACCAATGGATGTGTTTAGTTAGATGTTCTGGCCCGATGACCTTCAGTTTCTAGGGGCATTTTAGAATTTATGATGTTATTCCTCATTGATTTTTAAACTTTTAAAGATATTGGTTATTAAATGAATTAGTTTTTTTCTTTAAAAATGGTTAAGCATTTTGGTGTTGGTCAATTTAGATTAGATGGTTCTCCCACCAGGGGTTTAGTGTGGGTACCACTCATGATGAGTTTTGGTCATGACAATTTTGATGGAAGTTAAAAGTAATAATTTTTTGAGGACCAGACCAGAGGTTAGTGTGAGAGTGGAGCATACTCTCATGGAGGGGAACAAGATGGTTGATTTATTTTGCTAACCAAGTTATAGAGGTTTCAACATTCACAATAATCATAGGGCAGACCAAACATCACACCAATTAAATACACATTAGGAAGTAGCAGGTTCTAAGGACCCAATCAAAGTGCTATAATTAAGTTGCATAACATTAAACCAAAGATGAGTTGTAGGTGATTTACCATAAGTCATGGCTAGAGATTGAAGTTTGAATGATTGATCTTTTATGCCACTCATATTTAGTAGTGGTATTAGTCTTTTGTAGGCTCAACCTGCTGAGATGAGAAGAGTAAGGGTAAATCATTAAATAAATTAGATCTTTTAAATCTTTTTCATCAGAAGGAGGAAGTAATCTTACTTACATATATGGAAATAGGACGGGTCTAAAATCTTTGAGATCAAGAAGTCTTCAAGGGTGTGTAATTTTATGGCACATGTTAGAGCTTTGAGTGTCTTTGTCAAATCTCCCCAAACTCATTTATTTAAACCTGTCTTAGCATCTATGGTGTAAGCTACATGGTATCTTCCTCCTTTACATTTGCTCTTCACTAGAGATGGCAAGCTTATTTGGCAATGGTGTTGCAATGATTGGAAGTAGAAGAGACTTTGTTTTCCTTTTTGAGAAGATTGATTTATAGATCTTTCTTTTTGTTGTTTTTCATTTTTTTCCTTTTTGCTTTATTTTTGTTTTGTTTTCGGACTTAGGCCTAATTTGGGCCTTGACCAATTTGTATATATTTATTTTACAATAATAAGGCCCATTGGACAACTTTGAATTAAAAAAAAAAAAAAGATGAGTGCAGCTTGCAAAGCAGTCTCCCTCCTTAAAAGTTGAACCTCAAAATAACAAAGGGAAGCATCCCCATAAAATCCCATTTTTTAATCGACGACTGCTGTAGCTCCCATTATAAGGAAGCAATCATGGAATCTCTAAAAGCTAAGACCTCAAGAAAATTATCATTGCTTAAAACAATGGTGAAATCCCACTAAATGTTATCTTGCTTGATCAACAGGGCTTCTTTCTCAGTCAAAGTCCTTTGTAGACCTTAAACAATCAACACATGATCCTAAAATGGAAGAAAGGGATTAAAGGAAGGAGTAAATAATAAACAAAGAATAATATAAGCAAAGGTTTTTACCTTATTGGCAGAATGGGAAACATCATTCAAGAGGCATTCAACGGCTGCTTATTGTCTGATGATCTTTGACCAAAATTGTAGCATCTAAGAAGCTAGCCATTTATTGTTGGGCCAGAAAGAAAGTTAACTGAAACACCCCAAAAATTCTAGGTAAGATTAGAATTATGATTCAAGAAGATGTAGAATCAAACATCATGTTTTGGTAGTACGAGAAGTGATTTAGACATGTATTAAGGCCACAAGTAACTCCTACCTCACAGCCGAGTTGAAACCTTCCTTACTGATTAATTTTTTATGAAGAATCTTTCAACAGTCAACTTAAAAGAAGCATAACCCCTAGGTTCTGAAGTGTTTTTGATATCAAAACCCACCAAATGAAAATTCTTTGAGTCTTCTTTCCAATACCATTGACCATTTATAAATCCAGTATCGGAGCAAAAGGTTATGGCCATTTTAGTAAAGCAATATCAGGCTGTCCAAACACATGAGTTGTCATATGAATCGTGTGTCAAGGACACGAGTTGTCATATGAACCATGTGTCAAGGACACGAGTTGTCATACAAACCGTGTATCAATGACACGAGGTGTCATACAAACTGTGTGTCGAGGACACGAGTCATACGGTCCAACCCACTACTCCTGCTACAATTTTTTAGTTACTTCACTGTATGTTTAAGGAAGGTTATTTTGGTCTTTTTCCAAGCTTTTTAGCGCTATACCAAGTCGTTTTAGGGTATTTTGAGGGGTAATATCGTATAAACATTCCATTTTCTCCCTCATAAACATGAGAAAAGCTCCCAAACTCTGTCAAAATTCTCTCATGTTAAGAACACAGGGGTTTCTCCTCAAGCTCAAGAAAAGTCAAGCCTCAAACAAGGTTTTCGATCTAAAAGCTTTATAATTAGGTATGTGGGTATTCAATAATGGATTTCTTTCATCCTTATGCCCAAAACCTAGTTTCAAAAATGTGAATTTCAGTTATGATTTTTATGAACTCATGATCTAGGGTTCACACCCAATTATGCCAAATTCTTGAATTTCAATTCCCTCATCTTATTCTATTATTATAAATCCAATTTAAAGTTATTATGCATGATTTTCATGGCTTTAACTTAGTTATCTTAATAATTGAAGAATTATGCATGTTGCATAGATTTCAACCTCTTTCAAAATAAATTATATATGATTTGATGGATTTCAGTCTATATTAGTTTGACATGACATGTTTTCCCATGAACTCTAGTATCTTTACATATTCATAATTATTAACTCTCATTATATTGACACATTCGTAATTTTGGATTTGAGTTATGAAATTTCCTATCATGTTCAAATTATAGAATTCTCATGATTAGTTGCATTCTTCAGAGATAGCAGATTATGAACACCCGATGACTTAGGATATTATGCATTGTCAGTTGAATACTCAGTCCTTCAGTTTTTATAATTTAGAATGCTTTCAGATAAAGTACTTGTTTTTTAGTTTCAGAATAATAGCCTTATTGAGCATTTCAGTATATCAGTTTGCTTTCAGTTGGGAGTAGTATTTATAAATGAGAGGGCACTATTTTAGACAACCCAAGTCCCAAAATATGTGCCACCTTAGGTTAAAAGGGTCCTCGCCAGTTGAGAGTGTCTCCCTTACCCAAATGGGTTCATGAGTGAATTCATGCCATTTATAGTTCTTACCTTTGGCAAGATATAGAACACCCTCCCAACTTGGGTTACAGGTTGGATTCCATGTTTGCTCACATGGTCTATGTCGGTTATGAGAACCTCACACTATTTTAGACTCAGTATTTGTACATGACCCTCAGTTCAGTTTTACTTGTTTTTGAGCTATGACTTTTTGGATTATCATTATATTTTAGTACATATGTATTTCCTAGAGGGTCATTGTACTCCAGTTTAGCTATCTACATTCAGTTAGCATTCATTACAGTTTTACAGCATATTCAGCATTAGTTGTCAATCATATTAAGTATTTAAATTTCCACAACTTTTCAGTATCAAAAATGTTTTAGCTCATAATTTAGAGATTTCACTAGATCTCATAGCTTTTTAGTAAAGACATGATTTAAATGCATATTTCAGTAAATGGTTTATGTCCTCAATTTCAAAGCATATCTTAAGTGCACTTCATGGTTAGTGCATATCTCACATACTCAATACATTCAAAAGCATTTATGGCATACCTCTCCTGTCTATATTTTTCCTGTAATGTAGACTCAGGTGCTTACTATCAGGATCTTAGTCTAGTAGATCACAACTTCGATCCAGTAGGTGATGAGTTCTCTTGATTTGGGGACTCAAGTCAGTTAAGTTCCAGTATTTCATTTCTATTCTTATGTATTGATTAGGGATAGCTGACGGTCATGTCCGAGCTACCTAAAGTCAGTATTATTAAAGGTTTCATAGATAGTCAGTCAGAGTTGTTGTATGTAGTTTCTAGTCCTCTTTCTTTCAAATTCAAGTGTTATGCACTTTCTAATATTAAATGTATTGAACCATTTTATTTCATGATTATGCTTCCACTCTGTCAGTTTAGATCTTATACACATTTAATCAGTTGCTCATGCATTATGCAAGTACCATGGGTTAGCTTAGGATTATTTGTAGTTCTAAGCAACTGTGTTGCCACTAGGGGGTAGTCTTAGGTTGTGAAAAACTTGGTATCAGAGCATAAGGTTCAAGTTTCCTAGGGTGTCTGTGAAGTCGTGTCATGTCGAGTTTTACAGAATGGTACGGAGACATCTGTACTTTTTGTCAATAGGCTACATGGCATCTAAGAAATGTATCCTTTCTTTCATATCCCAACACGTGTAGTAGAGATGTTCTCTAAGAAATCTATACAAATTCAAGCATTTAACAGTATCCACTAACTACACCTCATCTATGAGGGAATAGAAATAGTCAAGCTTACCTTCATATCGATCAAGTTTTCTCATAAAAAGCCATTCAATTCTTTTAAGTCCAGTCATTCTAAAGCATTCACTATTGTTCATGCAAGTCATGCATTTGAGCCAAGGTATGATGTTATCTCAAATTCTTTCACATAAACCTTATTGTAAGATGACCCATAGGAGGGAGAAAGTATGTATCCAAGTTAGTTCTTGGGTAGTGTTGGCCCAGAGTTGGCAAGTAGGGATCCTAAGGTATAGTAACCATAGTGTGGTTAAATGATTGATAGAGAGAATGCATAGCATGGTAGTAAGAAATATTAGTAAGATTAGGACAGACAGAGGTGCTTGTAGATTAAAGTTAGAGAGAAGGTGTGGTTAAGGTTGATAGTTCTAGATGGACTAGTATTTATTCTATCTCTATCCAGTAGTTGTAAGTCAGCATAGTCTATAAAAAGTCATGTGGTTATTCATGATAAGTGTTAGACCTTAAGCTTGAATTGTGATTGAAAATGCAAGGGAAGATTATTATAATTATGGTACTAGTACATGGAACTTATATAGTAGGTTGACTCAACCTATGCATGAATTTATGTTTAGTGCCTTGCTAGTTAGGGTGGTAGTGCAGATTTGAGGTGTGTATGGTTTCTATGCGGAGCAGTTAGTTGTGATGTTGTATTTTAGGTGAAATTTATGGAAGAACTTTGTATCTAGATATATGGTAATACCTCAACAGCTAGAGTAAGATGGTAATAGTTCAACTTAGAATTACGAACAGGTCCGCAGATTCAAAAGGATGGTTTGAATCTGAGGGAGAGATGGTAGAGTGATCACCTAAGTTAGATCGTGAGATTCAGTTAGTAATGTTAGTAAGTCCTAGGATAGAACTAGGAATAGGCAGAGGACTCACCCATTCTTATCCCAGTATGTTCCTCAAACTTCAGTCAATATGACATTATACTTATGCCTCGTATGTCAAAACAATGATCATAACTTCTATTCATGCACTTCAATGAATATGTGTCCATTATCAGTTTCTAATATGAGGAGTAGTGGTTCACCCATTAGCAAAAATCCTACTCCATGAATTTATTGATTCCAGTCCCATGCCATACAGCTCATGACTCATGCCTTCATGTTTTCAGTACGTTCAGTTTTAGGTACTCATGATATGTCCTCAGTGACTATTGAGATCACACTACGTCATGTACATCCTCATATCAGTTCTCTTAGTAAAGCTCATACCTGATACACTATACTCTCCAAAGCTCAGTCAAGTGTCAGATGTTATAAAAATCCTTACGTCAAGATTATACAATGTTCCTTATATTCCAGATTCTCATGTTCTAGTTCTTTCATGACCCTTCTTATGCTTTGATAATGATGGTGATGGTTATTGAGTGATAGGCTTGAATGGATTGTTGATATACCTGCAGATAGTGACTTATTCTGGTTAGTAATTCTTTGATTAGAACTTAAGGTGGATTTTTAGGGTGGAAAGAAGAAGTGTAACTTTGAGGGTGAAAGCTCATAGTGGAAATAGAATATAGGTCCCCATAGTTGATAACATTATAGTCACTTCAGTGGTACTGCTTTATATCTCTGAGTTAAGATTGAATAAAGTAAGAGCATGCGGCCAGGCTTATCCTGGCGGCCATATGTAGTGTATTTAGAAATTTTAGTGGCTAAATGTAGTGATTTTATAAGAAGGAGCATGATTTAGAATTATTGTTAAGTTGGAAAGTTAACAATTGCATTACTTAAGGCATAGTAGTGCTAATCCTGCATCCTTCCCTAGATGCCCATGTTTCATGATAGACAACTTTAAACCAAAGGTGTCTCCCGTTCAACACTAAACCATTCCTATCCGATAAACTCAAATCACTAGACTAGGATGGTCATACTATGTCAGAATCTTTATCCAAATATCTCACTCAGATCAAGCCTTCGATTCATAACCCCTTAATATTATTAGAATTTATGACAAGGATCGTTAGAGGAAACAATATTCCTTTCTCAGTGACTCTTAGAAATTTCATGTCATTATCTATCACTTTACAATTCTACATATATGTTCGTGCCATGAATGCTTCAGTTGAGTTATAAACTCTCAGTATGAGTCAATCTGTATGGCCAGTAATTCAGCTCATAGATAAGATAGACAGATCCAGTAGTTTCCCATTCTTTATTCCAGTCATACTCACCTGAGTTTATGTCTGAGCCTATACCATGTGAACTCTTATGTTCATTCGTGTTGTATGTAAATACAGTTGAGTCTTATTCCTAGCTTCCTCTCTACTACTTTCTTCAGTATTATCTACCTTATTTACTTCCATGTCATAGCATGCAATCATAAGTTTAGATCCATCTTTGTTTCAGTTATAGACTCAGTTATCATATCAGCATTTAGATCTTATAGATTCATGTAACACCCCGTACCTACCAAACCCTAATTGACGACGTCGAACAATGTTTACTTAAGTGTCAAGAGCCAAAAGTATGTATTGTGTAATGTTATCGATAAGGTAATTGATATTGGGCCTAGTACATGGGATTAGACCTTTGTGGGAGGTGTAACACCCCGTATGTTGTCGAACATATACGACTACGTGTACATTTATGGAATTAATTAAACATGAGAGAATTGAAGAATTGTGCAATTATTTGTTGGGTCTTATATGAGTCTTGAGCCATTGGGCCAAGTGAGGCCCAAAGATCATGAGAAAGACTTGGCCCAATGGGGCAAAACATGATCCAATCTTCTATTTGACTAATCAACCACGCATTTAATGCCAAGAGATGAATAATAGTGACTTGAGGTATATAGATATATATATGTATATAATGAATTATTCATTCACTTGGTGGGCTCAACTAACAATTTGTAATGAGCTAAATGAGGCCCAAAAATTAGCATGCAAGACATGGCCCAAAAGGGGTAATTAACCCATTCTTGACCCATTCTTGCAATACCAAGTCCACAAATCAATTATTGACCAAATTTATGGGATAAGGATGACCTTAAAGGGTATATATAAGCAAAGAAAAATCATATTTTATATCATTTGGGCAACCCATGCCTTTTCTAGAATTTTCTCAATATTTCCACAAACCCTAGACCTTCATTCTTTTGGCCAAAGATCATCACTTGGTGAGTATTGGCAAGTGTATATTATTATGGTTTAACATATTTTATGCATGGAATATTGTTTATATCATGTTGGTTATGTTGGTGAAGTGTGAGAAGTTCACTATGTGTGTATGCTACATGTTTGCTAAATCGGAGGACGGTTTTGCCTTGAAAACTTGAACATGGACTTGTGATCTTGAAGGAAATGAACTTGATAGGTTCAATATTTACATGTGATATGTGATTATAGTCTTGACTTGTTATGTCATGGTGTATAATGTTTGGAATTTCTATTGTGAAATTGGTTATGGTTTTGGTGACGTATTGACCGTAAAGTGTCGTTTTGGTGTTGTTATGTGTGTTGCGATACAATGGATGAATGTTGGTGTTTAATATGATCAAAAATATGTCAAAATAAGTTTGGTTATTATCATGGACCATTCATTGCATGAAAAGACCCAAAAGAGACCCTTTTTGGCCGAAACGGACACCCGCCCTCGCAGACGAAGCACCTGCGGGCGCAGGTGCCAATGCAGGTGCCTCTGGATACTGCCAAAGGTAACCTAAGGACGCAGTTCATCCACCTTCTAGCGCATGTGGCTTAGCAGATCGTCCCAGAACTCCGAATTGCTTGTTTTTGCATCCCTTTGGCCCCCCGAAACCCCTATACCCTTCATGGATGTAATTATCAACTTGTGATGTCCTTTTAATGACCTTAAAGTGTCATATGAAGGCATGTTGTACTGTATTAAATGTGGATGGTTGTTCATATGTTGTTGTGAGGCAAATTGATAAGCGTAAATGTGACGGAATGGAAATAAGAAGGCATAAAGGGTAAGTGTGATGGGAAATGCTATTGTTATACGAAATCTTGGTCAATGTGTGTAATGTTAAGGTGTTGTTGGTATGATAATACAGTGATTTGTATTGTAAGGAATGAAATGAAGTTATATGGTGGTCATATAGTTCATTGTCATTTTGTACGCTTGTACGGTAAATGATCGTTAACAAGAGTTTCATTGTGGACTTGTATTGTATAGTGAAACATAAGGAAGAAGCTGGACTATTGTGTTCATATATAGACTTGTGTACTCGTACTTTGAAGTAAAGGTATGTAAGGTTACTTTTCTATATCTTTCTGCAACATATGGTGTTCATATTGTCATAGTACTCATTAGATTCCGAAATACTCTAAGGTATTCCGTATCCGATAGTTGCCTAGAGTTACACATATGTTCCTTACTCATTGGTCAATGGTGAATCATATGACTCATGTTCATTTGTTGACTCATGCCCATTGGTTGACTCATGTTCATTGGCTAACATGTCAAAAGTTCCAAATGTTGTAAGGTATTGCATCTCAGGTTGGTGAACAGTTGATATCCACATGTATCATATTTAGTGATCATTATCCTAAGGTTCCAAAAGTGTTACATTCCAAAGGGGTCCTATAGTATTTTAACTAAGGTAGACATATATTGTTATTCACAAGTGTCCTACTCCTAGATAAATTACGATTCACTTATCTCCTATTCATTGACTGGAGTTCCTAAGCTGTTATAATGTTGTAAATTCTAAGAGAACTATCTCAACGAGAGTAGTGAGGTAAAGAGGGATTGTTTAGGTTGAATAGCATTGTTTTAATCATGTCATGATCCTAAGTTCCAATAGAGTTATACCCATGTCTCTTATGCATTGACTATTGTTCCAATGGTTCCAAGATGTGGTGTTCAAATAATGTTATGGGAAGTGAATATAACAATCTCTCACAAGTAAATGTACCAATCTCTCAAGAGTAAAGAAATGAAGTAAGAATAAAGTAATGCATATTGATTGTGTTCATGGGTGTTATCCATGGGGTACAAATACCTGCATGATGATGTTAGTTTATCCATGGGTGCAAACACCCACATGATGATGTTCATTTATCCATGGGGTGCAAGAGCACCTGCATGATGATATGATTTTATCCATGGGGTAAAAAGAATACCTGCATGACAATGATATTTTATCCATGGGGTGAAAAGAACACCTGCATGATGAGGGCCCTAACAGTATATGAGCAATGTAAAAGTAAAGTAAAGTAAAGGCAAGAGAAAGAAAGAACGTAATGTACATGGTTCCCCACATACAGAAAGAGAGTTTATTAACATTTGCTATTTCTCTTATACTGGTTCTATGGTTGTCGTGATTGTGAATGAATGATCGTAAATGGCAATAACAGAAGAATTGTACATAATTCCGCACATTGAGTTTTCTCTTATAATTATTTCCATGGAAGTTCTTACGTACTGATGTAGTTTTCTTATGGCCTTACATACTCAGTACATTCTTCGTACTGACCCCTCTCGGTGACTTACCTTACATGTTACAGGTGCAGGCATTAGTAGACCTCCACAGTAGGTTGACGGTATTTGCAGATCTTTGGTGAGCTCCAGTTGGATCGGGGCTTTTCGAGTCAAAGTTGTACATTGGTTTTGATATTGTAGACGTTATGAATTGGTCGTGTATGTATTTAGAGGCTTTTGTAGACATATGTGGGGTATATGGATGTAAGATATGTACGTTCAGTGCGATGTGATGGCCCCAACGGCCAAGTTTTATATATGTTTATGTATGGCATTTTACATTTCATCAATTACATGAGATAGTATGTTATTCATTTGAGGTTATGCATACGAATGTTCATGAGCAAAGACTGGTTCTCTCAGGCCATATCGGCTTTGGGTGCCAATCACGCCTCAATGGGATTTTGGGGCGTGACAATTCAGTGTCTAGATTACAACTCTTCCTTTTTCTTTTCAGCTTAGTTAGTTTTCATTTGGAGATGAATGACCCCAGGTGGGAGATATTATAACACCTCAAAAATCCAAAATAAGATTAGAATCATGCTTCAAGTACCTGTAGAATAAAAAATCATGTTTTGGAAGTACGAGAAGTTATTTAGACATGTATTAAGGTCACAAGTAACTCCTAGCTCACAGACAAGTTGAATCCTTCCATATTGATTGATTTCTTGTGAAGAATCTTTCAATAGTCAACTTCAAATGAGCATAACTCCTAGATTATAAAGTGTTTTTAAACTCATGACCCACCAAATGAAAGGCTTTTTAGTCTTATTTCCAATGTCATTGATCGTTCATAAATTCGGTATCGGAGTAGACAGTTATGGATATTTTAGTAAAACACTGTCAAGTTGTACGAACATACGAGTTGTCATACGATCCATATGTTAAGGACATGAGTTGTCACACAAACCGTGTGTCAAGGACATGAGGTGTCATATGAACCATGCGTTAGGTACACGTGACATACAGTCCAATCACGACTCCTGCGATAATTTTTCAGCACCTTCACTGCACATTTAATGAAGCCTATTTTTGTCTTTTTACAAGCTTTTTAGCCCTATACCAAGTCATTTAAGGGTATTTTAAGGGTTTATATCATATAATTATTTCATTTTATCCTTTATAACAATGAGCAAAGCTTCCAAACTCTGTCAAAATTCTCTCAAGTCAAGAGCATAGGATTTTCTCCTCAGGCTCCAGAAAAGTCAAGCCTCCACCAAGGTTTTTGATCTAAAAGATTCATAATCAGGTATGTGGGCATTCAAAAAGGGATTATTTTTGCCCTTATTCTCAAAACCAAGTTTAAAAAATATGTATTTCAGTTATGATTTTTATGAAGTCGTGATCTAGGGTTCACACCCAATTATGCTAAACACTTGAATTTCAATTCCCTAATGTTATTCTAATATTATGACTCCTATTCAAAGTTATTATGCATTATTTTCATGGATTTAACTCAGTTATCTTAATACATGAAGAATTATGCATGTTTTATGGACTTCAGCCTCTTTCAGAATAAATTATGCATAATTTGATAGATTTAAGTCTATATTAGTTTGACATGCCATGTTTTCCCATGAAATCTAGTGATACATTCGTGATTTTGGCTTTGAGTTATGAAATTCCCTATCATGTTCAAATTATAGAATTGTCATGACTAATTGCATTCTTCCGAGATGGAGGGTTATGAACACCCAATGACTTACGATATCATGCATTATCTGTTGAATACTCAATCCTTCAGTTTTCTTGATTTAAAATGCTTTAAGATAAAGCACTTATTTTTCGGTTTCAAAATAATAGTCTTATTGAGAATTTTAGTATATAAGTTTACTTTCAGTTAGGAGTAGTATTTAGCACCGAGAGGACACAGGTTTAGACAACCCAAGTTCCAAACCACATGACACTGTAGGTTAAAGGGGTCCTCGCCAGTTAAGAGTGTCTTTCTTTCCCGAAAGGGATTATGAGTGAATTCATGCCAGTCATGGTTCTTCCCCTTGGCAAGGTATAGAACACCCTCCCAACTTGGGTTACAGGTTGGATTCCATGTTTTCTCACATGGTCTATGTCGATTCCGAGAACCTCCCACAGTTTCTGACTCAGTATTTATATATGACCCACAGTTCTATTTTACTTGTTTTGAACTATGACTTTTTAGATTATAATTGCATTTTTGTACATGTGTATTTCCTACAGGGTCATTATACTCCAGTTCAACTATCTGCATTCAGTTAGCATTCATTAGAGTTTTACAGCATGTTCAGCATTAGTTGTAAATCATATTAAGTATTTATGTTTCCACACCTTTTTCAGTCTCAAAAATATTTTAGCACATGATTCAGATATTTCACTATGTCCCACTGCTTTTTTAGTACAAACATGAGTTAAATGGATATTTCTGGAAATGGTTTATGTCCTAAATTTCAAAGTATATCTTAAGTGTTCTTCATGATTAGACTCAGTATATTCAAAAGTATTGGTCGCATACCTCTTTTGCCTACATTTTTCATATGATGTAGACTCAGGTGCTTACTCTCAGGATCTTAGTTAGGCAGATCACAACTTCAAACCAGCAGGTGATGAGTTTTCTTGATTCAGGGACTCAAGTCAGTTGCAGTTCCAGTATTTCATTTTTATTTTTATGTATTGATTAGGGATAGCTGGGGGGTTATGTCTCGGCAACCTAAAGTCAGTATTAGTGTAAGCTTCATAGATAGTCAGTCAGAGTTATTGTATGTAGTTTCAGTTCCCTTTCTTTCAGATTCAAGTGTTGTGAACTTCCTAATAGTAAATGTATTTAACCAGTTTATTTCATGATTATGCTTCTACTCAGTCATTTTAGCTCTTATAGACATATTAATTTGTTTCTCATGTATTATGCAAGTACCATGGGTTAGCCTAGGATCATTTGTGGTTCTAACCATTGTGTTAAGACTAGGGGCTAGTCTTAGGTTGTGACAAACTTGGTATCATCACCCAAGGTTCAAGTGCCCTAAGGTGTCTGTGAAGTCGTGTTTAGTAGAGTCTTACGAAATGGTATGAAAACATCTGTCCTTTTCGTCAAGAGGCTACATGGCATTTAGGAAATGTCTCCTTTCTTTCATATCCCAGCTCGTGTAGTAGAGATGTTCTCTAATAAATCTATATAAATTTGAGCATTTGATCAGTCTCCACTAACTACGCCTCATCTATGAAGGAATAAAAATAGTCAAGCTTATCTTCATATCAATAAAATTTTCGCAAAAGAACCTGCAGATAGTTATATGACTACACACAAGCTTAAAAGAAGCTATTCAATTCTTTTAAGTCCAGTTATTCAAAAGCATCCACTCTTTTTCATGCATATCATGCGTTTGGCCCAAGGTATAATGTTCTATCAAATTCTTTCATATAAACCTTATTGCAAGATGACCCATAGGAGGGAGGGAGTATATATCCAAGTTAGTTCTTGGGTAGTGTTGGCCTAGAGTTGGTAAGTGGGGATCCCGAGGTATAGTAACCTAGTGTGGTTAAATAGTTGACAGAATTAGACAGTGCTCAGTGAGATGGAGAGAATTCATGGCATGGTGCTAAGAAATAGTTGGAAGATTAGGACAAATAGAAATGCTTGTAGATTATAGTTATATAGAAGGTGTGGTTAAGGTTGATAGTTCTAGATGAACTAGTATTTATTCAATCTCTATCCATTAGTTGTACGTCAGCATAGTGTTTAAAAAGTCTTGTGGTTGTCCATGATAAGTGTTAGACCTTAAGCTTGAATTGTGATTGAAAAATGCAAGGGAACATTATTATAATTATGGTGCTAGCACATGGAACTTATCTAATAGGTTGAATCAACCTATGCGTGAATTCATGTTTAGTGTCTTACAAGTTTGGGTGATAGTGCAAATTTGAGGTGTGCATGGTTTTTATATAGAGCTTTTAGTTGCGATGTTATATTTTAGGTGAAATGTTTAAGGAAGAACTTAGTATCTACATATATGGTAATACCTCAACTTTTAGAGTAAGATGATAATGGTTCAACTTAGAATTACGAAGAGGTCTGCAGACTCAGAAAGATGGCTTGAATCTAAGGGGGAGATGGTAGAGTGATCGCCTAAGTCAGGTCATGAGATTCTGTTTGTAACAATAGTAAGTCCTAGGACAAAACTAGGAATAGGTATAGGCCCAACCTATCCTTATCTCAGTACATTCCTCATACTTCAATCAATATGACATTATATTTATGCCTCGTTTGTCAGCACTATGATCATAACTCCTATTCATGCACTTCAACGAATATATGTCCATTATTAGTTTCTAATATAGGGAGTAGTGGTTCATCCATTTTCCTAAATCCTACTTCATGAATGTTTTTATTCCAGCCCCATGCTATACAGCTCATGACTCATGCCTTCATGTTTTTAGTACGTTCATTTTCAGGTACTCATGATATGTCCTTAATGACTATTGAGATCACACTACGTCATGTACATCCTCATATCAGTTCGCTTAAGAAAGCTCATGCCTGATACACTATACTTCCAAAACTCAGCCAAGTGTAAAACATTATAAAAATCCTTAAGTCAAGATTTTACAATGTTCCTCATATTCTAGATTCTCATGTTCTAATTCTTTTGTGACCCTTCTTATGTTTTGATGGTGATGTTGATGGTAGTTGAGTGATAGGCTTGAATGGTTTGTTGATATACCTGCAGATAGTGACTTATTATGGTTAGTAATTCTTTTATTATTACTTAAGGTGCATTGTTTAGGGTGGCAATAAGAAGTGTAACTTTGAGGGTGAAAGCTCATAATGAAAATAAAATATAGGTCCCCATGGTTGATACCAGTATAGTCATATTTCAGTGGTACTACTTTATATCTCTGAGTTAAGATTGAATAGAGTAAGAGCATGCAGCCAGGCTTATCCTTTGATGGCCTTATGTAGTGTACTTAGAAATTTTAGCTAGCTAATTGTAGTGTTTTCATTAGAAAGTGCATAATTGAGAAATGTTGGTAAGTTGGAAAGTTAACAATTGCATTACTTAAGGCATAATAGTCTTAATCATACCTCCTACCCTAGATGCCCATGTTGCATGATAGACAACTTTAGACCAAAGGTGTCTCACGTTTAACTCTAATCCATTCTTATCCGATAAACTCAGATCAGTAGACTAGGATGCTCATACCATGTTAGAATCTTTATTCAGATATCTCACTCAAACCACGCCTTCGAGTCATACCCCTTATGTTATTAAAACTTATGACAAGGATCGTTGGAGGAAACAATATTCCTTTCTTAGTGACTCTTAGAAATTTCATGTCATTATCAATCACTTTACATTTCTACATATACATTCGTGCCATGAATGCTTCAGTTGAGTTATAACTCTCAGTATGATCAATTCAGCTCATAAATACCACAGACAGATGCAGTAGTTTCTCATTCTTTTTTCCAGTTGCACTCTCCTGATTCCAGGTCTGCACCAATACCCTATGAACTCTTATGTTCATTCATGTTGTATGTAAATACAGTTGAGTCTTATTCCCAGCTTCCCCTCTACTACTTTCTTCATTATTATGTCCCTTAGTTACTCCCATGTCATAGCATGTATTCATGAGTTTAGACCCATCTTTGTTTCAGTTATAGACTCAGTTATCATGTCAACATTCAGATCTTAGAGATTCAGTTTCGGGATTGCAGCTCTTCCCCTACTTTTTAACCTTAGTTAGTTTTCATTCGGAGATGAATGACCCCAGGGGAAAGATATTGTAACCCCTCAAAAATCCAAGATAAAATTAAAATCATGCTTCAAGTACCTATAGAGTCAAAAATCATTTTTTGGTAGTACGAGAAGTTATTTAGACATGTATTAAGTTCACAGGTAACTCATAGCTCATAGCCAAGTTGAAACCTTCCATACTAATTGATTTCTTATGAAGAATCTTCCAATAGTCAATTTCAAACGAGCATAACTCCTAGATTCTAAGTATTTTTTTGCTCAATACCCACCAAATGAAAGGTCTTTTAGTCTTATTTCCAATGCCATTGACCGTTCATAAATCCAGTATCGGAGTAAAAAGGTATGGATATTTTAGTAAAGCACTGTCAAGCTGTCCGAACACACGAGTTTTCATACGAACAGTGTGTCAAGGACACGAATTGTCATACAAACCATGTTTCAAGGATATGAGGTGTCATATGAACCGTGCATTAGGTACATGAGACATATGGTCCAACCATGACTCCTGCTATAATTTTTCAGCACCTTCACTGCACGTTTAATTAAGGTTATTTTTGTCTTTTTCCAAGCTTTTTAGCCCTATACCAAGTCATTTAAGGGTATTTTAAGGGATTATATCATATAATTATTCCATTTTCTCCCTTATAACAACGAGCAAAGCTCCCAAACTCTGTCAAAATTCTCTCAAGTCAAAAACATAGGATTTTCTCATGCTCTAGAAAAGTCAAGCCTACACCAAAGTTTTTGGTCTAAAAGCTTCATAATCAGGTATGTGGGTTTTCAATAAGGGATTCCTTTCACCCTTATTCCCAAAACCTAGTTTCAAAAATATGTATTTGAATTATGATATTTATGAACTCGCGATCTAGGGTTCACACCGCCAAATTCTTGAATTTCAATTCCCTCATATTATTCTATTATTAAGACTCCTATTAAAAGTTATTATGCATGATTTTCATTGCTTTAACTCAGTTATCTTAATACGTGAAGAATTATCGTGTTTTATAGAATTCAGCCTCTTTCAGAATAAATTATGCATTATTTGATGGATTTCAGTCTATATTAGTTTGAAATGACTTGTTTTCCCATGAAATCTAGTATCTTTACATATTCATAATTATGAAATTTCATTATATTGATAAATTCGTGTATTTGGGTTTTAAGTTATGAAATTCCCTGTCATGTTCAAATTATAGAATTGTCATGACTAATTGCATTCTTCAGAGATGGAGGGTTATGAACACCCCATAACTTAGGATATCATGTATTGTCAGTTGAATACTCAGTCCTTTACTTTTAATGTTTTAGAATGCTTTAAGGTAAATCACTTGTTTTTTAGTTTCAGACGAATAGTCTTATTGAGCATTTCAGTATATAAGTTTGGTTTCAGTTAGGAATAGTATTTAGCACCGAGAGGACACGAGTTCAGACAACCCAAGTTCCAAACCACATGCCACCGTAGGTTAAAGGGGTCCTCGCCAGTTGAGAGTGTCTCCCTTTCCTAAAAGGGCCCATGAGTTAATTCACGCCAGCCATGGTTCTTACCCTCGACAAGGTATAGAAAACCCTACCAACTTAGGTTACAGGTTGGATTCCATGTTTTCTCACATGGTCTATGTCGATTACGAGAACCTCCCACGGTTTCAGACTAAGTATTTGTATATAACTCTCAATTCAGTTTTACTAGTTTTTGAACTATGACTTTTTAGATTATAATTGCATTTTTGTACATGTGTATTTCCTACAGGGTCATTATACTCCAGTTCAACTATCTGCATTCAGTTAGCATTCATTACAGTTTTACAGCATGTTCAACATTAGTTGTAGATCATACATATCTATGTTTCCACAGCTTTCAAGTCTCAAAAATGTTTTAGATTATGATTCAGAGATTTCACTATGTCCCAAAACTTTTAGTACAAACATTATTTCAATGTATATTTGAGGAAATGGTTTATGTCCTCAAATTCAAAGCATATCTTAAGTGTTCTTCATCATTAGTGCATATCTCACACACTCAATAAATTCAAAAGTACTGATCGCAAACCTCTTTTTCCTATATTTTTCATGTGATGTAGACTCAAGCACTTACTATCAGGATCTTAGTCAGGCAGATCACAGCTTCCAGCCAACAGGTGATGAGTTCTCTTGATTCGGGGACTCAAGTCAGTTACAGTTCCAGTATTTCATTTCTATTCTTATATATTGATTAGGAATAGATGGGGGTCATTTCCAGGCTTCCTAAAGTCAGTATTAGTAGAGGCTTCACAGATAGTCAGTAAAAGTTATTGTATGTAGTTTTAGTTCCCTTTCTTTGAGATTCAAGTGTTGTGAACTTTCTAATAGTAAATGTATTGAACCAGTTTATTTCATGATTATGCTTTCGCTTAGTCACTTTAGCTCTTATACATGTTTTAATTAGTTGCTCATGCATTTTTTCAGTACCATGGGTTAGCTTGGGATCACTTGTGGTTCTAATTACCGTGTTACGACTAGGGGGTAGTTTCGAGTCGTGACAATAACCTCCTCAAGAATCCTCAAAATTGCCTCTCAAAATATTATAGTTTTATGATTTGGGATAGGGTAAACTCCTTGAGTGTAAAAGGTTTGGTAAATAAATAAGCCTGCTGGTCTAAGAACTCATCACGAGAAGTCTTACTAAATTCGACTAAAGGTGCAAACTACTCAAGAAATAGTATTGTCCTTTTAGAATGCAGAATCATTCAAATAAGAGATAGGAGGTTTTAAGGGATAAGGATAGTTGGACCATCTTGTAGAACCATTAAATTTTTATCATCAGCAATGGGGTGTTGAGACCTTTTGAGTTCTACATGTATTTTGGCAAGCCAGCACATTATAAACCTTTGCAATGAATGGGGGCTTGCTAAGACCCTCATATCCTCTTATTAGAGTTTTCTCCACAAGAATATAGATCTTCTTATTAATAATCGACACTCATCTAAGCGATGCTTGATTGAAATAATGTGCAGAAAGAAAAAATTACTTTATTTGATAGGTTTATCAAGTCCCATGTTGAATGGGTATGTGTAAACAAAGGTGTAACTTGGTCTGGGTGAGGTTATGCTCTCATAATCATAAGGGGTAGACACTCAAAATCTAGTAGTAGGCTAGATGCACTCCAAACAGACTAGGGGAATAGAGGAATATTCTCAGAGCCCATCTCATTAATAGATATGTTATTCATCCCAATATTTCTTCTCGAAGTCATTTAGAAATCTTATTCAAAGTGAAATAACCCAAGAGAATATCATCAATAAACAATTCTAGGGTGACAAAAGAAGATCATAAAGGTGGTAGATCCATAACAAGTAGTAGGGAAGATGAAATTGGAGTAGGAGGAAATAACTTTGCAAAAGACACAAAAGGTAGAAAGGGAAATGGAGGTGTGAATAAGGAGCAATTCACTAACTATCACTTGTTGAAAGAAATCTTCTTCAAAAATGTATTGGGCAGAGCATTGCATGTGGCAAGTGGCATTAATACGGGTCATACTTCGACTTTTGGAAAAGAATGCCATGCGTGAGGGTTTAGTTAGGAATCATCCCATTCCTTAGTTTTTAATTGCACTACAAATGAGAAATAAAATGACTGTCTTTATTAGGTACGAACCCCTAAAGGGCACACAAAGAAATAAGGTTTTCCCTCTCGGACAAAGAAGTTTATGCATCCTCAAGAGGCATTCTGATGAAACCAGATCCATAGATGGAGTTCCGCCAAAGAACAGTTTGTACGCCTATTTTAGTGTAACTTTCTCACTTTGCTTATCCAAATGATAGACAGTAACTCTGATACTTTACTTATCAAATATTCCAACTTTTAATAACAAGGTTTTCTTAACCAACTTAAATTTAAGGTTTTCACTCATGAAAGAAGTTATAATATATGGGAAGCAAAAAGATTTTGAGTCCAAGATACATTGAAATTCGAACCTTTATTGAGAGGGTGGGAGTTCAAAACTTAAATGTCATGAAAAAAAAGAATTTGACTAAAGTAATGAATGAAATTAAAATTTACATCATCTATCTATAGTAGAATAGCACAGTAAATTATTGCACATGTATTTCATTAATGGACCAGGCCTAAAGTTGTTAAGGTCCATATAGATATATAAAAACTAATTTATTGTATTCTATTAGTCAATAAAACTAGGGCAGACTCTATTAGATTTGTACTTAATTTGACCTAAAGGTATATAGTGAAGAAATATAGTGTCCTATATGGTATTTTTCATTAGATTATTTTTCTAAAACATCATTCAAAGTCTATCTAAAGTAGACTTTCGATGAGTTTAAAATTCATCCATCTCCTTTATTCAATGAACTTTGCTTTCTCTACACTCGTACTCATTTGTTGATATTTTTGCGCCTCTCTTTTGAAAAATGTTGAGTGATCAAACTGTTAGGATAACATTGTTCTAAAATAGTAAAATCATTTATGAGGGTAATATTAGCAATTATAATTGTCCACCACAGTCCAATGTTAAGTTTTCAATTATATTAGATTACTCAACATTACTCTCAACAATTTTTAAAAAAATGAAAGTTAGTAGGAGAGATTTTAAATTATTGATAATAGGAGATAGTGATGAAATTCCTCAGTCTATATATGTGGACTGACCCACATGATGTTCTAAATGAGCAATTATGCTTACTAAAGATATAATTTTCATCTCCAAGAAGACATTGCAAATGGCCATTAAACTTTAGAGAATCAACAAGATTAGAGAATTTAGTGCTGATGAATCCATGAAAAAAGTTTGCCGAGTAATTTGTAGGCATTGGAAACAAGGTTATTGATGAATACTAATTCGTGGCATGGGTGTTTTGATTGTATGTGGATTATTAGAAAATACTATGACAAAAATAGTTGTATTATGGATGTATGACCCATATCATTTCAATTTAGATGTTGCTATGGATGTTCTTGTGTTAATTGTTGATATCGAGAAAGTGTCCAAGTACTTTATTCAGCCAACATCATTTAAATTTAGATGTCAATATGTTTGTTACTTATTAATTATTGAGATGAAAACTTCTCAGATATCCTATTAAAGATTGTTTGTATAGCAATTCAAAAAGCATATTTCAAAAACTATATATATATATATATATATATAAAACTGAGACTCAAGCGTCCTTCCGAGATGGTGTGTGGCACTTGAGAGAGTTCTTTTTGTACTTTTGAGATGAAAGATCTTGAAAAGATAATTTTATCTTAGTCTGCAAATTGAATATTAACAGATGAGATATTTTTTGTCAATCTTTCTATGCAAAAAAGGTTTTGAAACAATTTTATATGAATAAAATGCATTCATTAATTATTTAAATGGTTGTTCGATCACTTGAAGTGAGTAAAGATATATTATGACCTCAAAAAAAGAATCGGAGACTACTAGGCTGTGAAAATGTCATATCTTAGTATAATTATTTCATTATGTATCTTGCTAATTCTATAAAGCCTGACATTACATTTTATGTTAATGTATTAACAAGGTATAGTTTTGCTCCTACATAGAAATACTGAAATATAATCAACTATATATTGTGATACCTAAACAGAACCATTTATATGGATCCTTCTCTGCTTGTCTAACTCAAGCCAGATAGCAGCAATCACTCGAAATAGTCATGGAACACATGCAAGTCCAGATTGAAAGCTCAAATAAGATACTAGGCTACATATGCAGAGGAATATCACATCATGACGCTCTATATGCAAAAGCAATCAATTATTGCTACTTATTTTAATTAATTTTGAGGTAATAGTTATCTTTAAAGAAGGTAGAGAATGTGTATGGTTAAGATTAGTGATTCATTTTATTCGAGAAAGATGTAGTCTCAAGTTTGATGCCAATATACCCACAATTTTATATAAGACAATGATGCACGCATAACTTAATAAAGAGAGACTTCATAAAATGAGACAAACCGATACACATTTCATCTCCAGAAGAATGATCATATTGATGTACAATATATCCATTCAAGTTATAATTTATCAGATTTGTCACCAAATTCTTATCAACTTCAACTTTTGAAAAAAAAAATATACAAATTGGAATGTAAAGACTAACAAAATATGAATTGTGGTCTTAAGCAAGATTAAAGTGTGTTGTACTCTTTCTTCCTTACCAAGGTTTTTTCCACTAGATTTTCTGGTAAAGTTTTTAATGAGACAACTAGTGATGTATATTACTAGATATGTGTATTGTACATTTTTTTCTTCACTTGAATTTTTTCCATTATATTTTTGCTGATAAAACTTTAGCGAAATATATTATCTATTAATGAACATCTAAGGTGGAGTGTTATGAATACACTAAATTCTGGAGGATTATTTATTACTCCCACAACTTCTTGAAGAAGCTTACAAGCTATTTGTAAAATAATTTCAAAGTAGCTATGCAACGAGCCTCCAGAAGAAGCTTACAATTAGTAGCTTATAAATAGCTTTATAAGTAGTGTTTAAGTAATTGAACAAGAAAATTTCTTAAGTGGCTTACAAAGCAGCTTGTATGTAGCTTTGCAACCGATTTGTTTAAAAAAACTTGGAAGTCGCAAGCAGTTTGCAAAATAACTTTTATTCTCTTACAAATAAGTAACCAAATAAATGTATTTTGTACATCATTTGAGGTGAAATAATATATTAATATCCCAATGTAGTTATGCCTCCTTAACTACTATATACAATAAGAGGCTACGAAGTAGGCATCACTTGGACGACATACCTGCTTCCAGCCAAGGGCATTTTTTGATAATTTACAATTTTAGTGCTTTAGCAAGATTGTATTTCACCGTTTATAGTTGTACCTTTTCATTATTGGACATAAAAACATGTTGCTTTTTACCTCTTTTCATTGACTTTTTTATATATGTGGGCCCTACTCCAATCCCATTTTCCTTTATCACAACTTTTTATATGAATCATATATTTGTTGTCAGATCAAATTTTCCCCATTTAAGTCGTTCAAATTTTGGTATGCATAACTTAAAATAATAATTACTTCATTAATAATATAGGATTAATATGTAAAAGTAACATAGACGGTGCTATAAATTATAATAATTAGCAACTTAAAATATTTCAAAAATATATTGTAACGACCTATTCCGTTCATATTAAAATACAACTTGTTAGGGTACGGGTTATGAAAAATTTTGAAAATAAGACCTCGAATTAGTATGGGGCGACACAACTAAAAATTTCAAAATTTAAAATTTTTGGATCGGTTTGAAGTCATTCCGCTATAGAGAGAATTTTCCCGCTATAGCAGC
Source organism: Capsicum rhomboideum (assembly GCA_031232105.1). Taxonomy (NCBI): domain Eukaryota; kingdom Viridiplantae; phylum Streptophyta; class Magnoliopsida; order Solanales; family Solanaceae; genus Capsicum; species Capsicum rhomboideum. Next base: position 54,004,085 of record CP124716.1, on the reverse strand, counting down.
ACTGCCATAGCGGCCAGCCTACCGCTATAATGGGATGATGGGACCAAATCTCAGGTCCGATTTTAATATTTCTCTTTTCTCCTCTTCAGTTGTAAAAAGGACGACTTTGGCTCTAAAAAAACCTCTTAGGGTTACCTTATGACCTGGGAGTAGTGGAAAGGAGGGATTTTAGTTTAATGGGGTAAAACCCATGGTTTTCCTACTGATTTCACGTCAGAATTCATCTTCATGGAGTCAAAAGCTCGCCTTCATGCCTCCGTAGTAGCTGCTTGGCATCTAAGTAGGCTAGGTTTAACTGAGTAGTTTAGACCTGGGTTAGAAATCATAAGCATGACGTAGATTGATAGGAGATTGCATTCTTAGGCTTTCGGGAACGGTGTTGGAAAGGGTAAAATGGATAAAAACCTAATTAATTTGGTGGGAAAATTGTTGTTATTTTGTGTTATTGAAATTGTCCATGAATTTATGTGATTACCTTGTTGTTGTTCATCCTTGCATGATTAATAACGGTGTTGTACCCAAAAATTAGGTTAAATCTATTGAAGGCCTAACTTAAAGGTGGTTAGAATTAGTGGATTTTTAAGAATCTACAGTGGTAACAAGAGTAATAGAAATTGGTAATGTATTAAAATGCTAGCATGAATGATTGGAGGTGGGTTATAACCCCACAGGTTAGATGTATAAATTGTAAGGGGGGTTTACGTAATCGAAATCCAACTTGGGTTATGCTTGGTTGCTAACTGTTCTCTGTATTGCTTGTTACAATGCATGTTCAAGGGTAGTGAATGCCTGTTTGATGTCCTAAGTGTTAATCTCATGCAATGAACTTATATACAAATTTTGTTTGTTGTGCAAGTGTATTTGTTGAGCACGTATGGTTTGTTGTGATTGTGGTGATATCTTGATTTATTATAGGATGTACCAGTATTTGGGTAAGATGTACCAGTATTTGGGCATCTTCATGGGCTTATATATATATATATATATACATATATATATATTATTGTAATATGTATCGGCATTTTGATATCTTCATGGGATTGGTTGGTATAAGGAAGGCACTCGATGTCTAGAATTTGGTACATGGAATAGAGATCGTCCCCTACAAGCCATGGCTAGTGGGCGACCATAAGACCCTTAGCATATGTATACAGGTATTGGTGAGAGTGATGGTTTCTTGAGTGAACTAGGTTATTTGTTTATTTATCATATACTGTTATATATTATTTCCTTGAGTGAACAGTGCTTAATTGTTTACCTGATATATTGGTTCCTCGAGTGAATCGAACTTAATTTTTTACCTGATATATATGTTTCCTTGAGTGAATCAGGCTTAATTGTTTTTCTGGTGTATGGGTTCCTTGAGTAAATCAGGCTTCTGACATATTGGTCCCTTGTGTGGACTAGGAATTATGTGGTTATATGTTATATTATTTCCTTACATGAACCGGGTTATGTGATGACTTGTGTAATGGACTTTTCTATGAACTGAGACTTATGATTATGACTTTTTCCATTGTTGGAAGGGATCCATGAGAGGCCCATGTTAAGGCTATAAAAAAAAGTTTATATTTTGTATCATCTACTTACTTAGGTGAATGAGACAAGGGTAGGTATATTATGGGTGAGTCATGGTTCTTGACTTGGTATATTATCTATATTGACTTACACTTGACTAAATTTCTGAGGTTGCTAATGGTGTGTTAACTTGAGTTATTGACTATGCTAAATCTCGCTAGATTAAGCTTGGTAGTAGGGTAGACCAGCGTTAAGTATTATGAACTGAGGTAAGGTTATCCAATAGGTGTATGTGTTTTCTTACAGGAAATGGGTATGGTCGGTGGTCTAGTAGTTTGAATTTCAGGCCGAAAAGGTGGGGTGTTACTGTCTTGTTGTTTGTGTCGCATAGACTTAAATGAATCTAAAGATACTAGGGTGTCAATGTATAACCGAATTAGTGGGACAAGGTTAAGTATCGTGTAAGGGTCTTAAATGACAGGTTGTTAGGGGTAAAGAAACCTTGAAAGTCGTGTATCGTAGGACTCGTAGATAAGTACAGAATAAGGTTTGTCGTGATGAAGTAATAGATATTTGGTGATTAGGGATGAACATGAATTACCAGTATAGTCTTTTTCTATGATAAGGCTTTAATATCCAAGGGTGTTGATGAATTATTTTAATGAAAGATTTTGGCTAAATGACTCTCAATTTGTATGCTTTTTTGGATATTTATGTGATGTTTATGTGATTTAATTCAGGTCGATCGATGATGCTTACTAGTACATGTTATTTGTGTCGATACTACTCTTGCTATATCATTTGTGGGGTATAGTCTGGTTGCAAGATCAGTTGGTGTTTCATGTTGTAATGACCCAAAAATGCCGTTACGCTGAAAAATGTTCTGATAAATGTTTACGACAACTAAAATCCTCCTATTGGACCAGATGGAATCTAATTTGTTAGGAGAAATAGGGCCAAATATAAATGGGCCAAAAATTGAAAATAAATTGGGCCGGCCTGCTGGCTACTATTGCAGCAGTAAACTGACCGATGTAGCGGTACCACTGGAGCTATACCTGTAGTGGTAAGCCCAATCTTCCCTTAAAACTTTTATTTTTAACTCCCTTAGGTCATCCATTACCCCAAAAAACACCCTAAATAAATCCCACCTCCATAGTCATGAGATTTCAAAGGCCAAGCTCTATGAGGGCGATTTTAAAGCACGCCAGTGGGAACCCGGCATGGGAAGATGCTTAGCATGTGTGGTACAACTCTCTACTCTCAATAGTAGTATGATTCATCTCTGAGGTAGGTTATGGCTTAAAATATAGATCTGCCCATTAAAAATCGACACTGATCTAACCGATATTCATTTGAAATAATGTGCAAAAAGAAAAATTAATTTATTTGATAGACTTATCAAGTTCCATGCTGAATGGGGATGTGTAAACAAAGGTGCAAATTGGTCTGGGTGAGGTTATTATCTCATAATCATAAGGGGTAGACACTCAAAATCTTATAGCAGGCTAGATGAACTCCAAACAAACTACAGGAATATTCTCAAAGCCCATATTGCTTACAGATATGTTATTCATCCCAACATTTCTTCTCAATGTCATTTAGAAATCTTTTTCAAAGTGAAATAACCCAAGAGAATATCATCTGTAAACGATTCTAGGGTGACAAAAGAAGAGCATAAAGGTGGAAGATCCATAACAAGTAGTAGGGAAGATAAAATTGGAGTAGGAGGAAATAACTTTGCAAAAGACACAAAAGGTAAAAAGGGAAATGGAGGCATGAATATGGAGCAATTCGCTAATTATCACTTGTTGAAAGAAATCTTCTTCAAAAATTTATTGGGCAGAGCATTGCATGTGGCAAGTGGCATTAATACGGGTCATGCTTCAACTTTTGGAAAAGAATGCCATGCTTGAGGGTTTGGTTAGGGATCATCGCATTCCTTGGTTTTTAATTGCACTACAATACGAACCCCAAAAGGGTACACAAAGAAAGAAGGGTTTTCCTCTCGAACAAAGAAGTTTATGCATACTCGAGAGGCAATCTGATAAAACCAGATCCATAGATGGAGTTCCATAAAAGAATAGTTTGTACTCCTATTTTAGTATAACTTTCTCACTTTTCTTATCAAAATGATAGAGGATAACTCTGATACTTCATTTATCAAATATTCCAACTTTTGATAACAAGGTTTTCTTAACCAACTTAAATTTAAGGTTTTCACTCATGAAAGAAAAAATAATATATGGGAAGCAAAAAGATTTTGAGTCCAAGACACATTGAAATTCGGACCTTTCTTGAGAGGGTGGGAGTTCGAAACTTAAATGTCATGAAAAAGGAAGAATTTGACTAAAGTAATGAGTGAAATTAAAATTTATATCATCTATCTATAGTAGAATAGCACAGTAAATTATTGCACATGTATTTCATTAATGGACCAGGCCTAAAGTTTTTAAGGTCCATATAGACATATAAAACTAATTTATTGTGTTGTATTAGTCAATAAAACTAGGACAGACTATATTAGATTTGTACTTAATTTGACATAAAGGTATATAGTGAAGAAATATAGTGTCCTATATGGTAGTTTTCATTAGATTTTTTAAAAAAACTTCATCCAAAGTCTATCTAAAGTAGACTTTCGATGAGTTTAAAATTCATCCATCTCCTTTATTTCAACGAACTTTGCTTACTCTACTCTCGTAATTATTTGTTGATATTTTTGAGCCTCTCTTCTGAAAAATGTTGAATGATCAAAATGTTTCGATAACATTGTTCTAAAATAGTAAAATCATTTATGAGGGTAATATTATCGGTTATAATTGACCAGTACAGTCCAATGTTAAGTTTCCAATTATATTGGATTACTCAACATTACTCTCAGCAATTTCTAAAAGAATGAAAGTTAGTAGGCGAGATTTTAAATTATCGATAATAGGAGATAGTGATGTAATCTCTCAGTCTATATATGTGGACTGACCCACATGATGTTCTAAATGAGCAGTTGTTCTTACTAAAGCTATTATTTTCAACTCCAAGAAGACATTGCAAGGGGCCATTAAACTTTGGAGTATCAAGGAGATCAGAGAGTCCACTATTGATGAATCCATGAAAAAAGTTTGACAAGTAATTTGTAGTATTGGAAACAAGGTTATTGATGAATACTAATTCGTTGCATGGGTGTGTTCATCGTATGTGGATCATTAGAAAATACTATGACAAAAATAGTTGTATTATGGATGTATTACCCATATCGTTTTAATTTAGATGTCAATATGGTTGTTCTTGTGTTAATTGTTGATATCGAGAAGGTGTCCAAGTACATTATTCAGCCAAGATCATTTAAATTTAGATGTCAATATGTTTGTTACTTACTAATTACTGAGATGAAATCTTCTCAGATATCCTATTAAAGATTGTTTATATAGCAATTCAAAAAGCACATATATATATATATATATATATAACTGAGACTCAAGCATCCTTTTGAGATGGTGTGTGGCACTTTAGAGGGTTCTTTCTGTACTTTTGAGAAGAAAGATCGTGAAAAGACAATTTTATCATGGTCTACAAATTGAATATTAACAGATGGGATATTTTTTGTCAATCTTTCTACAATAAAAAGGTTTTGAAACAGTTTTATATGAACAAAATGCATTCATTAATAATTTCAATGTTTGTTCGATCACTTGAAGTGAGTAAAGATACATTCTGACCTCAAAAATACAATCAGAGTCTCCTAGGTCGTGAAAATATCATATCTTAGTATAGTTATTTTATTATGTATCTTGCTAATTCTTCAAAACCTGACATTACATTTTATGTTAATGTATTAACAAGGTATAGTTTTGCTTCTACATAGAAATGCTGAAATATAATCAACTATATATTGTGATTCCTAAACATAACCATTTATATGGATTTATTTTGTAATAATAAAAAGTCTGAATATTATTGGTCATGCAAAAATAGGTTAATTATATAACGCATATAAAGTTCAATCTCAAATAAGATACTAGGTTACATATGTAGAGGAATATCACATCATGACGCTCTATATGCAAAAGCAGTCAATTATTGCTACTTATTTCAATTAATTTTGAGATAATAGTTATCTTTAAAGCTGGTAGAGAATGTGTATGGTTAAGATTAGTGATTCAATTTATTTGAGAAAGATGTGGTCTCAAGTTTGATGCCAATATACCCATAATTTTATATGAAGACAATGATGCACGCATAACTCAATAAAGAGAGACTTCATAAAATGAGACAAACCGAGACACATTTCATAGCCATAAGAATCATCATATTGATGTACAATAAATCCATTCAAGTTATAATTTAGCACATTTGTCACCAAATTCTTATCAACTTCAACTCTTGAAAAAATGATATACAAATTGTAATGTGAAGACTTAGAAATATGAATTGTGGTCTTAATCAAGATTAAAGTGTGTTGTACTCTTTCTTCCTTATCAAGCTTTCTTCCACTAGATTTTCTGGTAAAGTTTTTAATGAGACAACTAGTGATGTATATTACTAGATATGTGTGTTGTACATTTTTTTCTTCACTTAAATGTTTTTCATTATATTTTTGCTGATAAAACTTTAACGAAATTGTAATGACCCTCCAGATCATTTTCTTGATTTTTATGTGCTCTAACATTTTGATCCTTCCCAAAGTGTATACATGTCATTTATGACGTGCCGAAACTGTCGGTTCGGTTATCGGATAGTCCGTTTGAGTTTTAGGCTCATTTCCCTATTTTGAAATCTTCGTTGTTAAGGAATTGGTCTCGGATCAAAACTCCTAGTATACGATATTAGATGGAGATTCTGACAGAGCCATCAGCTCCAGAATGTTGATTTTAGGCTAGAGGGACCCTTGGTTCAGGTCCCAGGGCTTTCGAACTCATTTTGGGTTATTGGTTGGAAAGTGGTTAAAACGGAACTATAGGTGTGGGACCCAAATTTAATCAAAACAACCTCGGATGGAAATTTTGATAGTTCTGTTGAGTCCGTAATGTTAAATTTGGTGAGGTAGCATAGTTCATTTGCGCGCACGGGGTTCCGAACGAATCTCGAACACCCGGTCGAAGTCCATTTTGGACTTAGCAAAATATGGTGCCTGATATCTGGTTTGACCGCTTTAGCGGTCGCTTTAGCTGTAGCCGCTTAATATACCCTTAGCCCCTTTAGCGGCCTCTACCTTTAAGTGGCTGGCCGCTTAAGCGGTCATGTACTGCTTTAGCGGTAAGCGCTTAAGTGCCCAAGTGTCCGCTTTAGCGGCACCTGAGTGCTGTTATAATCCCTTATTCACCTGAATTTCTTTCATTTCTCTCAACCCTTTTCTCCATTTTTGTGATCATGTGGAGTGATAAGGAGTGGGTATTCACCCATTGAAGATAAGGTAAGTTAGCTCATCAATCCTTGGTCATTTTCTATAATTCACCCGTTGATTTCCGTCCCATTTCATTGTAAATTCTTAGAAATTAGGTCTTTGAAATCCTAATCCTTGGGGACTGATTTGAGCCCCGATTTATGCTCCATTTATGTTCAACTTTTGAGCACATATTTCTTATCGTTCGAGGGACCTCGTGATGGATTCAATTTTGGGATTCCGTTAGAGGGCCCCATGGGCCCATTCTTGACCCGATTTTGGGCCCAGAGTTTTATATTACAAAATGGATATCGTTTTACTCGTAATGAAATGTAGGTTACTATTTTGATAGTGTGACGATGATTCGGGATCGTGGAGCAAGGTTGACCGATTTGTGGACGCTTCAAGAACTAGGGTTCGGCATCGAAGTAGGCTTCGGTATACTTTTCTCTATGAGATTGTGTATAGTATGGAATGCATGCTAGGTAAAGAATATAGGATATGATCATGGCTAGAATAGTATGACTTAGCTTATGTTACGGAATTTGGGGTAGAAGATGTGACCCGAACCCTAGTGTAAATACTGGATATGTCCATAGAGCCCTATTACCCTTGAACATAAGCATGTTAACCACAGTTGATGATTAAGGATCCTTTGGTATGAGTTTTACCATTTGACTAAGCGATTCGGGAGTTTTTCCCCAATTAGATCCTTGTGGTGGCTTTATGCCCTTGATAATTGTGGTTGCCGGGTTAGGATACCTTACTATATTGGTTACATGTTATAGGGCCCGAGACCATGAGTATGAGGCTAGTTGGACCTTGGTGAGTATTTTTCCCTTAGCAAGGAAAAGGTTATCTTTTATAGACACTTAGGCGCTTATGGTTATGTTGATTGGATACTGGTGATGGCATGCATAATATCTGGTGCATTCATAATCATTTAGTGGTACGATTCCGACCAAAACCCTGATTTTACTATTGTTTCCAAAAAGGGGATTTATTCCCACTTTTCACTTTTAAAAGGGTTATTTTATAACGTTAATCATACCACCTTATTTTATTGGATAATGAGCTTTTGGAATTGAAAATGATGTTTTAGAACTCCGACCGAGGATGATTCTTGTCCATTATTTACCCAGTCATTTAATCATTACTATTTACTTCGGTCGAGGGATATTCCAACCCTTTGTACATGATTTTGTCCCGAGCATGATCTCGGGAAATGGACTTACGAATTTATATCCTTTTAGACACGGTTCGAGTCTGTACACTGATTTTATATATATATATATATATATATAAATACCGGTTTGAGTCCAGAAGTATGATATATAAATATCGGTTTGAGTCCAAAAGTATGAGTTATAAATACCGGTTCGAGTCCAAAAGTATGAGATATAAATACCGGTTCAAGTCCAGAAGTATGAGATATAAATACCGGTTCGAGTTCAGAAGTATGAGATATGAATATCGATTCTAGTCCGAAAGTATGATATATAAATACCGGTTCGAGGTCAAAAGTATGATATATAAATATCGGTTCGAGTCTGAAATTATGATATTTAAAGATCGATTTAAATCCGGCACTTTCTATTCAGTTTATGCTACATTCATCCATTCATATGCATTGCCTATCACCAGTATAGTTGTTTGGCACCTGTATCTATCGATCGTATGAGAGGCTGTATAGGTACAAGTTCTGGTTGCTGTTTACTGAGTGTTGCTATGAACCTTCCGGGCTTATGGGGGTCCGGTTAGGTACTTGTTTGCCCGGACTAACCGGTTACTTTATTATGGTTTATTATTGTTAGTTCGTGGCAGGTTGGTTGTGGACTGGTACCTGAGATTAGAGGTACGTTTCTGATTCCTTTATCCTTTCGGTAGATTATATTATGGTTGGTTTATTCTAGAATTTGTCACCTTTTGGGTATAGGCTTGATGAGGCTAGAGCTGGCTCCTTTACGTGGTTATGGACCTTGAGATGTTAGGTTGATTCCCTCAGGTAGTCACCTTTGAGTTACACCTATGTGTATACTTATATGTATGGTATCACCATATATCCCTCTCTTTCGTTAGCTGCTTACGTAGTATAGGCATCCTTTGGCCTTGTACTACTATTATATATCCTTCTTTATTCTTCATTTGTATATTGGCCAGGGATATACGGTATGGCACTTTAGCTCCTGAATGATGTCAGGATAGGGTAGTTATCCCTATTGCCTCATTAGCATTGTTATGCCTAGTTTTCATGGATAGTTGCCTATAGTTACTTTCATGCCTTCATGTTATTTATGCTTGCATTATTTCTGGAGCTCAGTCGGTCATTGCCTACTGAGTACCACGGGTTTGGTACTCATACTACACTTTTACATCCTACACGTGATAGTATGAGTTATCGCCGTTGATGTGTATACCGTGTGGAGCAGCTATGGATCAGATACATGGGGTGAGCTCCCCGACGTTTGGAGTATCCCTACTCTCCCTCTTATTGATTAGACTGTTCTCTATGTTGTATCTGAGACGGTTTGTATACATATACTTTTCCTATATTTCACTTGTACTCTTGATGTATTAGAAGCTCTTGTACTGTCTTCACCAGTTTTTGGGATTATATTAGCCTCGTTATTATAATTATTTTGTTGTTTCCTTTATTTCTTTTGGTAGTCCGTTACTTGCCATTTCGAACTATGGGTTAGCTTACCTACTAATGGGTTATAGTAGGTGCTAGCATGACCTGAGAAATTGGGTCGTGACAAATTGGTATCAGAGCTTAGGTTTACCGGTGTTGTTGGTACAAGAGCTAAGTGTTTAGTAGAATCCTGCGGAGATGTCCTTGTCCTATCTTCGGGAGGCTACCGGGCATTCCTAGGAAATTCTATTCTTGACTCTTTGTCATGTGTCCGTACTTCTATGAACCTCTAAGTACTTCTATTGACTCCATTCTGTATCAAAGCGATAGTACAAAGACATCGACAGATGTGGAAGGTATTTCGGCACGTGTTACCAGAAACTATTCTCAGCATTGGGCTAGGGAATTTGAGGTTGACATCAAAGATCTTCAGCATCAACCAGAGGGTCTGGGGTCGGCCCAGGTTTCAACAGAGTTTGTGACTGTCTCAGGTTTTCAGGATTTGGTGTTATGGGTTCAGAGTCTATTACTGGATACCACTTAGCTAGAGGTAACGTCGGGTCCATCGAGTAGTTCTCAGACCAGAGTTGGATTTGTTGGTGTTTAGCAGGGTTATCTGCCTATTTTAGAGTATGAAATTAGGTTCCTTGAGTGGGCCAGGCATACTCCTATGTGATTTCCCATAGAGCATGAGATGGTGCAGGGAATTATCAGAGGGTTGACTTTAGTACTCCATTAGGTATTGGAGCATTTGATAATAGTTGGATCTTCTTCCTCTAAGGTTGGTGATCACGGGAAGAGCTACAGAGGGGGGCTTTCTTTGAGGCGTACGGAGGTGGCAACAAGAGGCTATGTTAGGAGGTTAGTGTTAGGGGTATTCCGTGTGGAAGTCGGAATCTTCTCAACAGAAGTCAGCATAACTTGCCACCTATTAGGCTTGTACTTATGGCACCTCAGCTTATGGATAGCTCTCAGGTTGATCATGGCAGTATCAGTGGACAGAGTTTTGCTCAGACATCACGGGTATTCGATCTAGGTCTTCAGGCCGTGGTGACCTTCTGAATAAGCAGGTTCAATGCCTCAAAGTATCCCAGGAGCATGTTTCGATTATGGTAAGTGTGGTCACTGTTATAATGATTGCCCCATGCACTAGTTGATCAGCCAATTGGGGTTAGCTCGTGTTTCTACCAGTGTAGAACCTCAGGGTTTTGTTGTGACTACAGAGAGACCGGTCACTGGTCTAGAGAGTGTCTCCGACGTGGGATCATTAGTCATTCAGATCAGTATCGCAGTGTGTTGGCACCTTCAGTTAAAGGTAGTGCACCTAATGTCTCAATTGATCATTAAGATGCTCAGTCCGAGTTCAGAAATGCTTAGATTCATACTCCATCGGGCACACCAGACTTATGATTTCGGATTTCCACGGTGTGAAGTGCTCCTTTGATTTTATGCCTTTAGTTACTATTTGAGTTGTGTTGGGGTTTTCATACCCATCGATGATTATATGCCATGGTATTTCTATATTGGTCGTTATATGCCTTGGTGTTTTCATAGTGATTGATGTATGCCTTTGTGTAGGTTTAGCCATGTATGACTACCCCCGTAGAAAATTCTTTAGTAGTGGATCAGTGTGGTTTTGTCCTAGGGGTGTAGCAATTGGGTTAAAGTCCCATTTTTCCTTGACATACTGGCTTTGTTATGGCTATAGAGTGGATCAGTATCATGCTTCCCTTGGGGTATGGCATTTGGGTTAAAGTCCCATTTTATTTGGCATATTGGCTTTGTTGTGACCCTAGAGTGGTACTTCTGTTGATTTCATTTTTGTACCACCTGCACCGTATTTTGAGGTCACTATAGTAGTTATTACTATCGTTATTGCTAGGCATTGATTGATTTTCATTTGATAGGTAGCTAGACTAGCGATATCTAGTTAGCATACTTCCATCCTTGCGGTTCTTATTTATTTGGCATGGTTGGCTACCTCGGCTGGTTTGCCTTTCCTTTCTGTTAGCAAGGTCGGTTGTAGAATGGATTGAGAAAATAAAGGTAAGCTTGACCTTCCAGGGCGTTGATATGATTTTAGCATTGCTAGCTTTCTCCTATTGCCCGTTTATTTGGTAATGCATTTGGGAGTTGTCCTTCGAATTTGGATAGTTCATAACCTGGTAGTGGTCTTGACCTTGACATTGATTTTGACTTGTGGTTGATGATTCGATTCTACCGCCCATTTTTGAGATTTAGAGGTCTGAGACTTATTTTTTGAATTGCGGATTCATCTCCTGGTGAGCGTGTTGACCTTGGTTTTGGTGGGGAGTTGGATACTCCGTTCTTCCTGTGCTATCATTGATGGTTCAGCCGAGTTAAAGTTGATATAACTAAGAGAATTCAGAAAATTCTCATTTCAGCACTTGTTCGGCCTTGTATGACTTCGCAGAGTGCTTCTGCTTGATAATATGCTCCTATGGGCATTTGTGGCCGAAGGTTGGCTATTGGACTGGCCAGATGACGACTGAGTCGTACTTTCCATTTTGCTCTAGTTCTGGCTATCACTAGTACTACTTGAAGTCTCGACAAATTCTTGGTTATGCCTTGTTGCATTATGCCCTCCCGCAGTTGTGGAGTGGAGTGCTTGCATCTTCAGTCGATGGTTTCAATTCGTTAATATTATGCTCTTCGATAATATTTTAGCTCGGCCCTCGTGGAGATTGTTGGGCATGTGCTTGATTTTCTAATAGCGAGGTTGGTTGGGGCAATTGGCCTTTGTAAGGACTTGTTGGCTCCAATTTTAGATTTTGAAGCCTTCGGATGATGGCTTGGGAGTTAAGATAGATTTTGGTTTGTGGATGCCTACTCGTCAACTTGATCAGTTTGAATAGTTGAGAACGAGTAGTCTAGCTTCAGTGTTGGAATTTTAGCTTGGGTTTGCATAACTTTATTGCATCCCTAATTCCAGATTCGCCTCGGTTGAACATTCATTTTTAGGCTGGCTAAGCCTACTCTTTACATACCATTTTAGTTTCCTCCAGTTGGGATAGACCGTACTGTATAGATGGTCATAAGACGGTCCATCGGTATATGGTATTGGTTTCTACTGTTTCTGACCTTGGTTTTTAGTTTTGGTCAGAATTATGAATTTTCTCCTCAGTAGGAGAAGTGCATTTAAGTTGGGCTTAACATGGCTTCGCCCACGGTTGGTGGAACGTCTTAAAGTGTATCATTCAATTTTATGAGACTGGTACATCGGACTCTTGATGTTCAGTTTAGGGAGTCATCCGGACTAGTTGTAGCTTTGGCTTAAGGGTGCAGACTTTGGTCACCTTATTGTGTGTCCTGGTAGCACCTTATGGGCTTATTTGTTGTTTTTGCCAATATGGATTTTTCGTGAGTCAACTTCAGCCTTTCGGGGTCAGTGTGTTGTGAATGCGCGGATAGGACTCAGATGATATCTTGTATGGTTCGGAGTAAGTAACAGGTTTAAAAAGGGGCAAAGAAAGGTTAGATTTGGAACTAGAATTGGTTGCAGAATTCATGCCTTGTTTTGCCTTTGGATTGGTTGAGAATACTGCCTGGTTAGGCTTGTGTTGGGATGTGGTCAACATATTGTAGCCTAGAATTGCATGCATCAGTCGTTCTTCATTCAGTTGGAAGCCAGTTGATTGTGGAGGTTGAGTTTTGGTTATTTAGAAAAGTGAAGTAAGGAAGTTGGTTAAGAAAGGGATACCTTTGGTAAAATCCCTTGGAAGAGTTGTCTTTTATTTGAGGTTGTCTGGGGAGTCGTGTTCGAAGAATGCGGGCCCAGTACCTCATCCTTTCGAGCTTTCAAGCTCTTTCTATACACTGACTTTTGTGAACAAAAGTCTTTTTAGTAGTGGATATTGTAATGACCCTCCAGGTCACTTTCTCGATTTTTGTACTCTCTGACATTTTGAGCCTTCCCACAGCGGCTACATGTCATTTATGACTTGCCGAAACTGTCGATTTGGTTATCGGACAGTCCGTTTGAGTTTTAGGCTCATTTCCCTATTTTGGAATCTTCGCTGTTAAGGAATTGGTCTCGGACCAAAACTCCTAGTAGACGATCTCAGATGGAGATTCTGACAGCGCCATCAGTTTCGGAACGTTGATTTTAGGCTATAAGGACCCTTGGTTCAGGTCCCAGGGCTTTCGGACTCATTTTGGGCTATTGGTTAGAAAGTGGTTAAAATGGAACTATAGGTGTGGGACCCACATTTGATCAAAACAACCTCAGATGGAAATTTTGATAGTTTTGTTGAGTCCAACACGTCAAATTTTGTGGGGTAGCATAGTTTGTTTGTGCGAACGGGGTTCCGAACGAATCCCGAACACTTGGTCGAAGTCCATTTTGGACTTAGCAAAGTCTGGTGCCTGATATCTGGTTTGACCGCTTTAGCGGTCAAAGGTCCACTTTAGCGGTAGCCGCTTAAGCAACCCTTAGCTGCTTTAGCGGCCTCCGCCTTTAAGTGGATGGCCTCTTAAGCGGTCATGTACCGCTTTGGCTGTAAGCGCTTAAGCGCCCAGGTGTCCGCTTTAGCGGCACCTGAGGGCTGTTATAATCCCTTCTTCACCCGAATTTCTTTCATTTCTCTCAACCCTTTTCTCCATTTTTGAGAGAATGTAGAGTGAGAAGGAGTGGGGATTCACCCATTGAAGCTAAGGTAAGTTAGCTCATCAATCCTTGGTCATTTTCTATAATTCACCTATTGATTTCCGTCCCATTTCATTGTAAATTCTTAGAAATTAGGTCTTTGTAATCCTAATCCTTAGGGACTGATTTAAGCCCCGATTTACGCTCCATTTATGTTCAACTTTTGAGCACATATTCCTTATCATTCGAGGGACCTCGTGACGGATTCAATTTTGGGATTCCATTAGCGAGCCCCACGGGCCCATTCTTGACTCGATTTTGGGCCCAGAGTTTTATATTACAAAATGGGTATCATTTTACTCATAATGACGTGTAGGTTACTATTTTGATAGTGTGACGATGATTCAGAATCGTGGAGCAAGGTTGAGCGATTTGTGGACGCTTCAAGAAGTGCGGTTCGGCTTCGAGGTAGGCTTCGGTCTACTTGTCTCTATGAGATTGTGTATAGTATGGAATGCATGCTAGGTAAAGAATATAGGATATGATCATGGCTGGAATAGTATGACTTAGCCTATGTTACGAAATTTGGGGTAGAAGATGTGACCCAAACCTTAGTATAAATACTGGATATGTCCATAGAGCCCTATTGCCCTTGAACATAAGCATGTTAACCACAGTTGATGATTAAGGATCCTTTGGTATGAGTTTCACCATTTGACTTAGCGATTCAGGAGGGTTTTCCCCAATTAGATCCTTGTGGTGGCTTTATGCCCTTGATTATTGTGGTTGTCGGGTTATGATACCTTACTATATTGGTTACATGCTATAGGACCCGAGACCGTGAGTATGAGGTTAGTTGGACCTTGGTGAGTATTCTTCCCTTAGCAAGGGAAAGGCTATCATTTATAGACACTTAGGCGCTTATGGTTATGTTGACTGGATACTGGTGATGGCATGCATAATATCTGGTGCATTCATGCTCATTTAGTGGTACGATTTCGATCAAAACCTTGATTTTACTACTGTTTCCAAAAAGGGGATTTATTCCCACTTTTCACTTTTAAAAGGGTTATTTTATAACGGGAATCGTACCACCTTATTTTATGGGATAATGAGCTTTTGGAATTAAAAATGATGTTTTAGAATTCTGACCGAGGATGATTCCGGTCCATTATTTATTCACTCATTTTACCACTACTATTTACTTCAGTCGAGGGATATTCCGACCATTTGTACATGATTTAGTCCCCAGCATGATCTTGGGCAATGGACTTATGGATTTATATCCTTTTAGACACGGTTCGAGTCCGTGCACTGATTATATATATATATATAAATATCGGTTCGAGTCTGAAAGTATGATATATAAATATCGGTTCGAGTCCGGAAGTATGAGATATAAATACCGGTTCGAGTCCAAAAGTATCAGATATAAATATCGGTTCGATCTAGAAGTATGAGATATAAATATTGATTCGAGTCTGAAAGTATGAAATATGAATACCGATTTGAGTCTGGAAGTATGATATATATATATAACGATTCGAGGTTTGATGAGGCTAGAGTTGGCTCCTTTATGTGGTTATGGACCTTGAGATGTTAGGTTGATTCCCTCAGGTAGTCACCTTTGAGTTACACCTATATGTATACTTATATGTATGGTATCACCGTATATCCCTCTCTTTCGTTAGCTGCTTATGTAGTATAGGCATCCTTTGGCCTTGTACTACTATTATATATCCTTCTTTATTCTTCATTTTTTTATTGGCCAGGGATATACGGTATTGCACTTTAGCTCCTGAATGATGTCAGGATAGGGTAGTTATCCCTATTGCCTCATTAGCATTGTTATGCCTAGTTTTCATGGATAGTTGCCTGTAGTTACTTTCATGCCTTTATATTATTTATCCTTGCATTATTTCTGGAGCTCAGTTAGTCGTTGCCTACTGAGTACCACATGTTTGGTACTCATACTACTCTTCTGCAGCCTGCAGGTCATAGTGTGAGTTATCGTCGTTTATGTGTATACCGTGCGGAGCAGCTATGGATCGGAGACATGGGGTGATCTCCCCGACGTTTGGAGTATCCCTATTGTCCCTCATATTGATTAGATTGTTCTCTATGATGTATCTGAGACGGCTTGTATTCATATACTTTTCCTATATTTCATTTGTACTCCTGATGTATTAGAAGCTCTTGTACTGTCTCCACCAGGTTTTGGGATTATATTACCCTTGTTATTATAATTATTCCGCTGTTTCCTTTATTTCTTTTGGTAGTCCGTTACTAGCCGTTCCGGACTACGGGTTGGCTTACCTACTGGTGGGTTATAGTAGGTGTCATCATGACCTGAGAAATTGGGTCGTGCCAGAAATATATTATCTATTAATGAACATCTAAGGTGTAGTGTTATGAATACACTAAATTCTGGAGGATTATTTATTACTCCCACAACCTCTTAAAGAAGCTTACAAGCTATTTGTAAAATAATTTTAAAGTAGCTATGCAACAAGCCTCCAGAAGAAGCTTATAAATAACCTCATAACTAGTGTTTAAGTAATTTAACAAGCAACTTTCTTAAGTGGCTTACGAAGCAGCTTGTATGTAGCTTTGCAATGAATTTTTAAAAAATAACTTTGAAGTTGCAAGCAGATTGCAAAATAACTTTTATACTCTTAAAAATAAGTAACCAAATAAATGTATTTTGTACAACATTTGAAGTGAAATAATCTATTAATATCTCAATGTAGTTATGCCTCCATAATTACTATATAGAATAAGAGGCTACGAAGCAGGCATCACTTGGACGACATACCTGCTTCCAGCCAAGGGTATTTTTGATAGTTTTTAATTTTCTTGCTTTAGCAAGATTGTATGTCACCATTTATGGTTGTACCTTGTCATTATTGGACATAAAAACTTGTTGCTTTTTACCTCTTTTCACTGAATTTTTTTATACATATGGGCCCTACTTCAATCCCATTTTCCTTTACTGCAACTTTTTATATGAATCATTTATTTGTTGCCAGATAAACTTTTCCCTATTTAAGTTGTTCAAACTTTTATATGCATAACTTAAAATAATAATTACTTCATTAATAATATAGGATTAATATGTAAAAGTAACATAAACGGTGCTATAAATTATAATAATTAGTAACTTAAAATATTTCAAAAACATATTGTAATGACCTATTCTGTCCATATTAATCATGCTTAGTATTTTGGGCACGGTGTTGGAAAGGATAAAACAGATGAAAACCCGATTAATTTGGTGGGAAAATTATTGTTAATTTGTGGTATTGAAATTGTTCATGAATTTATGTGTTTACCTTGTTGTTGTTCATCCTTGAATGATTAATAATGGTGTTGTACCCAAAAATTAGGTTAAACCTTTTGAAGGCCTAAATTAAAGGTAGTTAGAGTTGGTGGATTTCGAAGAATCTACAGTGGTAACCAGAGTAATAAAAATTGGTAATGCATTAAAATGCTAGCATGAACTATTGGGGGTGAGTTACAACCCACAGGTTATATGTATAAATTGTAAGGAATGGGTTTACATAATCGAAATCCAACTTGGGTTATGTGTTGTTGCTAATTGTTCTCTGTATTGCTTGTTACAATGCATGTTCAAGGGTAGTGAATGACTGTTTGATATCCTAAGTGTTAATCGCATGCAATGAACTTATATGCAAATTTTGTTGTTTGTGCAAGTGTATTTGTTGAGTACGCATGGTTTGTTGTGATTATAATGATATCTTTATTTATTATAGGATGTACCAATATTTGGGCATCTTTACGGGCTTATATATATATATATATATATATATATATATATATATATTATTGTAAGATGTATCAGTATTTCGACATCTTCATGGAATTAGTTGGTATAATATTGACAGGCACTCGATGTCTGGGATTTTGTACTTGGAAAAGAGCTTGTCCCCTACAAGTCATGGCTAGCGTGTAACCATAAGACCCTTAGCATATGTAAATAGGTATTGGTAAGAGTGATGGTTCTTTGAGTGAACTGGGTTATTTGTTTATTTATCATATAGTGTGATATATTAGTTCCTTGAGTGAACCGGGCTCAATTGTTTACCTGATATATTGGTTTCTCGAGTGAATCGGACTTAATTTTTTACCTGATATATATTGTTCCTTGAGTGAATCAGGATTACTTGTTTATCTGGTGTATGGGTTCCTTGAGCGAACCGAGCTTAAGTGTGATTCTGACATATTGGTCCTTTGTATGGACTAGGAATTATGTGGTTATGTGTTATATTATTTCCTTGCGTGAACCGGGTTATGTGATGACTTGTGTAATGGACTTTTCTATTAACTGAGACTTATGATTATGACTTTTTCCATTGTTGGAAGGGATCCATGAGAGGTTCGGGTTAAGGCTATAAAAAGAAGAGTTTATATTCTGTATCGTCTACTTACTTAGGTGAATGCGACAAGGGGTATTATGGGTGAGTCATGGTTCTTGACTTGGTATATTATATATATTGACTTACATTTGACTGAATTTCTGAGGTTGGTAGTGGTGTGTTGACTTGAGTTATTTTCTATGTGAACTTTCACTAGATTAAACTTGGTAGAAGGGTAGACCAGCGTTAAGTATTATGAACTGGGGTAAGGTTATTCGATAGGTGTTTATGTTTGTATCCATGACATGGGTATGGTCGGTGGTCTAGCGGTTATTGCATTTCAGGCCAAAAAGGCAGGGTGTTACTGTCTTGATGTTTGTGCCACATAGACTTAAATGAATCTAAAGATACTAGGGTTTTAATGTATGACCGAATTAGTGGGAAAAGGTTAAGTATCGTGTAAGGGTCTTAAACGATGGGTTGTTAGGGGTAAAGAAACCTTGAAGGTCGAGTATCATAGGACTCGTAGATAAGTACAGAATAAGGTCTGTCGTGATGAAGTAAAGGATAGTAGGTGATTAGGGTTGAACATGATTACTAGTAAAGTCTTTTTCTATGATAAGGTTGTTTATATCCAAGGGTGTTGATGAATTGTTTTAATGATAGATTCTAGCTCAATGACTCTCAATTTGTATGTTTTTTTTTGGATATTTATGTGATGTTTATGTGATTTAATTTAGGTCGATCGATGATTCTTACTAGTACATGTTATTTGTACTGATACTACTCTTGCTATACCATTTGTGGGGTATAGTCTGATTGCAAGATCAGTTGGTGTTTCGTACTGTAACTACCCAAAAAGTCGTTACACTGAAAAATGTTCTGGAAAAAATTTACGACAACTAAAATCCTCCTATTGGACCTAATGGAATCTAATTTGTTAAGAGAAATAGGGCCCAATGTAAATGGACCAAAAATTAAAAACAAATTGGGCCAGCATGTTGCCTACTGTTGTATCGATAAACTAACTGCTGTAGCGGTACTGCTGCAGCTGTACCTACACTGGCAACCCAATATCCCCTTAAAACCCTTTTTATTTTTAACTCCCTTAGGTCGTCCTTTACCCCCAAAAACACCCTGAATAAATCTCACCTTCATAGTCATGATATTTCAAAGGCCAAGCTTCATGAGGGCGATTTCGAGGCAAACCCGGTGGGAACCCGACATGGGAAGACGCTTTGTATGTACAGGACAACTCTCTACTCTCAGTAGTAGTATGATTCGTCTCTGAGGTAGGTTATGCTTTAAATTGCAATAGACTTGGGTTAGGTTCACATAATACTGATAGTATTGTTGGGAGCTTCCATGCATTAGACTTTCGAGCATTGTGCTTGAATGGACGAAAATCATAAAAATCCGATTATGCTTTAATAATGTTGTAAATTATTGGTGTGCTGCATTGGTGAGATATTCGTGGCATGAAATTGGCCGAATCTTGTGAGAATTATGACTAGTTGAATGAACACCATGGCTTATAAGTACGGTGGGGGTTAAGTATGGTAAAAAGAGAGATCAAGGAGTAAGCTAGGGTTTGATTGAAAATGCTCTTAGTCTTCTAGATAATTGTGACAACCATTAAGGAAGGTTAACGAACAACAACTGCGGAGTAAGGGTTAATAGTTACAATAATTGAGTTTTAAGTGACCTACGAGAGTAATTAAATAGATGGTACGACTTGGGAGACAATATAGTGGCAAGGTACATAGAAGAGTAGGTAATATGGTGAAGGTCGCAGAATAACAAGGTTAAGGTTAGTAAGGCTGAGTGTGAGTATCCCGATTGGGGTATTAGGAAAGAATTGAGGATGATGTTGGAAATACGAGTGTGGGTCATTGATGTGCCATGATTTCATGGCACTTTCGATGCTTAAAACAAGGAAAATATGCAATAACTTGGGTATGTTTGGTAGGTATGATGTGTTTTCTATTCTATCTTGCAGGAAAATAGGTTTTGGAGGAAAAATGGAGAAAATGGGAAGTAGCACGCACTGGAATGAAGTTCTTGAAGCCAAAAGAGTGGAGTTGAATATCACAGAAGTGACCCACGGTCATGAATCACAGACCATAGGTTGACCTATGGACCGTAGGTCAAGGTCGTGAGTCAACTTCTACAATTGTACATTGATGCCTGATTCCTACGATCTGGACCCACAGTCCGTGGGTTGAGTCCACGACCTCAAGTCATGGTCCGTGGAAAGTTGCCTACTTTTTTCTCCTACATGTTTTAGGATAGGATTTGTTTTGTATCCATAAATACCCCTAGTTGTCCTATGTTTAGAGAGTGGTCTATTACATTGTTTTGGATTCTATTACATTGTTTTGAGGTTCATAGGCACGTTGATCTTGTAATATCAAACATCGATTCTAGGGTTTTGATTTATATTGAGATTTCAGAGTTTTATTCTTCTTGTGAGTTCACAATTATGTTTTCATCATTGAATTCTTCTTGTGTTCTTGCAATCATGAGTAGCTAAATCTCTTAACTAGGGTTGTGTGAACCATAAGGAATTAACGAAATGGGTTAAGTGCGAAGAAATTTTAAATCTGTGTGACTGCATATATTATTATTTCCTTTGTTATAATTGATCTTCTAATGGTTGCAAATGTTGGAAACTCACCTGTATTCTAAACTTGCTTGAGAAATAAGTAGGGATTAGGAAAAGGGAATAACAATAGGGATTTGAAACTATTAACCGTTATCTAATTACTTGAGCCATAACAGGGATAGTTATCTGAGATCAAGAACAAGGGTTAGTAGCGCCACACTCGGAGACCGAGAGAAGAAGAGTGAAATTCATCTAACCAAGGTCGAAAGACATTTTGATGAACCTATCTTGTTAGAATTTGCATGCAACGTAGCGGGAAAGTTTGCCAACACAAGTACCTGGTAGAGTTAAGGAATCTTGGGGATCACAGTCTTAGTTCCTTTCTCGTATTGATCACAAATCCGACAATCAACAATTGTTACTATTACTATTTGTTTACAAAAACCCCTCTTTTTTACTTACTTGCCAATCACTCGGACAAGAATTTGATAGAAGTCTGTCCTATTAACTTTGGGATCGACCTAAACCTAGATGGGTTCTATATTTGATACAGCGACCGCGTTATACTTTCCTCGAGGTATAGTTTAGTCGACATCAAATTTTGGCGTTGTTGTCGAGGAATACGGTTATGGAGTTAATTGATCATGTTTATTCAAGTGTTGGTTTCGTTGAAATTTTATTTTCCTACTATTCATAGGTTGTACACCGGTATATGGCCAACACTAGGAGTCAAGGCCATCCCCTGATTCCACTTGATACGGAAATAGAAAGAACTCTAAGGAATAATCAAAGAATGGTGAATTTTGACGGAGTTCAGGACCCCGCAGTCGATGCGGAAACTCATAACCAGCCATAAATTCATCTGGCTAGTCATAAAACTGTTGAGCAAATCACTGCTCGATTAACAGCTGAGGAGAATGTGAGACAAGCAGCTCTTAGATAAGTATATAGAAATCATCGAGCAATACAAGAGGCATCACAACGTCTTGCTCCACTTGAAGAGAGACAAAGAATACCAAGGGTGTAACAACCCCTACAAATACCATATGGGTCTGTTTATGATGATCTCAAAAAAGAGGATGTGGCCTATTTGGAGTCGGTTGAGACCGGTGCCATTATTCTATTTATGATGATCTCAAAAAAGAGGATGTGGCCTATTTGGATTCGGTTGAGACCGGTGCCATTATTCCACCAGAGTTACCTAAAGGAACTAAATTAGACATTACAAGTGCTATGATCCACCTGTTGAACTTAAAAAGGGTGTTCGTTGGCCTTTCGACTGATGATGTGAACATCCATGTGATCAATTTTGTGGGATATGCACCTCGTACAATCTACCAGAAGTCAAGAAGCAATTTGATTAAGGCTATTTCCATTCTCCCTTATGGGGGAGGCGACTTTGTGGTTGGTTGAGTTACCACGAGATTCTATCACTACTTGGCAAGAGTTGAGGAATCAGTTTCTAGAATGATTTTTTCCACCTTCTCGAATGTTGCAACTGAAGGATGAGATTTATACTTTCAAACATCTACATTCTGAAGCTCTTTATGGTACTTGGTTGCGGTTCAAGAAGAAGTTGCAAAATGTTCTAAATCATAGGATAAATGGTCAAAATTTACTTGAGATATTCCACAGAGCATTAAACATTAATACCAAGGTTGTAGCAGATACTATTACTGGTGGAGAATTTATGTGTCTGAGATTGGAACAAGCTTCAGAGATTTTAGATCGTATCACTAAGACCAATCGAGGATGGCATACTCGGGAGGCAGACATACTAGCTGGGATGTATGCTATTGGAGACTCAGCAGCATAACGGGCTTTAGATGAATCTGTAGCTCAAGAGGTCGCACAGTTGAGGATAGAAATTGGCTTGCTAGACAAATAGATGAGGAGGTTAAGTACTTGGATCGAGAGGTGGTGGGTTTCCAAGACAAAGGCCAAGGGTCTAATGAAGACTCTTGGAACTCAAGGCAAGGGAATCAAGGTTGAAACTACTATGGAGACGATTACAACAAGTCAGGATATAGAGATAGAGACTAGGATCGTGACGGTGATTGGAGGCAAAAGGATAATTACAAAGAGAAGAGTGGTGCATATGTTCCATCGAGGAACCGTGACACTAATTCCAAAAATTCACGAATGGAAGCCCTTCTTAATAAACTGGTTAAGGGGTCTGAAAGCCAGGAGAGTTGCTTGAAAGAGATTAGGGTGGACATTTTGGGAATAAGTCAGAAGGTAGAATCTCACTCGACTGCCATGAAATAGTCAGAGCAACAGTTTAGGCAGATATCGGTGGCATTGAACCAGCGTCAACCAGGAACTTTTCCAAGCAACACCATTCAGAATTCGAAGAATGATGGTCATTGCTTGGCCATTACTACTAAAAGCAGGAAGAGCATGACTGACCCATCTATGCTTATGGATAGTGGTAAGAAAAATGAGCCGGTGGTAATTGATAAAGAGGCTGATATAAAGACAGAGAATTTAGAGGTTGATGGTGATGTAGCTCACAAGCCCCAAAATGTTAATAAGAAAGCTAAGTCTGAAAAGAGAAAGAAGAAGGAGGTTACTCAAGTTCTGAAATCTATTCCACAACCTCCTTCTTCCTTTCCTCAAAGGTTGAAAAAGAAAGCTGTAGAGGGTAAATACCAAAAATTTATTTCAATGTTGAAGGATTTATCAGCAAATATTCCTCTTGTTGAGGCTTTAAAGTACATGAAAGGTTACACGAAGTTCATGAAGGATTTGGTGACAAAAAAGAGAACTGTCAGTTTTGAGTCAACAGATAATTTACACCATTGTAGTGTAGTTACTTCGCATTCCTTTATTGAAAAGAAGAAGGATTCGGGAGCCTTCACAATTCCTTATACTCTCGGGTCTTACAACTTTACAAAGGCACTTTGCGATTGGGTGCTAGCATTAACTTGATGCCGCTAGCCATGTTTAAATAGTTAGGATTAGGAGCACCAAAACCGACTTTGATGAGACTTCTTATGGCGGATAGAACTATGAAAAAACTGGTGGTCATTTTGTATGATGTTTTTGTAAGGTGGCATCTTTCATGTTTTCGGCTGACTTTGTGATTCTAGACTGTGAGGTTGATTTTGAGGTTCCCATCATCTTGGGAAGACCATTCCTTACCACCGGCCGTGCATTGGTTGACATAGAAACTGGGAACATAAAGTTCAGGTTGAATGATGAGTAGGTTGCCTTCAATGTTTATCGTTCCATGAAGCAACCAAAAGACATACATGTAATTTCGGTGATTGACACAGCCGAAGAAACATATTTGGATGTTCCTATAGAAGAAAGGTTGGGGGTTGAAGCGTTTCCTACCGTGATTATGAACTTTGATAGTGATGGTGTTGATGAGTACGATGATATGGTTGGTGCACTTGCTGGTAGGGGATCATATACTTATGCTCCGAAAAAACTTAATCTTGATTTAAAGAATAGGGTGACCCCACCGGCTCATCCTTCTATTGAGGAGCCTCTAATTTTGTAGCTTAAGGCTCTCCCATCTCACCTTAGCTATGCATTCTTTGGAGCCAACAACACCTTTCCCGTGATTATTTCTACTGAGTTGGTGGAGTGGCAAGTAGAGGCTCTTATTTCGGTGTTGAAAAGGTTTAAGAGGGCCATTGGTTGGTCCATTGCTGACATTATCGAAATTTCATCCGACATTTGAACTCACAAAAATTAGCTTGATCCCGATTGCATACCAAGCATTAAGCATCAACGTCGTCTGAACTCGCCAATGCAAGAAGTTGTGAAGAAAGAAATTATCAAGTGGTTAGATGCGGGTGTGGTTTACCCCATTACTAATAGTAAGTGGGTGAGCTCGATTCTGTGTGTACCAAAAAAGGGTGGAATCATGGTGGTTCCAAATGAGAAGAATGAGTTGATCCCAATGAGGTCGGTGACAAGATAGATAGTTCGTATGGATTATCGAAAGATAAATTCTTAGACCGAAAAGGATCACTTTCCTAGGCTCATGGACCAGATGTTAGACCATCTTGCTGGTAGAGGATGGTATTATTTTCTTGACCATTATTTGGGGAATAATCAGATTTTCATTTCCCCAGAGGACCAAGAGAAGACTACTTTCACTTGTCCATATAGGACGTTCGCATTCAAAAGGATGCCCTTCGGTTTATGTAATACACCGACCACTTTTCAGCTTTGCATGATGTCCATTTTCTCCGACATGGTAAAGGATACTATTGTGGTTTTTATCGATGATTTTTCTGTAGTGGGAGACTCTTTTGATGACTACTTAGCCCACCTCACTAATGTGTTGCAAAGACGTGAAGAGTGCAACTTAGTACCGAATTGGGAAAAGTGTCACTTTATGGTGAAAGAGGGCATCGTGTTGGGGCATCGAATCTCAAAGAAGGGCATTAAAGTTGATAAATCAAAGATTTAGGTGATTGAAAAGTTACCTATACCTATTTCTGTGAAAGGAATTCAAAGTTTCTTAGGTCATGCAGGTTTCTATGGAAGATTCATCAAGGATTTCTCTAAGATTACACATTCATTATGCAAGATTTTAGAGAAGTAGGTGAAGTTTGTGTTTGATGAGGCATTCCTAAAAGCATTAGAGTGTCTGAAAGAGAAGTTGATTTCAGTCCCTATCATTGTCTCGCTAGACTGGTCAATGTCATTTGAGGTTATGTGTGATGCTAGCAGAGTGACCTTAGGTGCAGTCCTTGGCCAAAGGTGTGAGAAGATTCTACATCCGATTTACTATGCTAGCAAAGCACTTAACCCAACCCAGAAGAATTATACTGTGACCGAGCAAGAGCTGTTAGCGGTGGCCTTTGCTTTTGAGAAATTTCTATCTTACTTTATTGGCATAAAGGTGATTATGCACATAGACCATACAACACTTAGATATCTTATGTCAAAAAAGGACTCCAAGCCAAGACTGATTCGGCGGCTGCTTCTATTGCAAGAATTTAACTTTGAGGTCAAGGACAGAAAGGGGACTAAGAACTAGGTTGCAGACCATCTATCACGCCTTGAAGAGGAGGCATGCTTAAATTGAGGGATGATCTTGATATTGATGATACT
Organism: Capsicum rhomboideum; assembly: GCA_031232105.1. Taxonomy (NCBI): domain Eukaryota; kingdom Viridiplantae; phylum Streptophyta; class Magnoliopsida; order Solanales; family Solanaceae; genus Capsicum; species Capsicum rhomboideum. The sequence goes on along the minus strand of CP124716.1, from coordinate 53,977,892 downwards.
TTTCCAGAAGAGCAAGTGTTGGAAGCATCACAAGACTTAATCCCTTGGTTTGCAGATTTTGCCAACTTTTTGGTAAGTGATCTAGTCCCGAAAGATATGTCGTATCAGCAGAGGAAGGGATTCATGCATAAGGTGAGAAAATTCTTCTGGGATGAGCCTTATTTACTTAGGGTGTCCGCGTATGGTGTGATTCGACAGTGTAATCCGGAGGTTGAGATGATGAGTCTATTGGAAGCATGTCATTCATCTCTAGTTCGGGGTAATCATGGAGGTGCGTGGACTACTCATAAGATCTTACAATATGGGTACTATTGGCTCACCATTTATAAGGATGCTCATGACTATGCTCGGGCCTGTGACCAATGTCAAAGGCAAGGGAACATTTCGCGCAGGCACGAACTTCCAATGATAACTATCCTTGAGCTCGAGTTGTTTGATGTGTAAGGTACTAACTTTATGGTCCCATTCGTAAGCTCACATGGGATGAAGTACATTCTGGTAGCTGTTGACTATGTTTCTAAATGGGTAGAGGCAATTGCGCTTTCCCATAATGAAGGAAGGAGTGTCATGCCCTTCTTGAAAAAGAACATATTCTAACGGTTCGAAACACCCTAAGTTATCATTAGTGATGGAGGATCCCAATTTTGTAATCGGTTGTTCAAAGCCCTGCTTGAAAAATATGGTGTCAAACACAAGGTGGCAATACCTTATCATCCTTATACAAACGGTCAATTTGAGGTATCAAATCGTGAGATTAAGTCCATTTTGGCAAAGACTATGATTGCCAATAAGACTGATTGGGCTAGAAGATTGGATGATGCATTATGGGAATATTGAGCTGCGTTCAAGACGCCGATTGGTGCATCTCTATATCAGTTGGTGTTTGGTAAATCGTGCCATTTATCTATCGAACTTGAACATAAGGCATTATTGGCATTGAAGAGGTTGAATCTGGAATAGAGCGAAGCGGCTAAATTTAGATTAAAGAAGATGAATGAGATGGATGAATTTCATCTCTGGGCTTATGAAAGTTAAGCACTGTATAAAGATAAGATGAAGTTATATCATGATTGAAAGTTTGAACAAAGAGAATTTCAACCGGGAGACTTGGTATTGCTTTATAACTCCAGACTTTGCTTGTTTCCTGGAAAACTAAGGTCCAAATGGTTTGGACCATTCACTGTGGTTAGGGTGTTCCTGCATGGGGTAATTGAGCTAAAAGGTGATTACGATGTCATATTCAAGGTCAATGGTCAGCGAGTGAAGTACTATGGACTATGGGTCAGGTCCGTGGAATTCAGACCCAACCCCAAACCCGAACCCAACCCAAAATCTAAAATCCTATTAATCTGACCCCAACCCACTATAACCCATAAACCCTTATCAAATCTTCAGCCAAACCTTAGTTCCAAATACAAAAATTCCAAAACCTAAAATCATCTAAATTTCCAAATCATATATTCTTACTCCCTCAGTCCACAAATACCCAAAATCTAATCCACCCCCTAATCTTACAGTTCCTAAAACCCGACCCATTTGAAAAAATTCCCAAACCCGACCCACTACCAAACCCGATCTGACCCACCCACATAAACCCTAACCCAACTCGACCCCCACCCACCTAACCTAAATAATTCAAAAATGCCACCCAAAGGGAATCCTAAGCGGGGAGATATGGGCTCTTCATCAAAAATCATAACTAAAAAACCAAAAATCAAGTCAAGGCTTCGAGATGAGCCTTCGAAACCAGAGAAAAGTAGGTCCGAAGAGGTTTATGAGATTGAGTGGGCGATACTACTATTGTGCCTCACACCACGAGTAAATGAGCTAGGGCATAGGCTACAGCCCGGGACACACCTCAGCCTACTACACAGCCTCTACCGCCTGCCACACCGGTGACTCCTACTCAATCATCTGATTCTTTCCCCCAGTCTGAAGAGGGAGGGATATTTCTATGACTGGTGAGAATGGCAACAGGGAGAATGCACTTGCAACCGATGAGAATGGCGAAGGTGAGGATGCTTCGGAGTTGACTGATAGTGGTAATGACGCTGAAACAGCTTCTGTTTCAAGTACTGGCATCCAGGATTCAACGACCTACTCATAGAGACACTTGACTGCACAGCGGGACACATCAGCAATATGATGGGAGAATATAAGGTGGTGTGTTCAGGATATGAAGTCCATCTATGATAGGGATGCAGAGCCTACTAAGCAGAGTTCTTTTAAGAGAAATATCACTGAGGAGCCCCAATTTATGATAGATGATTTGAATGAGATGCCCAAGATTAAGACACTGTTACATAAATATGGCTTCGGGTGGATGATGGAGCTTTGTGGTAGTTATAGTCCAGAGTTGGTCCGAGAGTTCTATGCCTCGTATGCTGCTTCAGTTAATTTGATCACACCTCAGTAGAAACAAGCTCGGGACCAACCACCATTGACTCACACATTGGTTCGTAGTACATGAGTTGATATATCTGAGCAAACAATACAGAGGTTCTTATTTGGTGTTGGCCGTGAGGTTCCAGCAAATACAGCTGAGTTTAAACACCACATAGAGACGGTGAAGAATAGGAACAAAATAAAGGATGCGGATCAGCGATTGGAGCTATTACGGTGGATTACGATTTATATCATTGAGGATGGGGTATATGTTACATGGGTAGCTGAGAAGTCGAACATTAAGAAGTCCTCCCTCCACTTTGCGGGCAAGTTTTGGTGGTCGATTGTATGGAACCGTCTATATCCCATAGGCGCTGATAATTCTCTTACGCTTGACGAGAGATTCTAGTAGAGAGCATCATGGCAGGTTATGACATCAACTTCGCCCGCTACATTATTACGGAGATTCACGAGCCAGCTTTTTAAGACTTCACAAGCATTTATTTCCCATGTCTGATTCAGGGTTTATGTAATATTGCTGGTGTGGTCACTATACCTGGGGTTGATCACGACATCAAGGTGACCTGAGTAGCTGATGTGGGGTTGATTTAGTATCGAGCCAACCCACTTTCCCAAAGGAGGGATGTAAGAGTGCCTACTAAGGGCACGGACCTCGTGATTGATGAGGGGGCAGCAGGTATTACTGCACCACCACCCCCGTCTGGCATGGTTTTAATCTCAAAAGAATTTTTATAGCAGTTGGTGGATAGACAAACACAGGTAATTAAGTGGCATACTCACACAGAGGCCCAGATGGCTAAGTTAGTGACTCAACTTAAGCCATGGGTACGGTCTTTGATTGAGGCATCTAAGGCTAGAGTCGAGGCTCGTATGCTGCCTGTCATGGATAGATTTATGAGTGAGCTGCATAGGCAGATTGACAGCTTTGAGAACCAGATGGGTAACCGACTGCTGGAGGCCCATATTCCAATCTTGACGAGTTCGACACAGGAGGTGGCTTCCTTGAGGGAAGAGATTTGAGCTTTAGCAGTCAGCCACACTCCTATCATTTTGCCTATGCCGATACCAGTCCCGACAGTGTTGGTGTCTGTGGTTGATTTTTTTGCAGATAAGGAGCCTCTTATTGATAGAGGCAAGAGGCCACAGAGTCTAGAGGGCCAGAGTGCGAGTGGAGATGAGTTTGAAAGTGATATGAGGAGGGCGACTAAGCCCTCCCGGGCAGAGCTCCATATTAGCTAGATTACCTAAGAGTAGAGAGCCTTAGATGCATCCTCTAGTCAGCCACCCCCTCCACCATCAGCAGCCAGCATGGATCCCAGAGAGCATACAAATGATCCAGCTGCGGGCGAGCCCACATTTGGTGCCTAGGGAGCCACTGGTATATTTTTCACTCCCTTATACTTATCATATTTATAGTTATGCACTGAGGACAATGCACCATTATTTGGTTGGGGGTGGGGGTATATTACCACTCAGGTGTTTTTATTATCGTGTTTCTTTTCTATCGAGTGTGCTATCATAGTAGAACCGGCATGTTTAGGTTGTTGTTCATGTTTCATTATGTGTTTTCGTGTATAGTTAGGAGAAAATAGGGGAACCTTAGTGCAGTCAATTTTGAATGAATTTTGAATGATAATGATGCTTTTTGATTGTTTAAAAGACACACCTCCTAAAAATTTAGTTTTGGATTGTGTGTGTAGCTATGATAGTTCGTAACAGCTGTTAGATCTTGTTATGGCATTAGTATTATAGGTAGAATGAATACAGCATAGTAATTCATGAACTGGATAGGTAGTAGTCGATAGTGTAACCATGTGCTATGTGTACGTGAGGTCATTACCAAGTTCACTTTGTGTGTACTATCCATAACTTTCTCGGTTAGTCTTGCCTAGGTTATAGGATAGTGGTTAGGAAAGGATCATAGGCCATTTTTGAATAAGTCCACTTTTATCCTAAATTCCCGACAAAATGAAGTAAGTATCCTTGATCCCGAGTTTGAGCCTTAATTGAACTTTTTCTTTCATTAGCCTATTCACCTTCCTATTTTGAGTTATAATGAACATGTCTTGGCCCTGGTCCCTACTTGGACATCGTGTACCTCAACTCAGGCAAATCACCTAAGTTGAGAGTGGTTATTATAGGGGTGCGTAATTTGACTTGGGTATGAAGAAAGGGTTAGTAAAAGAAAAAAAAAGAACAGATTTGGGTGTGAAGAAAAAAAAGTGAGTGAAATAAATAGACATTGCAAAAAGAAAAAAAGAAGAAAAATGTGTTTTGAAAGTATGAAGAAAAACCACAACCAAAATCAGAAAACAAATGAAGGAGAATAAAATGAAAATGGTTGGAAAGTGGAGCCAAAAATAGTGTAGTGTCAAGGAGGGTTGAGTCACCATATCCATACGTACCACACCCGTCCCCAAGCCTACATTACAAGCCGATGAAAGTCCTATAGTGATCCTAGTCTGACTGTCCGAAAAACTAAGGCATAGAAAATAAGGGCAAGCCTATGGTATTTCATGCACACTGTTTGAATTTCTTTGTAAGAGAGAGTGTTTTAACCCAGTCCCAACTTTGATATTCATTAGTAAATTGTGAGTGTATAGGACTTTTTTGTTGTGAGAGTACATGGGTTGCATTGTTAGTTGCTATTTGTTTGGATAATTTCATTTGCATATATTCTTAGTTGTTTGTTCATAATCTAATGCCATCACTTTATCCCTTCTGTGTCATGATAATATGTTGCATGCATACGCACAGTGGTTTTGACTTGTCAATAGAAGGGGGTCAAAATTTTTGGTACCGAAAGAAATGAGTCGAGTGCCATAGGTCTCTTAGGTTTCTCTTAGTTAAGCATCGAATGTGTTTGTTTTTCCTATTCGCCTGAGGACATACAAACATTCTAAGTTGAGGGTGTTGATGTGCCATGATTTCAAGGCACTTTCGATGCTTAAAACAAGCAAAATATGCAATAACTTGGGTATGTTTGGTAGGTATGATGTATTTTCTATTATATCTTGTAGTAAAATAGTTTTTGGAGGCAAAATGGAGAAAAAGGGAAGTAGCATGCACTGGAATGAAGTTTTTGAAGACAAAAAAGTGGAATTGAATTTCACAGAAGTGACCCATGGTCGTGACTCACAAACCATAAGTGAACCTACAGACCGTAGGTCAAGGTCGTGAGTCAACTTATACAATTGTGCATTGATGTCTGATTCCTACTATCTGGAACCACGGTCTGTGGGTTGAGTCCACGACCTCAAGTCACAGTCCATGGAAAGTTGTTGTCACACCTCAAATTCCATTGAGGCGGACAGGCACCCGTAGCCGTAAAGTCCCGAGAGAACCAACCTACGATCATATACTTCCTATGTATGTAATTGAGCTAACAAATGTTCTACAGTGTATGGACATGATGTATCGATAAAGTAAACTAGGTAGGTAAGTACAAAATAGATATACAGGACTAATGTGTTTAATCTTTGAAGTTGTTATAGTGGTGGTTATAACATTATTGAATATTTTTGGAACAACAAAAGAGAACACCTGGAACTTGATAATAAACATGTATTGAGGTACTTTAGAACATTTCGGAGTGGAAACATGGTCATTAACTATGTGGACAGTATACGATGCCAAAGGATACGGAAAAGAGTAACCTTACATACCTTATCTTCCCACCACGTGACTACAATAATTCAGATCTTCCTTAAAGTGTTACTCTACAATATGAATACATAATGGAGCTCACATTAAAAGCCAATTACATTACAAGTTCACAAGGCGATACTTAGCTACTTGACGGGAAGTAAAAACTATCCAACATCTCAAACATATGGTATATTATTCCACCTTCCTTTATACTACCATATAACTTCATTCCACCCTCCTACAATACAATTTACTGCCTCACAACACCAACAATACTAAAACAGTCCACACATCAATATAGACGTCACAAACCGATAGGATTTCACACCAAGTTTATACTTTACATTTCCACCTCAATACAGCGTCACATATTTATTACATCAAATCACCTAAATACCTTTCACAACAACACACCAAAAATAGTCCATAATGGTTTCAAAATTCACATCAATTTCACAAGAAAATATTCTCTTTCCACTACACCACACGTTCCATGCACAATTATGTATAAACATTTCCACAAGTCATACACAAGGGGAATGAGTTAGGGAAAGAACCACACCCTAACATGCTGAAATTTCATCCATCTAATTCAATTCCTTCAAGACCTTAAGTCCTTTTTCAAGTTTAAACCACATAGAAGGCAACTCCTTTAGCGATTAAAAAAAAGTGGACTAATCAACACTTTTTAAACATAACCAACATGATTTACACAATATCTTATGCATATAATATATTAAACTATAAAGGTAAACACTTACCAAGGCTTTCAAGTGGAAGATTTGTCCAAAAAGACTTAGGAAAAATTAGGGCGGCTAGGGTTTTTGAGAGAGGAGAAATGTTTGATTGAAAATCTGAATTTTTTACAAGTGTGTTGTGTAGAAAAATGAGCTGAATTTCAGCTTTAAATAGTCCCTCCAAACCGCCTCTCTCTAGTCATCCTTAGCCAATTATTTGGTCAAAAAGTCCAAGTATAATGATGTGTACACATGGTCCATTTTTAAATGGATCATCTCCTTTTGGGCCCATGTCTTACTTACTTAATTTTTGGCCTCAATTGAGCCCATTAGCATAATATTAATTCAGCCCAACAAATTTAGTGGGTAATAGACCAACTATCTCAAGTTTAACTAATTCCATAAATGTTAAGGTAGTCAAATAAGTTGCAAAATATACAGGGTGTTACATCCTTCCCCCCTTAGGAACATTCGTCCTCGAATGTTAGTAACATTATCCAATATAAACAAGTTCAAGTCTAAGTTCATTCTTCATATTATCACATACCCATAATACTTATATATACTTACTTGTTATTTCTCCAATTCTGCACCTTGAACTTTCTCTTCAGTTTGAAATAAATGTGGGTACTTAGACTTCATCATTTCCTCGGCTTCCCATGTGATTTATTCTACTTGCTTATTTTTTTAAAGCACTTTTACAGAAGCTACTTCTTTATTTCTTAACCTCTTAACTTGTCGATCCAGAATAGCAATAGGTATTTATTCATAGGTGAGATCTTTCGTAACTTGTATATCGTCAGCAGGAGCAATATGAGACGGATCTCCTATGCATTTTCAAAGCATTGAGACATGAAACACTGGATGAACTGTGGAGAGTTCTTGGGGTAGTTCTAATTCATATGCAACTTGATCAAATCTTCGAACAATCTTATATGGCACTATAAAATGCGTACTGAGCTTTCCTTTTTTTCCAAATCTCATTACCCCTTTCATTGGTGATACTTTCAAGAATACCCAATCACCAATAGCAAACTCTAGCCCCTTTCTTCTAATATTGGCATATGATTTGTGTCGACTTTGGGCTATTTCTAGGCGTTGTTGTATCATTTTAACCTTTTCCATGGCTTGTTGAACAAGATCTGGCCCAAATAAAACAGTCTCACCTACTTCATACCACCCAATCGGTGACCTACATTTTCTCCCGTATAAGGCTTCATAAGGCACCATCTTGATACTTGAATGATAGCTATTATTGTAGGCAAATTCAATAAGAGTTAAATGATCATCCCAACTACCTTTAAAGTCCAATGTGCAAGCTTGTAGCATATCTTCATGTGTTTGTGTAGTACGTTCTGCTTGTCTATCTGTTTGAGGATGAAAAGTCGTACTTAAATTCACTTGGGTTCCCAAACTCTTCTAAAAAGACTTCTAAAAATTTGCAGTAAATTGAGCTCCCCTGTCCGATATAATAGAGATTGGAATTCCGTGCAATCGAACTATCTCTTTGATATACAATCTCGCATACTCTTCAGTTGTGTAAGTAGTATTAACCGATAGAAAGTGTGCTGATTTGGTACGTCTGTCAACTATCACCCATATGGAATCAAATTTCCAAAATGTACGAGGCAAACTAATGATGAAATCCATGTTAATCATGTCCCACTTCCAAACTGGAAGATCCATACATTGCATATAACCTCCAGGCTTCTGATGCTCTACTTTTACTTGTTGATAATTTGGACATTAGGCTACGAATTCTGCAATGTTATTTTTCATGTTACCCCACCAATACACTCTTTTCAAATCATGGTACATTTTGGTTGATCTCGGGTGAGCAGAATACCTTGAATGATGTGCCTCTGTCATAATCCTTTTCCTCAGCTCATCGACATTAGGTACACATAACCTATTTTGGAACTAAAGTACTCCCTCTTGCGTAAGATCACATGCCTTTATCAGACCTTGTTGTACATTCTCTTTAAGCTGTAATAAAATAGGATCCACATACTTCTTTTCTTTTACTTCAGTTACTAACGAGGATTCTGCTGCATTTTGCACAATAACTCCTTCATTTGGAGTTTCAAGAAGGCAAACCCCTAAGCTAGCTAGTTGATGTAGATCTTTGATTATCCCTTGTCTTTCGGTGGACTGTCCATGAGTGCTCCCCATTGCCTTATGACTTAATGCATCAGCTACCACATTTGTTTTCCTTGGATGATATAAAATATCAATGTCATAATCTTTTAATAGTTTAAGACACCTTCGATAACTCAGATTTAGGTCCTTCTGCTTAAAGATATATTGCAAACTCTTATGGTCAGTATATATGTCAACATGAACCCCATACAAGTAGTGGCGCCATATCTTTAAAGCAAATACTACTGCTGCTAGCTCAAGATCGTGTGTTGGATAATTTTTCTCATGTGGCCGCAAATTTCTTGAGGCATAAGCTATCACATTACCGTGTTGCATCAATACATATCCCAAGCCAACTCCTGAAGCATCACAATACACCGCATACCCATCTGTACCTTCTGGAAGTACCAATACGGGTGTAGAAGTCAATTTATTCTTCAGATCTTGGAAACTCTTTGCACATGCATCGTTCCATTGAAACTTGGTTGCCTTGTGTGTTAGCTTTGTCAAAGGTACAGCAATAGAAGAAAATCCTTCAACAAACCTTCTATAATAACCTGCCAACCCAAGGAAACTACGAATCTCTATAGACATTGTAGGTCTTGGCTAGTTCTTCACAGCTTCTATCTTTTGAGTATCAACCCTTATTCCTTTATCCGACATAATATGACCCAAGAATGCTACAGATTTTAACCAAAATTCACATTTATAGAACTTTGCATATAACTTACGATCATGAAGAATCTGTAACACCTGCCGTAAGTGATTTGCTTGGTCCTCTTGTGATCTTGAATAAACCAGAATATCATCTATAAACACTGTCACAAACACATCTAAGAATGGCTTGAACACCCTATTCATCAAATCCATAAAAACCGTTGGTGCATTCGTTAACCCAAATGACATAACTAAAAACTCATAATGACCATACCGTGTCCGAAAAGCTGTCTTGGGTATATCTTTCTCTCTAACCCTTACTTGGTGGTACCCCAACCTCAAGTCAATCTTTGAGAAATATTTAGCACCTTGTAATTGATCAAACAAATCATCAATTCTAGGGAGGGGATATTTGTTCTTAATTGGCACCTTATTTAATTGTCGGTAATCAATACACATTCTCAACGTGTCATCTTTGTTGCGTACAAATAACACTGGTGCACCCCACGGGGACATACTAGGCCTTATGAATCCCTTTTCTAGCAAGTCTTTTATTTGCTCCTTTAATTCCCATAATTCTATTGGGGTCATTCTATACGGAGGAATAGAGATAGGCTAAGTACCTGGGACCACATCAATACCAAACTCTACTTTTCTTTCTGGAGGAAAACCTGGAAGATCTTCATGAAATACATCAAGGAATTCATTCACCACTGGAATAGATTGAAGAGTTGGTGGATCCACATCTATATCCTTCACCCTTACTAGATGACATGTGTACCCCTTGGATATCATTTTCTTTGCCTTAAGATAAGAAATAAACTTACCACTTGGTGCTCCAATATTACCTCTCCATTCAAGGACTGCCTTTTGTGGAAAATAGAAATGTACCCTCTTGGCTCGGCAATCTACTCTGGCATTATAGGAAGCCAACTAATCCATACCCATTATAACATCAAAATCTACCATCTCTAGCTTAACAAGATCAGCCAGTGTATCATGATCATACATAGTCACTATGCAATTATGATAGACTCTCTTAGCTACAATAGACGCGCCAACTAGAGTAGATGATTCAAATGGATTAACTAATAATTCTGGTGTTCTTTTGAATTTTCCAGCAACCAATGGAGTGACATATGATAGGGTAGAGCCCGGATCAATTAATGCATATACATTATATGAAAAGATGGATAATGTACCTATAACCACATCAGGAGAAGCCTCCGAATTCTGTCGATCTGCTAAAGCATAGTTACGGTTATGGACTCCACTAAAATTAACTTCTCCTCGAACACCTCTACCATGCCCAGTAGGCTATACACCCAACGAGGATGATGCAATAGATGATCCAATAGGTCGCGCCATACTACCCGTGCCCCTTTGTGGGCACTCTCTCATCATGTGCCCCGACACACCACACCAAAAGCAAGCATCCATCCCAATCCGATATGCACCTAAATGAAGTTTTTTGCATTACTTGTATGGCTGACGAGGAGGTCTGGATTGGCTCATACTTCCTTATGCTTGATACCCCACTGTCCGTGAAGCCTGAATCTCACTTCTTTGCCCGAATTGGTTACCTCTAACCCCATGGAATTGGGGTGGAGAATTTGTTGTAGAGTAAGAAAATGATGGTCTAGGTGGTCTACTAAAATCCTGAGGCCTAAACTCTCTTTGGGACGCCATGAACTACCCCATAGGTTTAGCCCTCTTAGAAGGTCCTTTTTCAAATTCTTGTGTTCTTCTCCTTTGCCTCTGATCCTCCATTTTCTGTGTAAAAGCTTGTATCCTTGTTATATCCATGTCTTTATTCAAAGCAGCAATAGTACAATCTCTAACCAAATACGAATCCAATCTATCCACGTATCGATGAACTCTATCATCCATAGTAGCTACTATATTAGGAGCATACCTGGCCAAAGAGTTAAATCAAAGACTGTACTCTCTCACACTCATATTACCTTGGCGAAGATTTAAGAACTGATCTGCACGAGCCTCTCGGATCTCAAATGGAAGATAATGATCAAGGAATGCCATTTTAAACTCTTCCCAACTAGCTGAAGGTGCACCAGTACCTCTAGATCTTTTCCAATCTTCATACCATAAAATAACCTCCCCTTTTAATCTACACGCTGCAAGTTCAACTGTCTCTATACCAGATACATGCATGACATCCAAAGCCCTTTTGATTTGATCCATAAAATCTTGTGGGTCTTCATTAAGATCTGATTCGGTAAATGTGGGAGGATTTCATTTAAGGAAATCCTGTGTCCAAAGACTAGCTGCCTTATCTGCACCAGTGGTACCTATAGTTGGACCAGCTTGTCCTTGACCTTGTGCAGCAACAATACGAGTCAACAATTGCACCGCATTCCTTAAATCCTGCTCAGTAGTACTAACAGGTGGTTCTGGGGGTACTCCTCTCCTTCTTGGCTCTCTTGGAGGTGGAATTGTAGAAGAAGCCCGGGATGGAAACTTATCTTCAGCCTCACCTTGATTAGACTATTTAGGTGGTGATTTACTGGTCCCTTCTCTGGCAATGATGTCTACCTTCTTACTTTTACCCTTGTTTCTCCTTGTAAATGGCATTTTGCTATACTGAGGAAACAAAAACATAAAACAAATTCAGTGGTTAAATATGACTCCACCTACAACTTTGGCTATATTGCACAATCTAGGAAATGAAGAAAAGAGACAACTCCTAAATGTCCCGTAGCCTCCTACATATATATGTGGTGCACAACACGTCCATAAGAAAGATTCTACTCAGACAGGGCTTTGTATACGACCTAGGACAACCTGCTCTAATACCACTTTTGTCATACCTTAAATTCCATTGGGGCAGACAGGCACCCGTAGCCGTAAAGGCCCGAGAGAACCAACCTACGATCATATACTTCCTATGTATGTAATTGAGCTAACAAATATGGTGAAGTGTATGGACATGATGTATCGATAAAGTAAACCAGGTAGGTAAGTACAAAATAGATATATAGGACTTGGCTATTGGGGCCGCAACTTCTAAGAGACAAGACACTACCATGCTTGACTTTACAATGTCTACGAAGCCTTTAAAAAAATTACATAGACTTAGTTAAGGTCAGGACAGGTCCCCGCCTTACACATAACTACTACACAATACCAAAAATATGTACAACTGACTTGGAAAGCCCCGAATCAACCAGGAGCTCACCAATAGCCTTTAGATGTCCTGTACTCCTACAGGAGAGATCTACTAGCTCCTGTGCCTGTAGTATGAAAGGCAGGTCCCCCAAGAGGGACGTTAGTATGAATGAATATACTGAGTATATAAGGCTAAAATAAATATACATAACACAAGAGCTCAAATGAAATCAGGTACAAGTGAAGAGATAATGCTAATAAACCACCTTCGTTGGTATTTGTGAAACCAAGTACATTATATTCATTTCTTTCCTTTTTCCTTTATAATCTTAATAAGCCATGACATATACGTACCCAACTGATCAGTGGTAAATAATCTGGGATTGGCCCATGCTAGGCTTTCACCCCTAGTGCTTCCACCCATAAATAACAAATCGGGATCGGCTCGAGCTAGGTTTTCGCTCCTAGAGCTGCCACCCGTACAACCATATCGAGCTGCTTAATGTGTTTAATCTTTGAAGTTGTTATAGTGGTGGTTATAACATTATTTAATATTTTTTGGAACAGGCGAAGAGAACACCTATAACTTGATAATAAACATGTATTGAGGTACTTTAGAACATTTCGGAGTGGAAACATGGTCATTAACTATGTGGACAGTATACGATGCCAAAGGATACGAAAAAGAGTAATCTTACATACCTTATCTTCCCGCCATGTGACTACAATAATTCAGCTATTCCTTAAAGTGTTACTCTACAATATTAATACATAATGGAGCTCACATTAAAAGCCAATTACATTACAAGTTCACAAGGCGATAATTAGCTACTTGATGGGAAGCAAAAACTATCCAACATCCCAAACATATGGTGTATTATTCCACCTTCATTTATACTACCATATAACTTCATTCCACCCTCCTACAATACAATTTACTTACTCACAACACCAATAATACCAAAATAGTCCACACATCAACATAGACGTCACAAACAGATAGGATTTCACACCAAGTTTATACTTTACATTTCCACCTCAATACTACGTCACATATTTATATCATCAAGTCATCTAAATACCTTTCAGAAAAACACACCAAAAACAGTCCACAATGGTTTCAAAATTCACATCAATATCAGAAGAAAATATTCTCTTTCCACTACACCACACGTTCCATGCACAATTACGTATAAATATTTTCACAAGTCATACAAAAGGGGAATGAGTTAGGGACATAACCACACCCTAACATGCTGAAATTTCATCCATCTAATTCAATTCCTTCAAGACCTTAAGTCCCCTTTCAAGTTTAAACCACATAGAAGGCAAATCCTTTAGCGATTAAACAAAAGTGGACTGTTTCACAATAAGTGAACTGCTCAACACTTTTTAAACATAACCAACATGATTTACACAATATCTTATGCATATAATATATTAAACTATAGAGGTAAACACTTACCAAGGCTTGCAAGTGGAAGATTTGTCCAAAAATCCTTAGGAAAAATTAGGACGGCTAGGGTTTTTGAGAGAGGAGAAATGTTTGATTGAAAATCTGAATTTTTTACAAGTGTGTTGTGTAGAAAAATGAGCTGAATTTCAGCTTTAAATAGTCCCTCCAAACCGTCTCTCGCTAGTCATCCTTAGCCAATTATTTGGTCAAAAAGTCCAAGTATAATGATGTGTACACTTGGTCCATTTTTAAATGGATCATCTCCTTTTGGGCCCATGTCTTATTTACTTAATTTTTGGCCTCAATAGAGCCCATTAGCATAATATTAATTTAGCCCAATAAATTTAGTGGGTAATAGACCAACTATCTCAAGTTTAAATAATTCCATAAATGTTAAGGTAGTCAAATAAGTTCTAAAATGTACGGGATGTTATAGTTGCCGACTTTTTTCTCCTACACATTTTAGGATAGGATTTGTTTTGTATCTATAAATACCCCTATGTTGTCCTATATTTCGAGAGTGGTCTATTACATTGTTTTGGATTCTATTACACTGTTTTGAGGTTCATAAACACATTGATTTTGTAATCTCAATCATCGATTCTAGGGTTTTAATTTATATTGAGATTTCAAAGTTTTATTCTTCTTGTGAGTTCATAATTATGTTTTCATCATTGAATTCTTCTTGTGTTCTTGCAATCATGAGCAGCTAAATCTCTTAACTTGGGTTGTGTGAACCATGAGGAATTAACAAAACGGGTTAAGTGCGAAGCAATTCTAAATTGGTATGACTGCATGTATCATTATTTCCTTTGTTTTAATTGATCTTCTAACGGTTGCAAACATTAGAAACCCGCCTATATTCTAAACTTGCTCGAGATAGAAGTAGAGATTGGAAAAAGGGAATAACAACAGAGATTTGAAGATATTAACCTTCATCTAATAACTTGAGCCATAACAGAAATAGTTATCTGAGATCAAGAACAAGGGTTAGTAACGTGACACTCGAAGATCGAGAAGAGAAGAGTGAAATTCATCTAACCAAGGTTGAGAGATGTTTAGATGAACCTACCTTGTTAGATTTTGCATGCAATACAGCGGGAAAGTTTGCCAGCACAAGTACCTAGTGGAGTTAAGGAATACTAGCGATCACAGTCCTAGTACCTTTCTCGTATTGATAACAAATTTGATAATCAACAATTGTTATTGTTACTTTTTGTTTACAAAAACCTCTATTTTTTACTAACTTTCCAATCACTCGTACAAGTATTTGATATAAGTTTGTCCTATTCCCTTCGGGATCGACCCCAACCTAGTTGGATTCTATATTTGATACAACGATCGCATTATACTTTCCTGGAGGTATAGTTTGGGCGACATCAGTCATAGATAGAGAGTTAGCATTGGTATCTCGGTAGAACCATCGTAGTCATATAGAAGGTTTGGGTGTATACAATTGTATAGATATATGTACCTATATATATGTATGGAAATAAGATTGATGTTTCAATACTTATATATGAACCAAAGAATTGAAATCACCTTCGAGCACTCTGTGTGATTATTGATTGCATATGCATATTCATACATGTTAATGATAATGGGTTGGTGATTATGATGTTGATGTTGAAATCATGATGTTATTGTTAATGAGTTGATGATGTTGATGGTGATATTGCTATTGATCATGATGTTCATGTTGCTGAAAATAATGTTGATGAGATTGATAAGAGAAAGATATGATTCACACATATTGCATACATACATTCATTCATATGCATTGAATGTTTGGTTATATATATATATATATATATATATATGTTGTTACTAGTTCCTTGAGTAGATTAGCCCTATTGATAATGGTGGTTGTGTAGTGTAACGAAGCGTGAATTCAAGGTATGTCCTGTATTATGTATAATACTTTTTCTCCAGAGTATATAGTTATATAGGTAAGGTATATCATAGTGTCTCTCCTCGCGGGGTTGTCAATATCGTAAGCGTCCAGGTTATTGTAAATCCCATAGTGCATTACATTAGTTAGGGTTGTAAATATTGTAAGTGTCCAAGTTATTATAAATCCCACAGTACATTACATTAGCTGAGTATCGAGGAAATTTGATCCAGTCGTGCAGTTCCCTCAGATGTCCTAATTTAGCTAGGTCTGTGGGTTTGTCTAGAATGGGTTAGGAATTGCAAGAACCAGAATAAGGGTTAGGGTAGGCTTAAAGGATATAAGTTAGAGTAGATTGTCAAAGAACAATGATATACGAAAATGTTAAATGGCAGGTAGGTTACAGAGATACTAAAGGTGTTACATTAATAATTTCATAAATTGGGAATTAGTAACCGGAACCTTACTTGATGCCATGATTACTTCCTATTTACTATTAATGTTATTTATTTCTAACCCTGATCAGTCGATGATTCCTACCAGTACATGTGGTTGTACTGATGCTACACTTATTACATCTCCATCTGGGGGTATAGTCATGGTGCGGGTCAATTGGGGTTTGTATAGAACCAACGGCAATCATTCTACAGTAGCTTTTGTCCTCTCGATCTTACATGGATGATGGGTCTTGGAGTTTCTTGTTCCTTGTCTAGTGCTCCTTTACCGTTTTAGGCTAGTTTCTGGGGATTCCTTTTTTATTGTTTTCCACATTATTTTTACCAATAAAATGTATTAAATCTGAATTATTTTATGCATTCACTGAATTAAATAATTGGTTTAACTGCCGCAGTAATAAACTATTGGGTGGAAAGGGTTCTTCTATCTAGGGTAGGGTTAGGTAGGTGCCCACATGATCTGTGATTTGGATCGTGACAAGATGGTATCAGAGCCCAGGTTACCGTTCTCCCAGTATAAGAGTAATTATTGAGTAGATTCTGGCGGATTGGTGTGTTGACATTCACATCAAATCTGTAGGAATCTACGAAGCATCTAGGAATCAGTTTCACTTTCTTCTCTCCTATCGTGCCATCTCAATGTTGTCTCCCCGAGTTGAGTCTAATTGGTATCTGGCAGATTCTAATTGGTATCTCAACCACCCCAATTGGTACTGGTTGGTACCAATTAGTATCTCCTTAATATTTGAAAGGTTGGAACAAGACATTCCAATCCATTGAGGTCAATAAAAGGCATAGCAGTTGAATTGTTATGTTGTGAAATACGTTTAGCATTGTGAAGAGTACTTGCTTCATTTCAATGATGTGTTATGAATATGTTATGGGTATAGCTACCACTTGTAGTGTATTGTGACTTGCCGTGTGATGATCAAAACCCCTTTATTGTGACTTGCTGTGTGATGATCAAAACCCATTAAGTACAAATGTCTATTGTGTGTGTTGATTTGCATGACGTGTGGCCAAGAGTCCCAGGGATCATAAGGATCAGTGTGACCTCGGGGTGTATCTTTATTTTAGTAACTTGAGTCATGCCTCATCTCTCCGTGATTTGAAGTATTCACGATAGCTTGGAGCAGCAATTTAATCACTCTAGATCTTAAAAATTATGGGACGTAAGGGTTAGAAACTGTAAGAGTGTTCAGGGGATAGCATAGTGAGAGGAAGGACCTGGAAACAAGTAATCAAAATGGAAATAGCAGAACCACTAGAGGATACCGATGCAGTGGTACCGCTGCAGCAGAACTTTATTGCTGCAGCGGTACTGTTGCAGCAGTAAATTAACTGTTGCAGCAATTCAAGGCAGTAAGCTACCAGGGAATTTTCCCCTGTTTTGTGATTTTGCAATCATTACAAAAATAACCTTGTATTCGCTAATAATTAAAGTTAGATATCAGCCCCAACATGCATAGTCAGCTAAACGAGAATTATTAAGGTGCGGTAGCAAAGGATGTCCTAAAAATGAGAGAAATAAGAAGATTAATTGTTTGTCACAAGCCCTAAATGGGGGGAACCCAAATACAAGCAATAAAATATAAAAATAGGGGGGAAGAATATCTAGTCGGTGGCGTCATCTCCGAGGCTTGAGGCGTCCGAACCCTCCTTCTCCATCCCACTAAGGAATGAGAACTACTCAACATCCTTCTTCATTCTTTGGGACATTCTTCGTAGGGGAGGCACATTTGAACATCACCTGCACGGCCTTCCACATCCTCACCAATATGCGGCCCTGGGAGAAGCGCTTCTTCTTCTCCTCATCTAGCTCCTTTCGGAGCTCAGCATAAACTCGGGTCGAATCCAGTGGGGTAGTCAAGATTGAAGGAGCCACTCCAAGTGGAGGTAGTTAAATCTTCAATTAACCCCGCACCGAGGCAAGGTCAGCCTCCCAACCACTGAGAGATATGTGAGCCAAAGTAGTAGGAGTGCCAGACTCCTCTCCCCCGCCGACCATGCTGCTTCCACCCTTCACTCCCATTTTTCTCTTCTTCTTTCTGCCTCTTCGAGTGCCTCTACCCCTTAGAGGATTAAAATCCATATCACATTCCTCGTAGGTGTTATGATCCTTGGTGGGTACACTCACCCTCTTGCACAGCTCAGTGATCAAGGAAGGTAATAAAATATCCCTCGCCGACCAATCCCTAGCTAGAAGTGCCTTCACTCATCCACAATTTGTGCCCCAACATTTATCTCAATCCCCGTAAAAGCATAAGCCACCCCTATAGCACGGTGGAAGACCTCATCAGTCATATTTCTCGAGGGATGAATCCTCTGGCACACCAGATATATTCACACCCTAGCCTCTACTGAGAAGTAGGTATTCTTGGTCCCTTTGAGACCGGACCACTTCACCTTCCGCTCTTGACCTCCGACACTAAGATCCCAGCCGCCCACTTTAAGTCTTACTCCCAGACCTTGGCCTTAAAATTAGCATTGGAGGGGTTCGGTACCCCTAAGGCATTATTGATGGTGGCAGTATCCACCGAAACCATATTACCTTGAATACGGATAGTGGGTTGGGGCACAGACCAATCCACGATCAGAAGGATGGCATAAAACTCTTGAACCAACTCTAGATTGCACCTTGGGACAACCTCAGTCAGCATTCCACACCTAAACACCCTCAGCCGTTCAAGGAACTCGAGTGCCTCATCCTTCACATCCCTCATAACAAAGCCTCGTTCATGGAGAAAAATCCTCTCCAAATAATGGTCGTCGCTGGCAGTATTGGGGAACCTTCAGTATTGGTTGGTTCTCCATGATAGTCCTACAACATAATGGAAAATTCAGTATCAGAAACTAAGTTGGAGTACTACGAGAGGGAAGGATTTCAAAATTTCATAAAAAAGGAAAACAAATCCTAGAAGCTACTGCCAGGTACCATTGGAGCGGTAGAATTAACCGCTGCAGCGGTACCACTACGATGGTAACTTAGAAAAAGTTAATGTCGCAATGGTTCCATCATCTCCAACCTTCAACCTCCCCTTCCATGTAGATTTTCGACTTTACTCTATATTTTTGAGATTTAAGGGTAGATCAGGTTTAGTGAAGTTCGTATGAACCTTTTTACACTAAAATGGGAGTGTATAAGACTCAAATTTACCCTCAAATCACCTAAATTAATTAGAGAAGATAACCCCTCACCTCCAACCTCATTCATGGCCAAAATCCACCATGAATACATCAATCTTATGCCTAGGATGTTGTAGGAGCGTTGTATGCATAAGAGAAACCAATATGCTCATCATTTTGTGCAAAAACACCACCAAAATTCAAACTCAAAAATTTCACCTCCAACCATTCAAAATTTTTGATTTTTAACAATTTCTATGAATCTATAATGGTAAGTACGTAAATAAAGTAGTAGGATGAGAAATTACCTTAAAAATTAACGCGGAAGGATGATTACACAAAGAGAATTAAGAGAGTTTTGAGTAGGGGAAATGAATATTTCCCCCTATTTTGAAATACCATGAACCGCTGCAGAAGTAACTTCTCCCTCCTCCCCCGAGTTTCAGTTTTCATCCTAACTTTTTGTGCATTATAATATTTTTACGACATCCAAATATTTTTAGGATAACCTATTACGTAAGCAATATTACTTAAGGCACACCCAACGGGAACCCAATATGGGGAGACGCTTAGCACATGCGAGACAACTCTCTCCCCTCAGTAGCAGTATGATTCGTCTTCAAGGTAGGTTATGGTAAGTGTAATAGACTTGGGTTAGATTCACGTAATACTAATAGTAATGTCGGGAGATTTCATGCATTAGGCCTTCGAGTACGGTGTTTGGAGGGATGGAAATGATAAAAATCTGGTTAGGCTTTAATAATGTTATAAATTGTTGGTGTGCTCTATTGGTGCGATATTCGTGGAATGAAATAGGTTGAATTTGTGAGAATTATGACTACTCGAATGAACACCATGGATTATAAGTATAGTGGGGGTTAAGTACAGTAAAAAGTGAGAGCAAGGAATAAGCTAGGGTTTGATTGAAAGTGCACTTAGTAATTTAGATAATTATGACTTTCTTTAAGGAAGGTTAACAAAGTGAAAGTGCAAAGTAAGGGTTAATAGTTAAACTAATTGAGTTTTAAGTGACCTATGAGAGTAATTGAATAGATAGTACAACTTGGGAGACAATCTAGAGGCAAGGTACATAGAAGAGTAGGTAATTTGATGAGGGTCGTAGAATAACATGGTTAAGGTTTGTAAGGCCGAGTGTGACTATCCCGATTGAGGTATTAGGAAAGAATTAAAGATGATGTTGAAAATACGAGTGTGAGTCGCAGATAGAGAGTTAGCATGGGCATCTTGGTAGAACCATCATATACTTATAGGAGGTGTGGGTGTACATAATTATATAGATATATGTACCTATATATATGTATGGAAATAAGATTGATGTCTTTGTGCTTATATGTGAACCAAAGAATTATAATCGCCTTTGGGCACTCTGTGTGATTGTTGATTGCATATGCATATTCATACATGTTGATAATGATGGGTTGGTGATTGTGATTTTGATGTTGAAATCATGATGTTGTTGTTGATGAGTTGATGATGTTGATAGTGATATTGATATTGATCATGATGTTCATGATACTAAAAATGATGTTGATAAAATTGAGAAGAGAAAGAGATGATGCGTATATCTTTCATATATACATTCATTCATATGTATTGAATGTTTGGTTATATTTATATGTTGCTATTGGTTCCTAGAGTGGACCGGCCCTATTGATAATGGTGGTTATGCAGGGTAGAGAAGCGTGAATGCAAGGTATGCCCTGTATTATGTATAATATTTTTTATCCTAAGTATTTAGTTATATATGCGAGGTATATCATCGTGTCTCTCCCCATAGGGTTCCCAATGTCGTAAGCATCTTGGTTGTTGTAAATCCTGTAGTGCACTACATTAGTTGAGTACCGAGGAAATTTGATCCAGTCGTGTGGTGCCCTCAGATGTCCTAATTTAGTGAGGTCAGTAGGTTTGTCTAGAGTGGGTTAGGAATTGCAAAAACCTGAATAAGGAGTTACAGTAGGCTTAAAGGATGTAAGTTAGAATGGATTGTCAAAGGACAAAGATATACGAAAATGTTAAATGGCAGGTAGGTTACAGAGATGCTAAAGGTGTTATGTTAATAATTGTATAAATTGCGAATTAGTAACCTGGACCTTACCTAATGCCATTATTACTTCTTATTTACTATTAATGTTATTTGTCTCTAACCCTGGTCGGCTGATGATGCCTACCAGTACGTGTAGTTGTACTAATGCTACACTTACTATATCTCTATCTAGGGGTATAGCCATGGTGCAGGTCAGTTGGGGTTTGTATAGCAACGACGGCGATCATTCTGCTGCAGCTCCTATCCTCTCGATATTACATGGATGCTGGGTCTTGGAGTTTTCTGTTCCTTGTATAATGCTCTTGTGTCGGTTTAGGCTAGTTTCTGGGGATTCCCTTTTTATTATTTTTCGCATTATTTTTACCTATCTATTGTATTAAATTTGAATTGTTTTATAAATTCACTGAATTTAATTATTTTGAAATAAGGATTGGTTTAACTTATGCATTAATGAATTGTTAGGTGGCAAGGGTTCTCCTATCTAGGGTAGGGTTAGGTAGGTACCCGCAGGATATATAATTTGGGTCGTGACACATTCTTGACATGGTAAAGATCCCCAGCAGCTTCTGTTATTGTTCCTACGATAGAAGTTATGTCTTGGGTTTTGTACTTTCTCTTATTAGCTCTTGTACCTTTCTAGACTAGTTCCTTGGGAAATATTTTTTAGCTGTAATTAAAGTTTTTATAAATTAATTGTAATAGATGAAGTATTTTTCTGCATCTTAAATGACTTTCGCATGTATTTTAAAATAGGTGGTAAGGGTTCTCCTATCTAGGTGAATTATAGTAGGTGCCCATATGATCCGGTTAGTTGGGTCGTGATAGTTGGTATTATAGCCTTGGTTATCGGTCTCCTAGTACAGGAGCAAATGTCTAGTAGATTCTTGTGGATTGGTGTATTGACGTCCACATCTAATATTCAGGGAGCTATGAGGCATTCTAGGAAATTATTTCATTTTTTTCTCCTTTTTTGTGGTCTATGTGCTTGCTTGTATGAGTTGAGTCCCATTGGTATCTCTGAATTCCAGTTGGTATCTCAACGAGGTAAATGGATATCGTTTGACTCCACTTGAAATGACACAAGTAAGGCAAGTTGGAATTGGGACGTTTCCATTTGGTATCTGGCCATAGAGGTTATGTAAATGCATTGACAATCGGCTAACGGTTATCCATGCGGCTAATAAAGGATAATAAAAAGGGTCCTGTTTAATGAAGAAACTTGAGATTGATACTTATGTGTATTGGTATTGCTTGAATGAATGTGAATATGTGAAATGTGATTATTGAATTACTATAGAATTCATGGGTGGTGAAAAGTCATAACTTGGTTATTTGTTGATGGTTAAAGGAATTGATTTCTATGTGGTTTAATTGGAAACTATATGCTAAAGTGCTAGGCATGGACATATCATTGCTGAAATGGTAAGGGGCAAAATGGTTTATGACTGTGGGAGTTTTTGTTACAAACAGTCGGTTTTGGTTAAGGACCATGGAAAAAGGGCTATTGTTGTATAATAGCGAGAATTGTGGTAATGAAAAGTTTTTTGTTGTGATTCGTATTCGATTTAAAATAATGTGATGCTGAGTTGTTGTTTATGCATAGCTGGGTTCAGTCTTGGGATTATATTAAAGGCCATAACGCAATATAATCCCAAGGAAGGGGAACGAGTGAAGTTGCAGAAAATGTAAAAAATTTGGGCTGCTGCTATTAGGCCACCATAGCAGTACTGACCTGCTATAGCAGGAATTTTTCTGCTATAGCGCATCGTCGTAGCAACGTGCAAGCCGCTATAGCGGGATGGGCAGGGCAGAATCCCTGCCCTATTTTTTCCCTATTTTATTTTTCATTTTCGGCCTGTATTAATTGTTGATTGAGCTATGAGATACTGCGTAAATTATAGAAATCACTTAAATACAGAAATAAAAGCATGCATTCATTATAAAAATTGTTAAAACTAGCATCCATGTGTAGAAATAAAAGGGTAAAGGAAGGGAGGAATATTATTTGTTACATGCCCCAAATGGGGGCACTCCAAATCAATCACATGTATAAAAAAAAAAGGGGATACTGAGATGGCATGCACCAAGGGGCCTAGCTAGATGCCCTTCCATAATCACGGGCTATCGAGCTGGGACCTCCTCCCTCTGTATCACTCAGGAAGGTGAACTCTTGCATATCCTCCGTCTCCAGCTTGGGAAGCTCCTGGTTAGGGACTGCGCACTTGAACATGACCTTCATGGTCTTCCACATCCGTGCGAGCATGCGGTCCTATGAGCACCTCCTCCTCTTCTCCTCATCAAGCTCTCTGTGGAGTGCTGCATAGTCCTAGGCAGAAGGAGGTAGGGTTGCAGAGCTGGAAGGGGTGTGCTCCATGTATCCCTAACCATAGCCAAGTCCGCCTCTAGGTGGCTACTAGAAATCTGTGGCTAGGGATGGGATAAGGAGGGAGGGGCATCATCATCATCATCATCATCCTCTACAGGTCTGCTGCTCTCGGCCTCACCCACCTTTCTCTTATTTTTCCCTTTGGAAGCGACCACCTTCACCCTAAAGGGGTGAAAGAGGATTTCTATCTCCACCTCAATGTCATCATCCTCTTAGAGCACCCCAACATACCTGCATAGTGCGGAGACCAGACCAGGAATGTAGGGGCCCTTCTTGCTGCCCCGATAGAAGTCCTTCCACTCCATCACTATTTAGGCCCCCCACGTTCAGCGGTATGCCCCATATAGCATAGGCTACCACTAAAGCCTAAGGGTAGGTCACATCAAAAAGGTTGCCTAATAGACAAATTCTCTGGGACACCAAGTTCAGCCATCTCCTAGCATCGGCTGTGAAGAATGTGCTCGTAATGCCCTCAGTGGTGGGCCGGTAGACCTGGTACCTGTACTCCTCTGTGACCAGAGTGTCCCACAACCACCTCATGTCAATCTCCCAAGCCTTAGCCAGGTACCCTGCATTAGAGATGTCCGGTACCCCGAGCACCTCATTTATAGTATGAATGTCCATAGTGGCATCCACTCCCCTAATGCAGAATTGTAGGGTTGGTGTCATCCTAAAGTACTATAGGGATTATGGCATAGAACTCCCTGACTAAGCACGAGACTCCTGATGGAGGAGCCTCCACCAATAGGCCCCAGCCAAACTCCTAGAGCCGAATATAGAATTCAAGCACCTTGTCCGCCATCCCTCTCATTGCAAAGTCCCTCTCATAGCAGAACCCCTTCCTCTGATACTCCAGAAATCTCTCCCGATAGTTTTCATCGGGAAATCTCTCATAGGCTAGAGCATTCTCTTGGTTTTTAGCCATTGGGGTAGTTTATGTGCAAATCATGGTAAGGAGCAAGTTATAACTCATAATGTGTTAAAAAATCAAATTTTAGAAAAAGGCCAAGTATAGGCTGGACTGAGAGGCTACTGCCTGCAGCCTCCCGCTAAAGCGGGTTGTATCCCGCTATGGCGATGTCGCTATAGCAGGAATTTTTTTGCTATAACGAGGTCTCTATAGCGAGAAAAGACCGCTATAGAGGCCTTCATTTTCCTCGAGCTCCAAGGGGTGCGTCAATGGCGCCCCTTAGAGAAAAGTCTTATTTTTGACATTCCAACATCAGATCAATGTTCATAAAGTTTCCTAACACTAGTTTATACAAAATTTTAGGCATGATAACCCCTAAAACATGCCCAAATCACCAAAACCAAATGAATTACAACCCTTCACACTCTATAATGTTTCGACCCTAATTTAGCCATAAACTCCATAATTCTTACGCCTAGAACGTATTAGAAACGTTTGAAACGTAAGGAAAGCACCCAGCTTCAAAATTTCAGCCAAATCGACCCCAAATTTGAAATTTTAAAAACAACCCCAGAACCTATTTTATTTCTATGAATTCAAGCATAAAACAGGCAGAAATATGTGTAATAAAGTAAAGAGAGAAAGTATATCGATAATTACCTTGTTCCGATGATGGGAGAAAAGTGATCGGGGAGGGGAGGGAGTTTTTTTGAGTGAAAAAAGGAGAAATGGGTGAGAAACCCATTTTCTTACCCCTTTGAATAGTTGGATCCTGCTATAGCGGCCCTCTCTCCCGATAGTGATGTCGCTATAGCGGGATCCAGTCTCTCGGAGTGCGAAAATTTTTTTGTCCATTATGTTTTAAACTCTTTTTGTTCTGATATATTGACGAGGCCCCGGATACCTTGGGTACTCGGGAAATATTTGCTCTAATTAGTCTCGTGTGATTCATAAGGAAGGAAGATTCCTTGACAGAGTGGAGTAGTAATAAAATACAACTTAAAATTTTAGTGCACCGAGGGAAACAAAAATACGGTGGTTTGCTTAAGTCTGTAAATATGTCATCGTGGTAAGGGAATTAAGGTTCAATCTAGACTAGTACCATTCCTTCCTTATTATCATCGTTCAGGGATGAATGAGGGGTAAATTGGTATATGTTGTAATGACCTACTCAGTCATTATTAAAAGACACCTCGTCATAGGTACGGGTTACGAAAAATTTTGAAAATACGACCTCGAATTAGTATGGGGAGACACGACTAAAATTTTGGAATTTAAAATTTTTGGGTGGGGATGACGTCATCCCGCGATAGTAGCAATTTTACCGCGATAGCGGCATAGCCATAACGGTCGGCAGTCTGCTATAGCGGGATGACGGGACCAAAATCTCAGGTCCAATTTTAATATTTCTCTTTTCTCCTCTTCAGTTGTAGAAAGGACGAGGTTGGCTCTAAAAACCCTCCTAGAGTTACCTTATGGCCTGAGAGAAATGGAGAGGAGGGACTTTGCTTTAATAGGGTAAATCCCATGGTTTTTTCGCTGGTTTCACGTCAGAATTCATCTTCATCGAGTCAAAAACTAGCGTTCATGCCTTCGTAGTAGTTGCTAAGCGTCTAGGTAGGCTAGGTTTCACTAAGTAGTTTAGACCTAGATTAGAAAGCATGATGTAGATTGATGAAAGATTGCATGCTTAGGCCTTCGGGCACGATGTTGGGAAGGATAAAACAGATGAAAACCCGATTAATTGGGTGGAAAAATTGTTGTTATTTTGTGGTATTGAAATTGTCCATAAATTTATGTGCTTACCTTGTTATTGTTCATCCTTACATGATTAATAATGGTGTTTTACCCAAAAATTAGGTTAAACCTATTAAAGGCCTAAATTAAAAGTGGGTAGTGTTGGCGGATTTCGAATAATCTACGGTGGTAGCCAGAATAATGGAAAATTAGTAATGTATCAAAATTCTAGGATGAACGGCTGGGGTGGATTATAACCCACAGGTTATATGTACAAATTATAGGGGATGGATTTACGCAATCGGAATCCAACTTGGGTTTTGTGTGGTTGTTAACTGTTCTCTGTATTGCTTGTCACAATACATGTTCAAGGGAAGTGAATGATTGTTTGATATTCTAAGTGTTAATCGAATGCAATGAACTTATATGCAAATCTTATTGGTTGTGCAAGTGTATTTTTTGAGTACGCATAGTATGTTATGATTGTGGTGATATCTTAATTTATTGTGGGATGTACCGGTATTTGGCATTTTCACGGCCTTATATTTATATTATTTTGAGATGTATCGATATTTGGACATCATCACGGGATTGGTTGGTATAAGGTTGGCAAGCACTCGATGTCTGGGATTTGGTACATAAAGTGCTCGTCCCCTGTAGGTCATAGCTAGTGGGCGACCATAAGACCCTTACCATATGTATACATGTATTAGTGAGAATGACGGTTCCTTGAGTGAATCGGGTTATTTATTTATTTGTCATATATTGTGATATATTGGTTCTTTGAGTGAATTGGGCTTAATTGTTTACCTGATATATTGATTCCTTGAGTGAACCAGACTTAATTTTTTACTTGATCTATTGGTTCCTTGGGTGAATCAGGCTTAATTATGTATCTGATGTATGGGTTCCTTGAGCAAACGGATCTTATGTGTTATTCTGACATATTGGTCCCTTGTGTTGACCGTGAATTGTATGGTTATGTGTTATATTGGTTCCTTGCGTGAACTGGGTTATGTGATGACTTATGTAATGGACTTTTCTATGAACTGAAGCTTATGATTATGACTTTCTCCATTTGTTGGAAGGGATCCATGAGAGGTCCGGGTTAGGTCTATAAAAAGAAGAGTTTATAATTTGTATCATCTACTTACTTAGGTGAATGAGGCAAGGGGAGGTATATTATGGGTGAGTCATGTTTCTTGACTTGGTATATTGTCTATATTGACTTACACTTAACTGAATTTCTAAGGTTGGTAGTGGTGTGTTGACTTGAGTTGTTGTCTATGTTAACTCTCGTTGGATTAAACTTATTAGTGGGGTAGACCAGGTTTAAGTATTATGAATTGGGGCAAGGTTACTCAATAGGTGTTCATATTTGTATCCATGACATGGGCATGGTCGATGGTCTAGCAGTTATCGCATTTCAAGCTAGAAAGACGGGGAGTTACTGTCTTGTTATTTGTGTCGCATAAACTTAAATGAATCTAAAGATACTAGGGTGTCAATGTATGATCGGATTAGTGGGACAAGGTTAAGTATCGTGTAAGGGTCATAAACGACGGGTTGTTAGGGGAAAAGAAACCTTGAGGGTCGAGTATCGTAGGACTCATAAATAAGCATGGAATGAGGTCTGACGTGATGAAGTAATGGATAGTTGGCGATTGGGGCTGAACATGGTAACAAGGAAATTCCTTTTCTATGATAAGGCTGTTAATATCCAAGGGTGTTGAGGAATTTTTTTAATGAAAGATTCTGGCTAAATGACTCTCAAGTTGTATGCTTCTTTCTGGATATTTATGTTATATTTATGTGATTTAATTCGGGTCGACCGATGATGCTTACCAGTACATGTTGTTTTTACTGATCTACTCTCGCTATACCCTTTTTGGGGTATAGTCTGGTTGTAGGATTAGTAGATGTTTCATGCTTGACACAGTAAAGATCTCCAACAGCTTATGTTATTGTTCCTACGGTAGAAGTTGTATCTTGGGGTATATTCTGGTTGTAGGATCAATAGGTGTTTCATGCTTGACATAGTAAAGATCTCCAAGAGCTTCTATTATTGTTCCTACGGTAGAAGTTGTATCTTGGGTTTTGTACTTTCTCTTAGTAGCTCTTGTACCTGTTTAGACTACTTCCTTGGGAAATGTTTTTCAGTTGTAATTGAAGTTTTTTATAAATTGATTGTAATAATTGAAGTATTTTTCTTCTTCTTAATTGACTTACGCATGTACTTTGAAATGTATGGTAAGGGGTCTCATATTTAGGTGAATTAGAGTATGTTCCCGCATGATCCGACTAGTTGGATTGTGACACATCTAAAAAATTAATTGACTTCAAATTCTATCTATGTCACATAAATTGAAATAGAAAAAATAGCATATATCGAGTTTGTGCTGATGATTTTGTTGGTCTATGGTAATATTTACAATGTTGCCAAAAAAACAAATTCTTCTACCTATGGTTTTGGCTTTTCTTACTCATCTCATTAGCTAGATACACATCAAACATAGAATTTGATTTCTCGATGACATTTGATGTTGCATTAGTTTCTATTATTTGCAACTCCATTATGATTGCAGAACTGCAATACAAGTAACTTTGAATGTC
The DNA here is from genome assembly GCA_031232105.1 of Capsicum rhomboideum. Classification (NCBI taxonomy): domain Eukaryota; kingdom Viridiplantae; phylum Streptophyta; class Magnoliopsida; order Solanales; family Solanaceae; genus Capsicum; species Capsicum rhomboideum. The sequence goes on along the minus strand of CP124716.1, from coordinate 53,948,540 downwards.
AATGAATTCTCTTGTTCTACATATATTACAACTAATTTTGTGAACTCTAAGTTCTCAATAGAAAAAAAATTGTGAACTCTGAAATATCTTCCAGCAAGGATTCAACAAGTATGTCAGCTCTATCCCTTTCTCCATTCATCTGAGGAAGAAAAATGTTGTGAACTCTGAAATATCTTCCAGCACGGATTCAACAAGCATGCCAACTCTATCCCTTTCTCCATTGTCATCAAGTTAAAATCTAACCTTACAAAATTTAAACACACCATTTTCTTATATCTAAAGAATTTTGAGTCTTTTGAAATTTTGTCACAAGAAGAATACATGAGACACTTGCACTAGTTGCTCTCGCGTTGGTGGTTGATGTGGTTGCTTTAGCACTGATGGTTATTGTGGTTTATCTTGAATGTCACCCTAAACACAGAAATAACTTTTCAAATTTTATTTAATGCCAACATGTTAAGAGTTTGCTTGTTACATTTTTACAGGTTAACTTACATAGACATACAAATATATTGTTACAATCCTAATATGTCGTTTGATACATAAGGAAATCATTTGCTAATTCTTCAAGAGCGGCTTCGCCTTGATGTCTTTGGAATTTCATCATTCTCATTTTGCCTCTTACGATGCCATTTTCAAGAATGTTCGCAGACGCGTCGGTCTCTTTCCAACCAAAATCACCCACCCTACAATCTGTTTTCGTGCCATATGGAACCACCGGCCTTTCATCAGCAATTATGTATTTAACCAAAGGAGTGGATGGGTCACCTGGTATAGCGTTGAAGCGAACCCATAGTTACACACCATCATTGCCATAAGGGTCGAACATTGAGATCATTAACGGACAAAATCACCCATCCGGCGAGCTATTTTGGTATTATTTAGGACAATTATAAATTTAGTCAAAGGATTCGATGGATCACCATAATTGCGTTAAAGTTAACCCAGTTTTGGGCCATAATGCCATAAAGATCGTAACTTGGTATCGTCAGTGGCGGCAGAATTGCCACACCTATTGCGAATTCTTGGAGAAACTCAATTGCTTCTATATCTGTCGGGTCAAACCATCAGCCTTATCCCGGGTAATCAGCCATTGTTGCAGGTATTTTAATAGAGAAGAGCAAAGATGGAAGAGAAGGGCAGACAATATGTTGTCCACCCTTCTTGGAGCGCTCTTTGATTTTTTTTTAATTCATAGTTCCATATGCAAAGATTTATTATCTTATTATATAACTTGAGAAAGGTTATTCAATTTAATATAACTTTATCCATTTGTTGCAACACAATACATTAGTTCATGTTCTCAAAAATCTTATCGTTAGATAATAAGCTTAAAGTAGTTTAGTTCAAAGTTTCAAAACATATTAAAAAAAAAAAAAAAAGTTTCTTTGAGTAAAAACTTAAAAAATTGAAATTGAGATTATTTTTTTTGGTTTCCCACCCGTTGTACGGTACCCACATTGGAGTCCGATTAAATTCGGATTCGCGACGGAAAGTCCCACATTGGGGGGTAAACCGCTCCCTAACAAAGATGACTCCGTACCTAGGGGGAGAAATTGAGATTTACTACACTCCTAATGTCATGAATATCTAAGGAAATAATAAACTTTTCTAAAATATTAATTGTAACTTTATAATACATATTGTAGTATTTTTTTAGTGATTACAAGAGGACTTTTGCTGAAAAATAAAAACTTGATAATGTGGAAAGAAGAGTGCATTCCTATGTATACAAGAAAAATTATTGAAAATGGTATTCAACTTTGTATAATAGATAATTAATTTTTCTGCTCATCATAGATAAAAGGTATTATTTTTTAGATTTAGTTTAAATTGTTCAAATGAGTAAGCAAATTAGGTTAAGTTTCTGTTTTTCATTAATTAGAACATGTATTACCTTATTGGTTCTATTTTTTCTTGTTCCCGTACATGTATTCTCTTTTTCTCCTATTTATGATGGTTTTATATATTACTTTAAATTCAACTTTTCTAAATCAATTATTTTTTTGTGCATGAAAAGAAATATTTGAATGAATTAAATAATAGGGTAACTTTATAAATTTACCTATAAAAGGTTAAAAGTGTAATTTTAAAAAAAGAATATGAATTTTATTAAAAATATTTATGATCTTATTAAGTTTTGGCATTAGGCCATTAATTATATTGAGTCGTCTCTAGACATTTATCAGACAATTACGTATTTTGAGAGGGGATTGGATGAACCACTAGCAATTCCATCAAAGTTCATCCAAAGAAATGTAGTTCCTTTCTTTCAATTTGTTTGACCTATTTTGACTTGACACGGGGTTTAAGAAAGTAAAAAAGACTTTTGAATTTTGTGGTCTTAATTTAAAGATATGTATAATGTACCAAAATGTCTTTCGATCTTTTGGTCATAAACATGTCACGTGAAAAGTTGAAATTAAAGAGTTGTTAAATAAGGAAGGAGTAATTCTTTTTTAAGATGGATTAAAAAGAAAAGTAGGTCAAATAAATTGAAATAGATGAATATTATTTATGCATCCAAAAGTGTGCCTAAAGGGTTCGATGTTGAAAATCATGATGTCTCTCATTTAATTTTTAATGAAAAATTAGGAAAATCTTCACCAATTAAAACGTTCTTCGCCTTTAAGGCGAACACTCAATTCCGCTTCTTAAATTAGATTAGAGTCTAAGGGGTCATTTAGAAGAGTGTATAAGAATAGTGTAAAATATGGTGTATTAATAATATTTATATTAGTTATGTTTGCATTAGTTATGGTGAGATTTTCCTTATACAGTGTTTGATTTGGTATATTAAAAATAATATTAATTGCATAATTTCTAAAAATAAATATTTGCATACAAAAATACTCTCTGTAAATACGATGGAAAGGATGTGGAAAAGATTTGAGGGACAATTGTATCTTTAACCACGCTATGCATGCACTAGAATCCATTGCATTACTATTACCATGGATTTCATGTATTAGTAATACACACCTTAATACCAAATAGAGTATATAACCAATACATAGGAGGAAAAAGTGTACCAAACAAGATATAAATAATATACAAAATTAATATATGCATTATTTTCTCTAATACACTCTACCAAATGATCCCAAGAGTTTCCCCTCTTTTTCTTTTTTTATTTGTTAAGCAAGAAAGAATTAGCTATTCCACTTTAGAGTGTGAAAATATTGTGTTATTTCTATGTTGGTGGAAAATAATAAGTACCATATAAAAATTTAGGTGAGATGCACAAGTTGATTTGGACACCGTGGTTGTTGGGTTCGAAAATCGAGAGGGCGTCATGCGGAAGCTATTAGTTGCAAACCATGTAGACGATAAATCGGATGACAAATAAAAACATATTAAAAACATATTATTAATATGGTTTGGTCAAAAGACCTACATATTATGAAACTAATATCAAAAAGCATAAAACCTATTGAGAGAAAATCTCACCCTAAACAAGACTCTTTAATCAACTACATTGTGGATGCTATTATGTTATGGTATGAGAAGAGGGGTCTTCTATTTATAGAGTTTCAAAACCTTTCCTACAATAAAGAGGTTAGCCAAATATGGAAGAGTTTTATATTTTCCTTTAAGAAAGGTAAAAGTAATTATGGTATTACTTTTATTTTCCTTCAATAGAAAATTAATACTCAATTTTGGTAAGAAAATCAGGGCAAAAATCCTAAAAAATCTTCCAGTTTTGGCTTGATTTTCTTGACAAAATTTGATCCGCCTTCTTCACTTGCATATATGATCTTTGTTCTTCACATAATCTTCATCACTGCTACTTGTCATGGTTAAAAATAAGGTTTAAAATATCATGGTTAAAAATGGGTTAAAAATTAATATTTTGTTTTTATTTTTAAAAATGCAGCAGCAGGTATGTTGAAAATATGGTTGAAACTTCTTCTCCACATGTAGTTGGAAAAATTCTTCATTATCATCAAATTGGTTGCAACTTGATTTGAAACAGCTTTGAACCTGTTTTTAATCTCGTTTCACCAAACCATTGGACCTTTGAACCGTAAGCTCTGATACTACTTGTTGGGTTCAAAAATCGAGAGGCTGTCATGCGGAAGCTATTAGTTGCAAACCATGTAGACGATAAATCGGATGACAAATAAAAACATACTAAAAACATATTATTAATATGGTTTGGTCAAACGACCTACATATTATGAAACTACTATCAAAAAGCATAAAACCTATTGAGAGAAAATCTCACCCTAAACAAGACTCTTTAATCGATTACATTGTGGATGCTACTATGTTATGGTATGAGAAGAGGGGTCTTCTATTTATAGAGTTTCAAAACCTTTCCTACAATAAAGAGGTTAGCCAAATATGAAAGAGTTTTATATTTTCCTTTTAGAAAAGTAAAAGTAATTATGGTATTACTTTTATTTTCCTTCAATAGAAAATTAATACTCAATTTTGGTAAGAAAATCAGGGCAAAAACCCTAACAGTGGTTTCTAATTATCTTACAACTTGTTGTATGGTTGTTATCTATTTTAGCATATTTTGTTATTAGTTTTAATAGAGTGCTTGTTTTAATTGTTACTTTAATTTTGTTGCAGCTTGGAATGGACTCTGTATCTAGTCTATATATATAAGTTTATTTTTTTACCAAAAGAAAAATATATTAATATCTCTTTATATACTTTCTTTGTTTTGTGATCTTTTATTTTATAACATATCCAAAAATTAAGTTTTATGGTTATTCATTTTACATAAATGAAGAATTTATTATTCAACCACTCTTGTTTGATATGACTTGGATTCTTCCTCTAGAAACAAAAATGCAAAAGCATCTTTGTGAAGTCTCTACTAGCTCCACGAAAGCATGATCCTTTTTTTTTATGTTTTTCATATAATTCCTTCGCTTGAATTTATGTAATGCCAAAGTTCTAATGGAAAGGGATGTTTTTAGATAATGAAAACCGTAAAAATTTGTTATTATAAATGCATTATAATATTATGCAGCTATAGAAATAAGAACTTTGGTAGGTTTAAGAAGTTTTGGGGAGATGTAATTAGACTTGTATGATTTAAATATAGCTTATCAAGGAGAAGGGTCTAGATGAAAGGTATCAAGTTAGAAAGATTAGGATAGAAGATTAGTTGGTAATCTTATCTAATTTTTTAATTAATAATGTTATTATTACTATATCACTATCTTATATTTTATTTTAGTATTATTAATCGCGGTCCCCACCATGCAATCGGAAGGATCAATATTTGATCGGTATAAAATTGCCCATCGCGGGAGGTGGGCGTCGCGACTGCGAAAAATAACCTGACCCGATCCACTAGCAGGACTCTTCGCGATTGTGGTGAACCACCATGTGATCATGGTGAAGACAATTATTAAGGCCCGCAATCGCGATACGTGTCCACACGATCGCGATGAAGGGCCTGAAGGGAAGCAAAATGATTTAAAATCTTTCAAATGAACCCTTGGAATTCTGTTGGGACCTCACAGAAATAAATCAATAATTTTACTAGGCTAATTTCGATGTTTCGGACTCAATAAAGTCGTCGAATTTATTAAAAAGGGTCGTTTTCAACAAGTTAACCTTCGGAGTCTCTTTAGACTAAATTTAACTAATTTCTCATTCAAAAAGTCAAAATTGAATATAAAGGCTCGGAACCCAAACTAGCCACACTACTAACCCAAAATGAATATTCTGGATCTTATGGAACTAACAAAATCATCATTCGACACTCGAATAATAAAATATTGACGAAAGTCAAACTAATCACTTATAAGGCTACTTAAAACCTAAAACTCACTCAAATCACTTCCAAATATTTCTGGACCAACAATTCATAAATAACATATAGCAACTACGGAGAAGGGTAAAATGGTCAAAATACAGAAAAAGTTAAAAATCACAACAAGGATTGTTACAACAAGCCAAGTGTTAGTTGTTTTGTAGAACCTCTTGGTTTTTCTCTTACTCTTCTTGTGCTTGGTTGAGATTAAGTTGGTGTTGCAGAAGAATCCATACTTGAATTTGTTGAACTTGTATCTCTTTGCCTTTTCCTTCCTGTAGCAGCTTGTGCAGCCACAAGACAGCCCCTCTTTATTATGACCCTTTGCATGACAAGTGTTGCATGTCATCTCAACCCCTTTTTAGATAGTTTTTCAGTCTTGTTTTCAGTTTGCTCCTTCCTTCTATATTTTTGGGGTTAGAATGGTAGCTTTTTTATTTTATGTGGTATAACAGAAGAGTTGGTTGACTGTGGCAACATTTGTACATTAGTAATAGGCTAAATGAAGTAATTATAGGTCTTGATGTAAGTCTCCTTAGTATATCAATGTGCAACATAATTAATGAGCTCTAAGCTTCTAAAATGAAGTATAGTTATATCATGACATCAAGGTATACCTTTTAACATCCAAGATCTACAAGTACAAGTTCTATTACTCAAATTCACTATGAAAGTGTTTCCTTAGCTATTCTTAACCTCAAAACCAAATTCATCATTCCACTTAAGGCTACACCTCATGAAATTAGATATGTTATCTTGGAATACTTTTAGTGCCATTGGGGAAATAGCAGTTATTCAAGTATCAGAAAACTTTCTCATTTATCTTATTCTTCTCATCATGCTGATCCTTATTTCCTCAAGTATTATGATGATAGTCTTGTACCTTTGCCTCAATATTCATGAATTAAAACTTCCAACCATGTTGTTGTCAACACTATCACAACAACTATAGGTGTTGAAGCAAACCTTGAACCACCTTCTATGTTGTACCGTAGTAAATCATCATATATCTTATCCCCTAACTTCTCCATATGATCTAAATTTCTTCTCAACTCTTGCTCATACGTAGACTTGGCATATTTTTAAACTTAGTTTCTTTTTTCAATGCCTCTCCAATATTTGAATCAGTTAGCTAGAACATGTCCTGCACATATTCTTTATTCTACATTTAACAATAATTATGTAATTGCATTGTCAAGGTCCTTTGACAAATAGAAAACATTAGGTGACAAAATTAAAAAACAGAAAATATAGAAAACGTATAAGAGAAAATAAATTACTTTCTGCATATCAGCAGTAGTTGTCAATTCTGACCCATCTCCAAACCCAAGTCATTATTCACAAGTCTAACAAACTATCTCTAAGTGAAGATGTTTTCAATTTCAATCATTCCCCATGTCAGTGATAGCATTTGATTGTTTTCATGCTTACAAACAACCACAAGTAATTAACCTTTACAAATACCTTTCATAAAGTAACCATAAACCCAATACATCTCATATACCCAGCTTTGAATGTTTTTTTCAAAGCATCAAAATACATATAGAATGATTGGAAGTATTTTTTCCATCTTCAAAGATTTATTCACTAAGCCTCACCATACATGTGCTACCTGAATTAGTCTTTAAGAGTTCATTCCTATAATTCAAAATTCTTTCAAACTCCTCTACATGGTCACTCATAATCTGTTGCAACACAATATATTTCTAGCTTTTCTTGCCACAGTCCTTTCAATAGACACCTCCAACTTTTTTCACTAAACTTTGAAACTGAAATTTTTTAATACTAGACTCAAAAATAATTCTGTTCTTGTATATCCCTATCAAGTACTTTGAATTCACAAATTTATTTTTGATTATGGAATTGTATTTGTGTACTGGAATACACTTCTTTACCTGAAAATCTTCAGTCTTAGAATTATGACTTCCAAACAACAGTCATGGACAATCATCTGTACATTTTACCTTCGCTCCTTTTGGTTCATTAACATACTTGTCTAATTCTACATGTTCTTGAACAACATATCTATTAACAGTTTTTTCAAACTGCTCAATATTTTTAAAACAAAGGCCAGTCTTCTAAACTATTAATTTACAAGTAGAATAAAAAGTAACCCTCTTATGATTTCTTTTTGCTCTTCTTGCTTTTCTTTCTCTTCTTGTAGGTTGTTGAACACATCATCCCTATTATTATCTTCAATCTGTTTCAAAGCTAACGACTTCATATGAATCAAAGAATGGCTCATCTCTAGCTATCATGCCCTCTAGAGTAGTTTTTTCTTGGATAAACACTCATTATATCTCAAATCAATTCTTTTTTTTGCCTAAACTATCCCCTTCAACTTTAGGCTCCCTTTTTTTTTTTTTATGATTTCAACAACCCTATTCTTTTTGGCAACCCTCTTTTCTTCTCTCAAAATTTTAACCTCCTCGAGAGCATCACTATCATATTTATCTTTATTTTCATCAAACAAGTCTGCATAATCTGAATCTTTACTAGCTTCAGTCTCACTGTTCCAATCAGATAAAATTATTGGGACATTTGAAGTAGTAACAAAAGCAGCACCACTACCTAAGTTCTGCTCAACACTAGTAGCAACACCGCTACACAGGTTCTACTCAACACTAGTAGCAGAACCGTTATTCAAGTTCTACTCAACAATAGTAGTACCACCACTACCATCCAAATCCTCACCGCTAGTAGAAACACCAACACTACCCAAGTTTTCACCAGCACGAGAAAAAGACCCACCCACAACAAGTTTTTGAGGTTGTGCAACATCTTCAAACCCTAAATCCTCACTACAAAAAAAAAAGGTTTAAATGAACTCTTTATCAAAAGTATCACTAAATTTTTCACCCACATAAAAGCCATATTCAATGATAAGGGGGATCACAATAGATTTTTCAATCAAGTGTGGCACATGCAGTTCAAAAATACCTTCATTTTTAAATTGAGCTACGACACTCAAGACATCCCAATCACATGTAACATTTAAACAATATGTAACAATGTCTCCATGGTACTTAATAAGAGTTTTTTATTGTAATATTCCTTCATGGTGAAACCTTGAAACCTCAAGGTAATGTACACAAAATTCATTGTCAATCTAAAAATTTTTTGTAAAAAAGATGAGCTTTAGATTAAAAAATCTGAATATCAATTTTTTCCTGGACAAAAATCCTAAAATCAAAATGCAACAATTCAAACAAAAAATACTAACCTGAGTAACTTCAATATTCGTCTAAGAGCGAGTTAGAAATCATTCACAACAACTGAAATCATGTGATGTGAGATCGAATTAGAAATGCGGCTTAGTTTTGGGTGAAGTTAGAATGACGGTTTAATTTAGAAATTAGGGGTATTTGACTATGAGTGGATCGAATTTTAATTTGAAAATGGGTGGGTTATATTATACACACACACATATATATTAATAATTTAACTCATTAAAGACACGGACGAATCAAAACGCACATGTTTCAACAACACTTAGTCTTAACTTGATCTAAGCTGCGAAAAGTTGAATTAAATTCACTTGAAAGTTATAAAGGAGGGTAAATAATACATGTGGAGTTAAAGGGCTAAAATAAGTTTGTCGGACAAGTTTAGACGTATTTTTTTATGTATTTCCTCTATATATATTTTAGAACTTCTTTCTATTTTCAAACAAGTGCATGCACAAAGCTCCTCTCCTTTTTATTTTACAGAAAGTTTTTAATAATCCAAATTGAGTTTTACCTTATGTTGGATTAACTTTATTATTTTTGTTTTCTCAATAACTTCTGTTAAACTATTTTTTTAAAAAAACTGATATACAAAAATATTTAAGGCTACAAATTGTTGAATAATGCCCTCAACAAATTAAATTAGGTTATAAATAAAAATAATATTTAAAATTAAATTAAAAAAATTGATATGACAAAATACTTTTGTAGACGTTCCTTCAAATAATACAAAAAGAATAGGAAAGTTAATGAAATTATTTATTTCTCGCACTTTTATCTTTTCTTTTTTCTTAAAAATACATTTAAGAAATGATATATTTTTAAATTTCTCTTAGTTTAATTATTTTTTAATGAATTTATATTGTAATTTCTTAAATGTGTATTGAACTTTGGTACTTCATGTAACTTAATAATTTTGTTCTAACTTATATAAAATTTTAGTTATCCCATCCTCTATAAAATATTTCAATATCCAAAAGTGTGAGTAAACAATCAGTCTCGTTTGCAATTATTTATTATTATTATTATCACTTTTTTTTGTGAGTTAAATTATAATTTTCTTTTAAAATCATTTTTAGTTTTATGTAAAAAGTAATTTTTAATTTACTAATTGAACAGGTACTAAAATAGAAAGGGAATGTCATGATAACATTTTACTTGTCTATAATAAATTTCTTAAGAAACAAAAATGGTTTGAATTAAATTTAATAACCACTTCCATATAAAAGAATTAGACAACAAACCTTTGGATCAATTTTAAATTTGGTTTAATAAATAGATTTTTTGTGGTGTCTCTATCATCTTTCTCATGATTCATCACTCTTTGTAATATTTGAAAAGCTCACATAGTTATTCAAAATTATCAAAATGGATGAGAACTTGTATGGTTATTAAAGTTTCATTTGGACAAAACAGATTTATGTGAGAATTATAAAAGTTGAGATCCTCCCTTATATGTAGTATTACTATTTGAGTGTCTAATTGTTGAACTTCGAAGAATAAATTATGTTTTTGTTTAGACACACGTCTTAAATTTCAGTCTGTTTTTATATTATTTTTGTCATGTATAACTGAGGTACAAACATATATGAAAAGATTTACATATATGTAACTGAAAGTTTAATTAATCTTTACTTGCACCTCAGTCAAGAATGTTTGAACGTTTACCTTTGCAAGCCTCACTAAACATCAGGTGAAAAAGTATGATGTTCAGCCTTCACAAGGCCATACTTTCAGACACGAGTGTCTGAAGTTATTAAGCTTCAAACATGATTGTTTGACTTCTTGTTCAAAGCAGAAATTTTTTTCCTAAAAATTATGAAGCGGGTATTAGTTAAATGCTGACATTGAAAGCGGCTATTTGTAGGGGTTTCAATGGTACGATTCGAATGGTTATTTTCTAAAATTTATACCATACCAATTCTTTGATTATTTTATTTTATATAACCAAAATTAGACTTTTCAAAACAGTTCCATCCTCTCGAATTTTCTTCGGCATCAGTACGGTTCAGTTAATTTTTGATATTTTTAAAATATATATATAAGTTAGAACACGCTACCATATATATTTGTATATAATTTTGCCAAAAAAACTCTTAGTTATTTTTAAGGTGATGAATCTCAATAAAATAAGAATTTACATGGTTGATTTTACTATACTTTATTGATATACTTAATTTGAGCCAAAGATCTTTCATAAGCAACCTTCACAAGATAGGGATAAAATTGCCACACCACACCCTCCTCAGACTTCATCGGTGGAACTACACTGGTTATATTGTTATTGTTGTTGTATAAGAATATGAAACTTGTGATCTTAATTATTTTATAATATTTGTATCATTATAATTTTTCATTAATAATAAAATGAAAAATTTAAATTTTTAAAAATTACTACGTATGATAATTCTTTTTATATTGAACTAAAACTAACCAGTTGACACGGAAAATAGAAGGGAGTCGTATGGGTTTATCCCATTAAAAATAGAAGAAGCAGAAAAAAGATAAAACAAAGCAAAAAAGGAGTATGATACAGTTCCTGGTACATGTGTCTCTTTCTTATTTGTTTATGTTGTTGAGTCATAAGGATATTGTTTTCTCCCATGCTTCGTATTCGTCAGTTACTCCAATGATTCATCACGTTCTTACCAAATACAGACAAACGTAGTCTGGAAATGTCGAGAAACGTATTAAAAGGCATCACTCAATCATGTCTTTGCACACCTCCCTATATATCTCTTCTCCACATGCATGTATATATATACATATAATATATTGCGACTTGCGAGTATCAGTTTAGTGTTGCTTTTTTATTTGATTGAAGATAGCCATGAGTAAGAAGCATGAAGAATTATCAGAATACTTTTCGGAGAATGACCAAGATGATGTGGAAGCTAATAGCGTCACTATGAGTGATGATGAAGAAGAAAAAGAAGAAGAGGATTCTGCTCCATTTTATTCTCAGCAATGGCCCCAAAGTTTCAGGTTTAACTTTACTTTCAAATATCTCCATAAGTGACTAGGGAAGAAATCAATTTATTTTTTCTGTTGGATTCCAACTATAGTTTTGTGTTTCAGTTTTATGGACCAAAACATTCGGTGTCACTTTTTTACTCTTTTCTTATGCTCTTGAAACTCTGCATTTGTTAAACCTGATAATTGATTTGGAAGAGAAGGATCTGATGTAAATCCAATCTAATACCAGCAGGCGAAGTAACGTAGGAACTTCATTCTTTCTTCTTTTTTCAACTGCCTTTTTTCTATCTGACTGATATTCTGCTTCGGCTGTGGGCTTTACTTCTCTAATGAAATGGCATACTGGCATCCTGTTTGAACTAGTTGTAAGAAAAATATTTAAAAGTTAGCACATAACCTTAAATTTAAGCTTGTTACTTTGCACGATTGGGGGATTTACATAAGAGAGAAATCCGGAAATTGGAGGACTAAGGATTAGGCCTTGTCCCCATACTCATCTTCAAAAAAGTTATTCCAATTTGAGGAGCACCTTGTATTGATATGTTGTTGTTGTTGAGCCGAGGGTCTATCGGAAACAGCTTCTCCGTCTCACAATGTGGTGGTAAGGTCTACGTACAGACTACCCTTCCCAGACCCCACCTATGAGATTATACCGGGTATGTTGTTGTTGTACCTTGTATTGGTATGGCGACATAGGAGTTGAATGATGTCGGATGGGACAAAGGTTACTAGAATTATAGATTAAAGCTCAGATGTTATTGTCTCGACGTCACTTTTTAAAAGTATTTCTACAAATCAATGTATGGAAAGTTTGAAAAGGATTTGGTATGAGAGGCCAGGTTTGCGAGTGAGCAATTAAAGGTGTGATTGGGACATGAGAGGGATAGCCTAGTAGACATGGCCACTCTGAAGTTGAAAGTAGAGTCAATGAGTCATGAAGAGAACAAAGCGGGAGAAGCCACTACAAGGCCTCCTAGTTTGGGTGGGCTTTACTGTTTCACCAACGAAGAGGGAAAAATGGATGTCTTTGAAGTCTATGGGAGGTGAGGGTTTATTGAAAGGTGTCTTTGAAGTTAGGAGCTGATCGTCTATCCTGAAGAAAAAGACAGTCAATTTTTTCCAGTAGCTTTGGTGTTAAATGAGTGAGTTTAGAACTCCACTGTAAAAATTATTTATCTTTATATAAGAGATCTTCTCATGCTTCATTTTTATGACAGAGAGACAATTGACTCATATACGATTGCCGCATCACCTGGTTTCGGACTCCTTCGGCATGGATCCAGTATTATATCTGAATTCGGTAGTAGAGTATTCTTGGACTCAGATGTGAAGACACATTTGCTCGCTGAAAAGGAAAAAATTCTGGAGCAAAATGTCGCGGATGGAATCTCGGTAACAAAAGCATCTTGGTCAGAGAAGGTTTCTTCTTTGCATGAGCAACTGACTGGGGAACTTCCAATTTCCTATGGATGCAGCTTAACTCAGACTATATTCAATGGTAAGGAAAACCTCAATGCCGTTCGTAGTCTTTTCTTCTGTTATATCAGTAGTTCAGTATCTTTGACTATATAAACAGTGGCAATGAATAGCTATACTATGGGCTATACCTGAAACTATACTTAGAAGTCAGATCTTAGTAGTATTTAGAAATCAGAAGTAATGAATCTACTAATAAGTGATGTGTAAAGATTAACTTGTCCTTGATGTTTGTTGTTTCCCTTGGATCGCTGCCCTATGTAGACCGTAAAACGCTGTTATGAAAAAGACAATTGCGGATCATGTATATCCAAGTCAACAACTTTATCATTTAAATAAAACTACTGCAATCTTTCTGCTTGAAGATACTGCTAGATCTGTTTAGTTTTATCTTTTGTTTGGAAAGTAAAAGAATTGGTTGAACTTATTTCTTGATAGTAGTATTTAAGATCTCTGTACAAATTTATTTCAGGCTAATTCTCTTTTTGTCTGGCTTAGGTGTGAATGTCATGGCTGGAGTTGGACTTCTTTCTACTCCTTATACAGTGAAAGAAGCTGGTTGGGCTAGTTTGTTAGTGTTGGTACTTTTTGCAGTCATATGTTGGTACACAGCTTCTCTTATGAGACATTGCTTCGAGAGCAGGGAAGGAATCATAACCTATCCCGATATTGGAGAAGCTGCATTTGGAAAATTTGGACGCCTTATTATATCTGTAAGTTTAATCTGCAGTTGATTGATCCTATGGGTAAAAAGTTCCAAGTTCAGCTGTGGGAATCTTGTGGATCAGTAAATTTAAGATCTAACTGTAATAGACCCTCCGTATCTATCCTAGTAGTGTAGTACCCCTGTTATTTTTTGCTAGTGGGACTGAACCTTTCCCTGATTTTCTTTATTGCTTATTTAGGTTAATTGACAATTCATTATTTAATAATTAACCGCAAATTAGTTGAATGGCAATTATCTATTATGTGTGTTTATGATGTGTTATGATCCATGATTTCTCTCACCTATTTTCCATCCAATCCTCCTATACTAATGGGTGCCTTTTCCGGTTGGGAAATCAAGTGTATTGCCTCTTTGCTTCATCCACTCTTCCACTAATCCACATATTAAGCGAATCAGTATCATCAACCACATTCTGTTTGCCTTTCATCTACTTGGATAGATAAGTGATCAAAAAGAAATCTCTGGCGCATCAAGCCAGTAGTTTGATACCAAAAAGCCTGTCAATAACAGCAATGTCCACTTACAATCCCTACCTATCCAACTATGTGAATTTCATTTGCTTCCGTTACTGTAAAACCCATTTATCTTGGCATTTCCTGGGAGAGTATCAAATGCTTCCAGCTGTTAGTTGAAAATGTCACTTCATGTAAGATCAATTCAGTTCACGGAGTGGGAAGAAAATGTTAATCTTCACCCAGTAAATGTAACTTTCTGTACTACTAGCGTATAGTTGTTCAGATTGGCTGGACATTTTGTGATTTTCTGGGGGAGTACTATTTCCTGGTGCCTACATGGAACAATGCTGACCCTCTTTTTGGCCTAAATATGAAGTTACTGGCTGAAATTATAAGAAAGTTGATTTATGCTTACATGGATAAAGAGAAAATCGGTTGCTCATTGTGGATCATTCGTCTTTCCTGACATTTTTCTGATGCTGTTCTGCTATTTCTTTGCAGATTATCTTGTACATGGAGTTATATGTAAGTGAAGATTGGTCTTAGACTCTAGTTTCTTTGTTCACTTAGACTTCTTAACATCAGACCTCTAATACGTGTTCAAATGATGCAGTCATATTGTGTAGAATTTATAATTTTGGAAGGAGATAACCTTACTAGGCTTTTTCCTGGATCTTCACTAAACTGGAATGGCCTTATACTTGATTCAAGTCACTTCTTTGGGATTCTAGCTGCCCTAATTATTTTGCCAACTGTTTGGTTGAGGGACCTTCGTGTGATATCATACCTCTCAGGTGCTTCTTTGACCAACATAAAGCATTCACATTGCTTCAAACACCAGTACTCTTGGCATAGATGGTTTTCAATCATCATCTGAGAATCTTATTGACATTTTTGCAGCCTGTGGGGTCCTTGCAACCATAATAATTGTTCTGTGTGTGATTTTCCTTGGTACGGTGGATGGAGTTGGATTTCGCAATAACGGTCAGGTTGTGAACTGGAGTGGTATTCCTTTTTCTATCGGAGTATATGGCTTTTGTTACTCTGGGCACTCAGTGTTTCCAAACATCTACCAATCTATGGCTGACAAGTCAAAATTCAATGTGGCACTAATAATATGGTACAGTTTTCTACTTATTGAATTGCACTATGCATTCTCATCTATATGGTCTTTTAAGGACCTGTACTTTCTTATCATGCAGCTTTATTCTGTGTATTCTAATATATGGAGGTGTTGCAATAATGGGGTATCTCATGTTTGGTCAAAGCACATTATCTCAGATAACTTTAAATATGCCGGACAGTTCAATTGCTTCAAGAGTTGCAGTATGGACCACTGTATGTATGCTTTCTCTCTCTCCCCCCCGCCCACCCCAAAAAATAAAAAATAATTAATAAAATATTGGACTGAATCTTCTATATTTTTCTCTACCATGCAGGTTATCAACCCATTCACAAAGTATCCTCTTTCACTGTCAATTGTTGACATTTATTTTTTCCTGGAAATATTAGTCATCACTTTAGATTGCTTGAGTCGACAAAATAGAAGCACTATGCATATCTTGTGGTTATCCTTAATGTTCACACTTGCACAGATATGCATTGCTGATGAATCCCTTGGCAAGAAGCATAGAGGAGTTGCTGCCCGTGAGAATCTCTAGTAGTTTCTGGTGTTATATTATCTTAAGGACAGTTCTGGTCTTTTCTACAGTATGTGTTGCATTTCTTCTCCCCTTTTTTGGTATGTAACATTATCTTTCAGTTATGATCTTTAGCTTAAAATTTGTATCGTCAGTTAGTTCACTTATCAGCTTATGATACTTATTCCTTTACACATATAATTTGGAAATCCTATAAGCTATATGGATAATCTGCATCAAGTCCTATTTATTCTGGGCCATTCTATTTCATTACCAAAAGTTTGTATTTGAAGGTAAATTAGTTTTCTAAAACCAGAGATCCTCTAATAGCATACTTATTCCTGCACAAATATACAAGTATTTAACTGAGAATAGAAAAGCTATGGGCAAACATTGGATCTAATGTAAGTGGAACAACAATTTAACCTTAATCCGACAAGGTGGTCTCTTCGATGTGAATTCTTTGTGGTTATGTTGTTAGTAAGTTTAAATTAGTCAACATGAATCCTTTATCCCTTGTATCTATCTCAACATATGCATTTCAGCATACATCCTTTTGATACATTCATCATCATCATACCCAGTGTATTCCCCACCAGGTGGGGTCTGGGAGGAGGGGGGGGGGGTAAAGTGTACGCAGCCCATACCACTACCTCAGATGAAGTAGAGAGGCTGTTTCCGATAGACCCCCGGCTCAGAACGGATAACCATAATAAACAAAAATCATAAAAACCAATAGCAAAAGGAGATAACACATCGCTAGATAATCGAAGAAGCAAGACACTCACAGATCATCACTATAAACTAGTTATTCAAAATCACAAATATCACCAAAACAACGCGAACAAGAATCTTCCTAAGAAACAATAGTCACAGATACAAGCAAACACTCTTCCCTACTAAAACGGACACCTTTCTACCCACTAACCCTTTACCGTAATCCGCGTCCTCCACATCTTCCTATCAAGGGTCCTGTCCTCTGTAAGCTGTAACCTCTCCATGTCATGCCTAATCACCTCTCTCCAATATTTCTTCGGCCTACCGCTACGCCGCCTAAAACCATCCCCCGCCAGCCTCTCACACCTCTGTACCGGGGCATCCGTGCATCTCCTCTTCACATGTCCGAACCATCGCAACCTCACTTCCCATATCTTATCTTCCACCAAAGTCACTCCCAACTTCTCTTGAATAATCTCATTTCTAACTCTTCACTCCTGGTAAGTCCACACATCCATCGCAACATCCTCATCTCCGCTACCTTCAACTTTTGGATGTGGGAGTTTTTAACTGGCCAACACTCGGCTCCATATAACATGGTCGGGCGGACGGTCACTCTGTAAAACTTACCTTTAAGCTTCAGGGGCACCTTCTTATCACACAAAACTCTCGAAGCGAGCCTCCATTTCATCCACCCTGCACCAATACGGTGCATGACATCCTCGTCAATCTCGGCGTTCCCCTGAATCATAGACCCCAGATACTTGAAACTCCCCCTCTTCTGAATGGCCTGAGAGTCCAGCTTCACTACCACATCAGCTTCATGCATCGAATCGCTAAACTTACATTTCAAGTACTCCGTCTTAGTCCTGCTCAACCTAAACCCTTTAGACTCAAGGGTCTATCTCCAAACCTCCAACTTATCATTAACTCCTCCCCGGGTCTCATCAATCAGTACCACATCATCAGCAAACAACATACACCAAGGCACGCACCTCCCTTTGAATACGCCGCGTCAAAACATCCATCACCAAGGCAAATAAAAACGGACTAAGAGTCTTATTCCTGGTGCAATCCTGTCAAAACGGAAAAGTGCTCTGAATCCCCTCCTACCATCCTCACCCTCGTCTTCGCACCGTCGTACATGTCCTGGATCGACCTAGTGTACGCCACGGTCACACCTTTAGCCTCCAAACACCTCCACAGAATCTCCCTGGGGACTTTGTCGTATGCCTTCTCAAGATCAATGAACACCATGTGCAATTCCTTCTTCCTCTCCCTAAACTACTCCACTAATCTCCTCACCAGGTGAATGGCCTAAGTAGTCGAGCGACCTAGCATGAAACCGAACCGATTCTATGAAATAGTCACTACCCTCCTCAGTCTCAATTCTACCACCCTCTCCCAAACCTTCATAGTATGGCTCAACAACTTGATAACCCTATAGCTGTTGCAACTCTGAATGTCCCCCTTGTTCTTATATAATGGAATCATCGTGCTCCATCCCCAAGATTCGGGCATCTTCGCCGCCCCAAAAATGATGTTAAATAACCTTGTCAGCCACTCTATACCTGGCCCGCCAGTGTACTTCCAGAAATCCACCGGAATCTCGTCGGGCCCAGTCGCCCTACTCCTACGCATCCTACGAATAGCGCCCTTGAACTCTTCAACCTTGATACGTCTACAATAATCGTAATCGCAACACCTCTCTGAGTGTTCCAAGTCCCCCAACACGAGACTTTTGTCCCCCTCGTCGTTCAAAAGAGAGTGAAAATAGGACTGCCACCTCCTCCTAATGAGGGCATCCTCCGTCAACACTTCGCCATCCTCCCACTTGATGCATTTTACTTGGTCAAGGTCGCGGGCATTTAACGTTGATTTGAGCCCTTCACCATCCTTTTGATACATTATTCACCAGTTATAACATTGTTGGGCTAACAGTTGCTCTATTCTGCTCGTTTGCTTTTCACTTTGTTAAGTATCACGTATCTCACAACATTTCATAGCATTGCTCCATTTCATCTATCCTAGTTTAATTCTAGGGAAAAGGGCCAAATTTACCCCTCTACTTTGAAAAATTAGTTAAATATACGCTTCGTCATACTTTGGGATCAGATTTACCCTCGCTGTCATATTTTGGGGCCAAATTTACCCTCGCTGTTAAGAAACTTTTCACATGTACTCCCTTTAACAGAAAATCCTAAATCAACGTTAAATGCCCCATTTTTTAAAAATAAAACACATCCTAATCTAACCCCCGACCCAATCGACCCACAAAAAAAAAAGACACAAACAAATATACCCCTCACTCAGTTCTGTTGGTCGAATTTTTCCTTTGTAAACAACCTACTAGCGCTGCACGTTGAAAGAGAAGTATATTTGTTCGTTAGGAAAATTTGACCAACAGAACTGAGAAGGGTATATTTGTTTGTGTCTTTTTTGTGGGTCAGGTCGGATTGGGGGTTAGATTATAGTGTGTTTTATTTTAAAAAAATGAGGCATTTAACGTTGAATTGAGCTTTTCTGTTAAAGGAAGGAAGGGTAGAGGTGAAAAGTTTTTTAACAACGAGGGTAAATTTGACCCCGAAATATGACAGCAAGGGTAAATTTGACTCCAAAGTATGACAAAGGGTATAGTTAGCCAATTTTCTAAGTCGAGGGGTAAATTTGACCCTTTTCCCTTAATTCTATGTTGAATTTTTTTTCTATTATCAATGCTCCTAGAAGACTGAGCATGTATTAAGGCTGGTACAATCCCGTCTAATCTCGATCTAACTCCAAAAAAGAGAAATAGGGAAAAATATGGAAATCTCAGTCAACAGACCAAGTCCAAGTTAACTTTTCAGTGATGTATTGTGTTTCTAACAGCAATATCTAACAAATTCACTAAATATCTCTTGGGCAAAAAGCTTTTCTGGTTGCAATTATATCTGCTGCCACTTGCTTTAGTTTGTGAGACATTTCTGGGATAATATTCAATAGAATTCATAGATGTTTGCATAAATCATATTAGAGCTTGTATGACTAAGATTAGCTGTATGAAGCATTCTGATCCGGGTTCATTAAAATTTTGTTGAAAACAGCTGACACGAAGATTTGGCATTGCTGGTTAAATAAGAAGTTATGATAGATATATAGATAACGGAGGTTAAGAAAGATATGTTTTAAATAGACTGCGGACAAAATTGTTTTTCATGTATATTAAGCACAAATATTGCCCATAACTTTCGGTATAATTTGCTTGGATGTTTTTGGTTGTGCTTGTATCCTTTTAAATCCATTCAGATATGGATTGCATTCGGAATAACAAAGTAATTTGGAGAGTTTAAGCTGCGATAGAATCTATACCTCTCTGAATTGCATTCCTAAACCACCAACTTTGAGCATCAAACAAAAAGCTTCACCTTAGGGGATTTTGGTTGATTAAATAATTTTATGAGACAACTTCTAATTATACAGTGATAAATCACCTTTGTTCCAGGTCTTGTGATGGCTCTGATTGGTTCTCTTCTCAGTATACTGGTGGTAAGCTCTTTCCAGTTCTATTGGATCCTGAACTTATTTTCTTTATATCACAGATGATACTCTTTTCTTATATATGCATACTTGCAAAGCTTGCTCTCAGTTTCAATTGTCAAAAGCTTATTTTACCATGTGGTGCAACCTAATTTATCTTGCTGTAGTTCACGATTTACCCCTCTGATATTCGCGTTCGTTTGATCTTTATGCTTCTGGGAACGTATCAGTAAAACTATCTTCCTTGATAAATACATTTTACATAATCAAATAAGTATTGGAAAACTAATGTTGGTAAGGTGTAATGATTGCAACTGTACGCGGCCATGCGACAGAAGCGGCTGGTACAATTCTAGTTCCTTTTTTGAAATGGATAAAAGGATCACACACATTCATTTGGACATTACGCTTCTCAAAAATCTTGATACATCTTTTTTCTTATTTGATCAAGAACTTCATGATAATCTCTTTACATCCGATTGATTTTCAGATGAATGAAGGTTGTGCACAATATATAATGGAGAATATGGGTCTAATATTTAAAACGGCGGAGCTTGAAAAAGTAGAAACTTCCTGGTAAAAGTGCCAAATCAAGAGCTTGAGCTGTTCCATTCATGTTTCTTCAGCTGTTTAGCCTAGTCTAAGAAGATTAACTTGATCAGAAATTAGACTTAGTGATCAAACTCGCTGCAGCACTCTTATGAATACACTAATGTCCATCACTTGCCAAAACTGATAGCTTTTGGAGTTCAGACTATAAATCATTTAGTCCAAATAGAAGATGCAAGCAGAGTCCTGGATTAGAAAAAGTAAAAGCAGTCGCCAATAGTTAGATGTTTGAGTGGAGATCTCCACTGATTATTTAATTTCTGCTCAATTCATTCTCAATTTTTATTCTAGTGAGTATACGTGAGCATCTAGTTTCTGCTTTTCAGGCTGTAATAATGCCAGCTTTATGTTTCCTAAAGATTATCGGAAAGAAAGCTACAAGGGGACAGGTATTTCATATATCTCTGTTGACGTCAAACTTTTAGCTTGTTTAACAAACCATTTTCTGGCCATAAACTGTTTCAGGGGTGTGCTTACTAGTTGCAGAATATAACTAGAATATGAGAACAAATCATTTCCAGTTTACCATTTCCTAGATTATTTATTTTTGTTCATGCAACTTTTGATAGTCTCAATAACATCACCAATGTTTGACTGTTTGTAGACGGTGTCTAGCATCACCATTGTTGCATTTGGCATTGCAAGTGCAGCTCTTGGAACTTACTCCTCACTGTCGGGAATCGTGCGAAAGAAAGCCTAAAACACTTTTTTGTGGGGGTAGGGGTGGGTTGGACATGCTTAAACATTCTTTATTATTGTCCTGTACTTTTTATCTCTATCCCAAATATTTCCTGTCTTCTCAGTTTCACTTTATAGCAACTTTACGACCCCTTATTGCTTTATTACTATGGAGTATCTTTCTCTGTGTGAGTTAGCTGCTAAAGACCCTGCATGCTGCACCTCTCTTTCTGACTTTGATTGTCTGTGTTATTAACTGTTCCAACATGGCAACATGATTTAGTGGTCTGAGAATGACTAGAGGGGATAATTGCCCTTGTTCTTTGGTCACTGAAAGTATTGCCTATGTTAACGAGTGCAGAACTAAAATCTTTAAGTACAAAGCATATGTTGCACGGTAGAATAAACAATTATAAACGACGACTGTTGAGTTGGTCAAAATAATCTCATCAGACGTTATTAAATCTATACATGGTTAGGAAATAAAATAATTTTGAAATATAATGGATATATCTCTACTTGTGCTGAGGGTAAAAAACCTAAGCATAATAGATATATCCATAATGATACTGTATAAAATGTATCATAATGGATATATCTCTACTTACCGAGGGTAAAAACCCTAAGCATAATGGATATATCCAGTATGATACTGTATAAAATGTATCATAATGGATATGTTAGTATAATGTTACGCACCTGTTCCATGCTAAATTGCTAGTATAACATTATAGCTCTTATTTGTGTTAATTAGCATGGTTAAACTATATTATCATGCACAGTATATGTCAAGTTCTAAACAATTGAATCGAATAAAACAGAAAAAAATTGGGACAATTTCTGAATTTTCTGATTTATCAACTGAATTGAAAAATTACAAAGAAATGAATAGCTAAATTGAAGTAAACAGCTAAGCTAATTGTCCTCCATTGATAGATTGGATCTGCAGAAACGAGAAGGAGATGGAAATCAAAGAGAGAGCGAGAGAGAGAGAAAAAAGAGAATAGAAGATTCTAGAATGAGGAAGAGAAGTGAGGAAACTACAGATAAAGAGAAAAGACACTCTCTATCAAATATGATGGATTTAGAAGTACCATGGAGATTGTGAACTCTTTTTCAAAACTTTTCAGCAACTTAGGGTTGTAGCAAGCCTATTTTATATTCAACTACTCTATTTTATGTCCCTTTTTTATATTGTACCTCATAATCAACACCTAACAGCTTAGTCAACCCCTTATGTTGCACTATAGTAGTGGCCTTTTGTTCCAACAAATATTTTAGGGTATGATGGTCAGTCTTCACTACAAAATGCTTGTATTGCATGTAATGTCTTCATTTTTCCATAACATTCAACAAAACCATATACTGTTTCTCATAAATAGACTTATCTTTGTGCTTAGCAGCCAACACCTTACTGCAATAAGCTACAGGTTTACCCTTTTATAAGAGAACCACCCCAATCCCAGAATGAAAAGCATCAGTTTCAACTATAAATTTTGCATTATAGTTTGGTAAAGCTAACCTTGGAGTAGTAGACATTGCTACCTTAAAAGTTGATAAAGCTTGATCAGCCTCATCAGTCCATATGAAAGCATCTTTCTTTAATAAATCAGTCAAGGTTCTGCTTATACTCCATAATTGTCTACATACTTCTTATAGTAACCTATGAATCCCAAAAAAAGCCTGAGAGCCTTAACAGTGCTAGGAGTAGGCCACTCTACTATTGATCTCACCTTAGCAGAAATAGTACTTCTTCAACATTGATCACATATCCTAGTTATTCACGTTGGATTTACCAAAGGAGCATTTGGACCTTTTTGCAAACAATGAATGGGACACTAGTGTATTGAACACAAATACCAAGTGCTCAACATGCTCATACAATGACTTGCTATATATGAGGATATCATTATTTCCTCATGTAACTCATCAAGAAGATCATCCATAATAGGAATGGGGTACTTATCCTTTACTGTAATGTCATTTAACCCTCTGTAATCCACACGGAACATAATGACTTGCTATATATGAGGATATCATAAAAAAATACCAATACAAACTTCCTAAGGTAAAAAATACCTGATTCATGAGGGCTTGGAAGGTGGCAGGGGCATTGGTTAGCCCAAAAGGCATCACCTGGAACTCATAATGCCCCATGTGAGTTCTAAAAGTTGTCTTGTACATATCTTCAGCCTTAATCCTAATCTGATGGTGGTCAGCTCTTAAATCTATCTTTGAAAAGATTATTTCCTCATGTAACTCATCAAGAAGATCATCCATAATAGGAATGGGGTACTTATCCTTTACTGTAATGTCATTTAACCCTCTGTAATCCACACGGAACATAATGACTTGCTATATATGAGGATATCATAAAAAAATACCAATACAAACTTCCTAAGGTAAAAAATACCTGATTCATGAGGGCTTGGAAGGTGGCAGGGGCATTGGT
The DNA here is from genome assembly GCA_031232105.1 of Capsicum rhomboideum. Lineage (NCBI taxonomy): Eukaryota > Viridiplantae > Streptophyta > Magnoliopsida > Solanales > Solanaceae > Capsicum > Capsicum rhomboideum. The sequence continues at coordinate 53,924,288 of CP124716.1, read as the reverse complement.
TAGCCCAAAAGGCATCACCTGGAACTCATAATGCCCCATGTGAGTTCTAAAAGTTGTCTTGTACATATCTTCAGCCTTCATCCTAATCTGATGGCGGTCAGCTCTTAAATCTATCTTTGAAAAGATTGTTTCCCCATGTAACTCATCAAGAAGATCATCCATACTAGGAATGGGGTACTTATCCTTTACTTATCCTTTACTGTAATGTCATTTAACCCTCTGTAATCCACACAGAACCTCCATGTTCCGTCTTTTTTTTTTGGCCAATAATAAAGTTGAAGATGAGAATGAGGATTGACTGTGACTAATGATGCCATTGGTTAGCATATCAAAAACTTGCTTCTCTAGTCCCTCCTTTTGGTATTAATTATACCTGTCAGCTTGTTCAAGTTAATTGAGTGGTCTAAGTGCCTAACTAGAGGCAAAGTCAGGCTCTACAAACAGTGCCTGATACTTTTTGATCACTTTATTGATAGTATCATCTACTACTTCTTGTTCTACTGTTGTCTCTCTCCCTAACATGAACAAATGAGCAATCAGAGTTTGTCCCTTAGTTTTCCCATTGCACTATCACTAATCATACTCAGGCTCCCCTTCATTGGAAAACATGTAACACTGTTTTATTACCCTTTCGTCCCATGGTCACACACATCTTCTCATGATCAACTTAGTAGGATTGTATTTCTTCATCAAATCATTGCCCAAGACCAACTCACAACCTCCCAAGTTGATTATTCTCAGATCTTCCTTAAAAAAGGTTTACCCTCTATTTTCCAGCTAAAAATAATGCAAGTAGTGTGACACATCACATAATTCCCATCAACAACAATGACCTTCATAGGTACACCATATTCAACTACATATCATGTATCACTCACAGCTTGCTCATCTATAAAGATGTGTACTTCCTGAATCAATCAACATAGCAACGGTCCTGTTCTTTACTGAGCCCTTGACTAGTATGGAATTCACACCTTGATTATTGCCAGAAAGTGCACTAAAACAAATAGCCTCCCAACACTTTTGGCTATATCTCACCTTCAATAACAAGATCAAGTGGCTCAGGAATTTCTCTCTCTTCAGGTGGTAGTACTTTTTCTTCACCCACCATGTAGTTAAATTTCTTTATTTTATAGTTATACCCCATTTCTCTCCACATATGAAACACAATTTGTTGGTCTTCATATATTCATATACCGCAGGGCTAATCTAGATGGTGTTAGGTTTAGTTGTGCTCACAACAATAGGCTTGGGATAACTAAATCCAATAGGTGCTGCAGTAGGCTTGAGCACCATTGTATTCTTCTTCTGAGCTGCTTCAATGGCCCTTTCCTGCAGCAGCTTGCTCAATGGCTAACCTCAGTGTAGTAGGCTTGAACATCTTAACCGCAAACTTGATTTCCTTTTTCAGTGCTCTAATGAAACTAAAGAGAAAGTATGCCTCATTTATGGCAGGATCCTAATGATCATTTGAGCCTTCAAGTTTTCAAACCTCCTTAGGAATCCCTCCACAGTCCCAGTTTGAGAAATTTTGTTGAACTCTTCCATAATATCCTCAATTAGAGTTTCCCCAAATCAAATACACAATTCCTCCTTAAATTCAACCCACGAGACCACTCCCCGTTTCAGCTATCCCATTCAAATATAATGTCACACCTTTTACCTTCTAGTTATGTGTAGTTTTAAACAAATTAAAGTATCTCTCACACTTACGTAGCCATACCTTGGGTTCAGCTCCCTCGAAGCTAGGAAATTCCTATTTGGGAGGGGGAATAGGCAGTCGACCTCTAGTTTCCTACACATGGATTGGGAGTAAACCATCTCTACTAGTATTTACAACCTCAGGAGCACATTGAGGTGCCCTCTCTAAAGCAGTTAGGCGATCCAAAATCATCTTTAATGTTCCCTTAATTCTAGCTTGTATAGTACTGAGTTCCTTTAAAATTTCATCATATCGCAGCAACTTGTCATCCAAGAGTTTCAATCTCGTTCCTTCAGCCATTGGTGAGTACACAATTCATAGATCGTAAAATCTGATACCAATTGTCAAGTTCTAAATAATTAAATCAAATAAAATATAATTTTCTGATTTATCAACTGAATTAAAAAATTACAACAAAATGAACAGCTAAATTGAAGTAAACAACTAAGCTAATTGGCCTCCATTAATAGATTGGATCTGCAAAAATGTGAAGGAGATAGAGATCAGAGAGAGAGAGAAGAGTGAATAGAAGATTCTAGAAGAAAGAAAAGAGGTGAGAAAAATATCAATAAATTCTGAATAATCTCTCTCCTCAAGTCGATTAGAACTTATAACAAATTTGTGCTGAGCCGACAGCTGACATGGCGTAATTTGAGCCTTTGTGATCCTTTAAATTAAAACTGATCATGGTCTTTCATTCTAGTTAGTTGACCTTGTCTGTTATTTACTATGTAGATCATCACAATATAAACATATGTATGTTGATTTTCATATGTCATTCACTTTAATATGTAAGATTAAGTTAATGAGCATGAGTTAAAAGAGTATTTTATATATTACTTTTACTACAACCTTGTTGGTGGTAGTTGATAATACTTATTGAGCATTCCTCGTTTTCATTCCCATTCTTTTTAATACTATTTGCGAAGATTTGGACTTGTAGTAGAGTACGACTGAGAGCTCGACGTGGATTTGTATTCCAATGATGAGCTACCAATTGTTACAATCCATTTTAAAAGTAGTTCATGACGCTTCATAACTTGACTTATTGTGAAAAAGACATAGTCAATACTTAAATTTGTTGTAGAATTTTGAAAAGGTATTACAAAAGCTTTATTAAAAAATCAGAGAAAGGGTAAGGGTTATGGTGATCTCTCAAGGAAAGTGTTAGGCATCTCAAAATTTTTTGTGAATGAGGTGAACCAACGAATTTAAAAGAGTGTTTTTTTGAAAATGGAGATTTAAAGGAGGCTAATTCAATTAATGAATTAATTTTGTAATTTGGCTACTTTTGAAAGGGCTATTTCTCAAAGATATACATTGTTCATGTAATTTTAGACTTTGAACTAGATTGACTTATTTAACTTCTTAATTTCATGAATTTCCTTATTCTAATAGAGTAGCCGGATAATCATACAGAATGACCATTCAGTCAAAAAAATTTCACAAAATATAGCCCAACTATGATTTATTATTGATAAAATTATAAAGAATAACCATTCGGTCATATTTTTTTTCCAAAATATAGCCCATTCTTCTTTTGATTTTTTTTTTCTTCTAGCTATTAATGAATCCTTCTTCTTGTCCTTCCTTCTTCCTCTTCTTCCTTCTTCCTATTCTTTTTCTTCTTCCTCCATATTCCCATTAAACTTCTAAAAAGATCAATTTTTAAAATTCAACTTGCCACAAATGTAAATTATTTTGAGTAAATTGTATATTAAAAGACTCAAAACATTGAGAGGAGCTCATATCTAAAATTTGGGACAGTGTAGAAGAGATTTTGAGTTGGTCGGAATTAAAAGATTACAACATTTGTATAGGATAAGTTTACAATTTAAAGATCATTTATTAGCATGTTGAACTAGATTGTGTAACTGACATAAATACATATACACCATAGACTATGTGGGTTCGATCAATGCCCGATCATCTAGGCACCAATCCATGTATGCTGCATAAATTAGTGTTCTATATACAACAGCGTAAGTGTGAAAGGCATGCCAAATCATTCTCATAGAGGAAAAAAAAGAAAAGTCATCTGAATTTACGAAATGAACCATACCTATATTGGAAAACGTAGTTTCGAGTAATGAGCCTCTTGCGACTCATACCTTCTCGATTAATTATCTAATTCTTTTGAGCCAAAATTAAATCTTTTTTATCCTTTTCACACACGAGTTCATAAGTTAGTCAGTCTATTCTTGATCAAAATTTAACCATCTATGTTCCATATTCATATAATCAAGCATTCATTAGGTTACTGGGAAAATTCATGAGAAGTTGGCATCATTATACCAAGACTTGCAAATTCATAATTCATAGTCTGTAGCATAAAGAGTTTATAAATTTTATGGGGAGGTGATATTATTATGGAACAAGGTTATACTAGAGAGTTTCGTAAGAATTATATCTTAAAACTATAAATTGAATCCATAAAGAGAGGGTCTGCATATGAGGGAAAAGTTCATGATTTGGAGTTGTCCAGCCAACTTCACCAATTGAGTTCAAATAAATTCTCGTCATAAAAGAGAGATCCTATCTTTATACAAATTAATGTATCACCATAAAGTCATAGCAATCACAATTTAAAACCATCCTATGAAGTGGAAATCATATAAACTCTACACTAGTTAGGTTCCCGAAAATATGAACAAGAATGGAGAATTTTTCATGAATACACTTCACTAATTGATTGACTATCACATTTTATAGGGGTTTTATCCTTAAGCTAGACCATTAATAAGGAATTAACTAAATTACAAAGAGATTAAGAGTGAATAAATTTATGAATCAAGGCAGCCTTACATAACTAAACTTTAGAAGAACTAGTGATCGAAAATGAGGGAATTTGACTTGATTCTTGAGCCAACATTTCTTAGATTCTTGAGAGTTACATTTGAGAATAGGAAGAGGGACATTGTGTAGCAACTCATTCCGTCATTTTTGAAATTTTCACAATCAAAAATATTTGAATCCAAATGTTATATTAAGTCAAGGTCAGGTTGGGGTAATTCGTTGTACACATTGCAAATTTTTTGGAAATATGACTTAGTTTTATCCTTCTAAAAATTCCCTAGAGCTATTACTAAGCTAAAACCTACTAGGATGGAGAAGCAAGGCCCTCAAGGGATGCGACTCCATTTCTTACTCGCAGTTTCTCCATCAAATTCACTCGTCGGGATCAAGGAATATGGATTCATGCTCGCATGTAGCAGCTCAGTGTCGAGGTAGGTTATAATTTATGACTAGGAGACTATGGTTAATTAACATATATATAATATAGTTCTAACGGGAGAAATCATGTTTAGGCCTACGGACATGGAGTTGGGATGGATAATAACATGAAGATTTCATAGAAAAAGATATTTATTGTTATTGTACGTGTGTACAAATTTGATTTGGTAATTGATTTGCATTATTGTACTTTTGTTGGACTATTTGTTTTTCATGTTACAAGTATAATGTGTTGTGGTGATCGAGGTAGCATTAGACTACTCTTGTGAGATGGTTAACTACATTGATGATTAGGTATTGATTTCACACTTATGTATTTAGATAGATATTGGTTGGTCTTACATGGTATATCGTGGCTAATAAGGTCGATTGATATTACGTGCTATGTGTTGAATACCGATTTGCTTATAACTATTTATATGTGTGTGCATAGATTGAAATATGAACATAGTAAATGGTGAGGTAAGTGGAACTACCGAACGAAATGAAGAGAACGATAGATGTCATATGGGTTAGGTAATTAATTACCTTTTGGGATATCTATGAATTGAACATGAATACGTTATCTGAGGTAGGTGTAGATGGTACAAGGTTGTATTGATAGTTGAGCGTGTATTTCTTGATTTGGTGAGGGATAATACGGGTGTAATAGTCGGGGGATGAACCTTAAGGGTCTTAATGATGGTTAAAAGTAACTGATCGGGTAAATTGGATAATAAGGTTAATCATAATTGGTCTAAAACAAAGCATTGATTGTTGAATATTGGTTGTAAATCGAGTGTAAGTTTGCCATGTTTATTTCCTTGATTTCTATATTTGTTACGTAATTCTAATCTTGGCCGATTGATGATGCCTACCAGTACGTATAGTGTACTGATACTGCTCTAACTACATCCTTCTTGGGATGTAGGTTGTCTTGCTGGTTGGCTAGCACTTTCTTATATGGATGGTGAATCTTCATCATTAACTTCTGCATCTTTGATTGTCTTGTCTCTGGTAAAAGCTCTTGTACATGTTTAAACTAGATTTTGGATATTGATATGTGTAAGTGTTTTGTAAAGTATAGCGTTTGTTAAATTTATGTTGATATGGGAGTTTAATTGACTATTATTTAAAAAGATTAATGATTGATTTTCGCATATTCTTAGTTGTGGTAAGGGTTCTCCTCTCTAGTTAAGAATAAAGTAGGTGCTCTCAAGATCCTGTAATTTGGGTCGTGACACATTGGGTGATGTAAAATGTATGAAAACTGATGGTCAAAGAGGGGTTTTAAATCGGTTGGGGGTAAGGTAAAAGGGGAGGGATGAAACTGCCCCTGAAAGAGCTCATAAAGTAATAGGCACTACCCATTTGGCTTGTGGAATTGCCCAGAACGCTACCTGGTGTGATGCAGCGACACAATTGGGTGGTATCCCATGGCTTATTGCTCCTTTTTTTCTCTTGCACTGCTGCAACATTGGGGCAGTGCAATATTCATTCCCTAGGTACGTTTCACAGCCCTATAACCTCCAAAACATATCCACATCACCCCAAGTCAATTTTCATCAACTTTGAAATATATTCAACCCAAATTTGGAGCTTCAACACATCAACAAATGATTTTACTTGACAATTGAAATGCAGGCATAACAATATCTCCTCTTGGGAGCATTCATCCTCAAATGAAAGATATAGACTCATCGAAAACTCTATGCACAAGAAATATGAGATTAGATTTTAACTGATAAACTTTTCTTAAGATTTGTATGTACTACTATTGTAATGACCAGATCATCGTACAGTAGCCAGCCAAGGGTTAATTAAAACCCTCATTTAGTTAAGGCTTCTTATGTCGTCCTCCTCCTTCTCCAAAAACACCCAAAGTGAACCTTGTACTTAGAACGATAAGGATTTTGGAGGCCAAGCTCCATGAGGGCAATTCCAAAGCATGTCTAATAGAGTTTCCAGCATTAGTAAAGGGAAAGGTAGGTGTGGGGAGACTCTTTACTCTCCATAGTAGTAGAATTCATCTACGAGGTAGATTATGGTTTAATTTTAGTAGACATGGGCTAGATGCACGTAATAACTATAGTAATGTTGGGAGATTTCTTGCCTTAGGCCTTCGAGCATGGAGTTTGGATGGGTTGTATAATAATCAAACTTGCCTAAGGGTATATGTTTTGCATGAACTAGAGGTAAGATAATGAATGGAAGCGCATTACAAGTTAGAAGAAGAGTTAGGGCGACTAGAAATGTAATGAGCGTGAGCTAGGGCCAGAGTGTGCATTCGATGGGTTTAAAGGAGTCCGATAGAGCTCGAATTGAGAGTGGGTAGTAGGTGCCTATATGTCGTGGTGAGTCGAGAGGAGTCAGAAGAGTTCTGGGTGTGTGCTTGTATTCATGGATAGTTATTCATAGTGGAATGGATGTACATATAGTAGAGGGTAAGGGAAGTAAGAGGTAGGCATAGTATCCGACATTGAGGTCGTTAGTAGAAACATGAGTGATGGCTAGGGGGTATGGTCATTATGTTGGGTGAGTATGAGTCATTTGGTGTAACATGGAATCGATTTACTCTGTGTTTATAAGTGAGTTGGATGTTGTGATTAACCTTCAGACATTACTTGTGATTATTGACTATATCATGCATTGAACATATGGCTTTTGAGATCGTATTGAGATAAGATATGGATCCGGTGTCATGCTAACACAGTTATATGGATCGGGTGTCACGCTAACACTTTTATTGGGTTGGGTACCACAACAAAACTGGTACTTGGACTGAGCTCATCCCCTATAGGTCATAACTGAGAGTACCTGCTGACTCTAGTATGTGTGTACTCCTTGCATAAATGCATTCAATATTTCGTTGAACATATTTATTGTGGTGACCATTGTTGAAAGGATCTGCCAAAGTGTAATTGATGTATTGTATACCTGTACATCTATTGAGATAGAGGGTTATGACTGTACTTGTTTCGTGTTATGTGTCATATATGTGGGTATTGGGTAAAATGGTCTAGTCCTTATAGTGTCTCAGAAGTGAGACTAGCGATCTTGTCGTTAGAGGTGGAGTAGTGAGTCGTGATCGTGTTTGGCGTAGAGTCATAGGGATGTTAGTGAAGACGGCAAGACAAGAGTTAGGAAACTTAAGGAGGGGCCAAATTTTCAAAGGACAAAGATACACTAAAATGTTAAATAGAAGGCAGGTCACAGAGATACCAAGGGCAATATGTCAAAGACCTGAAGAGAGGGGCATTAGGAGGGTTTAATTATCTGGAATCTTAACCGGTGTCATGATTTCCTCCCTATTTTCTATTATTGTTATTTATTTCTAAACCTGGTCTGCCGATGATACCTACCAATACATGTAGTTGTACCAAGACTATACTTATTATATCTCCACTAGGGGTTATAGCCATGTTGCAGGCTAGTTGGAGTTTCTATAGGTACGACAATTGCTACTCTTCTGCAACTCCTGTCATCTCACTCTTACACTGATGCTGTGTCTCGGGTCTTTTTTTTCATTGCTTAGTGCTCTTGTACCAGTTTAGATTAGGTTATGAGGAAAACTGTTATTTTATTTTCGCAATGTAATTAGTTAACAAATGTATTTGGATAAGAGTTTTGTTTTGATTAAGGGATTATTTCTTTTAAAAATTGTTCCGTTTAACTTTCGGACTTAATTGAATAGTTGGGTAATAAGGGTTCTTCTATCTAGGGTAGAGTTGGGTAGGTGCCCGCATGATCCATTAATTGAATCATGATAAGATGGTATCAGAGCCCAGGTTACCGATCTCCCAGTACAAGAGCAATTGTTGAGTAGAGTCTTGTGGATTGGTGTGTTGACATCCACATTAAATTTGTAGGAATCTACAATGCATCTAGGAAATCAATCTCACTTTCATTTCTCCCATCGTGGTATATCAGTATCGTCTCATCGAGTTGAGTTTAATTGGTATTTGGCAGGTTCTAATTGGTATCTCGATAATCATATTTGGGATTAGTTGATCCCAATTGGTATCTTATTAATGTTTGAAAGGTTAAAATAGTATTATCCTAATCGATAGAGGCCGATAAGAGGCTTAGGAGTTGTATTCTAATGTCGTAAATTATATTTCATTGTAGTGAATGGTATAAATTTCAGTGCTGCTAGTAAGAATAACTCATTTTTTAGTGATTGGTCATGTTGCCAAGAAGATACTTGGGTTTTAAATATTTCATTGTGTTATAATAGAATGCTACATGTATTCATTATGTGGACTATTGTTTTTTGACTGTAATAGTGCCTTACTGTGTGTGGGTCAACTTTCTTAAGTGTAAGTGATTATTATAAGTGATATGAGATGAGTTGTTACAAATGAAACCTGGGAATCGTAAAGGCTGGGTGTGATTTCAAGGTATATCTTCATCCCCGTGATTTGAGACACGTCTTAATTTCTCCTGATTTAAAGTATTCCTTAATTTCCATTCGGATACTGATGAATTACCTAGATACCTTGATATTTTCAGTCTAAGTTATCATGGTCAGTAATCACTTAGGACGAGTGGTGTTTTAGAACATTATTGTGTGAAATTGAGTTGAGGGATTTGAAAACCGCATTAACAATAGACTTAGAATAACGAAATCAAGCGTTCTAGGTTAAAAATTTCTAAGACATGAGAGATTGGAGTAATAACGTATTTGTGGGATAGCATCATGTGAGAAAGAACCTGGAAATGGTTGAAAATCGAAGTCACTATTGGGCGTTGTTGCAGTGTTGGATTTACCGCTACAGCAATGCCCAGGTAGTAAGCTGCCAGGGCTTCCCCTGTTTTGTGATTTTTCGTATGTTGCAAAAATAACCCTATGTTTGCAATAATTAAAGATAGAAATAGTTATCCTACATAAATAGCAAGCTAATATATTATTTAGTTAAAGTTTGATAAAGTTAAATGCTCTTAAAAGTATGGAAAGGAAAGAAAAAGATTATTTGTTACATGCCCCAAACAGGGGCAACCCAAAAAACTAGAAATAGTAATAAACTAAGGGGAGGGGGTCTAGCTGGTGGCCTCATCATCTCCTAGGTTCGAGGCATCGGATCCTTTCTCCTCCATTCCACTAAGAAAGGAGACCTCATCCGCGTCCTTCTTCGTGAGTTTCGGGAGCTTCTTATAGGGGGAGGCACACTTAAACATGACTTGCACGACCTTCCATATCCTCACCATCCTATGGTCCTAGGAGCGACTCATCTTCTTCTCCTCATCTAGATCCTTTCAGAGTACTTCATAGGCCCGAGCTGAGTCCGGTGGGGCCGTGGAACTCGTAAGATCCAAATATGTGGGAGAAAAATGAGACCGCTCCAAATAATCCCGAATAGCAGTGAGATCATCCTCCCAGCCACCAAGGGATGGAGGAGCCTGTATGGGAGGGTTGATAGTCTCCTCGCCCCATCCGGTCTTGCTACTCTCACCCTCCGCCTCTATCTTCTTCTTCTTTTTGCTCCCTCCCTGTGAGCCCTTCGCCTTCAGCAGGTTGAAGGCTACATCACACTCCTCCAGTGTGTCATGGTCCTCTCTGGGCACCTCTACCCTCTTGCACAACTCCATGATCAAGAAAGGCAAGAAAAGATCCCTCGAAGGGTAGAAATGTTGCCAGTCATAGATAATCTGCATCCCCACATTTATTTCTATCCCCCAGAGAGCACATGCCACCACCATAGCTTGGTTAAAGGTCACATCAGTAACAATTCCTGAAGGACGTACCCTCTGGAATGCCAAGTGCAGCCATCTCTAAGCCTCCACTGAGAAGGTAGTGCTCTTGGTCCCTTTGACACGGGTCCACTTCACCTTGTCCTCTTGACCCTCTGGTATTAGGATCCTTGCCACCCACTTCAGGTCGGACTCAGTGATTTTGCCTCAAAGGCGGCATTGGAGGGGTTCGGGACCTCCAAGGTGTCATTAATGGTGGCAACATCTACTAGAACATTCTTCCTAAAATGCAGATAGCGCGAAGGGGCACAGACCAATCCACGATCGGGAGTATGGCATAGAACTCCTAAACTATGGCAAGATTGCAGGTAGCGACGACCTCTATTAGCATCTGCCAATTGAAAGTCCTCAGCTGGGTGTAGAAGTCAGGTGCTTCTTTAGCTACGTCTCTCATCATGAACCTTCTCTCATGAAGGAAGCTCCTATTGAGTCGCCCATCTTCGTAACACTCATGACAAGTGGAATTAGGGAACCTTCGGTATGTGGGTTGGTTAGCCATAGTACTATCCTCGAAGATATTATAATTACAGTGTTAGAAACCAATTTGGGGTGCTACGAAAGGGATGGGAAACCAAAAATAGGAAAATCAAAAAGTGTAGGAGAGGCTACTGCCTATAGTTGCTGCAACGACGCTTTTGTCCCTGTAGCAGTGTCACTGCAACAGGAAAAGCGTCGCTGCAGCGGAAAATCCACCACTGCAGCGGTCCCTTCATCCCCAACCAGACCCGACCCCCCTCCCATGGCGAAACTTCAACCTTTCTTTAAATTTTTAATTTTTAAGTATAGATCGAGCTTGGTAGAGTAAGTGTGAACTCTTTTACACTAAAATGGGAGTGATTAACACCCAAATTCAAGTCGAAATCATTCTACATCATTGAAGAGGGTGACTCTTTATCTCCCACCTTTTTTAAGCCAAAACCTACCATGAACATCGTCAATCTTACTTCTAGAGTGTTGTAGGAGCGTTGGAGACATAAGATAATCTAGCATGCTTGTGAAAACATGCAAGAAAGCCACAAAAATTTAAATTCAAGTTACACCCAAAAACTAATCCAAAAATCCCCCTTTCTATTCTAATTTTTACAATTCTACGATGTTAAATGTGTGAATGAAGTAGTAGATATGATAATTTACCTTAGTAGTATCGCCGAAAAGAGGTTTACTCGGGGAAATTAAGAGAGTTTTTGAGAGTTTAAGAGTTCAAGAGGCCATTTCCCCTACACTTGAAACTCTCAAGCTCCCCTCCGGTGACAGTCTTATAGCTGCAGCAACGGGTCTGCCACTGCAGTGATGGGCTCCGTAAAGTTTCATTTTTTTTCTGAATTTTTGTGCGTTGTGGTGTTTTGCATTATCCGGGGTATTTTAAATGACCTATTACATAAGATGTTATCGTTAATTATATTCCTCGATTAATTAAGAATTATAAAGACTCCTAATGCATAGACTGGTCAAGTATGAGGATCGTAACTTTAGTTAACCGAGATTCAGTGGAATATTATCAGGTAATTAATAAGAATAAAGAATTACTCTTCTTTTTAAAAATTGTTGAGTACGTTGGATTCTGAGAATCGTGTTGAAAACCTTCTTTCCCTTTCCGTGGCTATTTGGGGACGAATGGTAGGTAAATTGACATCTAATGTAACAACCCAGATCATTGTTATGTTAAATACCATCCCAGAAAAATGTTTCGGCTAAGAAATTTTTGTTTCGGACCTTGTAGGAATTATTTTATGGGAAAAAGTCGTGGCCCAAATCAAATTGGGCTGAAATTGAGAAAAATTAGCCAGGCCACTGACCCACCGCTGCAGCGAGACTTCCATCACTGCAGCAGCAGTCAGGCAGTAGCCAGCCCGAGGGTTAACTAAAACCCTCATTCAGTTAAGGCTCCTTATATCGTCCTCCTCCTCCAAAATCACCCTAAGTGAACCCTGTACTTAGAAAGATGAGGATTTCAAAGGTGAAGCTCCATGAGGGCAATTTTGAAGAGTTTCTTATAGAATTTCTAGCGTTAGTAAAGGGTAAGGCACGTGTGGGGCAACTCTTTGCTCTTAGTAGCAATGGAATTCATCTACGTGGTATATTATGATTTAATTGTAGTGGACTTGTACTAGATGCACGTAATAACTATAGTAATGTCAGGAGAATTCATCCCTTAGGATTTTTGGTATGGAGTATAGGTGGATTAAATAATAACTAGAACTAGGACAATGAATTGGTGATATTGACTGATAAGTTATTGAACTGTATTGCTCCCTTAATTTTCTAAGGGTATAAGTTTTGCAAGAAATAGAAATAGCTTGATGAATGAAAGCTCATTATGAGTTAGAAAAAGAGTTAGGGCGACTAGGAAGGTAATGAGCGTGAGCTAGAGTCAGAGTGTGCATTCAGTGGGTTCATAAGAGTAACGGAATAGGTATAAATATAGTAGAGGGGAAGGGAGGTGAGAGGTAGGTATAGTATCCATGATTGAGGTCGTTAGTAGAAGCATAGGTGATGGCTAGGAGGGTATGATGGTTATATTGGGTGAGTATTAGTCATCAAGTGTAACATGGAATCGATTTACTCGGTTCTTGTTGTTGACACCCAATTTTAGTCCAACATTTTAAAAATAAATAGCTTTAGGATTTTATTCGTTAAATTGCATGAAAATAGTTTTTGCATATTTTTCGTTTAATTTTAACACAAGTTATTGATAATTATTTTTTTTCTTGAAAATGTAGGATATTTATCGATTTATTACTATTTTTAGTTAATTTTTGACTGTCACTGATTTTTACATAGTTGTTTTTATAAACAAATATTGTTAAAATTTTATTTTATCATCATTGTTGTTTTTAACTCAAATCGCATTCTTATGTGACATTAAATACATTTTAAAATTCTTTTATCACAGTAAATTAATTCATAAAAGATGGAGAGTATATTTTTTGCATAAATAAATTAAATATCCATAGTTTTGGATAACTCAAGGTTTTGGATAAGCACACGATTTTACTCTTGAGTGATTTTATTTTGTTATAAAACCTATCTACTCCCCTTACAACTTCTTAGTGGTGGAAATTTCCAAATTGGGCAAAATCCTAAAAATTCTTTCCCTTTTCAATTTTCGCTAAAACAGTCGCTTCCTTTCCCTTTCCCCATTTTTTCTGCCACTACCTACCGGAGCTCTGATCACCAGTGACACAAACAACCGCATGACTATTCCCTTGCTCCTCTGTCCAAACAACTAGTCTATACAACACTCAATCAACTACCTTTTTTCCCGATGAATCATCACTTAACAACAACCAAACGAACCCGCAATGCCATCCCCGGCGAAATGAGCTTTGAGCTTCTTTTATCTCCGGTGAAATGAGCTTTGAGCTTCTTTTACTTCTCTTGCGTCTAGACCACGAGCTCTGACGAGCTCAAACCAACTCCACCTCCTCTGTTTTCCAGTGAAGGGCGAAGCTCCGACGAACTCTGAGCTCCTAATCAACACCAACGACCAACAACAACACCACAACAATAGCAAACAAACTCCATCAAACCTACACCACGAGCTCCGAGTTTCAGCAAATCAAGACAACAAAGACAAATCTCACCAATGCTTCTACGTCTCTGTCCCTGTTAACCTCCAGATTTGGTCAGAGACCCAAAAATCAGCAATTCCAAGTCATAATTTCGATGACATTCAAATCCAGTTAGAGGTTTGAACTACGACAACGTCTATTTTTCATATTCTTGTACATGTTTTGCAATTATTTGTGAGTTAAATAGACATGTTTATGTTTTTATTTGTTTTCCGGCCGTGTTCATTGTTTCATGTTTTTGTACATGACAGTTGCTTATTATACACTATTACCTTTTATTGTTCATCTTTTAACTTTTCTGTTATTCTTTTCCTTATTTATTTATTGTTGTGTTTTGATTGTTTCAGTTTTAATTGTCGTATATTATTGATTTATTTATACCATATTTGTTAGCTAAAATGGTATTTTTCGGTGATTTTTCGCATCTTTTAACCATCAACTATCTCTGATTCGCTTTGATGCTCATTTATAATTTTGCTATGCTTTTTGGACTATTTTGGTTACTTTTTGAGGTTGGTTTCATATTATTTTACATTATCTTTTGGTGTTTTCATATTTTGATTTCGTGGTTTGATGGTATCACACTTGGCCAATGAAAGAATCTCTCCGTAGAATTTTTGAGGTCTTTCCATTACAAAAGACAGATTTATTTTAAGTTCAAGTATTTGATTATTTCTTTTATATCAAGTATTAATATACTTGACCGATGAAATTTTCGTCAATTTCCAAGGCCTCCCATATATAAAAGACGGGTTTACTTTTTCGTTTATAATTTTTTTAATTTTTTTTTATTTATATTTGTTCATTACTAACACTTTTACCAAGCATTTTTAAATGTACATGGAGTTTCTTCCGAAGAAGACACTCGAATACAAATTCGAGAATCATTTTGAGTTATTTATTGTATTTATTCATTTTGTTTAACGATAGACAAATATTATCCCGTCTTTGTATTTCGTGCTTTATTTTATTTTATACACGTTTTTATTTTTCTTATGAATGCAAATAATTTTTTATCTCCTCCTTAATTGAAAAAATGAGTTCATCCGGGACGCACTGTTGTGGATTTTGAAGGGTGCCTAACAACTTTACTTTGGAATAACCTGAACCCTTACCTAAAATATAATTGGTTTCACATTCTATTTTTCTTTAATTTAATTAATTGGTTTCCTACTTTTCCTAAAATTAGGCGGCGACTCTCTAAATTTTTGAACTGTTAATTAATTTTGTAGTTCTGAAGTTGCAACTTATTGTAAAATAGGGATCGTGACACTTATATGTGAGTTGGATGTTGTGATTAGCCTCGGGCATTACTTGTGTTTATTGACTGTATTATGCATTGAATATATGACTTTTGAGATGGAATTGAGATGAGATATAGATCGGGTGTCACACCGACACTATTATATGGATCGGGTGTCACATCGACAATTTTATTGGATCGGATACCATGCTGGTACATGAACTGAGTTCATCCCTTACAGATCATAGCTGAGATTCCTTGTTGACTTTAGTATGTGTGTACACCTTGCATGCATGCATTCATCATTTCATTGAAAATATTTATTGTGGTGACCATTGTTGAAAGGATCTACCGACGTGTAATTGATGTATTGTTTACCTGTATATCTGTTGAGATGAAGGGTTATGACTGTACTTGTTTCATGTTATGTGTCATATACGTGGGTATTGGGTAAGCTGGTCTAGTCATTATAATGTCTCAGAAGTGAGACTAGCGGTCTTGTCGGTATAATTAGAGGTGGAGTAGTGAGTCGTAATCGTGTTGGGTGTAGAGTCGCAGGGCTGTTAGTGAAGACAGTAAGATAAGAGTTAGGTAACTTAATAAGGGGGCCGAATTGTCAAAAGAAAAAGATACACTATAATGTTAAATGGCAGGCAGATCATAGAGATGAAGGGTAACGTGTCAATGCACTGAAGAGAGGGGAATTGGGAGGGTTTAGTTATCCGAAATCTTAACTGATGTCATGATTTCCTCCCTATTTTCTATTGTTGTATTTGATTCTAAATCTGGTCGGCTGATGATACCTACCAGTACATGTGGTTTTACTGATACTATACTTACTATATTTCTACTTGGAGGTATAACCATGTTGCAGCTCAGTTGGAGTTTTTGTAGGTACAATGGTGGTTACTCTTCAGTAGATCCTGTCATCTCACTCTTGCATGGATGTTGTGTCTAAGATCTTCTTTTTCATTGCTTAGTGCTCTTGTATCGATTTGGATTAGGTTCTGGGGAAAACTATTACTCCGTCCGTCCCAATTTATGTGGCCTAATTTGACTGGGCACGGAGTTTAAGAAATAAGCTTTGACTTGATAATGTTTACCATATTGTCCTTTAAAAAATAAAAGGTAATGCATTCACTTTTTAATTAAGTGGGACCAATAAGAGTAAAAGAGTAATTATACCTTCCAAAAGTTACCAACTAAGGAAACAGGAAATTCTTTTTGGGACGGACCAAAAAGGAAAGTAGGTCACATAAAATGGGACGGAGGGAGTATTTTATTTTCGGAATGTAATTAGTTAACTAATGTATTTGGATAAAAGTTTTGTTTTGATTAAGGATTATTTCATTTAAAAATCTTTTCGTTTAACTTCCGCACTTAATTGAATGATTGCGTTGTGAGGGTTCTCCTATCTAGGGTAGAGTTGGGGAGGTGCCCACACGATTCATGAATTGGGTCGTGACAACCATAACATGCATGTTCCATAACAACCCACCAATGAAAAATATACACACAAATCATGAAATCCAAAGAACTAGACATAAGCATGATTTAAGACGGATATTTTATGGAACATGATTAAACAACATGGAGGATGAATTTAGGGAAAATAGAAGTAAGGATTAAGATTGTTACCTTCATATCTTCCTTTGATTCCCACATAGCTTTCTCAACCTTTTGGTTTCTCCACAACACCTTTACCGAAGAAATTTCATTGGTCCTTAACTTGGGAACTTGATGACCGATATCTCAATGGGAACTTCGTTATAATTCAAAGAGTCTTTCACACCACTTCTCTCCGTCGGGACTATGAGGTAAGGGTCACCCATATACTTCCTAAGTAAGGAAATATGAAACACCGGATGAATTGAGGCTAGATCTGTGGGTGAAACTAACTCATAAGAAACTTTTCTAATTCTCCTCTAGATTTGATAAGGACCAATATACCAGGGAATAAGCTTTTTTTCCCCTCCAAATTCATGATACCCTTCATTGGTGAAACCTTTAAGAACAATCAATCATTCACGTTCTTAGGTTCCATCCTATTCTTATTATGTTCATGTTTTGATGATTGACAAACCTAGTTGAAGAACCAGTTATGTCAGCTGGTGTCCCAGTATGCAGTTGCAAGCATTGGTCCTATGTGCCAGCTCTGTAGTACTCTTTGGCAGTGTCAGCACATTAGTGAGATGAATTTTCAGTGGTCCTCTCCTGCGTCCACCAATGAGGAGGCTTCTATCCCAATGCTCAATCATATATATTCTTCATCCATGAGGAGATAAGCTCAAACTTTTGCAAAATTTGAAAAAGTATTCTTGCAAGCAAAAGCTTCACCGCAACTGATATTGCAAGATTCAACAATTTAGAAACTTTTTTCTCATAGTGAAATATGTTTTGTTTCTAGGTTGATTGAGTCATGTCTTGGTATTACAATTGTAAACTCACTTCTCGTTTTAGAGATTCTTGTGGATATTTTTCCTTTGGTTTCTTTGTTCAAATCTAAGTGTTAGCTAGAGGTAGCCAATGGAGGTCTCACAGTAGAGTTATTATGAGAGTGTGTTGCAATAGAGCTATTGCAATGTGGTAGGAATTAGGAGATTAATTCCTAATTTGTAATCAAAGGTTGCTCGGAGTTTACTAAAGTTTGGTGAAATCCCAATAGGGTAGGTCGTGGTTTTACTCCCTTGAGCGAGGAGATTTCCAAATAAACATCCTTTGTCATTTACTTTACTACAGGTTTCATTATTTTTGTAACACCCCGTACATTTTCGACCCTACTTGACAACTTTGAACAATGCTTACTCAGGTTTCGAGAGCCATAAGTATGTATTTTGTAGTGTTATTGATGGAACATTTGATATCGGGCTAGTAAATGTGATTAGACCTTTGTAGGAGGTGTTGGTGACTTTGTAGAGCATTTGTGGGGTGAAAAGTGAGGTTTGGAAGACTTCCGAGGAAAGGATATTAAGGTTAGGAGGTAAGCAAAAGACTTGAACTTAAAAGATCTAACCAAATCCGCAAAGAAAAGTCGAAGAAAGGAAAAAAATCACATTTTTGGTGTGGTGCGCGCCCAGGGGTGTGCCAGGCTGCTTCTGGGCAAAAATTCTTTGGCATAGGAAGCACTGGGGCGCTCCAGGCAGCGTGCCAGGGTGCTTTTCACCAAAATTTTTCTCCGACTATTATGATATATATAAGACTTTTGAGTCATGGTATCATTACTCCATCTTAGTAGGACTACTCTTGAGAAAGTTTAGCATCCGAGTTGGGGTTAATTTTTTGTCACAAATATTTTATCAAATTATGCTCAAATAAGCCATGAGTGGCTAGAATTTCTTATTTTTGAGATTGAGGCTATGAACATGAATCGCGTCGAACATTGTTGTAACATTTATGGAATTATTTAAACATGAGATAATTGGAGATGACACATTGAAAAGATAATATATGTAAATGGGCTCAATTTGAGGCCCAAAATGAAGTCAAATGCATGGGCCCAAAGGGAAAAATGACCCATTCTTCCATTTGACCAAGCAAACATTGCAATTAATGCCAAGAATTGGCTAAGGATGATTTGAGAGACTATATAAGGGCACAAAAGCTGATTTATATTCATTAAAACTCTCATGCCTTTCTAAGATATTTCTAAAACATTTCTCTCAACTCAAACCCTAAAGCAACCCTTCTCTTTGGTAAAGATCATCACTTTGCAAGCCTTGGTAAGTGTCTACTCTCATGGATTAATTTATTATATGCTTAATATGGTGTGTATATCATGATGGTTATGTTGGCAAGGTGTTGAATAGTGCACTTTTGCTTCTTGCTAAAAGATGTGCCATCTATGTGATTTAAAATTAAAAGAAGACTTGAGGTTTGAATGAAAGTGAATGGTATGGATGAGATATCAACATGTATGGTGTGATTATGTTCCTTAACTTGTTATTTTTCTATAAGTGTAAATTGTGGGATTATTGTCGATATGTGGTTATGAAGTGTATTGAGGTGACTTGATGGAATAATTGTGACGTGGTGTTAATGAGGAAGTGTAACGGTTACAAGTGGTATCAAAATGCTATTGGTTTATGATATTGTGGTCAATGTGTGGAATGTTGTGGTATTGTTAGTGTGACGATGCCGTGAATTGTATCGTAACGGGTGAAATGACGTTATAGGGCAATTATGTAACTCATTGTCGTTTTATACACAAGTAAGGTAATTGGATGTTAACGTGAGCTCCGTTATATACTTGTGTTGTAGAGTGAAACATAAAGAAAGAGCTGGACTATTGTGTTCACATATAGAATTGTGTATTCTTATTGGAAGTAAAAGGTATGTAAGGTCACTCTTTCTGTATCCTTCTGCAGCACATATTGTTCATATTGACATTGTACTTGTTTCATTCCAAAATGTCCAAAGGTATTTCATTTCAAGTTGTCATATCATATTACTCATAGGGTCAATGGTGATTCACATGTTTCATAGTCATTGACTAAGGCTTCAAAATTCCATTAATGTACCATTACCAATGTATCACTCTCACACAAAAGTAAAAGAATAAAGTAATGCTTAATTGGTTACTGTTTGAGTACATGGGGCAATCCAGAGGGGTGAAAGCCCTAGTCGGAACAAACCTATTTTCTTGGTATGGATCGCAATCTAAGGGGCATAAGCCTGGCTGGAAAGATCCTAAAATTATGCTATGATGGATCGCAATCTAAGGGGCATAAGCCTGGCTGGAATGATCCCAATAGTATGTTATTTCCAACTGATTAGTCGAGGCCCCAGTATGATATGAATCAATGATGGTAAATGAATGTAAATGCAAAGAACGCAATGAATGTAATGTACATGGTTCCAAACATGTGCACAGCAGTGGCTTATCTATATTGTCTTTCCATATGTTATTTGACTCCATTGAAGTCCTTATGTATCATGCAGTTTTATTTAGCCTTGCATACTCAGTACATTCTTCATACTGACATCCCTTGGGGGACTTACCTTACTTGCTGCAGGCGCAGGTACTAGTAGACCTCCACAGTAGGTTGCAGGTCATTTGCAGAGCATTGGTGAGCTCCAGTTGCTTCGGTACTTTTCGAGTCACATACGTACATTTGTTTTGGTGCTGACGTCTCTTGGGGGACTTTCCTTACTTGCTGCAGGCGCAGGTTCTAGTAGACCTCCATAGTAGGTTGCAGGTCATTTGCAGAGCATTGGTGAGCTCCAGTTGCTTCGGGGCTTTCCGAGTCACATACGTACATTTGTTTTGGTGATGTGTTGGTATTGTATATGTGTATAGAGAGGGGGCTTGTCCCGAATCTAAGATTGGTTTTGGTTTTGCATCTGTAGAGGCTTTGTAGATGTTGTGTGACAAATGAAGGATATATAAGGAACGTATGTTTTTGTCTTGATGGCCCTAACGACCAAGTTTCATAGTGTCATATATTTTTCATGAATTCTGCTATTGACATTTTATATCCATGTGTGGTGGTTATGTATATTGAGTAGCATGCGTATGAATGTACATGAGCAAAGATTGGTTCTCTTGGGCCTCAACAGCTTCGGGTGCCAGTCCGCCCCATTGGAATTTGGGGTGTGACAAAAGTGGTATCAGAGTAGGTTGTCTTAAGGGTGTCTACAAAGCCGTGTCTAAGTAGAGTCTTGCTTATGGATGTGTTGCGCGCCACATTTAAAAGTAGGAGGCTACGGGACATTTAGGAGTTGTTTCTGTTCTTCATTTCTAGATCGTGCAATAGAGCCAATGTTGTAGGTGGAATCGTATCTAACCATTGGAATTGATTTTCTTGTTTATAGTAAAATGCCGATGACAAGAAGATGTAGAGGCAAGGGTAAACAGGTATATATGCTTGCCAGTGAAGGCACAAGTAAATCGCCACCTGACCAAGCTAGTCAAGGTGGGGCTTACACTGCAATTGCATTGCGGTCTTCTTCTACTTTTCTAGCTCCGGAAGAGCCAAGAGATAGAGAAGTACCCGCAAAACCGCCTATGAATGCTACTGACCAGGATTTAAGAAATGCAGTGCATATGTTGACTCAGCTAGTTGTTGCACAAACTCAGGGACGAGCTGGTCCAACGACAAGTGATGATTGTGCAGCTAGGGCAGCTAGTCGCAGAACACAGGATTTTCTGAAACTAGACCCTCCCACATTCACTGGGTCGGACCTTAATGAGGATCTGCAAGATTTTATTGATCAAATCCAAAGGGCCTTGGAGGTTATGCATATATCTGGTGTGGAAACGGTTGAGCTTGCGGCCTATAGATTGAAAGGAGAAACTATATTGTGGTAAGAAGATTGGAAAATATTGAGGGGTGTTGTGCAAATCCAGTTAATTGGGACGAATTTAAAACAGTGTTCCTTGATCACTATCTTCCGTATGAGGTCCGAGAGGCTGTGCGGACCAATTTTTAAATCTTTGACAAGGGACTATGAGTGTGAGAGAATACAGTCTCCAGTTTAATTCTTTGGCTCGATATGCTCCGAATGTAGTGGCCACAATTACAGACAGAGTCCATCGATATGTGGACAGATTGGAGCCATATTTGGTACGGGATTGCACCATTGCTGCATTGAACCGAGATATGGACATAGCCAGAATTCAGTCTTTTGCACAGAAGATAGAAGACCAGAGGTAGAGAAGAAGGGTACATGAGTTTGAAAGAGGGCCTTCAAAGAGGGATAGACCTATGGGACAGTCTATGGTGTCCCAAGGAGACTCTAGGCCTCAGATGTGTCCTAGACCGCCTAGAATATTATTATCTTATTCCACAGCGGGCACTCAACCTTAATTCAGAGGGTTTAGGGGAAGTCATAGTGGGCAGAGTAGTGGTATGCAAAGATCACAGATAGCGGGATCTTCTTATCAGCCATGTCAGCATTGTGGGAAGTATAATTTAAGCGCATGCCGTATTGGGCCGAATGTTTTCTTCTGGTGTGGTTTATCGGGGCACATAGTGAGAGACTGCCCACAAAGGGGCACGGGTGGTGTAGCACGACCTACGGGATCAGTCATTACATCATCATCATCGGTTCCCTCCCTAGGCAGAGGTGTACAACCTCCTGGTCGTGGCAGAGGTACTAGAGGAGCAGCTAGTTCCAGTGGAGCCCAGAATCGTACTTATGCTCTAGTGGACTGATAGAATTCAGAGGCTTCTCCTGACGTAGTCACAGGTACATTATCCATATTTTCGCACAGTGTATATGCATTGATTGATCCGGGTTCTACATTATCATATGTTACTCCATTGATTGCCGCAAAATTTAAAAGAACGCCAGAATTATTAGCTAAGTCATTTGAAGTATCTACACCAGTTGGTTAGTCCATTGTGGCAAAAAGAGTATATCGTAATTGTGTGGTAACTTTCTGTGGTCATGATACCTTGGCCGATCTTATTGAATTGAACATGGTGGATTTTGATGTCATAATGGAAATGGATTGGTTGGCTTCTTGCTATGCCACGGTAGATTGCCGGGCCAAAAAGGTGCATTTTCATTTTCCATAAGGAAATGCTCTTGAATGGCAGGGTAATGTGGGAGCACCGAGAGGAAAATTTATCTCTTATCTTAAAGCAAAGAAAATGATAGCCAAGGGGTATATATGTCATTTGGTCCGAGTACAAGATATCGATGTGGAACCACCAACTCCTCAAACGATTCCAGTGGTCAATGAATTCCTTGATGTATTTCCTGAGGATCTTCCAGGCTTAGCCCCAGAACGGGAATTAGAGTTTGGTATTAATGTGGTTCCAGGCACTCAGTCTATCTCTATTCCTCCATATAGAATGGCTTCAGCAGAATTGCGAGAATTGAAAGAGCAACTAAAAGATTTGCTAGACAAGGGGTTTATACGGCCTAGTATGTCCCCGTGGGGTGCACCAGTATTATTTGTACGGAAGAAAAATGGCACATTGAGAATGTGTATTGACTATCGGCAATTGAATAAGGTAACGATCAAGAACAAATATCCCCTCCCTAGAATTGATGATTTGTTTGATCAGTTACAGGGTGCCAATTGCTTTTCAAAAATTTACTTGAGGACGGGTTACCATCAAGTCAGGGTTAGAGAAAATGATATACCCAAGACAGCTTTCCGAACACGGTTTGACCATTATGAATTCTTAGTTATGTCATTTGGACTAACAAATGCATCAGCTATTTTTTTGATTTGATGAATAGGGTGTTCAAACCATTTTTGGATGTATTTGTGACCGTGTTCATAAATGATATTCTAGTTTATTCGAGATCACAAGAGGACCATGCCAACTACTTACGGCAGATGTTACAGATTCTCTGGGATCGTAAGTTGTATGCAAAGTTCTCCAAGTGTGAATTCTGGTTAAAATCCGTAGCATTCGTGGGTCATGTTGTGTCAGATAAAGGAATTTGGGTTGATTCCCAAAAAATTGAAGAGGTGAAAAATTGGCCAAGACCTACGACAACTACAGAGATTCGTAGTTTTATTGGATTAGCATGTTACTATCGAAGGTTTGTTGAAGAGTTTTCTTCTATTGCTGCACCTTTGACGAAGCTAACACACAAGGCAATCAAGTTTCAGTGGAATGATGCATGTGAGAAAAGTTTCCAAAAGCTGAAAGATAAACTAACCTCCACATCAGTTTTAGTACTTTCCGAAGGTACAGAAGGTTATGTAGTGTATTGTGATGATTTCGGGGTTGGCCTCGGATGTGTATTGATGCAACATGGTAAGGTAATAGCATATGCCTCACGACAGCTGCAACCACATGAGAGAAACTATCCCACACATGATCTTGAGTTAGCAGCTGTGGTATTTGCTTTAAAGATATGGCACCATTATTTGTATAGGGTTCATGTTGATATCTATACTGATCATAAAAGTTTGCAATATATCTTTAAGCAGAAAGAACTAAACTTGAGTCAATGAAGGTGGTTAGAACTTTTAAAAGACTATGATATCGATATCTTATACCACTCAGGGAAGGCAAATGTGGTAGCTGATTCACTAAGTCGCAAAGCAATAAGAAGCGCCAATGATCAGTTGGGGGAAAAGAAAGATATAGTCAGGGATCTAAATTAACTAGCCAGCTTGGGGGTTCGTCTTCTTGAATCTCCAAATGAAGGGGTTATTGTGCAGCATGAAGCAGAATCTTCCTTAATAGCTGAGGTAAAGGAGAAACAGTATGTAGATCCTATTCTATTACAGTTAAGAGAGAATGTGCAGCAAGAGTTGACCAAGGCATTTGAGCTTACACAGGAAGGAGTACTTCAATGCCAAGGGAGATTATATGTACCTGATGTAGATGAGCTGAGGAAGCAGATTATGACAGAGGCACACCATTCACGGTATTCTATTCATCCGGGATCCACCAAAATGTATCATGATTTGAAAGACATGTATTGGTGGGGAAATATGAAAAAGAACATTGTAGAATTTGTAGCTCAATGTCCAAATTGCCAACAAGTCAAAGTATAGCATCAGAAACCAGGAGGTTACATGCAATGTATTAATCTTCCAGTCTGAAAATGGGACATGATTAATATGGACTTCATCACAGGTTTGCCTCATACACTGCAAAAATTTGATTCTATATGGGTGATAGTTGACAGGCTTACAAAGTCAGCGCATTTCCTACCAGTCAGGACCACTTATACAGCTGAAGATTATGCACGGCTGTATGTTAAAGAGATAGTATGATTACATGGGATTCCAATATCCATTATATTAGATAGGGGGGCTCAATTTACTGCACATTTCTGGAAATCTTTTCAGAGGAGCTTGGGTACACAGGTGAATTTAAGTACGACTTTTCATCCTTAGACAGATGGACAAGTGGAGCGTACTATCCAAACACTTAAAGATATGCTACGAGCATGTACAATGGACTTTAAAGGTAGTTGGGATGATCATCTTCCTCTTATTGAATTCGCCTACAACAATAGCTATTATTCAAGTATTAAAATGGCACCTTATGAAGCTTTATATGGAAGAAACTGTAGATCGCCAATTGGATGGTTTGAAGCGGGTGAAACTTCTTTACTTGGGCCAGATCTTGTTCACCAAGCCATGGAGAAAGTTAAAGTGATCCAACAGCGGCTACAAACGGCCCAAAGTCGACACAAGTCATATGCTGATGTTAGAAGAAAAGGGCTTGAATTTTCCATAGGCGATTGGGTATTCTTGAAGGTGTCGCCAATGAAAGGGGTAATGAGATTTGGAAAGAAAGGAAAGTTAACTCCACGTTACATAGGTCCATATGAAATTATCAGAAGATTTGGGCAAGTTGCATATGAATTGAAATTACCCCAAGAACTCTCCTCAGTCCATCCAGTATTCCATGTTTTGATGCTTTGAAAGTGCATAGGAGATCCATCTTGTATTGTTCCCATTGACGATGTACAAGTTACGGAGGATCTCACTTATGAAGAGATGCCTATTGCTATTTTGGATAGACAAGTGAAGAGGTTGAGAAATAAAGACGTAGCATCCATAAAGTCTTTTCGAGAAATTAACAAGTTGAGGAGATCACATGGGAAGCTGAAGAAATGATGAAGTCCAAGTACCCCTATCTGTTTCAAATGGAAGAAAAAGTTCAGAGTGAAGAAGTGGAGCAATAACAAGTAAGTATCTATGGGCATTAAGTGTATGTGTATATATATGCTAATAATAGACATGCATTTGTTGTAATTGAAAAGATGTTGTAAACATTCGAGGATGAATCTTCCTAAGGGGGGAAAAGTGTAACACCCCGTATATTTCCGACCCTACTTGAAAACTTTGAACAATGCTTACTTAGGTTTCGAGAGCCATAAGTATGTATTTTGTAGTGTTATTGATGGAACATTTGATATCGGGCTAGTAAATGTGATTAGACCTTTGTAGGAGGTGTTTGTGACTTTGTGGAGCATTTGTGGGGTGAAAAGTGAGACTTGAAAGACTTCCGAGCAAAGGATATTAAGGTTAGGAGGTAAGTAAAAGACTTGACCTTGAAGGATCTAACCAAATCCGCAAAGAAAAGTCGAAGAAAGGAAAAAAATCACATTTTTGGTGTGGGGCGCGCCTAGGGGAGTGCCAGGCCACTTCTGGCCAAAAAATTTTTGGCACAGGCAGCACTGGGGTGCGCCAGGCAGCGTGTTAGGCCGCCTATGCCAGACATTTTTCTGGCATAGGCAGCATTGGGGCGCACCAGGCGGCGTGCCAGGGTGCTTTTCACCAAAATTTTTCTCCGACTATTAGGATATATATAAGACTTTTGAGTCATGGTATCATTACTCTATCTTAGTAGGACTACTCTTGAGAAAGTTTAGCATCCGAGTTGGGGTTAATTTTTTGTCACAAGTATTTTATCAAATTATGCTCAAATAAGCCATGAGTGGCTAGAATTTCTTATTTTTGAGATTGAGGCTACGAACATGAATCGCGTGAGTCAAACATTGTTGTAACATTTATGGAATTATTTAAACATGAGATAATTGGAGATGACACATTGAAAAGATAATATGTGTAAATGGGCTTAATTTGAGGCCCAAAATGAAGTCAAAATGCATGGGCCCAAAGGGAAAAATGATCCATTCTTCCTTTTGACCAAGCAAACATTGCAATTAATGCCAAGAATTGGCTAAGGATGACTTGAGAGACTATATAAGGGCACAAAAGCTGATTTTTATTCATTAAAACTCTCATGCCTTTCTAAGATATTTCTAAAACATTTCTCTCAACTCAAACCCAAAGCAACCCTTCTCTTTGGTAAAGATCATCACTTTGCAAGCCTTGGTAAGTGTCTACTCTCATGGATTAATTTATTATATGCTTAATATGGTGTGTATATCATGATGGTTATGTTGGCAAGGTGTTGAATAGTGCACTTTTGCTTTTTGCTAAAAGATGTGCCATCTATGTGATTTAAAATTAAAAGAAGACTTAAGGTTTGAATGAAAGTGAATGGTATGGATGAGATATCAACATGTATGGTGTGATTATGTTCCTTAACTTGTTATTTTTCTATAAGTGTAAATTGTGGGATTATTGTCGATATGTGGTTATGAAGTGTATTGAGGTGACTTGATGGAATAATTATGACGTGGTGTTAATGAGGAAGTGTAAGGGTTACAAGTGGTATCAAAATGCTATTGGTTTATGATGTTGTGGTCAATGTGTGGAATATTGTGGTATTGTTGGTGTGACGATGCCGTGAGTTGTATTGTAATGGGTGAAATGACATTATAGGGCAATCATGTAACTCATTGTCGTTTTATACACACGTAAGGTAGTTGGATGTTAATGTGAGCTCCGTTATATACTTGTGTTGTAGAGTGAAACATAAAGAAAGAGCTGGACTATTGTGTTCACATATAGAATTGTGTATTCTTATTGGAAGTAAAAGGTATGTAAGGTCACTCTTTCTGTATCCTTCTGCAGCACATATTGTTCATATTGACATTGTACTTGTTTCATTCCAAAATGTCCAAAGGTATTTCATTTCAAGTTGTCATATCATATTACTCATAGGGTCAATGGTGATTCACATGTTTCATAGTCATTGACTAAGGCTTCAAAATTCCATTAATGTACCATTACCAATGTATCACTCTCACACAAAAGTAAAAGAATAAAGTAATGCTTAATTGGTTACTGTTTGAGTACATGGGGCAATCCAGAGGGGTGAAAGCCCTAGTCGGAACAAACCTATTTTCTTGGTATGGATCGCAATCTAAGGGGCATAAGCCTGGCTGGAAAGATCCTAAAATTATGCTATGATGGATCGCAATCTAAGGGGCATAAGCCTGGCTGGAATGATCCCAATAGTATGTTATTTCCCACTGATTAGTCGAGGCCCCAGTATGATATGAATCAATGATGGTAAATGAATGTAAATGCAAAGAACGCAATGAATGTAATGTACATGGTTCCAAACATGTGCACAGCAGTGGCTTATCTATATTGTCTTTCCATATGTTATTTGACTCCATTGAAGTCCTTATGTATCATGCAGTTTTATTTAGCCTTGCATACTCAGTACATTCTTCATACTGACATCCCTTGGGGGACTTACCTTACTTGCTGCAGGCGCACGTACTAGTAGACCTCCACAGTAGGTTGCAGGTCATTTGCAGAGCATTGGTGAGCTCCAGTTGCTTCGGTACTTTTCGAGTCACATACGTACATTTGTTTTGGTGCTGTGTTGGTATTGTATATGTGTATAGATGTTGTGGTACAAATGAAGGATATATAAGGAATGTATGTTTTTGTCTTGATGGCCCCAATGGCCAAGTTTCATAGTATCATATATTTTCCACGAATTTCGCTATTGACATTTTATATCCATGTGTGGTGGTGATGTATATTGAGTAGCATGCGTATGAATGCACATGAGCAAAGATTGGTTCTCTCGAGCCTCAACATCTTCGGATACAAGTCCGCCCCATTGGAATTCGGGGCGTGACAGTTTTCTTGTTGTTCATCGATTTTATCATACAGGGACCTGGTATCGAATCAGGTCTTAGCTATAGTGGTGGGCTCTTACAAACCATCAATTGGTAGTAGAGCAGTTCTTCCTTAAAGGTTAACACCTAGGAAGGATTCTATTCAAGATGGAAGCTCCACCAGTCTTGAAGAAGGATAATCAACTACTCGACCCCCAGGTTCAATGGGCAATTCTATAGTTGGTGGATGACTAGAATGCATGATTTCATCGTAGTGGAGGATAGTGAGTTGTGGAATGTTATCTGTTATGGTCCCTATGTCCCAATAGAAGTAGCTAAAGAAGGAGATACCTTTCAATCTGTCCCTAAAAGTAGAAAGGGTTATACTGAAGTTGATCAAAGAGGATTGAGAAGAATTACAAAGTAAAGAAAATTCTTGTCTGTGGAATCTGCTAAGGAAATATGGGAAGCTTTGTAGAATGCTCATGAGGGAACAAGTCAAGTGAAGCAATCAAATATTGATATGCTTACTACTCAGTATGAGCTATTGAAGATGAGTGAAGGAGAATCCATTCAAGATATGCATACTCAATTCACTTCTATTGTGAATAAACTCAAGTGCCTTGGGGAAAATATTAAGATGTACAAATTGGTCAGGAAGGTCTTAAGCATATTAACTTCTTCGGGGAAAGCAAAGTAAATGCAATCTCAGAGGCAAATGATCTTCAAAAAATGACGATGGACGAACTCATTGGGAATTTGAAGACGTATGAGCAAATGACACCAAAATTCTGAGAGAAATGCCTAGAAGGAAAGGAGTTTGGTTTTGAAGGTTGGAAAAAATGAGTCAAGTGAGGACGAACATGATATGGGTTATCTCACTTGGGGATTCCAAAAGATGGTGAGAAGTGGAGCTCTTCAGAACAAAAGGAAGCTCAAGCAGGGGATTCAGGGGAATGACTAATGTCATAAATATGGAAAACTTGGTCATTACATTAAAGAGTGTCCACTTCTTTAGCGAGACTCTAATGATTTCACCAAACCTATTTCAGAAAAGGTCAGAGAAAGAATCAGGTATCTAATAGAGTTAGACGAAGAGAAGCAACTGACCAGATGGTCAAGCAAGCTCTAGAAGCATAGGGAGACTCCTCAAGCTAATCCGATAAAGATGCAGAAGGTAATGATACATCTTAAATTGCAATTGAAGACAAGCTAGCAAGATCTGATTCCTTGTTGGCTTTCATGACCAAATCTAATGATGAAGCAAATGATGAGGTAACTTTTTTTTATGTTCAAAATTTTTTGAAAAACTACTCTCATAAGGAGTTAAGATCTTTCAGTAACGTCTTGATTGGTGTTTTTCACAACTATGCTAGCAAAAAAGAGTCTTTAGCTAAAGAACTAAACAATCTTGAAATAGAGAATATTTATTTATCCTCAAGGAATTCTGAGCTTGAAGTAGAAGTTGTCAAGATTAAAAACGAAAATAAAATATTGAGAGACAAACTCAAGCGGATATTAGGCAGGGTGGTGGCAACTGAGACTTTTACAAGTATTGAAGAGAAGCTGAAAAAGGTTAGTCTAAACCTTGATGTCTCTGTTGAATGAAACAAGGAGCTAGAAAATGACTTTAAGAGTACTAAGAATGAGCTGAAGAAATCTCTCTATTGGACAGCTTCATCAGAGATTCTTACTAAACTGAGCAACATGAAATCCAGCTTTAGAGAAGGGATTGGATTTGAGAAAGACTGTACTTCCTCCAATCATCAAAAAGAGTATGTATCTGGTCTAGATAAAAGGTTTTGCACTCATTGCAAAAAAAATGATTACTTCAAGAAAGGTTGGCAAGCCCTTCTCAAATCACAAAGAGAAAATATAAATCTTGCTCGAGTCATCAAAAACTCCAAGGGACCTGGTATCCAGAAGAGAAAACTTACTTTGCCTGCATGGTCATGAAGACATATTATTCATCCTTTTACTTACTTAAAAGGACCCAAGCTAGTATGGGTTCCTAAATTTAATCAGTAATTATGCATGTAGGAAGGAGTGAGAGGGAGCAGTCAACAAGATCAAAAAGAGAGGTTCATGGACAGTGGCTGCTCAAGGAATATGATTAGTAGAACAGAGGATCTTCTTTCACTCAAGGAATTACAAGACGTTAGTGTGTTCTTTGGGGATGTAAAATAATGATTGAATCAAGGGTAGTGTTGACTGCCAAATGGAAGACTAGGTTGCTGATATTCTTACTAAAGCTCTTAGATGGTAATTTTTTTAGGACAAGGCTCGTGTGATAAAAATTGCATAAATTTCTCTCCCTTATTATGGTTATAAAAAGAAGGCAGGTATATGAATAAAGGTCATTTCCAGTGTTTAATTCAATCCATGTACCTCTGCAGGTATAGATATATGGGGAACATAGTTATGATCAAAACAACGAGAATGCTTTTTAATACTATGATAAAAAAGCAAACTGAACAATGAGGGAACTGGTCTTTCACATAGGTTAGTATTCTTGTCTTACTCTTATAAAATGAAACTTCACACATGTGCCTGGTCATATCAATTTTCCCTCTTCTTACCAGAAGGTGTTATTCTTTCCTACTTTTACATAAAACATTATCTTCCGCTCCTGAAAAGAAATGTTGCTCAAGCCCCTTTTAAAATGTATCCTGCCCGTTCATTCATATTCTACTCTCCTAAATCTATGATAACCCTTCTCACAATATAAAACAAATCCTCTTTCACAATTTGCTCTTTACTTCAGGTCTCTAAATTGCTCCTTTAATCATCATCTCTCAGAAATGTCTTTCGATCAAGATATCACTACCATGTCGTCTGCACTCTTCTCTATTCCCTTATCCACAGTCGTCTCTCCAAATGGAACCCTAACTCTAGAAACTTTATTGCCTACTGAAAATCCAAATTCCTCAGTTTTGATATCTAAATCTTTTAAACCTTTTCTATCTAAAAAGGAGATGTTACAATTTCCTCTCATGAGGGGCGAAGAAATTCTTTCTTACTTATTGAAAAAAGAAAGTGAAGTGATTTCTGGAGATAAGGTAGAAGTCTCAAATGAGGAACAGGAAACTGGAAGTACAAGTCAGAAATCGAACTCCAAAATTCCTACGAGTGAAGAGGCTCTTAAAAATGTTGACTTCATTCCTACTGCTACTCAGGTGGTAGAACCTAGTGAGTCTTCTAGTTCATTTGAAATTTTCACTACTGAAGTTTAAATAGGTCTAGATAAAGGTAAATCTTAAGAAGGAGTGGTAGTTGGTGTTGACACTAGTGAGATTCCTTCCCAGGATACTCAATTTGTGGAAGAGTTTGCCACTACCATGGTCCTAAACAGAGAAAAGGAGAATCTCCCTAGCCCTGAGTCCACTCCATCTGAGACTAAAGAAAATGTGTCTTTTCTTGCTCCTCTTAACGTCTTCAATAAATAAGAGGATGAGGAAGAAATGTCTCTTGCTGCTGTGTTTAAGAGAAGATCAATATCATCCTCTATTCCTAGTGATAGAGATCCTAAGAAGGGACTTGTCCGGACTACTAGGTCTACTATTCATAAAGTTGTAAAGGATGCTATGCTGCAGAATCAGAAATCTACCAACAAAAGGAGAAAGTTGAAAAAAAGTGTTGTTTAAAAGGAAATTTCTACTGCCAAAGTAGTAGAATTGGAAGAAGAAAGTGACTCACAATTTGAAGAAGAGCTAGTAACTCCTGGAAGGGAATCAGAAAGGAGAAAAAGTGTTCAAAAGAAAGGATCCAAGAAAGGGAAACTATAAGAAGGGTCTTCTGAAAAAACTCCCTCTAAGAAAACTTCAAAGATAAAAAGGACTAAAATACTTGAGGAAGGCACTGCATCAAAATCTAAGAAAAAGAAGCGTGTTCAACATCCTCCTGAGTGTAACACCCCGTACATTTCTGATCCTACTTGATTGTATTAACACTTATGAGATTAGTTAAACTTGAGAAAGTTGGTGGATCATGTATTAATTTTATTGGGCTAAATGAATTGTGTGCTATTGAGCCCAAAATAAAGTAAAAGACATGGCCCAAATGGGGCAAGTGGACCTATTCTTGTGTTGACCAAGAAAGCATGCATTTAATGACCAAGGATTTGGCTAAGGATGACTTGAGGTACCATATAAGTCAAGGAAAAATCAGATTTTTATTTATCAACACACTTGCCATTTCTAGAATATTCAAGATATTTCTCTCAACTCAAACCCTAGGCAACTACACTTGTTTGGACAAGGTCACTCTTTTACAAGAGTTGGTAAGTGTTTAATCTCATGGTTTAATATATTATATGCTGAATATGGTGTATAAATCATGTTGGTTATGTTGGCAAATTGTTAGACAGTTCACTATGTGTAAAATAGTGTGCTTTTGCTCAATCGGTGAAGGGTTCTGCCTTCTAAACTTAACAGTGGGCTTGTGGTCTTGAAGGAAGTGAGTTTGATGGATTAAATATCAACATGTATTAT
This sequence comes from Capsicum rhomboideum, assembly GCA_031232105.1. NCBI lineage: Eukaryota > Viridiplantae > Streptophyta > Magnoliopsida > Solanales > Solanaceae > Capsicum > Capsicum rhomboideum. Next base: position 53,890,901 of record CP124716.1, on the reverse strand, counting down.
GTGGTTATGTTCTTTACTATCACGCCCCGAATCCCATCAGGACGGATTGGCACCCGTGGCCGACATGGACCGAGAGAACCAAGCTTTGCTTCTATTCATTCATATGCATGTCATAGGCAACACCACAATTACGTAAGAACATGAAAGGCGAAATATGGAAAACATGGAACATGGGACATATATATATACATATGTGATCCTTGGCCGTTGAGGCCATCAAGTCAAAAACGTCATATACCACCTTACATTTATACACTCACATACGTCTACAAAAGCCTCTATAGATGCATTGACCAAAATGAACTAAAAGTCGGGACAAGTCCCCGCTGTATACAACATGTACAACACCAAAACATATGTACAACTATGACTCAGAGAAGCCCCAAACTTACTGGAGCTCACCAATGATCCGCAACAACTGGAAACCTACTGAGGAGGCCTACTAGTACCTGCGCTTACAACAAGTAAGGTAAATTCCCCAAAAGGGTCAGTACGAGGAATGTACTGAGTATGTAAGGCTCAAATGACATTGTATGCTATGTAAGTATGCCAATGAAATCAAATTCAAATGCATAACCAATGTGGATAAGTCACTGTTCTGTACTTTGGAAACCATGCATATTGCTTTCATTACTTTCTCTGTATCTTTGCTTCTATGATTATTCATCTTTGCCTGTAACATGTGATACCCGAGCCCCGACTGAATAGTGGGTTTTAACATAACATATCATTATGTTGGGATCGGCTCGAGCTAGGCTTATGCCCCTAGAGCTTCCACCCTATGAATTAATATATATATTGGGATCGGCTCGAGCTAGGTTATTACCTCTAGAGCTGCCACCCATACCAACACATCAGGTTCGGCTCGATCTAGGTTATTACCTCTAGAGCTGCCCCCTGTTAGTATTGGTCTGAGATAGGCTCATACCTCTAGGACTACCTCCTGATCCAACAATCTCGGGATCGGCTTGAGCTAGGCATTTCGCCCCCAAAGCTACCACCCATACTTGATCAATAACCACATATGTATTACTTTAATCTTTACTTTGAGATTGATACGATGATAGTCATAAATTCACTTGAAGCTTTGGATCATTAACCATTCGGTGAGAGACATGTGAATAAACATTATTGGAAACATAGCCTTCGTGGAAACATAACACTATTGGAACCATTGAACAATAATCAATGAACAAGATACATGAGTATAACCACAATTGGAACTTTGGAACACAACCTTATTAGACTTTTGGAACATTAGTCAATGAATATGAGACATGAGATTCCCAATTGATCAATGAGTAGAAAACATATGCTAATAACCATTGATAACCGGATATAGGATACCTTAGCACATTTCGGGATGGGACAAGCGTAATGTCAATGTGAATACTATTTGCCGCAGAAAGATACGGACAGAGTAACCTTACATACCTTGTATTCTCAATACGGATATACAATCTTAGATATGCATACAATAGTCCCGCTCCTTCTTTATGTGTCACTCTACAACACAAATGCATAACGGAGTTTACATTAACCACCAACTACCTTACAAATGCATATAACGATAATGAATTTCATGTTTGCCTTTAAACATGCCATTTCCCCCTTGACAAAACCATTGATGAAAGTATTATACCAAAAATCTCACAATATTCCATGCATTGACCAATACATGATAATCAATAACATTTCACCACAAACTTCTCCTTTACACTTTCTCATCCACACCAGATCACAAATAATCCATCAATTCACCTTAATACGTCTCATAGCACATATCGGCCAAAATCCCATAATTTACACTTATAGAAAAATAACAAGTTTAATAACAAAATCACACCATACATGTTCATATTTTATCCATACCATGCTCTTTCATCAAAGTCACAAGTCATAATTCAAGCTTAAATCCCATGGATCACAAATCTTTCACAAAAACACAAAGTACCATATCCAACACTTCCAAGCGTAACCAACATGGTTTACATACTCTCCCATGCATGTAATATGTTATTCCATAAGAATAATTACTTAAGCTTGAAAATTGATGATTTTGCTCCAAGAAGTTGGCTTAGGGTTCTTGAGAGTTGAGAGAAATTTTGGGAAATTTCTAGAAATGTGTAGTGTACTCCTTTGAATAAAATTAGATTTTTCCACTTATTTATAGTCCCTCAAGTCTCCTTGGCATTAAATTCCATGTACAAGTGGTCAAGGGTGAAGAATGGGTCATTTTTGGCCTAATTGGGCCATATTCAATAATTTGTCATGTTTACATCACTTCATACGCGTTACAACAATATTCCCACTTACGCTATTCATATCTGTAGCCTTAATTCCAAAAACAAGTGATTCTAGCCACGTATGGCTCATTTTGACCACAAGGGTAAAACCGTCATTTTGATGCCAATTTCGTTCACGAGTAACTTTATCATACTAATATAATACTTTACTCATTTCATGTATATGCTCATGGTTGTAGAAGAAACGTGGCAAAAATCGACCCGGTACGCCCCCGGGCATCCTTGGGACTTAGAAAAATTTCCAACTTTCGAAAGGTGCGCACAACCAGTGTTGTACGCCCATGGGCGCGCCAACTTGCTGCCTATGCCCGAAAATTTTTGGGCAAAAGCGGCGTGGTATGCCCTCTGGCGCGCCCCACCCTTAGTTTTTTTTGAAAATTTCATTTTTTGACTTTTCTTCGCGGGTTCGGTTAGATACTTCAAGTCCTATTCTTTAACTTACTTCTTACCTTTAATATCCTTTGTTTAGAGGCCCTCTTAGACTCATTTTGAACCCCACAAATGCTTCACAAAAATCACAAAACATCTCCTATGAAAGGCTAACCACATGTACAAGGCCCAATTTCAATTTTTCTCATCAATAACATTACCAGATACATACTTGTGGCTCTCGACACCTAAGTAAACATTGTTTAATGTCGTCAAGTAGGGTTAGGAAGGTATAGGGTGTTACATTCTTCCCCCCTTATAAACATTCGTCCTCGAATGTTAACAATATCGCTTCAATTACGATAAATGTAGCTCTATATTAGCATACATATACATAAACACTTAGTGCTCATAAATACTTACTTGTTATGAATCCATTCCCGTACTTTGAACTGTTTCATCCAGTTTAAATAGATAGGGATACTTGGATTTCATCATTTCTTCAGCTTCCCATGTGATCTCCTCTACTTGTTGATTTCTCCAAAGGACTTTCACAGAAGCTATGTCTTTATTCCTCAATCTCTTTACTTGTCGATCTAGGATAGAAATGGGTACCTCTTCATAGGTAAGATCCTCCGTAATTTGAAAATCTTCAACGGGAACAATACGAGATGGATCTCCTATGCAGTTTTGAAGCATCAAAATATGAAATACCGGATGGACTGAGGAAAGTTCCTGGGGTAGTGCCAACTCATACGCAACTTGCCCAAATCTTCTAATAATTTCATATAGGCCTATGTAACGTGGACTCAATTTTCCTTTCTTTCCAAACCGCATTACCCCTTTCATCGGTGACACCTTTAAAAGCACCCAATCACCTATGACGAATTCAAGTCCTCTTCTCCTAACATCGGCATAGGACTTGTGTCGACTTTGGGCCGTTTGTAATCACTGTTGAATCACTTTAACTTTCTCCATAGCCTGGTGAACAATATCTGGCCCAAGTAAAGTAGTTTCACCCGCTTCAAATCATCCAATTGGTGATCTACATTTCCTTCCGTACAAAGCTTCATAAGGTGCCATTTTAATACTTGAATGATAGCTGTTGTTGTAAGCAAATTCAATAAGAGGCAAATGGTTGTCCCAACTGCCTTGAAAATCTAACGTGCAAGCTCGTAGCATATGTTCAAGTGTCTGAATAGTACGTTCTGCTTGTCCATCAGTCTGAGGATGGAAAGCCATACTTAAATTCACTTGTGTGCCCAAACTCTGCTGAAAAGATCTCCAAAAGTGCGCTGTGAACTGTGCTCCTCTGTCTGATATAATGGAAAGTGGAATACCATGCAATCATACTATCTCTTTCACATACAATTTTGCATACTCTTCAGCTGTAAAGGTGGTCTTGACTGGTAGAAAATACACTGATTTGGTAAGACTGTCCACTATGACCCATATAGAATCAAATTTCCGCAATGTACGAGGCAAACCTGTAGTAAAGTCCATATTAATCATATCCCATTTCCAGACTGGAAGATTGATACATTGCATATAACCTCCTGGTTTCTGATGCTCTACTTTCACTTGTTGACATTTCGGGCATTGAGCGACAAATTCTGCAATGTTCTTCTTCATATTTCCCCACAAATACACTGCTTTTAAATCATGGTACATTTTAGTAGTACCCGGATGAATAGAATAGCGCGAATGATGCGCCTCTGTCATAATTTGTTTCCTCAACTCATCTACATCTGGTACACATAATCTTCCTTGACAATTGAGTACCCCTTCTTGTGTAAGATCAAATGCCTTTGTCAAATTCTGCTGTACATTTTCCTTTAGCTACAATAAAATGGAATCCGCAAACTGCTTCTCATTTACCTCAGCTATTAAGGAGGATTCCGCTGCATTTTGTACAATAACTCCCTCATTTGAGGATTCAATAAGACGAACTCCCAAGCTGGCTAGTTGATGTATATCTTTGATTATCTCCTGCTTTTCAGTCAACTGGCCACTAGTGCTTTCTACTGCCTTGCGGCTCAATGCATCAGCTACTACATTTGTTTTGCCTGGATGATAAAGAATATCAATATCATAGTCTTTTAAAAGCTCTAACCACCTTCCTTGCCTCAAATTGAGTTCCTTCTGCTTAAAGAGATATTGCAAACTTTTGTGATCCGTATAGATATCAACACGAACTCCATACAAATAATGACGCCATATCTTTAAAGCAAAAACTACCGCTGCCAATTCGAGGTCATGTGTGGGATAATTTTTCTCATGTGGCCGCAACTATCGTGAGGCATATGCTATGACATTACCGTGTTGCATCAATACACATCCGAGGCCAACCCCGAAAGCATCACAATACACTACTTAACCTTCGGTGCCTTCGGGAAGTACTAAAACTAGTGTGGAGGTTAATTTATCTTTCAACATTTGGAAACTTTTCTCACACGCATCATTCCACTGAAATTTTACTGCCTTAAGCTTTGTTAATGGTGCAGCAATGGAGGAAAAACCTTCCACAAATCTTCTGTAATAACCTGCCAGTCCAAGAAAACTACGAATCTCTGTGGGTGTCGTAGGTCTTGGCCAATTTTTCACTGCTTCAATCTTCTGTGTATCAACTTGTATCCCTTCATCTGACACAATGTGACCCAAGAATGCTACTGATTTTAACCAAAACTCACACTTAGAGAACTTGGCATACAACTTATGCTCACGAAGAATCTGCAATACTTGCCGTAAGTGATTAGCATGGTCCTCTGGTGATCTTGAATAAACCAGGATGTCATCTATAAATACCGTGACGAACACGTCTAGAAATGGCTTAAACACCCTATTCATCAAATCCATGAACACAGCCGGTGAATTTGTTAGTCCAAATGACATAACTAAAAATTCATAATGGCCATACCGTGTTCGAAAAGCTGTCTTGGGTACATCTTGTTCTCTAACTTTGACTTGATGGTAACCCGATCTCAAAGTCGATCTTTGAAAAACACTTAGCACCCTGTAACTGATCAAACAAATCATCAATTTGAAGGAGGGGATATTTGTTCTTGATCGTTACCTTATTCAATTGCCGATAGTCAATGCACATTCTCAACGTGCCATCTTTCTTCCGTACAAATAATACCGGTGCACCCCACGGGGATATACTAGGCTTGATGAAACCTTTGTCCAGCAAATCTTTCAATTGCTCCTTCAACTCACGCAATTCCGCTAGAGCCATTCTATATGGAGGAATAGAAATAGGCTGAGTGCCTGGAATCACATCAATGCCAGATTCTAATTCCCGTTCTGGGGGTAAACCTGGAAGATCTTCTGGAAATACATCCAGAAATTCATTGACCACTGGAACCGACTGCGGAACTAGTGGTTCCACTTCAGTATCTTTCACCCGTACTAAATGAGATATATAACCCTTAGCAATCATTTTTCTGGCTTTCAAATAGGAAATAAATCTTCCTCGTGGTTCCCCTACATTTCCCTGCCATTCAAGAACATTTTCTTGCGGAAAACAAAATTGTACCTTCTTGGCCCGGCAATCTACCGTAGCATAACAAGAGGCCAACCAATTCATTCCCATGATCACATCAAAATCCACCATGTCTAATTCAATGAGATCGGCCAACGTATCATGACCACATACAGTTACTACACAGTTATGATATACTCTTTTTGCAACAATATATTCACCGACCGGTGTAGACACTTCAATTGATTTAATTAATAATTCTGGTGCCTTTGCAAATTTCGCAGCAACCAATGGAGTAACATAGGAAAATGTAGAACCTGGATCAATCAATGCATATACACTATACAAGAATATGGATAATGTACCTGTGACAACATCAGGAGAAGCCTCTGAATTCTGTCGGTCCACTAAAACATAAGTGCGATTTTGGACCCTACTAGTACTGGCTGCTCCTCTGGCCCCTCTACCACGGACAATCGACTATACACCTCGGCCCAAAGAAGGAACCGATACTGATGACGCAACGGCTGAGCATGCCGGTTGTGCTATACCACCTATGCTCCTCTGGGACACTCTTTCATCATGTGTCCCATCATACCACACCAAAAGCAAGCATTTGTCGCCACTCATCATGTACCTGCATGAATACGCCCGCAGTAGTGACATTGCTGACGAAGAAAACCTATTGCCTGTGATCCGTGACCTCCACTGATCTGCCCAGATGGACCACCTCTAAACCCTTAAAACTGAGAGTGAGCACCTACTGTGGAATGAGAAAATGATGGTCTAGGTTGTCTAGGAAACATACGAGGCCTAGATCCTCCTTGGGACATCATAGGTGGTCCCATAGGTCTAGCCCTTTTGGACTGTCCTCTGTCAAATTCATGTACCCTTCTTCTCTGTCTTTGATCTTCCATTTTCTTGGCAAAGGCCTGAATTCTCGCTATGTCCATGTATTTGTTCAAGGCAGCAATGGTGCAATCTCTTACCAAATATGGCTATAATCTGTCCACGTATCGATGGACTCTATCTGTCATTGTAGCCACCACATTTGACGCATAGCCAAGGAATTAAATTGCAAGCTGTATTCTCTGACACTCAGATTTTCTTGATGGAGATTCAGAAACTGATCCGCACGTGCCTCACGGATCTCATAGGGCAAGTAATGATCAAGGAAAGCTGTTTTAAATTCTTCCCAATTAGGTGGAATTGCACCAATAACACGAGATTTCTTCCAATCCTCATACCACAATATCGCTTCCCCTTTCAATCTATACGCAGCAAGTTCGACTGTTTCAATCTCAGTCACGTGCATAAATTCCAAAACCCTCTGAATTTGATCCACAAAGTCCTGTGGATCTTCTTTCGGGTCTGACCCAGTGAATATAGAAGGGTCCAGTTTTAGGAAATCCTGTGTTCTACGACTCGCCACTCTAGCCGCATCATCCTCATTTGTTGTCGGACCAGCTCGTCCTTGACTTTGTGCTGCTACTAACTGTGTCAACATATGTATTGCATTTCTAAGATCCTGATCTGTGGCATTCATTGGTGGTTCTGCGGGTACTTCTCTACCAATTGGCTCTTCTGGAGCTGGAAAGGTTGTCACGCCCCGAATCCCATCGAGACATGCTTGGCACCCGTAGCCGATAAGGCCCGAGAGAACCAACCTTTGCCTATGCTCAATCATATGCATATAATATTCATAACCACCATTGCATAATATTATGAAATACGAATAAAGGAGAACAAGGGACATATTTAGGCATACATATGAAACTTGGCCGTTGAGGCCATCCAGTCAAAACAACATGTGTCTATTACACCCACATCGGTCTACAAAAGCCTCTAACAAGAGCATTGACCAAAATGAACCATAAGTCGGGACAAGTCCCCGCTTTATACAACATGTACAATACCAAAACATATATACACTTTGACTCGGAGAAGCCCCGAATGAGCTGGAGCTCACCAAAGAACCGCTAACACTGGAAGTCTATTGAGGAGGCCTACTGGGACCTGCGCCTGCAGCAAGTAAGGTAAATTCCCCGAGAGGGGTCAGTACGAAATAAGTACTGAGTATGCAAGGCTCAGATGAAACTATACAACACATGAATGTTTCAATGAATATGTCAATGAACTCAAAACATATGAATAATCAATGTGAATAAGGCACCATGTTACGTTTTGGAAACCATGTGGATTGCTTTCATTATTTTTTTTTTTTTTTCATTACTTTCTTTATCTCAATGCTCACATGTCATGACATATCACAATGTACCCGGGCCCCGACTGATCAGTGGGTCTTTCATATCATATCATTGTGTAGGGATCGAGTCGAGCTAGGCTTATGCCCCTAGACTTGCCACCCATACATCAATGCATCGGGATCGAGTCGAGCTAGGCTTACGCCCCTAGACTTGCCACCCGTACTTGATCATTGACCATATTTGCATTACTTTGTTCATTACTTTGAGATTGATACTTTGATAATCATACCATCACTTTGGAACTTTGGAATCCAACATTGTTGGAAACTTTGAATCATTGACCAATAAGTGAAGAACATGTGAACAAATATCAATGAGAAATATAACATCACTAGCACCATGATACTATTGGAACCATTGGACAATAAGCCATGAACAAGAGACACAAGTATAGGCACTATTGGAATATTGGAACATAGCCTTCTTTGAACTTTCGGAACATTAACCATGAATATGAGAAATGAGATTCACAAATGATCCATGAGTAGGAAATATATGACAATGATCATAGAGAAGTGCATATGGGATACCTTGGTACATTTCGGAATAGAACTAAAGAAATGTCAATGTGAACACTATTGGCCGTAGAAAGATACGGACAAATTAACCTTGCATACCTTGGATGCACAATACGAATAGACAACCTTCGATGCGTATACAATGATCCCTCTCCTTCACTCTACAACATACATACATAACGAATTCACGTTAACCACGAATTACTTTACAAATGTATGCAATGTCAATGAATTACATGTTTGCCTTTAAACATGTCATTTCCCCTTGACAAAACCATTGATCATACTATTATTTCACAAATTCCATAATATTCCCAACATTGACCAATACATAAAAATTAACACATTTCACCACAATACTTCTCCTTTACACTTTCTTATCCATAACACATCACAAATAATCCATCAAAGCACCTTAATTCAACTCATAACACATATCGGCCAAAATCCCAAAATTCCCACTTTAGACAAGAACAAGTGTAATGCCCAAAATAACACCATACATGTTCATATTTTGTCCATACCATGCTTTTTCATCAAAGGCACAAGGCCTAATTCACACTTGAATTCCATATACCATAAATCTCATACAAAATCACCAAGTACCATGACCAACTTTTCCAAGCACAACCAACATGATATACATATTCTTTTATGCATATAAGATATTAATCCATGAAAATAAATACTTACCAAGGCTTGAAATATGTTGATATTGTCCAAGGAGTCCCAAGGAATTGTTTTGCTTTAGGGTTTGGAAATGAGAAATGTTGAGAAAAATGTTTTAAAGGCATGAGAGGTTTTGTATAATAAAAATCTGATTTGCCCCTTTATATAGGCCTCTCATGTTGTCCTTAGCCAATTCTTGGCATTTAATAATATGTCCAGAAGGTCAAATGGAAGAATGGGTCTTTTGACCCATTTGGGCCATGGATTTCTTCCACTTTTGGGCCTTAATTTGGCCCAAGAAGACATATCCATTTAACCCAACAAGTTTCATGCATTATTAACCATATCTCTCATGTTTATATAATTCCATAAGGTCACGACAATATTCCCTTAAAAGGTTCTCATTCGTCCTTTCGATCGCAAAAATAGGCATTCTAGTCGCCCTTGGTTTCATTGGACATTTTGGATCACTATTCACCTTTCGTGATTTGATCATGTAGGAGTATGTAGGAGTGTATTGAAGTGTTTGACTCTTTAACAATGCTCAAATAACATCAACGAATCAAAAGAAACCATCTAGAAATCATCGTAGAATTGCGTTACGAAACGACTCCAGAAAGGCATAGTTTTTTTGTTCCTTGCGCCACACCCCCTGAAACAGGGTAGTGGCGCAAGAATTGGGCCTGCTCTGAAGTTTATGCAGGCTGGTGGCTTGCGCCACACCCCTGAAACAGGGTAGTGGCGCAAGTCACAGCACATTGCTGAAATTTCCGGCCACTTATCCAATGTGTACGTATCGTCCAATCCTTTATCCAAACACTACAAAATACTTACTTAGTGATCTTAACCATCAAGTAAACATGACTTAAAGTCACCAAATGAGGTTAGAATATGTATGAGTTCTTACCCATATGCTCCATGAAATCACAACACACCTCCTACGACGATCTAATCGCAAATGTTACTTCCGATATCAAATGTTTCCCCAATGACACTATAAAACACATATGCATGGCATCTCAACACCTATGTAGATATGATCCCAAGGTATCAAGTGAGGTTATCAAGTACGGGGTGTTACAAAAGTAGACGAAGACCGCGATGAAATTTCAGCATTTGCTCCACCCTGACTATCTTGGTCAGGTGGTAATCTACTCATTCCTTCTTCAGCAAGCACATCCACCTGCTTCCCTTTAACTCTACCTCCTCTCGTGATTGGCATTTCGACTATACCAAAGAAAAACAATTACCATGATCAGATTCAATTCAACTTACAACACTGGCTCTATTGCACGATCTAGAAGTGAAGAAAAGAAACAACATCCTAAATGTCCCGTAGCCTCCTACTTATAAATGTGGTGCACAACACATTGATAAGTAAGACTCTACTCAGACACGACTTTGTAGACACCCTTAGAACGACCTGCTCTGATACCACTTTTTTCACACCCTGAATCCCATCGCGACGGATTGTCACCCGTTGCCGACATGGCCCTAGAGAACCAAGCTTTGATTCTATTCATTCATATGCATGTCATAGGCAATGCCACCATTACGTAAGAACATGAAAGGTGAAATACGGAAAATATGGAACATGGGACATATATATATACATATGTGATCCTTGGCCGTTGAGGCCATAAAGTCAAAAACATCATATACCACCTTACATTTATACTCCCACATACGTCTACAAAAGCCTCTATAGATGTATTGACCAAAATGAACTAAAAGTCGGGACAAGTCCCCGTTGTATACAACATGTACAACACCAAAACATATGTACAACTGTGACTCAGAGAATCCCCGAACTAACTGAAGCTCACCAATGATCCGCAACAACTGGCAACCTACTGGGGAAGCCTACTAGTACCTACGCCTGCAGCCAGTAAGGTAAATTCCCCAAAGGGGTCAGTACGAGGAATATACTGAGTGTGTAAGGCTCAAATGAAACTGTATGCTATGTAAGTATGTCAATGAAATCAAATTCAAATGCATAACCAATGTGGATAAGTCACTTTCCTGTACTTTGGAAACCATGCATATTGCTTTCATTACTTTCTTTGTATCTTTACTTCTATGATTATTCATCTTTACCTGTGACATGTGATACCTGGGACCCGACTGAACAGTGGGTTTTAACATAACATATCGTTATGTTGGTATCGACTCTAGCTAGGCTTATACCCCTAGAGCTGCCACCCTATGAATCAATATATATATTGGGATCGGCTCGAGCTAGGTTATTACCTCTAGAGCTGCACCCATACCAACACATTAGGTTCGGCTCGAGATAGGTTATTACCTCTAGAGCTTCCCCCTGTCAGGATTGGTCCAAGCTAGGCTTATACCTCTAGGACTGCCCCCTGATCAAACAATCTCGGGATCGGCTTGAGCTAGGCATTTTACCCCCAAAGCTACCACCCATACTTGATCATTAACCACATATGTATTACTTTAATCTTTACTTTGAGATTGATACGATGATATTCATAACTTCACTTGAAGCTTTGGATCATTAACCATTGGGTGAGAGACATGTGAATAAACATTATTGGAAACATAGCCTTCGTGGAAACATAACACTATTGGAACCATTGAACAATAATCAATGAACAAGATACATGAGTATAACCACTATTGGAACTTTGGAACACAACCTTATTGGACTTTTGGAACATTAGTCAATGAATATGAGACATGACATTCACAATTTATCAATGAGTAGAAAACATTTGCTAATAACCATTGATAACCGGATATAGGATACCTTAGCACATTTTGGGATGGGACAAGCGTAATGTCAATGTGAATACTATTTTCCGCAGAAAGATACGGATAGAGTAACCTTACATACCTTGTATTCTCAATATGGATATACAATCTTAGATATGCATACAATATTCCCGCTCCTTCTTTATGTGTCATTCTACAACACAAATGCATAACGGAGTTTATATTAACCACCAACTACCTTACAAATGCATATAACGATAATGAATTTCATGTTTGTCTTTAAACATGCCATTTCCCCCTTGACAAAACCATTGATGAAAGTATTATACCAAAAATTCCACAATATTCCATACATTAACCAATACATGATAATCAATAACATTTCACCACAAACTTCTCCTTTACACTTTCTCATCCACACCATATCACAAATAATCCATCAATTCACCTTAATACGTCTCATAGCACATATCGGCCAAAATCCCATAATTTACACTTATAGAAAAATAACAAGTTTAATAACAAAATCACACCATACATGTTCATATTTTATCCATACCATGCTCTTTCATCAAAGTCACAAGTCATAATTCAAGCTTAAATCCCATGGATCACAAATCTTTCACAAAAACACAAAGTACCATGTTCAACACTTCCAAGCATAACCAACATGGTTTACATACTCTCCCATGCATATAATATATTATTCCATAAGAATAATTACTTACTTAATCTTGAAAATTGATGATTTTCCTCCAAGAAGTTGGCTTAGGGTTCTTGAGAGTTGAGAGAAATTTTGGGAAATTTCTAGAAATGTGTAGTGTACTCCTTTGAATAAAATCAGATTTTTCCACTTATTTATAGTCCCTCAAGTCTCCTTGGCATTAAATTCCATGTACAAGTGGTCAAGGGTGAAGAATGGGTCATTTTTGGCCTAATTGGGCCATATCTTTTGTCTCATTTTGGGCTTGTATTGAGCCCAATTCAATTAACCCAATAAAATCAATAATTTCTTATGTTTACATCACTTCGTACATATTACAACAATATTCCCACTTACGCTATTCATATCCGTAGCCTCAATCCCAAAAACAAGTGATCCTAGCCACGTATGGCTCATTTTGACCACAAGGGTAAAATAGTCATTTTGATGTCAATTTCATTCACTAGTAACTTTATCATACTAATATAATACTTTACTCATTTCATGTATATGCTCATGGTTGTAGAAGAAACGTGGCAAAAATCGGCCCGGTACACCCCCGGACACCCTTGGGACTTAGAAAAATTTCCAACTTTCGAAAGGGGCGTACAACAAGCGTGGCACGCCCCTGGGCGCGCCAAATTGCTTCCTGTGCCCAAAAATTTTTGGGCAAAAGCGGCGTGGCACGCCCTCTGGCGCGCCCACCCTTAGTTTTTTTTGAAAATTTCATTTTTCGACTTTTCTTCGCGGGTTCGGTTAGATACTTCAAGTCCTATTCTTTAACTTACTTCTTACCTTTAATATCCTTTGTTTAGAGGACCTCTTAGACTCATTTTTAACCCCACAAATTCTTCACAAATGTCACAAAACATTTCCTATGAAAGGCTAACCACATGTACGAGGCCCAATTTCAATTTTTCTCATCAATAACATTACCAAATACATACTTGTGGCTCTCGACACCTAAGTAAACATTGATTAACGTCGTCAAGTAGGGTTAGGAAGGTACGGGGTGTTACATTTACTTGCTTTGTTTATGTGTATAACTTGTGGGATTGTTGTTATGAAATTGGTCATGGAATTAGTAGCGTATTGAAAGGAAAATATGGTTTTGGTGGTGTTCATGTGTGTTGTGAAACCATGAATGTTCGTGGGCATACAAGTGACCAAATATATGTGAAGAAAAGCTTACTTATGGCCTTGGACCATTTATTACACAAAAGGAACCAAAAGAGACCCTTTTTGGCCAATTTAGGCATCCGCCCTCGCAGACGAAGGCACCTGCGGGCGCAGGTGACTTCGCAGGTAAATCTGAACACTGCCAAGAGGCACCTGCGGCCGTACCTCAACCACCTGCAGGAGCAGGTGGCTTCGCAGGTTACGCCAGAGTCTCGTTTTGTATGTTTTTGTCTCTCTTTTATTCCCGAAGACCCCTATGCCCTTTTTGGATGTAATTATCAACTTATGATACCTTTTGAATGACTTTAAGGGGTCGTTTGTAGGCATGTTTGATTATATCTACTATGGATTGTTGTTAATATGTTGTTATGAAACGTATTGAGGTGACTTGATGGATTAATTGTGACGTAGTGTTAACGAGGAAACGTAAAGGATAAACTTGGTGTGAAATGCTATTGTTTTATGAGGTCTTGGTCAGTGTATGGAATGTTGGGGTATTGTTGGTATGAAAATGCCGTGAATTATATTGTAAAAGGGGAAATGATGTTATAAGGCAATCATGTAACTCATTGTCGTCTTATGCACTTGTAAGGTAGTGGGTTGGTAACGTAAACTCCGTTATGAACTTGTGTTGTAGAGTAAAACGTAAGAAAGGCACTGGATTATTGTATTCACAGATAGGACTGTGTATTCATATTGGAAGTATAAGGTATGTAAGGTTACTCTTTCCGTATCCTTCTGCAACATATTGTTCACATTGTCATTGTACTTGTTCCATTCCGAAATGTCCACGGGTATCTCATTTTCAAGTTGTCATATAGTGTTACTCACACGACCATTGGTGATTCACAAGTATCATGTTCTTTGACTAATAGTTCCAAGTTCCAATAATGTACAATCATCAATGTATCACTCTTATAATGAAAGAATGAAGTAATGTATAATTGTTTGAATATTCTTGAGTAACATCCTAGGGGCGATATGAAAGCCTAACATAGGTTATCACAATAATATCCCAGGGGCGATATGAAAGCCTAGCATGGGTTATCACAATAACATCCCAGGGGCGATATGAAAGCCTAGCATGGGTTATCACAATAACATCCCAGGGGCGACAGAAAGCCTAGCATGGGTTAATCACATCCCAGGGGTTAAAATACCTAGCATGGGTTAATTACATCCCAGGGGTTAAAATACCTAGCATGGGTTTATCTCATCCCAGGGGCGATAGAAAAGCCTAGCATGGGTAGAACGATAAAGATGAATGAACGTAAAGGCAAAGAAAGTAATGAATGTAATGTACATGGTTCCAACACAAGCAAAACGATGGTTTATCCATATTAACTATTCTCTTATATTTGATTCCATTGAAGTTCTTATGTATTGATGCAGTTTTATATAGCCTTACATACTCAGTACATTCTTCATACTGACGTCCCTTGGGGGACTTACCTTACTTGTTGCAGGCACAGGTGCTAGTAGACCTCCACAGTAGGTTGCAGGTCATTTGCAAATCATTGGTGAGCTCCAGTTGTTTCGGGGCTTTCCGAGTCACATCTGTACATTGATTTTGGTATTATGTAAATGTTGTATAAAGAAGGGATTTGTCCCGACTGTAGGGTGTTTTTGTATATGTATCTATTAAAGGCTTTGTGGACGTATATGGGAAAATGATTGTAAGAGATGTATGTCCATTTTGACTTGATGGGCCTAACGGCCAAGTTTCATATATAACACATGTTTCCATGACTTCCACATAGTAGCATGAGATATAATGAGGTTCATACAGAGACATGCATATGAATGTAAATGAGCAAATATTGGTTATATCGAGCCTCAACGGCTTCGGGTGCCAGTCCACCCCGTTGGAATTTGGGGCGTGACAAATTCGGATATGTGTGCCAGTCCGGATGTAGATATAATCCGGATGTAGATTATGTGTACTTTAATGCCAAGGTAGATTATGTGTACCGGATGTAAATATTTATTTGGGATCCACCAAAATGTATCACGATTTGAAAGACATGTATTGGTGGGGAAATATGAAAAAGAACATTGCAGAATTTGTAGCTCAATGCCTAAATTGTCAACAAGTCAAAGTAGAGCATCAGAAACCTGGAGGTTATATGCACTGTATCAATCTTCCAGTTTGGAAATGGGACATGCTTAACATGGATTTCATCACAGGTTTGCCTCGTACACTGTGGAAATTTGATTCCATATGGGTAATAGTTGATAGGCTTACCAAGTCAGCGCATTTCCTACAAGTCAGGACCACCTATACAGCAGAAGATTATGCAAGGCTGTATGTTAAACAGATAGTGCGATTACATGGGATTCCAATCTCCATTATATCAGACAAGAGGGCTCAATTTACTTCACATTTTTGAAAATCCTTTCAGAAAAGTTTGGGTACACAAGTGAAATTGAGTACGGCTTTCCATCCTCAGACAGATGGACAAGTGGAGCGTACTATCCAAACATTTGAAGATATGCTACGAGCTTGCACATTGGACTTTAAAGGTAGTTGGGATGATCATCTTCCTCTTATTGAATTTGCCTACAACAATAGCTATCATTCAAGTATTAAAATGGCACCTTATAAAGCTTTATATGGAAGAAAGTGTAGATCACCAATTGGATGGTTTGAAGCGGGTGAAGCTGCTTTACTTGGGCCAGATCTTGTTCATCAAGCTATGGAGAAAGTTAAAGTGATCCAACAGCTTCTACAAATGGCCCAAAGTCGACATAAGTCCTATGCTGATGTTAGAAGAAGAGGGCTCAAATTTGTTATAGGTGATTGGGTATTCTTGAAGGTGTCGCCGATGAAAGGGGTAATGCGATTTGGGAAGAAAGGAAAGTTGAGTCCACGTTACATAGGTCCATATAAAATTATCAGAATATTTGGGCAAGTTATGTATGAATTGGCACTACCCCAAAAACTCTCCACAGTTCATCTAGTAATTCATGCTTCGATGCTTCAAAAATACATAGGAGATCCATCTCATATTGCTCCCGTTGAAGATGTACAAGTTACGGAGGATCTCACCTATGAAGAGATACCTATTGCCATTCTGGATAGACAAGTGAAAAGGGTAAGGAATAAAGATGTAGCTTCCGTAAAGGTACTTTGGAGAAATCAACAAGTAGAATAGATCACATGGGAAGCTGAAGAAATGATGAAATTAAAGTACCCGTATTTATTTCAAACGAAAGACAAAGTTCAAAGTTCGGAAGTGGAGAAATTACAAGTAAGTATCTATAAGCATTATGTATATATTATAACGTGAATAATAATCCTAGATTTGAATTGATATACATTGGATAATGTCACTAACATTCGAGGACGAATGTTTCTAAGGGGGGAAGGATGTAACACCCTGTACATTTTTGACCCTACTTGATTGTCGTAACACTTATGAGATTAGTTAAATATGAGAAAGTTGATGGATCATGTATTAATTTTATTGGGCTAAATGAATTATGTGCTATTGGGCCCAAATGAGGCCCAAAATGAAGTAAAAGACATGGCCCAAATGGGGCAAATGACCCATTCTTGTGTTGACCAAGAAAGCATGCATTTAATGACAAAGTATTTGGCTAAGGATGACCTGAGGGACCATATAAGGCAAGGAAAAATCAGATTTTTATTTACCAACACACTTGCCATTTCTAGAATATTCAAGATATTTCTCTCAACTCAAACCCTAAGGCAACTACACTTGTTTGGACAAGGTCACTCTTTTACAAGAGTTGGTAAGTGTTTAATCTCATGGTTTAATATATTATATGCTTAAGATGGTGTATAAATCATGTTGGTTATGTTGTCAAATTGTTAGACAGTTCACTATGTGTAAAACAGTGTGCTTTTGCTCAATCGGTGAAGGGTTTTGCCTTCTAAATTTGAGAGTGGGCTTGTGGTCTTGAAGGAAGTGAGTTTGATGGATTAAATATCAACATGTATGATGTGTTTATGTTCTTAACTTTCTTTTTTTATGTGTATAACTTGTGGGATTGTTGTTATGAAATTGGTCATGGAATTAGTGGCGTATTGAAAGGAAAATGTGGTTTTGGTGGTGTTCATGTATGTTGTGAAACCATGACTGTTCATGGGAATCCAAGTGACCAAAAATATGTAAATAAAATCTTACTTATGGCCTTGTACCATTTATTACACAAAAGGAACCAAAAGAGACCCTTTTTGGCCGATTTGGGCATCCGCCCTCGCAGATGAAGGCACCTGCGGGCGCAGGTGACTTCGCAGGTGAATCTGGACACTGCCAAACGGCACCTGAGGCTGTACCTTAACCACCTGCAGGTGCAGGTGTCTTCGCAGGTAATCCCAGAGTCTCGTTTTGTATGTTTTTGTCTCTCTTTTATCCCCGAAGACCCCTATAACCTTTTTGGATGTAATTATCAACTTATGATACCTTTTGAATGACTTTAAGGGGTTGTTTGGAAGAATATTGGATTATATCCATTATGGATTGTTGTTAATATGTTGTTATGAAGTGTATTGAGGTGACTTATTGGATTAATTGTGACGTAGTGTTAATGAGGAAGCATAAAGGATAAACTTGGTGTGAAATGCTATTGGTTTATGAGGTCTTGGTCAATGTATGGAATTTTGGGGTATTGTTGGTATTACAATGCCATGAATTGTATTGTAAAAAGGGGAAATGAAGTTATAAGGCAATCATGTAACTAATTGTCGTCTTATGCACTTGTAAGGTAGTGGGTTGGTAACGTAAGCTCCGTTATGAACTTGTGTTGTAGATAAAACGTAAGGAAGGCACTGGATTATTATATTCACAGATAGGACTATGTATTCATATTGGAAGTATAAGGTATGTAAGGTTACTCTTTCCGTATCCTTCTGCAACATATTGTTCACATTGTCATTGTACTTGTTCCATTCCGAAATGTCCACGGGTATCTCATTTTCAAGTTGTCATATAGTGTTACTCACACGACCATTGGTGATTCACAAGTATCATGTTCTTTGACTAATAGTTCCAAGTTCCAATAATGTACAATCATCAATGTATCACTCTTATAATGAAAGAATGAAGTAATGTATAATTGTTTGAATATTCTTGAGTAACATCCTAGGGGCGATATGAAAGCCTAACATAGGTTATCACAATAATATCCCAGGGGCGATATGAAAGCCTAGCATGGGTTATCACAATAACATCCCAGGGGCGATATGAAAGCCTAGCATGGGTTATCACAATAACATCCCAGGGGCGACAGAAAGCCTAGCATGGGTTAATCACATCCCAGGGGTTAAAATACCTAGCATGGGTTAATTACATCCCAGGGGTTAAAATACCTAGCATGGGTTTATCTCATCCCAGGGGCGATAGAAAAGCCTAGCATGGGTAGAACGATAAAGATGAATGAACGTAAAGGCAAAGAAAGTAATGAATGTAATGTACATGGTTCCAACACAAGCAAAACGATGGTTTATCCATATTAACTATTCTCTTATATTTGATTCCATTGAAGTTCTTATGTATTGATGCAATTTTATATAGCCTTACATACTCAGTATATTCTTCGTACTGACGTCCCTTGGGGGACTTACCTTACTTGCTGCAGGCACAGGTGCTAGTCGACCTCCATAGTAGGTTGCAGGTCATTTGCAAATCATTGGTGAGCTCCAGTTGTTTTGGGGCTTTCCGAGTCACATCTGTACATTGATTTTGGTATTATGTAAATGTTGTATAAAGCGGGGATTTGTCCCGACTGTAGGATGTTTTTGTACATGTATCTATTAGAGGCTTTGTAGACATATGTGGGAAAATGATTGTAAGAGATGTATGTCCATTTTGACTTGATGGCCCTAATGGCCAAGTTTCATATATAACACATGTTTCCATGACTTCCGCATAGTAGAATGAGATATAATGAGGTTCATACAGAGACATGCATATGAATGTACATGAGAAAAGATTGGTTCTCTCGGGCCTCAACGGCTTCGGGTGTTAGTCCACCCCTTTGGAATTCGGGGAGTGACAATGAGGATCCCCAGTTTAAAGAAAAAAGTGAGAAACTTAGAAATCAAAAGGTTATAAATGATCGTGTTTTTCACCCTACTATATTTGGTGAATTTGAAATAGAGTCTATGGTTGCTATGATTGAGGTACAAGAGTGGAAGCATCTATTTGAAGGACCGGGTGTGCTTTATGAGATAGAAGTTAAAGACTTCTATGTTGATCTTTTCATCTCTAAAAAAGAGGATAGTTTTACTGTAACTATGAATGGGGTGAAATTTGTTCTCACCGAATCAATCTTAGGAGAGATACTAAAAGTGCCTATGATTGGAATTGATATAGTTATGAAAATTTTTGCATCAGTGGAGTTTCTTAACAAAATTGTTAGATCGAAAAGGACTCGTGGTTGTGAAAGAATGCAGAAAAAGAAAATGAAGCCAAAGCACCAGCTATTATTTGAGTTGGTAAATAAAGTCCTACTCCCCAGAACTGAAGGCATAACTATTGGCTCCATTCTCGACCTGTTCCTTATAGAGGATGTTAACTCATGTGCTCCAATAAATCTACCAAAGATAATGATTGAGCAAATTGTTAAGACATGTGATATGAAGGATCAAAATCATGGGTTGTAAGACTTGAATATTAACTATGTTTTTTGACTGCTTATGCTTTAATCAAATTCTCTATGTTTGCCTCTAATTCTGTGCTTTATTGTTTAAGCCTTTTAATGATGCCAAAAGGGAGGAAGATTAGGGTGAAAGGGGGAACTGAATACAAGGATGAACTAGTGAAAGGGGGAACTGACTGTACGGATGAACTGATGAAAAAGGAACTGACTGCAAAGATGAAATAGTTGTATGATGAAAGGAGAAACTGGTGACACTGATAAAAAGATCAATGTTTGTCATCATCAAGAAGAGGAAAAATATTGGGTTCTAGCTTTTTCTTATTGTGTTAATGTTTTAATGATTGATAAACCTAGTTGAAGGACCATTTATGTCAACTAGTGTCCCAGTATGTAGTTGCACGTATTTGTCTTATGTGCTAGCTATTCAGTACTCTCTTACAGTGTCAGCACATTAGTGAGATGAATATTTAGTGGTCCTTTCCTGCGTCCACTAATGAGGAAGCTTCCCTCCCAATGATCAATCATATATATTCTTCATCTACAAGGAGAGAAGCTCAAGATTTTGCAAAATCTAAAAAAGTATTATCTCAAGCAAAAGCCTCACTGCAATTGATATTGCAAGATTCAACAATTTAGAAACTCTTTGCTCATAGTGAAATATGTTTTTATTTCTAGGTTGATTGAGTCTTGTCTTCGTCTTACAATTGTAAACTCACTTCTCATTCTAGAAATTTGTGTAGGTATTATTTGTTTTTTTTCTTTGTTCAAATCTGAGTGTTAGTAAGAGGTAGATAATAGAGGTCTCACAGTAGAGTTATTATGATTGTGTGTTGTAATAGAGTTATTGCAAGGTGGTAGGAATTAAGAGATTAATTCCTAAGTCATAATTGAAGGTTGCTCGGAGTTTAGTGAAATCCTACTGGGGTAGGTCGTGGTTTTACTCCCTTGAGCAAGGTGGTTTGCACATAAGCATCATATTTCATTTAATTTATTGTAATTTTTATTGTGTTCTTATTGTTTATCAAATTCCTCATACGGGGACCTGATATCGAATCAAGTCTTAGCTATAGTGGTGGACTCTTGCAAACCATCACACCTCAAACTCTAAATCTCCACACCTTACATTAGTGTAGGATTTTTGACTGCTCTATGCAATCTTTAACCTCTCTCGACTAACCTTAACCTTCTCCACAACTTGTTGGACAAAATCCATCCCTAACAATTTAGGTTAACCAGCCTCAAACCACCCAATAGAAGATATACATCTTCACTCATACAGAGCTTTCAATGGAGCCATTCGGATAGTAGATGGGTAACTATTATTATGCGTGAATTCAATAACAGGTAGGTGATCATCCTAATTTTGTTTGAATTCAAGTACACATCAATATATCCTCGAGTTCCTACATGGTACCCTCCATTTGCCCATCAGTATAAGGGTGAAAGGTGGTACTAAGTTTCACCTGCATACCCAACCTCTCTAAAAGAACCTCTAAAAGTGAGTAGTAAATTAGGTGGTCTATTTGAAATGATAGACATAGGGTCTCATGCAATCTGATAATTTCTCGAATGTACAGCCTGGCATAGTCATCGATCGACTATATCGTCCTAACAGGCAAAAAATGAGCATACTTGGCCATCTGATCCACAATCACGCAAATTGAGTCATATTGATGTCGAGAACGTGGTAACCCTATCATAAAATCCATATTTATATCTTCCACTTCCATATTTAAAGAGTTATATCTTGATCCAAAACACCAGGTTTTTTCTATTCAACCCTAACCTGCTAATAATTCGTGCACTTGAGAACAAAGTTCGCTATATTCTTCTTCATCTTATTCCACTAATAAATTTCCCTCAAGACGTGACACATTTTGGTGGAGCCTGGGTTAATGTGGCTCTTCCATGATCCTCTCTCACAACCCTTCAATATCTGAAACATAAAGTCTACCCTGATATCGCAAAACACCATCTCCCCTAGATCAAAAGCCATAACCTTTTGTTGTAGAACTTCTTCCTTCAATTGCAATAGAATGTTTCTCTTTAACATCTGACACTAAAGATAATTCTAACATATTTTGAACAACCACACTACTATCCTCGGAGTCTAGGAGTTGAACTCCTAAATAAGTAAACCAGCGAATAGCTTTTGTGATCCCTTTATTCTCTTCTTACACATGAGCAAGACTCCCTATGGACAACCTACTAAGTGCATCAGCAACAACATTTTCCTTCTCGAATGATAAAATGACTCATGTTATATTTTTGTAAGTGGCTCAAGCAATATTCTCTGTCTGAGGTTCAACTCTTTCTGACTAAAAACATATTGAGAGCTCTTGTGGTTGGTGAAGACATCAACATGCACCCCATATAGATAGTGATGCCAAATATTAAAAGCAAATACCACTGTTGCAAACTCAAGATTATGAGTCGGTTAATTCTTCTCATAGTTCTAAAGATGTATTAAGGCATAACATATTACCTTACCATACAACAACAACATACTCAATATATTCCCATAAAGTAGGGTCTGGAGAGGGTAAAGTGTACGCAGTTTGTACCACTACCTCTCAAGTAAGGTAGAGAGGTTGTTTTTGAAAGACCACTGGCTCAAGACAAAAACATTCTAGAGATGGACCTAATATAAGAACAAGAAATAATATGTAGAAATAAACAACCGATAATAGAAAAAATAAGCCTACCATAAAGTAGTACTACCCTCGACCTATCTGAAGCAACAAACATGACCAAAACTCCAAGACCAAGACACTACAAGCAAGCACAATGACAACTAACATAAATAACAAGACATAACACACCTACCTACTACCCATCTACCTTAATTCACATCCTCCACACCTTTCTATCTAGGGTCATGTCCTCAGTAAGTTGTAAATGTTCCATGTCATGTATAATCACCTCTCTCTAATATTTCTTTGGTCTATCTATACCATACCTAAATCCATCCGTATCCAACCTCTCACACCTTGGCACAAGGACCTTTGAGCACCTCCTCATCACATGCTCGAACCGTCTCAACCTCGCTTACCGTATCTTAACTTCTATTGAAAACACTCTTACCTTGTATAGGATAACCTCAATCCTATAACTATTACTCTTAGTAAACCCACACATATTTCACAGCATCTTTATCTTCACCACCTTTATCCTTTGGATGTGATAGTTCTTGACTGACTAACATTTTACCCCATACAACATAGCTGGTCAAACCACCATGATGAGCCATGGGTACATGGCACTTTCAATGCTTAAAAAAAGGAAAATATGCAATAACTTGGGTGTATTTGGTTGGTATGACGTGTTTTCTATCCTATACTGCAGGAAAACAGGTTTTGAAGCAAAATGATCAAGAAGGAAGAATCACGCCCGAGAACGAAATATCTGAAAAATAAAAGAACAAGGATTCACACCAGAGAATGACTCACGACAGGACTCACATGCCGTGAAGTCCACTCACGTGACGTGAGTGCCTACTGTGAAGTCAACTTCAGAGGATGCAATGCTGTCTGATTTCCACGACATGCAGTCATGTGGCGTGACTACACTCACGTGACTGGGTGGCATGAGTCAACTTCTGAAGATGTCTATTTGAGCCTAATTTCCAAGACACTCACCTATGTGGCGTGACGTAGTTCCACGACACCAATTCAAGATACCGTGGAAAATTGTCGACTTTGTTCTCCTGTTTTGATTAGGATAGGATTAGTCTTGTATCTATAAATACCCCTGTATTGTCCTATATTCAGGAATTAGTCATTACATTATTTTGAGATTGTTTTTCATTATTTTGAGTTCAGAAGCACATTATTATTTTGTAATCTTGGAACACCGATTCTAGGGTTTTATTTCATAATTGAGATTTCAAAGTTTCTTCATTATTGTGAGTTTACAATTATGTCTTCATCTTCGAATTCTGATTGTGCTCTTGCGAACATGAGTAGCTAAACTCATTAACTAGGGTTGTGTGAACCATGAGGAATTAACAAAACGGGTTAAGTGCAAAGAAATTTTGAACTGGTATGAATGCATGTATTGTTATTTTTTTCGTTGTGATTGATCTCCTAACGGTTGCAAACGTTAGAAACTCACTTGTATTCTAGACTTGCTCGAGAGAGAGGTAGAGATTGGGAAGAGGAAATAACGACAGAGATTTAAAGCTACCAACCTTGATCTAATAACTTGAGCCTTTGCGGGAATAGTTATCTGAGATCCAGGACAAGGGTTAGTAGTGCGACGCTCAGAAATCAAGAGGAGAAGAGTGAAATTTGTCTAACCAAGGTCGAGAGACGTTTAGATGAACATAACTTGTAAGATTTTACATGCAACGCAGCGGGACAGTTTTGCCAGCACCAATAATCGGTAGAGTTAAGGAATCATTAGGGATCACAGTCCTAGTGTATTTCTTATATTGAAAACAACTTCAAAGAATCAACACTTGTCACTAGCACTACTTGTTACAAAGATTTCCCCCTTTTTACTTATTTGCCAACTACTCGAACAAGAACTCAACCTACTTTCGTCCTATTCCATGTGGGATCGACCCCAACCTAGTTGGGTTCTATATTTGATACAACGATCGCTTATACTTCTTAGGAGGCATATTTTGGGCGACATCATATTTTGGCATCGTTGTCGGGGAATACAGTTATGGAGTTGATTAGTTTATTTGTTGGAGTTAATTGGTATTGTTTTTCT
The DNA here is from genome assembly GCA_031232105.1 of Capsicum rhomboideum. Taxonomy (NCBI): domain Eukaryota; kingdom Viridiplantae; phylum Streptophyta; class Magnoliopsida; order Solanales; family Solanaceae; genus Capsicum; species Capsicum rhomboideum. Next base: position 53,865,327 of record CP124716.1, on the reverse strand, counting down.
ATACTTTTAAGGGCACAAACCGGTGTATGCCTAATACTAGGAGTCAAGGCAATCCCCTGATTCCACTTGATCTTGAAATAGAAAGGACTCTGAGAGCTAATCGAAGAATGGTGAATACCAAAGAAGTTTAGGATCCTGCCACCATAGGAGACATTCATAATCAACCAATTCAGTCGGTTGGTCATGAAACAACGGATTAAACTACTGCTAGATTAACACGAGAAGAGCATGCTAGACAAATTGCTCTTAGGCAACCAGAGAGAGATAATCGAGCTATGCAAGAGGCAGCTCAGCGACTGGCTGAGGCTGAAGAGAGACAAAGAAGACTGAGAGCTCAACAACCACTTTAAAGACAGTATGTGCAAGTTTATGTTGATCCTGAGGAAGAAGACATGGACTACTTTGAACTAATAGAGACTGGTGCCATTATTCCACCTGAGTTACCTCCGGGCACTAAGTTTGACATTACTAGTGCCATGATTCACCTGCTAAACTTGAAGGGTATGTTTGTCGGTCTTCCTATTGATGATCCAAACATGCACGTGATGAATTTTGTGGGGGTATGCACCTCACATAATTTGCCTGGAGTTGACCAAGAGGCTATTCGATTGAGATTGTTTCCATTCTTTCTAAAAGGAGAGGCGACTTTGTGGTTGGCAGAATTACCACGAGGATCCATCACTACTTGGTAAGAATTGAGAAATCAATATCTAAAAAGGTTTTTCCCACCTTCCAAGATGCTACAGTAGAAGGATGAGATCTACAACTTCAGACAACTACATTTTGAAGCACTTTATGAGACATGGATAAGGTTCAAGAAGAAGCTGCAAAACATATGCTCTAGCGGGTAGACAAAATTTAGAGGCTTCTCTTGATGTGGTTACAGGTACATTGTCCATCTTTTCACAAAATGTATATGCATTAATTGATCCGATCTCTACACTATTATATGTCAGTCCATTGATTGCTGGAAAGTTCAAAAGAACACCGGAATCACTGGTTAAGCCATTTGAAGTGTCTACACCAGTTGACGAGTCCACTATACCTAGAAGAGTTTATCATAATTGTATAGTAACTTTTTAGAACATATGCTCTAGCGGGTAGACAAAATTTAGAGGCTTCTCGTGATGTGGTTACAGGTACATTGTCCATCTTTTCACATAATGTATATGCATTAATTGATTCGATCTCTACACTATCATATGTCACTCCATTGATTGCTGGAAAGTTCAAAAGAACATCGAAATCATTGGTTAAGCCATTTGAAGTGTCTACACCAGTTGACGAGTCCATTATACCTAGAAAAGTTTATCATAATTGCATAGTAACTTTTTGTGATCGCGACACATTGGCTGATCTTGTTGAGCTAGAAATAGTAGATTTTGATGTTATAATGGGCATGGATTGGTTGGCTTCTTGTTATGCCACAGTAAATTGCCGAGCTAAAAGGGTGCATTTCCATTTTCCAAAAGATGCAGTCCTTGAATAGAGAGGTACTATTGGAGCACCAAGGGGTAAGTTTATTTCTTATGTTAAGGCAAAGAAGATGATGTCCAAAGGGTACATATGTCATTTAGTGAGGGTGAGAGATATAGAAGCGGAGCCACCGACTCTTCAATCCATTCCAGTGGTAAATGAATTTTCTGATATGTTTCCTGAAGCGCTTCCTGGTTTACCTCCAGAATGATAAGTAGAGTTTGGTATTGATGTGGCCCTAGGTACTCAACCTATTTTTATTCCTTCGTATAGAATGCCCCCGACAGAATTACGTGAATTGAAGGAACAATTAAAAGATTTGTTAGAAAAGGGATTCATAAGGCCTAGTATGTCTCCTCATGGGGCACACCCATGTTATTTGTACGTAAGAAGGATGGCACATTGAGAATGTGTATTAACTACCAATAACTGAATAAGGTAACAATTAATAATAAATATCCCCTCCCTATAATTGATGATTTATTTTATCAGTTACAACGTGCTAAGTGTTTCTAAAAAATCGACTTGAAGTTAGGTTATCACCAAGTGAAAGTGAAAGAGAAAGATATACCCAAAATAGCTTTTCGAACACGGTATGGTCATTTTGAGTTTGTGGTTATGTCATTCATCCTAACCAATGCACGAGCAGCTTTCATGGATCTGATGAATAGAGTGTTCAAGCCATTCTTGGATGTGTTTGTGATAGTATTTATAGATGATATTTTGGTGTATTCAAGATCAAAAGATGACCATGCTAACATTTGCGACAGGTCTTACAGATTCTTTTTGATCGTAAATTATATGCAAAGTTCTCTAAGTGTGAGTTTTGGTTAAAATCAGTGGCATTCTTGGGGCATCTTGTATCTGATGAAGGGATAAGGGTTGATTATCAAAAGATAAAAGCCATGAAGAACTGGCCAATACCCATAACACCTACGAAGGCTCATAGTTTCCTAGGCTTGGCAGGTTATTATAGAAGGTTAGTCGAGGGATCGTCTTCCATTTCTACACCAATAACCAAGCTAACACACAAAGCAACCAAGTTTCAATGGAATGATGCCTATGAAAGAAACTTTCAATGTATTAAGTTAACATAAGGGGTTAAGACTTAGAATATGGAATAAAATAATTGAGCTGCTTACTTGACTTAAATTAAGCTAGTAGGTGACAAGTAGGTGCATCACCTACTTTGACTTATTGACCAATCTAAGAACCAAGTAGGTGCATCACCTACTAAGACTCCTTTGACCAGTTTATTGGGCCAAGTACACTACCACCTACTTGAATTAATTTTGGCCCAAGTTAAAAGAGAGAAAAGAAGAAGAATGGGCAGCCAAGGCCCAACAGTATCAGATCCATAAAGGCGTAAGTATAATAGGCAAGTAGGTGCACCAAATACTTGATAAACTATTTCCCAAATTAGCCAATAAAGTCATCCAAGAGCAGCTCCATTTAAAGGGATTGAATCTAGCTCATTTGACCCATTTTAACATAGACAAAAATTCAGCTTTCTAGAGTTTTCTCTCTTGCCCTCTCTTAGCTTCTACAGCATCCCTAAGTTTCCATTAGGGTTATTGGGATTTACCTTCCTTCCAAGCTAAAGTTAAGTGAACAAATCATGATCTTATCTCAAAAATACTATGGAAATTATGTTCTTCATGTTTAAATTATAAGACAACCCTCTATAAGTTTGGCAGTCCCATTTTTCTTGGTTATTAAGAGATTTTTCTCTTCTCCTTTGGTTTGTGTGTGAAGGAACCAAGATATTGAAGAAATACAAGTTAAGAGAATACACTATCATAAAATTAAGGTAAGGCTACTGCCCATTTTTGCCCCCTTCCTATATATATGTTTTGGTGGAGAATTGTGTGTATATTATTGTCAAGAACTCAAGGGATGATGAGTTTTCAATATTTGATTGCTATGATAAAGGATATTGGGGATGTTTTAGGAATTGTGCTATGTGTATATGTTGGGGACAGTTTGGTTGATGTTGGGAAAGGCTGTAACTAACTTGTATTGAATTATAGATGGAGGATGTGGTGATACACCACCGAACTGAATATTATGTAAGCCTACTTCCCACTCCACTTTGTATATTGTTTTGAGGGTGTAATGAGGCTAAAGTTGTTTTGAGGGACGTTATAAGGATTTGTATGGTATGTGAATGTAATTGGAGGAGTAAGGGTTGAAAGAACACCCTTGAATAAATTAATTATGGGCTTACTGCCCAGCTACTATTTTGGTAAGGTTAAGTGGCTTAAATGTGTTAATTAGCTACTAATACAAGTTTTACCACTTACTTTATTATATATAAGTAGTCCGAGGGGCAGGAGGTTAATTTGGGGTAATATCGGAGTTGTACAACAAGGTATGTAAGGCTATTCGATTCTATGTTCTTTGGTATGAAATCTAATACATTGATGTTACATTTACTCCCTATGTCATAGTTACCGCCTTAAATGCATATTCATATGTCTCTCACTACCGGTCCATAGTTTAAAACTCAATAATGTTATGACCACCAAAAGAACTAGCTCAAAGATTAAAGAAATGATGTAAAGAGAATTTGTATATTCTTGGGTGGTATCCCAAGGGTGGAAGGAACACCTAGATGAAGAACCGGCGGGTGCAGGTGCCGACGCAGGTGCCTCTGGATACTTCCAAAGGTCACCTGCGGATGCATTTCAGCCACCTGTGGGCGCAGGTGGCTTAGTGAGTCGGACCAGAACTCCGAATTGCTTGTTTTTGCATCCATTTGGCCCCCCGAAACCCCTATACCCTTCATAGATGCAATTATCAACTTATGGTACCTTTTAAATGACTATAAAGGATTATCCCAGAGGTATTTTGAATGGTATAAAATATGGATTGATTTTAAAGTGTTATTGTGAAAGCTATCGAGTGACTTGGCGGAGAAAAGGTAACGTAGTGTTAATGAGGAAGTGTAAAGGGTAAACTTGGTGTAAAATGTTATTGGTTTATGATGTCTTGGTCTACATGTGGTATGTTATGGTGTTGTTGGTATGATGATGCAATGGATTGTACTGTGAAGGACGAAATGATGCTATATAGCAGTCACGTAACTCATTATGACACTTATACATTTGTAAGAGAGTTGATTGTTAACGTACACCGTTACATACTTGTGTTATAGAGTGAAACGTAAGGAGGAAGATGGACTACTGTATCCCCATATAGGCTTGTGTATTCGTAGTGAGACGACAAGGTATGTAAGGTTACTCTTTCCCTATCTTTCTACAGTATAGAGTATTCACCTTGTTATGGTACTTACTCATGTCCGAAGTGTTCTAAAGTACCCCAGTTCAGGTTGAGATATATTGTTATTCATATGTCCTATTCTTAGATGAATTATGATTCACTTATCTCTATTCATTGACTGAAGTTCTTAAGCTATCAAAATGTGGACAAGTCTAAGAGAACTATCTCAAGGAGAGTAGGATGTAAGAAAATCTACTTATTCTTGAAGAGTATTTTCCAATCATGTCATGTTCCAAAGTTTTATAATTCTGTAATTATGTTTGAACCAATCTCTCACAAGTGTAAAGGTACCAATCTCATAAGATCTCATAAGAGTAGTGAAGAGGTAATGTGCGAGCTAATATATCTATCACTCACAAGTTAAGGTATCAATCTCATGAAAGTAAGGAATGAAATAATGTATATACGTATCTCCAATGATGTTCCAATCAACAATGTACCACTCTCATAACAAAAGTAAAGAGAAGAAGCAACGCAAAGAGGTAATGCATATATGTGTGTTTCCAGTAATATCATGATAATATGTGTGTTTCCAGTAATATCATGATCCTCAAAGTATCAATCTCTTCCAAGTAAGAAATGAAGAAAGGTGTGTATATTATTCTATAAACCCCACCAAAGAGTGGATGTATGTTAAACCCCACCAAAGAGTGGATGTATGTTAATCCTACCCATGGAGTAGATGTATGTTATTAATCCCACTAAAGAGTGGATGTATGTTAATCCTACCCATGGAGTAGATGTATGTTATTAGTCCCACCAATAAAGTGGATGTACATTATATTATCAATCCAAAACTCTTGAATAGAAGAATCTCTTGAATAGAAAAATCTCTTGAATAGAAGAATCTCTTGATTAGAAGAGAAGAATCCCTTGAGTAAAGATGTATATGAAAGCTATTCTATGAATGATAAGGATGTAAATTGAGTGATCTAAGTTAACAATAACAGAAGCAATATACATGTTTCCACATTTAAAATGATGATTTATCCACATTGAATATTCTCTCATATTCTATTCCATTGACATTCTCATGTATGATGTAGTTTCTTATGAGCCTTACATACTCAGTACATTTCTCGTACTGACCCCCTCGGGGGACTTACCTTACATGTTGCAGGTACAGGTACTAGTAGACCTCCACCATTGGTTGACAGTGGTTGCAGATCTTTGGTGAGCCCCAGTTGATTCGGGACTTTCTGAGGCATAGATGTACAGTTGTTTCGATGTTGTAGATGTTGTATAAAGCGGGAACTTGTCCCGACTTTTGGTTGGCCTTGTAAATGCATCAGTTAGAGGCTTTTGTAGACATATGTGGGTAGGTGAATGTAAGAGACGTATGATCATCTTGACTTGACGGCCCTAACGGTCAAGTTTCATATATATAGATATAATATATGTTTCTATGTCCATGATTTCCGCATAGTAACATGAGGAATAATAAGAGTCATATGAGGATATGCATACGAATGTACACGAGCAAAGATTGGTTCTCTCGGGCCATATCGGCTTCGGGTGCCAATCACGCCTCAATGGGGTTTGGGGCGTGACAAAAGTGGTATCAGAGCAGTTTGTTCTAAGGGTGTCTACAAAGTCGTGTCTGAGTAGAGTCTTACTTATCAATGTGTTGTGCACCACATTTATAAGTAGGAGGCTACGGGACATTTAGGATGTTGTTTCTTTTCTTCACTTCTAGATCGTGCAATAGAGCCAATGTGGCAAGTGGAATCGTATCTAACCGTGGGAATTGATTTCTTGTGTATATTAAAAACGCCGATGACGAGAAGAGGTAGAGGCAAGGGTAAGCAGGTAGATATGACTACCGATGAAGGAATGAATAAATCACCACCTGACCAAACTAGTCAAGGTGGAACTGACGCTAAAATTGCATCGCGGTCTTCGTCTACTTTTCCAGCTCCAAAAGAGCCAAGAGGTAGAGAAGTACCAGCAGAACCTCCTGTAAATGCGACAGATCAGGATATAAGAAATGCGGTGCATTTGCTAACTCTGATAGTCGTTGCACAAAGTCAAGGACAAGTTGGTCCAGCCTTTGTACCAAAGAGGGGTAATCAAATGCAAAGGGGAATGGCACAAGCAAATGAAAGAGGGGGGATAGTCCATAATGTCCCGAGAAGTATTTGGGCCTCAGATTTTGAACAGACCGCCTAGACCATTGTTTCCTAATTTTATAGCAAATACTCTACCTCGATCCCAAGGGGTAGAGGCAACTAGTTTGGGCAAGGAAGTGAGATTCAGGATTCACGAACAGTGGGGTATCAAGCACAGGGAAGTATGAGCCAATCGAAACCTCCCCATCAGCCATGTCAGTGCTGTAGAAGGTATCATTTGGGTGAATGTCGGTTGGGGACAAATCTTTGCTTTTGGTCTGGTACAGAGGGGTACAAAATGAGAGAGTGTCAACAGAAGAGTACAGGTACAGTTTTCATATTTTTACATAAAGTATATGCATTGAGTGACCCGTATTCTCCCTTATGAGATGTTACACCATTGATTGTGGAACAAATTTGAAAGAACACCAGAATTGCTAGTTAGGCCATTTGAAGTATATACACTAGTTGGTGAATCTATTATAGATAAAAGAGTATATCGTAATGGTATAGTACGTATTTGTGATTATTTTACATTGACAGACCTTACCAAGATGGAACTAAGAGGTTTTAATGTTATAATGGGTATGAAGAGGTTGGCCTCTTGGTAAGCCACGGTAGATTGCCGAGCAAAGAAATCACATGTTCATTTTTGAAAAGAATGTTCTTGAATGGAAGAGTAATGTTGAAGCACCGAGAGGTAAAGTTATTTTTTATATTAAGGTAAAGAACAGGGTATCCCAAGGGGTAAATCTGTCACTTAGTAAGGGTGATGTGAAACCACCGACTCTTCAACCGATTTTGGTGGTAAATGAAATTCTTGAGACATTTCCTGCAGATCTTCTAGGTTTACTTCCAGAACGAAACGTAACAAGAGCAATTAAGGGACTTGTTGGACAAAGGATACATAAAATATAGTAGGCCCCCTTAGGGGTGCATCCGTTTTAATTTGAAAAAAAAAATGAACGAATGAATGATAAAATGAAATGGCACATTGAGAATGTGTATTGGCTATCGACAATTGCATAAGGTAACGATCAAGAACAAATATCCCCTCCCCAGAATTGATGGTTTGCTTGATCTGTTGCAAGGTGCTAAATATTTTCAAAGATTGACTTGAGATCAGGGTATCTCCAGGAAAGGGAAGAAAAAAAATATATATATATACCCGAGGCAGTTTACTGAACACGTTATGGTTACTATGAATTTCTAGTTATGCCATTTGGGCTAACCGATATACTAACAGTTATTAGGGATTTGATGAATAGGTTGTTCAAGACACTTTTAAATGTATATGTGACCATGTTTGGGGATGATATTCAAAATCACAAGAGGACCATGCTAATCATTTGCAACAAGTGTTTCTAAATGTGAATTTTAGTTACTCGGATCACATTGTATAGGAAAAGAAAAAGTTGGCTAAAGCCTACGATGCTTACAGAGATCCATCGTTTTCTTGGGTTGATGGGTTATTATAGGAGAATTGTTGAAGGATTTTCTTCTATACCTGCACCCTTAATGAGACTTACACATAAGGCATTCAAGCCTCAGTGGAGGAGAACGATTGCAGAATTTGTAGTTCATTGTTCCAAACCTGGAGGTTATATGCCATGTATAAATTTTCCAGTTTGAAATGAAACATGGTTAACATGGATTTTATCGCAAGATGGTCTCATACATTTTGGGAATTTGATTCCACAAGAATGAAAGTTGACAAGTTTATCTAATCAGCACATGTGTTGACTGTCAGGACCACCTGCATAGCTGAAGAATATGTGAGGTTGTATATTAAAGATAAAGTACAACTACACGGAGTTCCAATCTCTATTATATTAGACAGAGGAGCTCAATTTATTACACATTTTCGTAAGTTTCTTTTCAGGAGAGGTTGGGTACATAAGTGAATTTGAGTACCGTTTTTCATCCTCAGACGAACGGACAAGCAGAACATACTATTCAAACACTTGAAGGTATACTATGAGCCTATACAAGAGACTTAAAAGGTAGTAGGGATGATCATCTACCCTATATTGAATGTGCTTATCATAATAGATATTATCCAAGTATCAAAATGGTATCTTACAAAGGTTTATATAGAAGAAAGTTTAAATCATCAATTGGAAGATTTAGAGAGAGTAGAACTGCCTTACGTGGGGCTAGATTTTGTTCACTAAGCTATGGAGAAGGTTAAGGTGGTACAATAGTAGCTACAAGCTAACACAAGTCATACGCCGTGATCCGTTGCTTTTGTTGAAAATGTACAAGTTATGGAGGATTCCACTAGAAAGGGATACCTATGGTTATTCTAGACCGACAAGTGAAAAATTTCGTAAACAAAGATTTAAATTTTGTAAAAGTTCTTTGGAGAAATCAACAAGTCGAGTAGATAACCTGAGGAGCTGAAAAAAAGTGATGAGACCAAGGTACCCATATTTGTTCCAAACAGAAGAAAAGGGTTCAAAAGTGCGAAAGTGGAAAAAGACTAAGTAAGTATCTATATGAACATACGTATAGAGATGCCTTGTTACACATGAGATAATGTTGTTAACATTCGAGGACGAATGATCCTAAGGGGGGGGAGAATGTAATACCCCGTACCTACCAAACCGTACTTGACGATGTTGAACAATGGTTACTTAAGTGTCGAAAGTCAAAAGTATATACTTTTCAAGGTTATTGATGAGATAATTGATATTGGGCCTAGTAAATGGGATTAGACCCTTGTAGGAGGTTTAACACCCCGTATGTTGTCAAACCTATATGACTACGTTTACAATTATGGAATTAGTAAAACATGAGAGACTTGATGAATTATCCATTAATTAGTTGGGCATTAAATGAGTCATGAGCCATTGGGCTTAAATGAGGCCCAAAATCATATGGAAGACTTGGCCCAATGGGGCAAAATGATCCAATCTTCCATTTTGACTAATCAACCATGAATTTAATGCCAAAATTGGATAAGAGAGACTTAAAGGGACCTATATATATGAGGGAAATCAGATTTTAAATTCATTTGGACACCCATGCCTTTTCTAGAATTCTCTACAACATTTCCATTATCACACAAACCCTAACTCTTCAATCCTTTGGCCAAGATCATCATCTTGAAAGACTTGGTAAGTGTTTATGCTTATGGTTTAATATACTTTATGCATGTAATATGGTGTATATCATGTTGGTTATGTTGGTGAAGTGTGAGAAGGTCACTATGTGTAAAACAATTTGTGTTTGCTAAATCGGAGGATGGTTTTGTCTTGCAAACTTGAACATGGACTTGTGATATTGAAGGAAATTAACTTGATGGATTCAATATTGACATGTGATATGTGATTATAGTCTTGACTTGTTTTATCCTTGTGTATAATGTTTGGAATTGTTGTTGTAAATTTGGTTATGGATTTGATGACGGATTGGAAAGAAAGTGAGATTTTGGTGATGTCTATGTGTGTTGTGAGACCATGGCTGATTGTTGGAATATAATATAATCAAAATATTTTAAAGGAAGTTTAGTTATGATCATGGACCATTCATTGCATAAAAAGACCCAAAAGAGACCCTTTTTGGTCGAAACGGGCACCCGCCTTCGCAGATGAAGCACCTGCAGGTGCAGGTGCCTCTGGATACTGCCAAAGGTCACTTTCGGACACATTTCAGCCACCTTCGGGTGCAGGTGTCTTAGCGGGTCGCCCCAGAACTCCGAATTGCTTGTTTTTGCATCCATTTGGCCCCCCGAAACCCCTATACCCTTCATGGATGCAATTATCAACTTATGGTACCTTTTAAATGACTATAAAGGAGTATCTTGGAGGTATTTTGAATGGTATAAAATATTTATTGATGTTAAAGTGTTATTGTGAAAGCTATCGAGTGACTTGACGGAGAAAAGGTAACGTAGTGTTAATGAGGAAGTGTAAAGGGTAAGCTTGGTGTAAAATGTTAATGGTTTATGATGTCTTGGATGATATGGGGTATGTTATGGTGTTGTTGGTATGATGATTCAATGGATTGTACTGTGAAGTACGAAATGATGCTATAGCAGTCACGTAACTCATTGTGACACTTATACATTTGTAAGAGAGTTGATTGTTAACGTACGCCGTTACATACTTGTATTGTAGAGTGAAACGTAAGGAGGAAGCTGGACTAATGTATCCCCATACAGGCTTGTGTATTCGCAGTGAGACGACAAGGTATGTAAGGTTACTCTTTCCCTATCTTTCTGCAGTATAGAGTATTCACCTTGTTATGGTACTTACTCATGTCCAAAGTGTTCTATAGTACCCCAGTTCAGGTTGAGATATATTGCTATTCATATGTCCTATTCTTAGATGAATTATGATTCACTTATCTCTATTCAATTACTGAAGTTCTTAAGCTATCAAAATGTGGACAAGTCTAAGAGAACTATCTCAAGGAGAGTAGGATGCAAGAAGAATCTACTTATTCTTGAAGAGTATTTTCCAATCATGTCATGTTCCAAAGTTTTATAATTCTGTAATTATGTTTGTACCAATCTCTCACAAGTGTAAAGGTACCAATCTCATAAGAGTAGTGAAGAGGTAATATGCGAGCTAATATATCTATCACTCACAAGTTAAGGTATCAATCTCATGAAAGTAAGGAATGAAATAATGTATATACGTATCTCCAATGATGTTCCAATCAACAATGTACCACTCTCATAACAAAAGTAAAGAGAAGAAGCAACGCAAAAAGGTAATGCATATATGTGTGTTTCCAGTAATATCATGATCCTCAAAGTATCAATCTCTCCCAAGTAAGAAATGAAGAAAGGTGTGTATATTATTCTATAAACCCCACCAAAGAGTGGATGTATGTTAAACCCCACCAAAGAGTGGATGTATGTTAAACCCCACCAAAGAGTGGATGTATGTTAATCCTACCCATGGAGTAGATGTATGTTATTAATCCCACCAAAGAGTGGATGTATGTTAATCCTACCCATGGAGTAGATGTATGTTATTATTCCCACCAATAAAGTGGATGTACGTTATATTATCAATTCAAAACTCTTGAATAGAAGAATCTCTTGAATAGAAGAATCTCTTGATTAGAAGAGAAGAATCCCTTGAGTGAAGATGTATATGAAAGCTATTCTATGAATGACAAGGATGTAAAATGAGTGATCTAAGATAACAATAACAGAAGCAATATACATGTTTCCTCATTTAAAATGATGGTTTATCCACATTGAATATTCTCTCATATTCTATTCCATTGACATTCTAATGTATGATGTAGTTTCTTATGAGCCTTACATACTCAGTACATTTCTCGTACTGACCCCCTCGGGGGACTTACCTTACATGTTGCAGGTGCAGGCACTAGTAGACCTCCACCGTAGGTTGATAGTGGTTGCAGATCTTTGGTGAGCCCCAGTTGATTTGGGACTTTCTGAATCATAGATGTACAGTTGTTTTGATGTTGTAGATGTTGTATAAAGCGGTTACTTGTCCCAACTTTTGGTTGGTCTTGTAAATGCATCAGTTAAAGGCTTTTGTAGACATATGTAGGTATGTGAATGTAAGAGACGTATGATCATCTTGACTTGACAGCCCTAACGGCCAAGTTTCATATATATATAGATATAATATATGTTTCTATGTCCATGATTTCCACATAGTTACATGAGGAATAATAAGAGTCATATGAGGATATGCATACGAATGTACACGAGCAAAGATTAGTTCTCTCGGGTCATATCGGCTTCGGGTGCCAATCACGCCTCAATGGCGTTTGGGGAGTGACATAGGTCACTATAGGTATGTCTTCAATCCCTTACATTTAATCTATTGATAGCTGTGCACTGAGGGCAATGCACCATTGTTTGTTTGGGGTGGGGGTGCGCCACCACTTGGGAGGGTTTGTTGCCATATTTCTTTTCCCCCGAGTGTGCTATCATAGTAGAACCGGTATGTTTAGGTTGTTATTTATATTATTATGTATTTTTGTGTTTAATTAGGAGAAAAATAGGGGAACCTTAGTGCAGTCTAATTTTGAACATATTTTGAATATTAAGGATGCTTTGTGGTTGTCTAAAGGATACCCCTCCTGAAAACTTTTGTTTTGAATTGTATGTGTAGTATGTTAGTTTGTGATAGTTGTTGGATCATGTTTTGGCATTAGTATTATAAGCAAAATAACTATAGCTAGCATGGCATGAACCCAGATAGGTAGTAGTTGATAATACAACCCTGTGCTATGTGTGTGTGAGGTCATTACTTAGTTGACTTTGTGTGTGTGATCCAGAACTTGACCGGTTAGTCTTGCGTAGGTTAGAGGATATTGGTTAGGAAAGGATCATAGGACATTTTTGAATAAGTCTACGTTTAGCCTAAATGCCTGATTAAATGAATTCAGTATCCCTTGATCCCAATTTTGAGCATTAATTGACCTGTTTCTTTCATTAGCCTATTCACTTTCCCATTTGACTTATAATGAACCTGTCTTAGCCCTGGTCCCTCCTTGTACATTGTGTACCTCAACTCAGGCAAATCGCCTGAGTTAAGGGTGGCTATTATAGGGGTGCGTAGATTGATTTGGGTATGAAAAAGGGGTAGTAAGAGAAAAAGAGAGAAAACAGATTTGGGGTGTGAATAAAAAGAAAAAATAAGTGAAATGAATAGAAAAAAAAAGAAAAGTGAAATGAATAGAAAAAAAAAGAAAAAGAAAAAGAAGAAAAAATTGTGTTTTGAAAATATAAAGAAAATCACACCCAAAATCTAAAAATAAATGAAGGAGAATAAGGGAGAATAAAAATAAGAATGGTTGGAAATTGGAGTCAAAAATAGTGTAGTGTCAAGGAGGGTTGAGTCACCATACCCATATGTACCATACCCGTCCCCAAGACTAAATTACAAGCCGATGAAAGTCCTATAGTGATCCTAGTCCAACTGTCCATAAAGCTAAGGCATAGAAAATAAGGGCAAGCATATGGTATTTCATGCACACTGTTTGAACTTCTTTGTGAGAGAGAGTGTTTTGACCGAGTCCGTAGTTTGAGATTTATTAGTATACTGTAAGTGTATGGGACTTCTTTGCTGTGAGAGTACATGGGTTGTACTGTTAGCTGCTATCTGTTCGGATAATGTCATTTGCATGTAAGCTTAGTTGTTTGTTCATAATCTTATGCCATCACTTGATCCCTTCTATGTCATGATAATATGTTGCAAGGATACACACTGTGGTTTTTGATTTACAAGAAGGAGGGGTTAGAAAAGTTTTGCCAAAAGCAATGAGTTGACTGCCGTAGGTCCCTTAGGTTTCTCTTAATTAAGCATCGTATATGTTTGCGTTGTTTTGTTCGCTTGAGGACATGCAAACGTTCTAAGTTGAGGGTGTTGATAATCCATGCGTACATGGCACTTTCGATGCTTAAAACAAGGAAAATATGCAATAACTTAGGTATTTTTGGTTGGTATGATGTGTTTTCTGTCCTACATTGCAGGAAAACAGGTTTTGAAGTAAAATGATCAAGAAGGAAGAATCACGCCCGAGAACGAAGTATCTAAAATAAAAGAACATGGATCTACACCAGAGAGTGACTTAGGACAGGACTCACGTGCCGTGAAGTCCACTCACGTGACGTGAGTACCTGCCGTGAAGTCAACTTCAGAGGATGCAATGCTGTCTCATTTTCACGACATGCAGTCACGTGGCGTGACTACACTCACGTGGCGTGACTGGGTGGAGTGAGTCAACTTCTGAAGATGTCTATTTGAGCCTAATTTCCAAGACACTCACCTATGTGGCATGACTTGGTTCCATGACACCAAGTCACAATACCGTGGAAAATTGCCGACTCTGTTCTCCTGTTTTGATTAGGATAGGATTAGTCTTGTATCTATAAATACCCCTGTATTGTCCTATGTTCAGGAATTAGTCATTACATTGTTTTGAGATAGTTTTTCATTATTTTGAGTTTAGAAACACATTATTATTTTGTAATCTTGGAACACCGATTCTAGGGTTTTATTTCATAATTGAAATTTCAGAGTTTCTTCATTATTGTGAGTTTACAGTTATGTCTTCATCTTCGAATTTTGATTGTGCTCTTGCGAACATGAGTATCTAAACTCATTAAATAGGGTTGTGTGAACCATGAGGAATTAACAAAACGGGTTAAGTGCAAAGCAATTTTGAACCGGTGTGAATGCATGTATTGTTATTTTCTTCATTGTGATTGATCTTCTAACGGTTACAAACGTTAGAAACTCGCATGTATTCTAGACTTGCTTGAGAGAGAGGTAGAGATTGGGAAAAGGAAATAACGACAGAGATTTGAAGCTATCAACCTTCATCTAATAACTTGAGCCTTAGCGGGAATAGTTATCTGAGAACCAGGACAAGGGTTAGTAGTGCGACACTCGAAAACCGAGAGGAGAAGAGTGAAATTCGTCTAACCAAGGTCGAGAGACGTTTAGATGAACATAACTTGTCAGATTTTGCATGCAACGCAGTGGGACAGTTTTGCCAGCACCAATAACCGATAGAGTTAAGAAATCATTGGGGATCACAGTCCTAGTGTATTTCTCATAGTGAAAACAACTTCAAAGAATCAACACTTGTCACTAGCACTACTTGTTACAAATATTTCCCCCTTTTTACTTATTTTCCAACTACTCGAACAAGAACTCAACCTACTTTCATCCTATTCCCTATGGGATCGACCCCAACCTAGTTGAGTTCTATATTTGATACAACGACCACTTTATACTTCTTAGGAGGCACATTTTGGGCGACATCACACCACTATGTAGAACTTCTTTTTTAAGTTAAGGAGGTACCTTCTTATCACATAATACTCTGGAAGCGAGCCTCTATTCCATCTACACTGCACCAATATAGTGAGTGATATCCTCGTTAATCTCACTATTTCCCTGGATTATCAACCCAAGATACTTGAAACTATCTCACTTCTGAATGGCTTGAGTATCAGCTTTACCACCACATCAGCCTCATTCATCCCCTCACTTAACTTGCAATTCAAGTATTTCATCTTGATCCTGCTCAACCTAATTCCTTTAGACTTTAAGGTCTGTTCCAAACCTCTAACTTTGTATTAACTCCTCTGTAGGTCTTGTCAATTAAAACTAAATCATTAGTAAATAACATACACCATGCAATATCACCTTGAATTTTCTGGATCAACACATCCATCATCAAGGCAAATAAAAATAGGCTGAGAGTTGATCCCTGATACAGCTCTATCAGAATAGGAAATTCCTCTGACTCACCTACCAAAGTTCTCACCCGAGTCATAGCTTTATCGTACATATTCTTTATTGACCTAGTGTATGCTACCGGAACACCTCTAGTCTCCAAGCATCTCCATAAAATATGTCTGTGGACTCTGTCGTAAGCATTCTTTAGATCGATGAACACTATGTATAAGTCCTTCTTTCTCTCCCAATACTACTCAACCAGTCTTCTTACGAGATGAAAGGCTTTTGTAATTGGACAACTGGCATGAATCTGAATTAATTCTCAAAAATAGTCATGCTCCTCCTCAAACTCAACTCCATCATCCTTTCCCAAACCTTCATAGTGTGACTCAACAAGTTGATACCCCTATAGTTGTTACAATTTTGAATGTGACCTATGTTCTTATACAATGGAATCACTTTACTCCATCTCCATGCTTAGGGCACATTCACGGTCCTGAAAATGACATTAAACAGCTTAGTCAGCCACTACATACCTGCCCCGCCTGTGCTATTCCAAACATCCACTGAAATCTCATCTGGCCCAGTCACTCTACCCCTATGCATCCTATGGATAGCAACCTTAACTTCCTAAACCTTAATACACGCCTACAATAACCATAGTCATGATACCTCTCGAAGCGCTCCAAGTTCCATATTATGTATTTGTACCCTACTTCATTCAAGAATGTATAGAAGTATGACTTTCATCTCCTCTTAATGAGAACCTCCTCCACCAATACTTTGTTGTCTTCATTCTTAATGTATTTCACTTGGTCAAGGTCATGTGCCATCTTCTCCCTAGCCTTGGCTAGCCTATATAACTTCTTATCCCCGGTTTAGTCTCTAACTCTTCGTACAGGCTTTCAAAAGTTGTTTATTGGCTACCATAGCTGCTAACTTAGCATCCTTCCTAGATACCCTATACTCCTCCCTTTTTTCCATTTCTCCTTCTCGGTCGCACTTTCCACCAACTTCTTGTAAGCCCCCGTTATTGCCTTCATCTTCTCCTACACTTTTCCATTCCACCACCAGTCCCCTCAAAGCCCGCCAGGTTGACCTCTCAAGACACCCAACACCTCTCTAGTCATTTCCCTCATGCAACTGGCAGTCTTATCCCACATATTTTTTGCATCCCCACTACTCTCCCAGGCCCCTATATCCATTTTTTACTCCCTCATCTCTAAGGCACTAGCAATAGTCAAGCTACCCTATTTGATCCTAGGTTGCTCATCAACTATCCTCTTCTTTCTTAATTTTCTAATATCTAAACCTATCACTAAAAGCCTACGATGAGTCAAAAATTTCTCACTCGAGATAACCTTACAATTCTTACAAAGACCTATATCTCCTTTCCTAAAGAGCAAGAATTCTATCTGCGTCTTGGCCACTGAACTACGGAAAGTAACCAAGTGTTCCTTCTTCTTGGGGAAGCTCGAATTTTCTACTATAAACCCAAAGGCTCTAGAAAAATCCAAAAGTGAAGTTCTCCCTTCTTTCCTCTCCTGAAAACCAAAGCCTCCATTCACATCGTCATACCCTATCGGTGATGACCCGATGTGCCCATTGAAATCACCCATACAAAAAGCTTTTCAGTGATTGGCACACCTCTCACCACCTCATCCAAAGCCTCCCAATAGCTCTTTTTTACCTCCTTGTCCAATCCCATCTTCATTGCATATGCACTAATAAAGTTCAAAGTAAAACCTTCAATGACCAACTTAATAGATATCATCCTATAGTTAACCTTCTTAACCTCTACTACCTTCTCCCTAATATCTTCATCAACTAAGATTCCTACCCTATTCTTATTCCTTACACCTCATGAGAACCACAACTTATACCTATCCACATCCCGCGACTTATAACCTATCCATTTGGTCTCTTAAATATAAGATATATTAATCCTCCTCTTCCTTAGAGTTTTTACTAGTTCTATGGCTTTTCCTTGAAAATTCCCTATGTTTCAAGACCCTATTCTTAACCTAGAAGTTCCCTTAATCGACTTACCCCTACCCTCTACCCCCAACCCCGACCCTAACCCCACTTCCAAACCTGACCTTACCCATAATCTTAATCCTGATCTCGATTGATGACATGACCCTAGTTTATCATCATCCACCAAAGCCACCAAAAAGTTTATGCTAAAAAAGAAAAATACTAAATAAACTAACTAACCTATAATACAATGGCAAAAATAGGAGAAAAAGGAAATAAGGTAGGGTTGCAATACACAAGCACAACTTGGAGAGATTGCAAGCTCTACTAAATTGGGAAAACGAGAACATGCTCGTGAAAAGTAACTAATCAATCGAGTAAATATAACAAGAATACTCAAACACCAAGAAAGGAAATAATGCTAATAATGAATGTATCAAGAAGTAATCACTAAAAATGTTTGACACAGGCAACACCAAAAGGGATATGATTATTGCAGCTATATACGAAGAAGGGACAAAGACTAGCACTATTAATGCATCAATAAGTTGTCAAGAATAGTCAGGAAAATCAAACAAGAAACCAAGTGAAAAAAGGGAAGAGATACAAATAACAATGAAATGAGGAGTATAATCCACCATCAATCAAGAAATGTAAACAAAATAGCTAGATGAGAGGGACAGAATGCATGTGGTAGGCAACGGTGAGATGGCATAGTTCACCAAGATAGTTTTCTTGGTCAATTTGTTGGATTCTAGTAATTTGGTGCTGAAATTGGTTGACAGAATCTTGTTTCTTGGGATGCCTCACATCGGTCTTGTTACTAGTAAATCAGGGGGACCAAAACAATAAAGAGACATTGAGTTTGGTAGCACCTATAAGGAATAAGAAAGCAAAACAAAAAATAGAAACAAAAATAGGGGAGAAGAACCACTAAAAAAGTAAGGGTGGTGTCCGACAAGAAGTCTGTGGCGGTATGATAGTCGGATACATCAGATGTAAAAACACTAAATGACAAGAGAGTTTTATAGTGGGGCGGCGGTGTTTGTTAGTGAAGACGAAATGAAGAATGGTGAGGAGAGAGAGAGAGACAACATCTATTACCTTACCATGGTATATCAAAACAAAACCAACACCAACCTGCAAAGCATCACAGTAAACCACGAAGCCATCGCTTCCCTCAGGCAAAGTCAACACTGGAGTAGAGATCAATCTATCTTTCAACTCCTAAAAACTATTTTCACATGCCTCAAACACTGAAACTGGACCTTCTTTTGAGTCAACTTAGTAAAGGAGCAACAATGTAGGAAAAACCTTTCACAAACCTCCTATAGTAACCAACCAAAACTAAAAAGCTTCTGATATCAAAAGGTTAGTAAGTCTAGGCCAATTTTCACTGCTTTAATCTTTTAAGAATCAATTCAGATGCCTACACCAGAAACAATATGACCAAAAATGCTATAGATTCTAACCAAACTTCATACTTAATAAGTCGGCAAACTGCAATTCAGTTGCCCTAAAATTAGGGAGAAAAAATGTCCTCAATTCTAAATTGAAGTGTTTTTAATGTTGATTTGGTTTGATTTCAGTGTAAAGGCCTAGAAGTGATCAAAATATTAAAAAGGAGCAAAAAGAGGTAAAAAGATGGAAGATTATAGAAAAAATTGCACAAAGACATAAAAGAGACACTTCGGTGCATCGCCAAGTGAAGTGTGGATCACCAATTAAGCATCTCTATCGCCAATCTTAATAGATTTGAGGCCAAGCAAAAGAGAAAAAAAAAATAGCAATGCAATGAGCATTTCGATGCATCGCCGAACCAATCAGCAAACTAAGCTTCGCATCGCCAAAAGGAACAGAAGCCAACCCATGGGGTTTGTCATGTTGACAAATTAGTGAGCCATGAGCAATTTGGTGTAACGCCGACTCATTCGGCTATGGACTTTGCTCAGCTAAATTTCCAAGCGGTGATATTTTTGTAATTACTTAGCCCATTTTTCTTGATGCTATTTAAGCCTTTTTAGCTATTGGAAACCCTATCTTTTGTCAACTTGCTGAATCTTAAGCTTGTAATCAAACCCTAATTATAGGATTAACTACTTTTGTACTTGAAATTTAGAGATTTTTGTGAAACATTTGGATTCTTTGACGAATATGGAAGAAGAATTTGGTATAATCTCTTTTTTCTTTATTATGAGTAGCTAATTTTCCAAAATTAGGGTTATGCATTATTGAGTATTGATTGTGTGTGGGTAGTGATTATTTACCTTTGCATTAGATTGTGTGTTATGATTTTAGTTAAATCTTTATTTCTTAATCTATAGATTAAGGTTGCAAACTAGGTCTATGCTTGGATCTCTTGTGTTACTCGAAAGAAAATACAAGAGTGATGAGATTTAGTTAACAAAACTTGAGTTATCCTCATTTAAGCGATAATGCTAGTGATAGATTGCCCACTTTGAGGCAATTGGTTGGTTGGTAGTGTAGATACTTGGATGTTTGAGAGCTCATGTGAAATTTGGGTGTGGATTGAGAAATCACCCCCAATTCCTAAAACCATGCCTAATCATAACTAATATTTGAATATTAGGTATATTTTCACTTACCCATGTATGCAATAATTCTCAAGAAGGCATAACCCCAAGTGTTGTACCAATTTGGGGGGTTGCGGATAACTTGGATCTTTTCTTCATTTATGAATTAAATGATTCTTCATAATATTGTTTTTCTAGTGCAATTAATCGTAAAATCTCTTTTATATTTTTTGTTATGTGTTCTAGATATAGTAAATCTTGGGCTCTTTGATATTCTTCTATATTGGTTGTTAATAAACTCTGTACTAACATTCTTTCCTTTCTAGTTTGTATCCAGTGTTGGAGTGATTCGTATTTAGTCATTTAATCTTAGTATAAATCTAATTCATACCTTTCTTCGTCATAATCTGCTATATTAAATTCTAACCAATTTTGTTGCATTAATTCTATTATTTCATAGGTAACTAATATATCATAGATTTTTCTTCTTATGTCATTATCAAGGGGTCTAAGGGTATATAATACAAGTATTTTGTAATCATTATTTTCATCTATCAAAGGGGTATGGTTGCTCATTAGATATGTATTATTCATCTTATTATTTATTGTCTAAACATATTCCCTCTAACCTCTTTGTTTATTATTACACTTATCATCTTGTGATACATTATTCTGAACAATCTTTTCTGGCCACTACCATGCTTTTCGGCTTCAATCATTTACCCTAACAACGCCTCAACTTTGTCTACTCCCCTTTAACGGCCTCCTTGCCTACTCGGTTTCGACCTTAGGATGGCATAGTCTGGGCTTAACTACTCTCAGCCTATTTTCATGGCAAGCTTTCTCAAGATATTCAATATAATTATACTACAACATGATAAATAATAATGATATTCAAGAGATTATAAGGAATATAAGAGTTTAGTTATACATAGTCATGAATATGTATACCTGAGTTGGTAGCTTATCAGAATTCATAACTGATATCTTATATATCTGCAAAAGAGAGAATTTTTTATTGAGTTGGGTGCTCAACACATGAGTTGATTGCTTGAGGATGATCTCCTCTCTTCTTACATTTGCATATATATAGAAAACTAAAATGGCCTTACTATTTACATCCGGCCTTTCAAAAAACTAAAAACTAATGACTTTTACTATTTATGAATAGTACTTGACTCTTACTACTAACTTTACGACTTTACATAAGAAAACAAACATTATTATGACTTCTTTACAAAAGAAAAGAAAACATTAATAAAGTAGTACGATTCACATATCTCTTCGTTGTTTGGAATCTTCTTTATGTCATTCTCTTATCTGTCCGTCTCTATCTTCTTGTCTGCCTGGTTTTGTCTATTCCATGTCTATTCTAGCTGGATTTCTGGCATATCTACCTTGTCTTCTCCATTGCATTTTGTAAATTGGTGATCGGGGTATTTATGTCCAATTAGCTTGCAATATCTGGTCAATAATTCTTCTGAAATAAAATTCTTTTTTAATGCTCTGGTTGTGGATTATTCCTCTGGTCGAAGTAAGGATAATATCCATTTTTTGACTTCTTCCATATCTGCTTCTCGTAGTTCTCATGAATTTGCATAAATCATTAGCTGGTCTCGTGAATAATAACTCCATATGGCATTGCCATTTAAATAATTATTTGCTAGTTCTTGAATAATAGTTGATATGCCAATGATTCTTTTGTTGGCATAAAAACCTGGTATCTCTATCTCTGGTATCTCGGGTTGTTGTGCAATATCTTCGGGGATTATCATATCTTTGGTTAATCCTATCTTTACTACTTGTATGATGGGTTTTACCTCATTGTACAGTATCTCTGCTGGTGCTGTATAAAATTTGATATAAAATAAATTTCCTTTTGTAATTCTTTTATATGTCAAAAAGGTTTTATGTATTTCGGGTATTCCGCTTATTTCTGTGTCATCATATGTATATACAGTGTTCAATAGTCCGTAATGATAGCAAGTTTTTACTAGATTGGAATTGGTCTTTGGTTGTGCGATTAGTTTATTATAACCTTGTAATTTTTGGGTTATGTAGTCTTGGGTTTTTTTCTGTTGTTGTGGTAAATCTTGGTTGAAGATTCAAATATGTCTGGATTTTGTGGATATTTTTTATGTAGGTTTGGGAGATATGGTTGTATATCTTTTTATCCTGGTTTAAACTGTCTGCGTATGTAGAGGTTTGAGGTTATGTGGTATTTTGTGGCTTTTGTATTTTTGGTGTAAATGCCTTTGCAAATATACTGTTTAAGTTGGTATTTGCATATGGTTTCTTGGTAGCTGGTTCACTTGTACCTGCAACATTAGCAAAGTTGTCATGGGTTTTTCGGAGTTTCCCAACGTCTCCTTCTACCTCTGGATTTTTAGAGTCTTTCGATCGACTTATCTCAGCATATTTATAGTCATGCGGCTGACTTGTACTAGCTTTAGATTTCAGTTTAGCTTCATCAATCTTTAGCTTTTGTACTTCAAAGTCTATACTGTCCACTTTCATACAAAGTGTAGTTAGAGCTTTGAGTATATCTTCCATGTTATCCACCATTTTACCTGTGTGTTATCTGTTCTTACAATAAATTTGTTATATACAATATATGGATTAAATGCTAATAAACATTTATATAATGCAAATAGTTCTTTTCTATTTATTTCCCATTTTAATTGTGGTTCGGTATACGATCCTGAGTAATATCTACAATGATATTCGATTTTGTTGTTCTCGTATTTATACTTAAGAACTCCTCCATAACTATGATTGCTAGAATCTGTTTCTACTATATATATAAATTGTCTATTTTCATCCGGAAAGTATAATTATCGTAGAATCTTAATTCTCTAATTTTTTTGAAAAGTTGTTGCCTATATTCAGTATTCATGTTTTATTTTTTAGATATCGGATATATTTGTATTCTGTTTTAGATATTATATCTATTAATTGGGATAATCTATCATTATCTGTTTTACTAGTAGTTAGATATTTATATTCGGGATATAGTCTTTTCAGTTTCTTTTTTATTTTTCTTAGGTTCTTATCTTTTCTAGCCTTTTCCCTTGTGTCAGTATTTTGTCTAGTTGTTTTGGCTGATTCCTCTTTAGTTGATTCCTCACTATTATATAGTATATCGGAGATATATGTATGTTGATTTTTAATATGTTGTTCTAATGTTATGCCAATTTCTTCATAGCATTCACTTTGGCAAAACGAATGTTGAAATTGTTAACCCGATACAAAATAATTGTTTAAACAACCCCTCCCCACCCCCCCACCCCCCATTTTACTTTCTTGTTTAATTTTAGCATTACGTGCAAACCTATAGTTGTTTGTGACACTTGAGAGTGAAGCTATCACTCTCATTCCTCATGGATTTGACCCCGACTCTAAGTTGGGTAATTATATTGACAACGATTGCTTATATTTTCAAGGTATAATTTGAGCATTATAAAAAATAGTGTTGTAGATGGGGAATGAAACATAGAGTTCATTCTTTTTAGTGTTATAGGTTACTTTGAGTTAGTAGTAGTGTAATTTGTAATTTTTACTTTTTTTGTTGTTTTTGTTTTCTTCAGGTAATAACCAAAGTCTTCACGATTCAATGAGTCAAAACGGTAGCAATACTGCTTCATTCAACAAAATCTTGATGATGAAGACCATCTGGGAGATGCCACGAGAGCTAGCCCCATCTGCATCCACCTGTGGAAGGCAATGAAGTGTTCCATGTTACTAGTGTAATGCTCCATCTACTTCAAATGATTGGTTTATTTGGGGGTCGAGTGTAACACCCCGTACCTTCCTAACCCTACTTGACGACATTCAATAACGTTTACTTAGGTGTCGAGAGCTATACAAATGTATTTTGTAATATTGATGATGAGAAAATTTAAATTTGGCCGCATACATGTGATTAGCCTTTCATAGGAGGTGTTTAGTGATTTTCATGGAGAACTTGTGGGGTTCAAAATGAGGCTAAGAGGACCTCTAAACAAAGTGTATTAAGGCTAAGAAGTAAGCTAAAGAATAGGGCTTGAAGTATCTAACCAAACCCGCAAAGAAAAGTCGAAAAACAAAATTTTTGGCAAAATTAGGGCCCAGGCATGCCAGAGGGCGTGTCAGGCCACTCTGGGCCAAATTTTTGTTCCCATAGGCAGCAAGCTAGCACGCCCAAGGGCGTGCCAGGATGGATTTTTCAGTTTTTCGAAAGTTGGAAATTTTCTAAGTCCCAAGGGTACCCGGAGACGTACCGAGCCGATGTTTGCCACGTTTCTTCTACAACCATGAGTATATACATGATATGATTCAAGTATTATATTGTTATGATAAAATTACTCGAGAACGAATTTGGCATCGAAATGACGACTTTACCCTTTTGGTCAAAATAGGCCATACGTGGCTAGAATCACTTGTTTTTGGGGTTGAGGCTACGGATATGAATAGCGTGAGTGGGAATATTGTTGTAACATGTATGAGATGATTTAAACACAAGAAATTATTGATTTTATCGGGTTAAGTGAATTGGGCCCAAAAAGGACCCAAAAATGAAAAGAAAACATGGCCCAAGAATGGGTCAAAAGACCCATTCTTGCCTTGACCTTCCACAACACATATTAAATGCTAAAGAGTGGCTAAGGATGGAATTGAGGGCCTATATAAAGGGCAATAAAATCTGAATTTTATTCTACACAAGACTCATGCCTTTGTAGACCAAAAGAAAACATTTGCTCTCAAACCCTAAAGAACTCAAAGTCAATTTTGGAGCAAGATCATCACTTTTCAAGCTTGGGTAAGTGATTATTGTTATGGATTAATATATTATATGCATGGGAGAGTATGTAAATCATGTTGGTTATGCTTGGAAATGTTGGACATGGTACTTTGTGTTTTTATATAAGATTTGTGATCCATGAGGTTCAAGCTTGAATTATGACTTGTGCCTTTGATGAAAGAGCATGGTATGGATAAAATATGAACATGTATGGTGTGATTTTGTTATTAAAATTGTTATTTTTCTATAAGTGTAAATTGTGGGATTTTGGTCGATATGTGCTATGAGGTGTATTAAGGTAAGTTGATGGATTATTTGTGATGTGGTGTGGATAAGAAAGTGTAAAGCAGAAGTGTTGTGGTGAAATGTATTGATTATCATGTATTGGTCAATGTTGGGAATATTATGGGATTTTTGGAATAATAATTTCATCAATGGTTTTGTCAAGGGAAAATGGCATGTTTAAAGGCAAACATGTAACTCATTGACGTTATATGAATTTGTAAAGTAGTTGGTGGTTAATGTAAATCCCGTTATGTATTTGTGTTGTAGAGTGACACAAAAAGAAGAAGCGAGACTATTGTATTCACATCTAAGATTGTATAACCATATTGAGAGTACAAGGCATGTAAGGTTACTCTGTCCGTATCTTTCTGCGGCAAATAGTATTCACATTGACATTACGCTTGTTCCATCCCGAAATGCCTAAGGTATCCTATATCTGGTTATCAATGGTCATTATCATATATTTTCTACTCATTGATCAATTGTGAATCTCATGTCTCATATTCATGGTTAATGTTCCAAAAGCTCAAATAA
This sequence comes from Capsicum rhomboideum, assembly GCA_031232105.1. Classification (NCBI taxonomy): domain Eukaryota; kingdom Viridiplantae; phylum Streptophyta; class Magnoliopsida; order Solanales; family Solanaceae; genus Capsicum; species Capsicum rhomboideum. Next base: position 53,839,163 of record CP124716.1, on the reverse strand, counting down.
GGTTATGTTCCAATGTTCCAATAGTGATTGTACTTATGTCTCTTGTTCATGGATTATTGTCCAATGGTCCCCATGGTGTTATGGTTCTAATAATGTTATGTTGCCAAGTTATTCGCATGTCTCTCACTCGTTGGTTAATGATCCAAAGTTTCAAGTAAAGTTATGACTATCCTTGTATTAATCTCAAAGTAATAAACAAAGTAATGCATATGTGGTCAATGATCAAGTAAGGGTGGCAGCTTTGGGGGCAAAATGCCTAGCTCAAGCCTATCCCAAATCAGGGGGCAGTCCTAGGGGCATAAGCCTAGCTCGGACCGATCCTGACAGGGGGAAGCTCTAGGGGTAATAACCTAGCTCGAGCCGAACCGAAATATTGTATGGGTGGCAGCTCTAGAGGTACTAACCTAGCTCGAGCCGATCCCGATATATATATTGATTCATAGGGTGGCAGCTCTAGGGGCATAAGCCTAGCTCGAGCCTATCCCAAAATAACACTATGTTATGTTTAAAACCCACTGTTCAGTCGGGGCCCGGGTACCACAGGTCAAAGGTAAAGATGAATAATCATGGAAGTAAAGATACAAAGAATGTAATGAAAGCAACATACATGGTTTCCAAAGTGCAGAATAGTGACTCATCTACATTGTGACTTATCTATATTGGTTATGCATTTGAACTTGAGTTCTTGACATATTTTCATATCTCACAAGTTTCATATGGCCTTACATACTCAGTACATTCTTCGTACTGACCCATTTTGGGGAATTTACCTTACTTGCTGCAGGCGCAGGTACTAGTAGGCCTCCACAGTAGGTTGCCAGTGTTGCAGACCTTTGGTGAGCTCCAGTTAGTTCGGAGCTTCTTCGAGTCACAGTTGTACATATGTTTTGGTGTTGTACATGTTATATAAAGTGGGGACTTGTCCCGACTTTTAGTTCATTTTGGTCAATGCAATTGTTAGAGGCTTTTGTAGACGGATGTGGGTGTATAAATGTAAAAGGGGTATGTCATTCTTGACTTGGTGGCCTCAACGGCCAAGTTTCGCATATGTATATATATATCATGTTCCATGAATTCCATTGTTGGTATCTATAGCTATTGTGTGATTATGGGTTTCTTATGGCATGCATATGATTGAATAGAGACAAAGCTTGGTTCTCTTGGGCCTTGTCGGCTACGAGTGCCAATCCGTCCCGATGGGATTCGGGGCGTGACATCAAGCCCATGAAGATGCCAACCTTCATTTGACAAAATTTCATTGATGTGTGCATACCATTTGATATCGCTTACATTTCACAAGAGTCCATCCAATTGAAACTTTTTCTTTCTCATCAATAGGTGAGGTCGTATTGTGGTTGCGGCAATTGCCCATGGTTTTAATAACTACGTGGGTGGAATTGACAGAAGCATTCTTAGATAGATTAATTCTACCATCCCGGATGTTACAATTGAGGGACAATATTATTAACTTCTGCCAATTAAGTGGCGAACCATTACATTAGGCATGGCAAAGGTTTAACAAGAAATTATTGCAATGTCTGACTTATGAGGTCCTGGATAAGATGCTCCTCCAAATTTTTTATCGAGCATTAGATCAATTAAATAAGACAGTTACGGGTAAAGTGGTCGGAGGATCTATAGTAAAACAGACTTATGGTGCGGCGTCGGCATTATTAGATCAAGTAACAAAGCAAAGTTGAGGTTGGTATACAAGAGATTCTGAGGTGGCCATGGGGGCTCCCTCCGCATCTGTTGTGAGCCAAGAACAAAGAAAGAAGGATGAGGAGAGAGATAAAAATATGGCAAAGGTGATGATGTAATTGGACCTCCTCACCAAACATGTAATGGGTTCAACTCCAAAGGCTATCAATGGTGTGGCTTCTAAGGGTGATAAAGCATATGATGAAGATGAGGTGGAGTCCCTTGATGAAGAAATATGGTTCATGTCGAACCAAATGGAGGGTTCATGACCTACCTATCAAAAGCAAGGTGGGAATCAAGGTTGGAAGGAAAGGAATCTAGTGTGGAAGGACCATGATTGGAAGGATCGCAATCAAGACAAAGATTGAAGGGATAAAAAAAGGTATAGATACTGATATTGGAGAAATAAGGATTGGGACTATGATAGATATATTCCTCCACATGATCGGGCCAAGGGTAAAGAAACAATCTTTATTTATTCGGAGAAGTATAAGAATGAAGATGTACTTACTCGCATCCTCATGAGGGTTGAAGGAAGTGATAAGATGTTGAGAGAAATGAAAAGAAATTTTTTACAACTCAACCAAACCATCACTTTGCACTTGGCCTTGATTAAACAACTCAAAACCCAATTGGGTCAAATTTCCTCCCATTTGAATACAAGGAAAAAAGGAGGTCTTCCAAGTGATATGGTGTCAAATCCAAAAAATGATGCTTATATTATGGTAATTGTTACTAGAAGAGGGAGAAATCTTGGGAATGATGTTGTAAATCGTGATGAAGACCCTAGTGATAAGGGTGTTGGAGAAAAAGTGAGCAGAAAGAGAAAGCGGCTTGATATGTCAAAAAATGAGTCGAATATTGAGAAGTCGGGAAAAGTGGAAGAGAAGGTAATAGGCGAAGAAGTAGCACAAGTAGTTGATAGTAATGTTTCAAAGCTGGATGATAACCCAGTGATTTCAAAGTCGTAATTCAAAATCTATCCTCCATTTCGACAAAGGCGTAAGAACAAAGAAGATGATTTAAAGTTTACGTAGTTCCTCTCAAAGTTTAGAAACCTATTGGTAAACATTCCATTGCTAGAGTCTTTACAAGATATGTCCGGGTATAATAAATTCATGAATGACTTGGTGACAAAGAAACGAGTCATGGATTTAAAAAAAATTAAAGTGACTCATAATTGTAGTGCGATCATGACTAGACAAATGGTTGTGAAGAAAGAGGACCTGGGAGTATTTACCATTCCATGCACTATCGGGTGTACAAATTTGGAAAAGCTTTATGTGATCTTGGGGCAAGTATTAATTTTTTGCCATTAGCTGTATATCACAAGTTAGGTTTGTGTGCTCCCAAGACAACCACAATGAGACTTTTGATAGCCAATCGTTCTATTAAGAAGCCCGTGGGTGTGTTGTATGATGTACTTGTGAAGGCGGACCATTTCATCTTTTTGACTTATTTTGTGATTTTAGATTACAAAATTAATCATGAGGGCTCTATTATTCTTGGTAGGCCATTCTTGGCTACCGGACGGGCTTTGGTTGATGTCAAGGATGGTGACATGAAGTTTTGGGTCAATAATAAAGAGGTGTCATTTAATGTGTGTAAGTCATTGAAGCAACTTATGGACCTACAAGTTGTCTCCGTGATTGATGATGAAGTGACCGAGGTAATAAAAGTAAATTTTATTAGTGATCCATTAGTGGGGGTCTTGTGGAACAATGGAAGTGATGATATCAAGGAATATGATGAAGTTGTGTCTTCTTTGAAAGGTCTTGGTTCTTACACCAAGAATTCTTGCAAGCTTGATCTTGATTTGAAGAATCGGGAGAGCCCTCCCACTAAGCCCTCAATTATAGAGCCACAAAACTCGAACTTAAACCGCTAATGTCGTACCTATGTTATGTATTCTTGGGTGAGGATAACACCTAGCCCATCATCATTGCGGGAGATTTGATGTCATGGCAAGTTGAAGCATTGAAGTCGATGGTGAGAAGATATATTAGGGCTATTGGTTATACCATAGCCAATATTATCAAGATTGCACCCGATATTTACACCCACAAGATAAAGTTGGAGCCGATTTCACACCAAGTGTTAAACATCAAAGGAGGTTAAATCCTCTCATGCAAGAGGTTGTGAAAAAGAAAATCATCAAGTGGCTTGATGTAGGTGTAGTTTATCCTATCTCGGATAATACTTGGGTAAGTCCCATCCAATGTGTTCCCAAGAAAGGTGGTATCATGATGGTCCCAAACTAGAATAATGATCATATACCCGTCCGTTCGGTCACGGGTTGGAGAGTGTGTATTGATTATAGGAAGTTAAATTCATTGACGGAGAAGGATCACTTCCCCATGCCCTTCGTGGACCAAATACTTGATAGGCTAGTGGGAAGAGATTGGTATTGCTTTCTCAATGGATACTCGGTCTATAATCAAAATTCAATAGCCCCCGAAGATCAAGAAAAAACCACCTTCACTTGTCCTGATAGAACTTTTGCTTTCAAGTGCATGCCCTTTGGGCTATGCAATGCACCTGCCACGTAGAGGTATTTATGGATGATTTCTTGGTTGTTGGTGACACATTTGAGGGTTGCCTCAAACATTTGGAAAAGGTCCTTGAAAGGTGTGTGGCAAACAATCTCGTCTTGAATTAGGAAAAGTGCCACTTCATGGTGAAATAAGGGATCATACTTGGACATAAAATCTTGGGCCAAGGAATCCAATTTGATTAAGCTAAAGTGGAGGTTATCTCCAAATTGCCCCCTCCAATATCCATCAAGGGTGTGAGGAGTTTTCTTGGCCACACAGATTTTTATAGGAGGTTCATCAAAGATTTCTCTATGATTGCTCATCCGATGTGCAAGCTTCTTAATAAGGAAGCAAAGTTCAATTTTTATGGAGAATGTGTGAGGGCATTCAATTGGCTCAAGGAGAAACTTGTCTCCGTCCCCATTGTTATGGCCCTTAATTGGTCACAACTGTTTGAACTCATGCATGATGCTAGTGGATTTTCCTTGGGGCTGGTGCTTGGTCAAAGAAAGGAGAAACTTTTTCATCCTATCTACTTTGCTAGTAAATTGTTAAATGATGCACAAAGGAACTACACCATTACGGAGCAAGAATTACTAGTCGTGGTCTATGGGTTTGAAAATTTTTGAGCATATTTGTTGGGCACAAAGGTTTTGTGCATACTGATCATGCTGCCTTATGATATTTGATGGTGCAAAAAGAGGCTAAGCCAAGTTTGATAAGATAGATCTTTCTTTTACAAGAATTTGATTTTGAAGTCAAAGATCAAAAGGGGTATGAAAATCAAGTAGCGAACCATTTGTCACTCCTTGAATAGAATGGTATGAGGATGAAGGAATTGAAGATCAATGATGAGTTTCCCGATGAGCTTTTCATGACTCTCTCGGGGAAAATCATGCCTTGGTATACGAATTTTGCAAATTATATAGTTTGTGGAGCACTCCACGATGACTTGAGCTATGCTCAAAAGAAGAAGTTCCTCTATGATGTGAGAAGGTATTATTGGGATGAGCCCTATCTTTTTAGGGAGTGTACAGATGGCATGATTTGTCATTGTGTTATGGATGAAGAGATGAGGCCTATACGTGAGGCATGTCATTCGTCACTGGTTGGTGGCCATCATGGTGGTGTTCATACGACATCAAAAGTTCTTCAAAGTGGTTTTTATTGGCCAACATTGTATCGTGATTCATATGAGTTGGTGAAAGAGTGTGAGCAATGTCAAAGGCAAGGAGGGATCTCGAGGTGACATGAAATTCCCCTGCAACCAAGCATGGATGTGGAATTGTTTGATGTATGGGGTTTAGACTTCATGGGACCCTTTGTGAGTTAGTATAAAAACCGTTACATCTTGGTAGCGGTTGATTATTTTTTAAAATGGGTGGAAGCCATTGCCTTACCAAACAATGAAGCTAAGAGTGTTACTCAATTTTTAAAGAGGTATATTTTTACCCAATTTGGCACCCCTCGTTCTATCGTGAGTGATGGGGATTCTCATTTTTGCAACTAATATTTTCGATCCTTGCTTACCAAATATGGGGTCAAGAATAAGGTGGCTTCCCTATACCACCCTCAAGCCAATGGGTTGGCAGAAGTGTCTAATCGAGAGATAAAGGATATTTTGGTGAAGACTGTAAATGATAGTAGAATGGATTGGGACAAAAAATTGATGTTGTTTTATGGGCCTATAGAACCATATTCAAGACCCCTATTGGCATGTCTCCCTATCAGCTGGTGTTTGGAAAAGTTTGCCATCTTCTTGTTGAACTTGAGCATAAGGCGTTGTGGGCCTTGAGGAGATTGAATGTGGATTGGAGAGATGCATCCAAGTTGGGGGTAGACCAACTTCATGAGATGGATGAGTTTCGTTTGAGGGCCTACGAAAATTCTACTATCTATAAGGAGAATATAAAGAGATGACATGATGCCAAGATTCTATAAAGAGAGTTCAAAGTTGGTGATAATGTCCTATTATTCAACTCAAGATATAAGTTGTTTACGGGTAAACTCAAAACAAGGTGGTCGGGTCTTTTCATAGTGGTGAAATGTTTCTCTAATATAGTGGAGGAATTCGAGAATAATTTGGGGTCCTGATTTACAGTGAATGGGAAATGAGTTAAACATCATCAAAGGTAACTCCCAAAAGTGGATTTCTTGGAGGTGATCTACCTCGATGATACTTGATGAATAAAGGACAACATCGTGCCACAACGATAACTAAGGCGCTTCTTTGGAGGCAACCCAAGTTTAGTTTTTGTCATTTTGAATAACTTTTGTTGACTTGTGTAGGTGAATGATGGAGTTGAAATATGGGGACATGATATAACACAAAGTCGGAGAAGAAAAAGTTGGGAAATCGTGTGCCAAGCTGCAGTGAGGAGGCTTTGGCAATGTGCAGAGCAAATCGATTGTCACACCTCAAATCCCATTGAGGCGGACTGGCACCCGAAGCCGTTAAAGCCCGAGAGAACCAACCTATGATCATGTACATTTATATGCATGTCCCTGAGTGAATAACATTCAGTCATACATATACAAGATATCAAAGATGGAAGTCATGGAAAGACGTTCAAATAGATATGAAACTTGGCTGTTAGGGCCACCAAGTCAAAAGGGTCATACATTCCTTCGTTCATATTACAACGTCTACAAAGCCTTTAACAGATACATAACCATGCCTAAAGTCGGGACAAATCCCCGCTTTATACAATCTTTACACAGTACCAAAACAAATGTATACAAGTGACTCGAAAAGCCCCAAACCAATCTAGAGGTCACCAATAATCTGCAGATGACCTATATCCTACTGTGAAGGTCTACTAGCTCTTATCCCTACAACAAGTAAGGTAAGTCCCCCAAGGGACGTCAGTACAAAAGAATGTACTGAGTATGTAAGGCTATAAGCAACTACATGAAATATAGGAACTCAAATGGAATCAAATACAAGTGAATAGACAATATTGATAAACCACCGTTCTATATGTTGAACCACGTACATTGCCTTCATTACTTTATTTTTACGTTCATATCATTATCATCATCAATCATATAATGCCCGGGCCCAACTGATCAGTGGGAAATAACATTGGGATCGGCTCGAGCTAGTTTTTCAACCCCAGAGCTGCCCCCTATCAGGTTTGGCTCGAGCTAGGCTTTAGCCCCCAGAGCTACCCCCTGATCCAATAATCTCGGGATCGGCTTGAGCTAGGCTTTCGCCCCCAAAGCTGCCACCCGTACTTAAACAACAAATAACTATTCATTACTTCAATTTTTTACTTTTGTGAGATTGATACATTGGAGGTTATAACATTATTGGAGCTTTGGAACATCAGTCAATGAATAAGAGACACGTGAATAACAATTGCTAACAAAACTGAAATGAGATACTTTGAAACATTTCAAAATGGAAACAAGTGTGTTAACAATGAGAACAATAGGTGCTGCCAAAGGATACGGAAAAGAGTAACCTTACATACCTTATCTTCCCAATATAAGAATACAACAATTCATCTCCTTCCTTACGTGTTACTTTACAACACAAGTACATAACGGAGCTCACATTAACAACTAACTACATTACAAGTGCATAAGACGATAATGAGCTACGTGACTGCCATATAACGTCATTTCACCCTCCTACAATACAATTTACTGCATCACCATACCAACAACACCAAAACATTCCACACATCAACTTAGATATCACAAACCAATGGAATTTCATACCAAGTATATACTTTACACTTCCTCCTTAACACATCGTCACATTTACGCCATCAAGTCATCTAAATACCTTTCAACACAACATATTAAAAACAATCTATAATTTATACAATTCAAAATGCCTCTGAACTACCCCTTAGATCCATCCAAAGAGTACCATAAGTTGATGATTGCATCTAAGAAGGGTAGATGGGCCTTGGAGGGTCAAAAAAAAAAAGCAAAAACAAGCGAAACGAACTTCTGTAAGGACCTGCAGAGCAACCTGTGCCCGCAGGTGGTGAGGTGAATCCACAGGTGCCTCCTTGGCCCTGTCCACAGCCACCTGTTATGCCACCTGTGCCCGCAGGTGCCTCATCCACGAGGGCAGATGCCCGGTTCGGCTACAATGGGTCTCTTTGGGGTCTATCTTTGTAATAAATGGTCCATGGCCATAAGTAAGCTTATCTTTTCATATTTTAGGTTAAATTGGATTCCAACTAACAATTATGGTTTCAAATGCACATGAACATCACAAAACTATATTCTCTTTTCAATACACCACCTGTTCCATGCACAATTTCATAACAACAATTCCACAAGTCATACACAAAGAGAAATCAAGTAAGGGGCATAACCACATCCTAACATGTTGACATTTAATCCATCAAATTCACTTCCTTCAAGACCTCAAGTCTCCTTTCAAGTTTGAACTACATAGAAGGCAAGTCCTTTACCGATTAAGCAAAAGTGGACTGTTTTACACATAGTGGACTGCTCAACACTTTGTCAACATAACCAACATGATTTACACACCCTATTATGCATATAATATATTAAAACATAAGAGTAAACACTTACCAAAGCTTGCAAGTGGATGATCTTGTCCAAAGGGAGTGGTTGCTTAGGGTTTGAAAGAAGAGAGAAATATCTCTTGGAAAAATCTAGAATTTGCAAGTGTCTTTTGGTGAATAAAATTTGATTTTTTAACCTTATATAGTCCGTCATGGTCATCCTTATCCAAACTTTGGTCAATAAATGAGGTGTTTACTTGGTCAACTTTTGGAATGGATCATTTTCTTTTTGGGCCATGTCTTTTTTGCTTAATTTTGGGCCTCAATTGAGTCCATTTGTATAATATTAATTCAGCCCAACAAAGTTAGTGGGTAATACACCAACCATCTCAAGTTTAAATAATTCCATAAATGTTATGGTAATCAAATAGATTCAAAAATGTACGGGGTGTTACATCGATGCATTACCGAAGGGGTTTCCCAACCTCAAAGAAACTGCTAAAATCGGTGATGGTGAGTGAAAATTGGTATATCACTGACTTGTTTGACGATACAACACCTATTGCCGATTTGCTCTAAAAAAAAAGAACCAAAGGTCCAATACACTATCATATTTGGCGATTGAGCTCCACATTGACGTGTCGTCGATGCAGTCCGCAATGGAAAAGTAATGCCGAATTGGTCGGGTTTTAAAGTGATGGTTTGGATTTCTTGACCATTGACTTTCCATTATACCTTGACCCTTGGTATTTATTCAAATTCCTTTCATTTTTCCCACTTCCCTCTTTCTATTAACTCTTTCACTTCAATAATTTTTACTCTAACACAATCACACACATATTTCTCTTCTCCGAATTATCGTACAAATATTACACGCACACCTTGGGTTGAAGTTCTTCCCTTATTATATAAAATCTCCATAAGATTTGAAGGTTAGATTTCATTTTATACTTTCAATTAGAGTTTGTAAGGAATTAAGTGTTTTAAATTTCTTTGGTGTTTAAATTACTTGCGTGTCCATGGAGAATATTTTTTTAAAAAAAGAATGTTGTTCTTGGGAATTCGAATGGTAATTAGTGATTAGTTTTCACGCATGATTGTTGTGTGTAGTGTCTTAAGTGTTGAAAATGAAAAATTTGATAGCATTTTTTTATTGTTTATGCTTTAGGATTTGGTAAATGGTTGAAATTATTGTGGGTTAATTTTAAATCGACTGATTTTTCCCAATGATAGATTGGGTGACGTTGTTCTTAAGTGCAAAATCGTCGCACTATTGTGTGCATAATGAAACCTGGGGAAATCTGAGTACCCATGGTCAAAAAATCTGAAAAATTCGCCATTAAAGGCTAAAAATTACAATTTGAAGGTTGGGGAAGATGACAATTTGACGATGGGTTGAGAACCTCGGAGATGCGATGAACTGTGTGGTGCATCACCGAAGTGCTCCCCTTATCACCGAATATTATCGAAGGTCGGCTAATAAAGGTGTGAATGGGATATTTCTTAGCGATTCAGCAATGCTCGAGGAGTGTCATCGAATCCTTTGGTGTATCGTCAATCTCTCACTTTCCTTCGCCAACTGGTACCTAATTTTTTCTGTGATATTATTTGATGCACATTGGCAACGTCGAATTTTTTGGCGATGAATTTCTAGGAATTTTCTTATTTTGTTTTGCTAACACGGGCCAAGCCCTTTGCTATTCTTATGTGCAGATATGCCTCGTCAAAAGCATGTGTCAATAAAACATGCTAAATCTCCCCTTTCTTCCTTGAATCTAGCCAAGAGGGTGACGTTGAGAGAGATCTCAAATACCAAAAAGGTCGATAAGACAAAAAGAGCAGACGAGGACAAGTCTAAAGCCCCAATTTTTTAGAAAGAGAGCGCAGAGCATAGCTCAAACTCCAAGAGGGACAACCTTGATTCCTTGGAGAAGGGCAACACTACGCCCATTCATGAACCTTTCTGCACTCCACAGGCAGCTTCAGTAAAGAAAAAAAGAGTTGAGCAGCCTCCCACTACTGCAGCAGTGCCCTTTGTGCACCCTCATAGAGGTTAATATGTTTTAAACCACCTCAAGTGGTCAATCACTACACTATCATAGAGGAATAATACCTTAGCTTGCATGGTTTGGAGGGCAAGCACCCTCGAGTTCTTTTGACACAAAGTTATCATGGCTTTTAGGTATTCACTGAACCTCTTAAACCATATGTTGAGAATTGGGTTAGAGAGTTTTTTGTTACCTATGGAAAATTTCTGCCGGGAAAAAAAAGAGGGGTCCTCAAGAGACGAGAGATGTCATGAGGTTGAGGGGGGTTGATGTGTTGTATGATGTCAATGCTATAAATAAGGTCTTAGGATGTACACAGATTAGAGAGCACTACTTCAGTACATGATTAAAAGACCCGATAGAGGATATACGGGCTTGGTTAGCCCTTTTGTTGAGTGAATAGTCAAATTCATAAGGCAGGCATCCACTTAGAAGCTCGATATTGGTTGAGCTTCGTTTGTATCAACGTTTTACCATCACAAAATCAGTCCATTCTCGTAAGCCCTTGGGAGTTGCTTGTAGGTTCTATCATACCCAAAGAGGTTTTGAATTTGGGATTTCTTATTGCCCCGGATATTGCTAACCAGGCTTAGTAAAAGCAGACTTCTTTGGGTTTTCCGTGTTTGATCACCAAGTTATGTCGCCGTGCAAAAGTGTCATTCAATAAGAAAAATGATTTTGAATGTACCCCTATTTCCACAGTTGATATTACAAGGATTGAGTTGGTTGATGAGGTTAGGAAGAAAAAAGACCGAGAGGAAGGTGCCCCGGTAATTAATTTGAATACTTTTGATAGTGGTGCCAGCCAGCCCACTCTTGTTACTGTTCCAGACTCCACTCCTCTTGAGTCTGCTCCTACTCCCACTCCTACTATCCCATCATGGGTACATCTTCACAGCGACCAGACCTAGTAGCCCAATCCTCAGCCTTCCACTGCTACGACTTCTTTGAGGGCTCCTATGACTCAGGCTGACATCATTCAAATGGGAAAGATGGCCTGTTTAGGAGATATTTGGTTGGATAGACTTGAGAGATACATATCGGGTATGATTACTAGTGCTTTAAAAGTTGTTATGCTTCTGGTACATGAGGAGATACGGGGTTTTGGGGAGACCTTGAAGAATTTTAGGAGAAAGTTGGATGCATTAAGTTCTCCTCAGCAGTCTGTTACACCTGAGGTTGTAACTAGGATGCAGGTTGATCTATCTTTCCTTCTGAAGTATGTAGATGAGCTCCGGTTCCCTGATGTGACTCATTTTTGGGGATCTTTATCTGAGACGCTAGCCCCAGCTCCTACACCTGTTTATGCAACAGCTCTAGTGATTTAGCAGGAGAGGGTAGTGCTGAGATCAAGGGTTACTTTAAGGATGAGGGCCAGATTGAGAGAAAGGTCGATCCTCAAGTAGCAGAGCAGACTGATAGGCAGGAGACTGAGGATTCTATACTTGCGGTTGCTTTGGAAAGGTTGGTCCAGGAGACTATACACATTGGTACCTCTAGCTCGGTTGCTGCCATAGAGACTTCATATCCTGTACCAGATCCACCCCTTCAGAAAGATGGAGCTGAGTCGGGCATTGATGCCCAGACAGTGGCCACTTTGATGAGCCAGTCGCCGCCTCAGGCTTAGCCACATTTAGGGGGACCCTCACTCTCTCTCTCTCTACTTTATTTAGTCCTATTGCATTGAGGACAATGTATACTTTTTAGTTGGGGGTGGGGTGTTCATTTATTTGGATCTGTAATATTGGTGTCACGTTCTCTTTTGATACATTCTAGATATTTTCTTTTATTTTAGTGCGTGGATTTGACATTTGGATACTTTTTTTTATTCGGGTTGTAATATTTAGATGTTTGGTGTTTTGGATTTCACTCGATGTGTGATGTGCGGATTTTATTTCTTTATTTTAATTCATTTTGATTTTTAGCTTAGTAGTTGTAGTTTCATTACAAATAAAATTCATTTTGGAACGCATTCTCAAGAAGAAAGTGTACTAGGAAATAGAACACTTTGACTGGAATGGTACACTTGGGTAGATTGTTCACATGCAAAATTCTTGAATTCATTATCCATTTTGATGTATGTCCAATTTCCAAAAATGTGCCCGTCTTTAAAAAAATTTCCATTGGTTTAGTTAAGCTAGTTAGGCTCTCATTTTTGTGAAAACTCGTATCTCATTTTGGATACTTGAATACCTTCCTTGGTATGTGCCATGAATGTGATACAATAATTGAGGAAGAGTACTTTGAGTATGCGATTGAGTGTCATATGCGGGAGAGATTCGGTTTGATCTTGTACATCGAGTCCACCTAGAACTTGCCCGATTGCTCTACTTCTAAAGAAAAGAGTATGCGATATTGGAGATATGATCTTAGGCCATTAATCGATATAAAACTACCTTTTTGGCCAAAAATTTGAGCCATCCCTTGGTGAGTTGAGTGACCAATTTTGCCCCTTATTGAGCCTTGGAACCCGTTTTCTTGAAAAACCTTGTTACAAGCCGAAACCCTTTTCTCTCACATACTTCTCTTGAACCAAAACTTTTCAAAGCGTCTAGGTGAAGTTAAATACCAACTTAGGCCAAAATCCTAAGTTGGGGTAGAGGAGACCTCGGGATTTGCATGTACTTGGTAGTTTGTAAATGTGGGGACCACTAAAAACCTCTTCCAATTATCCTTGTATCCATCATATATATATATATATATACACATATAAGAGTTGTGGTTTATTTCTATTTGTGAATATGTAGTTGTTTAAAGTTTATTGGAAGAGGAAAATAGCTTGAAAAAGTAAGTGGTCCGTGAAGTGATGCAAAGAGTAAACCTTGAGAAAATTGATTAAGTAGAGGTATCTCTAGATTCTTTGATGTGATAGAGTCACTATAACCTTAACCTTCCCTACTTTTCCAATTGCCTATGCTACAATCTGAACTAAGACCTAGGTGATCTTTGAAGTAGCATGCTTGAATGTAGTGCAGTGGAGCTTATGGGCAAGCCTATGGTATGGTACTTGTGTTCTTGATTTGGAGAGTGAGTGATTCATGTTAGTCCCTAGAAGTTATTGATAATCGTGTTTTAAGGGAATGGACTTCTTTGTGTGAGGGCACTTAATTGTTATGTTTGAGTATTCTTCAATCTCGGTTGAAGTCTATGAGCATATGCTTGGCTTGGTAACATTTAGCCAATGTTTGATGTTTATTGTTGACAAATTAAGAGCTTGATAGGCTAAACATGGGCCTTTATTTTCAAAATCATGAGGGCAAGGCGTTTTCACAAAAGCAAGTATATGTCTAAACTCCCAAGTTGTACTATTTGAAGATATTGGTGATTTTATTTTGTGTGCATTGATTTGCTCGAGGATGAACAAAGGTTTAAGTTGGGAGTGTTGATGAGTCAGTAAATAGCGACTCATTTGCCCTAAAATTAGGGAGAAAACATGTCCTCAATGCTAAATTGAAGTGATTTTAATGTTGGTAAAGGCCTGGAAGTGATCAAAATAACAAAAAAGAGCAAAAAGAGGCAAAAAGATTGAAGATTGAAGCAAAAATTGCACAAAGCAATAAAAGTGACACATCGGCGCATCATCAAAGTAAAGTGCGGATTTCCGATTAAACATCTCCATTACAAATCTTAACAAATTTGAGGCTAAGAAAAAGAGAAATAAAACAGCGATGCTATGAGCATTTCAGTGCATCGCCGAACCAATCAGCGGACTAAGCTCCGCATCGCCAAAAGGAATAGAAGCCAACCCATGGGGCTTGTCATGTTGATGAATTAGTAAGCCACGAGCAATTCGGCGTAGCGCCGACTCATTCGGCGATGGACTTTGCTCAGCCGAATTGCCAAATGATGGCATTTCTGTAATTACTTGGCCCATTTTTCTTGATGCTATTTAAGCCTTTTTGGCTATCAGAAACCCTATATTTTGTCAATTTGCTGAATCTTAAGCTTGTAATCAAACCCTAATTATGGGATTAACTACTTTTGTACTTGGAATTTAGAGTTTTCTTGTGAAACATTTGGATTCTTTGACGAATATGGAAAAAGAATTTGGTATAATCTCTTTTTTCTTTATTATGAGTAGCTAATTTTCCAAATTTGGGGTTATACATTATTGAGTATTGATTGTGTGTGGGTAGTGATTATTTACCTTTGTATTAGATTATGTGTTATGATTTTAGCTAAATCTCTATGTCTTAATCTATAGATTGAGGTTGCAAACTTAGTTTATGCTTGGATCTCTTGTGTTGCTCGAATGGGAATATATGAGTGATGAGATTTAGCTAACAAAACTTGAGTTATACTCATTTAAGCGGTAATTCTAGTGATAGATTGCCTACTTTGAGGCTATAGGTTGCTTGGTAGTGTAGATACTTTGATGTTCGAGAGAAACCCATGTGAAATTTGGGTGTGGATTGAGAAATCACCCCCAATCCCTAAAACCATGCCTAATCATAACTAGAATTCAAATCTTAGGTATATTTTCACTTACCCATGCATGCAATCATTCTTAAGAAGGCATAACCCCAAGTGCTTTAACTAATTTGATTATAACCTTATAGAATTCACTTTGGCTAAACCAACGTTGAAACTGTTAACCCGATACAAAATAATTGTTCAAACAACCCCTCCCTATTTTACTTTCTTGTTTAATTTTAGCATTACGTGCAAACCTATAGTTGTGTGTGACACATGAGAGTAAAGTTATCCCTCTCATTCCTAGTGAATTCGATCCCGACTCTAAGTTGGGTAATTATATTGACAACGATCTCTTATACTCTCAAGGTATAATTTGAGCGTTATCAATACTTAAAAAATTTAGCATACAACTCACGATCCTTAAGTGTTTGAAGAATAATCCTGAGATGGTTAACATTCTCTTCCTTTCTTCGGGAATAAATCAAAATATCATCAATAAGGACAATCACAAACATATCAAGGTACTACTTAAACACCCTATACATAAGATCCATAAAAGTTGTAGGAGCGTTAGTCAAACCAAAGGACATGACTAAGAACTCTAAGTGACCATATCGGGTTTGGTAAGTTGTCTTCGAAATGTCACATTCTCTGACTTTTAGTTGATGGTAGATAGATCTGATATTTATTTTTAAAAAATAATTACCACCCTGGAGCTGATCAAACAAGTCATCTATTCTAGAAAGAGGATACCTATTTTTTATTTTGGCCTTTTTTAGCTTGCGGTAATCAATGCACATATGAAAGGAACCATTATTTTTACACAAGAATAGTACTGGAGTGCCCCAAGGAGAGACACTAGGCCTTATGCATCCCTTATCAAGGAGATCCTTTAAATGCTCTTTCAACTCTCTTAACTTTGCATGAGCCATTCTATATGTCGGAATGGAGATAGGTTGAGTGTCAAAAAGAAGTTTGATCCTAAAATATATTTCCCTATCAAGGGGAACTCCAAGAAGGTCATTGAGAAAGACGTACGGATACTCATTAACAATATGAATGGATTGGAGTGAGGGTGTTTCTTCCTGGGAATATTTGACCCGAACTAAGTGATAAATATACCCTTTGGAAATCATTTTACGGGCCTTAAGAAAAGAGATGAATTTTCCTTTAGGCACTGTTGCGACCCAGCTATACACGCAAGTGTACGTGATCGTGCAAGTAATAAAGTGACTCCTTTTAAAGAGCCGGATATCGAACCCAAGGGACTTTCATCAACAGAAATCACTCTGGACGTCAAACTATAATTGAAAACTAGTGTTGCGAAAACGACAAGTGATTGGGTGCTAAAAATTAAATGATTGCGAACTAAGGACGGCTAACTTCGCTACCGTAACTTTGGTTTCCGCAAATATGCTTTAAAAATCAATAAAAAGTGAATTCCCAGGGCTAAGGCTCCCTGAACATCATCTCTTGAGTGTAATTGTTGTTGGTTTAAGCATTTTTGAGGAGTTTATCATGGTTATTGATCCCAAGGTTAATTTTACAACTATATTCGTCTCCAAATTATAATTGCCTTCTAGAACTTAAAAACCTACCTACATCTGCGAGTGGTGATAAGCTTTACCAATTCTAGAGCTCTTAAGCTTTCTTCTTGTAATTGACCAAGTGTGGGTGGGTAGGTACCTCTCGGTCCTAACCACGAGTCAATCCCTTAGAATTACGTCTCCGAGACAGACCACACTTCACATATCCAAGTTCTATCTATCCGTTTCTCTCTCGAGCTTACTTCAAGACAAGAAATATATTCCAATGGTGATCAAACATCAAAATAATGAATTTTAGAATATATGAATAACCACTTTAACATAAACTCCAGCAAAAACCAATACAATTAGTCCAAGAGGTTCATGTTCTTGACCTTAACCCCAAGAATGAGGGATTTTAGCCACTCATAATGTTTATCAACAACCAAAAGTAAATAAATACCATAAAAGTACTTAAAAACTGAAAAGAAGAGGATTTGAACCTAATTAAGATGCCCAAAAACGCCCAAAATATTCTAGGGAGGATGGAATCTGTTATAATAACTCAAAAAACCCTTTTTATAGACCCAAGTCGAGGTAAAAATCGGCTAAAACGCGGCCCGGCACGCCATTGGGCGCGCCTTGTACTTAGGCAGATTTTTGCCTCAGCAAGCAGGGTGCTCCCAGGCGGCGTGGCACGCTGCCTGGCGCGCCTGGGCACTGCCTGGACTGGTGACAATTTTGCCAAAAGCGGCCTGGCACGCTGCCTAGCGCGCCAGGCCCCCTTTTTTTGTAATTTTCTGACTTCCGTCGACTGCTCTTCGCGGATTTGGATGGATTCTTTAAGATCAACTCTTTGGCTTGTCTCTCCTCTTCAATCTTCTTCGCTCGTAGCTCCTCCGAGCCTCACTTTCCATGCCATAAGCCCCTTTAGAGATAGGGGCGACTTTCTTGTGGTAGTAATTGCGAATGAGCAAGTAGGGGGCGGCAACTAAAGAGGTAGCGAGACTGACCGCAATTTCAGGAATAGGTTGACTGCTGCACTTCCTTCTAACAAGTGGCTGAGAGTTAGCAAGCAACCTTGGCCTCTTGGCAGGAGGTTCGCTGTCCCCCTCCTTTTCGGTCCGACTGCAGTACGGCACCTGAACTCGAAGCTACGATCAGATCCGATTGGATCTGGTCCTATCCGTCCCAGGACTTCTTGTTCGAGTAGGAATATTTTGGTTTTTCTCGTTCCTTCTCTTCGATAAGAATAGGGATTTGAAATGATATACACTCACGGAGCACTAACTTCAAACCAGTGACCGGATAGTGCGAAATGAAAACCAATGCAAGGTTGAAACTTCCAGGAAAAAACTCATGCTCCAGAAATCGCAATTTCCACCTACAAGAGTCTAATCATATTGGTTAGCACACTATCCCATTTTTCATCAAAAATATATGAAATCAACAAATATTATTCTCAAAACTAAGGTGATCATGGGTTAAAGTCGCTACTAAGGCATATAAATACGCCTCAGATCACCACCCCACACTTAAACCTTTGTTTGTCCTCGAACAATTACTCACACTTGACTCAGGGCAACTTTTAAGCAATACACACAAAATGAACATTCTTGCACAGATTACACAACCACATATCAACTTATGCACCACATACTAGGATATTACTCAATTACATAACAGGTTGAAACAACCTACCCTCACAAAACAACTTACTAGTTGCAAATTTATGCGTGATACATTATTAATGGATTACCAACTTACTAACCATGTGCCCTCACAACAAGAGAATCACCCCTCAATCCCACAACGTAATTACTAAACAGGTGTATGAATGAAAGTCACTCACTCTCAGAAAGAGTTCACATGCAACACAAAGATGAACCATAGGCTTGCCCTTAGTGTAATACTCCACTAATGTTAAGATGTTGAAGCTTAAGATCAAGTAGGACTTTGTAGGGGTTGTAATGTAGGCACAAGGACGGGTAGGAACTATTTGGTCAAAAATAGTGACTATCTTTCCTAAGCACTTTATTACACTACAAATTGTATTTAGAGCACCTTCAACCAACCTATATTCCACTACTTTTCTCTTCCCAACTTTTCTTTGTTTTGCCCCATAACTTTAAACTAGCTTCCGCACATTGGATAAGGAATACTGTTATTACCCATTGATTCCAAAAACAATTTTCTCTTTTTTTTTTTTTTTTTTTATATGTTATATTCCCCACCAACATGCACAAACTTTTTCACACATCTATAAGAGATATGCTTGAGGCTTTAACATAACTCTTTCCTTCTTCCCAACTCCTGTACTCCTTCACCTCTTAATTTTCGTAATTAAAGCGCTTAGGAGATATTGGATCAAATTCTGGTTCACTGAAAGAAGAGGATTGAGCTACATATAAAGCTAACAAGGAAAAGGCTAAAGGCTCAACGGGGCTAACAAGGATTATGCACAGAGGGTAGGTAAAGTAGGTCTAAAATATGGCTATTAAAGAAATGCCTATATCATCTCCTAAACTTAACATCTCTTATTTCGCTTTGCACACACCCCGGGCAAGTTCTAGACATCATTATGCACATGGAATATCATAACAAAACCTTACTCACACATGGCACATGTTCAGCTCAGCAGGTTCACCATAAAACCTCTGAAATCATGCATAAATTCAATATTAAGCAACTTAGCAAGTCAACTAAGTGAGAATTAGGCGTCTCAACACTTGCTATTATATATCCGGGCATGTTTCATACGTGTAAGAACAATTGTATAGCAAGCAAGAACACCCGACACGACACTACATGACTAATTTGCTCTTAAGACGGTCGTCATCCATCCATCATAGAGCAAATCCCTTAGTCCTCTGACTAAGGCGACTTATCAGTAATAAATCCCAAAAACAACACAAAATAACATCAAAAATCCAGCATTTAACATATACATATTTTATTTTTTTTGGTACGGTTCAAAGGGACTCTCCTTAGTAAAAGAACCGAAAACAAACTCTAAGGAACCCAAAATAAAAGCATACTGCAGCACACATATACATACATACAAGGGAAGTCCATCACACCCCACCCCACACTTAAAATATTAGCACTGTCCCCAATGCTACCAAAATACACAAAGCAAGAGTAGGATGTAAGGAGCTCCCTGGTCAATCGAGGTAGTCATCGTCCTCCGGCCCACGGACCTCTAACGGTGGATCGTCCGCCTCAGCCTCCTCATCCTCAGAACCACTCTGGAGGTCATCTTCATCTGTGGGGACATCATCATCCACAGGCTCCACAAAGTCAGGACCAATCCACAGTAAGGCCATAGCATGCTCATTTAGAGGATAATCCCTCTCCACCTGGCCCAGCTCATCCGCTGTGGAAGGCCTACCTCCAGTCCTATGTCGCAGCATTTCCAACCCATACATGCGGGCTAAAATCCCATCATCCCGAGCATGACGCTCTGCTAATGTCAAAGTGGGGCCGAGTGAATCCGGCGCCTTAGTTTGGGTGACATCCACAGGGGTCGTCGTCAAAGGAGGATGATAGTCAAAATTTTCTTCGGGAACTTCGAATGCTCGCATTAATTTGGTCAATAGTCCGCCGAAAGCATATCGAAGACCTCCATGGAGGCGAGCTCTCCGCATTGCTGACAACAACACAGAGCCTACATTGATCTCTGTACCAGTCATGAGAGCATATACCAGACAGACACGATCTCTCGTAACTTCAGTCATGTGGCTCCCCGGAATTAAGCAACAGCACACAATCTTGAGCCAAATCCGAGCCTCTTTGTTGAGATGGGCAAAGGGTAGACTCTTGTGATACCCTCGTTGGTGATGGCGGAGCCACCTCACAGTTGAACGTTGGCCGCACAGAGTGTGTCTAATTTCAGCATATAGAGGCCTAGCATTTAGCTTGAGTATGTCTTGGGGATTAGCCCGAGTGGGGACCCCCAATAATCCATTCAAGCTCAAGGAGTCAAGTATCACATCCGAACCTCGTACCACGACCGAACATGTAGGTGCGTTCGGGTTCCAATTTGCGTATAATTCCCTCACCAGGTGGAGGTTGCAATCTGTAGGTCTGTTGAAAACAAAGCCCATCCCAAGTTGCTCAATCCGAGCCAAAACTCTTGGGTAAACCCGAGCCAGGCTTGCCCTATCAATACACTCATCGGAAAAATATTTAGCTTCCTGGTGGCTTTTGTACCAACTTTTCCCCGCACTGGAAACTGCATTTAGCCCGTACTTCCGCTTTTGCCCTTTTGGTACTGGGGGAGCTGCGGGCACCTTATTACCTGACCGACGTCTCTTGTGAGAGATAGAGGCTGCTACATTAGAATCAGACATAGTACCTGTAGCAGAGATCCACAAACCAGTCAATAAACCTTGTAAAAATAGCTAACCAACTTGATGTGCGGTGACATTGAGGGCCACCCCACATCTAGTCGCTTGGCACCAATTCAAAATAATTATGGGCGGAGGGTACTCAGACTTCCCCTTATCACTTAATGCCCCAAATCCAAGTACAATCATGTATAAAGGCACATTCCTACACAAGATTAACAGTCTCATAACTAGCATTAGAATGACATACTCGTGGTACTCAAGAATTCCAACGAAAGTCATACATATTCAACACATATGAGTTTAATTTAGTTATTGCCACCACCAAGTTGCTCCAATGTTACCAATGAAGATACACCCACTTCCAATCTTTTCCCTAGAATAAGATTAGCAATCACAAGATCACAGTCGTAGTAAGGCCACCCCATAAACCCAAACCATATGATAATAAGCAAGTCAATACACCAAGAAATCTAGACAGCCCACACGAAATCCCAGAAGACTTCAAACTCACATCATCCTCTTAGAAACTAGAGAGAGAAAGTTAAGAGAACATACCTTGATATCTGTTAATGGAGACTTGGACACAATTCCAAGAGGAGAAGGCTAGACTTTGAGCTATTTGTGGCACAAGTAGAGAAAAGAAGAGAGAATTTTTGGAATGCCTAGGGGAGAAATTCGGGTGTGTGTGTGGGGCGTTTAGAAAGATGGGGAAAAGTGATGAAAATTAGGGATTTGAAAGAAAAGGGTAGGGGTGGGTCGGTTATGACTAAAAAAACTAAACCAATTTTAAAGGGGGTAGCGGCGTGGCACGCTGCCTAGCGCGCTACCCCACTGCCTTGGTAACAAAAATATTATGCACAGGCGGCGTGGCACGCTGTCCAGCGCGCCTGTGCACTGCCTGCGCGAGTCAATTTTTTAGGGCAGGCGGCGTGGCACGCTGCCTAGCGCGCCTGCCCTCTGCCAATGTTAATTATTTTTTTCTCAATTTTACCCTGGCACGCCAAGTAGCGCCTGGGACACTTTACCTCATACCTGGGCGATATTTCACATGTTTGTCATGACCTTGGGGCTATTATAGGTCCCAAAACTCCAAACTCCGCCCAAAAACATGTCTTACCTGCTCGGCACTTCCAAATAATCGTATGTCCGCCAATTTTTACCTTTTCTTTGTGGGTTTCCATGTCGAAATGCTCCTTGTCTCTGCATAAACACAAGATACTAGAACTAAATTAGAAAAAAAACAAAACAAAAAAACTGATCCAAAATTTAAAGGGGATGGGTTGCCTCCCATCAAGCGCCTTAGTTTTGGTCGGGGCACGACTCTTCTTTTTGAACTTTTACTTTATAAGGTCTAACTATTACAACAGATTCATGGTTTGCCTCCCATGTAGCGCCTGGTTTAATGTCGCGGCTCGACCAATTATCAGTGCCTAGTTATCAGCAAGGCGAAGCACGTCCTCCGTCTGCTTTTCTTCCTCACCGAAATAATGCTTCAATCTCTGGCCATTTACCATAAACCTTGTACCATCCGCCTTGTTCAAAAGTTCCACCGCACCATGAGGTGTCGTGCGACTTACCTCAAAGGGCCCACTCCACTTGGATCTTAGCTTGCCCGAAAACAACCTAAGTCTTGAGTTAAACAAGAGTACCAACTGGCCTGTCTCAAAAGTACGGGGAAGAATATGCTTGTCATGCCATCGCTTCGTTTTCTCCTTGTAGATCTTAGCATTTTTATATGCATGAGCACGAAATTCTTCCAACTCATGGAGTTGTAACAACCTCTTATCACCTGCCAACCCCGGATCTAGATTCAACTTCTTTACTGCCCAATATGCTCGCTGCTCGAGCTCAACTGGGAGGTGACAAGCTTTCCCAAAGACCAAATGATAGGGAGAAGTCCCTATAGGAGTCTTATACGCCATTCGATAGGCCCAAAGAGCATCATCCAGCTTAAGTGACCAGTCTTTCCTCTGAGTATTCACCGTCTTCTGCAAGATTTGCTTTATCTCCCGATTAGACACTTCCACTTGACCACTTGTTTGGGGATGATATGCTGTTGAGTCCTTGTGTTTCACTCCATACTTTGCCAATACATTTTTCACCAAATAATTAATGAAGTGTGATCCTCCATCACTAATGATAGCTCTTGGAGTTCCGAACCTCGTGAAGATGTGCTTTTGCAAAAACTTTACCACAACTTTGGAGTCGTTAGTAGGAAGAGTTGCGGCCTCTACCCATTTGGATACATAATCCACTGCAACGAGTATGTATAAATTTCCATTCGACTGTGGAAAAGGGCCCATGAAATCAATCCCCCATACATAAAAAATTTCTACTTCTAGGATGTTGTTAAGAGGCATCTCATGTCTCTTGGAAATTGTCCCCATACGTTGACATTGATCACAATTCTTCACAAAGGCATGAGCATCTTTAAATATCGAAGGCCAGAAGAATCCTGATTGCAATATTTTTTGGGCTGTTCGTTCACCACCATGATGTCCACCATAAGGTGATGCGTGGCATCTCTCTAACACTTGATTAACTTCCGCGTCTGGAATGCATCTTCGTACTATTTGATCAGGCCCTTGCTTGAATAAATACGGCTCATCCCATATATAAAAGAGTGCCTCATATGCCAGTTTCTTCCTCTATTGAGAACTAGAATCAGGAGGAAATAATCCACTTACCAATAGGTTCACAATGTCTGCATACCATGGCCACTCCTCAACCTCTAATACCAACAACTGCTCGTCTGGAAATTCCTCACAAATATGTCCATCGTCCTCTATATGTGTCGAGCTCTCAAGTCTAGAAAGATGGTCAGTAATTTGATTTTCTGTCCCCTTTCTATCTTTAACCTCTAAGTCAAACTCCTATAGCAATAAGATCCATCTAATCAAGCGCGGCTTAGCATCCTTTTTGTTGAATAAATATCGTATTGCTGCATGATCAGTATATACAATGACGCTTGTGCCGACCAAATATGATCTGAACTTATCAAATGCATATACCAAAGCTAACATCTCCTTTTCAGTAACCGTGTAATTAATCTGGGCTGCATCTAGAGTCTTGCTTGCATAATAAATAGAGTGAAATACCTTATTCTTCCGTTGACCTAGAACCGCACCCACTGCCACATCACTTGCGTC
Source organism: Capsicum rhomboideum (assembly GCA_031232105.1). NCBI lineage: Eukaryota > Viridiplantae > Streptophyta > Magnoliopsida > Solanales > Solanaceae > Capsicum > Capsicum rhomboideum. The sequence continues at coordinate 53,814,944 of CP124716.1, read as the reverse complement.
ACACATGAGCTCAAATGGCAGAGCCCAGTCAGGAGCAATAAGAATAGGTGCCTCTATTAACTTCTTTTTCAAAACCTCGAATGCCTTTACACATGATTCACAAAATACAAACTTCACATCTTTCTCCAAGAGTGCACACATGGGACGTGCAATTTTGGAAAAATCTTGAATAAACCTTTTGTAAAATCCTGCATGACCCAAAAAACTTCGCACCCCCTTGACCGATACCAGTGGAGGGAGTTTTTCAATAGCTTCGATCTTTGCCCTATCAACTTCCAGCCCTTGCCTCGACACTTTATGCCCGAGAACTATACCTTCTGTCACCAGGAAATGGCACTTCTCCCAATTGAGAACAAGATTAGTTTCTTCACACCGAGCAAGGACTTTATCCAGGTTTTGCAAACATACCTCGAAAGAGTTACCAAAGACTGAGAAATCATCCATAAAAATCTCTACAAACTCCTCCACCATGTCGTAGAAAATAGACATCATGCACCGCTGAAAGGTGGTCGGTGCATTACATAATCCAAATGGCATACGCTTGAAAGCATATGTGCCGTAAGGACATGTGAATGTAGTTTTCTCTTGATCTTGGGGATCTATAGCAATTTGATTGTATCTGGAATACCCATCAAGAAAGCAATAATACTCCTGCCCGGCCAAACGATCTAGCATCTGATCAATAAAAGGGATTGGATAATGGTCCTTCCTTGTAGCATCATTAAGTTTCCGGTAATCCATGCAAATACGCCATCCAGTTACAGTTCTTGAAGGAATCAGTTCATTTTTGTCATTTGTGATCACCGTCATACCACCCTTTTTTGGAACACATTGTACTGGGCTCACCCACGTACTATCAGAGATAGGGTAAACAATTCCAGAATCAAGCCACTTAATTACCTCCTTCCTTACTACTTCTTTCATTACCGGATTTAAGCGTCGTTGGTGTTGCACACTCGGCTTGTGCCCTTCTTCCATGTAAATTTTATGCATGCATAAACCCGGATTAATCCCATGGATGTCATACATCTTCCAACCAATAGCCTTCTTTTTTCGTTTTAGAATCAACAATGCTGCATCAACTTGTTCTTGTGACAAATCTGCTGCCAGAATAATAGGAAGAGTCTTGTTTTCACCTAGGTAAGCATATTTAAGATGCGGTGGAAGTTCCTTCAATTCAAGCTTCGGTGCTTCCTCGATTGAGGGCTTAGTTGTAGGACCGAGAGGACGATTTAATGGTTCCCATCTACCTTCTTTCGCATAGATGCCCATAAGATCGAGAATTTGCACCATCTCACTAGCTTCTGCATCGCCAAACACATCTTGCCCCATCAAAACTTTTTCCAACGGATCTGTAGCCAAAGTGTAGATGCTTTCAACCGCCGAATCTATAGCTGTGATAGCCGACAAGTTCTCATAAATCTCTGGAAGCTTCAAAGCCCTATACACATCAAAGACTTCAACCTTATCATGAGCTCGCATAGTAAGTTTCCCGGCAGCTACATCAATGATTGCCCCTCCAGTGGCCAGAAACGGACGCCCCAAAATAAATGGGACTTCCGGATCAGGCTCAAAGTTCAGTACCACAAAATCAACCGGAAAGATCAACGAACCTACTTGAACCAGAACATCCTCAACAATGCCATCGGGTCTAGTCACAGATCGGTCTGCAAGCTGCAGAATAATAGTGGTAGGCTTAGGACAACCCAAACCCAACTCCTTGAAAACCGAAGTAGGCATCAGATTTATACTGGCCCCCAAATCACACAATCCACAAGCGCAGACTCGATCTCCCAGAGTAATCTTCACAGTAAAACTACCAGGATCCTTCAGCTTAGTAGGTAACCGGTTTTGAATGCGAGAACTAACCTCCTCAGTCAATGCAACTGTGGCGTACTCCGTCAATCTACTCTTGTTTACGACAATATCTTTCACGAACTTGGCATACTTTGGAATACCCTGCAAAATATCCACAAGAGGCAAATTAATGTGCACTTGTTTAAGTAGTTCAATGAACTTACCAAAGCACTCATCCTCCTTCTTCTTTTTGAATTTCTGAGGAAAGGGAGGAGGCAACTTCACACTATGTATCACTTTATCATCTTTGGGGCTTGTGGTACGCTCCACTTGTTCATCTTCAATCACCACTACTTTTGGCTCCAATTCTTTCGCTGGTGCAACTGTACCCTCTAACTGCTTACCACTACGGGTAACTATAGCATTCACCTGCTTGGGATTTGGCTCAGTATCACCTGGAAGACCTCCTTGGGGCCTTATATTCTGTGCATTAGCTAACTGGCCAATCTGCTTCTCCAAATTCTGAGTAGCCAACTGGTTGTTCCTCACATCTGCTGCTAGCTTAGCCTGCTCAGCCATAATCTGTTTTAACATATCCTCCATGCTCATATCTCCAGTCTTAGTGCCCCCCTGATTACCTTGACCTTGCTGATTGTTGTACTGAGGTGCATATCCTTGAGGCCTGTATTGATTTTGATTTCCTCCCCACGAGAAGTTTGGATGGTTTTTCCACCCGGCATTATAAGTGTTACCGTAGTTCTGAGCGCCACCTCCCCTTTGGGCATTACCAATAAAATTGACTGAATCCGGATTAGCACTACACGATTCGCTGGTATGATCACCATTTCCACATACACTACACATCACAGCAACAGGTTGCTGGACTGCATTCACAGGAGCTGGTTGTTGCCCCAAATTCAAACTACTAAAGTGATTGTTCATCATGTTCTGCATAGCTGAAATTTGGGCAGATAATGCTGTGACTGCATCCACATCTAGTTTCCCAGCAATCTTCTTTGCAGAATTCCTTGAATTATCACTATGCCAGTCTGGATTTCCCTGCGAAATATGATTCAACAGAGCATATAATTCATCATACGTCTTCTCTAAAGCCTGTCCACCTGCAGCTGAATCAAGTAGAATTTTAGTGTTGGGGTCGAGAGCCTCTATAAACGTATGTACCAACACTTCATTAGCTTGGTGGTGGTGAGGACAATCCCTCAACATGGATTTGAATCTGTTCCACGCTTGGTACAAATTCTCATCATCTCTCTGTCTGAAACTTAGTATCTCACTCCTTAGCTTTGCTGTCTTTCCAGACGGAAAGAACCTTATTAAGAATTTTCGAGCAAGATCATCCCAAGTAGTGATAGAATTAGCCGGCTCTGCATCTAACCACCTTCTTGCTTCCCCCAACAGAGAAAAGGGAAACAAAGTAAGTCTCACATAATCTGAAGACACACCCGCAGGAATATATGTGTCACTGATCTCTAGAAAATTCCGAATATGTCTCTGCGGGTCTTCATGAGCAAGACCAGTAAACTGTCCACTTGAGTGCAAGAGTTGCACCATGTTCTGTTTAAGCTCAAATCTACCTCCAGCTGCCGGTTTGAGAATACTGGAGGTCACATTAGTGGCGAGTGGGATTGCCACATCGCGGACTGTTCTAGCTGCCATCACTTCCGGTTCACGTCTCTCTGCACCTGGTTCTTCAATTCTCACGGGATTACCCCGTATTCCTTCGCCAGCCAGTTTGACTTGTGGGATTGGGTAATCTGCAGCCTGTCTCCTCAATCTATTGAAATATCTTTCAGGTTCAGACTATGGGGCTACCAAATCCTTGTTCCTTGCCAGTGTTCCGATGAAGTAAGCCTGCAAAATAGAACAGCTAAGATCAAGTTGTCAACACGTAGCTGAAAATTAAAGTACAAGCGTCAAAAATTGAAATCTATCTATTTGAAAGTCCCCGGCAACGGCGCCAAAAACTTGTTGCGACCCAGCTATACACGCAAGTGTACGTGATTGTGCAAGTAATAAAGTGGCTCCTTTTAAAGAGCCGGATATCGAACCCAAGGGACTTTCATCAACAGAAATCACTCTGGACGTCAAACTATAATTGAAAACTAGTGTTGCGAAAACGACAAGTGATTGGGTGCTAAAAATTAAATGATTGCGAACTAAGGACGCCTAACTTCGCTACCGTAACTTTGGTTTCCGCAAATATGCTTTAAAAATCAATAAAAAGTGAATTCCCAGGGCTAAGGCTCCCTGAACATCATCTCTTGAGTGTAATTGTTGTTGGTTTAAGCATTTTTTAGGAGTTTATCATGGTTCTTGATCCCAAGGTTAATTTTACAACTATATTCGTCTCCAAATTATAATTGCCTTCTAGAACTTAAAAACCTACCTACATCTGCGAGTGGTGATAAGCTTTACCAATTCTAGAGCTCTTAAGCTTTCTTCTTGTAATTGACCAAGTGTGGGTGGGTAGGTACCTCTCGGTCCTAACCACGAGTCAATCCCTTAGAATTACGTCTCCGAGACAGACCACACTTCACATATCCAAGTTCTATCTATCCGTTTCTCTCTCGAGCTTACTTCAAGACAAGAAATATATTCCAATGGTGATCAAACATCAAAATAATGAATTTTAGAATATATGAATAACCACTTTAACATAAACTCCAGCAAAAACCAATACAATTAGTCCAAGAGGTTCATGTTCTTGACCTTAACCCCAAGAATGAGGGATTTTAGCCACTCATAATGTTTATCAACAACCAAAAGTAAATAAATACCATAAAAGTACTTAAAAACTGAAAAGAAGAGGATTTGAACCTAATTAAGATGCCCAAAAATGCCCAAAATATTCTAGGGAGGATGGAATCTGTTATAATAACTCAAAAAACCCTTTTTATAGACCCAAGTCGAGGCAAAAATCGGCTAAAACGCGGCCCGGCACGCCATTGGGCGCGCCTTGTACTTAGGCAGATTTTTGCCTCAGCAAGCAGGGTGCTCCCAGGCGGCGTGGCACGCTGCCTGGCGCGCCTGGGCACTGCCTGGACTGGTGACAATTTTGCCAAAAGCGGCCTGGCACGCTGCCTAGCGCGCCAGGCCCCCTTTTTTTGTAATTTTCTGACTTCCGTCGACTTCTCTTCGCGGATTTGGATGGATTCTTTAAGATCAACTCTTTGGCTTGTCTCTCCTCTTCAATCTTCTTCGATCGTAGCTCCTCCGAGCCTCACTTTCCATGCCAAACATGCTCCAGAAATCGCAATTTCCACCTACAAGAGTCTAATCATATTGGTTAGCACACTATCCCATTTTTCATCAAAAATATATGAAATCAACAAATATTGTTCTCAAAACTAAGGTGATCATGGGTTAAAGTCGCTACTAAGGCATATAAATACGCCTCAGATCAGGCACCACTAGACTACCCTCCCATAGAAGAACTGACTTATTAGAAAACTAGAATGTGACTTCTAGTTCTACAATCAACAGAGGCTTAACACTAATATAGCCAGTTCATACCTAAAATGGTATCAAAGTCCACCATATCTAACTCAACCAAGTCAGCCATAGTTTCCTTGTGGAGGATGGTTACCACAAAATTCCTATAGACTCATCTAACAGTGCCAGACGCACCAACAGGAATAAAAACAGAGAAGGTCTCAAGAATTTGTTTGGGGCAAATCCTAAATTTCATGGCAACATAAGGAGTTACAAATAATATAGTAGCACCAGGATCAAGCAACACATACACATCATGAGAAAAAACCTGTAACATACCAGTAACCATATCTGGAGAGGCACTTGAGTCCCGGAGGATGGAAAGAGCATACAAGGGATTCTGAACCCTGTCTGCCCCAGAAGTAGTAGCCCTGGCTGCTGAAGCGGCTGAAGTAGTAGCTTAGGCCATGTTTCCCATTTTACCTCTCTTAGTGAATGGACAATATCTATGGTAATGACCCAGTTGACCACATCCATAGCATACATCTTTACCAAAATGGCACTTCCCCATATGGTTCTTACCATAAGTGTTGCAAGGGGGGCAAGATGGGGACCATTGAGCCATGTTGTTCTGAGACTACGAACCCTAAACTCTAAGACCATGACTTTCCTGAAAGCTTTGGTCACTCTTAGGCTTTGGTTCATATGCACCAGATGAAAAAGAAGTAGGTCTTAATGACTTATTTTTAAAGAAAGGCCTATTACCCTTATCGTTTCTCTGGTTATTCTCTTCATGGTCAACTGGTTTGGCCCTCTTATTCTATCATTCTTATTATTCCCTCTTTATTTTTCTTATATTCCTCAACCTGTTGGGCATACACTATTAACCTCAAAATATCCATATCATGAATCAGTATAAATTCCTTTCATTCCTTACTCACATTCGAAGAAATTCTAGCATAAATTTCAGCATCCTATCCCTCATTGTAGACTCCATCTCTGGAGTATATCGGGACAATTGAGTGAACTTGAGGCCATATTCCCTCACATTCATATTTCCCTGTTATAATCACAAACTCTTGTATCTAGTCCTCTCTCAACTCGTGAGGAATGAAATAGTCAAGAAATGCATCCACAAAATCATCCCACACTGTAGGATGTGCATTTTTGCCATGAGAAAACTCCCACTGATCATACCAGATACTAGTAACATCCTTCAACTTATAGGAAGTAAATTCAACTCCTTCCGTTTCACTGGCATGCATAACTCTCAAGATCTTCTATATCTCGTCAATAATGTTTGAAATATCCTTATCAACCTTGGACCCTATGAACTCTAGTGGGTTCATCCTAAGAAACTCCTAGATTTTGGAAGTGTTGGAAGAGTTATGATAGCTCGATCTAGTAGGGCATGAACAGTGGGACTGAGATACTACAAGTAGCGTGAGCATCTGAATAGCTTATCTAAACTCAGTATCAGTAGCATCGGTATGAGGAGGTTGAGTATAGGATCTTCTGGATCCCCTAACTGGACTAGATATCATAGAAGGGGCATTGGCACTAGCAGTAGCATTCTTACAAAAAGGGTAGCCTCCATTCCTGTGTGGCATCCTATGAGTTGGAGGTGGGTTGCTGGTACTGGATCCAGTAGGAACCCCAGCATTAGTAGTGGCCCCCTAGCTAGCAGTTCTCAACGTAGGAATGATCTGAAGTACAATAAAGGCACGAGCTATAATAACTCTACAAAATTTAACTCTAAGATTTCATTAGGTTAGTGGGAAATTCGTCAGAAGTTCACATTGTTATACCAAGATTTACAAATTCATAATTCATAATCCACAACATAAAGTCTTAAGAATGTCATGAGGAGGTGCTTTTATTCTGGAACAAGGTTATACTTAAGAGTTTAATAAAAATTATATCTTATAAATTTAAACTGAACCCATAAATAAAGGGTCTGCATATAAGGGAAAAGTTTCATGATTTAGAGTTGTCAGCCAACTTCACTAATTGAGTTCGAAGAAATTCTTGTCATAAGAGATAGATACTATCTTTATACAAATCAAAGTATCACCACAAAGTCATAGCAATCACAATTTAAAACTAGCCAATGAAGTGAAAATAGTATAAACTCTACACTAGTTAGGTTCCCAAAAAACATGAACAAGAATGGGGAATTTTTCATGAATACACTTCACTAATTGATGGACTATCACATTTTCTAGGGGTTTTATTCTAACCCTAGACCACAGAAAGGGTTAATTGAATCACAAAGAGATTAAGATTGTATAAATCTATGAATCAAGGTAGCATTACATACCTCAAACATTAGAATAACTAGTGATCGTAAAAGAAGGGAATTCAACTTAATTCTTGAGCCAACTTTTCTTAGATTCTTGAGAGTTATGTTTGAGAAGAGGAAGAGGGACATTGGGTGATATAAAACGTATGGAAATTGATGGGAAATAGGGGTTTTAATCATTTGGGGAGAAGGTAAAAGGAGAGGGATGAAACTGCTTTTGAAGGAGATCACAAAGCAATTGGCACTACCCATTTGGCTTATAGTGTTACCCAAGGCACCACCTAGTGCGACACAGCAAGCAATTTGGGAAATAGCCCATGGCTTTTGATCCTTTTTGATCTATTTTTCTATCGTGATGTTGGGACAGTGCAACATTCGCTCCACGGGTACGTTTTACACCTATATAAACTCTGAAACATATCCACATCACCAAAGTCGATTTCCAATAACTTTGAAATATATACAACCAAATTTCAAAGCTTCAACACATCAACAAACAATTCTAATTAACACTTGAAATACAATTTGTAACACAACTACCTAAGACAACCAAACCTAACAGGAGGGAAAAATAAGTCACTTTTATAATCACATAACATTTCACCTTAAAAATCAACATGTAATGTTGTTTCAAGAAATGAAATGCAAATGCGTGTAATGTAGGAATAGAACTCCAACCCTAATGATATGTTATGCATGCATGTAATACCGATCCCAAATAATATGTTATGCAAATGTGCAATGCTAATCTCAAATAATTAAGACATATTCATGATTTTCAAAATTCATAAAAGTTAATTAACCCATCCCAGCCTTGCCCTTACATTCAATCTCTCATATCGTGCAAAGATTTCATATCTAGGTAGTGCACAACAAAGACAATAAATATCAAGAAATATTTTCATAATTTAACACTAAATCCATAAAGGAGAGTAAAACACCAAATATCAACCAAATAAGCAAGATAAGCCACATATAAACAAATGTTTGAATAATCATAATCACAAGTCACGAAAATATTTAGTACACGTAAGAATTCATCAATAACCATAATATGACATTGGTACCTGCATAAATGTTCTACATCTTATTTATATGAGACTCCTATTACCCATTACCCCTTAATTTAGTAAATCATTACACTAATAATTCATAAAGAGTCAAAAGTCTCAACTTGCCTTAATTGGAGCCCAAAAGTCAAAGTACTATTTTTCCTTCCACAGTGCCTAGAAACGATCTCAATCTTGTCAAATTTGTAACTTAGATGAGTATACAAGCTCGTAGATGCCCATATTTTCATATAAACATCTAACTCAAAAATCAGATCAAAAAGTCAAACCCAAGCTCCGAGGTTGAATCTAGAATTTTCTTTCAAAATTGAGTTACCTACAAGGTGAAAATCTTATATCCCAAAAATTAGCTAAAACAGATCGTTAATCGATGTCAATTTCAAAAATTACATAAATCTCAACTTTGGGGAACAACCCCCCCCCACCCACCCCACCCCCCAAATTCCTAATCTTAAACACAAATTAAATTACTTATTAAAAGATAGATTAGTGGAAAAAATATAGTGTCACGACCTAGAATCCGAGGTCATGATGGCACCTACCCCAACCCAACTTTGGTAGGTAAGCCTAACTCTACAAGAGATATGAAAGACCAAAATAAGATGAATAATAACCAAATATTAGATTTTAGGATAAAATCGGACCAATAGTATAAAACAACTCCAAAATCTGAAATAGATAAAACTCAAATTTCTAAAATCTAGTGTCATGAGAAAAAAACACTCCAAAAACTGGCATAGTGTACCAAAATACATAAAACTTTGTTTCTGAATGTAAATAAAAACAACATAATGATAAAGAGGAAGTCTAGAACATGCTCCAGATGAGAAGCTCACCAGTACTCGAAAATACTCTCAAATCAGTACGAACTCAGGCTCCGTGGGTCGCACTCAAACTGGGATATGAACCAAATTGGTACATAAAGTAGAAGTGAGTACGGTTTACTTGTCCTTAGTAGGCATCGTAGGCCGACCAAGCAAAGTAGAAAACTAAACATATAAAGGAAACTATGACCAACGCTTCCACCTGCATATAGAAAAGTTGCCAACAACGGCTCAAGCTATACAACCCCTAACAGTATAAATAATACATACACAATAATAGTATAAGAGTAACTACATGCAGACATACATAAAAGGAAGACTAAATTACACGATATCAATTATATAAAAGAGACGCAAGTGATGCAATGCAATGATATGATAAGGATGTAATGCCTCAATGTAACCTCGTATACACCTTCCGAGAATAAGCTTCTAGGACAGAATCCATGGGGGGTTCGCAACCCATATACTATCACAATCTCATCAATCAATCTTGTCGGCAGATCCCTCGATCAAGGAGTTTCATAAAATGTTTCATTTATTTCAAAGATAATGTCTCTCAACGGTACCAGTTACATGAATATAGATAAATAAAATGAGGATGCATGCTCATAACCAAATAAGCATCATATAATAAATTAACTCAATAATGGTATAAGCTCAGGTCACCTAAAATCTCAATAAATCATGATATAAGCCATCTCATGGCAATACAATAGTAGAGAGTCATGTAAGACGTCAATAATATCAATCCAAGCCCACACTCGGGCATCACAATAATGATAAAGAACAAAAATGCTCAAATAAGACCAATATCAGCCCCCACACAGGCATTTCAATGATAATAAACTCTCAAGTCCATAATAAGATTCACATAAGCTCTCACATGGGCAAAATGATAAAATAATAATCTCATAAAGATGAATTTATGAAAAAATACCCAATACATAACATACTTTACATGAATGGTTAACTACCCAGCCCAGTCTTAATGAAATTAAGTCACAACCTACCTCAAAAGTCAAAATACGATCCTGGAACCCTCAACAAGACGCCTTTCCTTTACACGAGGTCTCAAAATGAATCCAATCTATCAAAAGCATAATCTACACGTCAATAGGAGTCTAATGATACCCATATTAGCCACTTTCATGTCGGATCCAAAAGTACTTTGAATATCGATCCCAAAATAAAAAGGATAAAACTAAAAAATTTAATAAAGAATCAAGTTACCCATATTTCAAGGGTTCTAAATATGAAAACCCATAAAAAAATAAGTTGGAATCGAGCTTGAAATCATTGAAAAACTATTTTCTCACTTTACAGGGTAAACTCTAAAATCCCAAGTGAAAAAATCCATGTTTTGAAGATGTTTAAGCAAAATATCAATGGGTGATGATAGAAATTAGGTTTAGAAGCTTATCTAAACAAGTTTGAAGAAGAACTCTCTTTAAATCACCCAAAATCGAGGTTTTAAAGACAAAAATGGTAAAAACAGGGTTGGAATTGCGAAAATGAGTATTTCTACTATTCTATGAATAGTACCTCTCGATCGCGACACCTTCAGGCCATAGCGAGGGTCAAAGTTTGACTGGCATTAAATTGATCATTGCAATCACAGAGCTGGGCCTCGCGATTGTGATGAGCAACCCAACCCGGTCAACCAAAGTAACTCTTCATGGTCGTAGTGGCCAACCTCACGATCGTGATGAGTAAGCTGATCAAGCCCCATGATTGCGATACGTGTCCATGCAATCTCGATAATGAGATAGATGTTGCTCCAGAAAATAATACCATCAGTGATCTTGGAAAAGAAATTATCCCCATTAGACCCTCGAGATTTGTTCAAGACCCCACAGAAATAATCCAATAATGCTACTAAGATAATTTCGACGTTCCGGACTCAATGAAACCATCAGATTTACCAAAAGAGGTCATTTTCAAAAATTTATCCCCTGAAACCCCTTTAGGCTAAAATAACTAGTTGCTCGTCCAAATACTTAGAACTCAAAATAAGGACTTGAAACCCAAACTAACTATGCCACTACCCCAAAAACGACATTCCAGTTCTAATAGAACTGACAGAATCACCATCTGATGCTCGGATCACAAAATATTTATCAAAGTCAAAAGTCTCATTTTAAAGGTTACTCAAAACCTCAAACTCATATAAATCACTCCCGAACGCTTTGGGGCCCATGCCAACTATCCCCACAACTCGTAAATGATATAAAGCAACTATCGGGAAGGACAAAATAGTCAAAATATAGAAAAAGCTAAAAATTACAATGAAGGTTGTTACATTATCCACTACTAAAACACGTGTTCGTACTCAAACAAAAAAACAAAGAAAGTACCTAAATCAGTAAAAGGATGGAGGTATCTACTCTGCATGTTGGATTCAACCTCCCAAGTACCCTCTTCAATCGAGCGATATCTCCACTGAACTTTCACTAAATCAATAAACTTGGCTATCAACTTTCTAGTCTATCTATCCAAAGTAGCAATAGGCTCCTCCTCAAAGGACAAACATGATCTAATGCAAATGAATCCCACTGGATCACATGATAATCATCGAGATAGTATCAATTCAACATCAAGACATGGAATACCATATAGATCGCTAACAGGTTCGGCGGTAGAGCCAACCTATAGGCCACTTCTCCAAACTTCTCAAGAATCTCAAAAGGTCCAATAAATCTCGGACTAAGCTTCCCTTTCTTCCGGAATCTCATCACACTCTTCATGGGTGATACCTTCAACAAAACCTACTCACTAACCATGAATGCTACATTACAAACTCATTGATCGGTGTAACTCTTCTGCCTACTCTGGGTAGCCATAAGCCTCTGCTGAATCAATCTCACTCGATCCATCGAGTCTCTCAGTATGTCAGTGCCCCAAGGTCTAAAATCGAATGAATCAAACCATCCCATGGAGGATCTATACCTCTTCCCATACAAATCCTCAAAAGGCGCCATCTGAATGCTGGAATGGTAACTGTTGTTGCAGGCGAACTTCGCTAAGGGAAAGAACTGGTCCCAATGACCACCAAAATCCATAACACATGTACGAAGCTGAATGGTCCACTCTGACTGGCCATCCGTCCTAGGGTGAAAAGTTGTGCTCATCTCTAGCTGAGCACCAACTCACTCTGCATACCTCTATCAGAAATAATGAAGATAGGCACACCATGCAATTGAACAATTTCTCGAATGTAGATCTTGGACAACTTTTCCTCATTATAATTCACCTTCACATGTACAAAGTGCATTGATTTAGTCAACCTATCCATAATCACCCAAATAGAATCAAATTTCCCTAAAGCCAGGGCTAGGCCAACCATAAACTCCATAGTTATCTGCTCTCATTTTGACTCTGGAACAGGCATTCTCTACATTGTACCACCCGACCACTGATTCTCATACTTCACTTACATACAATTCAAACACTTGGCCACAAACTCTATAATGTATTTCTTCATCCCACACCACCAATAGTGTTGCTTAAAGTAATTATACCTTTTAGTTGCTCCTGGATGAATAGAATATCTCGAACAATGAGACTCATCCAAGATCAGTCTAATCCAATCACCAACTCTTGGCACGGAAACACGACCACTAATCCTCAAAACACCCTCGGGATTAAGAGATGTCGTCTTCGCCTCACCACTCACTACTTTATCATGAAACACCCTCAACTTCTCATCACAAAATTGTCCAGCTCAAATCTGCTCAATCAATGAGGATCTAGCCTCAACATACGCCAAAACACGCTAGATGCTGAAATATCAAGTTGAATCAACTTGTTAGACAAAGATTGAACATCTAAGGCTAAAGGCCCCTCCTCCGCCAAAAGATAAGCCAAACTCCCCATACTTGTTACCTTCCAACTCAAGGCATCCGCTAACACATTAGCCTTGCCCAGATGATAAAGAATAGTGAGATCATAATCTTTAAACAACTCTAACCATCTACGCTGTCTCATATTAAGATCTCACTAAGCGAAGAAGTACTGAAGGCTACGATGATCAGAGAAGATCTCACAATGAACCCTATAAAAATAGTAACACCATATTTTCAACACAAACACAACCATGGCTAACTCCAAATCATGAGTAAGGTAGTTCTTCTCATGGACCTTCAACTGCCTAGAAGCATTGGCTATCACCTTACCCTTCTGCATCAATACACCACCCAAGCCAACTCCGGAGTCATCACAAAATACAGTGAAACCCACGCCCTCCTTTGAAAAGGTCGGTCAAAATAGGAACCAAAGTAAACAATAAGCTTTTGAAAAATGCTCTCACAATCATTCGACCATTGGAAAACAACCTTTTTCTGAGTCAACTTAGTCAAAAGAGCCGCAATGGAAGAGAAGCTATGCACAAACCGATGATAATAGCATGTTAACCCAACAAAACTCTAAATCTAAGAAGAAAAAGTAGGTCTAGCCTAATCACGAACCGTCGCCACCTTGACTGGATCGACCATGAAACCATCCTTAGTCACCACATGACCCAAGAAAGAAAAACAATCCAACCAAAACTCGCACTTGGAGAACTTGACATACAACTGCTCATCTCTCAACTTCTGAAGTACGGCCCTCAAATGCCTCATATGCTCAGCCTTATTCTTGGAATAAAATAAGATATTATCAATGAACACTATCATAAAAGAATTAAGATAAGGCCAAAACACTCTATTCATCAACTTTATAAATGTTGTCGCGGCATTAGTCAGCCCAAAATACATAACCAAGAACTCATAATGGTCATAATGCATCCAGAAAGCTATCTTTGGAATATCCAAAGCTCTAATCCTCAACTGATGGTAACAAGATCTCAAGTCAATCTAAGAAAACACTGAGGCACCATGAAGCTGATCAAACAAATCATTGATGTGAGGAAGAGGATACTTATTCTTAACAACCACTTTGTTGAATTACCGATAGTCAATATATATACTCATGGATCCATTTTTCTTCTTCAAGAATAAGATAGAAGCACCCCAAGGAAACACACTCAGTCTAATAAAACCCTTACTCAACAAATCGTGTAATTGATCTTTCAATTTCTTCATCTCTGTCGGGGCCATCCTATAAGGAAAAATGGAAATGGGCTTAGTGCCCTACTCCATATCAATAGCAAAATCAATATCCCTATCTGGAGGAATACCAAGTAAGTCTATAGAAAAAATGTCCATAAACTCTCAAACGACTCTCACAGAATCAAAAGGAGGTTGTGAATCAACACGTCTATCACGCATATAGGCAAAATAAGAAAGACACCTCTTTTGTACCATGCGGCGATTACAAAGGAAAGATATAACTCTTTTTGGACACGAACTAGGAGTACCCTTCCACTCTAACCTCGACCCACTCGAAATAGCTAAGGTCATGATCTTGGATAAACAATCCAAAAACTGCATGATATGGAGACAGCTAATCCATACCCAACATGACATCAAATCAATCATATCAAGGATAATCAAGTCTAACCAAGTCTCATGCTCCAAAAAGGTCACAACACATGATCGGCACACTCGATCTACCACTAAAGAATCTCCTATAGGGGTAGAAACACGAATATGTAAGGTAAGGAACTCACATATATCATCAATACCAGTAGCAAAATATGTAGATATATAAGAGAATATAGACCCTGGGTCAAACAATACTAAAGCAGGATGATGGCAAAGTGGGATGATACCTATAATTGCAACATCAGAGGTCTCTGCCTCAGGTCTCCCAAGAAAAGCATAACACTGACCGTGTCCGCTACCGGACTGAGCAACTACTCATCCACTACCACGAGCTCCTTGAGCCCCATCTCTGGTACCTCTAGATCCACCTCTATTGCCCTATGTACCCTCTTTAACTACTGACACTGGCTTCAGATAAAGATGAAACTAAGAGCCCTGATGGGGGGGACCCATTACACGCCAGGGACAATTCTTCGCTAAGTGTCCAAGCTTATCACACACAAAACATCCCCTACTAGAAAAATCATGTTGTAAGGATATCGAATAACCAAAACACCCTTCATAACCTGATGAACTAGAACGAGACCCTCGACTTGCATGACCTGATCTCTGACCACTCAAATCCTTAGAACCCACAAACCTACTATTTAAACTCTGCAAAGTTTCCTGAATTGATCTGCCGTGATAACCATGAGAACCTCTGCCTGAGAAATCTCTACCTTGGGATGACTAACCACTGAAACCACCCTATCAGCGCGTCATCTTACCTCAACCACCCTGAGTACTCTGTGAATAGTCTCAATCATCTTAGCATGGTCCATGATACTCTGAAAAGAACCTCCTAAAATCACTAGCTGAGCTATCGCCAACTGGTAATAACTAGTCAAACCCTTAACAAACTTCTTGATCCTCTCAGACTCTATGGAAATACTAGTGGTGGCATATATGGACAAGGCATGAAAATGAGCCTCATACTCGGCAATAGTTATGGAGCCCTGCTCCAAATCATCAAACTCGTCCCTCAGCTTGTCTCTAGAGCAATAGGGCACAAACCTCTTCAGAAAAACCTCAGAAAATTGGGTCTAAGTCAAAGGAGGGGAGCCCACTAGTCTACAACTGACAAAAGATGTCCACCACTGCTTAGCCACATCAATCAGCTAGACGATATTGTAATCAACACCATAGGACTCAACCAAATTGAGGTTATGCAACCTCTCCTGACAATCAATCAAAAACTCATAAGCATCCTCACTAATTGCACCACTGAACTTGGGAGGGGACATTCTCATAAATCTCTCAAATGTCTTCTGCTCATCAGTAGACATCACTGGACCAGGAGTTGCATACGGGACAACAAGTCTGGTAGGCAACGCCTCAACACATGGGTCCATAATAGTAGCTAGATGTGCCTCGAGAGTCTGATAACCATGAATAGGAACCTACCCTTATGGTTGAACACCCTATGTAGTCTGAGAACCATCTGGTGTACCCAGTAGAATGCCTGCCTGGGGAGTGCCATCCAAATGACCTAAAAGACGAATAAGTAGATCCTGCAATACTCCAGTAACAATAAAACTCTAAGGGGCCTGGGCTAGTCCCACATTTTCTGGATAATAAGTCCCCTCAACATGATCAATCTCAGGCTTGGGAGAGGTCGCTCTAGCTCCTCCTCTAGCCTGAGTCGTTCCTCGTGCCTGGCCTCTACCTCGATTTTATATATTATCCCTACCTCGTCCCCTGACAAAGACTCCTACAACAGGTGCTGGATCAACATCCTCAATAGCTCCTGATCGAGTTCTCACCATCTACGCAGAAATAGTGGAATACAAGTTTAGAATATTGGGTATAAATAACACACACGATAAGGAATCAAATTGGAGAAGTTTTCCTAAACATATCCCAGAGCCTACCGAAGATAGATATGTACATCAACATATTAATTTGTGGGACTCTATTAGACATCTTGCTCTTTTACTTATGAGATCGGTGAACCTATCACTCTAATACCAATTTTTCACGACCCAGAATCCAAGGTCATCATGGCACCTACAACGATCCAGCCTTTGGTAGGTAGGCCTAACTCCACAAGAGATATGAATGATGAAAATAAGATAAATAATAATCAAATATGAGACTTTAAGATAAAGTCAAATCAATAATATAAAATAAATACTAAATCTGAAATAGATACAACTCAAATTACCAAAATATAGTGTCATGAGTAAAGAGCACTCTAAAAATCGACACAGTGTACAAAAATATATAAAACTCTATCTGTAACACCCTGTACATGTTTACCTTAGTTTTGAGAGCAATAGGTAAAATAAAAAAAAAATTAAAAAAAAATTGGGAGGGGCGCGCCCAGGGGCGTGCCACGCCGCTCTGGGCTGAAATTTTCAGTCCAGAGGCAGTAAAGGGGCACGCCAGGCAGCGTGCCACGCCGCCCCTGCGCACCTTTCAAAAGTTGAAAATTTTGTTTAAGTCCCAAGGGTTCCCGGGGACGTATTGAGCCGATTTTTGCCACGATTCTTCTACAACCATGAACATATACATGAAATGAATGAAATAATATATTGGTATGATAAAATTACTCAAGAACGAATTTGGCGTCAAAATGACAATTTTACCCTTTTGCTCAAAATAGGCCATACGGGGCTAGAATTGCTTGTTCTTGGGATTGAGGCTATGGATATGAATCCCGTGAGTGGAAATATTGTCGTAAAGTGTATGAAATGCCTTAAACATGAGGAATTATGGATTTTATTGGGTCAAGTAAATTGGGCTCAATTTAAAGCCCAAATTGGGATAAAAGACATGGCCCATATGGGAAATTTGACCCATTCATCTTGGCTAAGTAGAGACTTATTATTGGACCAAGTGTGTGAGTAAAAAGGGTCATTAAGGTCTATAAAAGGTGGAAAACAATCAGATTTCTATCATTTTAATTCTCATGCTATTCTAGAAATTTCCCAAAGATATTTCTCTCATTTCTCAAGAACCCTAAGCCAACTCTTTGGACAAGATCATCATTTGGCAAGTCTTGGTAAGTGTATATTCTTATGATTTAATATCTTATATGCATGAGAGACTATGGAGATCATATTGGTTATGCTAGAAAGTGTTGGATATGGCACTTGAGGTTTTTACAAAAAGATGTGTAATTCTTGTGAATTAAACTTGAAAAAGGACTTGATGTTTTGATGAAAGTGAATGGTGTTGATGATATCTAAACTTGTATGGTGTTGTTATTTCCATAATTTGCTATTTTTCTACATGTGTAAATTATGGGATTTTGGCCGATTTGTGCTATGAAGTGTATTAAGATGACTTGATGGATTATTTGTGATATGGTGGGAATAAGAAAGTGTAAAGGAGAAGCTTTGTGGCGAAATGTTATTGGGTTATCATATGTTGGTCAATGTATGGAATATTGTGGTATTTTTGGTATGCTAATGCCATGAATGGTATTGTAAAGGGGGAAATAATATTATAAGGGACTCATGTAATTCATGGTCATCTTAAATGCTTGGAATGTAACTTATGGTCAATGTATGGCATGAATGGGGTATTGTTGGTATGACAATGCCGTAAATGGTATTGTAAGAAAGGAAATGACATTTTAAAAATAAACATGTAACTCATTGTTGTCGTATGTATGTGTAAGGTAGTTGGTGGTTAATGTTGGTTCCGTTGTGTACTTGTGATGTAGAGTAAGAAAGGAGAGGGATTATTGTGCTCACACATTGGATTGTGTATTTACATTTGGGAAGATAAAGTATGTAAGGTTACTCTGTCCATTTCTTTCTGCGGAAAATAGTTTTCACATTGACATTACGCATGTTCCATCCCGAAATGTGCTAAGGTATCCCATATTCGGTTATCCATGGTCCTGGTCATATATTTCCTATTCATTGATTATTGGTGAATCTCTTATCCCATATTCATGGTTAATGTTCCAAAAACAATAAGGTTATGTTGCCATGTTCCAATAGTGTTATGTTTCTCATAATGGGATGTTTCTCACACTGTTTACTCATATATATCTTACCCATTGGTTAATAATCCGAAGCTTCAAGGAAAGTTGTCATAACGTTGAAATCTCTAAAGGACCTAGTTCAAGAGAAGAGAATAATAACATAAGAGAATCTATTCAATCTTGGATGGCATTTTCCAATTATGCCTTGTTCCAAAGTCCTTTAATATGATGATTATCCTTGTACCAATTCCTCATAAGTAAAAGTACCAATCTCATGAGAAGTGAAGAATGAGGTAAAGTGTTTGTGTTTTCAAAAGTATCACGATCCTCAATGTATCAATCTCTCAAATGAAATAAATTAGGTTATACATGTTGTTGGTTGCAAGAATGGAGGAAGATAATAGGGGGTGGACACAATTCCAAAGTTTCAATAATACTATGACTCCAAACTCCGATGATGTATGATCCAAGTTCTAATAATGTCACGACTATCTTTGTACCAATCTCATAGGTTTCATAAGAGAGGTGTGTTTCTCATAAGTGGATGTGTTAATCTCTCATAAGTTGAAGTATCACTCTCATAAGAGTAATACGAAGGTGAGGTGCAAGTTAATTAATTATTCCTCATAAGTGAAGATGTCAATCTCATGTAAGTGTGTGCCTCAATTAAGGTCATGAACTCTAATGTGTCACTCTTATAAGTATGGAAAGGAAAAGATGTGCATATGGTTCCTTTATGTTTCTTTGAGTATGAATCACAAACTAAAAGGGTATAAGTTAAGAGGGAACAATCTCAATGCTATACATATACACATATATATATGATATCCCATCAAAGGTGGAGGCCCGGTACTATATATATCCCACCAAGATGGATGCCCGGTACTATATACATATATATATTAAATCCCATCAAAGGTGGATGCCCGGTACTATATCCCACCAAGATGGAGGCCCGGTACTATATACTTATTTATCATATCCCATCAAGGTAGATTCCCGGTACTATATATCCCACCAAGATGGAGGCCCGGTACTAAATATATATATACATCATATCCCACCAAAAGTGGAGGCCCGGTACTAATATAAGATGATGATCCGTAAGGTGTTATGAATCACTAACTAGTTGAGTGAATAATAATAAAGATAGTTGTAAAAGAGATGCGAATATATCCCTTGCGTGTATATCTAAATATGGATGTTATGATAAGAATGATGACGAGGCGACTGAATGACCAAGTAATGAAATAATAGACGTAATGAACATGGTTCCACATATTCATGACTGAGGTATATCCATATTATTATTCTCTTACGCTTCATTTCTTAGAAGTACTTATGTGCTATTCTAGTTTCATATGGCCTTACATACTCAGTATTTTTTTTGTACTGACCCCTCTTGGGGGACTTACCTTACATGCTGCAGGCACAGGAGTTAGTAGATCTCCGCAGTAAGTGGCGAGATACCCGCAGATTGTTGGTGAGCTCCAGTTGCTTCGGGGCTTCCCAAGTCACATGTGTATAGTAGATTTTGGCATTTGTAAATATTGTGTAGACATGGTCATGTATCTATTAGAGGCTTTGTAGACATATGTGGGGTATCATGAGGTAAAAGATGTACGTTCATTTTGACGAAATGGCCCTAACGGCTAAGTTGCATATATATTACATATGTTGTCATGCCTTCCGCTATTGATATTTAATTACATGAAATAATATGATACTCATACGCGAACATACATATGAGAGTACATGAGCATGAGCAAAGATTGGTTCTCTCGGGCCTTATCGGCTTCGAGTGCCAATCACGTCCCGATGGGATTCGGGGCGTGACACTATCTCTGAATATAAATAAAGAAAACATAATGATAAAAAGGAATTCTGGAACATGCTCCGAACGAGGAGCTCATTAGTACTCTAAAATACTCTCAAATTAACACGAACTCAGGCTCCATGGGTCACACTCGAACTGAGATTTATACTGAAAGGGTACAGAAAGTAGGAGTGAGTACGGTCCACTTGTACTCAGTAGGCATCATAGGCCAACCAAGCAAAGTAGAAAACTAAACATATAAAGGAAACTATGAGTAACACTTTCACCTGCATACAGAAAAGTTCCCAATGGCGTCTCAAGCCGTACAACTCCAAACAGTATAAATAATACAAATACAATAACAGTATAAGAGTAACTACACACAGATATACATAAAAGGAAGATTAAATTACACCATATCAAGCACATAAAAGAGATACAAGTGATGCAATGCAATGATATAATAAGGATGTAATGCCTCAATGTCACTTCGTATACACCTTCTGAGCATAAGCTTCCAGGACAGGACCCATGGGGGTTCGCAACCCATATACTATCACAATCTCATCAATCAACTTTGTCGGAACGTCCCTCGATCAAGGTATTTTATAAAGTGTTTCATTTCTTTTGAAAATAGTGTTTCTCAGATGTACCAGTTCCATAAATATGGATGAACAAAATGAGGATGCATGCTCATAACCAAATCAACATCATATAATGAATCAAATCAATAATGGTATAGATGAGCTCAAGTCACCTTAAATCTCAATAGATCATGATATAAGCCATCACATGACAATACAGTAGTAGAGAGTCATATAAGACATTAATAATATTAATCCAAGCTCCCACTCGGGCATCACAATAAGGATAAAGAATAAATAATGCTCAAACAAGACTAATACCATCCCCCCACGGGCATCTCATTGATAATAACTCTCAAGTCAACTATAAGATTCACGTAAGCCCCCACACGACCAATATGATAAAATAATAATATCAAAAACGATGAATCTCACGATAAAATCCCCAACCCCTAGCATACTTTACAAGAATGGTTAACTACTCAACCAGGTCTGAAGGAAGTTAAGCCATAACCTACCTCAAAAGCCAAAATACGAGCCTGGACCCCTCAACAAGAAGTCTTTCCTTTTCGTGCGGTATAGAAATGAATCCAATCTATCAAAAACGTAATCTACACGTCAATAGGAGTCTAATGATACTTATATTAGCCATTTTCCTGTCGGGTTCAAAAGTACTTCAAAAATTGACCCCAAAATAAAAAGGGTAAAACCAGAAATTGTATTAAAAAATCAAGTTACCCATACTTTAAAAATTCTAAATATGAAAACCCATCGAAACACAAGTTGAAATTGAGCTTGAAATTATTGAAAAGTCATTTTCTCACTTTATCAGGTAAACCCTAAAATTCCAAGTTAAAAATTCAAGTTTTGAAGATGTTTAAGCAATAAAATCAATGAATTGTGATAGAAATTAGGTTTAGAAGCTTATCCAAATGAGTTTGAAGAAGAACCCTCTTGAAATCACCTAAAACTGAAGTTTCAAAGTCCAAAAATGGTGGATTTAGAAGCTTATCCAAACAAGTTTGAAGAAGAACCCTCTTGAAATCACAAAAAATCGAGGTCTCAAAGTCCAAAAATAGTAAAAATGGAGTTGGAATCATGAAAATGGAGTATTTATACTTAACTGTGAACAGTACCTCAGGATTGCGACACCCTCCACGTGATCGTGAGGGTAAAAGTTTGACCGACATTAAATTGGTCATCGCTATCGCGAAGCTAGGCCTCGCGACTGTGATGAGCAACTTGTAGTGACCCATTTTGCGATTGCAATGAGTAAGCTGATCAAGCCTCGTGATCGCAACGCGTGTCCGCACAATCGCTATGAAAGGATAGATGTTGCACCAGGAAACAACACCAACAGTGATTTTGGATAAGACATTATCCCAATTGGACCAACGAGATTCGTTCAGGACCCCACAAAACTAATCCTATAATGCCACTAGCCTAATTTCAATGTTCCGGACTCAATGCAACCCTTGAATTTATCAAAAGAGGTCATTTTCAACAAGTTATCCCTTGGGAATCACTTTAGGCTAAAATAACTAGTTTCTCGTCTAACTATTCAAAACTCAAAATAAAGACTCAAATTTTGAACCAACTATGCTACTACCCCAAAAATGACATTTAGGATCTAATGGAACTGACAGAATCATCATGCGACGTTCGGATAGCAAAATATTGACCAAAATTAAAAGTCTCACTTTAAAGGCTACTTAAAACCTCAAACTCATATAAATTACTCCCGAACGCTTCGAGGACCGTGCCAACTATCTCCACAACTCGTAAATAATATAAAGCAACTACCGAAAAGGAAAATGATCAAAACACAGAAAAAACTAAAAATCACAATGAGGGTTGTTACATATAGTTAGAGGGTTGGAATCTTATATCACAAAGAAATCTAGCAAAACCCGATTGATACCATACCAAATCGAGCTCCCAGGTAGTCTTATTCATCGCAAATGTGACCCTATATCGGACCTGACCCTCGCAAAGCTCCTATTATGAGCCAAAGAACAAAAATGACCCGGTCCCAACCCAACGAACCCTCTTATGAGATCGCGACCCTACCACCGCGACCACGACCTTCTACCTAGTGATGAACGAGCAATTCAGTTTATTTGCTATAAATTCAAATGAGTTATTCCGCTTTATATATTTGTAAATTTTTCTTAGCGAGTGATTTATACGTGAGAAAGGAAGATTAAGAAAATAGGTGAAAACACCAAGAAAAATTCCATAAAAAGCATCAAATTAAAAATCTATCAAATCGGTGAATAGATAGAGTCTAGCAGAAAAAAATCTGAAACAAAATATAATTTAAATAAAATTATAGGATTTTTTTGGATTCTTTATTAGAGTTTGATCTCAAATTGAAATCTGGTAGGAACAAAAAGATAAAGAAGAAGAGAAAAAAAGAAGAAGATATATTTGATTAGAAAATATTTCTGCTCTTCATTCTCTCAATGTGGTCGAAATACGTACACTTTATCATGTAAGTATCTCAAAGATTTATAATTCTATTTCAAAATAACCTAGAGGTAATAAAATTGTGCAAAAATAAGGTGTGTGTTTGAAAATTTTGATTTAGCTTACAGGGTATTTATGCCTTCTCATCAACTAGTTTTAAGAATAGGTTTCGAAAAAACTTTTAGAGCAATAAAAAAATACTATTTTCAAAATAACATTATTTTTAAAACTATTTTTTAGAAATAACTAAGTTTCGAAATACTATTTATGCCTTTCATTAATGACATTATTTCTAAAACGTTATAAGTTCTAAAATTATTTTTGAAATAACGTCAATAACTTGATGAGAAGGCATAAATGGGAGGCCATCAATAACTTCTACGAATAGTTATTTCTAAAACTATTTTTTCTTCTGCGAAAATTTCTAAAATTGTTATTCAAAGTTCAATCAATGCGGCATCATATTTAAATTTCAAACTCAAAAAGGAGAAGAAAATTAATAATACAAATATAGTGTATATATATTTAGTAAAAGTAAAAGAACAAAAAGAGGAAGAAAAAGGAACAGTTTCCTTCACCTCGGATCCTTTCTCCCTAAACCCTAACGTCAAGGTCGAAATTCCTCTCAAAGACATGGCCTCAATGCATTTCACAATATTCAGTGTGTTCACAATATTGTTGGTAAAACTCCATCCATCATCAGCTTCTTCAATTTCATCGTCTTCCATTTATGACGTTCTCAACTCTCATGGGCTCCCTGTGGGTCTTCTACCAAAGGGAATTACCAATTTTTCAATAGATCCTGCATCTGGTCGCTTTGAGGTACATCTGCCGCAGTCTTGTGCCGCCCAATTCGAAACCCATTTACGTTATGACAGCACCGTGTCTGGCACCCTCAATTATGGTCAGATTTCAGACATTTCTGGTGTTGCCGCTCAGGAACTCTTCCTTTGGTTCTCTGTGAAAGGGATCCGTGTCGATATTCCCAGTTCTGGCTTGATTTATTTTGATGTTGGTGTTGTTTCTAAGCAGTTCTCCCTTTCCTTCTTCGAGACCCCACGTGATTGCACCATTACCAACGATGAAAATCTCTTTTTGTTCGACAATCGTGGACCAATTGTGGAGGTTTGATACCATTTATTTCCTATGTCTATTTGCAGAATCTTGAATTCCCTTTCTTTTAAGGATGCTCACGTTCCCCAACACCTGGCTTTTTAATAACTTTCTGTGCCTTTGAAAATTCATCCTCTAATTTTATAATTTCGTTGATATTAGTTCATTCTGAGATTTATTAGCTGTTACACTGGGGGTACTCTTTGCAAATTCTTTGATCTTGCTTTTGCATTCATGAGCTATTGGAGGTTTTTTCCTTCATTCATGCCATATAAAAGCTTGCCTTTTTATAGGTCTAAATCCCCCAAAATGCAATTGAATTTAGATGCACTGTATGTATTGGTTGCTTGTATAGTATCTCTATGTTTATTTGCCTTCCTCAGTTGAATTTTGTTCCATGTATGTCAAGTATGAAGAATAACATGCTTTGTTCTTCAGGGATGTGACATTTCCTTTTCCTTTTCTTTTTTGATCATAGATTGAGGTTCTTTCCTTTCTTATCCTTTTTTGTTAAAATGTGGTATGAACTTTAATAATCTCAGCTGATGAAAAATTTACTGGGATGACCTGAAATTTCTCAATCTTTACTTATAAAATGGATACTGAGATGACCTGAAATTTCTTATTCGTTCTGTTGCAGAATCTATCAAGGAAGTTGATTAAAGAACTTCCGGGAAAGAATAAGGCCAGAGCTGTATCCTAAATTGGAGAGAAAGAAAGCTTAGTCAAGGATAAGGACATGTCGATGAATTACTGGTTCTTTTCTCAACGAGCATATCCAAGAGTCCATTTTCTCCTTTGTGTGATTGCTATATCTGACATTCACATCATATATTTTCCCCGTAAATGCTTCAGCATACCAAGTGTCTTGGCAATGTTTGTTGATATGGAGGACTTCAAGGTAATGGTAACCTGGTTCCTGCAGGTGATGTATGACACTATATTACTGAGTTTGTAGATGCATAGGGTTTACAAGTGTGATTTTGTTTTAACCATATATTATACGTCTGGGACTATTTTAGTTTTTGTAAATTGAAAAAGTGATATATGTGTGAAAATGAAGTTGAGGTAATTGTTCTGCTAGCTCATCATCTTGCATTATTGGGGTTTGAAGTCTGACAAGCTAATGAATAAAATTTTATGCATATTTTGAAGTCAATAACATGTCATTTTGTTCCCAGTCGTACTGTTTTACGATTACTGAAACTAGTATCATATTGGGAATATAGTGTGATAGTGCTTACCACATATGATTTGATTATTTCATTACACTTGTGGTAATAAGATATTTAAAGCAAAGCATATTTTCATGGGCTAATTTTGCCACCCTACACTTACCTAACATGATAGATGTATAGATTTTCCGGTGTCCTTGATTCTTTGTCAAATGGTTCTGGGGAAACCTGCACGTCTTTTATGTAGGTGCAAGCTATGAAATTTAAAACAAAACATATTAGCATAAGCATTTGATTAGTGTTTGGAGGAAACTCTGCATTCTCCTTCAGTGATGCCGCATAGATGAAATGTTTATCATTACCATATGAACTAAGGTACTTATTTGCAAATTCATCTTCCTACCTTGGTCCCGGGCGAGGTAGCTCTTAGCTGCAACTGTGCTCAAATTGTCCAAGCTCCCATGAATCTCATTAAATCATGAGGCGGAAGACCGATTGAATTGTACTTATCTTTGGAGTGGAGTGCACTCCTAAGTCTTATATTATGGGTTGGCTAAAATATCCCTAAACTATCACATATTTGCAAGTTTTATACTTAAATTATGCTTAACTTGTTTTTATTACCCTGCTAAATTATAATTTTTAGAGGTTAGAACTCCTCTGGTTTGATGGCAAAGTGTTTGTTAACACTAGCTTAGAGATGCGTGGCAGGCAAAATAGGTCTAGCTTATGGTGGACGTTCGGTTCTTTGATTTTCGGTTATGGAAAATTATGCACCAAATAGTGAATCAAATTAGTTTGGTTTGGTTTTTTTCAACTAAGATTCAATTTTTCTAAAATAGTTTTTTCGATGTAAATATGTGGGCAAATCAGACACCGAAAGACATCCAACATGCTGAAGATATTCCAAACTTTCTTCCACATTAATAGGACTAATCTCTTTTCTAAATCAATCTCGGACTCAAACAAAAGATTGTTATAATTAGGGAAAGACATGGTCTGCTATTTGTCTTGTATCTTTGTCTTGTATCTTTCTACATAGAAATATTAATAACAATGATGTCCTTGGTTCCTTGCTGGCTGCTGCGCCGCCTTTTCCTTAGCAGTTTAGTGATTTTGGAACTAATCGGTAGCCAGGGATAATGTGATGATTTGATAGACATATGTCAAATTTTCAAAATCAAAATACTTGATATACCTTTCTTTCCCAGGAGGCCAGGATTATTAGTATATAAATTACTAATTATAAAGCAAATGACTATCTATCATTGTATATAGTACGTAAAAAGGAAAGCTTCCGTAGACTCAAACTGCACCTTTGAGCATTTTTATAGAGTTCAGGCAATCGCAAACCCCAATGCTCAAATCCCCTTATTTTCCTACAATTCCAACAAAAAGAAACTGGTATGAAGTTGGACAGACATCAATTCAGTTGTAAAATTATGGATTCAACAGTTTAAATTAATTAATTTCATCTCCTAATGGATTTTACCTAACCCCAATGTTCAAAAATTTCAAAATACTAGTAATAGAAAAATTTAATACAAGTTACTGTGTCATCTTACAAAGTAGATAGGTAATGACAGGTCCATTTTTTGTACAACTATGTGACAGTCAGAGCCAAGCTACCAAATTATGTTGTCGGCACAAGATGAGAGTATACGCAATAATGTATTTTGCTACTCATCTACCACCAACATTAGTCAATTGTCACGTTGTAGAAATGGGGAAAATTGATAGTGGCATCTTCACGACATGATTTAAAGATCCTGTTAGAACAATTTCACCAAAGGTGAAGTCATCAAGAGCCTGGGTGACATTGAACGTAATGTGCAAATCTTGTGTTCCTTGTGGAGCTATTCTAAACCAAGACGGCTCAATATCAACCGTCACTCCTTTTGGTGGCAACACAGCACTTAGATACGTTTCTGCTTTGTTTGCGACATTTGTGACTGTCCGACGTACTATTCGCGATCCAGTGAGAGACGTTATTGTAATCGAAGGCAAATTTAGGTCTGATGGATTTTCAAATAACTGACCACAAACTCCTCCTGTTGCGGTTTTGACAATTGTAGAATCAATGTTTGGCAAAGAACACAGGAAACTGATGTAATCCTCGTACCCTGTCTCAAGCCAAGTAAATAAGATTAGATGAAAGGCTAAAATTAGGGGGGGGGGGGGGGGAATAGCACTTTTGTTTACTGAATTTAGAATATGTCACGTTATGGTCTTTTGATTTAGCAATTGGGCGTTAAAATTAGAAAAAAAATTCAACTTATTGATTTTGTCATTTCATTCAACCCTCTTACAACTTGGTCGTGCTAGAAATATGTATCCTATAAGTTCCACATAATATTATTGTCTATTTTACTTGCAACTTTGAGGAATATCAACTAGAATTTTTAAATTTTTATTTACATATTATCAGATATAGTTAGTAGACATGAACATATAAATGAATATAACAGTTGAAAAGAATTATACCTGCTGAAAAGACGAGACCAGGATGGAGAGCACGGGAGGGATTGACAAGGCCAGCACCAAAACCAAAAGGAGCAGAAGCGTACAAGCTGTAGAGATCAAATCCATGAGCCATTATGGGCTCTCCAAGATTGTCATAGGTGCTGGCTGTGGTTGATATTGCTGAAGCTATCATTGATGGTGTCCATGATGGATTGTATTGCTTTATCAGTGCAGCTACGCCAGCAATATGAGGTGTTGCCATGCTTGTACCAGACATTAGAGCAAAATTATGTCCTGCATGCGTTGCTTGCAATTATTTAAGTCTATATATAATATAACACACACATACACAAATTGCGTATTTGGCGTTTGGAAGCCTGTGAGGTTGTATAGTAGAAGAGGTAATTACAGAGGAAAGATCTTGGTTGTGGACTAGTGGTGAGGTGGTAAGTACCCCATTCTTAATTAAAGGTCTTGGGTTAAAGCCCTATGATTGAGCCGCCTTTGGTATAGAGTGTTTTACTCCAAAACTGGGACATCCTGGCGTGAATCTGGATCAGTAGGGCCCCAAAACAGATAGCGGACAACGGATTAAAACAAAATAAAACAGAGGAAAAGATCAAAGTAGCAGCAGTGGAAGTCTGAATATAACTTGTTGATTTTTCAGGTTTACTACCTTTTTACTAGAACGACTAAACTAGTTATGACAAATTTGCTTTAAAAATTGGTAAAACTAAAGGAAATTACCATATAGAATGGGATTTAAAACACTCATGGGACTCCAAGCTGCCCAAATTTGGTGTCCCGGAGCCAAAATATCAGGCTTAAGTACATCAGTTGGATTTCTACTTTGATCAATGTAATCAGGACCCCTTGAAGAAAATCTACTAACAATAGGAGCTCTACCCTTGTAAAAAGCATTTCTTCCTTCACTTATTGCTGCTCTACCACCATATCTTACCACTAATCCGTTCTTGTCCCTTACAGTTTCTCTTTCATAGTACTGCAATATATTCTGCAAATAGAAAGCAACATCCACGAAGGTTTAATTAAAAATACAGTTTGATATCATAGCTTGTTTGGTTAAAGTTACGGTGTCGAAATCAACATATTTGAGAAGTATACTTATCAAATAAGTATTTTGGGAGAGTCGGAGTTTGTTTTGGCTAAGTAATGCTCTTCTTAGTTGGCTAAATCTACTTGTTTTGGTACAGACCTGTGTATCAGTAGTTGCTGGTATCATTATGGCAGGAGTAGCGAAAGGAACAGGCTCGGCTATGAAATCTCCGTAAGTTGGATTTGCAACAAAGACAAATGCTCTGAATCGAAGAAGAGTGGCTGTATGTATGATGGCTGTAATGGTTGACGTCCCATTATAGAAACCAGCAGAAAATGTGCAAATCACAACACTGCCTTGCACAACAAGAGGGTCAAATGCCTCTGGGTATTGGCATTCCTCGGCATTATTGGCTATTCTTGGCAATGAGATATTTATCTTAATCGCATCCTTGGCCAAAACCAGCTTATTATACTGAATCAATCCATCTCCTACTGTTACTCCTACAAAAGAATATATAATTCAATAGTAAGACTCAAAAGATAATATCTAGAAGCCCTCAAAACAAAAAACACACTAGCTAGCTTCAGATATTATCATCATCAAAATCTATGTTCCGTTGTCAAATAAGCTTACCACAACAATATAACGTTCCACAAAGTGGGGTCGTTGTCAAATAAGCTTACCAACAAATATTTCTTTTTTAGTATTCAATTGTTGAAGAGCTCAGATATCAGGTATTCAACTTTTTGAGTGGCAATTAATCAGTATGTCTAGAAGTAGAGCAAGATTCAAAATTTGGATTTTAATCTTTAAGGTTCTCGACGTTGAATTTATTATACTTGTTAAATTATGAATTAAGAATCGAATATTCGGTATCAAAAACATTGAATTTAATTGTATCCGTAGCAACCAGATATGTAGGTCCAACTATAAACGAGATATGTAGAACTTCAAGTACCTTCGTGTTTTTTTTCACTGTTTCCAAAGAGCAACAGGAGGGCAAATAATAAGACTTAATTACGCAGAATGTACTAACCTGATAATCCTACACCCGCAATTTTGAGACCGTTACCAAGGATAAGAGTGGCAGGATAGGTTCTATCAGTGTCACAAGAAGCAACACCCACTGCCCATGGACTATAAGAGATGACACTGTAAGGAGAAGGACCCTCGTTCCCAGCTGCTTGAACAACAAGCGTACCAGCCTTGTGCACAGCTAACATGAAAATCTCAAACAGGCTCAAGAAAGTGAGTGTGTCTTCCGGTGGTTCTTCTGGTCCTATTGACAGAGTCAAGATATCTACTCCATCTAACACTGCCTGCAAATAATTTCCACCGGTCAATCTCTTGAACATTAAATTTGGAATTTTGAAGGTATGAGCTGGGGTATGTATATATATGCTAGAGCAACATTAATTAGTTTTTATGAATAGCAGTCGTTGGTGTGACCAGGAGGTCACGGGTTCAGGCCTTGGAAATTGCCCCTTGCAGAAATGTAAGGTGACGCTGCGTATAATAGATCCTTGTGGTCGGGCCCTTTCCCGGACCCTGCGCATAGCAGGAGCTTAGTTCACCGGGCTGCCCTTTTTATGAATAACAGTCGTGTCCAATCAAGTTGCACACATCTCAGTTATACTCGAACAAAATTATACTTGAAATTTATTTGAAAGAGTAGCTAAAATTTACCTCTCGCTAGGTAGAAAATCATAATACAAAGTGAAAGTGATATTTACTTGATCAATTGCCGCTAATACATCTGAAAGAGTTCCTATGCTTGGATAAATAGCTTTATAAACTGCAATCCTGTTTGTCATAAGCAATTCCACAATAATCCTTGAGAAACCATCTATATATAGTCCTTTTTCATTGTGCCTATGTGCATGTGTGTGAGATTACCTTGCCCGCGGTGCCATTCCAGTTGCTCGTCCGTAATACAAGCCATTAACCACAACTGGAACTCCAAAATTTCCAGCAGCAGTAGAAGCTACATGACTGTAAAGGAAAAAAAACAGGTACATGATAACAGAAACTTGAAGACAGAATATTACTCTCGTATGTCTTAAACTAAAATATTTTCCTTTCTATTACCTGGTTTCTCAAGGAATATGGTTTGTTCTCTGTAAGTATTTTGTTAGGTTCATGTTGTGTATAGTAACCCGCATAAGGATACTCTTATTGTAAAGTCCCAAACTTTATAAGATACATTTTAAAGTTTACATCACCTATGGAAAATTGATTTCTTATGTTCTACGTTGATATATGCATCGTATTGGAGAATGCTTTGGAAGAGTGTTGCAATGGTGGAGTAGTCAAAAGTTATAGAAATGGAAGAAGAAAGGCAATGGTTAGCTTCAGGACACTCTCCCTCGCGAGGGAGCATCAGCACAGCAACCCTCATCCTTTACAATGTGCTGCTCTAGCATGTCACCAACCCTTCGTGAGGGAGCAGCCTAGTCGAACTCCCGGTGCTCCCGATGAGATCGCAATGTGCAGACAAGGATTTTTTCCAGGCATGGTGACCTTGCATCAAGAGGATCATTGCCGTAACTACCTGATATAACTAGCAGGATTCAACGAGAGAGTGGGAATTTTAAATTAGGAAACACGCTTTGGAGAGGGGATCCTTACCATGGTTCAAGACCCAACATTCAGGTAAGCTTCTTAAGGCTTCTTTACATTATTTAATACTACTCCCAAACATGAAATTTTACCAGAAGTGCTCTTTTTAGTTTGTTAACTGGACCTAGGTGCAAATAGCAAAAGGGCAGCCCGGTTGCAATAAAGCTCCAGCTATGCGTGGGGTCCAGAGAAGGGCCGGACCACAGGGTCTATTGTACGCAGCCTCATCTTACTTTTCTGCAAGGGGCTGTTTCCACGGCTTGAACCCGTGATCTGGTCACGTGGCAACAACTTTACCGGTTACTCCAAGGCTCCCCTTCAGGTGCAAAATAGCAAACTTATACTTAAAACAGTGAGGACTAAAAATGTTTAGTTGAAACTAGCTGAAATAGTTATGCCTTAACGACTTTAACTACCACCTACCACTTCGCAAACACATAGTAGAAATAATCCATCTTCATTTCTTCATTCTTGCATCATAATCCCAATTGATGGAATTATCTTTGAAGTTCAAGAACTCAAAATTCTTGTCCTATCTGTCTGTTTCTACTTTTGTACTGGAAATGCAAGTTGTGGCAGATTGCGAGGCTGCTTTGGATATTTTATGCCATGGACTTGGTCCCTTCTTCATATCAATGAAAATATGTATAGCTAGATATAGAAATAGCTTAGCTTACAAGCTTTTTTCTTCCTTTTTATTCCATTTTCGCATTTTTTCCATCATTCATCTTTCGTAATTGCATCCCTATCTGTATCAAGGCATTTTTTTGAGCTCCCTGGGAAATTAAAAAATGGCCGATTTGAAAGAAATTAAAGACATGATTTATAGGATGACTATGGAGATGGCTAACTGTACTATAAGGTAGAACCACATAGAAGAGCACCATGAGAAGGCATTTTCTGAGCTTAAAGAATTACTTGATGCTATGAAGAAGAATGATAAGGGAAAAATCAGTAAAGAAGTAGATGGTGGTGAGATCTATACTCCTTCAGGCCATCCTATGGCTTGGATCTCTGCTTCACAAACTGGTGGAAATCTTAACATGGTAAGTGATGGTGGTTATCAGTTTGTGATAGGATCCTTACCTCAATTGCAGTCACCTTTGGGAGGAATCATGCCTTAGAATCCAGCTATGGGGTCAAGGTCCACCATCATAGTTCTCTGGTGGTCTTCATTTCTTTTTTTTCCCTTTGCTTAGCTAGGCTATGTCCGAGTTTAGAGTTTAGCCTATGTAATATTTTTAAGGGTTTCAGATACATTATGGTGAGGAGAAAATTTATAAAAGTAATAATATATGATTTGATCCCTTGTCGGGACTTGATTTGTATAATTGAGGTCTTGGATAATATGTACATGAATGAATATTGTTGGTACATTTTGTCATGACTTTTGTTGAGGTGGTGGTTCTATGAAGTGAATTTCACTAGATTATAAGACAAGGTTAAGAGTTTGTCAATATGGAAGTTTCTGTCGAATTTCAAGGGCATGAATCTGTTTCGTCCTTTTGGACTATGAAACTTATAGACACTCTATACCATGGTTCTATGCAGTGAATTTCACTAGGTTATAAGATAAGGTTAAGAGTTTGTCAATATGGAAGTTTCTGTCGAATTTCGAGGGCATGAATCTGTTTAGTTTTGGACTATGAAACTTATAGACACTCTATACCAATTACAGATTGCCTATTTCATTTTTTCCTACAAATTGAGTAATTTTGTAGATAAAATTTGGCACTTAATAAATCGATTCACAGTTTCATTTTAGACACACTAAGAAATATGGAAATAACTTAATAGAGATCAAAATACAACTCAATATGCATTTTACCTGCCATGTCCAACAACATCAAAGGGTGAGAGAATATCCACGGAGTCATTAAGTGTTGTAGTAGTTTGAGCTCCAGCTGAGAAAAACCTAGCAGATACTATCTTGCCGTTGCAGGAAGTCTGAGGAAATAAAGGACCTTCTTCACAAGCTCCTGAAAAGTTATCAAAAGCGAACCTGAAAGGATTATTTATTGTGGGATCATATGCAAAGCTGGGGTGCTCTGGGTTAATGCCGGAATCAATAAAACCGATCACAATTCCTTCACCGGCATTTCTATTTCCTCCTTCTTGTGTCCACGCTGCAGGTATCCCTAGAAATTGTGGAGTGTAAGTAGTCATCTGTTTAACCCTCCTGTCTTCCTCTAACAACTTCACTCTTGAGGCATTCTTCAAGTTTTGAATC
Organism: Capsicum rhomboideum; assembly: GCA_031232105.1. Classification (NCBI taxonomy): domain Eukaryota; kingdom Viridiplantae; phylum Streptophyta; class Magnoliopsida; order Solanales; family Solanaceae; genus Capsicum; species Capsicum rhomboideum. The sequence goes on along the minus strand of CP124716.1, from coordinate 53,780,510 downwards.
TAAAATTGTTGAATATTACAAATGAGAAAGCTGATAAAATCCACTTCCAAACAAAGACTAGGATTAAAAATGATGAATTCAAACTTTAGGTTCTTAGCACTTAATTTTTAAATTCATGGCTTCAGAATTTAATATTTACTATATGTGTGACAACTCACCCCCCTCGTTTAGAGTATTTACGATCCAATTTCTGCTTGACCATAGTACAAGTAAATTTTATCATCAAAGACTTGTTGAGATAGTTTGTGTTAAGATTCAAGGGGCTATGATGAATTTTAGCAAAGGTTGAACAAGTTTGAAATTTTAAATTTATTTGTCAACTAATACACTATGATTGCCGAGTTTGTCTCGTGAACACAAGGTTCTTGACAGCGGGGTCTTTGCCATCACGGGGTAGTGATCGTGATTACGGAGAACGAGTGAGAGTTAATCGATAAGTTAACTTCTATATTTGCCAAAGGTTTAGGTATGATTGGGAAGTTTTCAGTCTTCAGTGGTTTGAGATACAGGACATGGTTCTGCAATCTCTTAGGACGACAGCGTAGTATAAAAATGAGATTTAATGAACAATAATGTTTTTTTCCATGTTCTACAAAACTTAGTTCGATATTAGATAGTTTGGACTGAAATTCATCTACTTGGTTGGGTAAATGCTCTCCACATTCTTTTGAGATTATATCATGATTTTACGTTGATGTATAATTTCTGTATTTTATATGGTTTAACTTTGGGTTTGAGACGTAAACTTTAGAAATGAAAAATTAGGGATTTGAGGTATCAAATGAGTGTCAAAATAGAATCATTATTATAGATTTGAATTTGTGGAATCGTGGGTGATGTGGATTTGAAATTGTAACACCATGCATTCCATGTAATGTTTAAGTTGATTCGAACATCCGTTAGAGCTTAGAAATCAAGGTGTATGATCCCTAGATGGATTAGAAATCAGTTGGAGCAATTTTTGGGACTTAGATGAATGTTTCGGGCATGTGAAATGGCCAGGGCAATGTGTTATTGGATGGCCAACACTATGACCAACGCCCCACACCTGTCACCAAACTTTAAAGAAGTTGTAACAAGCCCCCAAACACTCTGGGCTTAGTGGTGCGTTGTCCCGTCAACACTATGGGATTCATGGCGTGTTTCCCTGTCACCGCTATGGGCTTCATGGTGCGCTTGACCCTATCCTGACGGAATTTGTTTTCCACTTTCTTTCAAGGGTATTTTCGTCCTACCCCTTTTAAATGATCAGTTCTCACGACTTAAAACCCCTCCTAAATACAATTAACACTCAGGAAAATATCGTACAAACTCCTCTCCTCTCTCAGAACTCCAAGGGTTTCAAGAACTCCAAGGATTCTCTCAGTCTTCTTCAGTTCCCTCCTCCCTTTCGAGATATGTAAGGTTATTCATCCTCATGTGTTCCTATGGATTTCACCCCTCCCAAGTTTGAACGATTCATGTGATAAGTTAGGGATGTAGTAAAACCTTTATGATCTTGATATCTCTTCAACTCCTCAAGTAAACTTCATGAAACTCTCCACACATGTCTCCTATTTCTTGATAATGTGTCTTCTATGGATTCTTCTATATGAACTCATGAACTTATGGATTTTATGTAATATATGATTCTCATGAATCTTATGGAATCTATGAACTTATGTTTTTCTTGAATCTTACAAATCTTATGAAACCTCAAATTGTGAACTTTTTATCATAATGCAACTTCTATGGATTTTAATACAAGCTCTCTTGACTATGATTTTTGATATGATAGTACGAACTCCTCAATCATATATAAATTATGGTAAAATGACATAAATATCCCAAAATCTTACTCCCCATAAGAATATGAGAATCTATAAATTATGAACCATGGCAAGATGAATAATGATACTACCTCTCATGAATCCTCTATGATGTTAATGAATAGCATAACTTATGATTATGAGCCTAAAGTGGCTAATCTACCAGCTATATATGAGCACCCCATTGAAATTGGGGCCAGGGTGCTCAAATAGAGTCCTCTATTTCAAATGGGGCCAGGTGATAAGTTGAGCCCATCATTTAATTTGGGGCCAAGGTTCTCAATAAGCCACCTGATTAAATTGGGACTAGGAGATCGCACAACTGTTGTTAGATACATATATTTGTGATGGTTACACTGCTCATTTGCATAATGAACTAAGAGAGGATGAATATACTTAATTTTCCATAGTTATGTTTCGAGCTTATGTTCTTATCATGTACTACTTATCTCTATTTGTTGTACCTGGTTCGTATATGTTATGTTATACTCTTCCCTGCGATTTTACTTACCATACATTCAATGTACATATGTTATTCAGTGCTGCATCCTTTTATGATACAACTTCAGATACACAAGTTCATTGTCATGTGCATCACTAAGTTATCACTCTCACCTATCGATGAGCCCTTCCTATTTCCTAGGTACATTCCCATATATTAATCGCATACTTTTCTCTACCCTGTATCTTATTATTGATGTAGATTCAAGTGCTCATTCTCAGACTGGTGGCTATACAGATTACATCACTTCCAGTCAGCAATTGATGAGTCCTCCTCATTCGGTACTTTATGGAGTAGTTTAGTGGTTAGGACTTATTTCAGACAGTTGGTTCATTTTATGGGTAGCTAGGGGTCATGTCCCCATAGTTTATTTCTTAGTCAGTAGAGGCTTTTATTCCGACATTAGCTGTTCAGTTTTCTGTGGAATTTCAGTTATCTCCTTTTGTTATAGAACATAAATATTATTGTTCAGTTAGCCATGTTTTAGCTTCCGCTTGCATTATATACATTGTCAGTTAAAATCATTAGTAGCATGACGGTACCAAGGGTCCGCTTGGGATCACTTGTTGTCTTAACTACCAGTCACACCTAGGGTGTAGACTCAGGTCATGACAAACTTGGTATCAAAGCGTCAGGTTCAAGAGGCCTAGGATGTCTGAAAAGCCGCGTTCAGTAGAGTCTTCTTTATAGGTGTGAAGTGCCCTACACTAATAGAGGGGAGGCTATAGGATGTTTACAAAATATAACACTTTTTTCATACTCTCAGTCGTGCGATAAAGTTTAACTTTATGTATTTTCTCCTAACTCCAGCTTTACACATGTTTTAAATCATGCCTAGAAGAGCCGCAGGTCATATGATGCAGACTAGGAATGGAGCATATTTCCACCTGTACTGTTCTGGGATTAGAGGAAGGCAAAGAATGCATTATAGTTGGGACACTCTACAAGCACATGAAGCTTAAACCTTCCATTCTGGATGAGTACTCTAAGGAGGTATGAAATGTTGATCATGCAACATGTTGATTTTCCTATCTATAGTTTCGTTTTAGAACCATTCTTGTGGAGATATGTCTTGGTCTTGTGCAAACATATCCCTCCTTTAAGCAATTACTAATCAAATTTGGTTGTACAGAGATCTGCTTCACCACTTGTACAGCGTCATAACTTTACGCACCCAGATGATAATTTAGTTCTGGAAGATGAAAGCGGAAGAGTGAAACTAAGTGGTTGTTTGCTTTTGCCATCAACATATGTTACAGGTGTATAGCTTTAGCTCAATCCTGTCATGTGGTGGACTGTTGTGTAGCTGATTTTGGTTCTACGATTAAGGGCTTTTTAGCTGGTTAGCTAATGATATTTTTGGTTGGAGATGTAGTCACTGACTGACGTTGCTTTTTCTATAGGAGAAAATTTTTCTCCCCTGACAAGACCCCCCGCTAGGACGCCAGCGACGTAAGTTCCGGCACAGGTAAGCTCCCCCACCCTTTTCTCTTTCAGTTGCGGTAGGTACGTCGCCACGTCTGAACTCCGGCGGCGGTACGACAGAGTACTACATCGGTATCCGGCGACAATCGGACAGAAGTAGATCTGTCCGGGAGGGAATAGATCGAACGGCGCCGGCGAGCTCCGGCGGTCTGTCCCTCAACCGATATCTTCGCCGGCGACCTAGTACTGTTTCGATCTGGTTGCGCCCTTTTTCAGATCTTACTGGCTCCGGCGAGGTCCGCCGGAATTCTCGCCGGAAACAGCTTTTTCGGCCTTTTGTGTGCTGCCTTTCGTTCCCAGGTATCTCAGATTCACAGGTCAGCAGCTGGACTGAAGTGCAGCAGTCCCGACAACAAATTCCGGCGACCAATTTCATCATCAAATTGCCGAAACTCAACAACTTGACCAAGACCCAAGTGTACGCTGTAGACACAGCGTATTAGGTTCCCTCGTTCCTCTCTGTTAGCTCTTGTAGGTTGTGTTGTTAGTGGGTTACCTACTGAATGTTTGTCTTTTGATTTGCATTACTTTTTTCGCGCCTTGGTAGTCTCCTAGCTTTGGAGTAGTGGCTCTGGTAGTCGATGGTAGACTAGGGTCATGTCATAGGTCGGGGCTGGGGTCTGGGGGCCCGCCTAGGTTTGGGTTAGGGTCTTGTGGTGGGGGGAGTTCGGGGTTGGGGGCGAAGGGTAGTAGGGTGGAGCGGGATAAGGGAGGCTATAGGTTGAGAGTTGGGTCTTGGAACATAGGAACTCTTCAAGGTAAGTCTATTGAGCTTGTGAAGATTCTTAGGAAGAGGAGGATTAGTATAGCCTGCGTTCAGGAGACCAGGTGGGTAGGGTCTAAGGCGAGGGATGTGGACGGGTATAAGTTGTGGTTCTCCGGTAGCGTGACGCATAGGAATGGGGTAGGTATCTTAGTAGATGAAGAGCTTAGGGGGCAGGTGGTGGAGGTTAAGCGGGTTAACGATAGGTTGATGTCGATTACGTTGGTCATTGGGAAGTCTACGTGGAACGTTATTAGTGTGTATGCTCCACAAGTGGGTTTGGATGAGGAAGAGGAAGAACTTTTGGGAAATTCTGGGTGAGGTGGTGAGAGGTGTTCCGAGCACAGAGAAGCTGTTCATAGGAGGTGATTTCAATGGGCATATCGGGTCTTTTTCGAGAGGTTATGACGATGTGCATGGAGGTTTCGGTTTTGGGGAAAGGAATGAGGGAGGAGCCTCACTTTTGGATTTTGCTAGAGCTTTTGGCTTGGTGGTAGCGAATTCGAACTTCCCCAAGAAGGAGGACCACCTTATTACCTTTCGTAGTTCGGTGGCCAAGACGCAGATAGACTTTTTGCTCCTTAGGAAGGGTGATAGAGGGCTATGTAAAGACTGCAAGGTCATACCTAGCGATAATCTTTCGACCCAACATAAGTTATTGGTGATGGACGTGGTTATCAAGGAGGGCAGAAAACATAGGACGATGGAGGGTCGCCCCAGGATTAAGTGGGGTAGTTTGAATTTGGCCAGCGCTTTGGAGATAGGGGAGAAGTTGTCAACCTTGGGGGCTTGGGAGAGTGCAGGGGATGTGGATAGTATGTGGGAGACGACTGCTAGTTGCATCAGGGAGTCAGCTAGAGAGGTGTTGGGTGTCTCGAGAGGTCGGTCTGGCAAGTACCGGGGGGATTGGTGGTGGAATAAAGAAGTCAAGAGGAAGGTGGAGAAGAAGAAGGCGGCTTATGCAAAGTGGATAGAAAGCAAGGACGACGAGGAGAAGCGGATGAGAAGGGGGGGGTATAAGTTAGCTAGGAAAGAGGCGAAACTAGCGGTGACAGCAGCTAAGACGGCCGCTTTTGAGCGTCTGTATGCGGCCTTAGAGAGAAAAGGTGGGGATACGAAGTTGTATAGGCTGGCCAAGGATAGGGAGCGAAGGGGCCGTTACCTGGATTAGGTGAAGTGCATCAAGGGTGAGGATGAGTGTTGATGGATGACACCCTCATTAGGCGGAGGTGGCAGTCGTATTTTCACAGCCTTCTGGATGACGAGGGAATCAAAGGCTTGGAGCTAGGGGACTTGGAGGACTCTGGCAGGTGTCACAATTATGGTTATTGTAGGCGTATTAAGGTGGAGGAGGTCAGGAGGGCGATTTGTAGGATGCGTAGGGGTAGGGCGACTGGGCCAGACGAGATTCCGGTGGATTTTTGGAAGAATGCTGGTGGGGTAGGTTTGGAGTGGCTGACAAAGTTATTTAACATCATTTTTAGGACAACGAAGATGTCGGAATCTTGGAGGTGGAGCACGATGATTCCGTTATATAAGAACAAGGGGGACATTCAGAGCTGTAACAACTATAGAGGTATCAAGTTGTTGAGCCATACTATGAAGGTGTGGGAAAGGGTAATAGAGTCGAGGCTGAGGAGGGCCGTGACTATTTCAGAAAATCAATTCGGTTTTATGCCAGGTCGCTTGACTACTGAAGCCATCCATCTTGTGAGGAGATTGGTGGAGCAGTATAGGGAGAGAAAGAAGGACTTGCATATGGTGTTCATCGACCTAGAGAAGGCGTACGACAAAGTCCCCAGAGAGGTTCTGTGGAGGTGCTTGGAGGTTAGAGGGGTGCCAGTGGCGTACATTAGGTCAATTCAGGACATGTACGACGGAGCGAAGACACGTGTAAGGACGGTAGGAGGAGATTCGGAGCACTTTCCGGTTCTGACGGGGTTGCACCAGGGGTCGACTCTTAGTCCTTTCCTTTTCGCCTTGGTGATGGATGTTTTGACATGGCAGATTCAAGGAGAGGTACCTTGGTGTATGTTATTTGCGGACGATGTAGTGCTGATTGACGAGTCCCGGGGAGGAGTTAATGATAAGTTAGAGGTTTGGAGACAGACCTTAGAGTCCAAAGGGTTTAGGCTGAGCAGGACCAAGACGGAGTACTTGGAGTGTAAGTTCAGTGCTGTGACGCAGGAGGCTGACGTGGTAGTGAAGCTGGATGCCCAGACCATTCAGAAGAGGGGTAGTTTCAAGTATCTGGGATCTATGATTCAAGGGGATGGTGAGATTGACGAGGATGTCGCGCACCGTATTGGTGCAGGATGGCTGAAGTGGAGGCTAGCTTTGGGAGTTTTGTGTGATAAGAAGGTGCCTCTGAAGCTTAAAGGTAAGTTTTACAGGGTGGCCGTCTGCCCGGCTATGTTGTATGGAGCGGAGTGTTGGCCAGTTAAAAACTCCCACGTGCAAAAGTTGAAGGTAGCGGAGATGAAGATGTTGCGATGGATGTGTGGACTGACCAGGAGTGATAAGGTTAGAAACGAGATTATTCGAGAGAAGTTGGGAGTGGCTTCAGTGGAAGACAAGATGCGAGAAGGGAGGTTACGATGGTTCGGGCATGTTTCCAGGAGGTGCACGGACGCCCCATTACGGAGGTGCGAGAGGCTGGCTGTGGATGGTTTTAGGCGGGGTAGAGGTAGGCCGAAGAAATATTGGAGGGAGGTGATTAGGCAGGACATGGAGCGGCTAGAGCTTACAGAGGACATGACCCTTGATAGGAAGGGGTGGAGGGCGCTGATTAGGGTAGAGGGTTAGGGCGTAGGAAGGCGTTTGCATTAGTAGGAAGGGTGTTTGCAGGATTGTTTTATTTGTATCTGTGCTGGTTGCTTTTTGGGTAGACTCTTGTTCGCGTGGTTTTGGTATGTTTGTGTTTCCCGAATGAATAGCATGTAGTACTACACTGTGGGTGTCGTGTTTTCTTTAGCACCTAGCCATGTGTCTCTTTATTGTGCTTTTTTGTGTTTTCTCTATTATGGTGATCTGTTCTGAGCCGGGGGTCTATCGGAAACAGCCTCTCTACTTCACCTAAGGTAGTGGTATGGACTGCGTACACTTTACCCTCCCCAGACCCCACCTGGTGGGATTACACTGGGTATGTTGTTGTTGTTGTTGTTGTTTCCAGTCGAAAAAATGGGTCCCAATGCACCTGCTGTTCAGTCACTCTGTGATGATATTACTAATGCTAAGTTTTGTAACGCCACTCAGATGCTTGTTCAGGTGCTGACAACTCAGTTTGACCGTCAGGTAGCGTCCCCTACAAGTCCTTAGGGTGTTCCAGACACTTCCAGGATCCGTAAATTTCTCAGGATGAATCCACCTTAGTTCACAAGGTAGAAACTTAATGAGGATCCAGAGAATTTTATTGATGAGGTTCAGAAGATCTTTTGAGTGATGCATGTTAATGATACTGAGAGTGTTGAGCTTACCACTTACCAGCTTAAGGATGTTGCAAGCCTATGGTATGATCAATGGAAGAAGAATAGAGGTGAAGGTTTTCCACCTGGTTGTTTTTTAATATGCATTCATGGGGCGTTTCTTTCCCTGAGAGTTGAGGGAGGCTATGACCTAAGAGTTTCTCAATCTAGAATAGGTATATATGAACGTAAGGGAGTACAATCTTAAGTTCATTTAGTTGTCTCGCTATGATCCAGATATGATGGAGATATGAGCAACATAATCAACATAGTTGTGTCTGGGCTCTCCCGTCTTTCAGTTAAGGAGGGTAGAGCATCAATGTTGATTGGAGATATGGATATTTCTATACTTATGATACATATGCAACAGGTTGAGAAGGATATAAGTTGAAATAGAGAGGGTTTTTGTAACAAGAGGGCCAGAACATCAAATCACGAGTTCAGTCAGTAGAGGACCAAAAATAGGAATTGATTGTACTTCCAATAGAGGTCATTTGGACCAGTTCCATCTTCAGCCAACACACTAGCAGCCAGGCCTAGGATGATCAGAAGAGAAAAGAGTCTCACTCTTGGTCATAGGGTAATGTTGCAAGAGAGTACCTATCTTACCCTAGTGTCTCTATGCTAGAGAAGTTTGCTACAAAGGTGTTCAGACAGGTCATATGCTTAAGGATTGCCTCACTACATCATCAACTCTTACAGGCCAAAATGCTCAAAAGGGCACCACTTTTGGTGCAAGTGGTAGTTAGAACCGCTTCTATACCTAGTCTATTTATCAGAATCACGAGAGTTCCCTAGTGTTATTATCGATATGTTAAATTTTTCTCTCTTGACATTTATGCTTTGGTAGACGCTGGGGCTACTTTGTCCTTTGTAGCTCCTTATGTTGTTGTAAAGTTCAAAATTAGTCCTGAACAACTCTCAGGATCATTTTTTGTTTCCACTCTAGTCGTAGAGTAAGTTATAGCTAAATAAATTTATAGGAGTTTCATTGTTTTAGTCCATCATAAAGGTATCACACCTGATCTACTAGAGTTATATATGGTAGACTTTGATGTTATTCTAGGCATGGATTGGTTATATTTTTGCTATGCCTCAGTTGACTGTAGAACTAAAGTTGTAATGTTTCAGTTTCCTAATGAGCCAGTATTAGAGAGGAAGGATATTCCTACCGTGCCTAAAGGTTATTTCATTTCATACCTTTAAGGGTAGAAATATAATCTCCAAGGGGTATATCTATCACCTAGTCTGAGTTAAGGATTCTAATTTGAGACCTGATCTCTTTAATCAGTTTCTATAATCAATGAATTTCCAGAAGTCTTTTTCGATGATCTTTCTGGAGTCCCTCCTAATAGGGAGATAGATTTTTGGATAGACATTCTTCCCAATACATAGCCCATCTCTATTTTTCCATATAAAATAACTCTATCCTTTTTAAAAAAACAGTTAAAGGACCTACATAAGGGATTCATCAGACCTAGTATTTCCCCTGTAGAGTGCCCCAATCCTTTTCGTGAATAAGAAAGATGGTTCCCTAAAAATATGTATTGATTACCGTCAGTTGAACAATGTCATTATTAAAAATAAGTATCCCATTCCCAGAATTGATGACCTGTTTGACTAACTTCAGGGTGTCACTTATTTCTCTAAGATTGATCTCAGATCCAAGTACCATCAATTGAAGGTTAGAGAGTGTGACATTTCAAAGACATCATTTTAAACTCGATATGGTCTCTATGAGTTTCTTGTTATGTCTTTTGGACTAACCAATGCTACTGCAACTTCTATGGACATCATGAATAGAGTGTCCAAATAGTACCTCGACATGTTTGTTATCATTTTCATAGATGATATCTTGATTTACTCCTATAGTGAGGAGGAACATGCTGATCACCTCAAAATTATTCTTAATACCCTCAGGGATAGACAGTTGTTTGCTAAGTTATCTAAGTGCAAATTTTGGTTGGGATCCACTGTATTTGTTGGGCGTGTTATTTCCAGTGAAGGTATTCAGTTTGACTCTCAAAAGATTGAGGCAATGAAGAACTAGCCTAGGCCCACAACTCCAACAGACATTGGGAGTTCGTTGGGTTCAGCTATTACTATAGGAGGTTTGTTGAGAGGTTCTCATATATTGCTTCCCCATTGCCTAGGATGACATAGAAAAAGGTCAAGTTTCAGTGGTTTGAGGTTTGCAAGAAGAGCTTTCAAGAGTTGAAGGCTTGATTGACTTCTGCTCTAGTTTTGACTTTGCTAGAGGGTACAAATGGTTTTTTGGTTTATTTTGATGCTTCTAGAGTTGGCCTCGGTTGTCTTTTGATGAATAATGGTAAGGTAATTGCTTATGATTCTAGACAACTTAAGGTTCATAAGAAGAACTACCACACTCATGACTTTGAGCTAGCAGTGATGGTGTTTGTCTTGAAAATTTTGTGTCATTATTTTTATCGTGTGCACGTTGATGCTTTCACAAATCATAAAAGCATGCAGTATGTCTTCAGTCATAAGGAGTTGAATCTTTGGCAGATAAGATGGATTGAGATTCTCAAGAATTATGACATGAGTGTGCTATACCATTCAGGTAAGGAAAATATTGTTGCTGATGCTCTTAGTAGGTTGTCTATAGGGAGGGTTGCTCTTATAGAAGAAGGTAAGAAAGAGCTTATGAATGACGTGTATAGACTCGTACTGTGACACCCCGTGCCTTCCCAACCCTACTTTCCAACCTTGAACCATGTTTACCCTAGGTTCGAGAGCAATAAGTAGGTATTTTGTATTGTTATTGATGGAACATTTGATATTGTGCTAGTAAATGTGATTAGACCTTTGTAGGAGTTGTTTGTGACTTTGTGGAGCATTTGTGGGGTGAAAAGTGAGGTTTAAAGGACATCCAAGCAAAGGATCTTAAAGATAAGAGGCAAGAAAAAGGTTGGAACTTGAAGAATCCAACCAAATCCACAAAGAAAAGTCGAAATCAAAAAGTAAGCATGGGGCGCGCCAGGTGGCGTGCTGGGCCGCTTTTGGCCAAAATATTTATGGTATAGGCAGCAAGGGGGCGCGCCCAGGGGCGTGCCAGGCCGCCCCTGGCCACTTTTTCTAGAGCTGAAATTTTTCTAAGTCCCTAGGGCGCCCTGGAGCATGCCGGGGTGCGTTTTTGCCAAATTTCTTCTACGATTATTAGTCTATAAAAAGGACTCTTGGGTTATGGTATCATTATTCCATCGTAGTAGGACTACTCTTGAGCGATTTTGGCATCCGAGTTGGGGTTAATTCTTTGTCACAAGTATTTTATCAAATTATTCAATTAAGCCATGAGTGGCTAGAATTTCTTATTATTGAGATTGAGGCTACGAACATGCATCTCGTGAGTTGAATATTGTCGTAACATTTATGAAATTATTTAAACATGAGATAATTGGAGTGTTTCACATTGAATTTGGTGGGCTAAGTTAATATGTGTTAATGGGCTCAATTTGAGGCCCAAAATGGAGTAAAAGACATGGCCCAAAAGGGCAAATGACCCATTCCTCCATATTGACCAAGCAAACATTGCATTTAATGCCAAGAATTGGCTAAGGATGACTTGAGAGACTATATAAAGGCACAAAATCTGATTTTTATTCATTATAACTCTCATGCCTTTCTAGATATTTCTAAGACACATTTCTCATCTTCCACAAACCCTAAGCCATCTCTTTGGGCAAGATCATCACTTGGCAAGCCTTGGTAAGTGTCTACTCTCATGGATTAGTATATTATATGCTTAATATGGTGTGTATATCATGATGGTTATGTTGGCAAGGTATTGAATAGTGCACTTTTGCTTTTTGCTAAAAGATGTGTCATCTTTGTGATTTGAAATTAAAAGGAGACTTAAGGTTTTGATGGAAGTGAATAGTGTGGATGAAGTATCAACATGTATGGTGTGGTTATGCTCCTTAACTTGTTTTTTTTTCTTCTTTCTATATGTATAACTTGTGGGATTATTGTTATGAGATGTATTGAGGTGACTTGATGGAGTAATTGTGATGTGGTGCTAATAAGAAAGTGTAAAGGAGAGACTTGGTTGAAATGCTATGGGTTTGTGATATTGTGGTCAATGTGTGGAATGTTGTGGTATTATTGGTATGACGATGTAGTGAATTGTATTGTAAAGGGCGAAATGATGCTATAGGGCGGTCATGTAACTCATTGTCGTCTTACACCCTTGTGGGGTAGTTGGTTGTTAACGTGAGATTCGTTATGTACTTGTGTTATAGAGTAAAATGTAAGGAAGGAGCTGGATTATTGTTCACATATTCATATTGGAAAAATAAGGTATGTAAGGTTACTCTTTCCGAATCCTTCTGCAGCGCATATTGTTCACATTGTCATTGTACTTGTTCTAATATTCAAAGGTATATCATTTCAGGTTGTCATCTATTGTTATTCACATGTTCCTTATTCATTGACCAATTGTCATTCATGTATCACATAAGTATGGACATTACTCCAAAGTTCCAAAATGTTACGTTCTAAAGTTCCAATAATGTCATGATCCCCAATGTATCAATCTCACAAAAGTAATGCAAAGAAGTAATGAAAGGAGTAATGCATATATGGTTACTTTATGGTTACTTAATGATTATTGAGTACGGGTGACAACCCAAAAGGGCGAAAGCCTAACTGGGGGAGATCCCGATATTGTTGGATCAGGGGGAAAGCTCAGTGGGATAAAAGCCAAAATTGATTCCGAACCTGCTTCATTGATTTTCGGGTGATAGCAGGGGGGAAGCTCAGTGGGGCAGAAGCCTAGCTTGATACCGAACCTTACAGGGGGTAGCCCAAAGGGCCGAACCTGCTTTATTTATTTATGGTATATTATATTATTCTCCCACTGATCAGTTGGGCCCGGGTATATATTGACGGTTGTATATTGACGGTTATATTATATTAATGGTTATATATATATATATATATATATTCACGGTTATATATATTGACGGTAATGTACATAAAGGCAAAGAAAGTAATGAACGTAAGGTACATGTTTCCACACATACAGAACGATGATTCATCCACATTGACTATTCTCTTATCTTGATCTCATTGAAGTTCGTATCTTTTATGCAGTTGCTTATAGCCTTACATACTCCGTACATTCTTCGTACTGACCCCTTTGGGGGGACTTACCTTACTTGCTGCAGGCACAGGTGCTAGGAGACCACCACAGTAGGCTACGAGTCATCCGCGGATCATTGGTGAGCTCCAGTTGGTTCGGGGCTTTTCGAGTCACATGTGTACATTGTTTTGGTATTGTAATCGTTGTATAAAGCAGGGACTTATTCCGACTGTAGTTTGGTTATGTACATGTATCTGTTAGAGGCTTTGTAGACGTATGTGGGAAGATGAATGTAAGAGATGTATGTCCATTTCGACTTGATGGCCCTAACGGCTAAGTTTCATACATTGTATATGTTTTCCATGACTTTCGCCACTAGTATTTATTAGTTACATGAGATAGACTGATATTCATACGAAAACATGCATATGAGTGTCCATGGATAAAGATTGGTTCTCTCGGGCCTTAACGGCTTCGGGTGCCAGTCCGCCTCAATGGGACTTGGGGTGTGACAAAAGTAGTATCAGAGCAGGTCGTTCTTAGGGTTTCTACAAAGCCGTGTCTGAGTAGAGTCTTACTTATGGATGTGTTGTGCACCACATCTATAGGTAGGAGGCTACGGGACATTTAGGAGTTGTTTCATTTCTTCATTTCTTAGATCGTGCAATAGAGCCAAGGTTATAGAATTATACCTGACCATTGACTTTGTTCTTTTTCATTATAGTAAGAATGTCGATTACAAGAAGAGGCAAGGGTAAAAGTAAGAAGCTAGACAGGATTGTCGGAGAAGGAATTAGTAAATCACCACCTGGACGAGTTGAGTAAGGTGAAGCTGAAACTGAGTTTGCATCACGGGCTTCTTCTATCTTTCCAGCTCCAGAAGAGCCGAGAAGGAGAAAAGAACCTGCTGAGCCATCTGTTAATGTCACCGAACAGGATTTAAGAAATGTAGTGTACATGTTGACTCAGATAGTTGCTGCACAGAATCAAGGACAAGCTGGTCCAATGACAAGTAATGACAGTGAGGCTAGGGCAGCTAGTCGAAGGACATAGGATTTCCTGAAATTAGATCCCCCTATATTCACAGGATCGGATCTTAATGAGGACCCACAAGATTTTATACATCAAATCAAAAGGGATTTGGATGTCATGCACATATTTGGTGTAAAAACAATTGAACTTGCAGCATATAGATTGAAGGGAGAGGCTATATTGTGGTATGAAGATTGGAAACGATCTAGGGGTATCGGTGTACCTCCAGCTAGTTGGGAAGAATTTAAAGTGGCATTCCTTGATCACTATCTTCCCTATGATATTTGCGAGGCTCGTGCATACCAATTTCTCAATCTTCATCAAGGGAATATGAGCGTCAGAGAGTACAATCTTCGATTTAACTCTTTGGCTCGGTATGCACCGAATGTGGTAGCCATTATGGCTGACAGAGTTCATCGGTATATGGATCGATTAGATCCAGATTTGGTTAGAGATTGTACTATTGTTGCTTTGAATAGGGATATGGATATAGCCAGGATACAAGCCTTTGCACAAAAGATGGAGGATCAGAGGCAAAGAAGAAGGATGCACAAAGTTGAAGGGGGGCCATCAAAGAAGGCTAGACCTATGGGACATCACATGGCGTCCCAAGGAGAATTTGGGCCTCGGGTTTTTAATAGATCACCGAGACCATCATTTTCTTTTCCCACAGCAGGCGCTCAATCCCAATTCCAAGGGTTTAGAGGCAGTCACGTTGGGCAAAGTCGTGGAATTCGAGGTTCACAAATGGTGGGATATCAAGAGCAAGAAAGTATGGACCAATCGGGGTTTTCTCGCCAGCCGTGTCAACACTGTGGGAAGCTTCATTTAAAGGAATGCCAATTTGGAACAAATATTTGCTTTTGGTGCGGTATGTCTGGGCACATGGTGAGAGATTGCCTAAGAAGGGGCACGGGTATTATTACACGACCTACGGGATCAACCGTTGCATCATCATCATCGGTCACTTTCTTAGGACGAGGTGTACAGTCGGTTGGTCGTGGTAGAGGTACTAGAGCAGCCAATTTTGGTGGAGTATAGGACCGTACCTATGCCCTAGTGGGTTGGCAGAATTTGGAGGCCTCTCCAGATATAACTACAGGTACATTATCTGTCTTTTCTCATAATGTATATGCATATACATTGATGATACGGGTTCTACATTATCATATGTTACTCCACTGACTACTACGAAATTCAAAAGAACACCAGAATTACTAGTTAAACCATTTGACGTATCTACACTTGTTGGTGAATCTAGTCTAGGTAAGAGAGTATATTGTAACTGTATAGTACCTGTTTGGGATCATGCTGCGTTGGTTGATCTTATTGAGCTAGAAATGGTAGATTTTGATGTCATAATGGGTATGGATAGGTTGACTTCTTGTTATGCTACAGTGGATTGCCGAGCTAAGAAAGTCCATTTCCATTTTTCACAAAAGACTGTCCTTGAATGGAAGTGTAATATTGGCGTACCGAGAGGTAAATCTATTTTCTATCTTAAGGTAATGGAAAATGATATCCAAGGGGATTCATAAGGCCTAGTATGTCCCCTTGGAGTGCACCAATATTAGGTGTACGGAAGAAAGATGGCACGTTGAGAATATGCATTGGTTATCGGCAACTGAATAAAGTGACAGTAAAGAATAAATATTCCCTCCCTAGAATTGATGAAACATTTGACCAATTATAGGGTGTCAAATGTTTCTCAAAGGTTAACCTGAGATTGGGATATCATCAGGTAAGGGTTAGAGAAAAAGGATATACCCAAGATAGCTTTCCGAACGCGGTATGGTCAATATGAGTTTTTGGTTATGTCGTTTGGGCTACCAAATGCACCTGCGGTTTTTATGGATTTGATGAATAGGGTGTTCAAGCAATTTTTAGATGTGTTCATGACCATGTTTAGAGATGATATTAAAGATCACAAGAGAATCATGCTAATCACTTACGACAGGTGTTACAAATTCTTTGTGACCGTAAGATCTATGTAAAGTTCTCTAAAGGTGAATTTTGGTTAAAATTTGTAGTATTTTTGGGTTACATGGTATAGGATGAAGGAATAAGGGTTACTACACAAAAGATAGAAGCAGTAAAGAATCGGCCAAGACCTACGACGCCTACAGAGATTCATAGTTTTCTTGGGTTTCTTCCATTTCGGCACCCTTGAGAAAGTTAACACACAAGGTGACCACATGAGAGGAATTCTCCTACACACGATCTTGAACTAGAAGCTGTGATAATTGCTTTAAAGATATGGCGCCACTATTCATATGGGGTTCAAGTTGATATATATACTGATTACAAGAGTTTGCGATATATCTTTAAGCAAAAGGACCTAAACTAAAGACAGCAAAGGTGGTTGGAAATACTAAAAGACCATGATATTGATATTACATCCGGGAAAAGCAAGTGTAATAGCCGATGCGTTAAGTCGCAAAACAATAGGAAGCACTAGTAGCCAGTTGATCGAAAAGCAAAGTATAGTCAAGGAGTTACATCAATTAGCCAGCTTGGGAGTTCGTCTTCTCAAAACTCCAGATGAAAGAGTTATAGTGTAAATGCGGCAGAGTATTCATTTGTAACTGAAGTAAAGAAAAAGCAATATCCGAACCTTATTGTATTTCAGCTGAAACTGAATGCACACAAGATTTGACAAAGGCATTTGATCTTATGCAAGAGAGAGTGAATCAGGGCCAAAGTAGATTGTGTGTACCGAATATAGATGAATTAAGGAAATGAATTATGATAGAGGCACATCATTTATGGTATTCTATTCATTCGGGATCTACCAAAATGTACCATGATTTGAAAGAGAGGTATTGGTAAGGTTACATGAAAGAAACATTGCAGAATTTGTAACTCATTATCCGAATTGGCAATAAGTAAAAGTAGAGCATATGAAACCTGGAGGTTTTATGCAATGTATAAATCTTCCATTATAAATGGGACATGATTAACATGGATTTCATCACAGGCTTACCAAGTCAGCGCATTGTCTACCAGTCAAGATCACTTATACAGCTAAAGATTATGCAAGGTTGTATGTTAAAGAAATAGGGCGATTACACGGGATTCCACTCTCTATTATATCCGACAGGGGAGCTTAATTTACTGTACACTTTTGGAAATCTTTTCAGGAAAGTTTGGGAATCCAAGTGAATTTAAGTACGGATTTTCATCCTCGGACGGATGGATAGGCAAAACGTACTATATAAACATTTGAAGATATGCTATGAGTTGTACATTGTATTTTGAAGGTAGTTAGGAGGAACATCTATCGCTTATTGAATTTTCCTACAATCCTAGCTATCATTCAAGTATCAAAAGCTTTATATGGAAGGGAGGAAAGTTGGCCCTATATAACGTACCATATGAGATTACCCAAAGAGTTGGGTAAGTTGCATATAAACTATCACGACCCCAAGAATTCTCCACAGTTCATTTAGTATTTCATGTTTCAATGCTTCAAAAGTTCATAGGAGATCCATCTTGTATTGCTCCCATTAACGATGTACAAGGTATAGAGGATCTCACCTATGAGGAGATCCCTATTGCTATTTAGGATCGACAAGTAAAGAGAGTAAGGAATAAAAAAGTAGCTTCCGTAAAGGTACTTTGGAGAAATCAACAAGTAGAAGAGATCACATGGAAAGCTGAAGAAATGATGAAATCAAAGTACCCGTAATTGTTTCACACGGAAGAAAAAGTTCAAAACGCAAAATTAGCGCAATAACAAGTAAGTATTTATAAGCATTATGTGTATATGTGATAACATGAGGAATGAAACTTGCATTTGTCTCAATTGGATAACGTTATTAACATTCGAGGACGAATGTTTCTAAGGGGGGAAGAATGTGACACCCCGTACCTTCTCGACCCTACTTTCCAACCTTGAACTATGTTTACCCTAGGTTCTAGAGCAATAAGTACGTATTTTGTATTGTTATTGATGGAACATTTGATATTGTGCTAGTAAATGTGATTAGACCTTTGTAGGAGGTGTTTGTGACTTTGTGGAGCATTTGTGGGGTGAAAAATGAGGTTTAAAGGACATCCAAGCAAAGGATCTTAAAGATAAGAGGCAAGCAAAAGGTTGGAACTTGAAGAATCCAACCAAATCCGCAAAAGAAAAGTCGAAATCAAAAAGTAAGCATGGGGCGCGCCAGGTGGCATGCCGAGCCGCTTTTGGCCAAAATATTTTTGGCATAGGCAGCCTGGCCACCTTTTCCAGAACTGAAATTTTTCTAAGTCCCTAGGGCGCCTGGGAGCGTGCCGGGGTGCGTTTTGCCAAATTTCTTCTACGATTATTAGTCTATAAAGAGGACTCTTGGGTTATAGTATCATTATTCCATCGTAGTAGGACTACTCTTGAGAGAGTTTGGCATCCGAGTTGGGGTTAATTCTTCGTCACAAGTATTTTATCAAATTATGTTCAATTAAGCCATGAGTGGCTAGAATTTCTTATTGTTGAGATTGAGGCTACGAATATGCATCTCGTGAGTTGAATATTGTCGTAGCATTTATGAAATTATTTAAACATGAGATAATTGAAGTATTACACATTGAATTTGGTGGGCTAAGTTAATATGTGTTAATGGGCTCAATTTGAGGCCCAAAATGGAGTAAAAGACATGGCCCAAAAGGGCAAATGACCCATTCCTCCATATTGACCAAGCAAACATTGCATTTAATGCCAAGAATTGGCTAAGAATGACTTGAGAGACTATATAAAGGCACAAAATCTGATTTTTATTCATTATAACTCTCATGCCTTTCTAGATATTTCTAAGACACATTTCTCATCTTCCACAAACCCTAAGCCATCTCTTTGGGCAAGATCATCACTTGGCAAGCCTTGGTAAGTGTCTACTCTCATGGATTAGTATATTATATGCTTAATATGGTGTGTATATCATGATGGTTATGTTGGCAAGGTGTTGAATAGTGTATTTTTGCTTTTTGCTAAAAGATGTGTCATCTTTGTGATTTGAAATTAAAAGGAGACTTAAGGTTTTGATGAAAGTGAATAGTGTGGATGAAGTATCAACATGTATGGTATGGTTATTCTCCTTAACTTTTTTTTTTCTTTATGTATAACTTGTGGGATTATTGTTATGAAATGTATTGAGGTGACTTGATGGAGTAATTGTGATGTGGTGCTAATGAGAAAGTGTAAAGGAGAGACTTTGTGTGAAATGCTATGGGTTTGTGATGTTGTGGTCAATGTGTGGAATGTTATGGTATTTTTGGTATGACGATGTAGTGAATTTTATTGTAAAGGGCGAAATGACGTTATAGGGCAATCATGTAACTCATTGTTGTCTTACACCCTTGTGGGGTAGTTGGTTGTTAACGTGAGCGTCGTTATGTACTTGTGTTGTAAAGTAAAACATAAGGAAGGACCTGGATTATTGTTCACATATTCATATTGGGAAAATAAGGTATGTAAGGTTACTGTTTTCGAATCCTTCTGCAGCACATATTGTTCACATTGTCATTGTACTTGTTCTATTTCGAACTATTCAAAGGTATATCATTTCATGTTATCATTTATTGTTATTCACATGTTCCTTATTCATTGACCAATTGTCATTCATGCATCACATAAGTATGGACATTACTCCAAAGTTCCAAAATGTTACGTTCTAAAGTTCCAATAATGTCATGATCCCTAATGTATCAATCTCACAAAAGTAAAGGAAAGAAGTAATGCATATATGGTTACTTTATGGTTACCTTATGGTTACTTAATGATTATTGAGTACGGGTGACAACCCAAAAGGGCAAAAGCCTAACTGGGGTCGATCCCGATATTGTTGGATCAGGGGGAAAGCTCAGTGGGGTAAAAACCAAACTTGATATCGAACATGCTTCATTGATTTACAAGTGATAGCAGGGGGGAGGCTCAGTGGGGTAGAAGCCTAGCTTGATGCTGAACCTGGCAGGGGGTAGCCCAAAGGGCCGAACCTGCTTTATTTATTTATGGTATATTATATTATTCTCCCACTGATCAGTTGGGCCCGGGTATATATTGACGGTTATATATTGACGGTTGTATATTGATGGTTATATTATATTGTCGGTTATATATTGACGATTGTATATTGATGGTTATATTATATTGACGGTTATATATATATATATATATATATATTGACGGTAATGTACATAAAGGCAAAGAAAGTAATGAACGTAAGGTACATGTTTCCACACATATAGAACGATGATTCATCTGCATTGACTATTCTCTTATCTTGATCTCATTGAAGTTCGTATCTTTTATGCAGTTGCTCATAGCCTTACATACTCAGTACATTCTTCGTACTGACCCCTTTGGGGGGACTTACCTTACTTGTTGCAGGCACAGGTGCTAGGAGACCACCACAGTAGGCTACGAGTCATCCGTGGATCATTGGTGAGCTCCAATTGGTTCGGGGCTTTCCGAGTCACATGTGTACATTGTTTTGGTATTGTAATTGTTGTATAAAGTGGGGACTTGTCCCGACTGTAGTTTGGTTATGTACATGTATCTGTTAGAGGCTTTGTAGACGTACGTGGGAAGATGAATGTAAGAGATGTATGTCCATTTCGACTTGATGGCCCTAACGGGTAAGTTTCATATATTGTATATGTTTTCCATGACTTCCGCCATTAGTATTTATTAGTTACATGAGATAGATTGATATTCATACGAAAACATGCATATGAGTGTACATGGATAAAGATTGGTTCTCTCGGTCCTTAACGGCTTCGGGTGCCAGTCCGCCTCAATGGGACTTGGGGTGTGACACGCACGTTGGGAGTCCATCTCACAGATTTCGATGATGGTGGTGTGATTGTGAAAAATGGTTTCGAGTCCTCATTATTGATTGAAGTGAAAGCGAAGCAAGATAGTGATCCCACATTGCTTCAGTTGAAGGAGAAGGTTGATGTTTTCTCTCATGGGGAAAATGGTACTCTTTGGTATCAAGGTAAGTTGTGTGTTCTAGATATATACAGGTTGAGAGAGCGGATTTTGATAAAGGCTCATAGTTCTATATACTCTATTCATCTAGGTTCCACCAAGATGTATCATGATTTAAGAGAAGTCTTTTGATGGAGTGGTATAAAAAAGGACATTGTAGATTTTGTAGCAAAGTGTCCCAACAGTCACAAGTGAAGGTTGAACATCAAAGGCTTGGTGCTAAGGAACATGATATAAGCATTCCTACGTGGAAATAAGAAATGATTAACATGGATTTCATAACAGGCCTACCTCATACCCATCGATAGCATGACTCAATTTGGGTGACTGTAGATAGAATGACTAAGTCAGCTCACTTTTTACCTGTCAAGGCTACAGATTCATCTGAGGATTATGAAAGATTATACATTCGAGAGTTATTCAGAGTTCATGGAGTTCCCTTGGTTTTTATTTCTGATAGTGGTGCTCAGTTCACTACTCACTTCTGGAAGTCTTTTCAGAAGGGTTTTGGAACCATGTAGATCTTAGTACAACTTTTCATCGATAAATCAATGGACAGGCATACCGCACCATTCAAAATCATGAGGATATGTTAGGGCTTGCCCAATCGACTCCAAAGGTAATTGGGATGATCACCTACCTCTTATCGAATTTGCTTATAATTATAGTAATCATTCAAGATTTCAAATGGCCCCATTTGAGGCATTTTATGAGTGAAGATATAGATCTCCTATTGGTTGGTTCTAGGTAGGTGAGGCAGCTGTAATAGGTCCAGACTTAGGTCATCAAGCCATGGAGAAATTTACTCTGATTAGAGAGCGGTTTAAAACTGCTCAGAGCCAGCATAGATCTTATTCTAATGTGAGGCGAAGATAATAAAGTTTGAGGCTGATGATTGGGTCTTATTGAAAGTCTCACCTATGAAAGGGGTGATACAATTTGGTAAGAAAGGTAAACTTAGTTCCCGATACATTGGTCCCTACTATATTTTGAGCAGGATTGGAAAGGTAGCTTATGAGTTAGAGCTGCCTATGGAGTTAACACTACTGTATCCTGTGTTCCACATCTCCATGTTGAAGAAGTATGTTGGTGATTCATTGCTTATTGTATATTTAGAGAATATGGGTGTGAAATACATCTTATCTTTTGAGGAGGTACCAGTTCGAATACTAGATCGACAGATTTGCAAGTTGAGAACTTAAGAGATAGCATCAGTCAAGGTTTTGTGGAGAAATCAGTAAGTTAAGGAAGCAACATGGGAAGCCGAAGAAGGTATGAAAGCCAAGTTCCCGCACCTATTCACTTCTCCCAATGAGAACGCTTAAGGTCAAAACTTTCTTTTCTTAATGACTCCTAGAAATTTCATATCATTATCCGTCTTTTTGTGGTTTATGTGTACGTTCATACCATACATGCATCAGTTGAGTTCTAAAACTCTCAGTACAAATTAGTCCTATCTATCCTAATAAGTCAGTTTTAGAAATTAGATAGATAGTTCCAGCCATTCTATTTTGTTCTTTTAAGTTCAACTTAAAACTTCTGTTGATTTGTGAATATCTAACTAGGATCGGGTCTGATTTTGTAGGATCTAAATTGATCTAATAAAATCAGATCTGATATACTTCTAAATAGTTTAGGAAATTAGATCAAATAAAATTATCCCTTGATTCTCAAATCACCTAGAATCAAGGGATCCGATTGCTAGTTTGTTTACTTTTCTCTACTATATATTTGTACCTCTACAGATGAATAAAATGTATATTTTTTTGTACCAAAACTAGCATGGTATCAGAGCAGCTTTATTCTTGTGTTACTTACAAATAAAATAGCATTTACTGGGCTACGTCACCCAGCGGGATCAATAGAAGCCGAGAATTCTGTTAACAAAATTCTGACTGAAATAACAATGAAGTCGTGGTGTGATTTTTACAAAAAACACAGGCACACTCAAGACTTGCTGGAATATCCATGGGAAATTGCCTTACTGGAATAAAAAAAGGGCAAACAGCCATGGCAGCCAGACCTTTCAGTGTACGAGCGAAGAACCAGGGATGCAATCTTCTCCAAAAATGCCACCATTCACCAAGGAGCAATTACAGCTACTGTACAAACTTCTCCAATCTTAACTCCAAACCAGTAAACATGGTCCTTCTACTCCCACTTGTTCTTTTTCCCGAATAGGTAATATACCATCTATTTTTTTTAGTACAGATTCAAGTGGTATAAGTTCTTGGATCATAAATTCAGGGGCCAGTGATCACATGACATGGAATCCCCATCTTTTCTCTACTTACACTCCTTTAGTAGGAAATAAAAAAGTCAAAGTTGCTGATGGTTCCTTCTCAGCAATTGCTGGAAAAGGGACAGTCAAACTAACCCCTTTTTTGACTCTTTTTGATGTCCTTCATGTTCCAAAATTGTCTCATAATCTTTTGTCCATCAACAAATTGACTCAAAACCTTAACTGTCATGCTATTTTTGACTCTATTTTATGTATATTTCAGGACAAGGTCTTGGGGAGGATGATTGGCAATTGTAGAGAGTCTGAAGGTCTCTATTTTCTAGAAGATGGTCACAATTCAGTAAATTTTAGTTCAACTTGTTTGAACTCTGTCCTAGTTGATAATAAATTCATGTTGTGGCACTATAGACTTGGTCATCCTAATTTTCATTACTTGAAACTCTTGTTACCTCAGTTTTTTATGAATAAAAGTACATCCCCTCTTTCAAGTGTGAATTTTGTGAAATGACTAAACACAGACGTTCATCTTTTTCTTCCCAAAAATACCATCCCACAAAACCCTTTAAGTTAATCCATAGCAATGTTTGGGGACCTTCTAGGGTTGCAACTGTAAATGGTAAAAGGTGGTTTGTGAGTTTCATAAATGATCACACTATACTAACTTGGGTGTACCTGCTGAAAGACAAAGGGGAAGTAAAACATATATTTGAGGCTTTTTATGTTATGGTTTAGACACAATTTCATGAGAAGATTCAAATATTTTGGAGTGATAATTGGAGAGAGTTTTTTAATGACCATCTAGGCAATTTTTTCACTTTCAAGGGAATAATGCACCAAAGTTCATGTCCTGATACACCCCAACAAAATGGAGTAGCTGAGAGAAAAAATAGGCATCTTATGGAGGTAACTAGAGCCTTAATATTCACAAGTGGAGTCCCTAAATTTCTTTGGGGAGAAGCTTTTTTGACATCCACCTATCTTATTAATAAGATGACTTCCCGTGTTCTAGATTTTAAAATCCCTTTCAGTAAGTTCAAGACATACTTTCCTACCTCTAGATTGACCATTGATCTATCTTTGAAAGTCTTTGAGTGTAGTGTATTTGTTCATGTTCATGATCATAATAGGAGTAAACTTGATCCACGTGCTAAATAATGTGTTTTTGTTGGCTATGCCCCTAGTCAAAAGGGATACAAGTGTTATGACCCAAATATTAGGAAGGTTATTGTCACAATGGATGTCACCTTTTTTGAATCTCAATTGTTTTTTAGAACTCATCTTCAGGGGGAGAAACATAGTGAACATTCTTGGGATAATAAGGATCCTTTTGATCTCATATGTAAGAAACAAAAGGATCCAGGTTTTATGATAGATATGGGATATAGTACTTTTGGTGATAACAACCTAGATAAGGTAAAAGATCCCAACACAAATAGTAAAAATAAGGAAACTGAGACAATAGAGCCTTTTCATGATATAGTTAATGACAAAGACAGAGAACAAATAAAGGAATTACAGGTTTACATGAGAAGAAACCGGAATCAAGAAAAAGAGACTAAGGACTCTCATTAGAACCAAGTGCCCGCCCAGCGAGATCTCACTGATATACAAGGTAATTCTCCAGAACCTAATTTTGATTTACCCCTTGTTTCTTTAGACCATGATCTTCCAATTTCCAAATGTAAAAGGGTAAGAAAAGTCACTAACTATCCCATGTAAAATTTTGTGTCATATAGAAACTTATCCCCTTCCTATATTGCTTTTCTTTCTCAATTATCTAGAATAGAGATACCGAGAAATGTGCAGGATGCTTTAAATGTTCCTGAGTGGAAGGAGGCAGTTCTAGAGGAGATGAATTCTCTTGAGAGAAATGAAACCTGGAAAATGGTGGAACTACCACATGGAAAGAAAACAGTGGGCTGCAAGTGGGTATTCACCATTAAATTTAAATCAGATGAGTCCTTAGAGAGGTATAAGGCACGTTTAGTAGCAAAAGGATTCACTCGGACCTACGAGATTGACTATCTTGAAACATTCGCTCCATTTTCCAAGTTGAATTTAATAAGGGTTCTTCTGACCATTGATGCTAACCTTGATTGTCCCCTTCAACAACTTGATGTGAAGAATGCATTCTTGAATGGAAAACTCGAAGAGGAAGTCTACATGGATCCTCCTCCGGGTTTTGAAAAAGGGTATGGAACTAGAGTGTGCAAGCTAAAGAAATCTCTCTACGGGCTCAAACAATCTCCAAGAGCTTGGTTTGAGAGGTTTACTCAGTTTGTAAAAAGACAAGGGTGCACTCAAGGTTAAGCAGATCATACCATGTTCTTTTGATAGTCTCTTGAGGGAAAGACGACTATCCTGATAGTGTATGTCGATGATATTATACTTACAGGAGATGACTTGTTCGAAATGAAGAATTTAAAAGAACAGGTGGCCTTGGAGTTCGAGATCAAAGATTTGGGTTAGTTGAAATATTTTCTTGGCATGGATGTAGCGAGATCAAAAGAAGGCATTATGGTGTCACAAAGGAAATATGTACTGGATCTTCTAAAAGATACAGGGATGAGTGGTTGTCATCTAACTGAAACACCTATTGATCTGAATATAAAATTCAAAAACAAAGGAGGAAATTCAGTTGACCAAAGTCAATATCTGAGACTAGTAGGGAAGTTGATCTACTTGTCACACACTCGACCTGATATAGCTTTTTCTATAAGCTTAGTTAATCAATTTATGCACTCTCCAAAGGAAGAGCACTAAGAATCAGTCTTTTACAGGATTCTAAGATATCTAAAAAATTCACCAGGTAAAGGATTATTTTTCAAAAAGAGTCAACATAGGGGCATTGAAAGCTTTACAGATGCAGATTGGGTAGGTTCTACTACTGACAGAAGGTCTACGTCTGGATATTGTACATTTATATGGGAAAATCTTGTGACTTGGAGGAGTAAAAAGCAGAATGTTGTAGCCCGTAGCAGTGCTGAAGCTGAATATCAGTCTATGGCTCATGGAATCTGTGAAATGATTTGGTTCAAGAGGATGATAGAAGAACTGAAAAGCCCATTTACTCAACCAATAAAGTTGAACTGTGACAACAAGGCCGCCATAAGTATTGCTCATAATCTAGTTCAACATGATAGGACAAAGCATGTTGAAGTAGGCAGACACTTCATAAAAGAGAAGATTGAAGAAGGAAGTGTAGGCATGCCCTTCATCCCAACAAATCAACAAATTGCTGATATTTTCACAAAAGGCTTATTTAAACCAAAATTTGAAATTCTTGTAAGCAAGTTAAGCATGACAGATATTTACATGCCAACTTGAGGGGGAGTGTTGATTTGTGAATATCTAACTAGGATCGGGTCTGATTTTGTAGGATCTAAATTGATATAATAAAATTAGATCTAATATACTTCTAAATAGTTTAGGAAATTAGATCAAATAAAATCATCCCTTGATTCTCAGATCACCTAGAATATGATTACTAGTTTGTTTACTTTTCTCTACTATATATTTGTACCTCAACAGATGAATAAAATGTACATTTTTTTGTACCAAAACTAACACCTTCATTCGAGGATGAATGATCCCAAGGGGAAAATATTGCAATACCTCATATTCAAAACCTATGAGTACTCAACACTTAGTATATAAAACTAGTACAAAATTTTGCAGTCCTAGGTTCCCACAGATTGGTTCATGAGTTCTGAACTAGGTCCACGATCCGTGGAACCAATCATGGAAACCATTGTAGTTGTCTAGTAGATAACGACATGGTCCATGAATCATACAATCAACCCACAAGTTGTGAACCCTCTTGTGGAACCAGCCTATATAATAGCTCAACTCCCAGGTTCCCACGAAGCACAATACGACTCATGGATTACAATCACGATCTGTACTATGGCATGTGGAAACTTGGACAGAGAGTTGACAATTTCTCTTCAAAAACATGAGTCTCAATATAACACGTAGAATTGTGGAAGTGGGCTAAAAAAAGGTTCAAAAATTCTCCAAGAAACCACGAGCAAAACCATGATCCGTGGTATCAGTCCATGAATCGTGGAGTGACTCGTGGGTCACTGTTTCCAAAAATTTTAAAATAATTAATTAGGGGTAATTTTGTCCTTTTCTTACTTTCTAAGCCTAAACTATGTCATTTTATTATTGTGTAGGGGGGGATATTAGATAAGTCGATCTATTATTCTCATAAACTACGCACAAACTTCCCCCAAGTCAGAAATAAATCACAACAAGTCTCCTTCAAGCAAGACCTAGGGTTCTTAATGCAAACCTTCAATCCAAGCTCCTAGACCAGAATTATCAGCCCTATTGGGTATATAAGATTTCAATGAGGGTTTTGTTTTGCCTTCATGCCCAAGTTTTTAGAAATAAATTATAGTTTTCATGATATCAAGTTTAGGGTTGCTACCCCAATTACGCAAATTATTGTTAATTTCAGTTTTTAAGAATATCATGTTGTTAAAGTCTTGTTGAAAACATCTAGGCATGATTTATCGAAGTCCCAACATAGTTTAGTTACATGAATAAGAAGTCAGAAAGGTTTATCATGATTTAACCTTATAGTTTTAGCATTGAGCATAAATATATGATTTGAGTCGAGTATTGTACTCTATTTTTGGACAGACAAAATTTAATTACTTATGAAAAAATAGTGTACAAATTATTTTGGAAGAATTATTTAGCACCGACAGGATGTGGGTTTAGAAAATTCAAGTCCCATAACTATGTGCCACCACAGGATTTGAGTGCACCTCTAGTCGGTTAGCTCCATTTAGCCCTAGAGGCTCAATAATGGATCCACATTAGACATACATCACTACACCAAAAATGATCTTTAGCAGCAATTAATTAACAACAATAGTTTAATTGCTG
This sequence comes from Capsicum rhomboideum, assembly GCA_031232105.1. Lineage (NCBI taxonomy): Eukaryota > Viridiplantae > Streptophyta > Magnoliopsida > Solanales > Solanaceae > Capsicum > Capsicum rhomboideum. The sequence goes on along the minus strand of CP124716.1, from coordinate 53,752,247 downwards.
CTAAATATATTTTTTAGAGGCATTTACTAGTGGCAACTACATTTGAACTCTTTGTAAATGCTCCTAAAACCTATAGTGAGATTGGATCCAATGGCAATCAACTAATGCTGGTAAAATTGTTAGCACTCTTTGTTGAAGTGCATATTTATTACCACTAAAGGTTGTTTTTGTTGTAGTGCATGTTCTATACCCTGGCAAAGTATAGGGCATCCTTTCCAACTGGATTATGCATTAGATATCATGAGCTCACGTGATGTATGTCAGTTGTAAGAAACTCTCCACTAAAAGGTTTACACTACTTAACAGTTGAAATTATAGTATGATCTTTCATAATTTGCAGCTTTCGCCATGTTTTCAGTTTACAGCCTTAGAAAAAAATTTACATTTATATATTTTGACAGTTTACTCTCACAAGATCTTTATATGCTAGTTTTGAAATGTACTTCCATCAATACCATTTACTCATGATTTATGAACTTCATTAGTCTTTATAAGCATAATTATTATCAGATATTTTTATCGAGTTTTATCATTACATACTCAGTACATTCCCATGTACTGATTGCATACTTTTTGTTGTGTTGCATTTTATTATTGATGTAGATTTAGGTGGTCGTTCCCAAACTCATGGCTAGACAAATTACAACACTTCCAGTCAATAATTGGTGAGTCCTCCTTATTAGAGGACTTTATGGAGTAGTTTAGTGGTTAGGATTTATTTCAGACAGTCACTTTATTTTATGAGTAGCTGGGGGCCATGTCCCGACAACTTATTTCTTAGTCAGTAGAGGCTTTTAGTAAGACATTAGTTGTTCAGTTATCCATGGAGTTTCAGTTATCTCATTTTGTTATAAAACTCAAGTTACCCATGTATTATTGTTCAGTTAGCCATGTTTTAGATTTTGCTTGCATTATATACATTATCAGTTAAAATTATTAGTAGCATGACAATACCAAGGGTCCACTTGGTATCACTTGTGGTCCTAAGTGCCGGTCATCCTTAGTGTGTACAGTCGGGTAGTGACAAACTTAATATAAGAGCATTAGGTTCAAGATTTTATGATGTCTGAAAAGCCACATTCAGTAGAGTCCTCTTTATAGGTGTGAAGTGCCCCACACTTATAATGGGGATGCTACGATATTTTTAGGAAATATTACCCTTCTTTTATACTCTCAGTTATGCGATAGAGTTTAACTCTATGTATTTTTTCCTAACTCTAGCTTTACATGTGTTTCAGATCATACCTCTAAGAAGAGTTGTTGTTCATTTGATGCAGACTAAGAACGGAGCATGTACTGCAGTCAAAATGGTGAACCTCAGGTGGCACCTATGCCAATCGGACCAAGGGTCCTAATGTACTTGTTGTTCATCCACTACATGCTGATGTTACTAATTCTAAGTTCTGTAATGTTATTTTGATGCTTGCTCAGGTGATGACAGCTCAGGTTGACTATCACATAGTAGCCCCTACAGGTCCTCAGGGTGCTCCAAACACTTGCAGGATTCATGGATTTCTCAGGATGAATCAACCTGAGTTCACTGGGTCAAAGCATAATGAGGATCCAGAGAGTTTAATTAATGAGTTTCAAAAGATCTTTTGGGTGATGCATGTTAATGACATTAAGAATGTTGAGCTTGCCGCTTACCAGCTTTTGATATTGCAAATGATCAGTGGAAGAATATTAGAGGTGAAGGTGTTGCAACTCTAGAATGGGCTATATTTAACGATGCATTCTTGGGGCATTCCTTTTCTCGAGAGTTGAGGGAAGCTAAGACCCAGGAATTCCTTAATCTAAAGTAGGGTTCTACGAGCGTAAGGGATTAGATCCTTAAGTTCACTCAGTTGTCTCGCTATGCTCCAGATAAGATGGCTAATATGAGGAACATGATAAGCATATTTGTGTCTAAGATCTCTCGTCTTTTGGTTATGAAGGGTAGAGCAGCGACGTTGATTGGAGTTATGGACATTGCCAGACTTATTATCTATGTGCAGTAGATTGAGGAGGATAAGTTGAAATAGAGAGAAGTTTTGTAATAAGACAAACAAAACATCAAATCACGAGTTCAGTTAGCAGAGGATCAAAAATGAAAACTGATCATCTTTCTAATAGAGGTCATCTGGACCAGTTCCATCTTCATCCATCATACCAACACCCAAGCCTAGGAATGATCAGAAGGGAAGAGAGTATGGCCTTCGATTAGAGGGTAGTGTTACAAGAGGGTACCCATCTTACCCTGTTTACAAAACATGTGGTAAAAATTATCCCAATGAGTGTCTCTATGGTAGTGAAGGTTGCTACAAATATGGTGAGACTGTCCATATGGTTAAGGCTTGCCCTTCTTCTAGAAGGGAAATGGGGGTAACAAAAAACAACTCACTGCATCATTAGTTTTTGTAGGCCAAAATGCTCAGAAGGGCACCACTTCTAGTGCAAGCGGTAGTCTGAGCCGCTTCTATGCCTTGTCTTAACGTCGGGATTAAGAGAGTTATCCTGATGTTAACTGTATGTTAAAAGTGTTCTTTCTTAACATTTATGCTTTGTTAGACCCTGGGATTACTTTGTCCTTTGTAACTCCTTATGTTACTGTATAGTTTGGAAACAGTCCTAAACAACTCTTAGATCCATTTTCTAGTATCCACTCCAATCAGAGAGTAAGTTATAGCTAAAAGAATTTATAGGAGTTGAATTGTTTTAGTCCATCATATATATACCATAGTTAACCTAGTAGTGTTAGATATGGTAGACTTCGATGTTATTCTATGCATGAATTTGTTACATTCTTGCTATGCCTCAGTTGACTAAATACCCAGAGTTTTAAATTTTTTATTTCCTAATGATCTAGTCTTAGAGTTGAAAGGTAGTGCTACCGTGCCTAAGGGGTCATACCTTAAGGCTAGAAAAATGATCTCAATGAGGGATATCTATCACCTAGTCCGGTTAAGGATTTTAATCCTGAGACCCTCTATCTCCAGTCAGTTCTGTAGTCAATAAGTTTCCAGAAGTCTTCCCTGACGATCTTCCTGGAGTCCATCCTGACAGGGAGATAGATTTCGAGATAGACATTCTTTCTGACAGGGGTGCCCCAGTCCTCTTCATGCGTAAGAAATATGGTTCCCTTACAATGTGTATTGATTACCATCAGTTGATATCCATGTCCTTTATATGAACATTCAAGCTTACATTCTTTGCTAATTTATAAAGATGTGTCCTGGTGGGCTAGTTGTTTTGATTGATCTATATTCATGTTTTCATATGATATCTCATGCATATCATACTTGATGATTCATATGGTTATGGACGAATGGAAATGATATCGAGCGGGGTGGTGTGATTTAAGTGTGCAATGGTTGGTTGCTTTATGGAAAATGGTTTTGGGAAAAGTGATGAGATTTTAGCCTGGAATAGTTGATTACCCGATGTAAAATAATTTTGGGTGGGTATATGGACCTTGCAAGTCCCTTATGGGTCACATCTACCTGATAGAATGATCGGATTCATACCAATAATATTTGGCCATTGCATTGCATATAATATCTTTTAATTTGCATTATATTTTATATTTATCTATGATATTGTGATTGGCTCAAGTTGCATGCCGACACAAGTTGAATTATATTGCATGGCTTTTATATTCTCCTGATTCTATTGAGAAGTTTGAACTTATTATTGGATTCTTGGGAGAAATCATGCTAAACTACTCTATGGGTTGATTTTATTGAATTCTTAGAGGAATCAGGAATTATTTGTTTCACTTGATTAAATATGAGCTTTTGTCTGGTTTATGGTATTAGTTCAACTCTTATATGTTAATTACTTAACTTTTATTAATTATATTGGTTTAAGTATGTATTTCCAGACCAATCCTTGTCACTAGTTCTGTTTAGGATATGCCAATGATGTTGCTGGGTACACATGCTTTTCGTACTCACACTACACTTGTTGCACTTTTATGTGCAGGTCTCTACTTGAGTACTAGCCGAATTCATGTGATGATTAGAGTTCCGTTATCTAGAGTTTTAGGGTGAGCTTCTAGTCAATCTGTAGCACTGGTTCTGATTATATTACTTAATTTGACTCTCTTTTATTTCTAGATGATGTGGTGTCAAAACTCTTGTAGTATTTTCAGTTTAGATGCTCTTGACTTATATCACCAGATCTTTGGGGTATTTCAATAGTATTTTTCTCATTTATGTTGTATTCAAGACATCTTTTATAAATTATCACTATTTATGATCATTTTATGCATGTTAATAATGGAAATCAATTAAAATATGGAAATGGTTGGTAAACCGGATTGGGTGTTGATGTCATCACGACTTAGGAATATTAGGTCGTGACACCATTCCTCATTAATTAGTACTCTATCAAGTCTCTTGTCAATTCTTTTTCTACTCCTTTTCCCACTGTACCAGGTGAAAGGGTGGTCAGTGATGCCAACACCAGTGATCCCACAATCATCAAAACAAGATATGAAGTCCATAATTTTGCTAAGCCTGTACCGAACTCCCCCTTTTCACTTAAGCATCTATAATGGTGTTAAAGTATCCAAAAACAGCCCATGATCTAATAACTATACTGCTAATAGATATGAGTTTGTTCCATAGTCTAACTCTTCTTACATCCTTAATGCTAGCATAAACGACTGTGACCAATATCATATTGTTGTCAGCATATCTAGTAACCTCCATAGATAGTATTTTCTTTTTGTTCATCTGAATATGATAGTTAACCTAGATTTGTAGATAAACCAAATCTTTATATTCATATTGGCAATTGCATGAACATATCCTAAGTCAATTAAGTTCTTTATAAAGGTGAATCTAGGATTTTAAACTTGTGGGTTCCCAATTAAATAAATTAATATGCAACAGGAATCAGACAAAAAATGAGTACTGAAATTTTCTATATATTTATTTAAAAAGTTATAAACGCAACATATTGAAATGAAGATTATTATTACAATTGTACCGGAGATTGGTCATGTTTTGAAAATAATTAATGATTGTCTCGTTAGGTACACTTTCAAATATTTCATCCTCTATAATCATGTGCGTTGATGGCTTTTGTTGTGACATTGCAAGAAAGAAAACTCTAAAACTATACTAAATATTGGTAATTAACAACTTAAACACAAAAGAAAAACAGTAAATAAACACAAAATATAATATAAAACCAACAAAAAGAGATTGTTGTAGATCTACCTGGATGGGGAGTGGGCTAGTCGTTAACCAAAGAGTTTTTTTAACCCTAAATTTTTTCTTGTTTCTTGGTTTTTATTTTAAAACAGATTTGAAATATTGGATTCAAAATAATACTTTATTTGTTGATTATTTTTTAGTTGACTTTGTTATATTATTTTCTAGAAAAAGGAAGAGAAAAGCGTGAATAGTGACTCTACCAGCTGTAGGTTCTGCTTTTGAGAACTGAAAAGTTTTAACTAAAAAAAATAGAAAAAAATATTGAGTTCAGGGGATCGAACGTACCTGACAATTGTTCATGTTTTGAAAATAATTAATGATCGTCTCGTTAGGTACACTTTCAAATATTTCATCCTCTATAATCATGTGTGTTGATGTTATTTGTTGTGACATTGCAATAAAAAACTACAAAACTATACTAAATATTGGTAATTAACAACTTAAACACAATAGAAAAACAGTAAATAAACACAAAATATAAGATAAAACCAAACAAAAAGAGATTGTGGAAAATCTACCTGGATGGGGAGTGGGCTAGTTGTTAACCAAAGAATTTTTTTAAGCCTAAGTTTTTCTTATTTCTTGTTTTTTATTTTAAAATAGATTTGAAATATTGTAATCTGGATAAAAATAATATTTTATTGGCTGATTTATTTTTTGGTTGACTTTGTTATATTATTTTCTAGAAAGAGGAAGAGAAAAGCATGAATAGTGTTACTACCAGTTGTGTTCTGCTTTTGAGAACTGAAAAGTTTTAACTAAAAAATATATAAAAAAAATCAAGTCCAGGGGATCAAATCCGCGTAGTCATGACGGAGACCAACTCAAGGGTCCCTTGCACGCCATTGAACCAACCACACTTATAGTTGTGAATTTCCATTTACCATTACTTAAATGTGTAATATAGGTCTTTAATATAATAATGGAATTTCCGGTAACGGGTGTGGGCTCCAAGAATCCGTATCCGCTAACCCTATCTATGTATCTGGCCACAATTCTGGAAAGGTTCTTGTAGTGCCACCATCTCAACATTGTGTAGTTTGACTAGCTCAACTAGTCTTTTGGGAGCCTTGATGTACTTCATTCCTTTTATGTTTCATTTAATAATGTTAACCATCATTAAAATGGATAGGGATTATGATTACTTCTTTTGATTTACCAAAAATGATTACCTCTTTTATTTTTAAGTGTAACAATCCTTATGGTCTTTTTCAATTTTTGTACATTTTTGCTGATTTATCCTTTCTCATAGTTGTCTTATGATATTTATGGTGGGTGACATTGTTTCGAGAGAATTGGTTGAGTATTAGATAAGTGTTTTATTTTGAAAGGTTAAAAAGCTGATATAGTTGACTTTAGTTAACATCCGTAGAAGTTGAGCTCATATCGGAATTTCATCAGCGCCATCAGTTTAGAAACGTGATTTTTGGGTTAGTAGGACTATTGGTTCAAGTCTTGAGCCATTCAGATGAGTTTTGAAAGAGTTTTTGAGTTTTGAAAGTTGAAAACTTAAGAGAGTTGACCAAAGTCAACGTTCGAGGTCATAAAGGTAATTTTCAAGGTTTGATAAACCCACTAGGGCCCAATGATGATATTAAGCCTAGTTGAAGGTTCGGTTCAGTTCCTGAGGCTATTGGATGAGTTTTAAGTGATTGTTTGAAAATATGAATATTTCTAAGTTATGAGTTGACTTTAGTTAACACCCGATTAAAATGACCTCATTTGGATGTTTTGATGATTCCAACAGGCCCGAAATGTGTTTTACAAGTGCATTGCACTATTAATTTGTGTTCAGGAGATCTCATATGAGTTTTGGGTACTTGATCGGAGTTTGGAGTTTTTCATCGTTGAGTTATAATAGTATTACCAGAATTTAATGAGCTATTTTTGTTGTTTAGATGGTACCATTATATCCGTATCAAAATTTTGAATCCACTGAAAAAGAATCGACACATTTGGAGTCTGTATTAGGAAGTTATAATTTTTTTTACCGTATTAAATTTAGGCTGGTGCTTGTGCACCACAATTGTGGACATTGGAATGCAATTTCAGTGCCGCAAATGCGGTTAATTTACTGCAATTGCGGTATCAATGAGTATAAAAAGGGGCAGTTTTGGGATTTTCATATTTGTGACATTTTGGGAGCTAGGGAGCTCCAATTGAGGCGGTTCTCAATGCATTTTTCTCGTATAAACATTGGCTATGTGATTCTATCTTTATTTTACTTATTTTCCAAGAATATCTATTTTAGTTTTCATGATTTTGATTCATAAAGTTGAAATTTGAAACCCCAAAGCTATGAAATTAAAAGTTTTTTATTTTAGGATCAATTTGTGATGGATTTGTGTTATTTTTGATAATTATGGTCCTTGTAGTATGGGTAAACTGATTTATACATAAATTTATCGAATTTTCTTATTTTAAACCGCATATGAACATGGAAATTTAGGGTTTTCCGAGTAAAGTTAAGAAATAGTAACAATAATGCTTCACATGTTGCCAGACAAGAGGTTGAGAGTGCCACTAGTTTTACAAGAGTGAGTTTACCTCTTATGTATTTGGTATGTCCATATGGACATGCAAAGAAGAGGAAAACTCATTTCATGGATCTCATTAGGAAGGTTCAGACTAAGTTGAAAGCATGGAAAGCCAAGATATTATCCATTGGAGGTAAATCTGTTCTTATCAATAATGTTCTACAGAGCATTTCCATATATTTATTGTCTACAATTGTTCCTCTTTAGTGTGTTATTCGTTACCTACATAGAATTTTTGCAAAAATTCTATGGTCTTTTAATGAGGAAAGGAGGAACAAATATTGGGTTTCTTGGGATAAGATCTATTATCCTAAAGAGGAGGGAGGTTTGGGATTTAGGTCTTTGTTTGATGTCTCCAAAGCCTTATTTTCTAAGCTTTGGTGGATTTTCAGAATAAAGAAATCTTCATGGACAAATTTCATGTGGAATAAGTATTGCAAAAGACATAGACCTCAAATAGTAGAGAGGAGGTTCTCAACTATGGAAGCACATGTTAGAACCTAGGATTATATTGATCAGGAGATCTGGTGGGAGCCTAGATGTGGCCACTCCAATATTTGTTTTGATAATTGGACCAAGTTATGTGCTTTATATTATTATTTGCCTTTATCTAACCACCATTTGTCCAATTTTGAAGATGTATAACAACTTATGTTATAGGGAAGTTGGAATGAACCTTATTGCAGCAAATGTTCAATGAAGAGGTCAGGAATCATATTGCTCAAGAGGTAATGGTGGAGGAGGCGACTAATGAATGGGATAAACCATGGTGGATGTTGAATAGCACAGGTAAATTATCTGTGAGTAGTGCTTGGGAATTAATGAGACCTAAAGGGGAATCTCAAGAGTCCATGAAAGAAATTTGGATAAAAGGGGTCCCTTTCAAAGTTTCTTTCTTTTTCTGGAGACTGTGGAAGAAAAGGATTCCTATTGGAGATTTTTTGGTCAGAATTGGAGTGGTGGATGAAGTAAAATATTGTTGTTGTGATACACATGCACATGAATCCATTGAACATCTGTTTATTTTATGCCTTGTTGCTAATGAGATTTGGAGAACCTTTCCAGGGGCTGCTGGACTTCAGGGTCCTTTTTTACAACTTAAACAAACCATTTTCAAATGGTAGAGAGCTGACTGTGCTAGTAAATTAAAGCCACTATTTAAAACTATTCATGGTTTTATTTTGTGGCAAATCTGGAAGAGAAGGAACATTATCTTTCATGGAAGAAAGATGTCAGCTCATACCATGGTGTTGGAGATCAATAGAAACTTGCACTTGTTAGCAGTAAGTAGATATCCTTGGCCGAGAGAGATACCTACTTATTGGCAAATGTTGCTTAGATTCTTTGAAGATTACACCCCTAGATTACAAGATTATTTATTGGAAGATGCCTGAGGAAGGGGTTTATAAGTGCAACTATGATGGCTCAAAGAAAGGAAATATAGGTCCTAGCTCTTGTGCTTTCTGCATTAGAGATGGAAAAGGTGATTTTATCTATGCAGAGACTAGAGGAGTGGGGGAATTGTCCATTCTGCTTGCTGAATTTAGGGTCTTGAGATATGGGTTTGAGTATTATGTTGTCAATAATCTATTACCAGTGATTCTAAAAACTGATTCCTTAATGATGAAGAAGGTATTAGATGGGATTTGGGAAGTCCCATGGAGTATAGTCATGGAGGTCAAACAAATAAATATGTTCATGACTAATAATCAGGTGGATGTGCAACACATATTTCGAGAGGGAAACAACTTGGCGAATTTTTTTGCTAAACAATTTTTTGATTTTGTAGGTACAATAATTAAAACATACAACACAATACAAGATGTTCCTTCACATGGTAAAGCAATAATCAACATGGAAAAAAAAAACTAGTGCCTAACATTCGCATCACAAAGTGTCAAAACAGGAATTATAGTTTGCAAGAAGATGGTCAGGTATAAAGAATAAGCAATTACAATAATCAGGTGTACATTTTTTCGTACCTGATTTTTGTGGGATTTAGCCTAATCTTCACTGATGGAATTGAATCTAGAGTTCAAGGGTTAGTTAATGTTGGATCTCTTAATTTCTTATCCTTAGCAGTAGTATCAACCTCATTTGAGATTCAGCCTATTGGGAGAAGGATGATAGAGAAAGTCATTAGCTGATTTTTTATGATTTTTGAGATTCGGAGATAAAATCGGAGTTGAGCCTACCTTGCTTGCTACGTTTTTTTTGCTGATAGGGAGCTGAAGAAGTCTTCAATGGGATCGATTTCATGATGTTTGTGAGATTTAAAAGGTCTGTATGAAATACCCCCAAGCTCTATGTTATTCGCAAATCGATAGCTGACTGATGGAGGTTTGGAGCTGTGTTTCTCTTCTGGAGGTTCATCAATGGCACCAACAGCTTGGTCAAGCTTAGCGGAGAAGATGAACTCTTTGGAAAGTAGGCTTAAAGCTTTCGATTGTTCTTGAGCTTTTAGTCTTTTCCTCTTCGGGTCGATTGGTAGAGTGTATTAGGAGAATAAGTCATGCATAATGTATGGTATTATTTAGTACTATATTTGTTAGGAATTTTGGATCTATGTATAACTAATACATATCTTATTTGGTATTATAGGGTGTATAACTAATACCTTTTATTTAGTGGTATTAGTAATACATAGAATTTAACGCCATGATATTAGTATATGTAAAGACAAAAATACCCCTCAGATCTTTTTTTTTTTTTTCAAAATTCAAGTTAATTTGTTATTTTTAAAAAACTTGTTTTTCAAATTAAAATAAAAAAGTAAGAGAGCTGACATTTTTAATTAAGAACCACGGATTTTATCCTGATGGAATAAGTAAACTAATTGATGAGTCAATATATAAATAATCTAATCTGCATGTATTATTTATAAGATTGTCAATTATCAAAGTTTATATTAACGTAAATAAATTCTAGTACATGTGGTGTCTTACTTTGTAATTTGTATTTGGTCTTAAGATCCATATTTAATTTGGCCTCATGTAAGTTTTTCAACTGTTTGTTATATGTTCGGCGTTGAAAGTTGTTCAAGATTTCTTCATCTATTTTTTTTTTTTTTGATTTTCATGCTTTAATAGTATGGATCACTCCCAATTTATCAAAGATGAGTTTCTCCGAAATAATTTAACTGATAATACCAATTTTTTAATTTTATTTTTAAGAATGAATAATAAAGCTTTGCAAAGAAAATACACAAAGCTATAGAATGTGGAGGGTATTTTTGTAAACAAATAATAATTTTAAAGAAATATAGCAATGCATATTATTTTTAATACATCAAACCAAACACCGGATAAGAAATAAGCTCAGCACTACTAATTCCAGCACTACTAATCCCAGCATTACTAATCCCTGCATTACTAATACACCCTATTAAGTACTATTTTTATACACTCTACCAAACGACCCCTTCTAGTGTTTGTGTCTTAGGATAGCTTAGCTTTTGCTTACCTTTTTTATTGTTTGTCTGCCTTTTGTTTTGGGCTTAGGTCATTTTGACCTGAGTCATAGACTTGATCTTTTTATTAATAAAATGGGCCTTGCCCCGATTTGATTTTGAAAAAGAGTTAAGAAATAGTATTTTGATGATTTTAAGGTAGATTATAACTTCATTTTTGATGATATTTCATATTTGAACTGCTTAAGTTATGTGTAATTTATTTTTAAAATAAAATTCTAGTTTTTCTCTTGTGGGCGTGGGTTTGATTTTTGGGTTGACCATTTTGACTCGAAATAGAGGTATAGTAATATGGGTATTGATGGACTCATATTTATATGTAGAACTTGTTCTTGATAGATTTGAGGTGTAACAACCCATCTCATCGATATACGTTGCTTGCTGTGTAAGAGTCTGGGTAGAGTTGTCCCTAGGATGAGAGTTGTGAAAATCTCAAGCTAGGGTGATTTTAGACAAAATCTGAATGTCGTATGGTGTAGTGACCCTTAGTATCTCATGGTGAGCTGTGTATTTATTGAATAGGTGTGATGTGATAGATAAGGAGTTTAGTGATCTATAGAAACTTTCAAAATGGAATTTGGATATATAGAACTTCGGTTATAGTGTTTGTTGCAATAGGATAAATTCTACAATTGAAAAATAAAGGTTGTGTTATAAAAGGGGAAAAATTTGGAAGCTCCCCCAAGATACTGGTTAAGCTCTATCGTAGCAATCCCAGTGTTGCTATAGAATGATCATTGTAGCTGTTAGGCTGAACGTTGTAGAGGTCAACAATAAGAGTCGAGAGACCACAATAGCGGACCACTAGGTTGCTATAGCAGGACTATTATAGCAAGCAGTGGGCCGCTACAACGATCATCAGACAGTGTTTAATGCTAAGTTTTTATTTTTGACATTATTTTCTCCCAAAACATCCAAAACTCAACCCAATGATTGTGTGGGGCGATTCTCTTCTGGTTTGGGTGATTTCTACTCTTAAGGTAAGTTCATTCCACTCATTTAACATAGATTAATCCCTTTTAATTCCTTGAATCATTAGAATCAGGTGTTAGGAACAATTCATGGGTTAAAGTCCTAAAATTGATAAACTGATGAGAATTGCCTATGGGTAGGCTTAAAATCAATTATAAATGGTTCTAGGTTATTATAATTAACTTCCTAACATAGAATTCGTCCTCATTAACATGAATTACGGGGGATTTGGGCAGATTAATGGATGAAAAATTCTGAATTGGTGGTTTAGTCTATGAGTTGTTGATTTCTCCTTGTTTAATATTTTTAGACCGAGAATAATCTAAATCATTGAGAAAGGCCAAAGCTTTAGTGGATTAGTGTATTTCGACTTATGTTTTGATATAGGTTATGGTTTGAATTATAGTTATAGTCTTGATTTCGATTTCATGCGTATTCATAAGTTAAATGTTTGTAAATTGGTCTTCAGGCATGCTTGTGATTCTGTGAGTTGGTAGATATGAGTTGTATACATGGAATGATGAACTTGGATTTGACTAAGTGTCTAGAATAAATGTGTCTTGTATTTACTATCTACTGCATTACATTATGGTTGACATTATATTGACATTCATACATGTTACTTATACTCCGAGGGTTGGGTACTGAGTTGGTACAAGTTGCTTATATTTGAAGGGTTGGGTACCACGTTGGTATGGTATATGGATGAAGTTGGTCCCTTGCAGATCATGACTATTGGAAAGATAAGTCCTTTTAGTATATATGTACATATTAATATGAGGTAATGATAGTTTGATGCATTGTTGCATATTCATATTCATTTGATGTTCATTGCATTTTATGACATGTTGTGCTGAAATCGGGGTAGCATAAGTCTACTCCTGTGAGATGGATTGGTGATAATAGGTTGATGTATATACACACGTGGTATATAGAGGAGTCCTTGACTTTCCCTTGTTATTGAACTTATAATATGAAGGTTGGTCTTATTGAGGTTATTAGTTGACTAAGGGATTGTCTGTGGAGTCCTATTTCTTGGCTGAAATTACTTTTTATGTATTGAATGCTAATTTGCTCATGGCTGATTTATGTTTAAGTGTAGGTCTGAGTTGAGTCGACCGATGATGCCTACCAATACATAGTTTTTGTACTGATACTACATGTGCTCTTCTTTTGTTGAGTGCAAAAAGTATTCTAGCTGTTGAGACGAGACCTCAGATTTAGTTCGTGATCAATAACTTTTTGATCCAAGGGTGAGCACCTACTTTTAGGCAGCTGTTGGATCATCTCATTGATCATATCCACTCCTTTGGACAGTGACATTATTTATTTATTTATTTTTGGGATAATCATATTTGACTTTGGTTTTGATTAGAATGTTCTGGTACGATGACTTTTAGGTCCTTGGGATGATATAATAGGTAGTTATTTATGCATATTAATTCTATTTATTATTTTTATTGGAGATTATTATTCTTTTGGTCAGGAGCTGTTTAAAATGGTTAATTGTTTGGTTAAGGGTTTTGGGTTTGAGAGTTCTCCCACCGAAGGGTTAGAGTGGGTGCCACTCAGGATCATTTGGGTCGTGACAAAGATGGTATCAAAGTCCTAGGTTCATCGATCTCGTCATGCAAGAACAATTATAGTAGAGTCTTGTGGAATGTTACGAAGACGTCTATACTTTTCTTTGAGAGGCTACTGGACTTTAGGAAATCTCACTCTTCTTATTTCTTTAGGAAATCTCACTCTTCTTCTTTCTTTCGTGCTAGTACTTGATTTCAATTGGTATCTGGTGATTCAAATTAGTATCTGACTTCTTTCACTCTTGTCTCACAAATGGTTAAGACATGTGCCGAGTGAGCATCAATACCCAAATCAACCACTAGGACAGTAGTTTATAGCAGAGGTAGAGTAAGAGAGAGGGGGAGAGTAAGGGGCCGAGAGGCAGCACCTGCTAGGAGTGGAGATCAGGAAGCTAGAGGTTCGAAAAGATAGAGATCAGAGTCTCCTCACCACATGAGGATATTCCATACATAGTTCAGAATAAGAAAGTGGTACTAGAGGATAGAGAGGTACCGGTATAGGAAGATGTTGCGCCAGTTCTTTGGGGTGCAGCGTAGTTCTAATGTCTTTAGAGCCGATTCAATATGTTCTAGGGTTTTTGAGTGGTTTAGTCAATACAGGTGCTACACTGGCAATTTTGATTGTTCAGCATGCAGTGTTGCAGTATGCCGCTGTTGTGGCATCCAGGATAGACAAGGGGTCAGAGACTGGTGCTTTTCTATATCAGGTATTGGGTTTGGTGATAAGTAGAGATGAGCATGAATTGTTTTACAAATTTTATAAGATGAAGCCTCCTGCGTTTCATGGTACTAAGTTGTATGATGCCTATGAATTTATCATTAATTGTCATCAAAGGCTTCATAAGTTGGGAGTGGTAGAGAGGTATGGTGTGGATTTTGTTTCTTTTCAGTTCCAGGGGGATACCAAGATGTGGTGGAGGTCATTCGTTGAATGTAGATCTGCAGGTTTGCCTCCATTGACTTGGACTCAATTTCATTTTATCTTCTTGGAGAAATATATGCCACAACTCTAAAGGACATGAAGAAGGATGAGTTCACTAGATTCGAGCAGGAAAGTATGTCGGTTGTAGCCTATGAGGATAAATATCATGATTTGTCCAGATATTTTTTTTTTGTTAACTACTGATGAGGATACGATTCGTTTGTTTGTGAAAAGGTTGAATATTAGTCTTCAGGTTTCTATACTTAAGATGACATCTTAAGGTAAGAAATTCTAGGTGATGGTTGATTTTGTGAAAAGGTAGAGGGTGTGAGGCAAGATAGTTATGCCAACATGGGGAAGAAAAGGGTCCGCAAGGTGGGAAATTATAGTAGTTCTTATTTTTGGGGCCTTAGTTTGAAGAGCTACCCTGTCCAACCCATTAAGTCTATGATGTCTGTATCTGCTGGGGTTCGTCAGAAGACAGTCGGTTATTTTTAGATATTAGTGGTTATGTTGATGCAGGAAAAGAATGTGATTGCATATGCTTCTAGGCAGCTGAATGTTCATGAGAAAAATTACCCACCCATGATTTAGAGTTGGCAGCAATGGAGTTTACTCCAAAGATATGGCGACATTATTTGTATGGGGGTGAAGTGTGAGGTATTCACTGATCACCATAGCTTACAACATGTCTTTACCTAGAGACACTTGAATCTGAGATAGAGAATGTGGATGGAACTAATCAAGTATTATGGAATTTTGATTCTCTATCATTTGGACAAGTACAATGTGGTAGCTGCTATGTTGAGTTTGAAGACAGATAATATGGGTAGTTTGGCATGTTTGTATGTTTCCAAACATCTGTTGGCTAGGGAGGTTCAGACCTTTAGCTAACAATTTTATGAGATTACAAGTGACTGAGAAAGAAGACTACTAGGCAATGTAGAGGCAAGGTTTACTTTTCTTGACCAAATTAAAGCTAGACAGTTTGAATATATAAAGTAGAGTATTATTCATGATAAGGTGTTGCAAGGTGAGGCCACAAAGTCCATTCTTGATGATGAAGGTATTTTAAGGATTAGGGGATGGGTATGTGTGCCCCGTGTGGATGATTTGATTCCGACCATATTTGTTGATGTGTATAGTTCAAGGTATTCATATATCCTAGTGAGACCAAGATGTACTTTGATTTGAGGCAACACTATTAGTGGCGCCGAATGAAATGGGATATAGTGGATTTTGTGGCTAAGTATCAAAACTGCCAATAGATGTAGTATTAACATCAGAAGAATGGTGGTACTCTTCAAAGATGCCCATTCCTGAATGGAAGTGGGAAAGGATAGCCATGGATTTTTTTGTTGGTCTTCCCAAGACTTTGGGAAAATATGATTTGATTTGGGGATTGTGGACTGGTTGACTAAGTTTGTACTCTTCATTCCAGTGCAAGTGACTTATAATGCATCCATATTGGCCAATATTTATATTAAAGAGATTGTCTAACTGTACGGGGTGCCCATTTCTATTATTTTAAATAGAGGTACATAGTTTACCTCTAACTTTTGGGAAAAATTTCAAGAAGATTTGGACACTGAATTGGATCTAAGTACAACCTTTCATCCTCATACTAATGGGCAGTCTAATCAGACGATCCAAGTGTTGGAAGACATGCTTCTGGCATGTGTCATGAATTTTGGTGGTCATTTGATTGGGAATAGTTCTTGCCTTAGCGCAAGTTTACATATAACAACAATTATCATTCAAGTATCGACATGGCTCCTTTTGAGGCTTTGTATAGGAGAAAGTATAGATCTCCTATTGGGTAATTTGAAACCTTTGAGCTGAGACCTTAGGGCACCGATTTATTGAAGGAGTCAGTGGAGAAGGTTAGACTTATACAAGAGAAGCTTGTAGCGGCTCAAAGCCGACAGAAAGAGTATGCGGATAGAAAGGTACACGATATGCATTTCATGGAAGGTGAGCAAGTGTTGCTCAAAGTTTCACCCATGAAGGGTGTTGTGAAATTTGAAAAGAAGGGTAAGCTTAGACCAAGGTACGTTGGGCCATTTGAGATCTTGAAGGGTGTAGGACCGGTGGCTTATAGATTGGCTCTACCTCTGACTTTGTCGAGTGTCCATCCAGTGTTTCATGTTTTGATGCTCAAGAAGTATCATGGAGATAGTTAGTAAATCATTTATTAGGATTTGGTTTACTTGATGAGAACCTCTCTTATAAAGAGGAACCTATTATCATTCTTGATAGAGATGTACAGAAGTTGAGAACTAAAGTGATTCAGTCTGTGAAAGTCTAATGGAAGAACCATCATATTAAGGAAGCCACTAGGGAGGCTGAAGCAGACATGAATAAGAGATATCTACAGTTGTTCACCGATTAAGGTATTCTTTGCTTAATTGTTTCCTCTTTTCTTTCTAGTAGTCTTTTTAGGACAAACAATTATTTAATTGGTATCTGATATAATGATCTATCCTATTGTTATAGAGTTTCTTACGGTGTAAGATTCTGGGTAGAGTTGTTCCTAGGGTGAGAGTTACGAAAATCTCAACCTAGGATGAGTTTAGATAAAATTTGAGTTTTGTGTGGTGTAGAGACCCTTGGTATCATATGGTGGGTCCTGTATTTGTTTTATAGGTGTTACGTGATAGATAAGAAGTTTAGTAATCTATAAAATCTTTTAGAATAGAATTTGGGTGTATAGAACTCCAGTTATAGTGTTTGTTGTGATAAGATAAATCTGTATTGTTTAAAAACAAAGGTTGTGTTGTAAAAGTGGGAAATCTGAAAGTTCCCCCGAGCTACTGGTTAAACTATGTAGTAGTGGCAACAGTGCCGCTACAGTGGGACTGTCATAGTGGTTAAGCTAACTGTTGTAGTGGTCAGTGATAAGAGGTGAGGGACCGCCATAGCGGCCCACTAGGCTATTATAGCGGGACCACTATAGCAGGCAGTGAGCCGCTACACCAATCATCGGCAGTGTTTAATACTGAGTTCTATTTTTTGATGTTATTTTCTCCCAAAACATCAAAAACTCGACCTAAGGTTTTTGCGGGGTGATTCTCTTCTAGTTTGGGTGATTTCTACTCTTAAGGTAAGTTCATTTCACCCATTTAATATAAATTAATCCCTTTTAATTCCTTAAATCATTAGAATCAAGTGTTAGAAAAAATTCATGGGTTAAATCCCCAAAAATGATAAACTATAGGAATTGCCTATGGGTAGGCTTAAAAGCAATTGTAAATGATTCTAGGTTACTAGACTTAAGTTCTTAACGAAGAATTCTTCCTCATTAATGTGAATTATGAAGAATTTGGGCAGATTAATGGGTGAAAACCCGATATTGGTGGATTAGGCTATGAACTAGGTCAAAACTTATGGGTTTTATTTTCTAATGCTTATAATTGGAGAATAAGTTGCTGATTTCTCCTTATTTACTAATTTTAGACCAAGAACAATTTGAAGTGGCGAGAAAGGGTAAAGCTTTAGCGGATTAGTGCATTCCGGCTTGTGTTTTGAGGTAGTTTATGATTTGAATTGTAGTTATAGACTTGATTTGGATTTCATGCCTATTCATAAGTTAAATATTTGTAAATTAGCCTTGGGGCATGCATGTAATTTTGTGAGTTGGTGGATATGAGTTGTATACATGGAATGAACTTTTATTTGACTAAGTATCTAGAATAAATGTGTACTTGTATATAATGTGCACTACATTGCATCATGGTTGACATTCATACATGCTACTTGTACTTGAAGGGTTGGATACTGGTGTCGGTACAAGTTACTTATATTCTAAGGATCGGGTACCACGCTGATACGGTACATGGACGAAGTTGATCCCCTGCAGGTCATGACTATTGGGAAGATAAGTCCTTTTAGTATGTATGTATAGATTGAGATGAGGTGATGATGGTTTGATGCATTGTTGCATATTCGTATTCATTCAATTGTTCATTGCATTTCATGACATGTTGCACTAAAATTAGGACGATGTAATAGGTAGTTTTTTCCACATATTAATTCTATTTATTGTTTTTATTAGAGATTATTATTCTTTTGGTCAGGAATTATTTAAAAATGGTTAAATGTTTTGTTAAGGGTTTTGGGTTCGATGGTTCTCCCATCGGAGGGTTAGAGTGGGTGCCACTCCCAACCATTTGGATCGTGACACGAGGTGATTTAAGGCTTTGTTGGAAGAAATGCTAATTCGATGGTGGTTTTTACACGTTTTTTATACTTCGAGGTAGGTTATGACATAATTTTATTTAGACTCTGCTTGAGTGTGTACTTATCGTGTAAAGCATGTTATCGAATGAGTGACTTAGTAATTATCATAGTAATTGAGTTGACTTATGTTAATATGATGCCCGGATTGAGGTTTATACTGTGTTAGTAATATGAAAATTATGGATTTGATTATAGAATGAAATGATTTATTATAGTAATGCCCATGTGGGGGCTTGTTATTGAGATGTCTGTGTGGGAGCTTGTATTGATGATTTATTTGTAATTTAGGAAGAATGAATCGTATATTGTATTATTGGGCTATTCCACAAATTATTGACATAGATTAGGGTCTGTATTTATCATGATCATGCATACTCACTCATCTCATAAATTATTGAATTTGTATCATTGAAAATACTGATTTTTGAAAAAAAACAAAAAAGGAACAAATTTCTATTAATTTAGTCCGATTTAAAAATAATTGAAATTTTTATTAATTTAGTCTAATGTAAGATTCCAGAAAGAAATAAATAAAACTTCTATTAATTTAGTCTGATATGAGATTCCAAAATGAAATAAATGAAACATCTATTAATTTAGTCAATGTAAGATTTTGGAAAGAAATAAAAGAAACTTCTATTAATATAGTTCGATGTAAGATTTCGGGCTTGTTCGAGGTAAGATTCTAGTTGGGGAATATGAATGTCGCTAGTTCCTCATGTGTTTCACCTCTGCAGCAATAAATGCTGAGGGTGGGTGTATACCGGTTGACATGGTTATTGCGTAGTATCTCATATCATTGTATTGCATCATTTCATATTGATTTATTTTGAGATGATTTGAGTTATTTGTTGATATTAAACTGCTTAGACTTTTTTATGTGCAGGATTATTTTCATATTCTTTATTGGATATAGATTTCTACTTAATCTCAGTTGGTCTATGATGCCTACTAAGTACAAGTGGATCATACTCACTCCTATTTTTTTACATCCTTCTGATGCAGCTCCCGGTACGAGTAGACCCCGTGGCTCGAGCTCGTACTTTTCAACATTTTTCAAACTCGTGATGGGCTTCTGTCTTCAAAGATAGACCCAACCTTATCTATTTTTTATTTTTATATCTATTTTACTTTTCCAAACGGTGTTGCTCGTTGTATTATGGCATTCTGTATTAGAGTCGCTTTTATATTTGTGACAGCTAGGACTTGGAAGGTATTTGGAGTACTATTTTTGATTTCCTTTCATTTATCATTGTTTTGGGTTATTATTGAATATTAGACGTGTTATTCTGGTAACTACCTCTACTTTAAAACAATTATGTCTCCGTGAGTTCGGCTTACCTTCCATGGTGGTTTGGGGTAGGTGTCATCACAACCCAAAAAATTTTGAGTCATGACATTAAGAGGTTTAGATTTACCTCCTTTATTTTTCCTTTCTTTGTTGTAGGTCCTCTAGGAGAGAAAATCTTGTTTATCAATGGTATTTATTTTTTATGTCCTTGAGGCCCCCCAGAGGTTGGTGTAGAGGCTTGTACAAGGCTATCAACAACCTCTTCATCATAGTTAAAATTCACAGAATGTCTATCAATGGACCTATCTATGTTCTTTCAAACTCCTTTTCTGTGTTTCCTTTATCTGTATCTTGTCCATGCCTCTCAACTATATTCCTTCCAACTTCAATTATTGAAGGACCAAGGTCCTTATAATTTGTACTTTTTTCCCTTGTATGCATTCATTATTTGCTTTGACAAGGAGTGAAATGGTTTCTCATTGATCACTTCTTGTCATGGAGTTTTTCTTATCCACTTGTTCCTCGATTTGTTATTGGTTATGCTTTTACTCTTTCTTTGATAGTTTTTTATTTTCAATAATTTTGATTGTGATTCTGATTGATGAAGTGTTATTTCCATTTTTACAGCTCTTAAAGTCTCCCAAATATTTTTCTGTCATTTTTCTTGTTCCAAAGAATGTTTTTTATTTTAAGAAGGTGTTGGCCCTATTTTTCTTTGTTTCATTTCTTTATTCCTTTTCAGCTCCATATCTTCCAGTTCCTTGACTTTAACTATTTTTGTATGGGAGCTTAAGTTTTCCTTTGTTCCTGCCCCATAGTTGGTTCCTTGGGATTGTTGTTCTTAACTTCCTCCCCTTTCATATTTCTTTTCTTCTTTTTAGTAGCTGGATTTCCGTACTACTTTATTTCACTTCCAAGGTTTTGTTGTTATCTTATACTCCTAATGTGTGCTCTCTCTTGTTTCTACTGGGTCTTCGATATCCTTTCTGACGATATCTTTTTTTCCTTCTCCCTTTGTTCTTTCATAATAATTGCTTTCCTCACTCAACCTTGCGTTTGGAGCTATTGTGTTCTTGAAGTTTACATGATCTGCAATAAGCAAGAACTCCCCTGTACTTCAATTTTTGTTCATATCCCTTTAGGAATATTCCTTTATTCTCTAATCCAACCCTTAAAGAGTATTTTAGAGGTTTTTCATTACAATGACTTTCACTCATATTTTAGCTATATGAGGCTGGATCTTCCAATAGTGGCAAAGTCATTTTTGAGTGGTGCGTCATCCTAATTTTAAACTTGTCTCAAATAGCCCCAATTGAAAAGATTGTATTTAAGCTTAGGTAGGGTGATCCATACTTGAACAAGAGCAATTTCTTCATTTAGATCAATATCTAGAGACCATTTGAACATTCTTTCAGAGAAATACGATGCTCATTGTATTTTGAAGCATAAAAAAGTGAAGTCTGATTCCTGGTTAAAATTGATAAAGAGATGTCTATAATCATTGGCTTTAATATGCACCTTTCTTTAGCCCTAATTTCTTCAATTATTTAATGTCCATAGGTGAAATTCCCTACCAATATCCATTTACCGTCATCATTCCTAGTGCCATAGTAGTATGTAGCTTTGAAAATTACCATAGACATTTCATTGTGTCATCTACCTTACTCTACCACAAAGGAGCTAGGTTTTGAATTGGCACTGGTGAGGCTACTAAGGGCTTCAATGTATGTCTTCTTTTGGGGATTTTGTTGATTGCAGGAGGGGGTGAGGATTGATAATGGATGTGGGATCCTTGGGATGATCAATTCGTAATAGTGGGGATTTGTCAGAGTTATTTATGGCGGTGTCGTGAGTGGGTGCTGTTATATTACTGTTTTTAAGTAGAAGGCTTCTGTAAAGACAGAAAAAAGAAGAAGTGGACTACTGGTTTCATTAGAGATTCTTTAGAGAATTTTTATAACTTTTTACTTTTTATTTTCAGTTTCTGTAATGTTGGCATCAGAGTAATTTAAATGGAGAATACATGGTGAGTGATTATTTACGTAACCAATCTCAACTTGTTGGGATTGGAGCAAAGAAATTGTGTTTTGGTAAACCAAACAAGTTTTAAAGAAATCAATTACTTCACCAACAAATAAAATATCTTTGACAACAACATTGAGATGTTTGCTAAACTAAAGGTCATAAGTTTTACTATATACCAACAACAAAATTAAGTTACTGCCACTTATTATTGAAACAGTTCAACAATGTTATACTTGCTAAAAAATTGTTGTTAATTCTACATTTGTAGCGAGTTTGGAAAATATCACTTCAACGGAGTTGGTCAAACGTTGCTAGTGTTACTATCACCAACTAACACTCTAAAAATTAAAGAACAAACATAGACCATATACTAGTGGAAAATTTATTAAGATTGATAATTGGTTTACATTTTCTTTGGTCCAATAAGATATATTAGCAAATAAGTGAAGATCATGTGGAGTTAGATAACAAACAATTTGAAGATGGGAAATACCTGAGATGGAGTAGTGTGCACTGCAATGCCATTTATAATGTGTTTGAAGCTGTAAATTTTGTCATAGCTCCCTTTCTTCAAATAACTTTGTAGAAATTCATCATGGGATTTTGTCAACTGATTTGCATAAGCCTTGGATGCTTCGCTAAATATATTAAATAAAATCCTGACTGGTGAGATGTTTCTAACTATTATGTAAAGAAATTATTTTACGTGACACGAAAAGATACTAATATTAAGGGATTGGGATATTGTTAGCTATAGGGATATTTGTGTCACATAATTTAATACATAGAAGTCAATGTTAAACTCTGACTAAAACTTTATATTTCATCACTTTCTCACTAGTGATTATTGGGGAAAGAACCCCTTTATACACTTTGGTAAGTTATCATAAGTTATTCGCCATTACTCATCACATATTTAAAAGAAAAAAAATAAACAAAAGAATGAGTACTTCCATTGAAGGTTAGGAGTAAACATGAATTTTTAAACTCATATAGCTAGCAAGCAATAGTTTTTTTGTTTCCTAAAAAATTGTAAACTCGTACACACCTCAATTATCAAATTGAAAAGAGTGTATAAATTTTGTGAATACCTATTTGGATCAAGCTTGTCCCCTTCTTTTGAAAATATTTTAACCTGATGAAATGCAACAGGATCACCCTCCAATAGCACCAAATATATTTTTCTATCTTCGTTATTACATGAAACAAGAACTACAAAGAGAAGAAGCAAGTTTTTGAGGACTAAAATCATGGCTAGCACTGATATTAGAAGACAAAAAAGGATTTTAATTAAGTGAAGGTTCAATACCATTTTAAACATTCAAGTTCAATAAAAAGCATCTATACTAAGCATGAAACAACAAGTATTATAAAGCACACACATTCTTTTTGTGAAAAAAGTCAAGCTTTCCAAGAGTAGAATCAGCTCTTTTTTAGAATGAACCGTTACGTTTTTCTTGTTTTCCTCTTTTGTCTTGTTTCACATGCACAAATTTGGGGTGATTTAAATTATGCTTGCATAGAATCTCTTTATTTGACAAAGAAAAAAAATAATTTTACAATACCAGCCATCCAAAAATTATAAGTATATGCATCGAATCTAGAAAAAACTTACCAACACTCTATATTTACATCAAACCTGTAAGCACCTAATTTATTACCCTCCCCAATTTTTCTTTTATTTTTTTAATCATTTCTTTTAAGCTTTACTTTACTGTGTAAGCCACTTCCTTTATTTTAATAAACATTAGTTTTCAGAATTAAAATCACAAGAAATGGTTGCATATTTCTTTCTAGGATTTCATGACATTACTAAGAATTGTTAGATTTATTTAATTACCCTTGAGTTTATCATGTAGGACATGTTAGTATTCATTTTAAGGAAAAATAAACAAAATCAAGAACTAATGAAATTTTTTCACATCGCATAACCTAACGAAACTCCCACAAATCCATAAATCAGATGGACTTCACGTTTCACTCATGAAAATTCAACACAAGCCTCACATGCACTTATTAAGTTCCACTTAGCAGCACACAAACACGAATTCACACTTACATGTCACATGCACGGTGACGATTCAAATATGGCACTTAGACTTTGACCATCACCAAATGAGCAATTACCTTGTGGTAGGTGTACAAGTTGTGCTAGAGCTATTAAAATGCATAATTGATTTTGAATGATAGTTAAAAAAAATTCATATTATAAATTGGGAAGCAAGTACAAAATACAACTATGAACCCCTTTGCTAAGTCATAGCGCGATCTCAAGACCAGTAGTACAAAGTGTTGGGATTAATGAGTTTTGATGATAGATGAAGTGGATTGGGAAAACTAAATGATCGTACTCAATCGGAATATGAAGCAAGTGAATGAACTAGTTTGTAAGCCAGTGGCATGATCCAATCTAGAATCCAGTCAAGGCAGGACTATTGAAGAAAGAAGAATTATGATGAAGCATTGAAGTGTAAGAGGTCTTGGAATCTAAAAGACAAATCAATACGAGGAAATACCAATAGAGTTGGACTCAAAAGGGTTAGAAAATTACAGACATGTAAAAGTGAAGAAGTTGCCTCCATCTCAAACACGACTACAAGTTAAGTCTTATTCCGTGAAGTGCTTGTAACCAATAGGCTTTCCATTACATAGGTCCAGGTATATATGTGCAAGTCATCTACAGATGAAGGTTATGCACTTACATTGGGAGATAAAGGTAGAATTCAAGTAAATAAGCAAAAGCATAGTTGAGGAAGGTTTCTGACTTACTGTTCAAGTGCTACCTAATACTAAGCATATTGAAGAATCTATTTTATTATGAGAAATTGAATAGTTTTCAAGTCTAGAATTCTTGTATTAGGATTGTGATTGAGTTGTAACTATTTCAACTTTCTTAGAAGTAATTGTTTAGGTATAAACAACAGAGGAACTTAGCTTCAAATTAAGAGTAACGTGAAGAGGGAAATAACAATCTATATTTAATATATTAGAGTTAATTCCTAGGTTCAACTCTTATGATCTAAGTTTTGTTGAGGCTCACTATGTTAGTGAATTTGGGACAAATCCTATAGAGTTGTAGGTTGTGGTTTTTCACCCTGTGAGTCAGATTTTTTTTACATTAAAATATTGTTCTTACTTTACTTCACTTTACAATTATACATCATCCAGATAAAGTAATCTGATTCATCACTTAGGTAAAATTAGGCATAACAAAATTCACCTTCTTTTTTGTTATTAAGACATGCATAATGTAAATTGGTATTATAGGAGGTTGTCTTTAAGAGGCTAACATCTTAAAAATAATATCAAGATGAATGTTGTGCCTCCAATTAGACAGAGTGAGGGTCGATCCTCAACTAGGCTTCCACTGTTCAATGGGAAATACTTCACCTGGTGGAAAGCTCGTATGGAATACTTCTTCCAAGATGAAGATTATGAACTATATGATAGGGTTACTAATGGACCAAAGATACCCATGAAAAAAATATAACAAAAGGAATTATTCTAAGAAAAAAAGGGCTAAATTCACTCCCGAGGATTTTATTCCACTCAGAGAGTATGTCAGGCCAAAGACATTCTTGTGTGTGGTCTAGGACCAAATTAGTAAAATCATATCTCTAGATTTACTATAGCTAAGAAAACCTAGAATGCACTATTGAATTCTCATGAAGGAACTAGTCATGCAATAAATTTCTGAGTTACTATACTATTTATTTAGTATGAGGCATTTAAAATGAAAACAGGTGAATCAATGTAGGATATGATCACTAGACTATCACGACCCAAATCAGTCATGAGGGTAGCCACACTAACCCTCCAGTGGGAGAACCATCTAACATGAATATCAACATCAATTACTTATTAAATTTTAAAACAAACACAATTCATTAATAAAGAGATAATACTTTAATATCCAAAACTAGTTGTGGAAATCAACATCATCTAAACATCCCCAGAAACTGAAAGTCAAAGTACTAAAACTCTACTACCGAGTTTATTAAACCCAGAAAACAATCAACTAAAATAAAGTTGTCTTTGTCTGAAATAATATGGACAAGATAAATAGGAGAATGATACATGGTTTTCTGGAAGATGAATGCTGACCCTTGGATCAGATGTCACGCTATCGCCTACAAGTGGGTCTTATAGAAGTCGCTAGAATATGCTCTACACTAAATAAAAGAAGAGTACAGAGTAGTATCAGTACAAAATCACTATGTACTGGTACGTATCATAGGCTGACTTAACTTAACCAAATATGAACACTTAACCAAATATTTATAAGAAAGTAGCAAGCATGTTAATTAAATAATGTAATCAAACTAGTTTTAAACAACAATCCATTTTGATATCAACCATGCAAAGGAAGTAAACAAGATCCCACTTATGCATATTAATGCTCAATTCAGTCTCAACAATAGAAATAACTTGTAACAAATCAGATTACCATTTACATCATGAAAATCTCAATATCTTGTCAACCTTAGGGACAGTTCACACCATGAACAAATAACTGATAATAAGATAAGAAACCATTTCACACAAGGAAACCAAGGTAATATCAACAACCAATGGTCCACAAAAGGAACCCAAATGTAAGTAAACATAATTCGGCCTACTCAAGGAACTCTCAAACTCTTCAAATCATAATGTACACATATGCTATGGGATATATAATTGAACTCTAACCATGACCGGCAGGGAACAAGCTCATTCTGTATAACAAATATACTAGACAACTGGTGTTTTGCCACCCTTATCCCAAAACAAGTGCTATGCCACTCTTACCTCAATATTTCCCACCCTTATACTGCCTTAATTCCACCAATTCAATCAAACCATGAATTTAACATTATCAACTGACAACAACAATCATTTACTATTTACAAGTACAATCAATTATTCATGAGCAGAAACAACAACACTTGCATATCATCAAGTACAATCATTTTTAAAAGGAAAAAAGGCCAAAATACCCCTCAACTTTCATGTTATGGGGCTTAAAATACCCTTGCTATTATGAAACTTAAAAAAATGCCCTCGTTTTTGATAGATTTCCACCATAGCTTTTTAAAGTTCACCTAAAATTTTGGGTGAGGTGGATTCCACATGGCATGTATTCAACAAATTCTTCTCTTACTAGCATGTATTGCAACTAAATAAACAAACATTCAGTTAAACAAGCACACATACAATCAAGTGGAGTCTTAACTCCTATTCAACCATAACCTACCTCGAATCAAGCCTTGCAATTCCCTAAACCACTTGAGCCTTGCCTTTTCTTGCAGCCTCGGCTTGATCTCGATCTAACAATAACAAACAACGAACAATTTAACTAATAGTATACCAATTCTAGGTATTATAAACTTAAACTCATTGTTTTAAGCCATGTTCGTGAACAATTTCACCATTCTAGGATTCTTTTACCCTTTATTCCACTTGAATTTTCCCATAAAGCAAGATTAAAAGGACAAATTCTTGACTAGGAATCATAATTCAAACAGTTTTAAACCATTATTAAGTGATTCTAATCCCTCTATAACCATATTATACCAGGATCTTCAACCTAGGGTTACACCCACCATCCCTATCATGATCAATCCCTATTGATTCTAAGGATTTGGGGATTAAAATTACATTAGAGGGGAGGAAATTCACTTACCTTAGGAGTGAGAATCGATTAAAATCACCAAAAGTTACCCTTTTTTGTCCTGTTTTGACTTTTGAAAGTTTGGGAATGAAAATAACATTTTGAACTCAAAACTGACGTTTATCTAACTTGATTTTGCTATCTCGGCCCAATTCCCGCTATAGCTAGATCCACCCACCCTAGGGGCATTGACCAAGATAGAATCCTGCTGCAGTAGTGTCACAACCTAATTTCTTAAGTCATGATGACACCTACTTTAACCCACTAATTTGGAGCTCCCAATATTGATAATGGTGGAAAAACACTTAGTATTTAAGATGAAAATAAAAGGGAATTAATATATATAACACTCAGCAGTGGCTTCTTAAGCGGTTTACTAAAGGGCACTTAAGTGACCCCCGCCCGACTGGCTAGTTTCTCGAGTCATGATGGCACCTACTTTAACCCACCAACAGGTAAGCCAAACCATATCCCAAAATGGCAAGTAACAGGTTAATAGGTAGAAGAGAGATAAATAAAGATAGAAGCAGTAACAATAAGCAACAAAAGGAATATATATATATATATATATATATATATATATATATATATAAATGTGCCATACAACAGAGGAGGACAAAATACACCAAAAGAATCCCCCAAGGCCTGGTAAGGTCAGCACAAGAGTCACTATACCAAAAAGGTGTCACACCTCAAATCCCATTGAGGTGGACCGGCACCCGAAGCTATTAAGGCCTGAGAGAACCAACCTACATTCATGTACATTCATATGCATGTCCCTGAGTGAGCAACATTCTATCACATATAAATACAAGATTCAATGGAGGAAGTCATGGATAAACATTCAATAGATATGAAACTTGGCCGTTTGGTCCACCACGTCAAAATGAACATAAATTCCTTCATTCGTCTTACAATGTCTACAAAGCCTCTAACAGATACATAACCAACCTAAAGTCGGGACAAGTCCCCGCTTTATACAACATTTACATAGTGCCAAAATAAATGTACACAAGTGACTCGAAAAGCCCCGAATCAACCTGGAGCTCGCCAACAGTCTGCAGATGACCCGTATCCTACTGTGGAGGTCTACTAGCACCTGTACCTACAGCAAGTAAGGTAAGTCCCCCAAGGGACGTCAGTACGAAAGAATGTACTGAGTATGTAAGGCTAAAATCAACTGCATGAGGTATAGGAACTCAAATGGAATCAAATACAAGTGAATAAACATTATGGATAAACCACCGTTCTGTATGAGTGGAACCACGTACATTACATTCATTACTTTCTTTGCTTTTACGTTCATCATCATTATCATTCATCATATTGTGCCTGGGCCCCAACTAATCAGTGGGTCATAACATAACATAACATAACACTGGGATCGGCTCGAGCTAGGCTTATATGCCCCTTCGAGCTTCCCCTCTCAGGTTTGGCTCGAGCTAGGCTTATGTGCCCATTTAAGCTGCCACCCGTTCTCAACAATAAACCATATATGCATTACTTCATTCCTTCACTTTTGTGGGATTGATACATTGGTGGTTATAACATTATTGAAGCTTTGGAACATAAGTCAATGGATAAGAGACATATGAATAACAATTTCCAACAAACCTGAAATGAGATACTTTGAAACATTTCGAAATGGAAACAAGTACGATAACGATGTGAACAATAGGTGCTGCCAAAGGCTACAGAAAGAGTAACCTTAAATACCTTATCTTACCAATATGAATACAACAATCCAATATATGAATACAACAGTTCAGCTCCTTCCTTACGTGTTACTCTACAACACAAGTACATAACAGAGCTCACGTTAACAACCAACTATATTACAAGTGCATAAGACGACAATGAGCTACGTGACTGCCATATAACATCATTTCATACTTCTACAATACAACTCACTACATCACTGTACCAACAACACCAAAACATTCCACACATTAACCAAGATATCACAAACAAATAGTATTTCACACCAAGTTTATGCTTTACACTTCCCCTTCAACACCACGTCACATTTACTCCCTCAAGTCACTTAAATACCTTTCACAATGACACATTAAAAATAATCCATAATTGATATAATTCAACATGCCTCAGAATGACCCCTTAGAGCCATTCAAAGGGTACAATAAGTTGATGATTTCATCCAAGAAGGGTATACGGGCCTTGGGGGGGGGGGTCAAAGAGAAGTAAAAACAATCAAAATGGAATTTTTGATGGACCTGAGAAGCCACCTATGCCTGTAGGTGGGTAAGGTGCGGCCACAGGTGCCCATCTGACCTTGTCCAGGGCCACCTGCGTTGCCATCTGGGCCGCAGGTGCCCCATCCGCGAAGGTGGATGCCCAGTTCGGCCAAAATGGGTCTCTTTTGGGTCCTTTTTTGTAATAAATGGTACATGGACATAAGTAAGCTTATCTTTTCATATTTTAGGTTAACTTGGATGCCAACAAAAAATCATGGTTTCACAATGCGCATGAACATCACAAAACTACATTTTCCTTTCAATACACCACCAATTCCATGCACAATTTCACAATAACAATTCCATAAGTTATACACAAAGATAAAGAAAGTTAGGGACATAACCACATCTTACATGTTGACATTTAATCCATCAAATTAACTTCCTTCAATATCTCAAGTCCATTTTCAAGTTAGAAGGCAAAACCCTTTACCGATTAAGCTAAAGTAGACTGTTTCACACATAGTGGACTGCTCAACACTTTGTCAACATAACCAACATGATTTTTACACCCTCTCATGCATATAATATATTAAACCATAAGATTAAACACTTACCAAAGCTTGCAAGAGGATGATCTTTTCCAAAGGAATGGTTGCTTAGGGTTTGGATGAAGAGAAAATATCTTGTGGAAAATTATAGAATGAGACATGTGTGCTTTGTTGAATAAAATCTGATTTTGTTGCCTTATATAGTTCCTCATGGTCATCCTTAGCCAAACACTTAGTCAACAAATGAGGTGTTTACTTGGTCAAAGTAGAATGGGTCATTTTTCCCATTTGGGCCATTTTTTCTTGCTAATTTTGGGCCTCATTTGAGCCCATTAGCACAAGACTAAATTCAGCCCAACAAAGTTAATGTGTAATACACCAACCATCTCAAGTTTAAATAATTCCATAAATGTTAGGGTAATTAATTAGGTTCGTAAATGTACGGGGTATTACATCCTTCCCCCTTAGGAACATTCGTCCTCGAATGTTAGTAACATTATCCAATTTACACGTATTCAAGTCTAAGTTTATCCTTCATGTTATTATATATACACAATGCTTATCGATACTTACTTGTTATTTCCCCAATTCTGCCTCTTGAACTTTCTCTTCCATTTGAAATAAATGTGGGTACTTTGACTTCATCATTTCCTCGGCTTCCCGTGTGATCTCTTCTACTTGCTGATTTCTCCAAAGTACCTTTACGAAAGCTACTTCTTT
Organism: Capsicum rhomboideum; assembly: GCA_031232105.1. Taxonomy (NCBI): domain Eukaryota; kingdom Viridiplantae; phylum Streptophyta; class Magnoliopsida; order Solanales; family Solanaceae; genus Capsicum; species Capsicum rhomboideum. The sequence goes on along the minus strand of CP124716.1, from coordinate 53,720,892 downwards.
ATTCCTTAATCTCTTCACTTGTCGATCCAGAATAGCAATAGGTATCTCTTCATAAGTGAGATCTTTCGTAACTTGTACATCTTCAATGGGAGCAATACGAGATGGATCTCCTAGGCACTTTCGAAGCATTGAAACATGAAACACTGGATGGAATGTGGAGAGTTCTTGGGGTAGTGCCAATTCATACGCTACTTGACCAAATCTTTGGACAACCTCATACGGTCCTATATAACGTGGACTCAACTTTCCTTTCTTTCCAAATCTCATTACCCCTCTTATTGGTGACACTTTCAAGAATACCCAATCACTTACGGCAAATTCTGGTCCCCTTTTTCTAATATCGGCATGTGATTTATGTTGACTTTGGGCCGTTTGTAGCCTTTGTTGTATCACCTTAACTTTCTCCATAGCTTGATGAACAAGATCTAGCCCAATTAAAGCAGTTTCACCCACTTCCAACCATCCAATTGGTGATCTACACTTTCTTCCATATAAAGCTTCATAAGGTGCCATTTTGATACTTGAATGATAGCTATTATTGTAGGCAAATTCAATAAGCGATAGATGATCATCCCAACTACCTTTAAAGTCCAATGTGAAAGCTCGTAGCATATCTTTAATTGTTTGGATAGTACGTTCTGCTTGTCCATTTGTCTGAGGATGAAAAGTCCTACTTAAATTCACTTGGGTTCCCAAACCCTTCTAAAAAGATTTCCAAAAGTATGCAGTAAATTGAGCTCCTCTGTCTGATATTATAGAGATTGGAATTTCGTGTAGTCGCACTATCTCCTTAACATACAATTATGCATTATCTTTAGCTGTATAGGTGGTCTTGACAGGTAGGAAATGCGCTGACTTGGTAAGCCTGTCAACTATTACCCATATAAAATCAAATTTTTGAAGTGTACGAGGCAAACCTGAAATGGCCCATGTTAATCATGTCCCACTTCCAGACTGGAAGATTTATACATTGCATATAACCTCCAGGTTTCTGATGCTCTACTTTTACTTGTTGACAATTTGGACGTTGGGCTACAAATTCTGCAATGTTCTTCTTCATGTTACCCCACCAATACATTTCTTTCAAATCATGATACATTTTGGTGGCTCCCGGATGTATAAAATACCGTGAATGATGTGCCTCTGTCATAATCCATCTCCTTAGCTCATCCACATCCGGTATACACAATCTACTTTGACACTGAAGCACTCCCTCTTGCATACGATCAAATGCCTTTGTCAACCCTTGTTGTACATTCTCCTTCAGCTGTAAGAAAATAGGATCCGCATACTATTTTTCCTTCACTTCAACCACTAATAAAGATTCTGCCGCATTTTGCACAATAACCCCTTCGTCTGAAGATTCAAGAAGACAAACTCCCAAGCTGGCTAGTTGATGTATATCCTTTACTATACCTTGCTTTTCCATCAACTGGCCACTAACGCCTCCTATTTCCTTACGGCTTAATGCATCGGCTACCACATTTGCTTTTCCAGAATGGTATAAGATATCAGTATCATAATCTTTTAATAGTTCAAGCTACCTCCGCTGCCTCAAATTTAAGTCCTTCTGCTTAAATATATATTGCAAACTCTTGTGATCAGTAGATATATCAACATGTACCCCATACAAGTAGTGGCGCCAAATCTTTAGAGCAAATATCACAGCTACTAGCTCAAGATCATGTATTGGATAATTTCTCTCATGTGGCCGCAACTGTCTTGGGGTATAAGCTATTACATTACCGTGATGTATCAATACACATCCTAGGCCGACTCCTGAAGCATCACAATAGACTACATACCCTTTTGTACCTTTCGAAAGTACTAATACAGGTGTAGACGTCAATTTATCCTTCAGCTCTTGAAAACTCCTCTCACATGCACCATTCCACTGAAACATGGTTGCCTTATGTGTTAGCTTTGTTAAAGGTGCTGCAATGGAAGAAAACCCTTCAAAAAATCTCCTATAATAACCTGCCAACCTAAGAAAATTATGAATCTCTGTAGGCGTAGTAGGCCTTGGCCAATTCTTCACCGCTTCTATCTTTTGCGTATCAACCCTTATTCCTTCATCTGACACAATATGACCCAAGAATGCTACAGATTTTAGCCAAAATTCACACTTAGAGAACTTTGCATATAACTTACGGTTATGAAGAATCTGCAACACTTGCCATAAATGATTAGCATGGTCCTCTTGTGATCTTGAATAAACCAGAATATCATCTATAAACACTGTCACGAACACATCCAAGAATAGCTTGAACACCCTATTCATCAAGTCCATAAAAACCGCTGGTGCATTTGTAAACCCAAATGACATAACCAAAAATTCATAGTGACCATACCGTGTTCAAAAAGCTGTCTTGGGTATATCTTTTTCTCTAACCCTTACCTGATGATATCCCAATCTCAGGTCAATCTTTGAGAAACATTTGGCACCCTGTAATTGGTCAAACAAATCATCAATCCTGGGGAGAAGATATTTATTCTTAATTGTTACTTTATTCAGTAGCCGATAATCAATACACATTCTTAATATGCCATCTTTCTTTCATACAAATAACACTGGTGCACACCAAGGAGACATACTAGGCCTTATGAATCCCTTGTCCAGCAAGTCTTTTAATTGCTCCTTCAATTCCCGTAACTCTGCTGGGGCCATTCTATATGGAGGAATAGAGTTAAGCTGAGTGCCTGGCATCACATCAATACCAGACTCTACTTCCCATTCTAGAGGCAAACCTTGAAGATCTTCAGGAAATACATCAAGGAATTCATTTACCACCGGAATCGATTGAAGAGTTGGTGGCTTCACGTCGGTATCTCGCACTCTTACTAGATGGTATATATACCCCTTGGATAGCATTTTCCTTGCCTTAAGATTGGAAATAAATTTACCTCTCGGTGCTCCAACATTACCCCTCCATTCAAGGACTGTCTTTTGTGGGAAATGGAAATGTACCTTCTTAGCTCGGCAATCTACCATGGTATAACAAGAAGCCAACCAATCCATACCCACTATAATATCAAAATCTACCATTTCCAATTCAATAAGATCAACCAGCGTATCATGACCACAAACAGTTACTATGCAATCATAAAATACTCTTGTAGCTACGATAGACTCACCAACGGGTGTAGATACTTCAAATGGCTTAACTAATAATTATGGTGTTCTTTGCAATTTTTCAGCAATCAATGAAGTAACATATGATAGGGTAGAGCCCGGATCAATCAATGCATATACATTATGTGAAAAAAAGGACAATGTACCTATAACTACATCAGGAGAAGCCTCCAAATTCTGCCGATCCGCTAGAGCATAGGTAAGGTTCTGTACTCCACTAGCACCTCTACCACGACCAGCAGGCTGCACATCTCGGCCTAAGGAAGGAACCGATGATGATGATGCAATGGTTGATCCCGTAGGTCGCACCATCTACCCGTGCCCCCTTGTAGACACTCTCTCATCATATTCCCCGACATACCACACCGAAAGTAAATATTCATTTCAAACTGACATTCACCTTAATGAAACTTTCAGCAGTGCTGACACTGTTGATGAGAAAATCCTGGTGTCTGTGAACCTCGAATCCCACTACTCTGCCCAAAATGGCTGCCTCTAAACCCCCGGAATTGGGATGGAGTACCTACTGTAGGATAAAAAAATGATGGTCTAGGTGGTCTATTAAAATCCCGAGGCCCAAATTCTCCTTGGGATGCCATGAACTGTCCCATAGGTCTAGCCCTCTTTGACGACCCTCTTTCAAATTCTTGCGCCCTTCTCCTGTGCCTTTGATCCTCCATCTTTTGTGAAAAAGCTGGACCAACTTGTCCTTGATTTTGTGCAGCGACTATCTGAGTTAACATATGCACCGCATTTCGTAAATCCTGCTCAGTAGCATTAACAAGTGGTTCGGCAGGTACTTCTCTCCTTCTCGGCTCTCCTGGAGCTGGAAAAGTAGAAGAAGCACGCGATGCAAATTCAATTTAAGCCCCACCTTGACTAGCTTGGTCAGGTGGTGATTTACTAGTTCCTTCTTCGGCAAGCATGTCTATCTTCTTACCTTTTCCCCTACCTCGTCTTGTAATCGGCATTTTACTATAACAAAGAAAACAAATTTCAATGGTCAGATATGATTCCACCTATAACATTGGATCTAATGCACGATCTAAGAAATAAATAAAAGAAACAACTCCTAAATGTCCCGTAGCCTACTACTTATAAATGTGGTGCACAACACATCCATAAGCAAGAATCTACTAACACACGGCTTTGTAGACACCCTTAGGACGACCTGCTCTGATACCACTTTTGTCACACCTCAAATCCCATTGAGGCAGACTGGCATCCAAAGCCGTTAAGGCCTTGAGAGAACCAACCTACGTTCATGTACATTCATATGTATGTCCCTGAGTGAGCAACATTCTATCAGATATAACTACAAGATACCAACGGCGGAAGTCATGGAGAAACATTCAATAGATATGAAACTTGGCCGTTAGGGCCACCACATCAAAATGGACATACATTCTTTCATTCATCTTACAACGTCTACAAAGCCTCTAACAGATACATAACCAACCTAAAGTCGGAAAAAGTCCCCACTTTATACAACATTTACATAGTGCCAAAATAAATGTACACAAGTGACTCAAAAAGCCCCGAATCAACCTGGAGCTCACCAACAGTCTGCATATGACCCGTATCCTACTGTGGAGGTCTACTAGCACCTGTTCTTGCAGCAAGTAAGGTAAGTCCCCCAAGAGACCAGTACGAAAGAATCTACTGAGTATGTAAGGCTAAAAGCAACTACATGATGTATAGGAACTCAAATGGAATCAAATACAAGTGAATAAACATTATGGATAAACCACCATTCTGTATGAGTGGAACTATGTAAATTACATTCATTACTTTCTTTGATTTTATGTTCATCATCATTATCATTCATCATATCGTGCCCGAGCCCCAACTGATCAGTGGGTCATAACATAACATAACATAACATTGGGATCGTCTTGAGCTAGGCTTATGTGTTCCTTTGAGCTTCCCCTGTCAGGTTTGGCTCGAGCTAGACTTATGTGCCCCTTTGAGCTGCCACCCATTCTCAACAATAAACCATATATACATTACTTCATTCCTTCACTTTTATGGGATTGATACATTGGTGGTTATAACATTATTATAGCTTTGGAACATCAGTCAATGGATAAGAGACATATGAATGACAATTTCCAACAAACCTGAAATGAGATACTTTGAAACATTTCAAAATGGAAACAAGTACGGTAACGATGTGAACAATAGGTGCTGCCAAAGGATACAAAAAGAGTAACCTTACATACCTTGTCTTCCAAATATTAATACAACAATCCAATATGTGAATACAATGGTTCAGCTTATTCCTTATGTGTTACTCTACAACACAAGTACATAACGGAGCTCACGTTAACAACCAACTACATTACAAGTGCATAAGACGATAATGAGCTACGTGACTACCATATAACGTCATTTCATCCTTCTACAATACGACGATAATGAGCTACGTGACTATATAACGTCATTTCATCCTTCTACAATACAACTCTGCATCACTGTACCAACACCACCAAAACATTCCACACATTAACCAATATATCATAAACCAATAGCATTTCACACCAAGTTTATCTTTACACTTCCCCTTCAACACCATGTCACATTTACTCTCTCAAGTCACTTAAATACCTTTCAAAATGACACATTAAAAACAATCCATAATTGATATAATTCAACATGCCTCTGAATGACCCCTTAGAGCCATTCAAAGGGTACCATAAGTTGATTATTTCATCCAAGAAGGGTATAGGGGCCTTGGGGGGGGGGCAAAGAGAAGCAAAAACAATCAAAATTAAATTCTAGATGGACATGTGAAGCCACCTGGGCCCGCAGGTGGGTAAGGTGCAGCCACAGGTGCCCATATGGCCTTGTCTAGGGCCAACTGCATTGCCATCTGCGGCAGCAGGTGCCCCATCCGCGAAGGCGGATGCCCGATTCGGCCAAAATGGGTCTCTTTTGGGTCCTGTTTTGTAATGAATGGTCCATGGCCATAAGTAAGCTTCTCTTTTCATATTTTAGGTTAAATTGGATGCCAAAGAACAATCATGGTTTCACAACGCACATGAACATCACAAAACTACATTTTCTTTCAATACACCACCAATTTCATGCACAATTTCACAACAATAATTCCATAAGGTATACACAAAGAGAAAGCAAGTTAGGGACATAAACATATCTTTAATGTTGACATTTAATCCATCAAATTCAATTCCTTCAAGATCTCAAATCCACTTTCAAGTTTAGAAGGCAAAACCCTTTACCGATTAAGGTAAAGTAGACTGTTTCACATATAGTGGACTGCTCAACACTTTGTCAACATAACCAACATGATTTTTACACCCTCTCATGCATATAATATATTAAACCATAAGAGTAAACTTACCAAAGATTGTAAGAGGATGATATTTTCCAAAGGAATGGTTGCTTAGGGTTTGGATAAAGAGAAAATATCTTGTGGAAAATTCTAGAATGAGACATGTGTGTTTTATTGAATAAAATCTGATTTTGTTGCCTTATATAGTGCCTCATGCTCATTCTTAGCCAAACACTTAGTCAACAAATGAGGTGTTTACTTGGTCAAAGTAGAATGGGTCATTTTTCCCATATGGACCATGTTTTTCTTGCTAATTTTGGGCCTCATTTGAGCCCATTAGCACAAGACTAAATTCAGTCCAACAAAGTTAATGTGTAATACACCAACCTTTTCAAGTTTAAATAATTTCATAAATGTTACGGTAATCAATTAGGTTTGGAAATGTATGGGGTATTACAAAAGGAGTGCTAGACAGTGCCAAAATATACATCATAGTCTTAGCATATAAAAAATAAGACTGCCATGAAAGCAGAAGGAGAAAGATCGTCTCTAAACTCTGAAAGCTCACCTAATTCTCCTATCAACAGCACAACTCGATGTCAGTATCAACGGTGGTGACTCGTACTAGGATCTGCATCAAGTGGCCCTAATCCCACTATAGCAGGATTATTAAAGCGACCCTGTTGCTCGCTATAGCAGTAGTGAGGCAGAAACTGAGGACTGGTTCCCTGTTTTGGTGTTTTTCCAACACAATGCTCAGATTTCAACATTACAAACTAACCCCTTAATGTCAAATTGTCACGCTCCGAATTCCAATGAGGAGGACTGGCACTCGAAGCTGTTGAGGCCCGAGAGAACCAATCTTTACTTATGTACATTCATATGCATGTCTCGGTGTGAATATCATTCTATCGCATATAACTATAAAATACCAATGGCGGAAGTCATGGAACTTATTTACTCTATATGAATCTTGGCTATTAGGGCCATCAAGTTAACATGGACATACATCTCTTACATTCATCTTCCCACATATGTCTACAAAGCCTTTACAGATACATGTACATAACCAACCTACAGTCGAGAAAATTCCCTGCTTTATACAACATAAGTATAATACCAAAACCAAAATCAATGTACACATGTGACTCGGAAAGCCTCGAACCAACTGGAGCTCACCAATGATCTGCAAATGACTCATAGTCTATAGTAGAGGTCTACTAGCTCCTGTGCCTGCAACAAGTAAGGTAAGTCCCCCTAAGAGGGTCAGTACGGGCAATGTACTGAGTATGTAAGGCTATAAGAAAACTACATCATACATAAGAACTTCAATGGAAACAAACATAAGAGAATAGTCAATGCAGATAATTCATCGTTCTGAATGTGTGGAACCATGTACCTTGCGTTTATTATTTTCCTCACTTTTATGTTCATTCATTCATTCATCACTCATTGCTTCATTCATTACTCATCTTGCCATTCATATAATGCTCGGGCCCTAAGCTGATCAGTGGGTAATCAACAGTTTTTGAGATCGACCCCTGCTAGGCTTTTCTTTTACCCCTGGGATACCACCCTTAGTAGCGGGATTGACCCATGCTAGGTGTTCCTTTCACCCTTGGGATACCACCCGAGATTTTGGGATTGACCCATTCTAGGTATTTTAACCCCTAGGATACCACCCATGATATTGGGATCGACCCATGCTAGGTGTTTCTTACACCCCTGGGATACCACCCAAAATGCTCATCAACCATTCATTACTTCATTCTTTCATTGTTCTTTACTTCATTCTAAGAGATTGATACCTTTGCTTATGAGAGGTTGATACTTTTGCTTATGAGAGATGGATAATTTTGTAGTCATAACATTGTTGGAAGCTTTGGAACACTAACCAATGAGCAAGACACATGTAAATAACCATTATTGGAACTTAACATTATTGGAAACATAAACTTATTGTAACCATAACATTATTGGAAACATAACATTATTGGAAACATGGGATCTTTGGAACATTAGTCAATGCATATGAGACATGTGAATGACAATTTATCATTGCATAAGGAACATGTGATGAACCATAATGGATACCCAGAAATAGGATACCTTAAAACATTTCAGAATGGAACAAGTACCATGTCAATGAATACTATGTGCTGCAAAAAGATACGGATAGAGTAACCTTACATACCTTATCTTCCCAATATGAATACATAAGCCAATATGTGAATACAATAATTCAGCTCCCTCTTTACGTTTCACTCTACAACACAAGTACATAACGGAACCAACATTAACAACAAGTAACATTCCAAATGTATAGGATGACCATGAGCTACATGATTGCCCTATAACATTATTTCACCCTTTATAATACCTTTCATGGCATTATCATACCAATAATACCACAATATTCCACACATTGACCAATACATCATAAAACAATAGCTTTTCACACCAAGTTCCTCCTTTACATGTTCTCATTAACACCACATCACAATGAACCCATCAAGTTACTCCAATAAATTTTATAACCAAAATTCCACAATTTACCCATATAGAAAAATAACAAGTTATGGGTATAACCACACCATACATTTTGAGATATCATCCACACCATTCACTTTCATCAAAACATCAAGTCCTTTTTTAAGTTTAATTCACAAGGATGCACATCTCTTAGCAAAAAGCCAAAATGCACTATTCAACACCTTGCCAACATAACCACCATGATATACATAATCTCTCATGCATATAATATATTAAATCATAAGAATAAACACTTACCCAAGCTTGTAGAATGATGATCTTGCCCAAGAAGATGACTTAGGGTTTGAGAGTTTGAGAGAAAATATCTCTTGGAAAATGCTTAGAAAGGCATGTGTGAGTTGTGGAAATAAAATCTGATTTTTGGTGAATTTATATAGGCCCTCATGCTCATATCTATCCATACAATTAGTCATAAATGTGGTGTTTACTTGTCAACACAAGAATGGGTCATTTGACCCAATGGGCCATGTCTTTTGGCTTCATTTTGGGCCTCAAATTGAGCCCAATAAAATCAATGCATAATCCACCAAATTCAGTGTGTAATACATCATATATCTCATGTTTAAATAATTTCATAAATGTCACGACAATATTCAACTCACGGGACTCATATTCGTAGCCTTAATCTCCAAATAAGAAATTCTAGCCACTTATGGCTTAATTGAACATAAAAGGGTAAAAAAGTAATTTGGATGCCAACATCGTCCAAGTGTAGTCTTACCAAGATGGAATAATTATATAATAACCCAATAATCACATTTATAGGCTCGTGGTTGGCAAAACAATTCGGCAAAAAGTACCCCGGGATGCCCCCGGGCGCCCCTTGGACTTAGAAAAATTTCCAACTTTTGGAAGGTGTGTAGGAGCGGCCTGGCACGCCCTTGGGCGCGCCCCCTTGCTTCCTGTGCCACAAAAAATTCAGGCCAAAGCAGCCTGGCACGCCACCTGCAGTGCCCCAGACTTAGTTTTTGAAAATTTTCTTTTCTTCGACTTTTCTTTGCGGATTCGGTTAGATACTTCAAGTTCAACTCTTTAGCTTACCTCTTAGCATTAAAACCCTTTATTTGGAAGTCTTTAAAGCCTTACTTATCACTCCCAAAATGTTCCAAAAAGTCGCAAACTCTTCCTACAGGAGACTAATCACATTGACTAGTACAATATCAAATGTTTCATCCAAAACCAATGCAAAATGCGTACTTAGCACTCTCGAAGCTAAGGTTTATAACTACACGCTAGGTCACCAATCAATCAAGGTAGGGTCGGGAATGTACGGGGTGTTACATCCTTCTCCCCTTAGAAACATTCATCCTCGAATGTTAGTAACATTGTCTCACTGTAACAACTTAAGTCAAAGTGAATCCTTCACATTATCATATACACACATAATACTTGTAAAGACATACTTATTACGACTCCAATTCCGTATCTTGAACTTTTTTTTTCCGTGTACAACAATTACGAGTACTTTAATTTCATTAGTTCTTCGGTTTCCCATGTCATTTCTTCTATTTGCCGATCCCCCAATAGTACCTTTATGGAAGCTACTCCTGCATCTCTTAATTCTTTCACTTATCGATCTCAAATAACAATAGGTAACAATAAGTACTTTTTCATATGTGAGATCCTACGTGACTTGTATATCTCCACTGGGAACAATACGAGATAATCTCCTATACACTTTCAAACCATCGAATATGAAATATTGAATGAACTGTGAAGAGTTCTTGGACTAGTGCTAATAGATACGCAATTTTCCCAAATCCTTGGACAATTTCCCTTTCTTTCCGAATCTCATTATCTTTTTTTTTTGTTTCATTGGTGACACTGTCAAAAATATACCTAATCACCTATGGCACATTTTAATTCCCTTCTTCTAATATCGGCATATGATTTGTATCGACTTTGGGCCATTTGTAGCTGCTGTTATATCACCTTCACTTTCTCTATAGCTTGATGAACAAAATCTGACCCGAGCAAAGCAATTTTCATCAGCTGTAACCCATCCAATTGATGATCTATATTTTTTTTTTCATATAAAGCTTCGTAAGGTACCTTTTGATACTTTTATTGTAAGCAATTTCAATAAACAATAGATGTCATCCCAACTACCTTTAAAGTCCAATGTACAAACTAATGGCATATATTCAAATGTTCAAATATTACGTTCTGTTTGTCCATCCATCTGAGGATGACAAGCCATACTTATATCCACCTGTGTACCCATGCTTTACTGAAAAGACTTCCAACACTGTGTAATAAAGTGAGCTCTCCTATTTGATATAATAGTAAGCGGAATCCCATGTAATCGTACTATCTTTGTAACATACAAATTTACATAATGTTCAGCTGTATCGGTGGTCCTAACTAGTAGGAAATACGCTAACTCGGTAAGCCTATCAACTATTACCTATATGGAATCAACCTTCGCAGTGCACGAGGCAACCCTGTGATTAAATCCATGTTATTCATGTTCCACTTCCAAACTGAAATACATTGCATAAAACATACAGATTTCTGATGCCATACTGTTAATCAGTGACCGCTTGGATATTGAGCTACAAGTTCTACAATGTGCTTTTCATGTAACCTTACCAAAACATCTCTGCTAAACCATGGTACATTTTGGTTGCTTTCAAATGAATAAAATACCGTGAACGATGTTCTTCTGTCATAATTCATTTCCTTAACTCATCTATACCCGGTACACACAATCTACATTGGCGTTAAAGTACTCCCCCTTGTGTTTACTCAAATACCTTTATCGAACTTTGCTGTACATTCTTTTTCAATTGAACTAAAAATAGGATTTACATATTTCTTTTCCTTCATCTCAGGTACCAATGAAAATTCTGCCACATTTGACACTATAATTCTTTCACCTGAAGTTTTTTACAAGTAGTGGTGCTATCTGTTACAAGCAATTATCACAACTGTTAACTTAAAATCATATGTGGGATAATTTCTCTTATGTGGACGCAATTGTCTTAAGACATACGCTACCACATTGTCGTGCTGCATGTATACACATCCCACACCAACTTTTAAAACATCACAATACACTGCATAATCTTATGTGCCTTTGGGAGGTACTAGTACAGGTGTAGGAGTTAATTTATCTTTCAACTCTTGCAAACTTTTCTCACTTACATCATTCTGCTGAAACTTAGTTACTTTGTGTGTTAGGTTTGTTAAAGATACTGTAATAACTGGACAACTCAAGGAAGCTACGAATTTTCGTAGGCGTCGTAAGCCTTGGCCACTTCTTTTATGTATATTAATCCTTATTCCTTCATTCTATACAATGTGTCATAAGGACGATACAGATTGTGACCAAACTTGCATTTAAAGAACTTGCATATATCTTTATGGTCATGAAGAATCCGTAACACCTGTCACAAATGATTAGCATGGTCCTTTTGTTATCTTGAGTAATATAGTATATCATCTAAAACATTATCACGAATACGCTTAGCGATGGTTTAAACACCCTAATTATTAAACCCATCAACGCAGCTGGTGCATTTGTTAGCCCAAATGGCATAACTACGAATTCATAACAACCATACCTCTATTTTGGGTATCTTTATTTTCTCTGACCCTTACTTGATGATCTCCTGACCTTAAGTCAATTTTTAGAAAGAATTTGTCACCTTATAACCGATCACATAAGTCATCAACTCCGGGGAGAAGACATGTATTATTCATTGTCACCTTATTCGGTTGCCTATAGTAAACACACATTCTCAATGTGCCATTTTTTTGTACTATGAACACTGATGCACCCCAAGGGGTCGTACTAAGTCTTATGAATCCCTTGTTTATCACGTCTTTTAATTTCTCGTTTCACTCCCGTAACTCTACCGGGGCCATGCTATATGAAGAAATAAAAATAGGCTGAGTACCTGACATCACATTAATACCAGCTCATACATCGAGGAATTAATTTACCACCAGAACTGATTAAAGAGTTGGTGGCTTCACATCAGTATCTTTCACTCTTACTAAGTGACATATGTATCCCTTAGAGTATCCTTGTCTTTGCTTTAAGATAGGGAATAAATTTTCCTCTTGGTGCCCCTACATTTCCTTGGCCATTCAAAAACATTCTTTTGGGGAAAACGCCAATATAACTTCTTAGTTCGGCAATCTACTATGGCACAATCCCTTTATAACATCAAAATCCATTATTTCTAGCTCAATAAGATCGACCAATGTCTCATGACCACAAACAATTACTATGCACTTATGATATACTCCTTTAACTACAATAGATTCACCAACTGATGTATAGACTTCGTGTGACATAACTAGTAATTCTGGTGTTCTTTTGGATTTTCAGCAATTAATGAAATAACATATGCTAGTGTCGAATATGGGTCAATCACTACGTATACGGTACCTGTAGCTACACTAGGATAAGCCTGATTTTGTGGCCCGACATACCACACCAATAACAAACATTCGGCCACAACTGACATTCACCTAGATGATAACTTTCGCAGCACTAACACGGCTGACGAGGAGAACTCGGTTAGCTCCTACTTTCTACGTTCTTGTGCTTGATACCCCATTGCCCATGAATCCTGAATCTCACTTCTTTGCCCAAACCGATTGTCTCTAAACCCTTGGGATCGAGGTAGAATATTTACTATAGATTAAGGAAATAATGGTCTAGGCGGTCTGTTAAACACCCGAGACCTAAATTCTCCTTGGGACGCCATGAACTGTCCCATTGGTCTAGCCCTCTTTGACGACCCTTCTTCAAATATTTGTGTCCTTTTTTGTTGCCTCTGATCCTCTATTATCTATGTAAAAATCCTATATTCTGGCTATATCCATATCTCTTTTCAAGGCTGCAATAGTACAATCCATCTGTCCATATACCAATGTACTCTATTGGTCATAATAGCTACCACATTTGGAGCATACCTAGCCAAAGAATTAAATCGAAGACTGTACTTTCTGACACTCATAGTCTTTTGGCAAAGATTTAACAATTGGTCCTCATGGGCTTTTCGGACCTCATATGGGCTGTACTGGTCAAGGATTTCCGTTTTAAATTCCTCCCAACTAGCTGGAAGTACATCAATACACCAGTCACATACATAACATCTAGAACCCTTTTTGATTTGGTCTATAAAGTCCTGTGGGTCTTCATTCAGATCCGACCCGGTGAACGTGGGAGGGTTTAATTTCAGAAAATCCTGTGTTCGAAGACTAGCTACCCTAGCCACACCATCATCACTCGTCATTGGGCCAGCTTGGCGTGACATTGTACAATAACTATCTGAGTCAACATATGCACTACATTTCTTAAATCCTGTTCAGTGGCATTTATATGTGGTTCTGCGGGTACTTCCCTACCTTTTGGCTAAGACAAACCTGTATTGCAAATTCAATGACAGCCCCACCTTAACTAGCTTGGTCAGGTGTTGATTTACTCATTTCTTCTTCGGCAGGCATATCAACCTGCTTACCTTTGCCCTTATCTTGTCTGATAATCAGCATTTGACTATGCAAAACAAAACCAATTTCAATGTGTACATATGCGTCCACCTACAACTTTGGCTCTGTTACACGATCTAGAAGTGAAGAAAAGAAACAACTCCTAAATGTCCCGTAGCCTCCTACTTATAAATGTGGTGCGCAACACATCCATAAGCAAGACTCTACTCAGACACGGCTTTGTAGACACCCTTAGGACGACCTGCTCTGATACCACTTTTGTCACGCTCCGAATTCCAACGAGGCGGACTGGCACCCAAAGCGGTTGAGGCCCGAGAGAACCAATCTTTACTTATGTACATTCATATGCATGTCGCGGTGTGAATATCATTATATCGCATATAACTATAAAATACCAATGGCAGAAGTCATGGCACATATTTACTCTATATGAAACTTGGCCGTTAGGGCCATCAAGTCAACATAGACATACACCTCTTACATTCATCTTCTCACATACGTCTACAAAGAATCTACAGATACATGTACATAACCAACCTACAGTCAGTACAATTCCCCGCTTTATACAACATAAGTACAATACCAAAACCAAAATCAATGTACACATGTGACTCGAAAAGCCCCGAACCAACTGGAGCTCACCAATGATCTGCAAATGACTCGTACTCTACAGTAGAGGTCTACTAGCTCCTGTGCCTACAACAAGTAAGGTAAGTCCCCCTAAGAGGGTCAGTACGGGTAATGTACTGAGTATGTAAGGCTATAAGAAAACTACATCATACATAAGAACTTCAATGGAAACAAACATAAGAGAATAGTCAATGCAGATAATTCATCGTTCTGAATGTGTGGAGCCATGTACCTTACGTTTATTATTTTCCTCACTTTTACGTTCATTCATTCATTCATCACTCATTCCTTCATTCATTACTCATCCTTCCATTCATATAATGCCCGGGCCCCAAGATAATCAGTGGGTAATCAACAGTTTTTGGGATCGACCCATGCTAGGCTTTTCTTTTGCCCCTGGGATACCACCCTTAGTAGCGGGATTGACCCATGCTAGGTGTTCCTTTCACCCTTGGGATACCACCCGAGATTTTGGGATCGACCCATGCTAGGTATTTTAACCCCTGGGATACCACCCATGATATTGGGATCTACCCATGCTAGGTGTTTCTTACACCCTTGGGATACCACCCAAAATACTCATCAACCATTCATTACTTCATTCTTTCATTGTTCTTTACTTCATTCTAAGAGATTGATACCTTTGCTTATGAGAGGTTGATACTATTGCTTATAAGAGATTGATACTTTTGTAGTCATAACATTGTTGGAAGCTTTGGAACAATAACCAATGAGCAAGACACATGTAAATAAACATTATTGGAACTTAACATTATTGGAAACATAACCTTATTGTAACCATAACATTATTGGAAACATGGGATCTTTGGAACATTAGTCAATGCAGATGAGACATGTGAATGAAAATTTATCATTGCATAAGGAACATGTGATGAACCATAATGGATACCCAAAAATAAGATACCTTAGAACATTTCGGAATGGAACAAGTACCATGTCAATGAATACTATGTACTGCAGAAGGATACGGATAGAGAAACCTTACATACCTTATCTTCCCAATATGAATACACAAGCCAATATGTGAATACAATAATTCAGCTCCCTCTTTACGTTTCACTCTACAACACAAGTACATAACGGAACCAACATTAACCACAAGCTGCATTCCAAGTGTATAAGACGACCATGAGCTACATGATTGCCCTATAACATTATTTCACCCTTTACAATACCATTCATGGCATTATCATACCAATAATACCACAATATTCCATACATTGACCAATACATCATAAAACAATATCTTTTCACACCAAGTTCCTCCTTTACATGTTCTCATTAACACCACACCACAAAGAACCCATCAAGTTACTCCAATACATTTTATAACCAAAATTCCACAATTTACCCATATAGAAAAATAACAAGTTATGGGCATAAACACACCATACATGTTGAGATATCATCCACACCATTCACTTTCATCAAAACATCAAGTCTTTTTTTAAGTTTAATTCACAAGGATGCACATCTCTTAGCAAAAAGCCAAAGTGCACTATTCAACACCTTGCCAACATGATATACATAATCTCTCATGCATATAGTATATTAAATCATAAGAATTAACACTTACCCAAGCTTGTAGAATGATGATCTTGCCCAAGAAGATGACTTAGGGTTTGAGAGTTTGAGAGAAAATATCTCTTGGAAAATGCTTAGAAAGGCATGTGTGAGTTGTGGAAATAAAATCTGATTTTTGGTGAATTTATATAGGCCCTCATGCTCATATCTATCCACACACTTAGTCATAAATGTGGTGTTTACTTTCCAACACAAGAATGGGTCATTTGACCCATTGGACCATGTCTTTTGACTTCATTTTGGGACTCAAATTGAGCCCAATTCATTTAGCCAAATAAAATTAATGCATAATCCACCAAATTCAATGTGAAATCCATCATATATCTCATGTTTAAATAATTTCATAAGTGTCACGACAATATTCAACTCACGGGACTCATATTCGTAGCCTTAATCTCCAAATAAGAAATTCTAGCCACTTATGGCTTAATTGAACATAAAAGGGTAAAAACATAATTTGGATGCCAACATCGGCCAAGCGTAGTCTTACCGAGATGGGATAATTATATAATAATCCAAGAATCACATTTATAGGCTCGTGGTTGGCAAAAAAATTGGCAAAAAGCACCCCGACACGCTCCCGGGCGCCCCTTTGACTTAGAAAAATTTCCAACTTTTGGAAGGTGTGCAGGGGAGGCCTGGCACGCCCTTGGGTGCGCCCCTTTGCTTCCTGTGCCACAAAAATTTTAGGCCAAAGCATCCTGGCACGCCACCTGCAGCGCCCCAGACTTAGTTTTTGAAAATTTTCTTTTCTTCAACTTTTCTTTGCGGATTCGGTTAGATACTTCAAGTTCAACTCTTTAGCTTACCTCTTAGCATTAAAACCCTTTATTTGGAAGTCGTTAAAGCCTCACTTATCCCTCCAAAAATTTTCCAAAAAGTCGAAAACTCTTCCTACAGGAGACTAATCACATTGACTAGTACAATATCAAATGTTTCATCCAAAACCAATGCAAAATACGTACTTAGCACTCTCGAAGCAAAGGTTTATAACGACACCCTAGGTCACCAATCAATCAAGGTAGGGTCGGAAATTTACGGGGTGTTACACAAATGATATAACCGGGGTTCTACTAACACCAATATCCATTCCTAAAGTTTTTAAGAATTACTAAACCTCTTGGGTAACTGATGTCTCCCAAAATATGCCTCCTAAGAAATATAATTTGGTCGCTTGTAAAATATAGAACCCAACTAGGTTGGGGTCGATCCCACAGGGAATAGGTCGAAGGTTGAGTAGAATACCGGATGGAACAATTGGGAAGTAAATAAAACTTGGGGGTTTATGTGACTATGAAGTGACAGTAACGATCACTGATTGTATCAAGTTTGTAGACAATAAGAGAGATACACTAGGACTGTGATCTCCAATGATTCCTTAACTCCACCGATTACTTGTGCTAACAAAACCGTCCCGCTATGTGGCATGCAAAATCTGAAAAGATATGTTGGTCTAAACATCTCTCGACCTTGGTTAGAAAAATTTCACTCTTCTCCTCTTGGTCTCCGAGTGTTGCACTACTAACCCTTGTCCTGGATCTCAGATAACCATTCCTACTAAGGCTCAGGTTATTAGGTGAAGGTTGATAGCTTCAAATCTCTGTTGTTATTCCCTTTTCCTAATCTCTAGCTCTCTCTCGAGCAAGTTTAGAATACAGGCGAGTTTCTAACATTTGCAACCATTAGAAGAGCAATCACAACGAAGGAAATAATAATACATGCATACACAGCGGTATAGAATTGCCTTGCACTTAACCGATTTCGTTAATTCATCATGGTTCACACAACCCTAGTTGATGGGTTTAGCTACTTATAATTGTAAGAACACAAGAAGAATACAGAGATGAAAACATAATTATGATCTCACGATAATGAAGAAAAATTGAAATCTCAATTATCAAGTAAACTCGAATTAGGGTTTTTAACTACAAAATCGAGAATATGTTTATGAACTCCAAAACTATGTAAAATAGCTCTCCAAACAATGTAATGACTAACTCTCACACCTAGGATTATACAGGGGTATTTATAGATACAAAACTAATTCTATCCAAAACAAAATAGGAGAACAGAGTCGGCAACTTCCACGGTATCGTGACTTGGTGTCGTGGAACCAAGTCACACCACGTAGGTTGGTGTCGTGGGAATCAGGCTCAATCAGACGTCTTTATAAGTTGAGTTAAGACACTCTTCCACGCCACGTGACTGACAGTCACGCCACGTGACTGCTGGCGTGGAAATCAGACTTTCTCCTGAAATCTCTGGAGTGGACTCACGCTATCCACTCACGTCATGTGAGTGGCAGTCACGCCACGTGACTTGTGTCGTGGGTCCATCTCTGGTGCATGTTCTTGTTCTTTCTTCCTCCGACACTTCGTTCTCGGGTTTGATTCTTCCTTTTTGATCATTTTGCCTTTAAAAACCTGTTTTCCTGCAAAGTAGGACAGAAACCACATCATACCAACAAAATACACCCAAGTTATTGTATATTTTCCTTGTTTTAAGCATCGAAAGTTCCATGTGACCATGGAGCATCAACACCCTCAACTTAGAACGTTTGCATGTCCTCAGGCGAACAAAACAAAAACATACATATACGATGCTTGATTAAGAGAAACCTAAGGGACCTATGACAGTCGACTCATTGCCTTTGGCACAAAACCTTTCCGACCCTATTTGCAAATCAAAACCAAAGTCTGTATACAAGCAACATAGTATCATGACACAGAAGGGATCAAGTGATGGCACCAGATTATGCACAAACAACTAAGCATATTTGCAAATGACATTTTTCAAACAACTAGCAGCTAATAATGCAACCCATGTGCTCTCACAATCAAAGAAATCCCATCCACTCAAAGTATACTAATGAATATCAAACTAGGGACGAGGTCAAAAACTCACTCTCACAAAGAAGTTAAAACAGTGTGCATGAAATACCATAGGCTTGCCCTTATTTTCTATGCCTTAGTTTTCGGATAGTTGGACTAGGATCACTATAGGACTTTACTCAGCTTGTAATGTAGGCTTAGGGAAGGGTATGGTACATATGGGTATGGTGACTCAACCCTCCTTGACACTACACTATTTTTGGCTCCAACTTTCAACCTTTCTCATTTTTATTCTCCCTTATTATCCTTTCTTTTATTTTCAGATTTTGGGTGTGATTTTTCTCAAACTTCATAACATAATTCTCTTCTTTTTTTCTTTTTCTTTACAATTTCTCTTCTTTTCACTTTATTTTTTTTTTCTTCACACCCAAACCTGTTTTCCCTTTTCCTTTTATTTACCTCTTCTTCATACCCAACTCAATCTACGCACCCCTATAATAGCCACCCTCAACTTAGGCGATATGCCTGAGTTGAGGCACACAGTGTCCAAGGAGGGACCAGAGCCAAGACAGGTTCATTGTAATTAAAATGGGAAGGTGAATAGGCTTAATGAAAGAAATAGGTCAATTACGGCTCAAAGTCGGGATCAAGGGATACTTATTCATTTGGTTTGGCATTTAGGCTAAAAGTGGACTTTTTAAAAAACGGCCTATAATCCTTTCCTAATCCCCATCCTCTAACCTAGGCAAGACTAACAGGGAAAGTTTTGGATCGCACACACACAGTTAACTAAGTAGTGACCTCACACACACATAGCACAGGGTTGTATTCTCAACTACTACCTATCCGGTTCATGCAATGCTAGCTACCTTTATTTTCCAATAATCCTAGTGCCATAACAAGATCCAACAGCTGTCACACAACATGCTACACACACATACTTCAAAAATAACAATATTTTTCAGGAGGGGTATCCTTAATCTTCAAAAAGCATATTTTTCTAAACAAGACTGTACTACAGTTCCCTTAGTTTTCTCCTAATTTAGCAAGAAACAAATAACCACCATAAATAACATCCTAAACATGCCGGTTCTACTATGATAGCACACTCGGGGGAAAAAAAACACGACAACAAAAACCCCCAAGTGGTGGTACACCCCCACCCCCAACTAAACATGGTGCACTACCCTCAATGCACCGATATCAATAACATACATGGGAGTGAAGACATACCTGTGGCGCCCTAGGTGCCAAAAGTAGGCCCGCCCATAGCGGGATCATCAACCTGCTCAGTAGTAGGTGCATCCAATTGAGGGACAGCCTGACTAGCAGATGCACTCTGGCTCGCATGGTACTCCACCCGGGAGGCTTTAATCGCCCTCTGCAGATCACTCTCGTACTCAGCATCACTATCACCCCGGTCCTCCAAACTGCGGGGTCTCTTGCCTCTATCCATCGAAGGCTCTTCGTCAGAGAACAAATCTACCTCAAATGCTAGTCGCACGGAGGCCTGGGAAGGCATAGGAGGTATAATAGGAGTGCTACTCGATGCCAATGCCCGAACCTCCTCTCTCAATGCGGCTACCTCCTGGGACAAGCCGGTCATATCAAGGCCTGGTGCAGCACTCAATCGAGAGGCCATATGTGCCTCAAAATTATCAATCCTCCCATGCAACCTTCACATAAACTGGTCCATTGCCGTAGTCATCCGGGCCTCCATCCTAGCCTCCGCAGCTTCTACAGTCATCCTAACCCAAGGCTTAAGCTGGGATACCAACTTAGCCATCTGGGTCTCAGTATGGGTCTGCCACTCGAACATCTGCGTCTGTCTGTCAATCAACTGCTGCAGAAAGTCCCTAGACACTGAAACCATCCCAGAAGGAGGCGGTGCAGCACTAGTACCGGGTACCTCATCATCAATAGAGTCGGCGCCCTCAGTATGTACAGGAATAGTATCAGGTACCCTAACCAGTACCGGAATCGGCATAGGAGAACTACTCGGCTCATCTAGGGCTGTGCCCGACGACTCAGACGGTTGTGCCCCACGTGGAAGAATGGGGTGAAAACCACGCAGCTGCATCAGACCAACATCCGCAATGCGGGTTACCTCTATATAATGGTCGAGGGCAGGTATCCTGGCTACATCCGCCCTGTCACACAAACCCTGGATCAGGCATGGGAAGGGTATACTCATATGATCTCGAAAGGCACGCTCATGGATCTCCTAGAGGATGTATCTCGCAAAGTGAATCTCATAGCCAGCCAATATGCTGGCTACCACCACAACCCGGTCCAATGTAAGTGAGTTGTCAGCATTAGTTGGACACAACCGATGCCGAACAACGGACCACCAGAATCTGCCAGCAAAATGAAGCATGGACTTTTTGATGTCCAGCTTCCCAGTCACCCAACTAGCTGCCAGACCATCCTCGGCTATATACCCCACAATCCATTTAAGAATCTCCAATTTCTAATCCACATCTCGCATCCTAACTCTATCTCTGACAGTGTCTATCCGATGATCAAACTCAGCAGTTGAAGTCGAAAGTGGACGGTCAGCCCCAAATAAGAAGCGGTGAATGGTCTGCTCTGAAATATCCATGTGGGTACCGCGAACCAAGACGTGAGTCAATAATGGCTGCAAAAGGTATCGCTACCCAACAGGAGTGCTCAAGTCAACTGACGCAGTATAAGAGGCGTAAAACTCTCGGACTAACTCCTAGCTATAACGACCAGAAGGCTGCTCCATCCAACCCAATCCATATCTCTCAAAGACAGGCCAAATGTCAGGCAGTGTCCTCAACTCCTCCACCCGATATCGTGGCTCCTCCATAATGCTCCCCCAACACACACCCATCTCTGTCAACTCAGCATCTCTATCATAAAAGGCACGCATGCCCTGCACACACTAACGCTGAACCTCCGTACTCTGCGTGAGAGTCGGAGCACTCTGGGCACCAGAACCAGTAATAGAAGCTGTAGCCTCCGCTAAAGATGTACCTTGACCCATAGCATCATCTGAAGAGCCTGATGTAGAAGCATCCTCCCCCTCTTCAAACTGGGGGACGGACTTAGAGGACTCATCCGGAATAACCGGCTCAACAGGGGGTGGGGCAGGCTGAAGGGCTGCCCGGGCAGCAGCTCGAGCCCACGTCTGTAATCTCGTGGATTGAGCCACCAAAGCAGTATCATCCTGACTAATGTGAAACTCCTCCACAGACCCACTTTTCTCGGACTCAGTCGGTTCATCACGCAGACGGGTTGGTAGATCCGAATTTTTGGTCTAAATTCTGGATGAGGAATCAAGATGGTCATTTTTGGGGTTTGATTTAGGAGGCATAGTAATGGGTTTGGGTCGGATTTTGGGTATATGGGTGGGGTTTGGATCGGATTTGGGTGTGAAGGTTGGGTTTTCAAAATATGTGGGTAATAGGGTTCGGATTTTTGAGTTTATGGTGCTAAGGGGATCGAATTTTGGTGATTTAGGTGATGGGAGGGTCGGATTTTGGTTGATGGAGAAGAGAAGGAATGGAAATTAGGGTTTAATTAAATGAATTGAAATTGGGGAGTTAATGTATTAGGTTTGGATTTATATCAGGTAAGGAAGGAGAAACCCGTTTTTGAAATAAAGAAAATAGGATCGGGTCGGGTCGGTTTTAGGTTTTCTGCAATTTTTTAACTGTCACGGCACAACCCACGTGATGTGGGTATGACTCACGTCACGTGAGTCATGGCGTGGATGAGGTCTTGATGCTGAAATATTTTATCTGATTTCCATGATTTGATCCACGTGACGTGGGTTGGACTCACTCCACGTGGGTCCTGGCGTAGGTGAGTTCCTAAAAGCTGATAATTGTCTCTAATTTTCACGGCCCCATCCACGTATCGTGAGTGGACTCACGTGTTGTGAATAGTGACATGATTTGTCCTTATTGTACCGAACCAATGCAGGTAAATTTTATGACGTTACTAACTGCTCCTCCAATGCTCAGATCTCCACATAACAAAATCTTGGGTTGCCTCCCAATCAGCACTTAATTTAATGTCGCGGCACGACATGGCTAACTTGGATACTCAGACTTCACCAACTAGCCCATGGGTTGCCTCCCATGAAGCGCCTGATTTAATGTCGCGGCATGACATGGCTAGCTTGACTACTTAGACTTCATCAAGCTCAAGTTCCTCAACTGTCTTTATCTCTTCCATAACTCCCACATAATGCTTAACACGTTGTCCATTGACTTTGAATAAAACATTATCTGCTCCTTTTAGCTCATTAGCACCATGTGAGAATACCCTAACTACCGTGAATGGGCCGAACTATTTGGACTTTAATTTGCCAGCAAACAAGCGATGTTTGGAATTATACAGTAGCACCAAATCGCCCGGGTGAAACTCTCGGTTCTCAATTCGACGATCGTTATAGAATTTCATCTTCTCTTTATATAATGCTGAACTTTCATAAGCCCGGAGATGAAATTCATCCATCTCATTCATTTGCTCAAGTCTCAATTGAGCCGCTTCACTCCAGTCTAAATTCAACCTTTTCAATGCCAACAAAGCCTTATGTTCCAGTTCGACGGGCAAATGGCAAGATTTTCCAAAAACCAACTGATATGGTGATGCACCAATTGGTGTTTTAAAAGCAGTCCGATATGCCCACAACGCATCATCCAATCTTCGAGCCCAATCAGTCCTATTGACATTAACTGTTTTCGCAAAAAAAGACTTGATCTCACGATTTGATACCTCAACCTGCCCACTTGTCTGAGGATGGTAAGGTGTTGCCACCTTATTTTAACACCATATTTTTCAAGCAGGGCCTTGAACAGAAGATTGCAAAAATGGGATCCTCCATCACTAATACTAACTCGGGGTGTCCCGAATCACTAGAATATGTTCTTTTCAAGAATGCTGTGACACTCCTCCCTTCGTTATTAGGAAGCGCAATTGCCTCCACCAACTTAGAAACATAGTCAACGGCTACCAAGATGTATTTCATTCCATGCGAGCTCACAAAAGGACCCATAAAGTCAACTCCCCACACATCGAACAATTCAAGCTCAAGTATAGTTGTCATGGGAAGTTCGTGTCTGCGTGAAATATTCCCTTGTCATTGACATTGGTCACAAGCGTGAGCATAATCATGAGCATCTTTGTAAATACTGGGCTAGTAGTACCCATATTGCAAGATTTTATGGGTAGTCCGCCTACCTCCATGATGACCCCCAACTGGAGATGAGTGACATGCTTCCAAAATACTCATCATCTCGACCTTTGGGACACATCTTCCAATTATGCCATCAGCACATACCCTGAACAAATACGGCTCATCCCAGAAGAATTTTCTTACCTCATGCATGAATTTCCTTCTCTGCTGATACGACATATCTTTCGAAACTAAATCACTTGCCAAAAAGTTGGCAAAATCAGTAAACCAAGGGATTAAGTCTTGGGATGCTGCCAGTACTTGCTCATCTGGAAAAGTATCATCAATCTCAAGATCATCCTTCAATTTAAGAATGGCTTCCTCCTCAAGGCGTGATAGATGGTCAGCAACTTGATTTTCGGTCCCCTTACGATCCTTGACTTCAAAGTTAAATTCTTGCAATAGAAGTACCCACTGAATCAGTCTTGGCTTAGCATCCTTTTTTGACATAAGATACCGAAGAGCTGCATGGTCTGTATGCATAATCACTTTCGTACCTATCAAGTAAGATATGAATTTCTCAAAAGCGAATACTACGGCCAACAATTCCTACTCAGTCACAGTGTAATTCTTTTGAGCTGGATTAAGCACTTTGCTAGAGTAGTAAATCGAATGTAATATTTTCTCACGTCTTTGGCCAAGGACTGCACCCAAAGCCACTCCACTAGCATCACACATAACCTCAAAAGGCTTAGTCCAATTCGGTGACACAATAATAGGGGTTGACACCAACTTGTCCTTCAGACACTCGAATGCTTTTAGACATGCTTCATCAAACACAAACTTCACTTCTTTCTCCAAAAGCTTGCATAAGGGATGTGCAATCTTGAAGAAGTCCTTGATGAATCTTATATAAAAGCCAGCATGACCTAAGAAACTTCGAATACCCTTTACAGAGATAGGTGGGGGTAGCTTCTCAATTACTTCAATCTTCGTCTTATCCACATCAATGCCATTCTTTGAAATCTGATGCCCCAATACGATACCCTCATTGACCATAAAGTGATATTTTTCCCAATTCAGCACTAAGTTGCACTCCTCGTATCTTTGTAGCACATTAGCAAGATGAGCCAAACAACCATCAAACGAGTATCCCACAACAGAAAAATCATCCATAAAAACCTCAATAGTGTCTTCCACCATGTCGGAGAAAATAGACACCATGCTGCATTGGAAGGTGGCCGGTGCATTACACAAACCGAAGGGTATCCTCTTTAATGCGAATGTCCCGTATGGACAAGTGAAAGTGGTCTTCTCCTAGTCTTCAGGGGCAATAAAAATCTGATTATACCCCGAATAGCCATCAAGAAAACAATACCATCCTCTACCAGCAAGACGGTCTAACATCTGGTCCATGAAGGGCATAGGAAAATGATCTTTCTCTGTCCAAGCATTCAGCTTTCGATAATCCATGCAAACTCTTCATCCAGTCACCGGCCTCATTGGAATCAACTTATTTTTGTCGTTTGGAACCACAGTGATTCCTCTCTTTTTCGACACACACTGAATTGGGCTCACCTACGTGCTATTAGCAATAGGGTAAACCACTCCTGCATCTAACCACTTCATGATCTCTTTCTTCACAACTTCTTGCATTGGTGGGTTCAAACGATGCTGGTGCTCAATGCTAGGTATACACTCAGGAACAAGCTAGATCTTATGAGTGCAAATGCCGGGTGGAATACCTATGATATCAGTAATGGACCAACCAATGGCTCTCTTAAATCTTCTCAATACTGAAACCAAAGCTTCTACTTTCCAATCTACCAATTTAGCAGAAATAATCACTGGCAAGGTGTTGTTGGATCCTAAGGATGTGTAGCGAAGACGGGCTGGAAGAGCCTTAAGTTTTAAAACTGGAGGCTCCTCAATAGATGGACGAGCTGGTGGGGTTACCCTATTCTTCAAATTGAGATCCAGTTTCTTTGGAGCATAACTGTATACTCCTTTACCGGCGAGTGCACCCACCATCTCATCATAGTCTTCAATACCATTTCCATCAAAATTCATGATCACGGCAGCCAGAGGTTCTACTCCCAACCGTTCTTCAAGAGATACAACAACCTCACTATCATAAACCGCATCTATTACTGAAATCACCTGCTTATCTCTTAGTTGCTTTATTGAACGACAGACATTGAAAGTAACCTGTTCATCATTCAATCTAAATTTCAGCTGCCCTATTTCCATATCAACCAATGCACGACCAGTGGCAAGGAATGGTCTTTCCAATATGATGGAAACCTCAAAGTCAATTTTGCAATCAAGAATCACAAAATCAGTCGGAAAGATGAAAGACGCAACCTTTACCAAAATATCATACAGAATGCCCACTGGTTTTTTCACAGTCCTATCAGCCATGAGAAGTCTCATAGAGGTTGGTTTTGGAGCTCCCAACCCTAACTGTTTGAAAATGGCTAATGGCATTAAGTTGATGGTAGCACCCAAATCACACAGTGCTAGTACAAAGAATTATGAAAGCTCCTGGAGACTCCTTCTTTTCAACTAGGGAATGCGAAGCAACTGCACTACAATGATGTATGTTATCTGTTGGCTCAAAACTGACAGTTCTCTTCTTTGTCACCAAGTCTTTCATGAACTTTGCATAGCCTGGCATCTGCTCCAATGCCTTTACAAGAGGGATGTTTACTGAAAGCTCCTTCAACATTGTGATGAACTTCTGATATTTTCCTTCCTCAGCCTTCTTCTTTAACCTTTGAGGAAAGGGAGGAGGAGGTCGTGGGATAGTTTTGAGCACTTGTGGTACCTCCTTTTCCTTTCTCTTTTCAGATTTTACATTATCACTATCATCATGATGATTTGGAACCGTGTCACCCTTTGAATTATCCGGCTCTAACTTAGCTTCTGCATCAATAACCACTGGTTCATTAGTCACACCACTGTCGGCAGGAATAGGTGGATCTGTCGTGCACTTCCCACTTCTAGTAGTAATGGCGAGATAATGACTATCATTTTTTGGATTCTGGACGGTATTGCTTGGAAGGGTGCCTGGCTGACGTTGATTCAGTGCCAATGAAATTTGCCCAAATCGTTGCTCCAACTGTTTAATGGCAGTTGAATGAGACTCCACTTTCTGACTTATGCCTGAAATGTCAGTCCTAATCTCCTTCAAGCAATTTTCCTGGCTCTCTGCTCCTTTGAATAGTTTATTAAGAAGGGCCTCCATCCTTGAATTACCAAATTCCTCATCACGTCTTCCTGGCGGTACATAAAGATCATTCTTCTCTCTATAATCATCTTTCTGCCTCCAATCACCATCACGGTCTCTTTCTATATTTCTGTATCCCTACTTCTTGTAGTTGTCTCCATAATAGTTCCGACCTTGATTCCCTTGCCTTGAGTTCCAAGAGTCTTGATTAGACCCTTGGCCCTTGGCTCGGAAACCCGCCAATTCTCGATCTAGGTACTTAGCCTCTTCATCAGACTCACTATCATCATGTCTAGCTGATTTCCCTTGTGCACCTACAGCATGCACCTTTTTCGCATCTCTGGCCGCTATCTGTTTAGCCAGAAGACCAATTTTTGTCCTCAACTGAGCGACCTCTTGAGCCACAGATTGATCCAAAGCTCGGTGTGCTGCCGAGGCTCCAATAGCATATGTGCCAGCCGGCGTATCTGCCTCCCGAGTATGCCATCCTCGGTTGGTCTTAGTGATACGATCTAAGATTTCTGAAGCTTGATCCCACCTTATTCTCATAAATGCTACACCAGTTAGTATCTGCTACAACCTTAGTATTTACGTTTAGCACCCTGTAGAAGATTTCAAGTAAGTTTCTACCACTCATCCTATGATTTGGCACATTCTACAGCTTCTTCTTGAACTTATGCATGCCTCATACAGTGCTTTGGAATGTAGTTGTCTGAAGTTGTAGATCTCATCCTTCAGTTGCAGCATCTTGGAAGGTGGGAAAAATCTCTCCAGAAATTGATTTCTCAATTCCTGCCAATTAGTGATGGATCCTCGTGGTAATTCTGCCAACCACAATGTCGCCTCTCCTGTTAGGGAGAATGGGAACAATCTCAACCGAATCACCTCCTGATCAACTCCAGGCAAATTATATGATGTGCAGACCCCCACAAAATTCATTACGTACATATTTGGATCATCCGTATGAAGACCGACAAACACACCCTTTAAGTTTAGCAGGTGAATCATAGCACTGGTAATGTCAAACTTAGTGCCCAGAGGTAACGCAGGTGGAATGATGATGGCACCAGTCTCAATTGGCTCGAAATAAGCCAAATCCTCATCTTCAGGATCATCATAAACAGGCACATGTGGTCTCGGTTGTGCCCTCAGTTGTCTTTGTCGCTCTTCAGCCTCAGCCAATCGTTGTGTTGCTTCTTTCATCTCTCGATTATCTCTTTCTGCTTGTCTAAGAGTAGATTTCCTAACCTGCTCCTCACGTGTCAATCGAGCGATAGTTTGTTTTGCTGTTTCATGACCAACTGGCTGAATTGGTTGGTGATGAATGTCTCCGCAGCTGCAGGATCCTAAACTCCTTCAGTATTTACCATTCTTTGATTAGCTCTCAGAGTCCTTTCAATTTCACGATCAAGTGGAATCAGGGGATTGCCTTGACTCGTAGTGTTTGGCATACACCGGCGTATGCCCTTAAAAGTGTATAAGAACAAAACCAATCAACTCCAACCAATAATAATCAACTCCGTAACTGTATTCCCCGGCAACAGTGCTAAAATTTGATGTCGCCCAAAATATGCCTCCTAAGAAGTATAATGCGGTCTCTTGTCAAATATAGAACCCAACTAGGTTAGGGTCGATCCCACAGGAAATAGGTAGAAGTTTGAGTAGAATACCGAATGGAACAATTGGGAAGTAAATAAAACTGGGGGATTTATGTGAATATGAAATGATAGTAACGATCGCTGATTGTATCAAGTTTATAGGCAATAAGAGAGATACACTAGGACTGTGATCCCCAATGATTTCTTTACTCCACCGATTACTTGTGCTAACAAAATCGTCCCGCTATGTGGCATGCAAAATCTGACAAGATATATTCATCAAAACGTCTCTTGACCTTGGTTAGACAAATTTCACTCTTCTCCTCTCGGTCTCCAAGTGTTGCACTACTAACCCTTGTCTTGGATCTCAGATAACCATTCCCGCTAAGGCTCAGGTTATTAGGTGAAGGTTGATAGCTTCAAATATCTATTGTTATTCCCTTTTCCTAATCTCTACCTCTCTCTCTATCAAGTTTACAATACAGGCCAGTTTCTAACATTTGCAACTGTTAGAAGAGCAATCACAACGAAGGAAACAACAATACATGCATACACAGCGGTATAGAATTGCCTTGCACTTAACCGGTTTTGTTAATTCCTTATGGGTCACACAACCCTAGTTGATGGGTTTATCTGCTCATAATTGTAAGAACACAAGAAGAATCCCAATATGAAAACATAATTATGATCTCACGACAATGAAGAAAAACCGAAATCTCAATTATCAAGTAAACTCGAATTAGGGTTTTTAACTACAAAACCGAGAATATGTTTATGAACTCCAAAACTATGTAAAATAGCTCTCCAAACAATGTAATGACTAACTCTCGCACCTAGGACTATACAGGGGTATTTATAGATACAAAACTAATCCTATCCAAAACAAAATAGGAGAACTGAGTCGACAACTTCCACGGTATTGTGACTTGGTGTCGTGGAACCAAGTCACTCCACATAGGTTGGTTTCGTGGGAATCAGGCTCAATCAGACTTCTTCAAAAGTTGAGTTACGGCACTCTTCCATGCCACATGACTGACAGTCACGCCACGTGACTGCTGAAGTGGAAATCAGACTTTCTCCTGAAAACTCTGGAGTGGCAGTCATGCCATGTGACTTGTGTTGTGGGTCCATCTCTGGTGCAGGTTCTTGTTCTTTATTCCTCTGACACTTCCTTCTCAGGCTTGATTCTTCCTTTTTGATCATTTTGCCTTTAAAAACCTGTGTTTCCTGCAAAGTAGGACAGAAACCACATCATACCAACAAAATACACCCAAGTTATTGCATATTTTCCTTGTTTTAAGCATCGAAAGTGCCATGTGACCATGGTGTATCAGTTACACAACTTGATCTTACATCTATGAAACACTACACAATAAATCACACGACTTACCTAGGCCACATCACACTTAAAATTTATCCAACACTAGCCTAGCCTAAATTTTTCAAAAATTCATCTTGAGAAAACTTAACCTGGATTTTTGCATGCTAGACATACCGTAAAGATGAAAAAGATCGTTACATTAGATACCAATATACCCACTGTTCGTCCTTGAATGACAGTCAAAGGAAAACAAGAAAAAATTTAGCAAGGGAAATACCTGAATCATCAAATAAGTGAGGGTAGTTGTTATGCATATCTGCTTCAGTCTCCCAAGTGGCTTCCTCAATAGAATGGTGCTTCTACTGGACTTTCTAAGACTTAATCTCTTTGGTTCTCAACTTTTAAACATCCTGATCGAGTATAGCAATCGGTTCTTCCTCATAGGAGAGATTTTTATCAAGTAAAACAAAGTCCCAATGAATAATGTAATTGCCATTCCATCGTACTTCTTAAGCATAGAAACATAGGATACCGGATGGAACCCCACAAACTCAGGTGTAAAGTAAGTCTATATGTTACTAGACCTACATTCTCAAGAACTTAAAATGGACCAATGTATCTGGGGCTAAGCTTGACCCTCTTGCCAACCCACATCACTCCCTCCATAGGAGAAACCTTAAGTAGTACATATTCACCTTTCTTAAAAAATGTGTCTCTCACTTTCCTATTTGCATACTATTTTTGTCGACTTTGGGCTGCTAATAAGTTTCATTGGATGAACCTTACCCTCTCTTGAGACTCCTTTAAAAAATTTGTTCCTGAAGGCTTCACAGCGCCCACTTTAAACCAGCTTATGGGAGATTTACATATCCTCCAATATAGGGCCTTAAATTGGGCCACACCATATTAATACTAGAGTGATAACTATTGTTGTACGAAAATTTGTACAATGGAAAAAACTGATCCCAATAACCACTAAGGTCAGCCACATATGCCCAAAGCATGTCTTCTAGGACCTAAATAGTCTTATCAGACTGCCTGTTGGTCAGAGAATGAAAGGTAATACTGAGATCTAACATAGTGCCCAACTTTTTTTACAACTTGTGCCAAAAGTTAGAGGTAAACTGTATACCTCTGTCAGATATGATGGAGACTGGAATCCTATGCAACCACAAGACATCCTTGATGTAGATCTTGGTTAACTTTTCTACATTATATCCCACCTTGACTGGAACAAAATGCATGGACTTGGTTAGCCTATCAATAATAACCCAAATTGAGTCACACTGCCCCAAGGTCTTAGGAAGACCTACCATAAAATCCATGGCAATTATCTCCCATATCCACTCAGGAGTCGACATTCGTTGAAGTAGACCTGCAGGCTTCTAATTCTCATATTTTACCTGCTGAAATTATGACACTTTGCCACATAATCCACTATGTATCTCTTCATTCGAGGCCACCAATAAAGCTATCTCAAATCCCGATACATCTTGGTAGCACCAGGATGTATGGAATACCTTGAGCCATGAGCTTCTGCTACCAGTGTAGGAATTGGATCATAAACACAGGGCACACACACTCCCTCTTTCTCTCAAAACATTATTGGCATAAAGAGTGGCCTCTCGAGCTTTACGACGCACCATCTTATTCAGAATCTTATTCTACTTTATATCTTTGAACTGCATGGCCTTGATTTGATCAAGGAATGTTGACTTGTTTCCATATTAGCCAACACTTCTCCTCTTTTTGACACCCAAAACTGTATAAAATGCTTTGCTAGGTCTGAAGCTCCTTCACTAACAGATGCTTTGTTACTTTCAAATAATCCAAACTTCCCATACTTATAGAATTCCTGCTTAATGAATCCACCACCATATTGACCTTTCCCAGATGAGACTGGATGGTAACATTATATTTTTTCAATAACTTCATCCATCACTGCTATCTCAGATTCAAGTCTTTCTAAGTGAACACATGCTGCAAGATGCAATGATCTATGAACATCTCACACTTCACCCTATATAAGTAGTGCCTCCATCTTTTTAGCACAAAGACCATAACTGCCAACTCTAAGTTATGAGTTGAATAGTTTCTCTCATGAACCTTTAATTGCCTTGAAGCATAGGAAATCACGTTCTTATCCTGTATTAACACAACACCCAAGCTAGAACTAGAATCATCACAAAATACTATAAAATCTTTACCTTCAATGGGCAAGGCAAGAATTTAGTCATGGTCAGAAGTGATGTGAGCTTTTGAAAGCTTTCTTCATATTTGTAAGACCAAACAAAAGGCACCTCCTTTTGAGTCAATCTCGTCAAGTGAGTAGCAATTAAAGTAAAGCCTTTAAAAAACCTATGGTTGTAGTTGTCACCATACACTCTGGACCTAACACAGTGCTTAGAGACACAAGTGACCCTAAGCTAACCCATGGCCGGGCATGACACTAATAATACTAAGTATACTTGAAATACTGAATGCGGAAGCTAACTGAATATAATAGCAAATATATGAAGTAACTAAATTAAAACTAAGTCTGAGAACAAAATACAAAGCTGAAATATCTACTATTTGTCTAAAAGCCTCAATGAAAAGATGAGTTGATGGGACAAGTCCCCAGCTAACTCTAAACTATCTAAAACTAAAATACTAAGCAAAATATAATAAACATTGGTCCTTAGATGATGAGGACTCACCGCTGGTAGTCACTGAGATGGTATTGGAATGTGCTAATTACAAATCTGGTGTTGAACGTTGGAACATATATCATAAGATGATACAGTGCAAAAGAGAGTGCGATCAGTACTTTGAATGTATTGAGTATGTGAGATATGCAAAGGCAAAGTAAACTGAAAATGCTAGAAAATACTGATATATTGAACTGAACTGTAGTACAATGACCTTATTATAGATGCATATAAACTGATATGAAAGGTAAAGCTGAGAAATTATAGTTTATAAGTAATCAAAATCTGAACTGAGGGTCTTGTACAACTACTAAATCCAAATCTATGAAAGAGCCTGTTAATCGACATAAACCACGTGAGCTAAACATGGAGTCTAATGTATACACCCTATAAAAAAAGCCCAATATAACTTGCCAGGGATAGAGGCATAGCTGGCATGATCAGTAAACTGATGCCCAACTGAGAGGGATAAGATAAGTTATAGTGGCACGTAGTTCTAGGACGTGGGTGAACCAAACCCCAGTCCAACTCGATGCTAAGTACTACTCCAATTCTATTTATATTGTTATCTCATAAAACTAATATACTGAAACTCAGTCAAATATACTTTCTCTGAAAGACTGATTAACTGAAGTTATGTTGAAGGTCTGTAAACTAAGGCTAATTACTGTATACATGCTAAAATCAATAATTACTGGTATCATATGTTCATAACACACCATATATTATGACTTGAAATTAATTCATTTGAAAGTACTGTGAAGTCAAGCTAAGTATCAAATTACAAAATACTAATTTTTGTGAGATACTCAATCTATGAAAGTATACATAACTCTAATAAAAGAATCATGAGGGAACGGAAATAAAAAGGGAAATCATAAACTAAATGAGAACCCTAATTTTTGATTCATGGTAAAACTGAGAATTTCTGAGTTGTTTGGGACTCAATGGGTGAAAGGGTACCCATTGATGAAATCCCACATACCTGGAAAGTGAGTTTTTGCAAAGAACTTGACTTAATTGGAGATTTAGAAGGAACTCTAGCTTTTCTCTAGATGGAGGAGATAAATCACTCTTTTGAAAGTTTTTTATGTGTTGGGAGGAATAATGAGGGTAAGGGTCGACTAATCCCTATTAATCCATCTCAAAATGCACTTAAAATGTCGTAGTATAGCTCTAGGAAATAGGAAAAGTATGAAAATACCCCACGCAAAACATATTTAAAAAATGTTGAATCGTAACGGATGGGTTTCAGGATGACTCATTATCACTTGAAATGACTTGTCATCTGAGTCTCTATGAGGGGACTGTTTCTGGGCATTTTTACGATGAGTGGTCACCACGGCTCATTATAACACATGACGACTAGTTGTCAAGGGTCATAGTTACTTGGCACAAATTTCAACTTTCAAAAATTTTCATTGGAACTCTCAGGATGAAAGCTGATGATGACTCATTGTGTCTAACAACGACTCGTTTTCACTGGGAGGATAATTTTACTTTGTGAGTTTTTGTATTTTTTCTTCAGGATGGATCACACGACAGCTCATCATGACTAACAACGACTCATCCTCTAGAGTTATTGCCACTGGAATTAAAACAGTCCTTTAAGACTTTTGGCTAATCACTCAGGACGACTGAAGCGAATGACTCATCTGGCTTGACAATTACTCATTGTCAGGGCCATCCTGTGGGTTTTTCTACTAGTTTTAACTGGTTTTCTGTTCTAAGGCTGAAACATGGTCTTAGGGACTTTTGGGGTGTTACAGTTGCTAGCTAGACCCATAAATCTATGAACTTCAGTAACTGAGGTGGGTCTAGCTCAATTCTTAAACAGCTCTACCTTTTGAGGATCCACCATCACCCCTTTCTCTGAAACAACATGTCCCAAAAGGACATAGACACCGTCTAGAATTCACACTTGGAGAATTTTGCTTAAAGCTTCTTCTCCCTCAACACATCCTAAATAATATGTAAATTCCCTACATACTCTTTCTTACTCTCAGAGTACATCAAAATATTATTGATAAACACTATAATTATGGAATCCAAGAAGGACTTAAAGACACTATTCATCAAACTTATAAAGGTTGTTGGTGCATTAGTCAACTTAAATGACATTATCAAAAACACATAATGTCCATAACGAGTCCGAAAGGCTGTATTAGGAATATGCTCAGGTAAGATTTTTAATTGAGGATACCCCAACCTTTAATCTATCTTAGAGAATATCGAAGCACCCTGAAACTGATCAAACTAGTCATCTATCCTGGGCAACGGGTACTTATTATGAATGGTCACCTTATTCAATTATCGATAATCTATATACATTTGATGGCTACCATCTTTCTTCTTAATAAATGAAACTGAGGCACCCCACAGCAAAGAATTAGGACTAATGAAACCTTTATCAAGTAATTTCTGTAATTGAGTTTTAACCTCTCTTAACTTGTCTGGAGCCATTCTATACAAAGGAATAAAAATAGGATGGCTGCCCGGCTTTAAGTCAATACAGAAATCAATATCCCGATTTAGAGGCATACTAGGAAAATCAGTAAGGAACATTTCCTGAAATTCACAAACTATAGGTGTCACACCCCAAATCCCATTCGGGACGGATTGGCACCCGAAGCCGATAAGGCACGAGAGAACCAATCTTCATTCATGTACTCTCATATGCATGTCTTTATAAGAATAGCATTCTATCTCATGTAACGTATAAAATATAACACACCAATGGCGGAAGTCATGGCAAACATGTACAACATATAAAACTTGGACGTTAGGGCCATCAAGTCGAATGGACATACATCTTTTACGTTCATCTTCCCACATACGTCTACAAAGCCTCTAATAGATACATGACCATGCCTATAAAATATTTACATAGTATCAAACTAATGTACACATGTGACTCGAAAAGCCCTGAACCAACTGGAGCTCACCAATGATCTGCAAACAACCGGCAACCTACTATGAAGGTCTCTGGCACCTGCGCCTGTAGCATTTAAAGTAGGCCCCCAAGGGGGTCAATACGAAGAATGTACTGAGTATGTAAGGCTATAAGAAACTACATCATACATAAGAATGTCAATGGAATAAAATATGAGAGAATAGTCAATGTGGATAAACCATCATTTTATATGTGTGGAAAATGTACCTTGCTTCTATTATTGTCATTTTCGATCATTCACTCATCTCCTTATCTTTTATATAATATCTTTCATAATTACTTTCACTCAAGAGAATTACCTTTACTCAAGATAATTGCCTCCAAGAGATTTCCTTTCGTTGCTCTTACGCTCATTATCAATCTCTATTGGGGTTTTTAATGATATAACATACATCCACCTCATAGGGGTGGGTTATAATATATAACATACGTCCACCTTATAGGTGGGTGATAATATAACATACGTCCACCTTATAGGTGGGTGATAATGTAACATACGTCCACCTTATAGGTGGGTCATAATGTATAACACCTGCACATTTCTTCATTTCTTACTTGGGAGAGATTGAGTCAATCACTTATGAGAGATTGATATAATGATAATCATAACATTATTAGAACTTGGAACTTTGGAATCGTGTCCACCCTACATCTATTATTTTCCTTCACTTTTGCAATCAACAAATACACGTAACTTACTTTCATTCTTTTGAGGGATTGGTATATTTGTAGTCATGATATTATTGAAAGCTTTAAAGCATAACATTATTAAGACTTCAAAGCCATGTCTATATTTATGTAACACATGAACATCAATGACTAATGAATAAGGAATATGTGACTCAACAATAAATAACAACCTCAAATGAGATACCTTCAAACATTTCGGAATGGAATAGGTACAATGTCAGTATGATCAATATACTGCAGAAGGATACCGAAAGAGTAACCTTACATACCTTATCCTCTCAATATGAATACACAGTCCTATATGTGATTATGATAATCTAGCTCCTTCCTTACGTGTTACTCTACATCACAAGTTCATAGCGGA
Organism: Capsicum rhomboideum; assembly: GCA_031232105.1. Taxonomy (NCBI): domain Eukaryota; kingdom Viridiplantae; phylum Streptophyta; class Magnoliopsida; order Solanales; family Solanaceae; genus Capsicum; species Capsicum rhomboideum. The sequence continues at coordinate 53,683,385 of CP124716.1, read as the reverse complement.
ACTTACGTTAACAATCAACTACCTTACAAGGGCATGAGACGACAATAAATTACATGCTTGCCCTATAATGTCATTTCACCCTCTTATGTTAACATTTAGTGCATCACCAAACCAACAATACCATAACATACCACACATTGACCAAGACATCATAAACCAATAACATTTCACACTACGTTTACCCTTTACGCTTCCTCATTATCATTTTGTCACAACTATTCCATCAAATTGCCTTGTAACAACATATGAACAACAATACATAATTAACATAGTCCAATATTCCTCCATACGACCCTTTAACGTCATTTAAAAGGTATCATAAGTTGATAATTGCATCCATGAAGGGTATAAGGGTTTCGGGGGGTCAAAGGGATGCAAAAACAATAAATTCGGAGTTTTGGGCTGACCTGTGAAGCCACCTGCGCCAGAAAGTGGCTGACCTGCGTCCGCAGGTAACCTTTGGCAGTAGCCAGAGGCACCTGTAAAGTCACCTGCGCCCGCAGGTGCTTCGTCTGCGAGGGCGGGTGCCCATTTCGGCCTCTGGGGGTTATTTTAAGGTCCTTTTTTGCCATGAATGATCCATGATCATAACTAAACTTCTCATAACATATTTTAGATCATATTATATGCCAAAGAACATCCATGGCTTCACAACACACATAAACACCACCAAATTCACACTTTTCCTTCAATACACCACCAAATCCATGCTCAATTTTGCAATAACAATTCCAATCATTATGTACAAGAATAAAACAAGTTAAGGCCATAATCAAATCTCACATGTCAATATTGAACCCATCAAATTCACTTCCTTCAAGACCACAAGTCCATTTTCAAATTTACAAGGCAAAACCCTTCACCGATTAAGCAAACATAATTGTTTCACACATAGTGAACTTCTCACACTTCACCAACATAACAAGCATGATCTACACAATATTCCATGCATAAAATATATTAAACCATGAGATTAAACACTTACCAAAGCTTTCCAAGGAGTGACCTTGTCCCAAGTAGAAGATAGCTTAGGGTTTGATTGTTGAGAGAATGTTGTGGAAATGTCTAGAAAATGGCATGTGTAATATGGTGAATAAATCTGATTTTTGACCTTATATAGACCCTTTAAAGTCATATTTATCCAATAACTTTGGTAAATAATTGATTTGGTGGACTTGGTCATGCAAGAATGAGTCAATTACCCCTTTGGGCCATGTCTTTTTATGCTTTTTGGGCCTCATTTGAGCCCAATGGCACAAGATTAATTTAGCCCAACTAATTACATGTATAATACCCCAAAAATCTCATGTTTAAATAATTCCATAAATGTTATGGTAATAAAATAGGTTCAGAAATGTACGGGGTGTTACAATAGGTAATGACTCAATAGATAGAACTTCGACACTAGTGTCCCGAAGATGAGCCAAGAAGGCCGAACACGCCTTCCTCACTAATTTCTTGGCATAAATAAAAGAAATGAGCTTCACGGGAGCAGGTCTATAGCCACTCTCCCACTCTAGCCTATCCAACCCTAGCATAGTGAAAGTTGTAGTTTTGGCATTATAATCTAAAATGGCATGATAGGGAGACAACTAGATCATACCAAGAATAATATGAAAGTCTAGCATATCCAATATCATCAGGTCAACCCAAGTCTCAAAACCTATAAACATCACTAAACAAGCACGATAAACCTGAGTAGACATATGAACAAGTGCATCAAGCATGTCACAGACCATATTTAACCCCAACCAAATATAATAGACACATATGAAAAGGTAGGACCTAGATCAAATAAAATTAAAACCATCCTATCACAAATAAGATTGGTACCTGTGATAACCGCATGTGATGACTTAGCCTGAGATTTGCTTTGGAAGGTATAACAATAAGCCCTATAATCAATCAAAGCACCCCTCCTAGCTGGTTGTGCACCTTTTCTACCACCATTTACACCTCCTTGAGTACCACCTCAATCTGCCTTATAACCACCACGTCCACTTTGTGGATCATCTCTTGTATTTCCACTGCCCCCTCTACAAGTTAGAATGAAGTCTCTAGACTACAACTGCTGATTCTGGAAGCCTAACTATTGAAAACTAGGACAATTCCTAAAAAATAACAAAATCTAACTTATTACAACTCTATATATTACCCTGTTTGACATCCTAATATATGATCCTAATGGGTCAGGCGACTTAAGCACGTACTTAAAGTTTATTAGAGTATGATGGGCAATGGCAGTATAATGAAATGGGTACAAGAAACAAGTCGAGTTACTTGGTCCATGTGACAGTGTGAGTTCTATAGTAAGGAAGAGAATGGTTGACTGACTTTGATGATTTATGCAAGACCAAGTTGAAGAACTTATGATGAGGATTCAATACTTAAATTCCTTACCATAAAAAAATGCCTAAATTAGGTAGATCCATAAAAGGAAAGTTTAAAAGAGGAAGGCGGCTAAGATATCCAAATAAGAATGGGATTCCTCAACTGGGTTCCAAAAAGGAATAGGATTCCTTTGAAGGAAATGTAAACCAACTTAGAAGAAGCAAAGACCAACATCTATAAATACCCAAAGGCTTCTAAAAAGTCGTTTGCTCACTCATATAAAGCAAAGGCTAAATCAGAGATTGAAAAATGAGGTTTTGTAGAAGAAACTCCTAGAAGGAACAGGTTTATACATAGTGAGTCTAGCTAGAGTTAGCTTCATTGTGTTAGGATTGTTCTTCGAATTGTAATCATTTGATTTCATAGTTTTCGGTGTTGTTATAAATTGGAATATGAGTTTGTTTTCAAGTTGGCGTGACCTGAAAATTGGGATCACAAGCCAAGGCTGGTTTGTGAGAAGTATAGGAATTAGAGTTTAATTCCTAGGTATTGTGTTATTAGGAGTTAGAGTTTATAATTCCATGTCATTAAAGGGGTTATAGTTTACAATCCCTTAAGTTGCAGAGTTTGTAATCAATTGTTGAAGAGGATTGTGTTTAGTAAAGTTTGGGTTAAATCCTAGAGAGGTTGTAGGTCATGGTTTTTTACACCTTTTGAGCCGGTTGTTTTCCACGTAAAAATTAGTGTTCTTAAGTTTGCTATTTTTATCTCTTTTGTGGAACACGTTAGCCAACTCAGTCCAAACATAGAAAGTAATTATCTATAATTCACTAAACTCGTAGGGCGTGTAGAATATCAGTTGGTATCAGAGTGAGGTATCTTGTTAAAAGGTTAACACCTTAAGATGAAGATCAAAATAAATTCTACAACTCCTATTAGATATTGTGAAAGACAGTCAACTACTAGACCCCCTTTCTTAAATGGCTCTCACTTTTCATGGTGGAAAGCTCACATGGAGGACTTCATTCAGGCTAAAACTATGAATTATAGGATAGAAATACTGTAGGACCTATAATTCCCATTAAAACCGTGGATGGAGTGCAAGTAAGACAAATAAGAACTGATTATATTGCCAAGGATCTTGCTGCTTTAAAGAAAAATGCTAAAGCCAGAAATATTCTTGTGTGTGGTCTTAGGCCAGATGAGTGTAACAGAGTTTCAAACTGTTCCACTGCCAAACAAATTTGGGATGCATTGGTTAATGCACATGAAGGCACTAGCCAAGTTATGAAGTTCAGAGTTGTAATGATTTTCATTGAATATGAAACATTCAAGATAAAGGATGGGGAGAGTTTACAAGAGATGATCACTCAACTCACTACCTTGGTTAATGAACTCTCTTCACTTGGAAAAACTTTGATCGTTGAAGAGCAAGTGGACAAGGTATTGAGGGTTTTTCCAAAGGCAAACTGGGATGTCAAGGTGACTGCCATAAGGGAAGCAAAGGATCTTACTACTATGACTCCTGATGAGCTAGTGATATCACCCAAGATATGCCTCCTAAGAAGTATAAAGCGATTGATGTCAAATATAGAACCCAACTAGGATGGGGTCGATCCCACAGGGAATAGGTCAAAGTTTATGTAGAATGCTAGTTTGAGTAACTGGTAAGTAAGTAAAAAGGGGGAGTTTTGTGAATAAGTAATAACAATAAAGATTGTTGATTGTTGGGTTGTAAATAATATGAGAAATGCTCTAGGACTGTGATCCCCAATGACTCCTTAACTCCACCGGTTACTTGTGCTGACAAAACTGTTCCGCTATGTTGCATGCAAAATCTGACAAGATATGTTCATCTAAACGTATCTCGACCTTGGTTATACGAATTTCACTCTTTTACTCTTGGTCTCCGAGAGTCGTACTACTAACCCTTGTCTTGGATCTCAGATAACTATTCCCGCTAAGGCTCAAGTTATTAGATAAAGGTTGATAGCTTCAAATCTCTATTGTTATTTCCTTCTCCCAATCTCTACCTCTCTCTTGAGAAAGTTTTGAATACAGGCGAGTTTCTAACGTTTACAACCGTTAGAAGATCAATCACAACGAAGGGAATAACAATACATGCATTTATAACGGTTCAGAATTGCTTTACACCTAGCCCGTTTCGTTAATTCCTCATGGTTCACACAACCCTAGTTGATGAGTTTAGTTACTCATAATTGCAAGAACACAAGAAGGATTCAAAGATGAAAACATAATTGTACACTCACAATAATGAAGAAGAACTGAAATCTCAATTATGAATAAAACTCAAATCTAGGGTTTTTGATTAGAAAACCAATAATATGTTTATGAACTCAGAAACAATAGAAAATATCTCTCAAAACAATGTACTAACTAACTCCTGAACATAGGACTATACAGGGGTACTTATAGATACAAGGCTAATCCTATCCTGAACAAAACAGGAGAACAGAGTCGGCAATGTTCTACGATGTTGTGACTTGGTGTCGTGGAACTAAGTCACGCCACGTAGGTGAGTGTCATGGAAATCAGGCTCAAATAGACATCTTCAGAAGTTGACTCACGCCACCCAGTCACGCTACGTAGGTGGACTCATGGCACTTGAGTCCTGTCGTGGAAATCAGGGTCCTATCCAGGCTGCAGAAAGTGACTCACGGCAGCCACCCACGTCACGTGGGTGGAATCACGGCACATGAGTCTCTGACGTGGTTCACTCCTTATCCTCGACTTGGCTCTTTTCTTCTTCATATGTTCCATTCTAGTGCGTGCTTCTTCACTTTTTCTCCGTTTAGCCTCCAAAACCTATTCTCCTGCAATGTAGAACAGAAAACACATCATACCAATAAAGCATACCCAAGTTATTGCATATTTTTCTTGTTTTAAGCATCGAAAGTGACATAAAACCACGTTACATCAACACCCTCAACTTAGAATGTTTGCATGTCCTCAGGCGAACAAAACAACACAAACATATACGATGTTTAATTAAGAGAAACCTAAGGGACCTACGACAGTCGACTCATTGCTTTTGACCTCAAAACTATTCTGACCCCTCCTATTTACAAATCAAAACCATGGTGTGTATACATGCAACATATTATCGTGACACAGAAGAGATCAAGTGATGGCATCAGATTATTAACAAACAACTAAGCATATATGCAAATGACATTATCTGAATCAAATAGCAGCTAACAATGCAACTCATGTACTCTCACAACAAAGAAGTCCCATACACTCACAGTAGACTGATGAATCTCAAAGTAGGGACTCGGTCAAAATACTCTCTCTCACAAAGAAGTTTAAACAGTGTGCATGAGATACTATAGGTTTGCCCTTATTTTCTATGCCTTAGCTTTACGGACAGTTGGACTAGGATCACTATAGGACTTTCATCGGCTTGTAATGTAGGTTTGGGGACGGGTATGGTGACTTAACCCTCCTTGACACTACACTATTTTTGGCTCCACTTTCCAACCATTCTTATTTTTATTCTCCCTTATCCTCCTTCATTTATTTTCAGATTTCGAGTGTGATTTTCTTTATATTTTCAAAACACAATTATTTTCTTCTTTTTCTTTTTCTCTTTTCTCAATTTCTATTCATTTCACCTAAAAAAAAATTCTTCTTTTTCTTCACACCCAAATCTGTTTTCTCTCATTTTTTTTTACTAACCTTTCTACATACCCAAATCAATCTACGCACCCCTATAATAGCCACCCTCAACTCAGGCGATTTGTCTGAGTTGAGTTACACAATGTCCAAGGAGGGACCAGGGCCAATACAGGTTCATCATAAATAAAAAAGGGAAGGTGAATAGGCTAAAGAAAGAAATAGGTCAATTAAGGCTCTAAATCGGGATCAAAGGATACTTAATATATTTGGTCAGGCATTTTAGGATAAATGTGGACTTATTCAAAAATGACCTATGATCCTTTCCTAATCACTATCCTTTAACCTAGGCAACACTAACCAGGCAAGTTCTGGATCGCACACACAAAGTTAACTAAGTAATGACCTCACACACACAACACAGGGTTACATTATCAATTATTATCTATCCAGTTCATCCAATGCTAGCTACAGTTATTTTGCCTATAATACTAATGCCATAACAAGATCCAACAGCTGTCACAAACTAACATACTACACATACAATTCAAAACAAAAATTTTCAGGAGGGGTATCCTTTAGATAATCAAAAAGCATCAAATCCAAAATTGGACTGCACTAAGGTTCCCCTATTTTTCTCCTAATTAAACATGAAAAACACATCAATAATAGAAATAACAATCTAAACATGTTGGTTCTACTATGATAGGACACTCGAGGGAAAAAAACACGGCAACAAAAACCCCCTAGTGGACACATAGACCCACAAGTACCTCTGCCACCACCAAATAAGCATGCATTGTCCCCAATGCATTAGACCAAAATAAAACAAGGGAGTTAGGAACATACCTGTGGCACCCTAGGTGCGTGGATCTAATGTCGATCAAATAACAAGAATTAAAGCAAATGTAGGAATAGCAATACACCTTGGGTTGCCTCCCAAGCAGCGCCTGATTTAACATTGCGGCACGACGGGGGTATCTTGAGTACTCAGACTTCATCAAGATACCCCCTGGGTTGTCTTCCTGGGTCATCTAAAATATTTATTTCCAAAACCACCCTCATGTCCTTTGGCTGCTTCATAGTTCTGCAAACATTGAATGTAACTTCCTTATTATCCAGCCTGAATTTCAGCTTACCCCGATCCATATCTACCAATGTTCTGCCGGTAGCTAAAAATGGCCTCTATAAAATTATGGGCATCTCAAAATCGACTTCACAGTCCAAGACAACAAAGTCAGCAGGGAAGATAAAGTTTTCAACCTTGACCAAAACATTACATATTATGCCCATGGGCTTCTTGATCGTACGATCAGCCATTAATAACCGCATTTTTGTTGGTTCAGGGGCTTTCAAACCTAATTTCTTGAATACTGCCAGCGGTATAAGGTTTATGCTAGCACCTAGGTCACACAAAGCTCTGGCGAAGTTAACTGACCCAATTGTGCATGGAATTGTGAAGGCACCTGGATCATCTTTCTTTTGCACCAATGAACGAGATGCAATTGCACTATAATGGTGCAAATCATCAACAGACTTATTCACCTTGTCTTTATCAATCTAAGGCTTTTCAACTTCTTTCATGATCTCCCCACTAATAATTTTATTTTCATCCACTTTTTTCTTTAGACGTTGAGGGAAAGGTGGAGGAAGTTTTGGGAATGGAAATTATTTCTTTAGAGCTTCCTTTAACTTTTTCGTGGCATTCTTTTGGTCTTCCAGTGGAGCATGAACGCCTTTAACTTGTTTGGGTGCCTCAATGAGAGTCATTCCACTTCTTGTTGTGAAAGCCATACAATGAGCATCATTTTTTGGGTTATGGATGGTGTTGCTTGGAAGTATACCTGGTTGACGCTGGTTCAGTGCCAACGATATCTACCCAAACTGTTGCTCCAATTATTTAATGACAGTCGAATGGGAATCTACTTTCTGACTTATTCCTGAAATATCTGTCTTGATCTCTTTTAGACAGTTTTCTTGGATTTTTGACCTTGTAACCAGTTTATTCAGAAGGTCTTTAATCCTTAAATTTCCTGACTCAGCATCACGGCTACCTGGTGGTATGTAAAGACCATTTTTCTCTCTATAATCATTCTTTTGCCTCCAATCATCGTCATGATCTCATTCTCTATCTCTATATCCCGACTTGTTGCAACTGTCTCCATAGTAGTTTCGACCTTGATTCCCTTGCCCCGAGTTTCAGGAGTCTTGGTTAGACCCTTGGCCATTGGCTCGGAAACCCGCCACTTCTTGATCCAGATACTTTGCCTCTTCATCAGATTCATAATCTTCATAGCTAGATGTTTTACCTTATGCACCTATAGTATGCACCTTTTCAGCATCTCTAGCCGCAATCTATTTAGCCAGAAGAACAATTTCTGTCCTCAACTAAGCGACCTCTTGAGCTACAGATTTTTCCAAAGCCCGTTGTGCTGCTGAGGCTCCAATATCATATGTGCCAGCTGGCATATCTGCTTCCTGAGTATGCCATCCTCAGTTGGTCTTAGTGATACGATCTAATATTTCTAAAGCTTGTTCCCATCTCATACTCATAAAAGCTCCACTAGTGATAGTATCTGCTACAGCCTTAGTATTGACATTTAAAGCCCTGTAGAAGATTTCAAGTAAGTTTCTACCACTCATCCTATGATTTGGCACATTCTGCAGCTTCTTCTTAAACCTTATCCATGTCTCATAAAGTGCTTCAGAATGTAGTTGTCTAAAGTTGTAGATCTCATCCTTCAACTGTAGCATCTTGGAAGGTGGGAAAAACCTCTGCAGAAATTGATTTCTCAATTCTTTCCAAGTAGTGATACATCCTCGTGGTAATTCTGCCAACCACAAAGTCGCTTCTCCTATTAGAGAGAATGGAAACATTCTCAATCAAATAGCCTCTTGGTCAACTCCAGGAAAATTATATGATGTGCAAACCCCCACAAAATTCATCACGTGCATGTTTGGATCATCAGTAGGAAGACCGTCAAACATACCCTTTAAGTTTAGCAGGTTAATCATGACACTGGTAATGTCAAACTTAGTTCCCGGAGGTAACTCAGGTGGAATGATGGCACCAGTCTCTATTGGCTCAAAATAGGCCACGTCTTCTTCCTCAGGGTCCGCATAAACAGGTACATGCAGTGGTTGTTGAGCTCTCAATCTTCTTTGTCTCTCTTCAGCATCATCCAGACATTGTGCTACTTCTTGCATCGCTCAATGATCTCTTTCTGCTTGTCTAAGAGCAGCTTGCCTAGCTTGCTCTTCCCGTGTCAATCAAACGGTGATCCGCTGTTTCATGATCAACTGGCTGAATTGGTTGGTGATGAATGTCTCCTGCAACTACGGGATCCTGAACTCCGTCAGTATTCACCATTCTTCGATTAGCTCCCAAAGTCCTTTCAATTTCAAGATCAAGTGGAATCAGGGGATTGCCTTGACTCCTAGTATTGGGCATACACCGGCGTGTACCCTCAAAAGTATGTTAAAACAAAACTAATCAACTCCAACCAGTACTAATCAACTCCATAATCGGCAATGGCGCCAAAATTTGATGTCGCCCAAGATATGCCTCCTAAGAAATATAAAGCGGTCCCTATCAAATATAGAACCCAACTAGGTTGGGGTCGATCCCACAGGAAATAGGTCGAAGTTTATGTAGAATGCTAGTTTGAGTAACTGGTAAGTAAGTAAAAAGGGGTTTTTTTGCGAATAAGTAATAAGAGTAACGATTGCTTATTGTTGGGTTGTAAACAATATGAGAAATACACTAGGACTGTGATCCCCAATGATTCCTTAACTCCACCGGTTACTTGTGCTGACAAAACTGTCCCGCTATGTTGTATGCAAAATCTGACAAGATATGTTCATCTAAATGTCTCTCGGCCTTAGTTAGACGAATTTCACTCTTCTCCTCTCGATCTCCGAGTGTCACACTACTAACCCTTGTCTTGGATCTCAGATAACTATTCCCACTAAGGCTCAAGTTATTAGATGAAGGTTGATAGCTTCAAATCTCTGTTGTTATTTCCTTTTCCCAATATCTACCTCTCTCTCAAGCAAGTTTTGAATACAGACGAATTTCTAAAGTTTGCAACCGTTAGAAGATCAATCACAATGAAGGGAATAACAATATATGCATTCACGGCGGTTCAGAATTACTTTACACCTAGCCCGTTTCATTAATTCCTCATGGTTCACACAACCCTAGTTGATGAATTTAGTTACTCATAATTTCAAGAACACAAGAAGGATTCAAAGATGAAAACATAATTGCACACTCATAATAATGAAGAAGAACTGAAATCTCAATTATGAATAAAACTCGAATCTAGGGTTTTTGATTAGAAAACAAATAATATGTTTATGAACTCAGAAACAATAAAAAATATCTCTCAAAACAATGTACTTACTAACTTCTGAAGATAGGACTATATAGGGGTATTTATAGATACAAGGCTAATCCTATCCTAAACAAAATAGGATAACAGAGTCGGCAATGTTCCACGGTATCGTGACTTGGTGTCGTGGAACAAAGTCATGCCACGTAGGTGAGTGTCGTGGAAATTAGGCTCAAATAGACATCTTCAGAAGTTGACTCACACCACCTAGTCACGCTACGTAGGAGGACTCACGGCACGTGAGTCCTGTCGTGGAAATCAGGGTCCTATCCAGGCTGCAGAAAGTGACTCACGGCAGCCACCCATGTCACGTGGGTGGACTCTCGACACATGAGTCCCTGACGTGGGTCACTCCTTATCCTCGACTTGGCTCTTTTCTTCTTCATATGTTCCATTCTAGTGCGTTCTTCTTCACTTTTTCTCCGTTTAGCCTCCAAAACCTATTCTCCTGCAATGTAGAACAGAAAACACATCATACCAACAAAGCATACCCAAGTTATTGCATATTTTCCTTATTTTAAGCATCAAAAGTGCCATAAAACCACGACACATCAGCTAGTAGGAAATTAGAAAACATATGAGATAAATATGATCACCCCCAAGAAGATGGAAATCAAGTATAAATCATTAGCCTTGAAGACTTCTGAGAGTGATAACTCAGATTTAGATAAACAACAAGTAGCATTCATCACCAAAACTTTTAGAAAGTTCTTCAGAAAAAAGAATAGGAATGGAACAGGTAGCAGAGAACGGTCCAATAATAGGTCACAACGAGGATGCTTTAAATGTAAGAAAACAAACCACCTGATTAAAGACTATCCATTATGGGAAATAGAGCGAAGAAAATAAAGAATAGAGCAAAAACAAAAAACTAAGGCTAAAAGTGACCTCAAGAAATTTCATGCTATGGTTGCAGCCTGGGGAACTGAAGATTCTAATAGTGACATAGATGATGATGCTTTCATGGCTATAGGTGAATCTGATTAACAAGATGATGAAAGTGAGGAAGCTAACAAATTTGAGGTAAGAATCTCTGAACTTAAAGACAAACTTCATCTTTTTTCTAAGAAAAGGTTGACTACCTTGATGGATCACTTAGTTGATGAACTATATGACTAAACAGCTGATAGAGAACAGTTACTCAAAAATCTTGCTAGTCTCAAGTATAAACTCATAGATACTGAGAAAGGCAAGAGTACTATTGAGAAGGAAAATTGCTCTCTGAAGGAATAAGTAAACCAACATGGTACTATCCTAGCTCTTATGTTAGAAGTTCTCAAGCTCTCTATCACTAATAAAGGAAAAAGGATTACTAGTGATGATTTGCTAAAGATTGAGTCTGCTCTTAAACCAAAAAATAGAACATTGATTTGTGAAAAGGAAAATATTAGAAATCTAAGTCAAGAGAATTCTAAACTAAGACTAGATCCTGAAAGACCTAACAGGTGGACTCAATCTTCAAGAATTGTAAATCAACTAAACAGACGAACACATAGTGCAAGAGCTGGACTAGGATTTTATAAGAAAACTATCCTTATTGGGGATTTATGTTATATCTATGGGAAATTGGGCCATCCAACCACTGAATGTACCAAAATCCTCGACGCAGTCAAGAAAAGTAATGATTTCATAAAAGGAAAAAACCCTTAGCTACCAAGAGAAATAAGTTCCTTATAAAAAGGGAAACTTGGTATAACACCCCGTACCTTTCCAACCCTACTTGATTGTCTTAATAGTTATGGAATTATTTAAAAATGAGAAATTTGGTGGATCATGCATTAATTTTGTTGGGCTAAATGAATCTTGTGCTATTGGGCTCAATTGAGGCCCAAAATTATATAAAAGACATGGCCCAAAAAGGGAATATGACCCATTCTTCATGTTGACCAAGTAAAACACATTTAATGTTGGATAAGGATGACTAAAAGGGATATATAAGGTGGAAAATTAGATTTTTATTCATTTAGACACACATGCAAATCTAGAAATTTCCACAAGATATTTCTCATCTCACACAAACCCTAAGTCATCACTCCTTTGGACAAGATAACTCTCTTGTACGCTTTGGTAAGTTCTTAATCTAGTGGTTTAGTATATTATATGCTTAATATGGTGTATAAATCATGTTGTTTATGTTGGTACAATGTTGGGCAGTTCACTATGTGTAAAACAGTGTACTTTTGCTTAATCGGTGAAGGGTTTTGCCTTCTAAACTTGAAAGTGGACTTGTGGTCTTGAAGGAAGTGAGTTTTATGGATTAAATATCAACATTTAAGATATGTTTATGTTCTTAACTTGCTTTATTTATGTGTATAACTTGTGGGATTGTTGTTATAAAATTGGTCATGGAATTAGTGGTGTATTGAAAGGAAAATGTGGTTTTGGTGATGTTCATGTGCGTTGTGAGACCATGGTTGTTTGTTGGCATCCAAGTTAACCTAAAATATGTAAAGAGAAGCTTACTTATGTCCTTTTACCATTTATTACCAAAAAAAGACCCAAAAGAGACCCTTTTTGGCCAAAATGGGCACCCGCCCTCGTAAACAGGGCACCTGCGGGCACAGATGCCAATGCAGGTGGCCCTGGACAGGGCCAAGGGTCACCTGCAGTCACACCTCAACCACCTTCAGGAGAAGGTGGCTTCGCAGGTCAGCCCAGAATCTCATTTTGTATGTTTTTGTCTCTCTTTGATCCCTGAAGACCCCCATACCCTTTTTGGATGTAATTATCAACTTATGGTACCTTTTGAATGGCTTTAAGGAGTCGTTCGGAAGCATGTTGGATTACATAAATTATGGATTGTTGTTAATATGTTGTTATGAAACGTATTAAGGTGACTTGATGGAGTAATTGTGACGTGTTAATAAGGAAGCGTAAAGGATCAACTTGGTGTAAATGCTATTGGTTTATGATGTCTTAGTCAATGTGTGGAATGTTATAGTGTTTTTGGTATGGTAATGCAGTGAGTTGTATTGTAAAGGATGAAATGTCGCAATATAGCAGTCACGTAACTCATTATCATTTGTGCATTTGTAATGTAGTTAGTTGTTAACGTGAGCTCCGTTATAAACTTGTGTTGTAGAGTAACACGTAAAGGAGCTGGATTATTGTATTCAAATATAGGACTATGTATTCATATTGGGAAGATAATCTATGTACGGTTACTCTTTCCGTACTCTTCTGCAGCACATATTGTTCACATTATCATCGTACTTGTTCCATTCCGAAATGTTCTAAGGCATCTCATTTCAGGTTGTCATGTATTGTTATTCATATGTTCCTTATTCGTGGATCAATTGTTATTCATATGTCTCTTAATCATGGACTGATGTTCTAAAGTTCCAATAATGTTATGACTATCAACGTATCAATCTCTCAAAAGTAAAGAAATGAAGTAATGCATAGTTGTTTGTTGTAAGAGTACAGGTGGAAGCTCTAGAGGCATAAGCCTAGCTCAAGCCGATCCCGAGATTATTGGATCAGGGGGAAGCTCTAGAGGCATAAGCCTAGATCGGGCCGAACTTGACAGGCAGTAGCTCTAGAGGTAAGAACCTAGCTCGAGCCGAATCTTATATATTGATTTATGGGTGCCAGCTCTAGAGCCATAAGCCTAGCTCGAGACGATCCCAACATAATGTTATGTTATGTTAAGACCCACTGATCAGTTGGGGACCGGGTATGATGTGACACAGGTGATGGTGAATAAACATAAAAGCAAAGAAAGTAATGAAAGCAATATACATGGTTCCACATATACAGATCGATGGTTTATCCATATTGACTATTCTCTTATAATTGATTTTATTAAAGTTCTTATGTATGATGCAGTGTCTTATAGCCTTACATTCTCAGTACATTCTTCGTACTGACGTCCCTTGAGGAATTTACCTTACTTGCTGCAGGCGCAGGTGCTAGTAGACCTCCATAGTAGGTTGCGGGTCATTTGCAGATCATTGGTGAGCTCCAGTTGGTTCAGGGATTTTCGCGTTACATGTGTACATTTGTTTTGGTATTGTAAACATTGTATAAAGCGAGGACTTATCCCGACTTTAGGTTGGTTATGTCTATGCATCTGTAGAGGCTTTGTTGATGTTGTGGGACAAATAAAGGAATGTATGTCCATTTTGACTTGATGGCCCTAACTGCCAAGTTTCATATATAGCATATGTTTGCCATGCTTCCTCCATTGGCATCTTATAGTTACATGAGATAGAATAATATTCATATAGAGACATACCTATGAATGTACATGAATGCAGATTGGTTCTCTCGGGCCATAACGGCTTCGGGTGCCAGTCCGCCCCATTGGAATTCGGGGCGTGACAAAAGTGGTATCAGAGCAGGTCGTCCTAAGGGTGTCTACAAAGTCGTGTCTGAGTAGAGTCTTGCTTAGGATGTGTTGTGCACCACATTTATAAGTAGGAGGCTACGGGAAATTTAAGAGTTGTTTCTTTTCTTTATTTCTAGATCGTGTAATAGAGCTAAAATTGTAAGTGGAATCGTATCTGACCATTGGAATTGGTTTTCTTGTTTATAGTAAAATATCGATTACAAGATGAGGTAGAGGCAAAAGTAAGCAGACAGATATGATTTTCGATGAAGGAACAAGTAAATCACCACCTGACCAAGCTAGTCAAGGTGGGGCTGACATTGAAATTGCATCGCGGTCTTCTTGTACTTTTCCAGCTCTAGAAGAACCTAGGAGGAGAGAAGAACCTGCTGAACCACCTATGAATGCCACTGAACAGGATTTAAGAAATGTAGTGCATATGTTGACTCAGATAGTTGTTGCACAAACTCAGAGACGAGCTGGTCCAATGACAAGTGAGGATGACACGACTAGAGTAGCTAGTCGGCGGACACAGGATTTCCTGAAATTAGACCCTCCCATATTCACTGGGTCAGATTCGAAAGTAGATCCACAGGACTTTGTAGAACAAATTCAAAGGGCTCTAGATGTTATGCACATGACTGGTGTAGAAACAGTTGAACTAGCGGCCTATAGATTGAAAGGTGAAGCTATATTATGGTATAAAGACTGGAAAAGATCGAGGGGTATTGATGCACTTCCGGTTGGTTGGGAGTAATTCAAAAAGGCATTCCTTGATCACTACCTCCTATATGAGATCCGAGAGGCACGTACAGACCATTTTCTAAATCTTCGTCAGGGAAATATGAGTGTCAAAGAATTCAGTCTTCAGTTTAATTATTTGGCTTGATATGCTCCGAATATAGTGGCTACAATGGAAGACAGAGTCCATCGTTATGTGGACAGATTGGAGCCATATTTGGTAAGGGACTACACAATTGCTGCTTTGAACAGAGATATAGACATATCCAGAATACAGGCTTTTGCACAAAGATGGAGGATCAGAGGCAAAGAAGAAGCGCGCACGAAGTTGAAAGAGGACAGTCAAAGAGGGCTAGACCTATGGGGCAGTCTATGGTGTTCCAAGGAGAATCTAAGCCTCGGATGTCTCCTATACAGCCTATACCATCATTCTCTTATTACACAACAGGCACTCACCCTCAACTCCAAGGGTTTAGAGGTAGTCAAGTTGGGCAGAGTAGTGGAATTCAAGGTTCACAGGCAGTAGGATTTTCTCGTCAGCAGTGTCAGTACTGCGGACAAAATCATTCAGGTACATTCCATCTAGGTACAAATGCTTGCTTTTGGTGCGGTATGTCGGGGCACATGATGAGAGAGTGTCCACAGAGGAGCATGGGTGGTAGAGCACGACCTACGGGATCAGCCATTGCATCATCATTATCGGTTCATTTCTTAGGCTGAGGTGTGCAACCTGCTGGTCGTGGTAGAGGTGCCAGAGGAGCAGCCAGTACTAGTGGAGTACAGAACCGTACTTATGCCTTAGCGGACCGATAGAATTCAGAGGCTTCTCCTGATGTAGTCACAGGTACATTATCCATATTCTCGCATAGTGTATATGCATTGATTGATTCGGGTTCTACATTATCATATGTCACTCCATTGATTGCGGAAAAATTTAAAAGAATGCCGGAATTATTAATTAAGTCATTTGAAATATCTACGCCCGTCGGTGAATCTATTATAACTAAGAGGGTTTATCGTGATTGCATAATTACTGTTTGTGGTCATGATACATTGGCTGATTTTATTGAACTAGAAATGGTGGATTTTGATGTTATAATGGGTATGGATTGGTTGGCCTCTTGTTATGCCACGGTAGATTGCCGAGCCAAGAAAATATACTTTCATTTTCCACAAAAGAATGTTCTTGAATGGAAGGGTAATGTGGGGGCACCGAGATAAAAATTTATTTCCTATCTTAAAGCAAAGAAAATGATATCCAAGGGGTACATATGTCACTTAGTAAGTGTGCATGATACCGATGTGGATCCACCAACTCCTCAATCGGTTCCAGTAGTCAATGAATTCCTTGATGTATTTCTTGAAGATCTTCCAGGTTTACCCCCAGAATGGGAAGTAGAGTTCGGTATTGATGTGATGCCAGGCACTCAGCCTATCTCTATTCCTCTGTATAGAATGGCTCCAGTAGAATTACGAGAATTGAAGGAGCAATTAAAAGACTTGCTAGATAAGGGATTCATAAGGCCTAGTATGTCCCCGTGGGGTGCACCAGTATTATTTTTACGGAAGAAAGATGGCACATTGAGAATGTGTATTGACTATAGGCAACTGAATAAGATAACGATCAAGAACAAATATCCCTTCCCCAGAATTGATTATTTGTTTGATCAGTTACAGGGTGCCAAATGTTTTTCAAAGATTGACTTGAGATCGGGTTACCATCAAGTCAGGGTTAGAGAAAAAGATATACCCAAGATAGCTTTTCAAACATGGTATGGTCACTATGAATTCTTAGTTATGTCATTTGGACTAAAAAATGCACCGACTGTTTTCATGGATTTGATGAAAAGGGTGTTCAAGCCATTCTTAGATGTATTTGTGACCGTGTTTATTGATGACATTCTGGTTTATTCAAAATCACTAGAGGACCATGCCAATAACTTATGGTAGGTGTTACAGATTCTTCGTGATCGTAAGTTGTATGCAAAGTTCTCTAAATGTGAATTCTGGTTAAAATCTGTAGCATTCGTGGGTCACATTGTGTCGGATGAAGGAATTTGGGTTGATACTAAAATGATAGAAGCTGTGAAGAATTAGCCAAGGCTTACGACACTTATAGAGATTCGTTGTTTCCTTGGATTGGCAGGTTATTATATACAATTTGTTGAAGGGTTTTCTTACATTGCTGCACCTTTAACGAAGCTAACACACAAGGCAATCAATTTTCAGTGGAATGATGCATGTGAGAAAAGTTTCCAAGAGTTGAAAGATAAATTAACTTCCACACCAGTATTAGTACTTTCCAAAGGTACAAAAGGGTATGCAGTATATTGTGATGCATCCAGAGTTGGCCTAGGATGTGTGTTGATACTGCACGGTAATGTAATAGCGTATGCCTCACGACAGTTGCGGCCACATGAGAGAAATTACCCAACACATGATCTTGAGCTAGCAGCTGTGATATTTTCTTTAAAGATATGGCGCCATTATTTGTATGGGGTTCTTGTTGACATATATACTGATCAAAAAAGTTTGCAATATATATTTAAGCAGAAGGACTTAAATCTGAGGCAACGAAGGTGGCTTGAACTATTGAAAGATTATGATATCGACAACTTATAGCATCCAGGGTATGGTAGCTGATGGATTGAGTCATAAAGCAATAGGAAGCACGAATGGCCAGTTACCAGAAAAGCAAGAGATAGTTAAAGATCTACATCAACTAGCCAGCTTGGGGGTTCATCTTCTTGAATCTCCAGATAAAGGGGTTATTGTGCAGAATATAGCAGAATCTTTATTAGTAGCTGAGGTGAAAGATAAGCAGTATGCGGATTCTATGTTACTGCAGTTGAAAGAAAATGTTCAACAAGGTTTGACAAAGGCATTTGATCTTACACAAGAAGGAGTGCTTCAATGCCAAGGTATATTATGCGTACCGGATGTAGATGAGCTAAGAAAGTGGATTATGACAGAGGCACATCATTCACGATATTCTATTCATCCAGGATCCACCAAAATGTATCATGATTTGAAAGACATGTATTGGTGGGGTAACATGAAAAAGAAATTGCAAAATTTGTAGCTCAATGTCCAAATTATCAATAAGTCAAAGTAGAACATCAGAAACCTGGAGGTTGTATGCAATGTATCAATCTTCCAGTCTGGAAGTGGGATATGATTAACATGGATTTTATCACAGGTTTGCCTCGTACACTGCAGAAATTTGATTCCATCTGGGTAATAGCTAACAGGCTTAGCAAGTCAGCACATTTCCTGCCAGTCAAAACCACTTATACGCCTGAAGATTACGCAAGGTTGTATGTTAAGGAGATAGTACTATTACATGGGATTCAAATCTCTATTATATCAGATAGGGAAACTCAATTTACTGCACATTTTTGGAAATCTTTTCAGAAGAGCTTGGGTACACAAGTGAATTTGAGTACGACTTTTCATCCTCAGGCAGATGGACAAGCAGAATGTACTATCCAAACACTTAAAGATATGCTACGAGCTTGAACATTGAACTTTAAAGGTAGTTGGGATGAACATCTACCTCTTACTGAATTTGCCTACAATAATAGTTATCATTCAAGTATCAAAATGGCACCTTATGAAGCTTTATATGAAAGAAAGTGTAGATCACCAATTGGATGGTTTGAAGCGGGTGAAACTGCTTTACTTGGGCCAGATCTTTTCCATCAAGCTATGGAGAAAGTTAAGGTGATCCAATAACGGCTAAAAACGGCCCAAACTCGACACAAGTCATATGCTGATGTTAGAAGAAGAGGGCTCGAATTTTCCATAGGTGAGTGGGTATTCTTGAAGGTGTCACTAATGAAAGGAGTAATGAGATTTGGAAAGAAAGGAAAATTGAGTCCACGTTACATAGGCCCATATGAAATTGTCCTAAGATTTGGGAAAGTTGCATATGAATTGAAACTACCCCAAGAACTCTCCACAGTTCATCCAGTATTTCATGTTTCGATGCTTCAAAAGTGCATAGGAGATCCATCTCGTATTGCTCCCGTTGAAGATGTACAAGTTACGGAGGATCTCACTTATGAAGAGATACCTATTGCTATTTTTGATAGACAAGTGAAGAGGTTAAGGAATAAAGCCATAACTTTTGTAAAAGTCCTTTGGAGAAATCAACAAGTAGAAGAGGTCACGTGGGAAGCTGAAGAAATGATGAAGTCAAAGTACCCATATTTGTTTCACACGGAAGAAAAAGTTCAAGGTGCGGAAGTGGAGCAATTACAAGTAAGTATCTATAAGAATTATGTATATATGATAACGTGAATAATAATCCTAGATTTGAATTGGTTTACATTGGATAATGTCACTAACATTCGAGGACGAATGTTTCTAAGGGGGGAAGGATGTAACACCCCATACCTTTCCGACCCTACTTGATTGTCTTAATAGTTATGGAGTTATTTAAACATGAGAAATTTGGTGGATCATGCATTAATTTTGTTGGACTAAATGAATCTTGTGCTATTGGGCTCAATTGAGGCCTAAAATTATATAAAAGACATGGCCCAAAAAGGGAATATGACCCATTCTTCATGTTGACCAAGTAAAACACATTTAATGTTGGATAAGGATGACTACAAGGGCTATATAAGGTGGAAAATTAGATTTTTATTCATTTAGACACACATGCAAATCTAGAAATTTCCACAAGATATTTCTCATCTCACACAAACCCTAAGTCATCACTCCTTTGGATAAGATAACTCTCTTGTAAGCTTTGGTAAGTGTTTACTCTCATGGTTTAGTATATTATATGCTTAATATGGTGTATAAATCATGTTTGTTATGTTGGCACAGTGTTGGACAGTTCACTATGTGTAAAACAGTGTACTTTTGCTTAATTGGTGAAGGGTTTTGCCTTCTAAACTTGAAAGTGGACTTGTGGTCTTGAAGGAAGTGAGTTTGATGGATTAAATATCAACATGTAAGATGTGGTTATGTTCTTAACTTTCTTACTTCGTAACCTCAACCTACTTTTTTTCTTACTGTGGCATGAGATAGGCGGCGGAGAAATTTCCGATAGCGAATTACTTGACTCGGTGGATGGAGGGAGAGCCCTCCAACTCTACTAATACTAATAAATAAGGGGAGGTCCCAACATTTTCTATTAGTATAAGGAAGGCGCTAGCTAGCGCCCAACGAGCACCCCCCTGTCCTTTATAGTATAGTCGTAAAGGGCTTCTCAGAAAAGTAAGGAAGAAGGCATTCGAAAGGCCGACTTTTATGTGTATAACTTGTGGGATTGTTGTTATGAAATTGGTCATGGAATTAGTGGCGTATTGAAAGGAAAATGTGGTTTTGGTGATGTTCATGTGCGTTGTGAGACCATGGTTGTTTTTTGGCATCCAAGTTAACCTAAAATATGTAAAGAGAAGCTTACTTATGGCCTTGGACCATTTATTACAAAAAATGACCCAAAACAGACCCCTTTTTGGCCAAAACAGGCACCCGCCCTCGCAGACAGGGCACATGCGGGTGCAGATGCCAATGCAGGTGGCCCTGGATAGGGCCAAGGGTCACCTGTGGGTGAAGGTGTCTTTGCAGTTCAGCGTTTTGTATGTTTTTGTCTCTCTTTGATCCCCGAAGGCCCCTATACCCTTTTTGGATGTAATTATCAACTTATGGTACCTTTTGAACGAATTTAAGGAGTTGTTCAGAGGCATGTTGGATTATATCAATTATGGATTGTTGTTAATATGTTGTTATGAAACGTATTGAGGTGGCTTGATGGAGTAATTGTGACGTAGTGTTAATAAGAAAGCGTAAAGGATGAACTTGGTATGAAATGTTATTGGTTTATGATGTCTTGGTCAATGTGTGGAATGGTATGGTGTTTTTGGTATGGTAATGCAGTGAGTTGTATTGTAAAGGACAAAATGATGCTATATAGTAGTCACGTAACTCATTATAATTTGTGCACTTGTAATGTAGTTAGTTGTTAACGTGAGCTCTGTTATGAACTTGTGTTGTAGAGTAACACGTAAAAAAGGAGCTGGATTATTGTATTCACATATAGGACTGTGTATTTGTATTCACATATAGGACTGTGTATTCATATTGGAAAGACAAGGTATGTATGGTTACTCTTTCCGTATTCTTCTACAGCACATATTGTTCACATTGTCATCGTACTTGTTCCATTCCGAAATGTTCTAAGGCATCTCATTTCAGGTTGTCATGTATTGTTATTCATATTTTCCTTATTTGTGGACCAATTGTTATTCATATGTCTCTTAATCATGGATTGATGTTCTAAAGCTCCAATAATGTTATGAGTATCAACGTATCAATCTCTCAAAAGTAAAGAAATGAAGTAATGCATAGTTGTTTGTTGTAAGAGTACGGGTGGCTGCTCTAGAGGCATAAGCCTAGATCGAGCCGATCTCGAGATTATTGGATCAGGGGGCAGCTCTAGAGGCATAAGCCTAGCTCAGGACAAACCTGACAGGGGGAAGCTCTAGAGGTAAGAACCTAGCTCGAGCCGAACCTAATATATTGGTTTATGGGTGGCAGCTCTGGGGGTAAGAACCTTAGCTCAAGCTGAACCTGATATATTAAATTATGGGTGGCAGCTCTAGAGGCATAAGCCTAGCTCTAACATTATGTTAAGACCCACTGAACAGTTGGGGCTCGAGTACGATGTGACACAGGTGATGATGAATAAACATAGAAGCAAAGAAAGTAATGAAAGCAATATACATTGTTCCACATATACAGATCGATGGTTTATCCATATTGACTATTCTCTTATAATTGATTTCATTGAAGTTCTTATGTATGATGCAGTGTCTTATAGCCTTACATACTCAGTACATTCTTCTTACTGACGTCCCTTGGGGGATTTACCTTACTTGCTGCAGGTACAGGTGCTAGTAGACCTCCACAGTAGGTTGCGGGTCATTTGCAGATCATTGGTAAGCTCCAGTTGGTTTGGGGATTTCCGAGTTACATGTGTACATTTGTTTTGGTATTGTAAATATTGTATAAAGTGGGGACTTGTCAAGTCCTGACTTTAGGTTGGCTATGTCTATGCATCTGTAGAGGCTTTGTAGACATTGTGGGACAAATGAAGGAATGTATGTCCATTTTGACTTGATGGCCCTAACTGTCAAGTTTCATATATAGCATATGTTTGCCATGACTTCCGCCATTGGTATCTTATAGTTAAGATAGAATGATATTCATACAGAGATATTCATACGAATGTACATGAATGAAGATTAGTTCTCTCTGGCCATAATGGCTTCGGGTGCCAGTCCGCCCCATTGGAATTCGGGGCGTGACACTTGGTTCACTTCTGAACAAAGTTGTGAAGATGTTTATGTTAAAAGAAAGAGGTGTACCAACCTATTGCCTGTATAGGCAAAGAAAAAGTTGATTCATCCATTCACTCATAAGATCGGACCCAAGCTCACTCGGGTGCCTAAAACTATTCTCTAAATTATTTTGCAGGTGAGATTGAGAGGGAGAAAGAAAAATTGGTACATGGATAGTGCTTGATCAAGACATATGACTGGAGATAAACATAAATTTCTCTCTCACCTCATTCAAAGGAGGAGAAGTATCTTTTGGAGATGGAAAGAAAGGGATCATTACTGGAGTAGGAAAGATTAAAAGAACAGACAACAATGCTTTGGAAGGATTCTATCATGTTGAGGGATTAAGACACAATCTTTTGAGTATCTCTCAACTATGTGACAATGGAAATAGGGTATTTTTCACCTCTGAAGTATGCAAAGTCAAGAATATGTATACAAAAGATGTGTTCCTCACTGCAAGAAGGCACAAAAATGTGTAAGAAGCGAAGGAGGAAAAAGATATGTGTATGTGCTAGTGGATGACTACTCAAGATTCACCTAGACTCTTTTCTTGACCTCTAAAGAAGATGCATTTGACGTATTTTATATATTTGTCAAAAAGATAGAGAAAATCCTGGGCAACTCACTAGTTTCAATTAAATTTGACCATAGAACTGAGTTTGAGAATGCCAAATTCTTGGAGTACTATGCAGTAAATGGGGTAGATCACAATTTCTCCGCTCCGAGAACTCTACGAAAAAATGTAGTAGTTGAAAGAAAGAATAGAACCCTAGAAGACATAGCTAGAACTATGATGATTGCTGGAAACCTTACTCCAAATCTGCGGGTTGAAACCTTAAGTACTGCTTGCTACATCATCAATAGGTGCATGACAATACTTTTTCTTGAGAAGACTCCATATGAATTGCTGAAGGGGAGAAAGCCCAACATCTCTCATCTCAAAGCTTTTAGATGCAAATGTTTCATTCACGATAATAAAAAAGACAGTCTAGGAAAATTTGATCATAGGAATGATGAAGGGATTTTTCTAGGGTACTCACTACATAGTAAAGCTTACAGGGTGCTAAACAAGTGAACAAATTATGTTGAAGAAAGTTTTCATGTAGTATTTGATGAATTAAACACCAAACCTCAGATTAATTCTCAGGATGATGATGAAGAAGAAGATAATGCATAGGAAAAGGTTGTTGAACCTAGTCTACCAGATAATCTAGACAAAGGCACACTGACAGGGGGAACAACTGAACAAGATAGACCTAAACATGAAATCCCAACTACTGAAGACAATGCAAAAAATCCACAAGAATTGATTGTCAAGAACTACAAATATAAGAGTTCTCATCCAATTGACAATATTCTTATTGATTTCACCACTGGAATTACTACAAGATCAGGGTTTAGAAATTTATGTGTCACGCCTCGAATTTCAACTGGGCGAACTGGCACCCGAAGCCGTTAAGGCCCGAGAGAACCAATCTTCATTCATGTACACTCATATGCATGTCACTAAATGAACAACACTCTATCACATATAGATATAAGATGCCAATGACGGAAGTCATGGAAAAACATATGATATATATATATGAAACTTGGCCGTTAGGGCCATCAAGTCAAAATGGAGATACATTCCTTATATTTTGTCATTCGTCCCACAACGTCTATAAAAGCCTCTAGCAGATACATAACCAGTCCTAAAGTCAGGACAAGTCCCCGCTTTATACAATATTTGTTACACAGTACCAAAATAATGTACACATGACTCGAAAAGCCCCAAACTGAACTGGAGCTCACCAATAATCCGTAGATGATCTGTAGCCTACTGTGGAGGTCTACTAGCACATGTGCCTGCAGCAAGTAAGGTAAGTCCCCCAAGGGATGTCAGTACGAAGAATTTACTGAGTATGTAAGGCTATGAGCAACTACATGAAAAATAAGAATTCCAATGGAATCAAATACAAGTGAATAATCAATATGGGTAAACCACCGTTCTGCATGTGTGGAACCATGTATATTATATTCATTACTTTCTTTGCTTTTACGTTCATCATTGTCATCATTAACATCATTATCATCATTCATCCAGCTGATCAGTGGGCCATAGCATAATCATCCACCTTATCGGTAGGCTATAACATAATCATCCACCTTAGCAGTGGGCCATAACATAATATAACGTATCATATCAACAATCATCGGGATCGTCTCTAGCGGGGCTTTCACCCCTTTGAGCTACCACCTGACCTCTACAAAACACATATATGCATTACTTCATTTCTTTACTTGTGTATGATTGATACATTGGTGGTTACAACATTACTGAAGCTTTGAAACATTAGTCAATGAGTAAGAGACATGTGAATAACAATATATGACAACCTGAAATGAGATACTCTTGAACATTTTGGAATGGAACAAGTACGGTAACAATGAGAACAAGAGATGTTGCCAAAGGATACAGAAAGAGTAACCTTACATACCTTATCCTTCCAACGTATGACTATAAAAATTTAGCTCTTCCTTAAAGCGCTACTCTATAATAGGAATACATAATGGAGCTCATATTAACAACTAACTACATTACGAGTGCATAAGACGACAATGAACTACATGACTGCCATATAATGTCATTTCACCCTTCACAATACCATTCACTGCATTACAATACCAACAACACCACAACATACCACACATCGACCAAGACATCATAAACCAATAGCATTTCATACCAAGTTTATACTTTACACTTCCTCTTCAATACAATGTCACATTTACCTCACTACGTCACGTAAACACCTTTCAAAACAACACATTAAATACAATCCATAATTGATTCCATTCAAAATACCTCTTGGCTACTCCTTTAAATTCATTCAAAAGGTACCATAAGTTGATAATTGCATCCAAGAAGGGTATAGGGGTTTTGGGGATCAAAGAGAGACAAAAACATGCAAAACGGGGTCCTGGAGGGACCTGTGGGGTCACCTACACCCACAAGTGGATGACATGAGGCCGCAGGTGCCCATTTGGCCCTGTCCAGGGTCACCTGCATTGGCATCTGCGCCCGCAGGTGCCCCATCTGTGAGGGTGGGTGCCCGTTTTAGCCTCCAGGGGTCATTTTTGGGTCATTTTTTGCAATTAATGGTCCATGGTAATAATTAAGCTTCTGTTTTCATATTTTAAGTTATCTTGGATTCCAACGAATAGTTGTGGTTTCACAACGCACATAAACATCACCAAACTACATCTTCCTTTCAATACACCATCAATTTCATGCACAATTTTCACAATAACAATTCCAAATGCTATACACAAAGAGAAATCAAGTTAGGGACATAAACACATCATACATGTTGATATTTTATCCACACCATTCACTTCCATCAAAACCTCAAGTCTCCTTTCAAGTTCAAGTCACAGAGATGACAACTCTTTTAGCAAGGAAGCAAAAGTATATTACTCAACACTTTTAGACATAACCATCATGATCTACACAGTCTCTCATGTTTATAATATATTATATCACAAGAGTAAGCACTTACCCAAGCTTGTAAAGTGATGATCTTGTCCAAAAAGAGATGGTTGCCTTAGGGTTTGAATGAAGAGAAGAGAAAATATCTCCTTTTTTTTTCTTTTGGAAAAGTCTAGAATGGAAAGTGTGTTTTGGTGTTTAAGAGCTGATTTTTCAGCCTTATTTATGGTCATCCTTAGCCACTTTTGGTCAATAATTGATATGTTTACTTGGTCAAATGAGGAATGGATTATATCCCTTTTGGGCCTTGTCTTCCTTGCTTAAGTTTGGGCCTTAATTGGGCCCAATAACACAAGATTAATTCAGCCCAACCGTTTTCATGAGTAATACACCAACTATTCGCAATTTTAAATAATTCCATCAATATTAAGGTAGTCGCATGCGTTCAGAAATGTACGAGGTGTTACATCCTTCCCCCCTTAGAAACATTCATCCTCGAATGTTAGTAACCTTATCCAATCTAAGCAAGTTCAAGTCTAAGTGCATTCTTCATATTATCACATATTTAGCGTTTTGGACCTCCTTTTCGGTTTGAAACAAATACGGGTGCCAACTCGTACAAAACTTGAAATACTGGATGAATTATGGAAAATTATTGGGATTGTGCCAACTCGTACAAAACTTGACACAATCTTCGGACAATCTTGTATGGCACATTATATAGGGACAACTTTCCTTTCTTTCCAAATCTCATTACCCCTTTCAGTGGTGACAAGATAGGATCACTTCTAGCGGGACTGAACACTTTCAAGAATACCCAATCACTTATGGCAAATTCTAGCCCCCTTCTTCTATTATCAACATATGACTTGTGTCGACTTTGGGCCATTTTTAGCCGCTGTTGTATCACCTTAAATTTTTCCATAGCCTGATGAACAAGATCTGGCCCAAGTAAGGCAGTTTCACCCACTTCAAACCATCCAATTGGTGATCTACACTTCCTTCTATATAAAGCTTTGTAAGGTGCCTATTTTGATACTTGAATGATATCTATTATTGTAGGCAAATTCAATAAGCGATAGATGATCATACCAACTAAATTTAAAGTCCAATGTGCAAGCTCGTAGCATATCTTTAAGTGTTTGGATAGTACGTTCTGCTTTCCCACCTGTTTGAGGATATGAAAAGTCGTACTTAAAGTCACTTGGGTTCCCAAACTCTTCTGAAAAGATTTCCAAAAGTGTGCGGTAAATTGAGCTCCCCTGTATGATGTAATAAAGATTGGAATCCCATGTAATCGTACTATCTCTTTAACATACAACTTTGCATAATCTTCAGCTGTATAAGTGGTCTTAACCGATAGAAAGTACGCTGACTTGGTAAGTCTGTCAACTATGATCCATATGGAATCAAATTTTCGCAGTGTACGAGGTAAACCTATGATGAAATCCATGTTAATCATGTCCCATTTCCAGACTGGAAGATTTATACATTGCATGTAACCTCCAGGTTTCTAATGCTCTACTTTGTTGACAATTCGAACAATGAGCTATAAATTCTGCAATGTTCTTCTTTATGTTACCCCACCAATACATTTCTTTTAAATCATGATACATTTTGGTAGCTCCTGGATGAATAGAATACCGTGAATGATGTGCCTCTGCCATAATCCGTTTCCTTAGCTCATCCATATCCAGTATACACCATCTACCTTGGCACTAAAGTACTCCTTCTTGCATAAGATCAAATGCCTTTGTCAAACCTTGTTGTACATTCTTTTTCAGCTGTAATAAAATCGGATTTGCATACTGTTTCTCTTTCACCTCAGCGGCTAATGAATACTATGCTGCATTTTGCACAATAACCCCTTCATTTGGAGATTCAACAAGACGAACCCCCAAACTGGCTAGTTGATGTAGATCCTTGACTATACTTTGCTTTTTCATCAACTGGCCACTAGTGCTTCCTATTGCTTTGCGGCTTAATGCATCGGCTACCATAGTTGCTTTTCCTGGATGATATAGGATATCAATATCATAATCTTTTAATAGTTCCAGCCACCTGCACTGCCTCAAATTTAGATTCTTCTGCTTAAAATATACTGCAAACTCTTGTGATCAGTATTTATATCAACATAAACCCCATACAAATAGTGTCTCCATATCCTTAAAGCAAATATCACGGCTACTAACTCAAGATCATATGTGGGATAATTTCTCTCATGTGGACGCAATTGTCTTGAGGCATAAACTATCATATTGCCGTATTACATTAATACACATCCTAAACTGACTCTTGAAGCATCACAATATACTGCATACCTCTCTGTGCCTTCCAAAAGTACCATTGAGGGGGTAGAAGTCAAATTATTCTTCAGATCTTGGAAACTCTTTTCACATGCATCATTCCACTGAAACTCGGTTGCCTTGTGTGTTAGCTTTGTTAAGGGTGCTGAAATGGAAGAAAATCCTTCAACAAACCTTCTGTAATAGCCTGCCAACCCAAGGAAGCTATGAATTTTCGTAGACGTTGTAGGCCTTGGCCAATTCTGCACTGCTTCCATCTCCTGGGTATCAACCTGTATTCCTTCATCCTATACAATGTGACCCAAGAATGATATGGATTTTAACCAAACTCACATTTAGAGAACTTTGCATATATCTTACGGTCACGAAGAATCTGTAACACCTGTCGTAAGTGATTAGCATGGTCCCTTTGTGATCTTGAGTAAACCAAAATATCATCTATAAATAATGTCACGAACACGTCTAGAAATGACTTGAACACCCTATTCATCAAAACTGTAAAAATAGCTGGTGCATTTGTTAGTACAAATGACATAACTAAAAATTCATAATGACCATACCATGTTCGAAAAGCTGTCTTGGGTATATCTTTTTCTCTAACCCTTACCTGATGATATCCCGATCTCAGGTCAATTTTTGAGAAGCATTTGGCACCCTGTAACTGGTCAACCAAATCACCAATTCTGGGAAGTGGATATTTATTCTTAACTGTCACCTTATTCAGTTACCGATAATCAATTTGCATTCTCAACGTGCCATCTTTCTTCCATACAAATAACACTAGTGCACCCCAAGGGAACATACTAGACCTTATGAATCCCTTGTCCAACAAGTTTTTTAATTGCTCCTTCAATTCTCGTAATTCTGTCGGGGTTATTCTATATGGAGGAATAGAGATAGACTGAGTACTTGTCATTACCTTAATACCAACAGTACTTCCCGTCCTAGAGGTAAACCTGGAAGATTTTCAGGAAATAAATCAAGGAATTCATTTACCACTGGAACCGATTGAAGAGTTGGTGGTTCCACATCAATATCTTTCACTCTTACTAAGTGACATATGTACCCCTTGGATATCATTTTCCTTGCCTTAAGATAGGAAATAAATTTACCTTTTGGTGCTCCAACATTACCCCTCTGTTCAAGGACGGTCTTTTGTGGAAAATGGAAATATACCTTCTTAGCTCAACAATATACCGTGGCATAACAAGAAGCCAACCAATCCATACCCATGATAATATCAAAATCTACCATTTCCAACTCACTAAGATCATCCACGTATCATGATCACAAAATATTACTATACAATTACGATGCACTCTTTTAGCTGCAATAAAGTCACCAACTGGTGTAAATACTTCAAATGGCTTAACTAATAATTCTGGTGTTCTTTAAAAAAAAAATTTCAGCAATCAATGGAGTAACATATGATAGGGTAGAACCCAAATCAATCAATGCATACATTATGTGAAAAAGACAGATCATGTACCTGTCACTACATCAAGAGAAGCCTCCAAATTCTGCCGATCCTCTACAGCATAGGTACGATTCTAAACTCCACTAGAACTAGCTGCTCCTCTAGAACCTCTACCACAACTAGCAGGTTGACACCTGATGATGATAATGCAATGGCTGATCCCGTAGGTCATGTCATACTACCCATGCCCCTCTCTGGGCACTCTCTCATCATGTGTCCTGACCTACCACACCAAAAGTAAACATTCACTCCAAACCAGCATTCACCTGAATGAAACTTCTTGTAGTGCTGGCACAGCTGATGAAAAGACCTCGATTGGCTCATACTTCCTTGTTCTCGATACCCCACTGTCTGTTGAACCCCGAGTCCCACTACTTTGCCCAGCTTGACTGCCTCTAAACCCTCGAAATTGAGATGGAGTACCTGATGTAGGGTAAGAAAATGATGATCTAGCCGGTCCAGGAAAAACTCGAGGTCTAAATTCTCCTTGGGATGCCATGAACTGTCCCATAGGTCTAGCCCTCTTTGACGGTCCTCTTTCAACTTCGTGCACCCTTCTCCTTTGCCTCTGATCCTCCATTTTCTATGCAAAGTCTTGTATTCTGGCTATATTCATATATCTATTTAATGTAGCAATAGTACAGTCCCTCACCAAATATGGCTCCAATCTGTCCACATACCGATGGACTATGTCGTCCATAGTGGTTGCATACCTAGACAAAGAGTTAAACTGGAGACTGTACTCTCTGATACTCAAATTCCCTTGATGAAGATTTAAAAACTAATCTGTACGAGTCTCTCGGATCTTATACGGAAGATAGTGATCAAGGAATATCGCTTTGAATTCCTCCCAACTAGCTGGAAGTGCACCGATACCCCTGAATCGTTTCCAATCTTCGTACTATAATATAGACTCTCCTTTCAATCTATATGCTGCAAGCTCGACTGTTTTTATACCAGTCACATGCATAACATCTAGAGCCCTTTGAATTTGGTCCATGAAGTCCTGTGGGTCTTCATTCAGATCTGACCCGGTGAACGAGGGAGGGTCTAATTTCAGAAAATCATGTGTCCTCCGACTAGCTTCCCTATCCGCACCGTCATTACTTATAGTTAGACCAACTTGTCCTTGAATTTGTGCAGCAACTATCTGAGTCAACATCTGTACCGCATTCCTTATATCCTACTCAGTAGCATTTATAGGTGGTTCTGGGATACTCTTCTCCTTTGTGGCCCTCCTGGAAATGGGAGAGGAGAAGAAGCCCGCAATGCAAACTCATTTTCAGCCCCACCCTGACTAGCTTGGTCACCAGCAAGCATATCTACCTTCTTACC
This sequence comes from Capsicum rhomboideum, assembly GCA_031232105.1. NCBI lineage: Eukaryota > Viridiplantae > Streptophyta > Magnoliopsida > Solanales > Solanaceae > Capsicum > Capsicum rhomboideum. The sequence continues at coordinate 53,652,005 of CP124716.1, read as the reverse complement.
TTTGCCCCTACCTCGTCTTGTAATCGACATTTGACTATACAAAAGAAAACCAATTTCAGTGGTCAGATATGATTCCACCTACAACTTTGGCTCTACTGTACGATCTAAGAAATGAAGAAAGGAAACAACTCTTAAATGTCTCGTAGCCTCCTACTTATATATGTAGTGTGCAGCACATCCATAAGCAAGACTCTACTTAGACACGGCTTTGTAGACACCCTTAGGACGACCTGCTCTGATACCACTTTTGTAACGCCTCGAATTCCAACGGAGCGGACTGGCACCCAAAGCCGTTAAGGCCCAAGAGAAATAATCTTTATTCATGTACACTCATATACATGTCACTAAATGAACAACACTCTATCATATATAAATATAAGATGCCAATGGCGGAAGTCATGGAAAAACATATGATATATATATATATATGAAACTTGGCCGTTAGGGCCATCAAGTCAAAATGGACATACATTCCGTCATTCATCCCACAACGTCTATAAAAGCCTCTAACAGATACATAACCATTCCTAAAGTCGGTACAAGTCCCCGCTTTATATAACATCTGTTACACAATACCAAAATAATGTACACATGACTCGAAAAGCCCCGAACTGAACTGGAGCTCACCAATAATCGTAGATGATCTGTAGATACTGTGGAGGTCTACTAGCACCTATGCCTGCAGCAAGTAAGGTAAGTCCCCCAAGGGACGTCAATACGAAGAATGTACTGAGTATATAAGGCTATGAGCAACTACATGAAAAATAAGAACTTCAATGGAATCAAATACAAGTGAATAATCAATATGGATAAACCAACGTTCTGCATGTGTGGAACCATGTATATTATATTCATTACTTCCTTGCTTTTACATCCATCATTATCATCATTAACATCATTATCATCATTCATCCAGCTGATAAGTGGGCCATAGCATAATCATCTACCTTATCGGTGGGCCATAACATAATCATACACCTTAGCGGTGGTCCATAACATAATATAACATATCATATCAACAATCATCGGGATCGTCTCTAGCGGGGCTTTCACCCCTTTGAGCTACCACCCGGCCTCTAAGAAACACATATATGCATTACTTCATTCCTTTACTTATGTGTGATTGATACATTGGTGGTTACAACATTACTGAAGCTTTGAAACATTAGTCAGTGAGTAAGATACATGTGAATAACAATATATGACAACCTGAAATGAGATACTCTTGAACATTTTGGAATAGAACAAGTACGGTAACAATGAGAACAAGAGATGTTGCCAAAGGATACGGAAAGAGTAACCTTACATACCTTATCCTTCAAACATATGACTATAATAGTTTAGATCTTCCTTAAAGAGCTACTCTACAATAGGAATACATAATGGAGCTCATGTTAACAACTAACTATATTACGAGTGCATAAGACGACAATGAACTACATGACTGCCATATAACGTCATTTCACCCTTCACAATACCATTCACTGCATTACCATATCAACAACATCACAACATGCCACACATCCACCAAGACATCATAAACCAATAGCATTTCATACCAAGTTTATACTTTACACTTGCTTTACAATACAATGTCACATTTACCTCACTACGTCACGTAAATACCTTTCACAACAACACATTAAAGATAATCCATAATTTATACCATTCAAAATACCTCCAGGCTACTCCTTTAAAGTCATTCAAAAGGTACCATAAGTTGATAATTGCATCCAAGAAGGGTATAGGGGTTTTGGGGATCAAAGAGAGATAAAAACATGCAAAACGGGGTCCTGGAGGGACCTATGGGGTCACCTGCGCCCATAGGTGGATGACATGCAGCCTCAGGTGACCATATGGCCCTGTCCAGGGCCACCTACATTGGCATCTGCACCCGCAAGGGCCCCGTCCGCGAGGGCGGGTGCCCGTTTCAGCCTCTAAGGGTCATTTTTGGGTCATTTTTTGCAATGAATGGTCCATGGTTATAATTTAGATTATATTTTCATATTTTAAGTTATCTTGGATTCCAACGAACAGCCATGGTTTCACAACGCACATAAACATCACCAAACTACAGCCTCCTTTCAATACACCATCAATTTTATACACAATTTTCACAACAACAATTCCAAATGTTATACACAAAGAGAAACCAAGTTAGGGACATAACCACATCATACATGTTGATATTTAACCCACACCATTCACTTCCATCAAAACCTCAAGTCTCCTTTCAAGTTCAAGTCACATAGATGACAACGCTTTTAGCAAGGAAGCAAAAGTACATTACTCAACACTTTAGACATAACCATCATGATATACACAATCTCTCATGTTTATAACATATTAAATCTCAAGAGTAAACACTTACCCAAGCTTCCAAAGTGATGATCTTGTCCAAAAGAGATGGTTGCCTTAGGGTTCGAATGAAGAGAAGAGAAAATATCTTCTTTTTTTTCTTTTGGAAAAGTCTAGAATGGAAAGTGTGTTTTGGTGATTAAGAGCTGATTTTTCAGCCTTATTTATGGTCATCCTTAGCCACCTTTGGTCAATAATTGATATGTTTAATTGGTCAAAAGAGGAATGGATCATTTCCCTTTTGGGCCTTGTCTTCCTTGCTAAAGTTTACGCCTTAATTGGGCCCAATAACACAAGATTAATTTAGCCCAACCATTTTCATGAGTAATACACCAACTATTCACAAGTTTAACTAATTCCATCAATATTAAGTTAGTAGCATGCGTTCAGAAATGTACGGGGTGTTACATTATGTGCTTTCTGTGCCTTTCTTTCAGTGATTAAATCTTAAAAGGTGAAAGAAGCTCTCCTTCATGAAGACTGAATATTGGCAAAATGTGAAAGAAGCTCTCCTTCATGAAGACTGAATATTGGCCATGCAAGAAGAGCTAATTTAAAAGAAGAAAGGTGTGGCCTCTGGTTCCCCCGCCCAAAGATAGAATTATCATTGGAACAAGATGGGTGTATAGGAATAAGCTTGATGAAGATGGTATAGTCATAAGGAATAAAGCAAGATTGGTGGTCCAGGGGTACAATCAACAAGAACGAATTGACTATGATGAAACTTTTTCTCCAGTTGTAAGACCGAAAACAATTAGGTTGCTTATTGCTTTTGAATCTTTCATAGAGTTTACACTATTTCAAATGGATGTGAAAATTGCCTTTTTGAATGGAAATCTAAAGGAATAAGTCTATGTGAAATAACCTCCTGGATTTGAAAGTACTAAATTTCCTGACTATGTCTATAAATTAGACAAGGCACTATATGGGCTAAAACAAGCTCCAAGAGCTTAGTATGAGAGGCTATCAAAGTTTCTACTGGAACATGGGCACAAAAGAGGCAAGATTGACAATACATTATTCATGAAAACTAAGGAAAAAGATCTTTTGATTGTTCAGGTGTATATAGATGATATCATCTTTGGTTCTACAAATGAAAAGATGACCTACAAATTTGCTCAGCTCATGAATGGAGAATTTAAGATAAGCATGATGGGTAAGTTAAATTTATTTCTAGGTCTACAAATCAAGAAAACTCCAACTGGTACTATAATTCATCAACAAAGTATGTAAAGGAGTTACTTAAGAGGTTCAAGATGGATGAAGCTAAAGAGATCAGCACTCTCATTACACTGCAACCAAGTTGGACCTTGATGAAACAGGCACATCAATGGAGGAGAAGATGTATAGAGATATACTTAGATCTCTCTTGTATCTCACTACAAGTAGACTTGACATAGTTTTCAGTGTGGAATTGTGTGCAAGATTCCAAGCCAAGCCTAAAGAATCTCATTTTCAAGTTGTGATGAGGATCTTGATATATCTTAAAGGAACTACTAATCTTGGCTTATGGTACCCTAAGGGAAGTAATTTTAATCTTGTTGGGTATTCAAATGCTGATTATGCTAGGTTTCTAGTTTATAGAAAGAGAACCTCAGGTATGGCACACTTCCTTGGATCATGTCTGATCTCTTGGTCCATAAAGAAGCAAAATTTTGTTGCCTTGTCAACTACTGAAGCTAAGTATGTTATTGATGGATCTTGTTGTGCTCAACTATTGCAGATTAAGCAATATCTACTGGACTTTGGTGTGGATGTACGGTGTGTTCCCATCTTTTGTGACAACATAGTGCTATCAATAGTGCCAAAAATCCAGTTCAGTACAAACGTACCAAACACATTGATAGAAGATATTATTTTCTCAGAGATAATGTGGCAAAGGGGAATGTGTCTATTATGTTCTATTCTACTGAGGAACAAATTACTGACATATTTACTAAATCATTGAGTAGGGAATAGTTTGAAAATAATAGGCTAGACTTGGGTATGATTAAGATTGCATAAATTCTCCCTTAATGATTGGCTAGAACTGGTTATGCTTTAAATTTTTTAATAAACATTGCGTATTTAGTTTGTTCAGCCTTGCACATTTAGTTCTGTCCCAAGTCCAGTTGTTTAATATGATTGACTCAAAATTATATGAAAGAAAGCAGAAAAATAGGAGGGAAATAGCATTGGTGACCAAAACATGATTCAGGTATGTCTCTATACTATGCTGCATTAACTGTCTAATGAAACACTGGAGCTAGAACTCACTTGAGCTGATTAGGTTCATATCACATATTTCTACAACATTCTTTACTCACAAATTAGTTCAGGATTTATATTATAATTATACTACTGAGTAAAGTCTCTATCTCTCTCAAAAAAAAAAAAGAGCCTAGAAAAAGTCATGGGAGAAGAGCAGTCCCAAAGTTCTCTTGAACCAAATCTCTCAGAAAGGAAAAGATCAATTTTTCCTAAGAAGCCACGGTTGACATACGTCATTCCACCTGTTTCTTCTTACACTCCCGTCTTCCAAAAAATCTACCAGTCTCTCAAATTGTATTGTCCTTCAGAATATGTTAGCATCTTTTAGTACATGATTGGGCGTCTTTATAAGAGTGTATGTCCCTTTCTACTTCGGTCTTTGTGATTTCTGTCTTTACACTCTAATTTGGTTATTGATCTTACAATTGATTATTTTGGTGATAGCCCCACTAGCCATGAATGATCTAAATAAAGTGTTATTCCAAATCATGCTTACCTTTTTGATAAAGAAAAAAGGGGGAAGGTATAGGATTGTGCAGTATTTATAACCCTTGACTAACCTGGTTCATCAAAGTGTTTCTTGCTTTTTGTACTTAGTGAAATGTCTCAGTTTTTGAAGTAGAAGATGCACAATGGCAAGTGTTTGTCATCATCAAAAAGGGGAATTTGTTAGAGTGTGATGGTTTTGAAGATGACAAAGAATTGATGCAAAAGGATGGATATAGGGCAGTGGCAGTATAATGAAACATATTGAGTCACTTGGTCCATGTGATAGTCTGATTTCTACAGTGAGGAAGTGATTGGTTGACTGACTTTGATGATTTATGCAAGACCAAGTTGAAGAAGTTGTGATGCGGATTCAAGACATAAATTCCTTACCATAAAAAGATTCCTAAATTAGGTAGATTCATGTAAGGAAATGTTTAAAAGAGGAAGGCGATTATGGTATCCAAATAGGAATGTGATTCCTCAATTGGGTTCCAAAAAGGAATGGGATTCCTTTGAAGCAAAAGTAAACCGACTTAGAAAAAGTAAAGACCAACATCTATAAATACCCAAAGGATTCTACAAAGTCATTTGCACACTCATACAATGCAAAGGCTAAATCAGAGATTGAGAAGTGAGGTGCTGCAGAAGAAATTCCTAGAAGGAACAGGTCTATACATAGTGAGTCTAGCTAGAGTTATCTTGCTTGTATTAGGATTGTTCTTCAATTTGTAATCATTTGATTTCATAGTTTCCAGTGTTGTTATAAACTAGAATAGGAGTTTGTTTTCAAGTTAGGGTGACTTGAAAAATTGGGATCATGAGCCAGGGCTGGTTTGTGAGAAGTATAGGAATTAGTGTTTAATTCCTAGGTGTTGAGTTATTAGGAGTTAGAGTTTATAATTCCTAGTTATTAAAGGGGTTAGAGTTTATAATCCCTTATGTTACAGAGTTTGTAATCAATTGTTGAAGAGGCTCATGTTTTGTCACGACCCGAATCCCATTCAGGCCGGACTGGCACTCGGAGCCATTGAGGCCCGAGAGAACCAATCTGTGCTCATGTACACGCATATGTATGCTACTCAATATACAACAACACCTCAAATGAATATAAAGTATCAATAGCAGAATTCATGAAAATAAATATAGATAATACGTATGAAACTTGGCCATTGGGGCCATCATGACAAAACATATGTTCCTTACCTTACCCTTCACATTTTCCACAACATCTACAAAGCCTCTACGGATGCATAACCAAAACCAATCTTAGAGTCGGGACAACCCCCGCTCTATTTATACATATAGTATCAAAACAACACCAAACAAAGGTACATAGTGACTTAGGAAGCCCCAAAACAACTAGAGCTCACCAATGATCTGCTGACATAGCGTAGACTACGGTGAGGGTCTACGAACACCTGTGCCTGCATCAAGTAAAGTAAGGCCCCCAAAGGGGGTCAGTACGAAGAATGTACTGAGCATGCAAGGCCATAGAATTCGTGTAGAACATAGAGACTTCATTGGGGTTAATAATATTCAAGTCAATAAACCATTACATTTGGAAACATGTCGATTAGGTTCATTGCGTTCATTGCATTCATTAGTTCATTACGTTCATTGCTTCTTACTTCTGTACTTATTTATCTTTGTCTGTGCTATACTGTACCCGGGCCCCAACTGATCAGTGGGTCTTTCATGACTTATCGTCATGTTGGGATCGAGTCGAGCTAGGCTTATGCCCCTAGACTTGCCACCCTCGGGATCGAGTCGAGCTAGGCTTATGCCGCCCCTAGACTTGCCACCCATAAATCAATACATAGGGATCGAGTCGAGCTAGGCTTATGCCCCTAGACTTGCCACCCATAAATCAATACATCGGGATCGAGTCGAGCTAGGCTTATGCCCCTAGACTTGCCACCCATAAATCAATCATTAACCACATTTGCATTACTTTGATCTTTACTTTGAGATTGAGACCAATGAGATTGATACAATGATAGTTGAACATCACTTTGAGCTTTGGAACATACCATTGTTGGAACCATGGCATTTTTGGAACATTAATCAATGCATATGAGACATGTGAATGACAATTGATCAATACATAAAGAACATGTGAGGAACCAGAATTGATACCCGAATATAGGATACCCTTGGCTTATGAGAGATTGCTACTTTGTAGCCATAACATTGTTGGAAGTTTTGGAACAATAACCAATGAGCAATTCGTGGGAACATAACACTATTGGAACCTCTGGGCAATAATCAATGAACAAGAGATATAAGTAGAATCACTAATGGAACATTAGAACATAACCTTATTTGAGATTTTGGACTATTACTCATGAATATGAGACATGAGAGTCACCAATGAGTAGGAAATATATGACAATGACCATAGATAACCGGATATAGAATACCTTAGCACATTTTGGGATAGAACTAGTGAAATGTCAATGTGAATACTATTCGTCGCAGAAATATACGGACAGAATAACCTTACATACCTGCACGTCCACGTATGAATACACAAGTCGATGTATGTGTGACTATGGTCCAACTCCTTCTTTACGTTCGTCTACAATAAAAGTTCATACCGGAACTTACATTAGCAACTAGTTATCATATAGGCGTACAAGACGTCAATGAACTCTCATGTCACCCCTTACAATACAATCCAATACATTTTCATATTCCCAACACCATAACGGTACATACATTAACCAAGAACTCATACATCGATAGTATTTCACACCACACGCACCCTCACGCTTTTCTCTTTATCATTCCGTCGTAGTTATTCCTTTATAACAACATATAAACAACCATCCATACTTAACATAGTCCAACACACCTCCATAGGACATTTTAAAGTCGTTAAAACAACATTACAAGTTGATAATTACATTCATGAAGGGTATAGGGGTTCCGGGGGGGGCCAAAGGGAGGCAAAAACAAGCAATTCGGAGTTCTGGGCCGATCCGCTAAGCCACCTGCGCCTGCAGGTGGATGAACTACGTCCGCAGGTGACCTTTGGCATTAGCCAGAGGCACCTGTGTTGGCACCTGCGCCCGCAGGTGCTTCGCCTGCGAGGGCGGGTGCCCGTTTTGGTCCGAAATGGTCTTTTTGGGGTCTTTTTATGCAATGAATGGTCCATGATCATAACCAAACTTATTTTAACATATTTTTGATCCTATTAAACACCAACATTCAGCCATAGTCTCACAACACACATAACGATACTCAACACCACATTTCACGGCCAATACGGCACAATAACCACAATCGATTTCCCACTAACCATTCCATATGTTATGCACATAACTCAAACAAGGTAAGACCATAATAACATATCACATGTCAATATTTACCATAATAACATATCACATGTCAATATTTACTCTACCAAGTTCACTCTCTTCAAAACCACAAGTTCAAAATCAAGTTTACAAGACAAACCACCCTTCAATTTAGCAAACATGCACACTTAACTTTTTGTGAACTTCTCAATCTTCTAACAACATAAACAACACAATATACACCATATAAAATGAATCATATATATTAATCCATCATAATAAACACTTACCAAGACTTACCAATGGATGATTTTGGCCCAAAGAGTTATTTGGGGTTCTTGGGAGCAAAGGAGTTGTTGTTGGAAAATTCTAGAAATGAGATGAGAGTTTAATGAGATAAAAAATCTGATTTTCCCTTTTTATAGTCTCATGTCTCTCTTATCTTCTCCTTAGTCATTTAATGCAAGAGTTGATTAGTCAATTGGACCAACTTTTGGAAGAATGGGTCAAAATCCCACATTGGGCCATGTCTTCTTATGAAATTTGGGCTTCAATTAAGGGGCCAATTGTATTAGGCTTTTAAATGCCCATAATTCAATACAAAATTCATCAATTCTCTCATGTTTTCATTTTTCCATAAATGTTACGATTGGCAACTAGACTCAGAAACGTACGGGGTGTTATATTCTTCCCCCCTTAGAAACATTCGTCCTCGAATGTTAGCAACATTATATTATTGTAACAACTGTAAGTCCAGGATCATCCTTTGTTTTATCATATATACACATAATTCTCATAGATAATTACTTATTATTTCCCTACTTTCACACCTTAAACTTCCTCTTCTGTTTACAACAAATACGAGTACCTTAGATTTCATCAATCCTTCGGTTTCCCATGTGATTCCTTCTACGTGCTAATTCCTTCCATAGTGTCCTCATGGAAGCTACTTCTTTATTTCTCATTGCTTTCGTTTGTCAATCTAGAATAACAATAGGTGGCATGAAGTACCCCTTTCATATATAAGATCCCCTGTAATGTGTACATTTTCGTACATTTCCATTGGCAATAATACGTGATAATCTCCTATACATTTCCAAGCATCGAATATACAATACTGAATGAACTGGGAAGAGTTCTTGGACTAATACGCAATTTTCCTGCATCTTTGGACAACTCCTCTTTTCTTCTGAATCTCAATATCTTTTTCAAATATTGGCATGTAATTTGTATCGACCTTGGACCACGTATAGCTGTTGTTATATTACTTTCACTTTCTCTATAGCTTGGTGAACAAAATCTAACCCGTATAAAGCAAATTCCATCAGCTGTAACCCATCTAATTGATGATCTATATTCTTTCATATAAAACTTCGTAAGGTGCCTTTTGGTGCTTTTACTGTAAACAAGTCCAATACATGGTAGATGTTCATTTCAACTACCTTTAAAGTCCAGTATACAACTCGTGGCATATCTTTAAATGTTCATATGATACGTTCTGTTTGCCCATCCATCTGAGGATGACAAGCCGTAACTTACATCTACCTGTGTACCCATGCTTTACTGAAAAGACTCCCGACACTGTGCAATAAAGTGAGCTCTCTTGTAGGATATAATAGTGAGTGGAATCCCATGTAATCGTACTATCTCTGTAACATACAACTTTGTATAATGTTCAGCTGTATCGGTGGTCCTAACTAGTAGGAAATAAGCTGGCTCGGTGAGCCTGTCAACTATCACCTATATGGAATCAACTTTCGCAGTGTACGGGGTAACCCTGTGATTAATCTACGTCACTCATGTTCCACTTCCAATCTGAAAGGGTAATACATTGCATAAAACATACAGACCTCTGATGCCACACTGTTAATCTATGACTGCTTGGACATTGAGCTATAAGTTCCACAATGTGTTTTTCATGTAACCTTACTAAGACATCTCTGCTAAACCATGGTATATTTCAGCTGCTTCTGAATGAATAAAATACCATGAATGATGTTCTTCTGTCATAATTCATTTCCTTAACTCGTCTATACCCAATCTACATAGTTTACATTGGCATTAAAATACTCCCCCTTGTGTTTGTTCAAATACCTTTGTCGCACTCTGCTGTACATTTTTTTTTTTCAATTGAACTAAAACTATAACTTACGTATTGATTTCCCCTTTATTTCAGATGTCAATGAAAATCCCGCCATATTTGACACTATAATTCTTTCATCAGGAGTTCCCAGAAAACAAAAAACCCTATTGCTTCATTGATATATATTTCGTAACTATACCTTTGTTTTTCGTGAGCTGGCCCTTCATACTTTCTACCGCTTTGCAACTTAATGTTTCACTATCCCATTGCTTTTTCCAAATGACACCAGATACCATTTTCCTAATCTTTTAATAGTTCAAACCACCTTCACTACCTCAAATTTAAGTCCTTCAGCTTTAATTATAGTACAATTTCTTATGCACAGTATATATGTCAGCATGAATCCCTTACAAATAGTGACATCATAACTGTAAAGCAATATCGCGACTGCTTTTGTCGTAATAATTTGTTTCCTCATGTGGCCGCAATTGTCGTGATGCATATGCTATTACTTTACCATGCTACATCAATGTACATCCGAGGCCAACCCCGGAAGCATTACCATACATTGCATAATATTTTTATGCCTTCGGAAGGCACTTACAATTGGTGTGAAAGTTACTTTATCTTTCACCTCTTGGAAACTTTTGGACACATTGCTCACATGCATCATTTTATTGGAACTTGATTGCCTTGTGTATAAGCTTTGTTAAGGGTGTAGGGATAGAAAAATATCCTTCAATAATTCTCCTATAATAATCAACCAACCCAAGAAAATGATGGATCTCTGTAAGCATCGTAGGCCTTAGACAATTGTTCACCATTTCTATCTTTTGCGTAGCCACTTTCATTTATTCATCCTATACATTGTGACTCAAGAATGGCAGGGATTCAAATCAACAATATGAATCGCATGGTCCTCTTATGATTTTTGAATACCATCACCAAACATGGTCACACACACATTTAAACGTGTCCTGAACGCCCTATTCATTAATCCATAAAACTACCGGTGCATTATCTAGCCCAATTGACATACTAAGAATTGCATAATAATCATACCATGTTTGTACTACTGTCTTGGGTATATTTCTTTTCATTTCATCAGTATTCATCATCATTCATCATCATTTACCCCGTAACTGATCAAACCGATCGTCAACTCTGGGGGAAATAGTCATTCTTAATTGTCATCTTATCCAGTTGCCAATAGTACCCACACTTTCTTAATATGCCATGTTCTTATTTATTTATTTTTCCCTCATGTCATTCCCGTAACCCTACCGGGGCCGAATAAAATGATGATGCGTACTAATCACCTCATACCTCGAGGAATGCATTCCCACCGAAACCGATTGAACAGTTGGTGATTTCACTAGTACCACGTGCCATATGTACCCCTTTGGGTCTCATTTTAGAGGATAGGAAATAACTTCACCTTTCGGTGCTCCAACAGTACCCTTCTATTCCAGAACATACTTTTATTCAAATGTATGCACCCACGGGTGTAAAGACTTCAAATGGCGTAACTAGCAATTCTGGTGTTCCTTCGCATTGGTCAAACATCAATAACGTAACATATGATAGGGTAAAACCCAAATCAATCAATACATTTACCTTATGTAAAAATATTAATAATGTACCTGCATCAAGAGAAGACTCCACATTCCGTGGATCCGCTAAGGTATACATATGGTCTTGGGTCCCACTGGAACTAGCTGCTCCTCTCGAACCTCTACCTGGAGGAGGCATCGATAATTGCAATGTGATAGTTGGTCTCATAAGTCGTGCCATACCACTCGTGCTCCTTTGTGGACACTCTCTCATTTTGTGCCCCGCGGTACCACACCAAAAGCAAAGATTTGTTCCCAACCGACATTCACCCAAATGATATCTTCTGCAGCGCTGACACAGCTGATAGGGAGATTTTTATTGGCTCATACTTGCTTGTGCTTGATACCCCACTTCACTTCTTCTCCCAAACTGGTTGCCTCTAACCCCTTGTGATCGAGGTAGAGCATTCGCTATAGAAGGAAGAAATAATGGTCTAGGCGGTCTATTCAAAATCTGAGGCCCAAATCCTCCTCGGGACGCCATAAACTGCCCCTCGGGTCTAGCCCTTTTTGACGGCCCTTCTTCAAAGTCTTGTGTCCGTCTCTTTTGTTCCACCATTTGTTGCTTCAACACTCGTCTTTGAGTTTGTGCAACAACTACACGGGTCAGTATGTGCACCGCACTCATTAAATCTTGCACAATAGCATTATTGGACAATTCCTCTGGAAGTGAAAGAGTAGGAGGACCCCGTGATACCAACTCATTTCCAGCCCCACCTTGATCAACTTGCTCAGGTGGTGTTCTACTGGTTCCTTCTCCAGCAATCCTGTCTATCTCCTTTCCGTTTCCCCAACCTTCTCTTGCCATTGGCATTTCTAATCAAACACACAAGAAAATAATTCCCATGGTCAGTTATGATTCCGCGTACAACCTCTTTGTAAAATAAAAGAAAACCACTGATTCCACTTCCAACCTTGGCTCTATATTGCACGATCTAGAATGAAGAAAAGAAACAACTCCTAAATGTCCCTTAGCCTCCTACTTATAAATGTGGCGCGCAACACATCGATAAGTAAAACTCTACTCAGACACGGCTTTGTAGACACCCTTAGGACGACCCGCTCTGATACCACTTTTGTCACGACCCGAATCCCATTCGGGCCGGACTGGCACTCGGAGCCATTGAGGCCCGAGAGAACCAATCTGTGCTCATGTACACGCATATGTATGCTACTCAATATACAACACCACCTCAAATGAATATAAAGTATCAATAGCGGAATTCATGAAAATATATATAGATACTACGTATGAAACTTGGCCGTTGGGGCCATCATGACAAAACATATGTTCCTTACCTTACCCTTCACATTTTCCACAACATCTACAAAGCCTCTACGGATGTATAACCAAAACCAATCTTAGAGTCGGGACAAGCCCCCGCTCTATTTATACATATAGTATCAAAACAACACCAAACAAAGGTACATAGTGACTTAGGAAGCCCCGAAACAACTGGAGCTCACCAATGATCTGCTGACATAGCGTAGACTACGGTGAGGGTCTACGAACACCTGTGCCTGTATCAAGTAAAGTAAGGCCCCCAAAGGGGGTCAGTACGAAGAATGTACTAAGCATGCAAGGCCATAGAATTTGTGTAGAACATAGAGACTTCATTGGGGTTAATAATATTCAAGTCAATAAACCATTACATTTGGAAACATGTCGATTAGGTTCATTGCGTTCATTGCATTCATTACGTTTATTACGTTCATTGCTTCTTACTTCTGTACTTATTTATCTTTGTCTGTGCTATACTGTACTCGGGCCCCAACTGATCAGTGGGTCTTTCATGACTTATCGTTATGTTGGGATCGAGTCGAGCTAGGCTTATGCCCCTAGACTTGCCACCCTCGGGATCGAGTCGAGCTAGGCTTATGCCCCTAGACTTGCCACCCATAAATCAATACATCGGGATCGAGTCGAGCTAGGCTTATGCCCCTAGACTTGCCACCCATAAATCAATACATCGGGATCGAGTCGAGCTAGGCTTATGCCCCTAGACTTGCCACCCATAAATCAATCATTAACCACATTTGCATTACTTTGATCTTTACTTTGAGATTGAGACCAATGAGATTGATACAATGATAGTTGAACATCACTTTGAGCTTTGGAACATACCATTGTTGGAACCATGGCATTTTTGGAACATTAATCAATGCATATGAGACATGTGAATGACAATTGATCAATACATAAAGAACATGTGAGGAACCAGAATTGATACCCGAATATAGGATACCCTTGGCTTATGAGATATTGCTACTTTGTAGCCATAACATTGTTGGAAGTTTTGGAACAATAACCAATGAGCAATTCGTGGGAACATAACACTATTGGAACCTCTGGGCAATAATCAATGAACAAGAGATATAAGTAGAATCACTAATGGAACATTAGAACATAACCTTATTTGAGATTTTGGACTATTACTCATGAATATGAGACATGAGAGTCACCAATGAGTAGGAAATATATGACAATGACCATAGATAACCGGATATGGAATACCTTAGCACATTTCGGGATAGGACTAGTGAAATGTCAATGTGAATACTATTCGTCGCAGAAATATACGGACAGAATAACCTTACATACCTGCACGTCCACGTATGAATACACAAGTCGATGTATGTGTGACTATGGTCCAACTCCTTCTTTACGTCTTCGTCTACAATAAAAGTTCATACCGGAACTTACATTAGCAACTAGTTATCATATAGGCGTACAAAACGTCAATGAACTCTCATGTCACCCTTTACAATACAATCAATACATTTTCATATTCCCAACACCATAACGGTACATACATTAACCAAGAACTCATACATTGATAGTATTTCACACCACACGCACCCTCACGCTTTTCTCTTTATCATTCCGTCGTAGTTATTCCTTTATAACAACATATAAACAACCATCCATACTTAACATAGTCCAACACACCTCCATAGGACATTTTAAAGTCGTTAAAACGACATTACAAGTTGGTAATTACATCCATGAAGGGTATAGGGGTTCCGGGGGGGCCAAAGGGAGGCAAAAACAAGCAATTCGGAGTTCTGGGCCGATCCGCTAAGCCACCTGCGCCCGTAGGTGGATGACCTACGTCCGAAGGTGACCTTTGGAAGTATCCAGAGGCACCTGCGTTGGCACCTGCGCCCGCAGGTGCTTCGCCTGCGAGGGCGGGTGCCCGTTTTGGTCCGAAATGGTCTTTTTGGGGTCTTTTTATGCAATGAATGGTCCATGATCATAACCAAACTTATTTTAACATATTTTTGATCCTCTTAAACACCAAAATTCATCCATAGTCTCACAACACACATAACGATACTCAACACACCACATTTCACGGCCAATACGGCACAATAACCACAATCGATTTCCCACTAACCATTCTATATGTTATGCACATAACTCAAACAAGGTAAGACCATAATAACATATCACATGTCAATATTTACCATAATAATATATCACATGTCAATATTTACTCCACCAAGTTCACTCTCTTCAAAACCACAAGTTCAAAATCAAGTTTACAAGACAAACCACCCTTCAATTTAGCAAACATGCACACTTAACTTTTTGTGAACTTATCAATCTTCTACCAACATAAACAACACAATATACACCATATAAAATGCATCATATATATTAATCCATCATAATAAACACTTACCAAGACTTACCAATGGATGATTTTGGCCCAAAGAGTGATTTGGGGTTCTTGGGAGCAAAGGAGTTGTTGTTGGAAAATTCTAGAAATGAGATAAGAGTTTAATGAGATAAAAAAATATGATTTTCCCTTTTTATAGTCTCTCATGTCTCTCTTATCTTCTCCTTATTCATTTAATGCAAGAGTTGATTAGTCAATTGGACCAACTTTTGGAAGAATGGGTCAAAATCCCACATTGGGCCATGTCTTCTTATGAAATTTGGGCTTCAATTAAGGGCCCAATTGTATTAGGCTTTTAAATGCCCATAATTCAATACAAAATTCATCAATTCTCTCATGTTTTCATTTTTTCCATAAATGTTACGATTGGCAACTAGACTCAGAAACGTACGGGGTATTATATGTTTAGTGAAGTTTGGGGTAAATCCTACAGAGGTTGTAGGTCATAGGTTTTTACACCTTTTGAGCTGGGTGTTTTCCACGTAAAAATTAGTGTTCTTAAGTTTACTATTTTTACCTCTTCTGTGGAACACGTTAGGCAACCCAGTCAAAATATAGAAATTAATTATCTACAATTCACTAAACTCGTAGGGCGTGTAGAATATCAAAGTTATATGGTCCTTGCTAGGCTGCCACTCCTACAATATAAGCAATGATGAGCTACAATAGCTGCTCTTAATAGAACCTTGTAATATTTCTAGGAAAAAAGAGAACTACTACTAAAATTATAATGAAAAAGAGGTTGTAATCGAATTACCTCCAAAAAAGTTGTCTTGATCGTACATGAGTAAATACTAAGCAAGTAAGTTTGGAGAGATCAAACTTTCTGTATAAACGAATTTGTTCTCAATATGTTCCTAATCAGATTGAGGCCATAAACTAGATGTTTCTATGGATGTCTTAAATACATAACCACTACATTCCATATGTTGCAATGGATTAACACTTCACTATCTGAAAACCTCTATTTCGAGATGGTATAATAAAGATCGGTACTTTGTATAGTGAATAGCTGATTTCAAGATTCCTTGACACCATAGTCTTTTAATACCCAAAAGTTAAAAGTGTACTTCCCACAATAAGCAAGAGTAGAATAAACACAAAGCGTTCCTCCTAATACCAAAATGCCAAGTTTGATGTAATCCACGTTGGAAACCACGAATAGTCCATCTGGCAACGGTATTTCTGTGGACACCTCATTTGAAATATTAAATGAAACCATAGAATTATTCAGTGAACAACCAAGCCAATGAAATGCCCTATGTACAGATGCAAGAGAGTCCATATTAGACAACCACATGGGGTAAATGTAGTAGGATGTTTATCGATTTTCCTCCAGGAACCACTTTTCAGGGTGAGAATTTCACTTAATGATTGGTCATAAATCCCGAGGATCTTATAGTCATTACTAGTTGAGTCATATCCAAGCCCCAAGTATGATATCTTGTCAGTGGAAATTCTGTGCGAGAAAGTACTATTGATTCTCTTGTTGAGGGGTTCCACAGCAAAAGTATGAGGTGGTGAATATGATGATATTTACAAACCCCCATAAGAGCCAAGACATCATAACAACTATAAATTTGGCAATACCATGATATACCACTATAAGGCCAATCAAGATTTTGTATATTCTTAGTCAATTGAACTGATGATAAAGAAGCTGACATTAAAAAAGAATGATGCAAGGATAATATGTTGTTAAGAATAAGAATTCATTGGGAATTTTGGTTATTCTTGGAAAGATAGAGATGCTTCATCATAAAGTAAGGCTTGGAGATCAATGTCATCCAAAACTTTGAAACACATTTGAATCGAAGAAGAGATTGCACAAGTAGCCTACTGAGGATGTCCATAATTGAGAATTCCCCTAGCACCATCAACATCCGTCTTATTTATTTCCTCTAAATGCTTCGTAACTCTCTTCCCTTCAATTAAAAATTAAGGTTATTAATCCCATATAGACCATAAGACATAAGCAGCACCGCGTAGAGGCGGATCTTTAATCTTAAGTTTATGGGTTCTAGATTCTAAAAAAAGTAATTTTTTGGGTTTTGGTAAAATTATTATACATATTAAATAGATTCTTAACACAAATACAAGATATTTGCCTAAATTACTGGATTTTGCTGAACTCATAACTAGTACTTTGTAGAGTTTAAGTTAGGAGATAGTAGGTATTCAAAGGAATTATCTAGGAACATCAAAGCTAACTCAGATACTGCCGTTACAAGAGGAAACACACACACAAACAGACAACAAGTCGAAAATACACAGAGATTAAACAGAAAGAAACATATACCTTTGAAAAGATTTGCCTTTTGTGCCATCTTTAGAGCTTCCTCTTTTCAATTGCTTTGAGCTGAATGCTTATGATTTCTCCTTTTAGATCTTCCTCTTTTTTATATACTAGTTCTTCGACACGTGTGTTACACATGTATTCCTAGTTATGTAATATGTAATTTTTCTACTTCTGATATGATACATTGTTTGCTTGCTATATTGTTATATTTAATTGAACTAATAAAATTTGAAAATCAAAATAAAAGAAGAATAGTTCAACTCTTAAAAGAATAAAATAGTGTTACACAAAAATTGAAGATACTTACTTCACACTTTACGACGACATCCACATTAATGTAGTACTTTATTAGCGATTAAAGAGTATTTTTCAAGAGGAGAATTTATTCTCTCAGTATTTTTATATGCTTCTATATTAGTATAATTGTTCATCTATCCCATATAAATGCAAGTCAATTGATCAAACCACATTAAATTACTTCATTTTATCTCTTGGTTTATATACATACCCCCTTTTTTTATGTTAAAATCTTGTATTCATTTATCATTGATGTGCAAGAAGTTACAATTTAACCTTGGCATACCAAGCTTTGTACATCACTGAGAGACAACTATAGCTAGTCCTAACCACAAAATTTATTATACAAAAAGTTTATGGTGGATCATAAACTATGAGGGAGTGGTTTTCCTATAACAGGCATAGATTCTTGTTGACACACCATTTCAGATGGTTGAGTATAACTGTTGCCTTAGCATAGTTACTTGTGCCCTAGCCTAAATGGATAAAGTATACACCGAGGGTGATCCTTGATTGTTTCTGATAAGGCTTCCACCACCACATCTACCTTGTATGTTACTCCCTTCGCTACTAAGTTTAACCAGCAACAGGGGGTGGTCTTATCCATTTCACTAGAGTTAACATTTTGTATTGTACATAAGCCTCACACGCTTGGCAAATGCTTCTCCAATTCTGTCCCAACTTTGCTTTACTGAATCTTCTTGTAATTACAAGAGAGTGTACAGTAAGTTAGTGATTGTTTTGTAAAGTGAGGGCTTGATGGCTTCAAATTTATAGTTGCTTCTAGACCTCCATATTTCTCAACAAATAATTGGTGGTACTTGGTAAAGTAGTTGGTGATAGGGTTGCCTGACTTGCGATTCCACCAATTTCCAAATCATTATTTCAAGGTTAATGTCTCTGTGAGTTATCCCCATTGGGCCAGCAAAGTGTTGCCAGGTCTTCCTAAAGTCACTTATATTTATTAGCAATAACTACAATACTTCACTACCAAACAAGTTGAGATGGACTATATAAGTCATCACCTTTGAGTTCATCATTTTTCTAAGTATTCCAATCAAAATAATAGGTACTAATTTCAACTATATTGAATCAGATAGTTGAATTTATGACATCAAAATGAATAAGAGGTTGTCATAATCCAAATAGCCCTTTGGATGTCGTAAGTACAGAACCACTAGGTTTTGAAGATTTGCACAAAATTAGCACTTCACAATCCAGAAAACTCTATATCGATATGATTGAACAAAGACCGGTGGTACCTTGTATAGTAAACAATTGATTGTCAGTGGTAGGATTCAAACTCTTGACGTGTGTCTAACCCATACATCTACTGATTAAATATTATTAGAAGAGGTACATGGAGAGGGATAGGCCATTACTCTTGTTACAATATATAAGTACTAGATCCATCCATTCTATCTAAATACATAATGAAAACTTAATAGAACTGATACAAAGTGATTAGTTCAACTAGAAAGATAGTTCATACAATCACTTTTTGTTTTTATAGTAGTGAACAACGGATATTCAACACAAGTTTAATCCCTGAAAAATAATAAAATCTAACATGTTACAACTCTGTAAATTACCCTGTTTGACATCCTAAAATATGTTCCCAACGAGTCGGGCAACTTAAGCACGTGTGCGAAGTTGTATGGCTCCTGCCAGGCTGCCACTCCTACAATAAAGTATGATGAGCTACAATAGCTTCTCTTAAAAGAACCTTGTAATATTTCAAGGAAAAAGATAACTACCACTAACATTATAATGAACAAGAGGTTGTGATATGATTACCTCTAAAAATGTTGTCTTGATCGTACATGAGTAAATACTAAACAAGTAATTTTGGAGAGATCAAGCTTTCTGTATATACAAATCTGTTCTCCGTATGTTCTGAGTCAGATTGAGGCCATAAACCAGACGATTCTTTGGATGTCTTAAATATAGAACCATGACGTTCCAAATGTCTGCAACATAGTAACACTTCACCATTTGAAAACATGTATTTCGGTATGATTGAATAAAGATCAAAACTTTGTAAAAAAGGATTTGATTCCAAGATTATTTGACACCATAGTCTTTCATTACCCATAAGTTAAAAGTGTACATCCATTGAAGAAGATGAGTATCATAAACACAAAGCTTTTCTCCCAATACCGAAACACCTTGTTTGATGTAATTTATGTTGGAAACCACGAACATTTCTTCTGGCAATGGTATTTATGCGTACACCTCATTTGAAGTATTAAATGAAACCATAGACCTATTCAGTGAAAAACCAAGCCAATGAAATGCTTCATGTACAAATTCCAGACAGTCCATATTAGATGACCACAGGGGGTAAATGCCAGTAGGATGCTTATTAATTTTTCTCCACGAACCACTTTTCAGCATGATAATTTCATTGCATGATTGATGACCAATCTTAAGGATCTTATAGTCACCACTAGTTGAGTCATATCCTAATCTGCAAGTATATTCATTTGTCATTGAAAATTCTGTACAAGGAAGTAATATTGATTCTCTTGTGGAGGGGTTCCACAGCAAATGTACGAAGCGGTTAGTGCCATGATCATTACAAACCCCTCATAATAGCCAACCCATCACAACAACAATATATTTTACAACTCCATGGTAAACCACCACAAGGCCAATCAAGATTTGGTTAATCCTCAGTCAGTAGAATCGACGATAAAGAAGTTGACATTAAATAAGAATGATGCAAGGAAAAGATGCCATTATGAATAAGAATCTTTTGGGAATATTGGTTATTCTTGACAAGATTGAGATGTTTCATCGTAAAGTAAGGCTAGGAGATCAATGTCACCCAAAACTTTGAAACACATTTGAATCGAAGAAGAGACCGCACAGGTAGCCTGCTGAGGATGTCTATCTTATTTATTTCCTCAAAATGGTTTTCAACTCTCTTCCCTTCAATTAAAAAATTGTTCTTAATCCCATATAGACTACAAGACATAAGCAACAAAGCATAGAGGCGGACCTAGAATATTGAGTTTATGGGTTCTAAATTCTAGAAAATGTAACTTGTTGGGTTCTGAAAAATTATTATATTCCCTCTGTTCCAATTTATATGACACTTTTTCCTTCCCAAGATTCAAATAATTTAAGTTTGACCGTGAATTTGGCCATGAAATCATCAAGTTTTTTGAAATAAAATTTATACATTTGAAAACTATGTAAAAAGTACAATAAGTCACAATAATTGACAAATCAAAATTTTTAAAAGATAGATGAAAAAATTACAGTCAAAGATAAACTTGTTTGGATCTAGAAATCCGAAAAGTTTCACACAAATTAGGACGGAGGAGTATGTATTAAATGAATTTCTTAACACAAATGTGGGATTTTCGCCAAAATTACTGGATTTTGCCAAACTCATAATTCGTACTCTAGCTCCGCCACCTATGTAGAGTTTAAGTTAGGAGATAGTAGGTATTCAAAGGAATTGTCTAGGTATATCAAAGCTAACTCAGATACCTCCATTACAATGGAAAACAGACACACACAAACACAAAAAAGCAGAAAATACATAGAGATTAAGTAGAAAGAAATAGATATCTTGGAAAATATTTGCCTTTTGTGTCATCTTTAGATCTTCCTCTTCTCTATTGCTTTGATTCAATGCTTAGGGTTTTTATTTTAGAGCTTCCCCTTCTCTATTTACTATTCTTTGACATGTGTGTTGGACGTGTATCTCGAGTCATGCAATATGTAATTTTTCTACTTTTGATATGATACATTATTTCCTTGCTTAATTGTTCTATTTAATTGAAAATCAAAATAAAAGAAAAAATAATTTAACTCTTAAAAGAATAAAATAGTGTTATCCAAAAATTGAGGATTCTTACTTCACACTATACGACGATGTCCACATTAATGTAGTACATTAATTAGGGATTGGAGAATCTTTTTTAAGGGGAGAATTCATTCTCTATGATATTTTTATACTTTATTACTCCCTCTGTCCAACGGTACTTGTCCACTATACTAAAAATAGATGTCTAACAATATTTGTCCAGTTTGGCAAATCAATGGATAATTTATCCTTCTATTTTACCCTTATTATTAAATATTATTCATCACTCAATACATTCCCAATGCATTACATTTATTATATTCAAAGGGTGATACAGTAAAATCACTCATATTATTTATTATTTCTTAACCTGTGTGTCAAGTCAATAGTGGACAACTATTATTGGACGGAGGGAGTAGTACATTTGTTCATCTATCACGTATAAATATAGGTCAATTGATTAAAACACATTAAATTACATCACCACAATGAAAGTTTTGAATTGTAAAGAAGCCTCACATGCCTGTCCCAACTTTACTTTACCAAATATTCTTCCAGCTAACTGCAAGAGTGATGCAAGCATGGTTAGCTTGGGGCACATTAGGAGGGGCATATACATATAGATGATATCTTGGAGCCCGGAGGAATCCATGGGACAACAAATATACAAGGTCATGTGTGATCAAGATGTCTTTTGGGCAATCAAAAAGGGCCTTTTGGGGTTATTTCCAAAAAAGTCACTTTTGGTCTATTTTGTAATAGGCTATTTTTGTAAAGGAAATAACTATAAATAGTTGTGTTAGCCATTTTTATACTAAGATTTTGATTATTTGAAAATAAATAAAAGGATATGTGGAATTATCGAAATTCGATCAGAATTATGAGCAACAAAGGACTCTATACCTTCACCTCTCAAGTGAATCCAATCAAACAACAATAATTCTGACTCAATTAGAGACGAGAAAATCAAATTGAATCCACAAAGAGGGTAACTCGATGATTTATTAAGCTAGAAGAAATTAACACGAGCAATTTAGAGAATCCACCCTAAAAACTCAATCTACGATTATCAACTACGAATTACACTAATGCTAGCCTTCACCTTGTGAAACTACAAGCTTAAAAGCTCTCAAATATTTAATTCATCAAAATCTAAGTATGAAAATGGCTAAGACAACTATTTATAGTTATTGCCTTTACAAAATAGCTTATTACAAAAATAGTCCAAAAGTGACTATTTTGGAAATAACCCACAAGTGCCCTTCTTGATTGTCCAAATGGAATCTTGATCGCGGCCTTGTATTTTTATTGCCTCATGTCTTCCTCAGGGATCCAAGATATCATCCATATGTGGAATCCCCTCCTAATATGCCCCAAGCTAACCATGTTTGTATCATCTTCCCCTTCTTCAAAAGGATTCGTCCTCGAATTCGAACCTTGCAAAAACATGAGAAGGACAAACATCAAGCATATCTTTATATCATGAGTGTTAGAACATGGGTTATCAACCAAACCAAATTACCAAGGAGGCACATAGTTGAAATACAACCACTTATCCTTTGTGTTAAATAAGAGTCATTCATCATATAAGGTACAAAGGATTTGTCTATAAGAATTATCATGAGACAAGGAAATCATAAATGTCTTAATGGCATCAATAATCCCAAGAGATGATATCACATATACTTTAAGAGCCGTAAGACACAATTATCTCATCTTGTCGCAATAAGACCATACCAAAAGTGGTTCAATCACCCATAAGTACTCATTTGGGTCAAAGCAGTGCAAGACCCATATACCTCTACCTATATAGTAAACAAATCTCACACTAACATGGGTATCATTGTAAGCAAAGAGGTAGTAGAGAAAGGTTCTAAGCTCTCTAGAATGATTGAGGGATCTATTAGGAGTTAAATCACTCCATATTAAATCTTACTACCAATGAGTTGGGGTCCCTCCTATCATAGGACCAAGCATGATTCTAAAAGTCCCATTTGAAAACTCAACTTGTCCAACCTTTTGAAGGTGACAAAGAATGACATCCATTAACTCTCCCAAAAACAAATAAGCAACTTAGCACCCACTAGTTATGGTCCACACAACTTAAGCACAAGTGTGTAAAACAAGGATGCAAGTATATAGGAAACTCCCAAAATAGGCAATGACACATTTGCCTTGGGGTTCACAAGCATGAGACCACTTTAAGCAAAGGGTCATCATATGCAAACAAGTAATAAATGAAGGGACAAATGGCATTCAACTGATCCTATGGATTCCCTATTTCAAATACACAATTTAAAGATTGAATGTTAATAAGAAGGTACTCAAAATTTGGAACACAAG
Organism: Capsicum rhomboideum; assembly: GCA_031232105.1. Taxonomy (NCBI): domain Eukaryota; kingdom Viridiplantae; phylum Streptophyta; class Magnoliopsida; order Solanales; family Solanaceae; genus Capsicum; species Capsicum rhomboideum. Next base: position 53,627,471 of record CP124716.1, on the reverse strand, counting down.
AGGACAAGATAAAATATTTCAAGTAGACTTCATTGTCCTTCCTCAAACAAACTCCCACAAGGAGTATATCAACAAATGGAGCCATGCTTCTTGAGATATTGAAGGAACTATATGATGCACTTTTTATGTTCACTAATCTTAGCATGCTCCTAAGAATCCATCCTAACACCTCAACTTGTGTAACCACATAAGTGTGACAAGGAGTAGAACATATAATTTGGGCATGACTGGTGTACCATGGATTCTTTCCCGAACAACAAGTATAGTTGGCATCCAAAACATGGAGCTCACACAATTTAAGTACAAGAGAAATAAACCATGCAAGAATCTTTGAGAATTCAATCTTCTCATGGTAAGGTAGGAGTTTGCTTATTTCTAAGAACCTACTTACCAGAGTGAAAATATCATCATGTCTCCAAGGATCACTAGGAATAAGAGGGGGTAGGTATATATCTTGGGGACAAGGTAGGAGTTTGCTTATTTCTAAGAACCTCCACATATGTTTCACTAGGATCTTCCCTCCCATGCATTATCTTGGACCAATAGGCTTGGTCCACCTGCTTTTTACAGGAGCTTCCTTGGTAGGTAACTCCCCTTCTTGAGCCAATTCTTTATCTTTCTTCTCCAGTTCTTATCTCTTAAGTACATCCTGGAGCTTTCTTATTATCTTGTAGTCCTCACTCACTTGATAGTGTGTTAAGGTCACAAGAGTGTGCTTTCATCCTCTAAATACAAGTGAGTATTTATTAGACTCATCTTGATATCAAACATCCTTATCGACTAGCCAAGGCCTACCAAGCAACCTATGATAAGATGACATGGTCAAAACATCACATGGCATCTCATCTCGATACTTACCAATGCTAAAATTCATGACTACTTGCTTGATTACCTCTACTTCATTATTCTCATGGAGCCATTGTATTTTATATATCTTAGTGTGCCTTTGTGTAGGAAGTTTCATTAACTCAACCATTATGCAATTCATAACATTAGCACTACTCCCACCATCAATGATCAAGGAACATACCTTCTTCATTATCCTAAACCTTTCATGGAATATGTTCACACTTTGATAAAGTTCCTCTTTAGAGAGGTCCCTCATGATTCGCTTTAGATCACAAGAAGAGTTCAAACCCTTCTCCAATTGTTCATTATCTACATTCGAGGTCGGTTCATCATGACTAACCTTAGGCTCATCATAAACATCCTAACCTCACATTGTATCACATTTTTAGCATAAGGTCCATCACACAAGATTACATTTGACCACTTTTGTGGACATTATTTAGCAATATGTCCTTCGCCCTAACATTTATAACATCGAATGATAGAAGGAACAGAAGATTGAGGTATATCATGATTACCTCCATAGGTTTGGTCTTCCCTTTTCATATTGAAGTTTGCTTTTGTAGTTAGCTTGAATAGCTTGACGATAATCTTAGAACATTGGAAGACTTACCATGTTGTCACCCATCGCTTGATCCAGAAAAACTTGATCACCATATTGATCGCTTCGATCTTCATTCCTATACCTATCTCCACTATACCATTTCCCTTGGCTCATACTAAAGCCTTTAAATTCTTCCCACCATCTATCGGGTTTAACCTCTTCACACATCTCATCATAAAGAGGGTTTGATAATTGAAATCTTGGTAGGGTATTTATGGGTAGAGTTGTTGTGTTGGAACATAGGGTTCACGCAAAGATACAAGTGTTACATTTCATGAAGGTGCTTACTTCCTAACTTGGTTCTCCATAAAAGAAGAAATACTTTGTGGTAGTTGATATGGTTGTGTATTTGGATGTGGGGTGACTTGTCTAACATATCTTGACTTCATTCGAAACGTAGCTTGAGGGTAGGTTTGGTTCCAATTTGGTTGGGGTAGTATAGGTTGGATTCTTAACTCGAGGTCCTTCTTGTTACCTCACTATGGCCTGTTGCAGGAAAACTTCTTTCACTCATACTATTCATCCTTCTCACCCTTTCCTTCATACCTTCAAAACTTCCATTTGTTTCCACTACTCTTCCATTCACATCAGTCACTCGCCTTGACACATTGGCATATAACCTTATGTTGTTCACCGAGCTCCTTCCTCTATGGTTATAAGAAAAGTGATTGGACATTGTACCTACAAAAATCAACACACAGGGTTAGAAATAAAAGTCTCACGTCACTCGAATGTAACTCTCAACTCACCTCTATGGCATATTCTCAAGATTGCTTGTGAACTAGCTCGGCTCAATCAATTCAAGGTCACCTATCTTTGTGGTGAAGTGGATTGTTGTGACTCTTGAAAAAAGAATGACTTAAATAAAGCTAAAAGTACTTGAGTCAATAAAGTTATCTACGAATTAAGACAAAAAATTATAAAAAAAGAAGCACAAAAAATTTCAAACTCAAGAACTAAGTAACAAAAGTAGAAAGAATTATTTGTTGTTGCTTAATTTGATGATTCAAAAAAATGATTTGATGTTTAGAAACTAGTTAAAAAATAATTAAAGATGTTAATAAATTGTTAAATAGTTGAGAAATGGAAGAAAATAAGTGAGAAAAAGAATTAGGAAGTTCGGACACTTAGAAAGCTTTTGGGCCCTCAAAGAAGTTCAACAGTTGAAAAAAAATTAATTTGATGATTTGATTATTAAAACTAGTTAACAAGTAATTAAAGATGTTAATTAATTATTACATAGTTGAGAAATTAAAGAAATATGAGTGTAGAAAAAGAATTACGAAGTTTGAACACTTAGAAAAAAAAATTTGGGACCTCCAAAAAAACTAAGTATAGAAAGCTGCACAATTGTGCTCTCTGAAGTTCTTGTACACGCTCCAGGTGGAGAGTGGGGGAAGGCTGGAGCAATCATCTGCACGTGTGGCTGCTGCATTGGCTGTCGATCGGTCATTGACTACTGACCTGGCAACTAACATGGCATTCCACATGGAAAGTCAATTTAATTTTCTTTTAAATTTCCCCTAGTGGACCCATAATCACTTTTGACCAAATTTGACTTGGAAAATTTGGATCAAACTGTACCTCATTCTTTTTCTTCTTATTCAAGAACAACTTGAAGACTCCAAAAACACCTACAAAATCAAGAACACACACTAAATGCCAACATCTTCAAATCAACTCTGAATTGGCTCAAAATTTAGGATTAGCTTCCCCTCGACATAAGGAACAAACGCCAATAGTTTTTAGCCCTCAATTCCAAGATGGAATTAAACTCATTTTCTCCATCTTCAATCTTTGAAGAAAACCATGACCATCATAAAAATATAAAAATTCAACCTCAATCAAACAAGCTTTGATTGACACAAAATTTTAAACACGAGCTCCTTTCAACACCACGAATAAACTCCAATAACTTTTAAGCTCTAATTTCTAATCAATTGCTCTCGGAAATTAAACCCACTTGTAATTTCTTTAAACCATGAAGAACAACATGAACACTAAAAATGATCCTAGTGAAATTTAACTACGTTTGCTTTTAAATTTTAGGTTCGATCTCTAATTGACTAGGGAGACAAACCTCAATACAATTGAACCTCCAATTTTGCCTCAATCAACAAACAACTTCACTACCTTCAAGCTTTCGACCTTCAACAATGGTGAAATTTCCAAAAAACTTGAAATCAAGCCAAATTTCAGATTTAGACCCTTAGACAGTAGAGAAACACGAATCTAGTGTTGGAAACTCAAACAAAAACATGAATCGCATGATTTGTTTTTGATACGATTTTCAGATTTATGAACCTAGGATTAAGAATTGATGGAATATGAAACAAATCGAATTCTCAACATAAATACTCAACTATTATATAATCATTCATAACCAAATTACAACTGCAAGGCTTAAACTATTGAATTAAATGGGAAATACTTAAATTTCAAGTAATTAAAAATAGATAAGAATGGAGATGAGAAGCTTAGATCCTAGAAAGAAGATGCGAAAAACAAATAGTTTTCGTCACAAAATACACATAAAACTATTCGTTATTATCTCTTGTCCTTTAATATCAGTTGTTAATTTGGCCTAGATCCCAAAGAAAACTCTCCTATAGTTTACTGACATTATAATGGTAATTCAGGAAATGGTTGAATGTGTGTCAAGAGCTACTACTTTAGAGTGAAGGTAAAACCAAAAGCTACTAACCCGAAGTAATGATAAATCAACTTCAATGCCCTTTGCAAGTTCTAAATCACCAAGATGAATAACAGAAGCCACAACTTCTGAAATTACATCAACAAGAATGAATAAGTCCCACTGAATAGAAACAAACATACTAACAGTACCACTATAGTTATTCTTAGCCATGCCAAACTTATAATTTGATACAACACCATCCTTAATATGAACAACAACAACATACTTAGTAACTAATGCCTTTTGTTGATTGTCATGGAATGATGCATCTTCATTGAATAACTGCCATGAAAAATTTAAATCATAGAAATTCAAGCATAAAAGGTACTGATATGCATGAAGCAACTTTCCCTGTACACTAACAAAAAATTTCATGACTGTAGCATACACATAGAACATTCATGACTGTGCATTTGGAAGTAGTTGCTCTTTTTCTGGGAGTGCAACCCATACATATCAAATTTTACCACCTACAAATATGGAATGTGATCTCGAAAGTCCAACTGGAACCAATGCCAAGCCATTTTATGTTGAGTGCAAACTAATACAAGAGAACTTTGAAACTTCACTGTCAAATGGATTCCAAGGACCTTTATCATAATACCTTTCTCTTGATATGCCTTCAAAATAATAGCCTGTCAAATAGCTTCCTAACAGCTCTGTAATAACCTTCAGTACACATTTTTTAAAAATATTCATATCCAAGTATTGCACCTTAATATACATCCAGCAATGTGAAAAGAAAAACAAGGGGTTTCTTTCTCCACGAAGATATAATCACCCTTGTTGACAACTCAGCTAGATATATTTTGAGATCCCAAACATAAAGATTCATCTCAGGTAGCAGATCCACTAAATAATAATAAGTTGGTCTTGGCTACTGACACATAACATTTCTACAAGGTGAAATAAAAGAACCGAGGAAAAAGAGTGTTTGGTCACAAATAGATAGTTATTTCTCAATTTGATAATAGCAACGATGTATCCAGTATAAAAAATTTTTATCATCACCAAACATACACAAAGCACAAGAATTCCAGCTTGCTACGGGCAAAAGAGGCCAAAACCTTTCTAGTAGATGCATAAGTAACATGCTCAATGAGTGACCTGATGATATAGAGTAAACCACAAATTCCCTAATAGATACCAAAGAGCTATGATCTAACTCTAATATAATAACATTAGCAGCAGTGATTTCCTTAAGTCTTTCATCTTTAACATTAGGCCCCCTGAGGATACAACCAAAAAACCAATTCCCAATAGCAGTAGTGCGATTTGTTGCCCCAAAAAATAAGTTGTGATGCTCTACAATACAAAGAGCAGATGTAAGATATTGTTGGTTCTTGTTTAACCAAAATTGTGGCATGTTCCCCATCACTTAAATTAAATAAAAGAGAATGGGTATTCACCAAAAGGTTGTGATGTTTTATATCTCTGTGACATATTCTGATAGTGTGATGAATGTAGGATAATGACCTAATAATCTGAAATATGTCAAGCTTCACAAGTAAGAGAGTGTGAACAGATGTTCGAAGTTGCAATTGATGAACTTGGAAGCGTCCATCAGGGGTTACAATGAATAGATTCACATCGAGATCATAAGGGAATCGATTCAAAATAGATTGATAATTGGTCGTGGAATAAATATAAAAAGCATATATTTTAAGGATCTCCTTGAAATCATCCACAATCATGAAAGAATAACGTCTTATAGAGCCAAAGCATATAGTAAGCCAACTAAAACCAGGATCAAATGGAAAGTGTAATTCAAATTGATCAGGTGAAAATTGATACAAGGATAATGGAAGTTTAGCATGATCAACTCCATTAAAGTCAGCAAATATACCTATGTCTGGATTGTGAGCAGGAAGCATACAATGAAGTGTAAGCAACACTTTGTCTAACTTGACAAGGTTACTAAATCACACTTAACTTTGTGAAATATTTCATCAGACATATGGAGTTCATCCTTTATTAAATCATTCTTCACCGAATCTGAAACTTCCCTAATAAGGTATTTTAGGGAACACTTTGCAGGCATAGATTTTTGAGACCTCCTCTAATGTTTCATCATGCAAATTAGATGTGACATCAGATAAAAGAACTTGTGTATAATATTGGGCATCATAGGCCTGAAGTAAGGTCGAACACACTCATCAACAGTGTCTGAATCAAAGGTCCCTAAATCTTCAAAGATAGGAGTGGATTCATTAAAAGACAAGTTCATATCTGGAATTATAGGATCTGGAATGACTAAATAAGAGCAAGAATACAGTGCATGTTGGACATTGTCAAGTTTCTAGAGAATTAAATAGTAGTTTTTATCCAACTTCTGCATTAAAAAAAAGTATGTGTTGGTGTGGTTATTGATCATGTTTGAGCCATTTTGAAAATGTAGTGTCAATTTCTCGATGAAATATTTCCAATCATAAAATTATTTATTTTGATTCAACCATTGAAATCAATTTAAAGTAGCACCATAGAGATAGAAGAAAGCAAGAGGTAGCTTGTCGTTTTCTGAGAAACCAAGATATGTGAAATACTGCTCTACCTTAATAATCCACCCAGTTAGGTTCCCAAAGCTAAATCTATCGAGTGCCATCAATGCTTTGGAGTACGATCGATGAAAGCACCAATGAAATAAACTAAATTATCAACACAAATACTCAATTGTTATATAATCATTCATAACCAAATTACAACGGGAAGGCTTAAGCTATTGAATTACAATGGGAAATACTAAAATTACAAGTAATTAAAGATAGATAAGAATGGAGATGAAAAGCTTAAACCCTAGAAAGAAGATAAGAGAAACCGACAGTGAATGGAGATGAAAATCTTAAACCCTAGAAAGAAGATAAGAGAAACCGACAGTTTTCTTCACAAAATACACATAAAACTATTCTTTCTTATCCCTTGTACTTTTGAATCAGTTACTAATTGGGCCTGGATCACAAATAAAACTATCCAATATCTACTCTGCCCAATAGTTACAACATAATTAATCTTATTCACTATTTCTAGCTCATAGGCTCTTACGGAGAGACCATGGTTCACAACAGAACAACTCTTAAAACCTAAGCTCTGATAGCAAAATGATAATGATCCTAGTCAGAAACTAGAATCAAAACGTGGAAACTAGAATATTACTATGAGAATTTCTTGGCTACTTGTCCTTCTTATGTTTTTGCAAGGTTTAAATTTGAGGATGAATTCTTTTGAAGAAGGGGAGGATGATACGAACATGGTTAGCTTGGGGCACATTAGGAGGGGATTTCATGTATGGATGATAACTTAGATCTCCGAAGAAGCCATGGAGTAATAAATACACAAGGCCATGGGAGATCAAGCTATCATTTGGACAATCAACAAGGACCTTGTGGGTTATTTCCAAAATAGTCGCTTTGGGGCTATGATGATATGTTTGTTGTCTGTCCTTCTCATGTTTTTGTAAGGTCCAAATTTGAGGTTGAATCCTTTTTAAGAAAGAGAGTATGATACGAGTATGGTTATCTTGGATCATACTAAGAGGGGCTTTCACATATGAATATAGATTGAAGCCTGGAGGAAGCCGTAGAGCAACAAAGACACAAGTCCATGAGCGATCAAAATTCCATTTGGGAAATCAAGAAGGGCCCTTGTGGTTTATTTCATAAATAGTCACTTTTGGGCTATTTTTGTAAAGGCAATAGCTATAAATAGTTACCTTAGCCATTTTCATACTCGGATTTTGATGAATTGTATATTTGAGAGCTTTCAAGCTTGTAGTTTCTCTAGGTGAAGCCTAGCATTAGTGTAATTCTTAGTTGATAATCGTAGATTGAGTGTTTATGGTAGATTATCTAAATTTCTCGTGTTAAATTCTTCTAGCTTAATCAATCATCGAGTTACCCTTTTTGTGGATTCAATTTGGTTTTCTCGTCTTTAATTGAGTCGGAATTATTGTTGTTTGATTTGATTCAATTGAGAGGTGAAGATATAGAGTCCTTTGTTGCTCATAAATTCGATCGAATTTCGATAATTCCACATATCCTTTTCTTTATTTTAATTTTTCAGTATTTTGATTCTAGTTTCCGGCTAGGATCATTATCAAAGAGAGTGTACAATATATTAGTAATTGTTCTATATAGCAAGAGGGCTTGATGGATTCAAATTTATTTTTGCATCTAGCCTCCATATTTCCCAACAAACAACTGGTGGTAGTATCTTGGTAAAATAGTTATTGATAGGGTTGCATGACTTGTGATTCCACCAATTACAGAGTATCATTTTGAGATTAATGCCTTTGTGGGTTATTGATAGCATCCGTGGAAGCTCAATGTCATTAAATGCCAGAGAATATCAAGACACTTTTAATGGGCCTCAATTAGCAATAAAAATAATTCTTATGATAGAAGAATAGGTCCAGTACAATGTTGATCTTTGGAGGCCCAAATTGAAGACCAAAAGAAGTTGGAATTATGGCCCAAAATCTGTCCAAAGAATGAGAAATTTTAGCAGCCCAAAAATGTGTTCTAGAAGCTCATTTAATGCTTTGTTGACTACATTTATAACTTTAGTGGACCAAAGTGTTGGTAGTCTTCTATGCGCCTAATAATTTCAGCTTATTTAATTTAGTTTGACTACCTTTGAAGTTAGGAATGTCTTTTAGGTTGCAGCACAAATTACTCCTATATAAAAAAGTGTTTTCATCTTCATTGTAACTAAGTTTGATTTAAATTAATATTAACAGCCTTTGGCTTTGGAGACCTTTTAGGTTCTCTTTTGGGTTATGCCCTTTTTGTTCTACTTTGAACCATATTTTGGATTTCTTCAAATGATAAGATTCCTCATTTGATTTCCCTCCCTCCTATTCTAATTCTTCTACTTCTTTATTGATTTACTATTTCTATTAAACAAGGTTTCAAGTATCTAATATTTGAGCTTGTTTTCTTCTTTTTCTAGAATCAATTCCTCCCTCATTTCTAAAGTTCTTATTTTATAAGTCTTCCTCTATCTGTATTGTTATCAAGTGGTATCAGAGCTTTGGATGGTTGGGTAATCTTATACTCACCCTATCTACTGATTTGATAAATTGAAAACCAAAAAAAAAAAAAAAAATCTGAAAAAAGTTACTGTAGCGTGAACAGTAACCCAAAAAAAAAGTAAAAAAAATTGGTCAAGTGAATAGTGATATGAATAGTACTTTTAGTGTTCTTCACTTGTTCATGGTATTTTACAATACTTTATCTTGTAATATAATGACTTTGGATGTTGAAAAATGTGATCTAGTTGTTATCTCTTGAAAATCTCATTTGAATTAAAGCTTCTTTGACTTTTGGTCATCAAAAAAAAACTCAAAAGTCACTTGGAGAAGTTCAAAGATCATTTCAGTTCCTTTGGATTCAAAAGCTTATTTAATATACTCTAGATTTTCTTGAAAAGTATTCACTATATTGGGTTTCCTTTTTGTTTTCTTGCTAGGGACTTTAAGTATTTCTTCATACTTATTGTGGTCTCGTGATTGTGTCGTATCTCTTTTTATAGTACCAATTTATTCGTCCTTCTCTTTATTTTTATTGTGTATTTCTTTGTTTTCAGTCCGTTATAGTTTTTATTGTCCTTTTTTTTTGTTTGACATAAACTCCATTCTCGAACCAAACTTTGGAACTTCCTTTTGAAGTATTTGAGTTGTTGGTTCATTGAAGAGCTTTGAGGAGCATCCCTTGAGTGGTAAAAGGCTTAGTGGTGAGATTATTTGAGGGGAAAAGCCTATTTGTGTGATACATGAGTGTTGGTAGCAGTACTGAGTGATACATGTAAGGGTGTGATACATGTTATTGGTGAGGTCATTTTAGTTTATAATAATCTTTTATTTTTAAGTAAGTAATTTGCAGTTCTTTGGAAAGTTATGGCTACATCGGTAAATACCAAAAGAAAGGAAGAAGATAAAAGATTGAAAGAAAAGGATGATGATATCTTTCATAAGGGGTTGCAAAAGCCCTTTGAAATGATGAAGAGAGAGAATGATGAGTGGGATGAAAGAAAGAAGAATCCTGGAAGAGACCATGAGATTACTAGAGGTAACAAGATTTTCCAAACTAGAATGGAAGTATTGTCTAATGTGTGTGCTACTAAGATTGACATGAATGTTTGTCACAACTTTGTTAGTGCTTACTTTGTTGAAAAGGTTGGTTTGTCTTGTGTTAAGCATGATTCACCCTACACCTTTAAAGGAGTAAAGGTGGACAAGAGAGTGTTAGTGCCATTAACTCTTGGGAGATACAAGGATCATGTTTTGTGTGACGTGGTTACCTTATTCACATGTCATGTCTTACTGGGAAGTCCATGGTATCTCTATAGAAATGATTCATATGATTAAGAAAAGAATCAGTATTCCTTGGTGAAATATGATGGAAAAAAGACTACACTTGTTTCTTTGGCACCTATGGAGATTCAAGAAGATCAATTAAGGGTGAGAAGATCAATAGAGGTGTTTGAGAAGGAAAAAGAACGCAAGAGGGGAAACAAAAGCAGGTTTGAGAAGCCTAAACTTAGAGTTGATCTTAGAAGTCCTCCAAGGGATAAAAGAGGAATTCTTGGCAAGTACTTGGGAGCTAGTGCATTGACTAACTTCTCTGTACCAACTAAATTTAAGGATGAGAGACAAAAGAAAGAGAGAAGTAAGGGTGAGCAACTTAACAACTCAAGAGAGGAAAAAGGAGAGGAAGTGATGAGTGAAGAGGGTGAGTTGTCAAAAGGTAAGAATAAGTGGACAAAATTGAGTAAAGTGAGTTTAAGAGGTAAAATAAAGAGTGAACCAGTACACTTGAGAGATGAGGAAAAAGAAGAGATTAAAAGAATAGAGTGTCTAAGTATGAAAGATTCTTGTTCAAGATCTAACCAACTAACTCTTTCTATTTCTAGTGTTTGTATTCCAAATTTGCAGGTAATTGAAAAGAAAATCAATGAAGAGCTGGAACAACAATTGCATAAAGAAAGGAAATCCAGTTCCAAAGAAGATTTGGAAAGTGTACAAGCCAATGACTCATGAAAACAATTGCAAGTTGAAGACGAGTTTGAGCTTGAAGATCTCATGTAGTATGACCTTGTCAATGATCTACTTGTTGCAAATGAAATTAAGCATATACTACAATCTGATGAGTCCAAAGTTATAAGTGAGGTTATAACTCAAATTCAGAGTGAACCTTACCTTGTTGATTATTTTTCTCATGAGAGTAATTTGCCACAATGTGATGAAAGAGAAGTGCAAAATAACTTGAGAGGTCAAATCTAATAGGATTTGGGATAGGATGAATCTTGTTCATATTTCAATATGCTAAATCTTTCTTGTTTTAGTATCACCTCTCAGTCCATGTAGAAATTTGAGGAAGAACCTTGTGAAGAGGAAGATGGTACCTCATTTGAAGAAGAAACTAACATTGACCAAGATTTGGAAGTGTACAATCACCCTTATGGGAAGAAATTGGAGAAGACTTTAAAGTGTTCTCTAATCCCTTATGGTCTAAGAACACCAATGGAGAAGTTGCCAATGAAGACAATGAGACACATAAAGCTTTTGGTGCCAAAAATGAGAATATTGAACTAAATGATGAATGTAATAGCTCAAGTATAGAAAAGGATAAGTGCTCACAAGTTGCTAACTTTATATCTTTGTCTTATTTTGAAGATCCTTTTTTACAGGTTCAATCCAAACCACTTCTCAAGGAAATTACTTTGGATCCATATCTTGACTATGGTATCTCCAACAGTGAGGTTAAGTTATTTAGAAAGAGAAAATATTGTATGTTTGTTTGGTATTCATATGGTTTTGGTCTAGGTAATGTACCTCTCTTGTTTAAGGAGCTTATGAATTGTTCTTTTAGTTCTTATATTGGTGATTACATTGTTCTATTAGATGATGCAGTGCGTGGATATATAAATTGGGGATTTGTGCATAAAAGAAATAAGTGGGTTAAGTGGTTGCATGGTCACTATCTAGTGTTATTTTCACCAAATAAGTTTTCTACTTCGTTTGTTTACCTCCAACTTATTATGATAATCTGGTTGGTTGTAGGCATTGGTGATTTGAGGAAAAATCTTCTTCAAGTGTGGGGCAATGATAGCAACCATGGAGGCTCAAAATCCATTGAAGGAGCAGCTAAAGTCAATTTCAAGATTTGAGGACGAATCTTCTCTAAGAAAGGGAGAATGATAGCATACGTGGAAGGTCAACGTCATTAAATGCCAGAGAATATCAAGACACTTTTAATGGGCCTCAATTAGCAATAAAAACAAGTCTTATGATGGAAGAATAGGTCTAGCACAATGTTGATCTTTGGAGGCCCAAATTGAAGACCAAAAGGAGTTGGAATTACGGCCCAAAATCTGTCCAAAGAATGAGAAATTTCGGCAACCCAAAAATGTGTTCTAGAAGCTCATTTAATGCTTTGTCGACTACATTTATAGATTTAGTGTACCAAAGTGTTGGTAGTCTTCTATGTGCCTAGGAATTTCAGCTTATTTAATTTAGTTTGACCACCTTTGAAGTTTGGAATGTATTTTAGATTACAGCACAAATTACTCCTATATAAAGGAGTGTTTTCATCTTCATTGTAACTAAGTTTGATTTAAATTAATATTAGCAGCCTTTGGCTTTGGAGACCTTTATAGGTTCTCTTTTGGGTTATGCCCTTTTTGTTCTACTTTGAACCATATCTTGAATTTCTTCAAATGGTAAGATTCCTCATTTGATTTCCCTCCCTCCTATTCTAATTCTTCTACTTCTTTATTAATTCGCTATTTCTATTAAACAAGGTTTCAAGTATCTAATATTTGAGCTTGTTTTCTTCTCTTTCTAGAATCAATTCCTCCCCCATTTCTAAAGTTTTGATTTTATAAGTCTTCCGCTATACGTATTGTTATCAGTTATCCCTATTGAGCCAGTAAAGTGTTGCCAGGTCTTTCTGGACGTATCATAGTGTTGCCAGGTCTTTCTGGACGTATCATAGCTGTGACAGTTATGATCAAACGTAATACCTAACCTTGCTACACTCTCATTGGTAGATATTTTACTATGGATAGCCCTCCAAGTAAGGAAAGACATTTTGAAAGGGGTGTCTTTGTGCCAAACTTGACTCTCCATGGAATTGTTGTTCCTTCTTTGTCTAAGTTGGTCCCATGCTAAGCTAGTAGCAAAGTTGCCCCGACACCTTTACATAATTGTTAAAAGTTTTGAGAACCAACTCCATGGATCACTTACTACCATTACAAAAAAGGATGGTGATCAACAAAAGAAAGATGGTTAATTTTGTGGACATTGCTATTCATCTAAAGACATTATTTATTTTTAACTAGATGCATGGGTCGACAGGGATTTATACTCGATGTTATTCGTTCTACTAGTTTCTGGGTACGTGTTTTGCACGTGTATCTCAGATTTGTTAATATAAACTTTTTAAGAGAATATAAAAATTATTAAAATGTGTGATGAACAATATGAATTTGTTTTAAAAAAAATACAACTCGAAATAAATAAGAGCCTAATCTATTTTTTTATACTCACATCCAAACACAACTCACAAGCACACAAATACAATAAAAGGAGGAAATAAAAGAAAATAAAATCTAGAATATGGTGATGAGGTGGTAGAAATTATAATACCTTGAAAACATATTTTCACTACAAGAAAATTCATACTCGTATATAGTAGTAAATAGAATTACATATGAAGTAACTATACCACATCAAAATATTACAAAAAGATAAAAGAATATAGAAAAAGTTACCAAACAGACTGATGTAGAGTCAAAATAGATAACAAAAATTAGTTAATGGAGAAAGAAATTAAATTTACACTATTTATCATATGGTGAAACTGAGAACATAAAGGAATAGGTACAAAATGAAGTGAAATGAAAAGTACATATAGAACGGAAAAAATGGCCTACTCTTTTAGCTTCGTTCTTCACTTCGACTGTCTAACAAATGAATTGAATACAAATCAAACTTTCTCAAAACTAACCTTCTCCTTAGCAATTACAAACTAATACAAATATTTATTCAGCGAAAGTGAGGAAAAGAGTCACAAGAAAATGAGTGAAAAAAGAGAAGATAGAGTTCACTCGCCATTGTTAAACTCATCTGGATAAACCTCCTAACTCGCATGAAGAAAAACATGTCATATAAGTGCGTTAAAAGTAGTAAAAAAGAGAAGATAGAGGAACTCACTGTTGTTAACCTCATCAAGATAAATGATAGGGGGTCAACCTTTTAGTTCGAACCCAATGGGGCAGCTATACGTACTATGGCTTCACCCCTTACTCTTTCACTCAACACTTAGTTTTCCTAGGCTTACGAACTAAAATAGACACAAGCATACACAGGAATCACTTTTCAACTTTGTATTTAACTCGTGCCACAAAGAAGCACACAAAACAGGCCTTACCAAAACCAGACCAACACAGCCAAATCTAGCTTAAGACAGCCTTCATGTGCCTATTTATAGGCCACAACTTTTATCACATGCCAATCATATGTCCAGCATATATTTCTATCCTAATCCAATTGATATCCCCCAACTGATAGGATAATTCAAAATTCAAATACAAATTTAAATTACAACAGCTAAAAAACTATGCCACATGTCTTGGGCAGTTGTAACTGCCCAACTGCTGTCATGTGTAAGGCACACGCCCAGCGCCAGCACACCGTTGGAATCACTTGTACCAATTATACACTAGGGTCTTGGGCGTCTATGCACTCGCCCATGCTACTGCCTTGTTAGTACCCAAGCCACCCTATTCTAGCCATGCTTAGCCTCGATTGCCTTGCCTTAGCCACGTTTCTGTAACATTACTTGCCTTAGCTTAAATCAGTCTTAGAATTAATCTGCCTTAGCTTACCAGCCCTTATCATGCCTTAGTTGTTCCTTGCATGCCTTAGCCACGCTAATGCCAAGGTCTTTCCATGCCCTGCCGACACTCGTCATGCCATGTTGACATGCTCATGTCGACAGACTGGACTCAAGCAAACCTAACCTTGACCATAGTCATTTGTTCTTGACTAGGTTGATCATGTAAATCCCTAGCCAAGATTGATCCGCCCGACCCATCAAGTTGAGGGTCTACCAAACTTCCCTCACTAAATAAGCTCATCTTCCTCAATGAGCCAGAACTTAAGTACGCCTTGACTTCATCCTTAAACTACCACAAAGATAAAATTTTCTCCCAAGTAGCATCACACAATTGCTTGCCCTTCCTTTGAATCAAAAATTCTATTCGCCTATTCTTCTTGCCTTGTACCAAAGTTTGGTGATCTAAGATCTTTTCATTCTCCTCTTCATACTGCTACCGCATAACAGGAGGAGCATATCTTATAGCCGACATTGCTGGATCTTCAGTATTTTTATAAAAAGGCTTCAGAAAACTCACATGGAAAGTAGGGTGGATTTTTAGCCTTTCCGATAGATTTAACCGATAAGATACTTCACCCACCCGTTCTATCACTTCAAAGGGTCCAACTTCAAAATCATCCCATGATGAATCATCTTGCTAGTGATTTTCTTTCAAATTTGGGGAGTAAGCTTTAGCAATACCTTGTCACCAACCTGGAATTCTAAAGCACGCCGATGTCTGTCAGCATGCTTCTTCATTCATTTTGCTGCCTTTCTCAAGATATCTTGTGCTTTATCTAGCAACTCTTACTTGTCTTGTGCATACTTGTAGGCAGCAAGGCACTATCCAACGGCGTGTTAGGCTGCATGCCCAACACCAGTTCAAAGGGGCTCTTCTTATTTGTCGACGACCTATGTAGATTATAACAAAACTGCGCATTATCTAACAATTCCACCCAGTTTCTCTAACTTGCAGTCACATAGTGTCTCAAATATTCTTCAAGCAGATGATTGATTATTTTGGTTTGTCCATCAGTTTGTGATGATTCACAATTGAGAACTTCAGTTCAATACCCATCATGTTGAACAAAGTAGTCCAAAATCGGCCTGTGAACCTTGTATCTTGATCACTCATAATATCGAGTGGAACAGCAAAATTCTTCACCACGAACTTATAAAATAATTCAGCAGCTATCCCAGAAGAACAAAGAGTAGGAGCGGTAATAAAAAAAAATACTTTGAAAACCTATCAACCACCACTATGACTGACGCTTTGCCATCAACCTTTGGAATCCCGCTAATAAAATCCATAGAAATGTAAACCCATGGACACTTTGCAATAGGAAGAGGTTCCAGTAAACCCGCTTCCTTTCTTCTTTCAGTCTTATCATGTTGACAAACAAGACAAGACTTTACATAGGCTTTAATGTCATCTTCCATTATTGGCCAAAAATACTTTTGGGACAATAATGCCATCATTCTTTCAACACCCGGATGACTAGCATAAATAATATCATGTTTTTCTTTTAGGAGTTTTTGACGCAACCCATCACCTTGAGGCACAACGATTCTCCCTCCCCCTTAAAATACAGCAAATCATCCTCGATCCAATACCATCTAAAAATCTTTTCTATCACTTTATCCTTCAATTTCACATATAATGAATCATATGCAGCACTAAACTTTATCTTATATAAGAAATCAGAGTCAAGTCTAGTGATTGCATAAATTGCAGTAAATACCTCTTTACGACTTAATGCATCCACAACTTGATTTTGCTTGCTTGGCTTATGTATCCAAACAAAGTCATATTCAGTAAGAATATCCTATCACCAGGCCTGCTTTGGACTCAATTTCTGTTGATTTTTGAAGTATGTACTAACCACATTATCTGTCTTGACAACAAACTTCGTTCCCAGCAAATACACCCACCAGATTTAGAGATAATGGAGGACCGCTACCATCTCTTTTTCATGAGCAGAATACCTTTGCAGGATTTAATTTTCTGCTTTCAAATGCAACCAGATGATCCTCTTGCACTAGCACACCACCGACTGCATAATCAGAAGCATCAGTGTGAACTTCAAATAACAAGTCAAAATCAGGCAATCATAATATTAGTTCAGAAGTAATGGCCTTCTTCAAGGACTTAAAAGCCTTGTCACGTGCTTTGGACCAAACCCACTTAACATTTTTCTTCAACAAGTCTGTCAATGGGGCAACCTTTTTTAATTACCAGCAATGAACTTTCGATAATAGTTTGTCAATCGTAGAAACAATCTCAATTCTTTAACCCCGCTTGGTGCCTACCAATCCACAATAGCCTGTACTTTCTTAGGGTCTATTCACACCTGGTTTTTGCTAACCAAATGACCCAGAAATTTGATCTCGTGACAAGTAAACTCACATTTTTCCATCTTGACATAGAGTTGATATTCTCTAAGTAGTTGCAGCACCGTTCTCAAATGCAGCAAATGATGTTCTAGGGTTCTACTATAAATGACTATATCATCTAAGTAAACATCTACAAAGTCATCTAGGAACTCATAAAGAACATTAGCCATTAAGTTACAAAAAGTAGTCGGGGCATTAATCAACCCAAACAACATTACAAGGAATTCCTAGCTACCATACCTAGTCACATAAGTGGTTTTGGGGGCATCCCCCTCATCTATACACACTTGCTAATAGCGACCTTAAGTATAACTTAGAAAAGAAACTAGCCTTAGAAAACCTATCCATCAAGTCTTAAACCAGTGGCACTAGATACTTGTTCTTCACAGTCACTTTGCTCAGTGTACGATAGTCAATACACATTTATAGACTTCCATATTGCTTCTTTTGGAATAGAATAGGGGCACCATAGGGAGCCTTCAAAGGTTGGATCTATCTGGCCTCAATCGATTCAAACAATCGCTTCCTTAATTCTGCCAACTAATAAAGACATGCAATAAGGAGGGTGTGCCGGTGGAATTGATCCTGGAATGAGATCAATCCGGTGATCAATTTCCCTCCTTAGAGACAACTCTTTAGGCAGTTTTGGTGGCATGACATCCTTGAATTCTTCCAGCAACTTAGGAACATTGTTCGGGACTTCAATCTGTACATCAGGCTTCACTTCAGCTAAGGCAGCAAGATAAGCAGTCTCACCCTTCTTTAAGCCTTTTTCAAAAGTCGTAGTAGACAACATAGCAGTAATTTTGGAGTGTTTTCTTTTCTTTTTCTTGTTATAAGGTTGAATACCTTTCACAAATTAAAGGTCAGTTTCCCCCAGGAATATTTGACCTTCCAAGTGAGGAATAGGGGAGACCTTGAACTTTTTCATAAAATCAATCCTACGCAGAAGATTGAAGTCATCAAGCGGTACCACAGTCAAGTTGTGCAGTTCAAACCAATGACCTATGGTCAGTGGGACATCTAATGTCATGCCATGGCTAATCTGTGATGTAGAATTTACAGCTTTCATCCTCGTTGCACAAGTAGTCACCTTAAGTCTATACGCTTGTACGATTTTTGAAGCCATAAAAGTGTGGGTAGCGCTGGCATCAACCATTGTCACTACACTTTTGTCCCCAATTTTCACATCAACGTACATCAAATAATAGTAGGCATGCGACAAATCATCAACAATTTTAGCGGTATTGATCAAGGTATCAACATCATCATTTACCTCCATTTTCACCATATTCACGCTAGACAATGTATTCAGCAAACATAGTGGGTTAACATAGGCAGTAATTTCCTGTCCCTTGCTCTATTTCTCCTCTTCAGTAAGAAGAGAATTGATTTTCCCTTGTTTTGGACAGTTCCTAACCTGATGCCCAGGTTTTGACAAGTCCAACAAACTTTTTCACTAGTCTGCATGCTTTGGTTAGACGGAGCAGCATCTATCGTACACTTTCCTTTGTCATTTCCCTCTTGCCTTTGATTATCCTTCTTTCAGTCTCTGCTCTTTTCTTTTTTTTTTTCATCTTTGAAGAAGTAGGATCAGGAGTAGCACTGTTAGAATAAAAATCAATTAATGCATCCACCGCAGCAATGGCACTAGGCAGATCTTGAACTTTCTGCCTACGCAATTAGTTTTGTGCCCAGCCTTGCATTCTAGAAATTAAGTTGTGCAACTTATCTTCATCAGAAATGTTCTGAATATCAAGCATCAAAGACAAAAATTCTTTCACATAGTCCCAAATGGAACAACCTTGTTTCAACTACTTCAGTTTGTCCCTAGCAACCCAAGACAAGTTACTAGGCAAAAATTTCTCACGAAGTGCATTCCTCAGTTTTTCCCACGTATCACACTTGGGCCTGCCAATAATTTTGTCATCAACATTCTTTGTATGCAACCACAGCACTGCATCGTTCCTGAAATAGCAAATTGTTATGGTCAATTTGTTAGTTTCAGGCACATGAGCAGTAGCAAAATAGTGCTCCAAGTCCCACAGAAAATTTTCCAGTTCCTTAGCACCACGAACACCATCAAAGTACTTTGGTTCCAGAATTTTGATTTTGACATGTTTTTTGCCTCCACATGATGAACCAGCAACAGCCCAACGAAGGACCACCACCTCCGCCTTCAAATCTTTATTTTCCTTCAAAAAGACCTCAATTTGTGTACCCACAGTTTCACTAAAAGTGACAAGACCAACCAATTAACTGTCTATAGCAGCACGATAACTTGACAGTTCTATTTTAATGCCATGGATTTGAGTCATGACATCAACCAGTTCGTCTATCTCGTCTGTCAAGCCAATCAGCGTGTCCAACCTTGTAACTTTTTCACACAACTCATTGTAATTTGCTCCGCCAGCCATCGCAACACAAAGCTCTAATACTAATTGACAGGGGGTCAACCTTTTAGTTCGAACCCAATGCGGCAGCCACACGGACTATGGTTTCAGCCCTTACTCTTTTCACTCAACACTTAGTTTGCCTAAGCTTACAAAATGAAACAAACACAAGAATATACAGGAATCACCTTCCAACTTTATATTTAACTCGTGCCACAAAAAAACACAAAACAGGCCTTACAAAATCTGACCAACATAACCAAATCTGGCTTGAGACAGCCTGCTTGTGCCTATTTATAGGCCACAACTTCTGTCACATGCCAGTCACCTGTCCAGCACATGTTTGGCACATGTTTCTATCCTAATCCAGTTGACATCCCCCAACTGATAGGATAATTCAAAATTCAAATACAAATTCAAATTACAACAGCAACAAAACTTTGCCACATGTACAGGGCTGTTGTAACTGGCCAACTGTTGTCATGTGCAAGGCACACGCCTAGTGCCAGCACACCCTTGGCAGCACTTGTTCCAATTTGGTACCAGGGCCCTGGGCGTCTGTGCACTCGCCCATGCCACTGTCCTGTCAGCACCCAAGCTGCCCTGTTCCAACCACGCTTAGCCTTGATTGCCTTACCTTAGCCACGTCTCCGCAACATGACTTGCCTTAGCTTAAATCATCCTTAGCTTGCCAACCCTTATCATGCCTTAGCCGCGCCTTGCATGCCTTAGCCATGTCAATGTCAAGGTCTTGCCATGGCCTGCCGACACGCGTCATGCCATGCTGACATGCTTATGCTAGCAGACTGGCCTCAAGCTAACCTAACCTTGACCGTAGTCATTAGGTCTTGCCTAGGTTGATCATGTAAATCCCTAGCCAAGCCCGAGCCACCCGAACCATCAAGCTGAGGGTCTAACAGTAAACCTCCTAACTCGCATGAAGAAAAAACATGTCGTCTAAGTGTGTTTTGGATTCAAAGTGCTAATAATTTTTGTGCTCGTCAAACATTAATTGGAAGGAGAAAAGTCATACCAATGATAGGAAGAATTTGACAATTTTGTTTCTTCCTTGTAATCCCAAACGTCTTTGCTACGTCCTTTGCAAACTGATTAATCAGTACTTATTATGGATTTAAACAAACATATTGTTGCAATGCAATTAATTTGGAAACCCAAAAGTAGAGCAGTTTTCAAAAATTCCAAATACTTTAAGTGGTATTTTAATAGACAGAAAGTTTTAGCTACATTATTATAATATATTGCTCCATAAAGTACTGCTTCTGTTTTTGCCTTAAAAGAATTTCAATAAGAGTAGTAGATAAAAAAACTTATTATAACTTTATCTTGAAGATTTGTATCTGATAAATTGTATTTATTAGTAAGAATGAAGTTAAAAAGTCATTAGACATTCACGCAATATTAAAATGATACTAAGTTAATATTTAAATAATTAGATATTTTATAAGAAAAAGATGAGAAACAATCAGGCATCAGCCATTAATTAGAAGTAGTTGAAAATCTGCCCATTAAATAGTTTAAATTATTCCACATCAAGATATTATTATTTAATCTTTAATTAATTAAATATTTTATATTATTTTAATTTACTGTTGGGATAAAATGGTAATCATGAAAATATTCAATAACTTGGAGCAAGCTTTAGAGTTTCGAGCCCATAAAAATGGAGAGGAATTTGAGGGAGATGGGAATGAAAATCCTTTCTTACTTTTATATAGTGTTTTCCTGCGTCTCTTGATCTTTCATTTTTCATATTCATCAATTGAAATTTATAAATGTAACTATTCAATGCAACCTTTTAACTACCAGCAATGAAAAGGCTGGCAAAATAGCAAGTAACGTTGGTATTGTATTGAGTATAAATTATAAAGGTGATGATGATTTCTTTATTACCATTAGATATATCAATAAAGAATGTCTATTAAGATAAATTTTGAATTGAAGAAATTTAATTCAGTTTTTTTTTGTTCTCTCCATTTTAAATAATTGACCCTTGTTGACTTGACACTTTCCTTAAAAAAATATTTATTAGGGATTTATTTTACCAAATTAGCCTTATTAATTATGCTTTGAAAATATAAATTTGAGTATATACATTTTGTATAGTCATTTAATGATGGGAATAGTATTGGAAGAACATAGTAAAATTCTCTTGATTTCATAGAAGAGACAATTAAATTGAAACAAATACTTTTAGAAAGAGGGCAACTATTTTGAAACGAAGGGAATATGATTAATTGCATCTCTTAAAATTCTTCAATTATTGTTAGTATTTCCGTGGATCACCATTACATTTGGTGTTTTCCTAGATAGAATAAGTTTATCATTTATTTCAAGGTAAAATTACTTTTTGGTGACCACCAAGGAGTTTTGGTTATTAGAATTTAGCTGTTGTAATTGATGGAATATGTAAGTTTTGATTTAGGATTAGGGGTAATAACGTCAACCAATATTTGAAGGGGTATTTTCGTAATCTAACTTTCAACTTTGGGGCATCCCACACTTAGAATAAGTATGATATGATGTTCTTAAGAATTGTTTTAGGTTGGGTAGGTGACAGAAAATGGAATTGTATAACATTAGATTAAACCGACCATAAAGAAGTCGTCGATAAAGAAGAACAATGCGAGGAAAACTCGCCGTTAAGAACAAAATTTTTGCGGAATATTGGTTATTCTTCCCGTGATTGAGATGCGTCATCGTAAAGTAAGGCTCGGAGATCAATGTCATCCAAACTTTGAGACACATTTGAATCGAAGAAGAGACCCCGCAGGTATCCTGCTGAGGATATCCATAGTTATTTCTTCTTGCAAGTGAATTCCCATGGCCCTATCAACATCCATCTTCTTTGAATGCTTCACAACTCTCTTCCCTGCAATTCAAAAATTTTAGTTAGCCCTATGTAGCTAGTGATGAAGCTAGTATTTTCAGCTAGGAACTCAAAATCTAAAGAACTAAATATACAAAGAAACTAAGTGGATTCAACATCTACATAGATACATTAAAAAAAAAAAAAAAAGTTGGCTAAAATACTCGTATTGCAAGAATTTCTAGTGATGCGAAAAACAAAATCAGAGGTGGGACTCTAGAAATTATGGAGGTTGAACATTATAAGTGTAATTTTTCGACATCTCCCCAGCTACGCCCAAGCAAAAATCAGAGGTATGCAGAGTTTTTAGTTAGGTGAAGAGTCAACATCCATATGCTTTTTTTTATTTGAATGCTTCACAACTCTTTCCCCTGCAAGTCAAATTTGTAGTGAAGTTAGGATTTTAATCAAGAAAATTCAAAATATAAAAAAATTAAACATACACAGAAGCCATATTCAACATCTACAGGAGAAAAAGGGAAAATATGTCAAAATCACTCCAAACTATACACGAAAAGTTGATTTCACCCTCAAACTAATATGACGACCTATTACACCCCTAATCTTATTTAAAGTGAAATTATTACCCCCTTCCTAAGATAATTTCAAATTTCATGTGGAGTGGTGTTATAATACGATTTTAATTTATTTTTTTCACACTTTCCCCTAATATTTCCTTCTTCTTGGGTTCTTTCTCCTCCCCCATAGCATATAGTATCTCTATTTTAGATCTCTTCTTCTTCCTCCCCCATAGTTGACAAGTTGACTGGAAAAAAGAAATTGAAGAGAGAAAAAAAGAATACTAAGACGATCATGAATTGTAGAAGCTATTGGCAGTGGAGCATCGACAGGAGACAATAATGTCATTGTTGGATGAAGCAAATAGAAATTTTCAGATCTGTAAAATTGCTTCAAAAATTTGATAGTTAAAAATGAAAATCACTGGTATATATTCTTAGTATGTAATGAAAAATTAAGTATGTTATTAATGGCTTATGACTGAAAGGACATTTTGGTGGTGGTGGGTAGTGCTCCGGCAGGAATAGCGCGACAAAAAGAGAGTAATCGTTTTCTTCGTTGGATTTTCGATAAGTGAAGGGAAAAAGTCATGAATTTTATGTATAAATATCATGAGATTTTCAGTAGGAGTCATTGTCTTCCTCAATTATTTTTTCTGGTGGTCTTCTCCTATGAATTTGTCCCAAAAATATTATGAACTTCATGAATAAATCAAATACCATGAACTTTTAGATGAAAGTCATTATCTTTTTCACTCCTTTCTTTTTTTCTTAGAGTTCCTTTTTCAAAGTTTCAAGGGGTAAGGTTGGAGATGCTTCCATGGTGGATGAAGTCAAGAAATATTTGGGATAGTGAACTGACGAAGAAGAACCCAAAAAGAAGGAAAAGAAAAGTTTTTTAAAAAGTGGGCCCCACAGATAAAATGATAAATAAGAAAGAGAATTAATATAATTAATGTATTAAAAAAGAAGAAAGAATACTTAATTAGTTATATAATGACCAATAAAGTAATGTCATGTGTGTAAGTGTGTCATTTTAAGATTTTTCTTTAGCTTCTCACGCACCTTAGGAAGGTGAATGCACTTGTTTTGCCATTTTACCTTCTAAGGTAGTAATAATATCACTTAGAACAAGGTTAGGGGTGTAATAGGTCGCCAGATAAGTTTGAGTGTGAAGTCGACTTTTCAGGTATAGTTTTTTTTTTTTTTGAATTAAAATCGGACATATTGTCCTTTTATAAAAAATAAAAGAGGTCCAAATATATATAGGAAGGTCAGGCCCAAAAGTGACCTGGCCCAACAATGAAAGCAGCAAATAAGACCCAACAGAAGTCTCAGACATACCCTAGCAAGCTACCCCTTATCTTGTTTCTATCGATCCAAATGCCAAAGACCATTGTGGAGTACTAAAATGACACCATCGTAAATGGAATATAAGCTCATTGATGACCTCGTCACCTTCAAGCTCTCTCTCTGCTACGAATGGACTTCTCCTGCACTGTTGGAGCTCAAGAAAAGCTAAGTGTCTGAACTCTCTCTCCTCTTTAAAATCAGCAGCTAAGTAACCGATCTATCGACTTGAGCTTCAATTAACACTTTAATCATCCTCAATCTGAACCAAGACTACTGTGATACTTGATTAAGCTTAGTCGTTCATAGTTTACGCTACTTTTTCCATCAATTGGTGGAGTGAATCTCATAGAGATTGATACCACCACCTAATTTCCAGTCAAAGAAGTTTACCATGAGAATGATATGAATCAGGTAATTTCGCATACAAAGATGTTGATGCGGTTCAAGTCAATCCATGCAAGATTCAAGATTTTGATTTGGTGTTTGCTAGCACCTCAAAGCTCACAGGTGCGAATACACAAACCGCTAGAAATTCTTCTAATCTTGTATCTTAAATGGATGACTTAAACATTCAACAAATTTACTATTTGAATCATACCTGCTACATAAAACTAAAGCATTAATCTGAAGGTATCAATTGTAGCCCTTGTAATGCTGATCATCTAGGTTTTGATGTCTTTTCTCGAAAAAAAAAAAGACCTTCTTTATATTGTACAATTTTTCAGCTCTGCCATCTAAGTCTTCTTAGTATTCAAAGATCAAGTCAGGGGAATAGTCGCAGTGTATACAAGCTAATTCAAATATCGACATTACAAGAGGGCACACACAAACTAAAAAAAAAGAGTAAATAATACGGAGAGAACACCTTTGAAAAAAATTAGCTTTTGTGTCATCTTTAGAGCTTCATTTTTTTCTATTTGCTTTGATTTGAATGCTTGGATTTTCTCCTTTTATTAAAATTTTTTAATCGTTTCCTACTTTTGATATGATACGTTTTTTCCTTCTTTCTTTTTTATTTTCCTACTTTTAATATGATACAATATTTCATTTTTTCCTTTTATTGTCCTACTTTTGGTATGATAAGATATTAATTAAACTTGTTAGTTCAAATCTATGAAAAGATCAAAATCGTAATGCTTAATTATTATATTTAATTAAAAGAAAAAAATGTTTAAATCAAAATTTTTAAAAATGGATTGACTCTTAAAAATAATAAAACTCTATTACATGAATTGTGACAATGTAAAAATAAAAAATTGAGGATCTTTCACGTGTTTAAACCTGTGTGTCCATAAGAAATTTATTCCCATCATTGTACTCGAGGTGTTGGATTACTTTCTCCAAGGATAAAACAGATATACATGTCATAGGTGTAGCGGTACCTCAAACACCTACAACTCATCGCACTCAAAGGCGATGTCGATTTTGCTTGCAATAAAATATGCAGAAGTAGTTAAAAATTTGTATGTCTCTCTATTTATAGCCAAAACACCTGTTCAGAGATAAGTTTGGTGCCGGTTCGGAAAATATTCCACAAATCAATCAGATCATTTCACCAAATTTGAAGCTGACCAATGATGACGACACAAGGCCGGTAGACTTTCTTCTTGACTCTTTAGGGCTAGAAGAAGTTCTTCTATATAAGCACACTAATCTTCCTTTTCACCACCAATGAGTGACAAAAGTCCCTCGATAAGCACACTGATCTTCCTTTTCAGAAGTTCTTATCCAAAAAGAACTTTGCTTTAAATTTTAATTTTCTTTTCCACTAATCATTCACACCAATACTTAACTCCAATAGTTCTTTCACACTATACGACATCTGTATAATGCAGTACTTTAATGATTGGAGAGTCTTGTTTACAAAGAAAATTTTTTTCTTTCGATATTTTTGTACTCTATATTAGTAGATTGTTCATTTGTCCGATATAAATGCAGGGAAATATATCAAACCACGTTTAATTATTTTTTAGAACAATTTTGAAAAAAGAAATGCAAGATTATCTAAGCTATGATGATAATAATGTAGAGAACGAAAAAATTGTTGCTAGTGAGAGGTCTATCCCAGAATCCATCAACGACTTCTTCTAATAGCGGGCCTCACAACGCTGGAAACAGTCAGAAGCCTTGCTAATCTGGGAATTGGTGACCAAGCTACTTCCGACAATCCCTGGAATAGAGGGAACTCACAAACCTCCTACATCAACACCGTAGAGAATAGTTCTAAACAACAGCAAATAATTAAACTCTACCCTCACTCTTTTGAGGTAGTGAATGGTAAATCGGTGGTTGTGTTTACGGAAGATGAAAATGAGCTGCAAAATCAAACCTGCAAATGGGCAATAATGGTAAGTTCTCTCATATACGGCCATCGATTGACATCATTAGGAGAGAATTTGCCAAGGTTATTACTGCCAAAGGTTGTATTAAAATAGGAGCTCATGAAATGCATCATGTCTTCCTAGATTTCGATAACATTGAGGATCATCTTAATGTGTCATCTAGGAACTTCATAGCTCTGGGAGGTAATAACAATAAGAAAATCATCAAATGGACCTCCTCTTTCAAACCTGAAACCAATGAAAATCTAGACCTCCTCTTTCAAACCTGAAACCAATGAAAATCTAGCCCTAATTTGGATTAACCTTCCATGGCATTACTACGTTTGGGATGCTCTATGCCGCATTGTAGAGACAATGGGAACCCCTCTTGCTATGGATAAGGCCATAGCACCAAAACTAAACCTACCACAACAAAAATCAAGGTAAAGATTGACTTAAACAAACCCCTAGTCAGCGAAATATTACTGGAAATCAGAAACAAAGAAGGCCACATGACAGTGTGTTGAGGTATATTTTTAATGATGACTTTGGTTTTTGTTCAGGATAGCAACAAAATAAAAAGGAAAACCAAATTGCAACGGCTGATAGCATTAAATAATAAACAAGTACCAAGGAGCTAGGTACTTGATCCAACCTAGAAGAATCATTCAAGAAAGATGCAACTTCCAAGGAATATTCATTGAAGACTTAAAAGAATGAAGAATGAAGTAACAAATGGAGCCGGGAAACTAAAAGCACTCAATCCACATCTATTCAAGTTCAAGATTAAATTTTCAGAATTCAAGAAGTACTTGAAGACCAAAATCTACCACTTAAAGTCAAGGTGTGAATTTGCCTTATTCTTGAAAATGAAGTTCTCATTTACCTTTTTCCCAGGATAAAAAATTTCTTGGGGTTGCTATCTCTTCAAGTCCTCCAACGGCTAGCTTCTACCATTATATAAAGAAGCCATTGGAGAACCAGTTGGACATACAAACAGTCTTGGTCTTTTCTCTACTTTTAAACAAGCATTGTATTACTTAGTGTTTTACCGTGTAACAAAAAAAAAGAGGAGAGAAAAATATTGTTGGTGAGGCATCGTATCAGAGAAAGAAAAGAAAAGAAAGAGAGAAGAAAAGAAGGGAGAATAAAAAAATTGAGAGATAAGAAAAGAAGAGATAAGAAAAAAGTTGAGAGAAAAGAAGAGAGAAGAAAAAGATTGAGAGTAGCAGTAGGATCTATATTCTAAAGTTATACCAAACCCAAACCTTGCAAAGACTTAGAAGAGAACACCCTTTCAACCCAAGGAAACTGGACATAAGATCCACATTGGATCCCAACCAGTATAAAACATGTGGTGTAATTTACTTTATTGCCTTTTATTTTCCAGCATTCATCTTTACAATTTACTATCCATCAGTCGATTAACTATATTAAACAGTCGACTAAGAAAATGAAAAATAACAATTCACCCACCACCCCCACTCTTGCACTTTCAATTAGTATCAGAGTAAGGACTCACATAAAATTTCTTTACAACAAGTGAGAAAAGATCATGGCTCAACCATCTGCAATTGGGGCTCTATTTTAAGAAGAAACCTCCCAAACAAAACCTCATTTCTTTAATGGCAAGCATTTCTCTCACTGGAAGATTATAATGGAAGCATTTATTATGTCTTATGATGTTAAAATCTATAGATTTATCAAACTTGGTGATCAACCTATCCCTTCGTTAAGGGAAACTAACATAAATACTGAAAATGGTCAATTATCAAATGTTGTAATTCCATCTCTTGAGAATAACACTAATGAACAAATGAAAATTATCCATATAAACTCAAAAACAAAGAATGTGTTTTATAATACTATCAATGATGGAGAATATGAAAAGATTTCCTGGTGTGACACTGTTAAAGAAATGTGGGATAAATTGGAAGCCACCTATGAAGGAACTGAAAAAGTCAAACAAACTTTGATTGGTATATTGGTATATGAATATGAGTTGTTCAAAATGAAAGAAGGAGAATCAATTGACGATACTTTAACTCATTTTGAGAAAATCATTGGTGAACTCAAAGCTGCTGGAAAAACCTACCCTGTATCAGACCAAATCACTAAAATTCTCAAAAGTCTACCCTCCCAATGGATCTCTAAAGTAGTTGCTCTTGAAAGCATAAATCTCAACACTTTCTTTTATAATGAAGTTAGAAGAGATCTTATTGCATTTGAGAAAGATCATCTAAACAAAAATCAAGATAAAAACAAGAAAAAGATTGTGTCTTTCAAAGCCACAACTAATGAAGAAGAAGAGGAACCATTGTATGAAGATGAAATTGTTGTCATCACTAAACTGTGGTAGATAACTTCAGAAGATTCAGAAATCAAAGAAGAGGTAGACAAAATTTCTCAAAAGTTAAGATGATTGAATACAAAAATAATGGAAAATGCTATTGTTGTGGAAAATATGGCCACATTGCAAATGATTATTCTGAAGGGAATAAAAGATCTTCTAACGAAAACTCCAAGAATAGTGCATTCATCAGTTGGAGTTATAAAGATCATTCAAATAATGAGAATGATAATGTTGGAGATGTCCGCTTCATGGCAATTGGAGAGACAAGTGAGATAAGAACTAATTTTTGCAATGATTGCTCTAATATGAAAAGATTGTTAAGTTCATAATTGACTTAAACAAAGCTCACGATCAAAATAGAGCTTTGTTAAGAGAAAGAAAGAAGTGGGAAATAAAACTTAAACTTTGTGAAATTGAAAAGGATTTTTTATAAGAAGAAATTGATGAATTAACAATCAAAGTAAACAATTTTCAAAAATCACCCAGTCACAGTGTTGTCAGATCAGACCAGTTGACTTCTTCCCATAAGTCGACTGACAAAAAAATCTGATAGTGATAAACCTGAATCTAGTCAAAAGTACTATAGTTGTGATAAGTCCTCAAAGTCATCTAGCTCTAGAAAGTCGACTAAGAGAAAAAATCACAACTATAATTATACAAGGTAAATCACTAAAAAACACTCCTCTTTCTCATGTTATTACTGTGGTGAATCTAGACACAAACATTACAATTATAAGTTTCATAAGAACAGTGCTTCTAAATGGATTTGGAGACCTAAAGTTGGGTCATCTGATCCAAACGCTAACTCAAAAGGACCCATGAAAACTTGGGTACCTAAGGATAAGTAACAAATTTGTTTTGCAGGAATACCACTCTAAAGCTAAAGGAACATGGTACCTTGATAGTATGTGTGTAATGACCTAATTTATGAAAACTTGATTTTTAAGTATTTTTACCATTTTTCCCTTTTTTGTAGTTGCTACGTATTGATTTTAGGGTGTGGGGATGACTGGCACGATCTCCGATGCGATTGGTAATGATTTGGATGAGTTTGAGGTTTTTAGAGGCTTTAAAAGCCATATTGTTGACTTCGGTCAACATTTGTTGTTCTGAGTGTCGGTTGATAATTTGGACAGTTCCATTAGATCCAGAATGTCAAATTTGGGTTAGTAGTGAGGTTGGTTCTGATTTGGGACCTTTATATTGCATTTCGACCCTTCATTGGAAAACTAGTTTAAATTAGCTTTAAGGGGTTCTGGGGGGTGTCACACCCCTTTTTCGTCAGGTCGAAGGATTTTTCTAATTAAAGTGACGGTATTGAATAGGGATTATTTTATTTACAGAGTCGCCACTTGGAATTGAGTTATGGTGTTCCAAGTCACCTTTTTGAATCCCTAATCAAAAGAAAATGACTCTTTATTGGTCTGCGAAAACAGAAGACAGGGTAAGAAATTCTGTTGACCGAGGGAAAGGTATGAGACACCCCTCGAATCCCGTGGTTCTACCATGGTCGCTTTTATCAACTTATACTTGACTGAAACTATTTCGGATAAACGTGTTGGTAAGCCTTAGTTCGCTCATTTTTCATGTCTAATAATATATGTCTATATTTCTTGTATTAAGCTAGTGAAAATTTGTTTTTAGATGACCTTGGCCAAGTTGCATAATTGCATCCTCGAGTTTTATAATTGTTATTAAGCGTATCGAGAAAGACGCTTAATTGCATTCTTAATCGAAATCAAATTTATCGGGCCTAAAGCTCATCTAGCGTTAAAGACATTTGTTCATCTCATGTAAACTTGAGACCATTTTTTTCTTA
This sequence comes from Capsicum rhomboideum, assembly GCA_031232105.1. Classification (NCBI taxonomy): domain Eukaryota; kingdom Viridiplantae; phylum Streptophyta; class Magnoliopsida; order Solanales; family Solanaceae; genus Capsicum; species Capsicum rhomboideum. Next base: position 53,596,411 of record CP124716.1, on the reverse strand, counting down.
TCCGTTTTTACTCTCCTTCGCTCTTTTCTTTCTTTACCATTTCATTCCATCAAGATCACCTAAATATCTATCTATATCTAATAGGAGAGACAAAAACCGCCACGTGTCAACACTACAAAAAAAATATTTATCATTAAAATAATAATTTAAAAAGCTATAACTACCACATATCAGCACAAAAAAAAACAATGTTTGTCATTAAAATCTTTAATTAAAATAAACATGATTTGCTTATTCAGTACTTCATTTTGAAACATTATATATTTACCTTTTCTGATTCCATTTCCTTTTACAATTCCACTTCATCCATAAAAATTATTAAATATAAAACTTTATACATTTTAACTTAATTTGAAAATAAAACTAATGAAAATATAATTTTTAAAACCTTTTCAATGATTTAAATTGCACAATTAATAAAATAACGTAAATTTGGACTCTTCGATTTATTTAATATTTTAAACAAAAAAAATGATTTTTGAATTCATCCTAATTAATTTGGACTCTATTTTTTCCCAATTGAAAATTGCATTTGAATTTACCTAATCAGAATACCTGATACTTATTGGTTGATATCTTATTTCGTTCTTAATTTTTTTTTTTTTTTTTTTTTTATGAAATTCGCTTAATCTTGAATGAGTTCAATTTATTGAATTTCTTTTGTCTAACTTCCTATGCATAGAGGATATTTATTTGTTGTTTGCTATATCTGTTTACTATATATATCGTACCTATGTGGTACCCAACCCTCCAAATATGAAACTGTAATTAATATGTATTGGTGTGGTACCGGACTCTCCAAATATCACAAAGTGTGACCATCTCAACCAATACCAATGAATAATATAATAAAGTGCACCAAATATGCCATAATGCAATTCATCTAGACACTTAGTCAAATTCAAGGTTCATCACTTATATAAATGAAATCAATTACTCAATCAATGCACTAATCAAAAGTATGCCCGAAGGTCAAACAATAGTTATTGAATTCATTAATAGGCACAAAAATCAAATTCAGTCCATAACTATATTTAAACCATAACCTATCTCAAATGCAAGCCCAAAATGCTCTAATTTACCAAAGCTTTCACTTTTTTTGCCTTTTACAACTGCTCTTGTTCTAAAAATAATAAATTAGGATAAATTAATAATCTATTCTCCGATTATGAGCACTGGAACTAAAAGCCATAGGTTTCAATCTAGTTCATAATCTAAACCCTTAATTTGGGATTTTAAACCCATTAATCCACCAAAATTTTTTTAATGATCTAAATGGTTATTACACTGAAATAGGAGGCAAAATTTTTGTCCAGTCCTCCCTTAGATAATTTTTGAGAAATTCAGGCCTAGCCTAGTGTTGGATGATTTTTTAGGGTGTACTAGTCTAAGAAAATATGGTGTTAATGAGAGCATTGGTGGGTATATTTGATTTTATTTTAGATAGATGACGAGTTTAGGAAGCTGTAACAACTCCCGGTACATAAAATAGAGTTATAGAACTCCAATTATAGAGTTTACCGTGAAAGGATTAGTTTGCGATGTCATATTTTTAAGAATGTATTATAAAATGAGCATAACTAGAGAGAGGCCCTGAGATTCTGCCTTGGGACCACTGTACTGGAAAAGGGAACCGTTGCAGCGGTACCACCACAGTGAAAAAAGTACCACGATAGCGGTAGCCTGTTATAGTCGTGAACCGCTACAAAGGTAACTTTACCACTGCAGCGGTACCGCTCCAGTGGTAAATTAACCATTGTAGCAGTAACATGCAGTATTTTTATAGTTTTTAAACTAGAAACATGTTTTCATTCCCCACTTTCTAAAAAATAAACCAAGGCAAGGCAATTTTCTGCAAGGTCTTAGAGGTCTTCATCTTTGGAGGTAAGTTTCTTACATTCTAAACTTTAATTACTTCTTAGAATCCCTGAAAATCATTAGAAAACTTAATCATAGTGAAATTGGGGTTTAGCCCTAATTTATGAACTTGATACAATTTGGTGGAAATGAGTGTGACATCAGTAGATAATGATTCTAGGGTGTTGGAAAATACTAATGGGAGTAGAATCATAGTTGTTCATGCTAAATGAAGTAGGGTTCATGAGTTTTAAGGTGTAGAACCCCTAAGGTGATGAATTAAGGAAATTATATGGTTAAAATGGTTGTTATTAATCCCTAGTGGTTAAAGAGGGATGAATTTATTGAAATGGGTATGTAATATTGTTGTTATAGAACAAAAATAAGTTAAAAGGAAAATGAAAGGTAATCTTGTGGCCTAGAAGTAACTTTGAGCAAGGAATGGAGATAGGTTACAATTTTTTGTAGCAATTAGACTTGCTTGACTCTGTGCTTATACGTGAATTAAGTATTTGTGATTGCTTTTGAGCACTACTTGTGATTATTAACTATATTTGCATATTCATACATGTTGTTGATGATGGTGATAATGATGTTATTGAGCTTATGATGTTCATGGTGCTATTATATTGTTCATGGGGCTATTATATTGAAATCATGATATTCATGATGTTGTTGATGATATTGATAATGATGAGTTCATGATGATGATGATGATATACAAATGATGGTGTTCATGATGTTGTTGATGATGTTGATGAAATTAAGAAGAGAAATAGATGGTGTACATATCTTGCATTCATAAATTCATCCATGTGCATTGAATGTTCGGTTATAATCATATGTTGTTGAAATTGGTTAAGTGTAAACATACATGAATGTGAGTCTGTATTTACTTTAAAGTTTTGTTGTCTTTGATTATAAGTTTTGCGATGATCGCTTTGCATTTATTTGGTTTACTTATTTGTATGGTGTCGGGTTGAGTTGACCTATGATGCTTACCAGTACTTGTTGATGTATTGATGCTACCTGTGCTCTTATTTTTGTTGAGGGTAGAGCATATCCCAGCGTTTGATATGAGACCGTGGCTTTAGACTATAGCTCCAAATTTTGATTTAAGGGTGAGAACCATGACTGGGAAGTCTTTGGATCTTTAGCTTATTGTTTATGTCACTTGTTTTGGGACTAAGACATTCCTTTATTTATTTTCGTCTTTTGGACAATTGTTTAGTTTTAGACTTGAGTATTCATAGATGTTCTTGTACAGTAACTTCAAGTCCTGGGGATGTAAGAAATAGAGGTTTTTGCACTTTATTAGTAATTTGATAATTCTACTACTTGAAATTATGACTTATCGATTGAATAAATACATTTTAGAACTAGATAATAAAGAATCTAGTAAAAGGTGAATGTGATTGTAACACTTGGATGGTGAGGGTTGGGTTAAGTATGGTTCTCCCATCATTGTTTATGGTGGGTGTCAATCATGACTATTTATGTCGTGACAAAGATGGTATCATAGCCCTGGGTTTGTAGATCTCGTCGTACAAGAATAAGTGTAGTAGAGTTGCAGAATGGTACTAAGATGTCTGTGCTTTTCTTTAAGAGGCTACAGGGCTTTAAGAAATAAAATTCCTTTCTTTCTTATTTTTGTGCTACTACTTGATTCCAATTGGTATCTGGTGATCCAAATTGGTATCTAACTCCTTTATTCTTATTTCGCAGATGGTAAACACATGTTCCTTTCGAGCAAAAATAGGTGTCCCAACACCGACACCAGCAGTAATGCATGTACCAGCCATTGAGGTCATAGTTTGAGGCAAACCACGCATAAGGGGTAGGGTAAGGAGGGGAGGAAGATGAGCAACACCTGTTAGAGGTGGAGCTAGAGCACCCAAAGGATCGGCTAGGCAAAGGACTTCCTCCCGTACCCCACCACAGGATGCTCTAGAGTTAGCTTAGAAAAAAGATGTGGTGATTGAGGAAGAAGAAGCACTAATCAATGAGAAGGGAATACCTATACAAAATGGTGTTGTCTAGGTTCCTATGACTGTAGGACTGATTCAGCAAGTGTTGGGATACTGTGCCCGTTTGGCTGGCACCGATGCTATTTCTGCTATTCCAGCCTTTCCATCCCCATCCTTATAACATGCAGCTATTATAGCACCCAGGATGGATGAGGGCTTAGAGATAGGGGTGTATCCCTAACGGGTACTTGGACCAGTGATGACTGATGATAAACATGGACTTTTCTGTAAGTTCATGAAAATGAAACCCCCAATATTTTAGGGTACAGAGTCTAAAAATGCAAGAGGATGTGCATAGACTACAGCTAATTGAATAAGTTAATCATTCCCAACAAATATCCCTTGCCTAGGATAGATGACTTATTCGACCAGTAGCAGAGAGCAACAGTATTCTCAAAAATTGATTTGAGGTCAGGTTATCATCAGCTCAAAATTAGGGCAGAGGACATCCCAAAGACTGTATTTCAAACTCTTTATGGACATTACAAGTTTCTATTCATGTCTTTTGGCTTGACCAATGCCCCAACCGCTTTTATGAGTTTTATGAATGGACATTACAAGTTTCTATTCATGTCTTTTGGCTTGACCAATGCCCCAGCCGTTTTTATGAGTTTTATGAATGGGGTTTTTAAGTCATTCTTGGATTCATTCATTATCATTTTTATTGATGGCAAGTGTGAGGAGAGATTTCAAAAGCTTAAAATTTATTAACCTCAGCCCCAATTCTCACATTGCCTAATGAGGGTAAAGATTTTATTGTGTTGTGCGATGCCTCACGATTAGGTTTAGGTGATGTTTTAATGCAGGACTAGAATGTGATTGCTTATGCTTCAAGACAACTGAAGCCTTATGAGAAAAACTACCCCACTCATGACTTAGAGTTGGCAGATGTGGTCTTTACTTTGAAGATTTGGAGACATTATCTCTATGGGGTGAAGTGTGAAGTGTTCACTGGCCACCACTGCCTGTAGCATGTGTTCACCTAGAGAGACCTAAACCTAAGGCAGAGAAGGTGAATAGAGTTTATCAAGGATTACTATATCTCAATTCTATATCACCTAGGTAAGGCCAATATAGTGGCGGATGCATTATGTCGGAAACCAGTGAGCATGAAAAGCTTAGCTTGGCTGGAGGTGTCAAGGTGCCCATTGGCAAGAGAAGTACAGTCTTTGGCTAATGATTTTCTGAGGTTGTAAGAAACTAGCAAAGGAAGGGTACTAGCATATGTGGAAGTCAGGTCCACATTCTTCGACCAAATCAAAAGCAGGCAGGTTGAAGACAAGTATCTGAGCAACATTAAAGAGAAGGTGTTGAAAGGTGAGGCTAGAGAGGCCATCCTTGATGATGAAAGAGTGTTGAGGATTCGAGGGCACTAGTGTGTACCTCGGGTCAGCAATTTGATTTCGACTATTCTTGCAAAGGCTCACAACTCTAGGTATTCTATACATTCGGGTGCCAAAAAGATGTATAGAGACTTAATACAACATCATTGGTGGAGAAGAATGAAGCATAACATTATAGATTTTGGGACCAAGTGTCAAAATTGTCAGCAGGTCAAGTATGATCACCAGAAACCTGGAGGTACATTTCAAAAGGTATCCATTCTGGAATGGAAATGGGAAAGGATAACCATAGACTTTATGGTTGGTATTCCTAAGACATTAAGGAAGTGCAACTCTATATGGGTCATTATTGATCTATTGACTAAGTCGGCTCACTTTATCCCGGTAAGAGTAGATTATAATGTAGCTAAGTTGGCCAAAATTTATGTGAAAAAGATTGTAAGGCTGCATTGGGTACCTATTTTTATTGTGTCAGATAGAGATATTCAGCTTACCTACAACTTTTGGGAGAGATTTCAGTCAAAGTTGGGTTCTAGATTAGACTTAAGTACAACTTCCCACACATAGACCGATGGTCAGTCAGAGCGAACTATTCAAGTGCTCAAAGACATGTTTCAAGCTTATGTTATGGACTTTGGTTGTCAGTGGGACCAATACTTACCATTGTGTGAATTTGCCTACAACAATAGCTACCACTCTAGTATTAACATGGATCCTTTTGAAGACATATATGGTAGAATATGTACATCTCTAATTGGGTGGTTTGATGTGTTTGAAGTAAGGCCTTAGGACACCTATATGCTCAAGGATTTCATGGGAAATGTGAGGTTTATATAGAAAAAGCTCATAGCAACTCAGAGCTGACAGAAATAGTACATGGATAACAAGGTGAGAGATGTGAAGTTCAAAAAGGGGGAAAAGGTACTCCTGAAAGTGTCACCCATGAAAAGTGTAATACATTTTGGCAAAAAGGGCAAATTGAGTCTATGATACATTGGTTGGGGTCAATAGCATACAAGCTGGCCTTTCCTCCTATCATATATGCGGTACACCCAGTATTTTATTTTTCCATGTTAAAGAAGTATCATGGGGATGGTGATTACATCATTCGTTGGGACCCCAAGCTGTTTGATAAACAGTTGTCTTATGAAGAGGATCAAATTACTATATTCAATAAAGATGTGAGAAAGTTAAGAACTAGGATCATTCCATATGTAAAGGTTCACTAAAGGAACCATATTATTGAGTAAGTAACTTGGGAAACTTAGGAGGACATGCCCAAGAGATATCCGCACATGTTCATTGACTCAGGTATTCTTTTGTTTACCTTGCTTAGCTTTATTATTTCATGCTATTTGCCATTCAGAAACTAATGAGTGGTAAATTGGTATCTAATATAATGACTTAAATCGTCGTTATGCTGAAATAGGAGGCAAAACTTTTGCCCAGTCCTCCCTTAGATAATTTTTGAGAAATTCAGGGCTAGCCTAGTATTGGACAATTTTTAAGGGTGTACTAGTCTAAGGAAATCTATTGTTAAGGAGAGCTTTAGTGGGGATGTTTGATTTGATTTTTAGATAGATGGCGAGTTTAGGAAGCCATAGCAACTTTCTACATGTAAAATGGAGTTATAGAACTCTGGTTATAGAGTTTACCATGGAAGGGTTGATTCGCAATGTCTTATTTTGAGTAATGTGTTGTAAAATGAGAATAAATAGAGAGGGGCTCTGAGATTCTGCCTCAGGACCGCTGCAGTGAAAAAGGGAACCACTGCAACAGTACTATCGCAGAGAAAAAAGTATTGCTGCAGTGGTAGCCTGTTATAGTCACTAATTGTTGCAGTGGTAACACATAGTATTTTTACAGTTTTTAAACCAGAAACAAGTTTTCATTCCCTACTTTCTGAAAATCAAACCAACGCACTAGGAAAGGTAATTTTCTGTAAGGTTTTAGAGGTTTTCATCTTTGGAGGTAAGTTTCTTACATTTTAAACTTGAATTACTTCTTAGAATCCCTGAAAATCATTAGAAAACTTAATCATTGTGAAATTAAGGTTTAGCCCTAATTCATGAACTTGAAGAAATTTGGTGGGAATGAGTGTAACAATAGTAGATAAGGATTCTAGGATTTTAGAAAACACTAATGGGAGTAGAATCATAGTTGTTCATGCTAAATGAAGCAAGGTTCGTGATGTTTAAGGGGTAAAAAACCCTAAAATGATGAATTAAGGAAATTGTATGGTCAAAATGGTTGTTATTAATCCCTAGTGGTTAAAAAGGGGTGAATTTATTGAAATAGGTGTGTAATCTTGTTGTTATAGATCAATAACAATTAAAAGGGAAAAGAAAGGCAAGCTTGTGTCCTAGAAGTGACTTTGAGCAAGGAATCGAGGTAGGCTATGGTTTATTGTAGCAATTAGACTTGCTTGACTTGGTGCTTATACGTGAATTAAGTATTTGTGATTGCTTTCGAGCACTACTTGTGATTATTGACTGTATTTGCATATTCATACATGTTGTTGATATGTTAAGATGATGGTGATGATGATGTTATTGAGCTCATGATGTTCATGAGGCTATTATATTGAAATCATGATGTTCATGATGTTGTTGATGAGATTCAGAAGAGGAAGAGATGATGCACACATCTTGCATTCGTACATTCATCCATGTGCATTGAATGTTGGTTATAATCATATGTTATTGAAATTGGCTAAGTGTAAACATACATGAATGTGAGTCTGTATTTCCTTTAAAGTGAAGTGTTATAATTGTTTTGTTTTCTTTGATTATGAGTTTTGCGATGATCGCTTTGCATTTATTTGGTTTACTTATTTGTATGATGTCGGGTTGAGTTGACCTATGATTCCTACCAGTACTTGTTGATGTACCGATTCTACCTGTGGTCTTCTTTTTGTTAAGTGTAGAGAGTGTTTCCAGCATTTCAAACGAGACCTTGGCTAAAGACAGTAGCTCCAGATTTTGATTTAAGGGTAAGCACCATGACTGGGCACCCTTTGGATCTTTAGCTTATTGTTTATGTCCCTTGTTTTGAGACTAAGACATTCCTTTATTTATTTCCATCTTTTGGAAAATCGTTTAGTTTTAGACTTGAGTATTCATAGATGTTCTTGGATGGTGACTTCAAGTCCGGGGATGTAATAAATAGAGGTTTCCGCTCTCTATTAGTAATTTGATAATTCCGATGTTTGACATTATGACTTATCGATTCAATAAAGATATTTTAGAACTTGCTAATAAAAAACTAGTATAAGGTGAATGTAATTGTAACGCTTGGATGGCGAGGGTTGGGTTAAGTATGGTTCTCCCACCATAGTTTAGGGTGGGTTCCAATCATGATCGTTTGGGTCGTGATAATTTCCCATAACTCATGTTGAAGAGGAAAGAATCTATGTTAGGAAGTCAAGTCTAACAACCTAGAATCATTTACAACTGATTTTAAGCCTACCCAAGGGCAATTCTCTTCAGTTCATTATTTTTAGAGCTTAGCCCATAAATTCTTCCTAACACCATGATTCTATTGATTTTAGACATTAAAGTAGTTAATCTACGGAAGGATGGTGGAATAATCATACCTCAACAATGGAAATCATCCAAGAATGGAGAAAATTGCCTCTCATAACGCTAAGATGAATTTTTGAAGTAAATAACGTAAAAACCCAGAACCCATGCAGTTAAACAGTCTGATGCCCGTTATAGCATCACCCCACCCACTATAGTGGTACCGATATAGCGGTCCCTTGATTAAAGGTGTGGACTCCTCTAGCACCTCTACCACGACCAGTAGGCTGTACACCCCTACCTAAGAAAGGGACCGACGATGATGATGCAATGGCTGATCTAGTAGGTCGCGCCATACTACCCGTGCCCCTCCGTGGACATTCTCTCATCATATATCCCGACATACCACACCAAAAACAAGTATTTGTCCCAAATCAACATTCACCTAAATAAAGCTTTCCACAGTGCTGATACGGCTGACGAGAAAACCTCGATTGGCTCAGATTCCCTTGCTCTTGATACCCTGCTATCTGTGAACCTTGAATTCCACTACTCTGCCCCACGGGGCCGCCTCTAAATCCTCGGAATCGGGATGAAGTACCTGCTGGAGGATAGGAAAATGATGGTCTAGGCGGTCTAGGAAAAACCCGAGGGCTAAATTCTCCTTGGGACGCCATGAACTGTCCCATAGGTCTAGCCCTCTTTGACGGCCCTCTTTTAAATTCTTGCACCCTTCTCCTTTTCCTTTGATCCTACATCTTCTGTGCAAAGCTTGTACTCTGGCTATATCTATATCTCTGTTCAAAGCAGCAATGGTACAGTCCCTCACCAAATATGGCTCCAATATGTCTACATACCGATGGACTCTGTCATCCATCGTGGCTACTACATTAGGAGCATATCGAGCCAAAGAGTTAAACCGAAGACTGTACTCTCTGACACTCATATTCCCTTGACGAAGATTTAAAAACTGATCCGCACGAGCCTCTCAGATCTCATATGGAAGATAGTGATCAAGGAATGCCGTTTTGAATTTTTCCCAATTAGCTGGAAGTGCACCGACGCCCCTAGATCATTTCCAATCTTCGTCCCATAATGTAGCCTCTCCTTTCAGTCTGTATGCTGCAAGCTCAACTATTTCTGTGCTAGATACATGCATAAAATATAAAGCCCTTTGAATTTGGTCCATGAAGTCTTGTGGGTCTTTATTAAGATCTGACCCAGTAAATGTAGGAGGATCTAATTTAAGGAAATCCTGTGTCCGAAGACTAGCTGCCCTATCTGCACCAGTGGTACCTATAGTTGGACCAGCTTTTCCTTGACCTTGTGCAGCAACAATATGCGTCAACAATTGTACCACATTCCTTAAATCTTTCTCAGTAGCATTAATAGGGGATTCTGAGGGTACTCCTCTCCTCCTTAATTCTTCTGGAGATGGTGGAGTAGAAGAAGTCCTTGATGCAAACTCATCCTGAGTCTCACTCTGATTAGCTTGTCTAGGTGGTGACTTGTTGGTCCCTTCTCCGGCAGCCATATCCACTTGCTGACTTTTATTCTTACTCCTTCTTGTAATCGGCATCTTTACTATATAGAAAAAAATTATTTAAGGTTAAATACATCATTAGCTCTATCGCACGATCTAAGAAATGAAGAAAAAGAAACAAATCCTAAATGTCCCATAGCCTCCTACTTATAGGTGTGGTGCACAACACACCCATAAGAAAGACTCTACATATACACGGCTTTGTAGACTCCCAAGGATGACCCGCTCTGATACCACTTTTGTCACGCCTCAAATTCCATTGAGGCGGACTGGCACCCGAAGCCGTTAAAGCCCTAGAGAACCAATCTATAATCATGTACATTCTTATGCATGTCCCTGAGTGAACAATATCCAGTCATACAGATACAAGATGTCAAGGACGAAAATCATGGAAAAGACATTCAAATAGATATGAGACTTGGTCATTGGGGCCGCAGCGTCAAAAAGGAAAATACACTTCTACATTTGACTTTACCATAGTCTACAAAGCCTCTAAAAGATGTACATAACCAAAACTAAGGTCGGGATAAGTCCCCGCCTTATACCACTACTACATAATACCAAAACAAATTTACAATGACTCGAAAAGCCCCAAAGTAACCTGGAGCTCACCAACAATCTGTGGATGACCCATATCCTACTGTGGAGGCCTACTAGCACCTGTGCCTGTAGCAAGTAAGGTAAGTCCCCCAAGGGACGTCAGTACGAAAGAATGTACTGAGTATGTAAGGCTATAAGCAACTGCATGAGATATAGGAACTTAAATGGAATCAAATACAAGTGAATAGATAATACTGATAAACCATCTTTACTGTAATCGTGGAACCCTATACATTACATTCATTACTTCTCTTTTTCTTTCTTTACTTTTATTGTCTTTATAAGGCATGCGATACATATACCCAACTGATCAGTGGTAACATAATCTGGGATCGTCTCTATGCTGGGCTTTAAGCCCCCTCGAGCTGCCACCCATACATAATAAATCAGGATCGACTCTATGCTGGGCTTTAAGCCCCCTCGAGCTGCCACCCGAACATAATCATATTGATTTGCTTACTTTATTTAATATTTGAAGTTGTTATAGTGGTGGTTATAACATTATGGATCCTTTTTGGAACAACAAAAGAGAACATGTGAAATTTGATAGTAGATATCTATTAAGGTACTTTAGAACATTTCGGAGTGGAAACAAGGTCATTAGCTAGGTGGACAATATATGATGCCAAAGGATACGGAAAAGAGTAACCTTACATACCTCAACTTCACACCACGTGACTACAACAATTCAGCTCCTTCCTTATGTGTTACTCTACAATATAAGTACATAATGGAGTCATATTAAAAGCTAATCATATTATAGGTTTACAAGGCGGTAACTAACTACTTAATAGGAAGTAAAATTTGTCCGACCACCCCAACACATGGTATCTCATTCCAACCTCCTTTATACTTCCACGCAATTCTATTCCAGCTCCTACATGGAAGCCCACTGCCTCACCACAACAATACTACCAAAACAGCCCATATGTTGACATAAACGTTACAAACCGATAGGATTACCTACCTAGTTTATCCTTTACATTTCCACTCCAATGAAACTCCATAAATTCATCCCATAGGGTCACCCTACTGCCTTCCATAGTAACATACCAAAAACATTCCACAATAGTTCCAAAATTCAGTTTAACATAATAAGAGAATATTCTCTTTTCACTACACCAAACATTCCATTTACAAACACGTATAAACATTTCCATCAAGCCATACATCAAAGGAACGATTTAGGGGCAGAACCACATTTTAATATACTAAAATTTCATCCTCCTAACTTAATTTCTTCAACACCTTAAGCCCCCATACAAGTTCAAACCACAAGGAAGACAAATTCATTAAAACTAACACAAGTGGACTGCCAACTAATTAAGGGACTACCCTATCCTTTTTAAACATAAAGAACATGCTTTATATACTCCCTTATGTAAATATTACACTAAGCTATAAGTATAAACACTTACCAAATCTCTAAGAACCCTAAAGGGAAATAGGGGTGGCTGGTTAGGGTTTGAGAGAGAGGAGAGAGTTTTGGAATTAAATCAGAAATTTGGTATGTTAAAACGAGTAAAGAGATCATCCAATATTGATCTTATAAGGAGGATTCTAGACTACCTTTTTAGGTTCATTTCCAGCCACATATTGGTCAAACATAGTCCAAGTAGGTGATGCACCTACTTGGCTCTTTAAGATGCTCAAAATTCCAAGTAGGTGATGCACCTACTTGGTCAACTTAAGTATTCCAAAACAGCCCACCTATTTGGGCTATTTCTAGTTGGATCATGTCATGCTGGGCCTTAGTAAATCTTAGGTGTTGGGCTGGTCATTTTTCCCATTTTATGTACTTAGTTTGGGTAGTAAATCTTAGGTGTTGGGCTGGTCATCCTTCCCTTTAATTTGGGCTTCAAATGAATCCATTAATATGCCTCAATTTGGTCTAATAGTCTAAGTAGGTGATGCTTAGGTATTGGGCTAGTCATCTTTCCCATTTTGTGTACTTAATTTTGGGCCTCAATTGAGTCCATTAATATATGTCCAAATGCAGCCCAATAGCTTAAGTAGGTAATACACTTCTTTGGAACAGTTAACTTGGCCCAAATCTGATCCATAACCTTGGGTCCATTAACTTGGTCCATATATCTCAAGTAGGTGATTCACCTACTAGCTTAAGTAAGTCAAGCAAGCACCTCAATAGTTAATTCCATTTTCGGTTCTTAATCCCTTTAATTTAACTTACAGCTTGTGTACACTTGGTCACTTTAAACTTTAGATCCCAATACCTACTCACGATCCCAAGTTTAAATAGTTGCATCAACGTTAACTTAGTCGTGTCACATTAAAATGTATGGGCAGTTCCTTCCAACCCATTTTATCGTCGCTAGTCATATAGGAAACCGATTCCATTACCCGAACTATAAGGCTGTATTAAGTGACATATAAGTGGAACTAGTACACGTAGGATACGGGGTGTTACAAGATAATACTGATAAACCACCTTTAATGTAATCGTGGAACCGTATACATTACATTTATTACTTCCCTTTTTCTTTCTTTACTTTTCTTGTCTTTATAAGGCATGCCATACATATACCCAACTGATCAGTGGTAACATAATCTGGGATCGTCTCTATGCTGGGCTTTAAGCCCCCTCAAGCTGCCACCCGTACATAATAAATCGGGATCGTCTCTATGCTGGGCTTTAAGCCCCCTCGAGCTGCCACCTGAACATAACCATATTGAGTTGGTTACTTTATTTAATCTTTGAAGTTGTTATAGTGGTGTTTATAACATTATGGATCCTTTTTGGAACAACAAAAGAGAACATCTGAAATTTGATAGTAAATATATATATTGAGGTATTTTAGAACATTTCGGAGTGGAAACAAGGTCATTAGCTAGGTAGACAATATATGATGCCAAAGGATACAGAAAGGAGTAACCTTACATACCTTAACTTCACACCACGTGACTACAACAATTCAGCTCCTTCTTTATGTGTTACTCTACAATATAAGTTCATAATAGAGTTACATTAAAAGCTAATCACATTATAGGTTTACAAGGCGTTAACTAACTACTTAATGGGAAGTAAAATTTGTCCGACCACCCCAACACATTGGTATCTCATTCCAACCTCCTTTATAATTCCACGTAACTATATTCCATCTCCTACACGGCAGCCCACTGCCTCATACCAACAATGCTACCAAAACAGCCCATATGTAGACATAAACGTTACAAACCGATAGGATTACCTACCTAGTTTATCCTTTACATTTCCACTCCAACGAAACTCCATATATTCATCCCATAAGGTCACCCTACTGAATTCTACAGTAACATACCAAAAACATTCCACAATAGTTCCAAAATGCAGTTTAACATAACAAGAGAATATTCTCTTTTCACTATACCAAACGTTCCATTTACAAACACGTATAAACATTTCCATCAAGCCATACATCAAAGGAACGATTTAAGGGATAAACCACACTTTAATATACTGAAATTGTATCCTCCTAACTTAATTTCTTCAACACCTTAAGCCCCTATACAAGTTCAAACCACAAGGAAGACAAATTCATTAAAACTAACACAAGTGGACTGCCAACTAATTAAGGGACTGCCCTATACGTTTTAAACATAACCAACCTGAATTCCACACTTTCTTATACATTTATTACATTAATCTACAAGGGTAAACACTTACCAAGGATTGAAATGTGGAGGATTCACCCAAGAACCCTAGAGGGAATTTAGGGGCGGCTGATTTGGGGTTTTGAGAGAGGAGAGAGTGTTTTAATTTTCTGGACTGTTTTTCAGTAAAGAATGAATGGAAAATGAGCTTAAATTAGCCTTATATACTCCCTCTTTGAACCGCATATCTCGCTCATTCTTAGCCAAGTTTTTGGTCCAAAATAGTCCAAGTAGGTGATGCACCTACTTGGCTATATAAGTTGTCCAAAACAGTCCACTTACTTGGGTTAATTCTAGTTGGATCATGTCATGTTGGGCCTTAGTTATATTTAGGTGTTGGGCTGGTCATCTTCCCCATTTTATGTACTTAGTTTGGGCCTCAATTGAGTCCATTAATATATGTCCAAATGCAGCCCAATAGCTTAAGTAGGTAATACACCCCTTTGGAACATTTAACTTGGCCCAAATCTGATCCATAATCTTGGGTCCATTAACTTGGTCCATATATCTCAAGTAGGTGAGTCACCAACTAGCTTAATTAAGTCAAGCAAGCACCTCAATAGTTAATTTCATTTTTGATTCTTAATCCCTTTAATTTAACTTACAAATTGTGTATACTTGGTCACTTTAAACTTTAGATCGAAATACCTACTCACGATCCCGAGTTTAAATAATTGCATCGATGTTAACTTAGTCGTGTCACATTAAAATGTACGGGCAGTTCTTTCCAACCCATCTTATCGTCACTAGTCATATAGGAAACCGAGTCCATTACCCGTACTATAAGGCTGTATAAAGTGACATATAAGTGGAACTAGTACACGTAGGATACGGGGTGTTACACCAGGAAGTTGAAAGAATGGGACTGTTGGGGTAACACCTATACCAGCTAACCTACTCAAAAATCCCAAAACCTACTGAATTAACTTTGAGGACATTTAAACCTATGTTCCACCTCCCTGCGCTGGCACAACATCTCCCTAATTTGGTATCTCTCCATCATCTAATATCACATTCTCATTCTGAACCATATCCGAAACATTCTCCTATGGGGGAGGAGATGGGGATCTCTGTCTAGCTGGGCCTCCAGCAGCCTGGGAACCACCCCTAGAGGGTGCCGCCTCTATACCTCTCCCCCTTTCTCTCCTTCTTATTTTGCCTCGTCCCTGAATTGCGATGCTAGCTGTTGGCTTGGGTACTTCTGTTGTTGCTCTATTACACGATTATTCACCATCTATGAGACAAGAGTGAAAGGAATTAGATACTAATTTGGATCACTAGATACTAATTGGAATCAGGTACTAACTCAAAAGAATGAAAAAGAGTGAAATTTCCTAATATTCTGTAGCCTCTAGAAAAAAGTATAGACATCTCTGTTCCATTCCACAAGACTATATTAGGCTCATTCTTGTATGACAAGATCGACAAACCTAGGGATCTGATACCATCTTTAGCATGACCCAAATGATCCTGACTGGCACCCACACTAACCCTCTAATGGGAGAACTATTTAATCTATTTACTAACCTAATCATTTAGCCATTTTTAAAATAGTAATTAATAGCACCAACTTTGTGATAATATAATCCAAAACTAATTAATGAATAAATACAGAAATTCAATAACTATCTATTATAATACCTAAGATCTGAAAGTCATCATAACATCTAAAACCATAAGACTAAAATCTGAATAAACATCTCAAAAATAATTATATAAAAGAATGTCATCATCTGAATGAATAAACATGAGCAATGATATTATCCAATGGTTGTCCGAAGATAGGTGCTCACCCTTGGATTAATAAGTTATTGTTCACGAATTAGATCTAAGGTCTCATCTCAGTCGCTTGAATACTGTCTGCACTCAACAAAAGGAAAAGTACAGGTATTATCAGTACAAACACAATATACTGGTAGGAATCATCGACTGACTTAACTTAAAACCCATATATAAACATAAATCAAATAAAATCAAATAGCAATCAAGACCGACAAGCAATTACACCATAAATTAATACTATCCAAATCAACCTCTCAATGCAACCTAAACAATACAAAAATATAATTAATAGCCTATTTCCATCATCATGATATCATCTCAACCAAGTTAAATTCATAAATAGGGGAGAGCATAAGACCCTCCAATTTATCTCAAGAGTAACAAACAAGGCGATGCTCATCTATTCATTTCACAAGTAGTCTTAAGCTACTTTTAGTTAACACAACACTTAGATCAACCAACCATAAGATCAATGAATGAATGATATGAAATAATGCATTATGACCATCAACCCAACTATGAAAGTGTACACACATACCAAAAGGTTTTATATGCCCAATAGTCATGACTTTCAGGGGACGAGCTTAGTCCATGTACCGTATTGGCTTGGTACCTGGCCCTATAAATATCAAACTATAATCAATACATACTGGCGTGGTACCCGACCCTTCGAATATCATAAAGTGTGACCATCTTAACTAATATCAATCAAGCATATAATAAAGAGCACCAAATATGCCATAACACGATTCATCTATACACTTAGTCAAATTCAAGGTTCATCACTTATATAAATGAAATCAATTACTCAATCAATACACCAATCACAAGTATGCCCGAATTCCAAACAACAATTATTCTACTCATGGATAGGCACTGAAATCAAATTAAGTCTATAGCTACATTTAAATCATAACATACCTCAAATGCAAGCCCAAAAAGCTCTAATTTTCTAAAGCTTACCCTTTTCTTACCTTTTCCAACTATTCTTGGTCTAAAAACAGTAAATAAGGAGAAGTTAATAATTTATTCTCCAATTATGAGCACTAGGAACTAAAAGCCATAGATTTCATCCTAGTTCATAGCTAAACCATCATTGGGGATTTTCACCCATTAATCCACCCAATTTCTCATAACTTACATTAAAGAGAAAAGAATTTAAGTTAGGAAGTCAAGTTTAACAACCTAAAATTATTTGCAACTGATTTTAAGTCTATCAAAGGGCAATTCTCTTCAGTTCATTATTTTTAGGAATTAATCCATAAATTCTTCTTAACACCATGATTCTACAGGTTTTAGAGATTAAAGTAGTTAATCTATAGAAGGATGGTGGAATAATCTTTCCTCAACAATGAAAATCACTCAAGAATGGAGAAAATCGTCTCTTAGATCCCTAGGATGAATTTTAGATGAAAAGTACATAAAAAATCATAACCTGGGTAGTTAAACTGTCTGATACCCATTATAGCGGTCCCTCACTTAAAGTTGTGGTCCCCCATGCTATAACGATCCCTCTATAATGAGCCTAGGGCCACTACAGTGGAGCCAAAATAGTAACTCAAGGGAATTTTACATTTTTCTTCTTTTTACAATGCAGGCTTCATTTTCTGACAATAGGATTTATCCTATCGCGGTAAATATTATAACCGAAGTTCTATACTCCTGAATTTTGTTTTGAATGATTGTATGGATTACTAAACCTCTTGGATAATATAATGTCATCTTAAATCTATCGAATGCTACACCACCAACCACCAGAAATCTCGAAACCTCTTGGATAATATAATATCATCTTAAATCTATCAAATGCTACACCACCAACCACCAGAAATCTCTAATCATCACAACATTAAAAATTTACTTGAAACCAGCCTAGCTTGGGATTTCACAATTCTCATTCTAAGAACAACTCTACCCGAACACCTGCACCACAGGAAATACTATAATAATGGAATGAGTTGTTATACATATTCACCTCTATTGATAAATATTCCTTAGAGTTGGTCATGTTTGTACTTAAGGAGTATCAGGAGTTATCTGGGCAGTTGATAAATAGCTCCAAAAGTTATTTTTATATGTATAAGAAGGTTGTTGTTGTTCTAATAAATAAGGTAAAAGAAGCTACTGGCTTTGTTATAGGGTAATTCCTTTTTCTCTATTTGGGGTGTCATATCACCCATGCTAGAAAGAGGAAACATACCACAATGATTTGATAAATAAAGTGAAAGGGAGATTATAAAATTAGAAGGGTAAATTATTGACATTTCGAGGAAAAATGGTTTTGATAAGAAATGTACTTTAAAGTATCCCTTTATATTTATTATCTGTTGTGGTGTCCTCTAAGTTCATTATTAATGAACTACATATGATCTTCAATAAATTTCTACAGATTAGCAAGGATAAAGGAGAGAGTAAGCATTAGGTTGCTTGGGACAAGATGCGTTACCCCAAGGAAGAAGGAGGAGTTGGGTTCAGATCTCTTTTTAGAGATTCAAAAGCATTCTTTGTTAAATTATAGTGGGTTTTTAGAACCACCACATCTATATGGACTGATTATATATGGAATAAGTATTGTAAAAAACTTATTCCAATTGTAGTTCAATGGAAAAGTGATATGGAAGAGGATGTTAGAAGCCAGGGATTAAATTAAGCAGGAAATTTGGTGGGAACCTACTGTTGGTTCTACAAACATTGGATTGATAATTGGTCTAAATTGGGAGCTTTGTACTATGTAGTGGAACAATACTTCTTAATTGATGAAAATATAGGGGATATTGATACTTGGATGATAGGGGAAAATTGGAATATCCAGAAATTGGAGGAATTACTACCTTATGATATTGTACAACATGTTACTGATAATATTACCATATGTAACTTAGCATCTCCTTGGGATTTTCCTCAATGGATTCCAACTGTAAGTGTTAAATTCACTATGTCTAGTGCATGACAACTAGTAAGGCAAAAGAATACTTACTCTAAAAATATGCTGAAGATCTGGTCTAAGGGTGTTCCATTAAAAATAATTTTTTTTCTGTGGAGGTTGTGAAAGTTTAAGCTACCCATTGATGATGTGTTACATAGAAGTGGGATTAACCTAGTCTCAAGATGTAGATGTCCCACTTCACAATTGGAAACAATTCATCATTTTTCATTAACAATGATTTTGCTATTAATACTTGGGATATTTTTGCAATTTATGTAGGAATAGAAGGGCTATTTATTCAGTGCCACCAAACTTTTACAAAGTGGTGGAACATAAATTGTCTGGTAAGCTTAATCCTATTATTCAAGTTGTTCCTGGGATAATATGATGGCACATTTGGAAAAGGAGAAACAAGAGCAATCATGGTGGTTCTACTTCTTGGAAAGTTATCTATGAGATTCGCAAAAATCTTCATAGTTTAACTTTAATTACTATATCTATGGCAAAAAGAAGTACCTCAACCTTGGCCTCAATTGGTGGATTTTCTACAAAACTACAAGTATCAAATCAGAGCTATACCAGTTAAATGGATTAAACCAACTCAGTGGTGGTCCAAATATCACTGATGAAGCTTCTAAAGGGAATCCTAGGCCTATTTATATGGATTTCTACATAAGTAATGATGATGGAGATCTACTACATACTAAATTCCATTGGTTGTCTGAACATACAAGTATAGAAGCTGAAGCTAAGGCGTTGAAGAAGGGGTGTGAATTTTGTGTAGAAAATCAGTATGTCGCACTTATTTTGGAAACAGATTCTCTAGCCTTTACAAAGATGGTAAAGGGAGAATGGGGATGTCCTTGGAGTATTTTTGTGTTGATAAGGAGGATAAAAAATTTTATGGAAGGAGGACTAGTTCAAATACAACATACCTATAGAGAGGTCAACTCTTTGGTAGATTTTTTAACTAACTAGTTTTATAGTTTTGCAGGTACACAAGAATTCAATTCTGTTGAACCATTACCAAGTGAAGCAAGAAGCATCTTAATTCTAGGTATGTAGGGTACTCTTTATATGAGAATCAAAATAATTAAGAAGAAAGCACCAGATTGAGTACAAACTAGTGCGACAACAAACTCCCAAACTCAGTAATAATCTCATTTGGGAAAAACAAAAGTGGATTACTGGGGATAAAATACAAACAACACAAGTAGATATTGATTTTTTGATACATTTCAATTTGTAAGGGTGTTGAGCAGTGAAAATGCCTAAACTTCTATGAAGGTAGTATTAATATTTCTTAAGATTTATTCCATTGTAGAGGGATAAGCATGAGTATTGTTCATACCTTTGCATCTGGTATCAATTTTGTAGATCTGAAGCATTGTGGTTCTGAATTAAGATGAAACATCAAACGCTTAGAGCTAGATCTAATAGATCTCGTTTACACAACACCTGGTAAGAGATTTAGGTAACTTGAAGTTTAATTGACCTAAAGTAGTGATGTGTTACATCTTATCTCAGCTAATTGTAGAAGATTAACAATATATATGGTTTGATTTCAAGAATTAACTGCTACCTGAAGAAGATTGGAGTCCATGCCAGTGAGAAGATTTGAAGATCAAAGTTCTAATGGTGTCTTTGAGCTTCCATCTGAAGATGTTTATTCTAAACCTCTCTAGATTCCACTTTCCCTTTTATTGCTTTGTCTTCTTTCCGTTTTTTATTTTTGTTTTTCCTTTTATTTTGTTTTTTGGATCTTGGGTCGATTTGGGTTTGATGTTTGTACATATTTTTATTTTAATATAATTGGGTCGATATGCCTACTTTGCTTAAAAAAAGAATAAGATTTCCAGCAGAGTTTCTTTTTATGAATAAGGTAGTGTCAATTTTTCCTCTTGTAAAATCAGAATCAATTAAAAATATACTTTATCGATCATAACAAGCTCTAGAAGCTTGCTTTAGACCATAAAGAGCCTTGGAAATTTTAAAGATAAGATGAGGAAATTTTGGATGTTCAAAACCCAGAGGTTGTTTTATGAAATCTTCTTCTTCAATAAATCTATTTAGAAAAGCAATTTTAACATTCATTTGAAATAATTTAAAAACATTATGAGATGCATATGCAAGAAAATCACTCGAATGTTCCCCTAACCCAATTCGGGAATAGATCGGAGGGAATAGCAACATGAGGAATGTCCGCATCTCATCACAAGGCAAATTGATTCTAACCTTGGAGTAGGAGAAAATGTTTTATCACAACTCCTTCCTATTGTGAGTAACATTGAGCAACTAGACGTGCCTTGTTTTGAACCACTTCTCCTGCTTCATTCAACTTGTGCCTGAACATCCATTAAGTTCATTAATAGAGGTCTTTTCAGGTTTAGGGATCAGTGTCCACACTTTTTTCTTCTCAAATTAGACTATTTTTTCTTGCATTGCATTTATCCATTCAGTATCACGTAAGGCTTCATCAATTTTCTTGGTCTCAAGTTGTTATCTAAGAGCAACATTTGGCTGATTTTTTGCTTGAGGCCCTTGTTTTCATTCCTTCCTTTGGATCTCTAATAATGAACTTATTTGGATAATTTGGTTCACTCTTTCATTCATTTGGAATGACTTTTGTTCCAGTTGACTTGTTTTTCAATCGATTTTGTTTCATAGTCAACTATTTTTGTTGGAAGAGTAGCAATTTGAAGGTTTTGTCCTTCATCCTCATCTGCATTATTTCTTTTCTCAACAACATGATTAGATTCATCAAAATAACATGAACAGATTCTTCAACATATAATGTACGTTTATTGAAAATTCTATATGATCTACTAGAGTTTGAGTAGCCAAGAAATATACCTTCATCACTTATTAAATCAAACTTACGAATGTTGTCCTTACCATTATTATGAACGAAATACTTGTATCCAAATGGGTGAAAGTACTCAATATTTGGTTTCTTTCCATTCCATAACTCATAGGGAGTTTTCTTTAGAATGGGTCTGATAAGACTCTATTCAAAATATGACGTGCAGTACTTACCGCTTCTACCCAAAAATGATAAGGAAAAGAGTCTTCACAAATCATAGTTCTGGTCATGTCTTGAAAAGTCCTATTTTTTAATCCAATCACTCCATTTTATTGAGGGGTGCGTGGAGAAGAGAAAGTATAAGTGTACCTTGTTCATTACAGAAATTTTCAAAGGCCTTGTTTTCAAATTCTCTTCCATGATGACTTCTTATAGATCTGATGTAGTATCCCCTGTCTCTTTGTACTTTTTCACAAAAAAACTCAAAAAATTTCAAGGTATCATCATTGTTAGTCAAAAATATAACCCAAGTAAAATTAGAGTAGTCATCAACAGTTACAAAATCATACCTTTTTTCACCAATTATTATTGTTCTAGTAGGACCAAAAAGGTCCAATGTAGTAGTTGCAATGATTTAGAAATATTCACAATGTCTTTAGGAGTAAAGGAGTTTCTGGTTTGCTTACCTTTCTAACAGGCATCACAGATATGATCCTTTATATAATCAAACTTAGGTAATCCAAGAACTAGTTCATGTTTTACAAGTTTCTCAATGAGACACATGCCAGCATGACCAACTTTCTTGTGTCATATCCATGGATCTTCAAACATAAAATCAAGACATATGGTCTTAAGTTTTTTTGATAGAATCTAGTAAGTAGACATTTCTATCCCTATTTTCAGGAAGCAAAGTCTTTCTAGATTTATCCTCTATCATGCAGCCTGTCTGCTTGAATTGCACTTCAAGATCAGCATTACATAGTTGATTAATGCTTAGTAGATTATATTTCAAACCCTTCACAAGATAAACATTAGTGATATCACAATATTCATTAAATGGAATTGTTCCAATACCAATTACAGTTCCTTTAGAATTATCTCCAAAGCAAATGTTTCCTCCATTAAAGTCAGCAGCTGTAATAACCCTTTCCATTATTGTGGTACAATCTAGTGTCCCAAAATTTGGGTTAAGATTCTTTCCAAATAAAGTGTTAGAAATTTTAGGATAGGCTAGTCCTGAGTGAAATCCAAGTGTGGTGTGGTCTAGATTAATTTGGAAATGGATATATTAATCCGAGAATGGATAGATTGGTGTTTAAATAACTTGAGACCATATTATGATAGCTAAGAAGTTAAGGAGCCGGTAGAAACGTTCGAAAGTGAATTCGGGTTAGTAGAGCACCGGATATCACGATTGATGTAAAGGGGTTGGTTTGGCATGTCAATATCTAAAAGTGTGCTACAAAATTGGGAAATTTCTAGGATTATCAAACTTTCTACCTCTCCTAGGCTGCTATAGCGGGAAGCTAGCCACTACCACTGACCCGTTATAGCAGGAATATTCCTGCTATAGTTGGAGTTAGCTTTAGCCAATCCCACCATAGCAAATAAATCCAGCTATAGCGAGCCGCTATAGCAGGAATCGGGCCTCTATAGCGGGACAAGCACTGTTAAATGCAAAAAATAGACTTTAAACGTTATTTTCATTCCATATTTGTCTAAGAGCTAGGAGAGGCAATTTAGGGTGATTTCCACCTATTTTCAACAAAAATACTTCGTTGAGGTAAGTAGATCCACCCGTTTAACTAGTTTTTCAAAGATTAATTTTTAGAATCACTAGGTTTTGAGTATGGGGGAGGATTTGACTTGACCTAGGATGAATTTTTGGTGTAAATTAGTGAAAATAGGGTGAAACCCTTGAGTTTTGGTTAAAGATAGATAAACTATGGTTGCATGCTTATAATTCATCTTTATAAACATGAATTTGGTAAAATTAAGGTGGAATGGAGGTAGAAAAACCCTAGAATGAGGGAATGATCATTATTTTGGCCTTGGAGTTTTGGGATTAGGTTATAATCCTTGTAATTGTCAGTTTATAGTTTGAATGTTGGGTGTAATGTTGTTTTTAGACTATAATCAAGTTGAGACTACAACAAAGGGCAAAGCTCAAGTTTGTTATAGCAAGTGCAAATCTTGGATTGAGGTAGGTGATGGTTGAATTATAGTTGAGACTCAACTTAGTTTATGTGTGTATGATAACTACCTCTTTATTACTTGTTGTAAGGCTTGCTATAAATGTTGACTTGTTGTATAATGTTACAAGTGTTTACTCACCTAAAATGTGATTGTTTAAAAAGGCTTGTTTTACGGTGCAAGTGTGGTTGTGTTATCGCATATTATAATTGTACTTGTTGTGATATGAGTTGTTATTGTAAGATGAATCGATAAAGGTCATAGTCACGGAATTGGTGGAACTCGGAGAGTATAAGGGTGGGGACATTGGCATAAGGGTTGTATAACATTGGTTTGGGATAAAAGTGGCATGCACTAGATGTCTAGGTTATTTTGTACGTAGACTGAGCTAGTCCCCTGCAGGTTATGTCTAGTGGGTAACCATAAGACCCATAGCATGTGTGTACACGGTATTGGTGAGTTTGACAGTTCCATGAGTGGACTGGGTTGTATAGTTATTGATATTTGGGTTATTTGAGTGAACCGATTGATGATATTGTTGTTATTTGGATCCATGAGTGGTCTAGGCTATTGACATACTTGAATGGTATAAATATTTGTAGAAGTCTATTGAAAATGGTAATTATGGCAAGGTTGAGTTTATTATTGTTAGTCATGGTATTGACTTGATGAACTGTCTGTATTGTTTTATACTTGTCTGAATTATTTGGTATTGTTGAAAAAGAATAAGTGGAGGTATAAATGCTATGTTACATGGTTGTGCTGATTTACAAAGTGTTAGTTATATGTTCATATTTATTATTTTGAGTTGGCCGATGACCCTACCAGTACATAGTGATTTTGTACTGATACTACCTGTGCTCTCTTTTTTTGTTGAGTACAGAGCATATTCCAATGGCTTCGGTGAGACCTCAGTTGTAGCAAGTGATCGTTCCAACTCAAGGGTAAGCTACATCTTCTGGGTAGCCATTAACCATCTCACTTATTGTTCTTGCCCATTTGTTTCGGACACAAACATTTCCATTTTTTTAGTTTTTTGAGTTGTACCCGCAGTTTGACTTTAATAGATATTTTGGTATAATGACTTTAAGTTTTAGGGGGTATTTTAGATATTTGATATTTTCTGCACTTGTTATTTATTAGAATTATTTGAGATATTTGGTTATTAATGGAATTACTATTTCACTTTTAAAATTTGTTAAGTATTGGTGTTGGGTAATTGGGGTCAGATGGTTCTCCCACTGGAGGGATAGTGTGGGCGTGTTGCAAATGGTTGGGTCATGACAACAAAAGATTTGAACGAAATTTTGTTCCCTTTCATATGATTTGTACACACACTATCAAGAAACTATTTCCTTTTTACTTTTGAGTGGTGTCCCTACAAAACAAATTTATTACTTATTCTTAGGTACACAAGTGCTCTTGGGTCCTTTAGAGTTAGAACTAGGATTCGTCGATCCAGTCTTGGATCTCCAAATCTATTTTGTAGAGTTATTTGAACGAAATATGCAATTATAGTTCTTATGACCTAATTTTCCACATTAATAGTAAGAGAAAGAAGAGTGTTTTTCAGTGATTGACCTTCCATGGCTAATATTATGATTATGGATATTAGTCTTGGTTGAGTTTTCAGAATCAGTCGACTTCTGAGACTTACCACAGCTATAATATTTTCCACTAGACTCAAGTTTGTCACTGTCAGAATTTTTACAAGTTGACTTACGTGAGGGAATCGACTGATTTGATTTGACAATACTATGATTGAGAGATTTATGAAAACTATTGATTTGAATTTTTAGATCATTCATTTCTTCTTGAAGAAAGTCCTTTTCAATTTCACAAACTTCTAATTTGATTTCTCAGTCTTTCTTTTCTCTTAAGAGAGCTCTATTTTCATCAAAAACTCTATTTAAATCAGCTGTAGCATGATCTAGTATTTTTTTGCATTTAATACAATTATTACAGGTTTAAGTTCTTACCTCACTTGTTTCTTCAATTGCCATGAAGCAAACATCTCCAATGTTATCATTTTCATCCTCAGAGTTGTCTTTATTACTCCAACTGTTGAAGGCTCTGTGTCTTGAGTTTTCTTTGAAGTATTTTTTCTTTGCTTCTGGACACTCATTTTCAATGTGTCCATACTTTCCACAGCTATAATACTTTTCTTCATTGTTGTTGCACTCAGTAATTTATTTCCCTTTCAAAAATTCAGTTTACCTCTCTTTTGATTATGGAATCTTCTGAAGTTGTCCACCACAGATCTGGTGATTAGATCAATATATTCTTCACAAAAGGATTCATTTTCTTCTTCATTAGTAGCTTTGAATGCTACTATTTTCTTCTTGTTGTCATCCTGATCCTTTTTGGTCAAATGAACCTTCTCAAAAGCAATGAAATCTCCCTTGACTTCATCATAGGAGAGAGTGCTTATAATCAATCTTTTAAGAGCGACAACCTTTGGGATCAATTAACGTGGTAAACTCCTGAGAATTCTAGTGATATGATCTGATATAGGATATGTTTTTTTGTTGCTTTGTGTTCACTAATGATTTTGCAAAAATGATCAAAGGTGTTTTCAATGGATTCTCCTTCTTTCATCTTAAAAAGTTCATACTCATATACCAACAAACTGATGATAGTTTGCTTAACTTTGTCACTACCCTCATAGGTAACCTCTATCCCATATCTTTAACAGTCTCAAAATATGAGATCTTCTCATATTCTTCACCACTGATTGCATTGTACAAAATATTTTTAGTCTTTGAATCTATTTGAATGATCTTCATATGTTATTAGTGTAATCCTCTAAAGTAGGAAATTTTTCAGTTGATATTTGACTATGATCTGATTTCTTTTCATCCTTTTTGGTAGGAACAATTGGTAGATCGCCAAGTTTAATAACTCTCCAAACTTTTACATCATAAGATTTTATAAAAGTCTCCATCCTTATCTTCCAGTGAAAGAAATGCTTCCTATTGAAGTAGGGAGGCTTAGTCTGTGATGTTCCTTTCTTGAAAAAGTGCTTCAGCAGTAGCTTGCTGTGCCATGATCTTTTTTCACTTGTTGTTAGGCAAAGATATGTGATTCCTTGCTCTAATACCAATTAAAAGTGCAAGAGCAGGCGTGAATTGCTTTTTTTTCTTTTTCTTAGTCGACTACGGAAAACTTTAGTCACTGTTAAACAGATAAATGTAAAATTGATGTCAGTAAAGTGACACCAATATTTTATACTGGTTGGGATCCAATATAGATTTTACGTCCTGTCCCTTTGGGTTGCAAGGGTGTTCTCTTCTAATTCTTTGTAATTTTGGAGTTGGTACAACTATTGGAATATAGTTCCTACAACTACACTCTTTCTTTTCTTTTCTTTTCACACTTGATACAATGCCTCACCAACAATCTTTTTCTCTCATCTCTTTTTGACTACCCAATAAAATACTAAGTAATACAATGCTTAATAAAATAAGAGCAAACACTTTAAGATGATTTAGACAGTTTGTATATTTGACTTGATCTCCAATGACTTCTTTATATAGTGACAATAGCTAGCCATTGGAGGATTTGTAGAAGAGATGGCAACCCAAGAGATTTAATCCTTCGTAGAAGAAAAGGAAATATCCTTTTTCCAAAAATAAGGAAAAATCACTCCTTGACTTTTGGTGAAATAGATGTGTCCAGCAGTCCTTCCTTTTGTCGTGCGATTTCTTCCTTCCTTTAGCAATCTTTGTTCCTTGATTTTGGGATCTTATGCTATCAATTTATCTTTTTGGTACTTTGTGCATTTATTGTTGATTCTTCACTTGTACTTATTTTCCTTCTTTGAATTGGTAGGCTCCTTTATTCTTGCTACTTGCTTGCCATAATTATTTCTTCTTTAGCCGCTTCTTCTTTGATTTATTACCCAAGATAGTTTTCTTTTTATTATTCATGTGAACCTGTGAATATGTATATATATGTATGCATATATATATATATATATATATATATATATATATATATATTGACATACGAGACTGAAATTTTAATCAATTTTTGCATGCATTTTCGTCATACATGGATGAAGCACAGGTGTACATGACAAATTCAAATACATGACTAAAAGTTTAGTCAACTTTTACATGCACTTCAATAAAAAAAATGTATGAAATTTTTTTTTGTATGAAGTTAACCTTGGCAAGTCAAGTAAAATTTTGGTAAAGAAGTTTGAAATTTGACCTTTTTAAAGTCCATAACTTCAGTAAAAAATGTCTAAGTTAGCCTTGGCAAGACGCTTCTTCTTTGATTTATTATCCAGGATAGTTTTTCTTTTTATTATTCATGTGAACCTGTGAACATACATAAGTCATCATTAAAACCACACACACACATATCTATCTATCTATCTATCTATCTATCTATATATATATATATATATATATATATATATATCCTGACATACGAGACTGAAATTTTAATCAGTTTTGGCATGCATTTTCGTCATACATGGATGAAGCGCACGTGTACATGACAAATTCAAATACATGACTAAAAGTTTAGTCAACTTTTACATGCACTTCAATAAAAAAAAATGTATGAAATTTTTTTTGTATGAAGTTAACCTTGGCAAGTCAAGTAAAATTTTGGTAAATAAGTTTGAAATTTGACCTTTTTAAAGTCCATAACTTCAGTAAAAAAAAATATCTAAGTTAGCCTTGGCAAACCATACCAAACTTCAGCCAAAAAGATTCAGTATTTAATTTTCGAAAGAACACACTTCAGACGAAAAGTCTGAATCGTAGATAAAATTTTAAACTTTCAGTAGTGTACGTCTGAAGTTATTCCCTAAGTGGGTCAACTTACAAAGAATTTTCAACTTCAAATGAAAATTAAATAATAATCCAAAAAGTGAAAATTTGTGCATCTCCCCAATCAAGTAATTAAATAGGCCTAAATGGATATTTAGAGTACTTTCTCTTAATATATAAATAACAAAAATGTGAGACTTAGTAATCCTATGACTGATGTCATCCAAATTACACCTCTAAGAAAGTATAAAGCGGTCGTTTTTCAAATTTAGAACCCAACTAAGGTTAGGGTCGATCCCACGAGGAATAGATCGAAATCCAATAAACTTTGTTTGTTTGAGTTACTTGGTAAATAAGCAAATAAGTAAAAAGGGGGTTTTATAAAGTAAAATTGTAATCATTTGCTGAGGTTGAAATCAAGATGAGAAAAGCACTAGGATTGTGTTCCCTAATAACTTCATGAATTCATAGGTTCTCCGTACTTGGTGTTCTTTTCAGGTATCCAGCAAGCAGAATCGATAGGTTAAGTATCATCTAACCGACTATGTTATGCTCCTTGTAGACAATTATCCTCAAGAACAAAGGTTAGTGCGTCATGAGTGTTGCTATGCTTCCCCCTATCAATGATCCCAATACAGCCTTTTTTGTATTACGGCTCAAAGTTGATTAAACAAAGATAACTCTGAGTCTTGTTATTGAATCGCTAGTCATATCTCTCTCTCTTCTTACCCAATTCAGACACATCCTCCCTCGGCCTCTTCTTAGGCTTAAGACCTCCGGCCTCCTCCTCATCGTCATCTAACTTAATCTACAGAGCGGAAAGAGAGTAGAATGGGGTGACCAGTGAGGCAATATCCACTTGAATAGATGTCATGGAAGGCATAGGTGGTGGTGGAGGTGGAGGTACCATGTCAAGTCGCTCAACTAAGGTCTGGATCGCTTTCTTCAACTTGATCAACTTTGTCTGGATAGAAACCATGCCAGATGGCTGGACTACATCAATTTGGGTCATAAGTTAACCCTCCATACTGTCCATCCATTTCTGCACCACTTGTACAGCCGCCCGAATCTTATTAGTAATATGGGGCCTGACCCCATACTTCTAAGTTTCAAATTTGGGCATCATATAAGACTTTGTTTCGGAGAATCTCCTCCAACAGAGCAGATGAAATCAAAGTGTACCCTGTCAGAGTCAATGTCCTCGGATGAGAACATGCTGGTACAGACGAATGTGAATCACCTGTATCTGAAGTTATCGGTACATCACCACTCGGGGCATCCTCTCCTACATCCGGGATCCCCAAACCTCGAACCGATGCTGTAGGATTGTGCATGTCTTTTATCATGGCCAGATCCACAGTCTTTGTGGGCTGAAGAAATTTATCCACTAGCGGAACGTATGAAACCTCCGCATTTTGGATCAACAGAGTAACCAAAAATGGGAATGGAAGGGTGGAGATACTCTCTAAGGCTCGGTCTATGATCTCTTGCATGATAATCTATGGAATGTTCAACTCCAACCCTGCTACAAATGCGGCTACCAGGCAGGCATTCACCACACCCAACGTATTATCATTAGTTGTGGGTGTTATCATGTGCCTCACAATGGACCACCATGCCTTGGCAGCAAACTTGAGACTCTTCTTTTTAATATATGATCCATTTACTGAAGAGCCATTTATGCCAGCCTTAGTAATATGTCCCGCTAGCCAAGTAAAGTGCATCATTTTGTCCTTAGCGGATAACTATTTAACCTTCTTTAATTCTAACATTCGGTAATCATACTCCGGAGTCTCTGCAGGTAGTGTAAAATGCTCTCCAAACAAGACCCTAGAAATAGCCTCAACAGAAATATCAACTGCCTTTTCCCGTACTATTATCATATCCAAGCAGGCTTGCTTCTTCATATCCTTGTCCTTGCCGGAAGCAGTCATATTCTTGAGGGTCGTGGCATAGTTCGCGTTGAACTCCCTACTATAAAGACAGAGTGGCATTGTCATCCACCCAATTGATACCACTGAAAAACCTACACCACCTCTGGCATCTTCTGTAAAGACTCATTTAATATGTGTTGTTCCTTTTGGATGCTTCTCTATTGGTTTTATTATCCTCGAGAGCGACCCAGTCCATAAAGTATTATTGAGAGTTTGGAATAAGCCAATGTCGTGGACCAAGCACCCTCTGACTCACTTCTGCCATAGGATCATTGTTTAAAGGGGCCGAGTCTGTCTCCACAGATTGGGACTCATCATCATCATCCTCACTCTTGCCTTGTTGGGTGTATTCCATTCCCTCTTCAGACTGGGGAACATTGACGGGAGCGATTGCTATAACAATAGCCGTAGAGGTTGTAGCCTCCTCGGCCTTTTTCTAGTTCCTGGTCTCCTTGGTGGTGACTTGGTCATCGAAGGATCTAATGTCATACTCCTCCTCTAACCCACTCGTACTTGACCCACTCTCCGAGGAACTTGGTGGGGCCCTCTCCTTTGAAAGTTATTCTCAGAGAGCCTTGTTAAAAGCAGCCTTAGACTTGGGTGCCATGGTACTTGTATTTACAAAACCTGTTAGATCACAGTGTAGTATATGTACAGGTTCAGATTCATAAACAGACGATCTAACCTACAATCCCGTAATGAAGGTATGATCGTGCCTTCTGGTCGTGGGTTGATCCAGTAAAATTTGACTTGCGGTATAATTATCAGACGATCACAACCTACAATCGGCAATGAAGGTATGATCGTGCCTTCTGATCATGGGTTCTATCCCTGAAACCAACAAAGTCATGTCATATCAGATGATTACATACTACGATCATATGTTAATGTTGCGATCTTGGGATGTGCTTGTTTAATAACTCCTAAAGATCATCAACCAACATCCTACAACGATCCAACTTACGATCGTAAGTAGAGACCTCAAACACTACCATATTTACCCATTTTTGACCCCACTTTTGACTAGAATTTTGAAGGGTATAAACACAATTGGGTACTCAGACTTCCCCTGTGTTGTTGAAACCAAACATACCCATTTTCATCTTTCCCCACTTAAACCAAAACAACCCATCGATAATACTTAAAAAATACCTAAAAATTTTGGTTTAATGAGTGATGTGCACTTACAGTGTGAGATGAGAGTGTTGAAAGTAGAAGAAAATGGGGGAAACGATGGGATCCTACTTGAAATTGAAGATAATCGTCCTTTTTATCCTTTGAAATATATAAAGTTTGCTATATTTTCTTAAGAAACCGCTTTGAAATTATAAGAAGAGGCCAAGGGATGGTTTCAACATGTATTTATACCTTTAATCCTTATTTTTGTGTCGGGTCGAGTCGCGACCTTCAAACTGTCGGGCCTTTCAGACGGAGGGATTGTATGATCGTGGTTTGATTCTATGATCGTACAATCCTGTCGTAGCTTAATGAAATCAGAAAACTTACCTAAGAACATACAATCCTTATGAACGATCGTGGGTTGTAATCACAAACGTGACTCAAGATCGTAAGTTTGATGCTCTATTTTGAAGGTTTGCAGGAGTATCATCAGACGATTAATACCACAATTGTGCCTTCATGTTACGATCGTGATACCCAATTGTGGGATGACTCCTTAACTTGTCACCTTGTAGAACTTCCATCAGACGACTAAACCTACGATCGTGTGTTTAAGTTACGATCGTACAACCCTGTTGTGGGTTCAGTATGGAGTTCAGTTTAGCACCAATTTTTCTTCTATAGTTTCCTGCACCAAAATAAACACTACCCTATAAATTCAAAATACAAAATATGGGTTGCCTCCCATGAAGTGCTTGATTTAATGTCGCGGACATGGCCATGTCGGTTACTTAGACTTCACTAACAAGCCCATGGGTTACCTCCCATGAAGCGCTTGATTTAACGTCATGGAATGACTCAGGTTGGCTTGACTACTCAAGCCTCATTCAAGTCCACATCACAAATCATTCGGGCCTCCTTTCCTTCGCCCATATAGTATTTCTTTCTTTGGCCATTGACTTTAAATTTCTTTCGATCCTTATTTGCCAATTCAACTGCACCATGGTGGAACACCGTGATCACTTTATATGGTCCATTCTATTTTGATCTTAGTTTACCAAGGAAAAGCTTCAGCCTTGAATCAAATAATAGTACCAACTTGCCCGTAGCAAATTCTATTCTCTCAATCTTGCAATCATGATACAATTTCATCTTTTCCTTGTACAAGGCATAGCTTTCATACGCGCGGAGATGAAACTAATCTATCTCATTCATCTGATCTAGTCTCAACCTCGCTGCATCTTGCCATTCTAGATTCAACCGCTTTAATGCCCATAATGCCTTATGTTTAAGTTCTACAGGTAGATGGCAAGCTTTTCCATAAACAAGCTGATATGGAGATGCACCAATTGGTGTCTTGAATGAGGTACGGTGTGCCTATAGTGCATCATCTAATCTCCTTGCCCAATCAGTCCTATTGGCATTCACAGTCTTCACCAAAATAGACTTTATCTCACGATTTGAGACCTCAACTTACCTTCTTGTCTGAGGATGGTAAAGTCTTGCCACCTTATATTTTACACCATATTTCTCAAGCAGGGCTTTGAACAATCGATTGCAAAAATGGGATCCTCCATCACTAATGATAATCCGGGGAGTTCCAAAACGTGAGAATATGTTCTTTTTCAGGAAAGTCGTGATGCTCTTACCTTCATTATTGGAAAGCACAATTGCCTCCACCCACTTCGATACATAGTCAATAGCTACAAAAATATACTTTATACATGAGAACTCACGAATGGACCCATAAAATTAATACCCCATACATCAAACAATTTGAGATCAAGGATCGCAGTTATTGAGAGTTCATGTCATCTTGAGATATTTCCTTGCCTTTGGAATTGGTCACATGCCCTAGCATAATCATGAGCATCCTTATGAATGGTAGTCCAATAGTAACCACATTGCAAGATCTTGTGACCAGTCCGCGCACCTCCATGATGACCCCCAACTAGAGACGAATGACATACTTCCAATATACTCATCATCTCAACCTCAGGAATACACCTTCGAATCAGACCATTCGCACACACCCTAAAAAAATAAGTCTCATACCAAAAGAATTTTCTCACCTCGTGCATGAACTTCTTTCTCTACTGATACGTCATATCTTCTGGAACTAGATCACTTGCCAAAAAGTTGGCAAAATCTACAAACCATGGGATTAAGTCTTGTGATGCTGCCAACACCTGCGTGTCTGGAAAAGTATCATCAATATCAAGTTCATAAGTTTTTGCATGGACTCCTCTTCAAGGCGTGATAAATGGTCAGCAACCTGATTCTCTGTACCTTTTTTGTCCTTTACCTCAAAATCAAACTCTTCTAACAGAAGCACCCATCTAATTAAACTTAGCTTGGCATCCTTCTTTGTCATAAGATATCTCAAAGCTGCATGGTCAGTATGCACAATCACCTTTGTTCCAATTAAGTACGAACAAAATTTCTCAAACGTAAAGACCACCGCAAGCAACTCTTGCTCAGTCACAATATAATTATTTTGGGTTAGATTAAATGTTTTGCTAGCATAGTAAATAGGATGTAAAATCTTCTCTCGCCTTTGGCCAAGACTGCACCCAAGGCCACCCCACTAACATCACATATGACCTCAAATGATAAGGTGCAATCTAGATACACAATAATAGGATAAATTCTCTTTTAGACACTCGAATTCCCTTAGGCATGCATCATCAAACACAAACTTTACCTCTTTCTCTAAGAGTTTGCACAATGGATTTGCAATCTTAGAAAAATCCTTGATGGACCTTCTATATAATCCCGCATGGCCTAAAAAACTACGAATACCTTTCACAGAAATAAGTGGAGGTAACTTTTCAATTACCTCAATCTTTAAACTATCGACTTCAATCCCTTTCTTCAAAATTCGGTGTCCTAGTTCTATGCCTTATTTTACCATAAAATGGCATTTTTCCTAATTCAACACTAAATAACATTCTTCACACCTTTGCAAAACATTAATACGGTGTGCTAAGCATGCATCGAATGAGTCACCCACAACAGAGAAATCATCCATAAATACCTCAATAGTGTCTTCCACCATGTCGAAGAATATAGACATCATGCAACATTGAAAATTTGCATTGCACAGACCAAACGGCATCCTCTTGAATGTGAACGTCCCATATGGACAAGTGAAAGTGATTTTCTCTTGGTCTTCAGTGGTGATAGAAATCTGATTGTATAACCATTAAGAAAATAATACCAACCTTTACCAGCAAGACAGCCTATCATCTGGTCCATAAAAGGCATAGAAAAATGGTCCTTTTCAGTCCAAGAGTTCAGCTTTCGATAGTCCATACAAACTCTCCATCCAGTAACTGGCCTCATTGGGATCAACTCATTTTTCTTATTTGGAACCACAGTGATCCCACTTTTTTTTGGCACACATTGGACTGGGCTCACCCACTTGCTATCTGTAATAGGGTAAACCACACCTGCATCTAACCATTTAATGATCTATTTCTTCACAACCACTTGCATGGGTAGATTGAGACGAAGTTGATGTTCAATGCTAGGTATATAGTCTAGGTATGTGTGTAAATTTCGGGTGAAATCTTGATAATATCACCAATAGTCCAGCCAATTGCCCGCTTAAATCTCTGCAACATAGAAACTAAGGCCTCAACTTGCCACTCTAATAAGTCTGCTAAAATGAAAACTGGCAACATGTTATTGGCTCCCAAGAAAGCATAATGGAGATGGGAAGGAAGAGCCTTAAGTTTTAAGACAGAAGGCTCATTTATAGAAGGATGAGCTGGTGAGGTCACTCTATTCTTCAGATCAAGATCAAGCTTCTTTGGCACATAAGTGTAGGAACCCCTACCAACAAGTGTTTTTACCATCTCGTCGTATTCATCAATACTATCACTCTCAAAATTCATGATAACTGTCGCAAGTATCTCAACTCCCAGTCGCTCTTCAAATGGAACCACAAGTGCCTCCTCATCCTCAGTATCAATGACCGACACAACACGCATCTCCTTTGATTACTTCATGGATTTGCAGACATTGAAAGTAACATGCTCACCATTCAATCTAAACTTCATCTGCCCAGATTCTAAATCAACAAAAGCACGGCCAGTCATAAGGAATGGTCTTCCTAAGATGATGGGACCTTGAAATCCACCTCATAATCTAGAATTATAAAATCATCCAGAAAAATAAAAGATGCCACCTTTACCAACATATCATATAAAATTCCCACCTACTTCTTCACAATTCGATCCACCATAAGAAGTCTTATAGAAGTCGACTTAGGCAACCCCAATCCCAACTGCTGGAAAACTACTAGCTGTATCAAGTTAATGCTAGCACCCAAATCACATAAAGCCTTTGAAAAATTATAAGACCCGATAGTACAAGGAATCGTGAATGCTCATAGGTCTTTCTTTTTCTCAACAAATGAAGGGAAGCGATTGTACTACAATGATGCAGGTTATCAGTAGGCTCAAAACTAATAGTTCTCTTCTTTGTCACCAAATCTTTCATAAATTTAGCATAACCTGGCATTTGCTCCAAAGCTTTAACAAGAGGGATATTCACTAATAATTCCTTCAACATTGAAATGAACTTTTGATATTTTCCCTCTTCGATTTTCTTCTTCAACCTTTTTGTAAAGGAAAAAGGAGTTCGTGGAATAGGCTTTATTACTTGTGAGGCCTCTTTCACCTTTTATTAATCAAGCTTAACCTCTTTTTCAACAACTCGAGGCTCTTGAGCTGCCTTGTCATCAACAACCAAGTTTTCAGTTTTATTCTCATTCTCATCATCAAGTATTATGGGCTCATCATCAAGTACCACAGGCATAGTTGGATCAACAATAGTCTTACCACTTCGAGTAGTTATAGCTAAGCAATGACCATCATTTTTGGGATTTTGGACTGTGTTACTTGGAAGAGTACTTGGTTGATGTTGATTCAATGTGGTAGACATCTGCCCAAATTGTTGTTCCAATTTTTTGATGGTGGTCGCATGAGATTCCACCTTTTGGCTTATCCCTAAAATGTCTACCCTAGTCTCCTTAAGGCAATTTTCTTAACTTTCGACCCCTTAACAAGCTTTGTAAGCATGGCTTTCATTCTTGAATTTTTGGATTCAGCATCAGGTTCTCTGATGGAACATACAAACCACTCTTTTCCTTGAAATCATCCTTTCTCCTCGAATCACCATCATGATCTCTGTCTCTGTCTCTATATCTGAACTTGTTATAGTTATCTCTGTACTAGTTCCAACCTTGATTCCCTTGCGTTGAGTTCCAATTATCTTGATTAGACCCTTGGACCTTGGCTCAAAAACCCTCCACTGCTCTATCTAAGTATTTAGCCTCCTCTTCAGAATCAGATTCTTCATACCTAGGTGTTTTTCAATTTGCACTCACCGCATTGACTTTTTCCACACCTCCAGTTGCAATCTATTTGGCTAGAAAGTCAATTTCGTTCTCAGTTGTGCTACCTCTTGAGCCACTGATTCGTCCAAAGCTCTTTGTTCTGCCAAAGCTCCAATAGCATATGTGCCCGCGGGTCTGTATGCTTCCTGAGTATGCCAATCTCGGTTAGTTTTAGTGATCCAATCTAAAATCTCCGATGCATGCTCCTAGCCCAAACTCATAAATGCACCTCTAGTGATGATGTCTACTACAACCTTAGCATTTGCATTCAAAGCTCTATAGAAGATCTCAAGTAGATTCCTACCACTCATCCTATGGTTTGGAACATTCTGCAACTTCTTTTTGAACCTCAGCCATATTTCGTAAAGTGCTTCTAAATGTAGCTGTCTGAAGTTATAGATCTCATCTTTCAATTGCAGCATCCTAGAAGGCGAAAAGAATTATTCCAGAAACTGATTTCTCAACTCTTGCCAATTGGTAATAGAACCTCATGGTAATTCATCCAACCATAAAGTCTCTTCCCCCATAAGAGAGAATGGAAATAGCCTCAACTGAATTGCCTCTTGACTCACTCTAGGTAGATTATACGAAGTGCAGATTCCCATGAAATTTATCACATGCATGTTTGGATTATCAGTAGGGAGGCCAAAAAATAACCTTTTTAAGTTCAAGAGGTGAATCATAGCACTTGTAATATCAAACATAGTTCCTTCAGGCAGTTCGGGTGGGACAATGGCACCAGTCTCCACCGGCTCCAAATAGGCTAACTCTTTTTCTAGCTCTTCATTGATTAGGGGTTGTTGCACTCTAGGTCTTCTCTGTCATTCCTCAAGTACAGCAAGATGTTGTACTGCCTCTTGCATTACTCGATGGTCTTTGTCTGCTTGTCCAGCAACTATTTATCTCGCATTCTCATCTGTCATCAACCTAGTAGTTATTTGCTCTGCAGTCTCTTAACCAGCCGGATTAAGTGGTGGCTGATTATGAATGTCACCCATAGCTGTGGGATCTTGAACTCCGTCGTTATTTACTATTCTTTGATTATTCCTTAGAGTTGTTTCAATTTCTTGTTTAAGTGGAATCAGGGGGTTACCTTGACTCATAGTGTTAGGCATACACCGATGTGTGCCCTCAGAAAATCAGAAAAGCAACTAAAGTAACCACAATAAATCAACTCCAACAAGAAAAATCAATAAACTTCGTAACCGTATTCCCCGATAACGGTGCCAAAATTTGATGTCGCCCAAATTACACCTCTAAGAAAGTATAAAGCGGTGTTGTTCAAATATAGAACCCAACTGAGGTTGGGGTCGATCCCACGAGGAATAGGTCAAAATCCAATCAACTTTGTTTGTTTGAGTTACTTGGTAAATAAGCAAATAAGTAAAAAGTGGGGTTTTATAAAGTAAACTAGTAATCGTTTGCTGAGGTTGAAATCAAGATGAGAAAAGCACTAGGATTGTGTTCCCTAATAACTTCATGAATTCATAGGTTCTCCGTACTTGGTGTTCTTTTCAGGTATCCAGCAAGCAGAATCGATAGGCTAAGTATCATCTAACCGACTATGTTATGCTCCTTGTAGACAATTATCCTTAAGCACAAAGGTTAATGTGTCATGAGTGTTTCTATGCTTCCCCCTATCAATGATCCCAATACAGCCTTTCTCGTATTACGGCTCAAAGCTGATTAAACGAAGATAACTCTGAGTCTTGTTGTTGAATCGCTAGTCCTATCCTACTACCCTTGCTACAGTCCAGGGTAGAGACAGGATGAGTCCCAATGAGTGCACTCGTCAGAAATCAATCACTTTAAAAGAAACAACAATACTTGTGCTAATACCCTTCGAAAAACACTTTGTACTTCGGACTCTACTCCATTAATCTGCCACGATTCCCACAACCTTAGTTATGGGGTTTAGTTACTCATAATTGTATGAAAAAATTAATCATTAATGAATAAAAATATTAATTGAAGCATACAAGAATGAATAAACTCGAAAATCTCAACTGTAATTAAAATCGTAAAAACCAATATTCGTAAGATCCCAAGAAAGTGCCCTTAGAATCCCACAAAATAGTGTTATAGAATAATAATAATAATGTCTACCTCGTAAAAATAGACCTAAAAGAGTATTTATAGACTTAACAGATCCTATCCTAAACAAAATAGAAAACTGGTGTCGGGCGCCTCGGACGAGAAGAACATATGATCGTGGCTTGAACCCACGATCGTGGATTCTTGTCGTCTGATCCCTGTGCTAAAAGTTCTACACTCTTCAAATTTGGATATGCTTCCCACGACCATATGGTACGATCGTGCCTTCAAGGTACGGTCATAGGATCTATCATCTGTTCTCCTTACACTTAACTCCTGCAGGTTGATTTTCCCCTTTCATCTCACGACCCCATTGCACGATCATGACATCAACTCATGATCGTAGGGTCTTTCGTCCATTTGACTCCTGCATATGGCATCTCTGATTCAACCTACAAAGGCCTAGGCATGATCGTGATTAGATACCACGATCGTGGTAAGGCTTGTCTGATGCCCTTCATGTCCAGTTTTCAGTATTTTCTTCTCTAAGTCCTCAAGGCCTGCAAAAGGTAAACAAACACATCAAATCCATAAAAATTACCCTCTAACTAGCAAATATTCCTCATTTTAAGCATTTCAAGTGCCGTAAATCCATGGCACATCAATGACCATTTCTTTAATACTTCAAACAAAATGAAAAAAAAGGATCCGGTCAATAACATAGCTGTTTCTTCGCCCTTTCCTTCCCCACCAGCTGGAGCACAGTCTTCGACCACTTATATATGGTATTTGAATCTTCGGATGAGTATGCTAGAAAAGAAAAAGTTATCGTAAAGTTCTGTTCTTTGTTCCGTCGTCGGCTTGGTTTACTTTGAGTGTAAACTAAAATATAGTTAGCTCTATAAAATGTGTAGATCCAAGTGTAGTGTGGTGTAGTAGTAGGCACTTCTAGGCCCTCTCCCAGCTACTGGATCACTCTAGTGCTTCGGGTACTACGGAGTCACCAGATTCATATTAGCTACCGAGGAGTAAGCCATATCTTCAATGTATTTCAAATTTTAAGTTATGATTTTAATTTTTTAAATGTAAAACTTGACCCATAAGTTTATATTATGCAAACAAAGATTTATTATTTTAATTTTGTAAGAAAAAATCATGCTCAATGTGAATAGAGTATCTGTACCATGTGAGAAGATTACATTAAAGAATAAATAGTTACTACTATTCTTAATTATTGGATCAATGAATCTTTGTAAAATTAAGGGCATTTGAAAGTTTATAATAATTAATCCCAAATATTTATTTATATTCTTTTTGGATGACTTTACTTGTCATGTTTTATTTTGCATATCCCTTGAGAAAGACATTAACTAAAGAGAAATTTGGCTAAATTATTCTTATTTATTATTCCTCTCAATTTAATACTTCCCTCTCTTGCACTTACATTAATATCTCTCAATTCAAAGGTCGAAACAACAACTAATTATTATTTGATTTTAAAAAAAATAACAATTATTTTGGATAGTCAAGATGCGGGAAGCGAGGTTGAGATGGTTCGGGCATGTGATTAGGCAGAGGTAGACTGAAGAAATATTGGAGGGAGGTGATTAGGCATGACATGGAGCAGCTTCAACTTACCGAGGACATGACCCTAGATAGGAAGGTGTGACGGAGACGGATTAGGATAGAAGGGTAAGAGGAAGGATTGTGTTCTTTCTAGTAGGTATGAGGACTTTGTCTTCTCATCTGTGTTAGGGGACATAGTGTGGTATTGTTTGTTATATTACTTAGCGACAGTCTTGTTTTTTAGTACGATTTGGTGTGATAATACCTATTGCTTTTTGTTCCCTGTAT
Source organism: Capsicum rhomboideum (assembly GCA_031232105.1). Lineage (NCBI taxonomy): Eukaryota > Viridiplantae > Streptophyta > Magnoliopsida > Solanales > Solanaceae > Capsicum > Capsicum rhomboideum. The sequence continues at coordinate 53,555,036 of CP124716.1, read as the reverse complement.
CCTTTTCTGGACTGTTTTTGTTTTGAGCCGGGGGTCTTTCGGAAATAGCCTCTCTATCTCACCTCTGAGGTAGTGGTATGGACTGCGTATACTTACCCTCCCCAGACTCCACTTTGTGGGAATATACTGGGTCTGTTGTTGTTGTTGTTGTTGTTATTTTTAGTAAGGACGACAAGTAAAGTGGTCCGAAAGAGTAAGAAACATATGAGATATGCAATTTATTTAGATGATTTATTTATGAACTATGATTTGTTCATTTGATAACGTTATATAAGAATTAAGTAAACTTTGATAATTTTGACAAGTTATGAGGTTTTTGTTATAAAATAAAGACAAAATATCAAACTTAATAAAGAAAAAGACAACTTAGAGAATGAAATAGTAGTACTTATTTTCACTTCTTGTATATGTTTCTCAAAGCATGGGAATGAACATATATATAGACACATTTGCTTAGCCATCACTAAATCAATAGTGTGGCAGTGGTAGTGTAGGATGTGTGGCGGTGGTGCTTAGCCACCAATGTTGACCATTTGATAATGGTGCTTGGGTATAGTGAGGCGGTGGTACAGCCACCAATATTGACAATGTGATAAAAATTCACATGACATCCATATACCTCATAACACTCCCCCTTGGATGTCCATGTAAATGAAAAGTTCTAGAGAAGGAGAAAGTATACATAGTTGTTCATAATACGCATTGTGTTCTGCCTCATTAAAAACCTTACAGGAAAAACCTAGTGGGACAAAACCTCGCAAGAAAAAGAGTGCAGCGCGTATTAACTCCTCCTAATGAAAACATCAATTTAATGAATTAAATCTCTGCATCTCAATCTTGAGCACCATCTTCTCAAAAGTTGCCGTTGGTAGAGACTTGGTGAATAAATCAGCAATATTGTCACTTGAACGAATCTGTCGCACGTCAATATCACCATTCATTTGGAGCTCATGTGTGTAGAAAAGTTTTGGCGAAATATGTTTCGTTTTATCTCCTTTATGAATCCTCTCTTTAGTAGAGTCAGGTATGCTACATTATCTACATATAAGATCGTGGGTATTTTGTCACATTTCTAACATTAATTTTCTCAAATGAGATGTATCATGACCACGCATATTTTTGGCTTGCTTCATGAGTAGTCATTACCTCAACATGATTTGACTATCATGAAAAACAACATGGTACGGTAGTTACCTTAGTGACATATGTCTGTATCGAACTTTATGTCAATCATATGAATTTTCCGCATATTCAAAAACTTGATAATATTCGTTAGGACAAACACATTCATACAAGCACTTTTATTTGCAATATGCAAGTGATCTTATTTCAATATCTCCATATAGGAGTAAAACTATGTCATGCTCATAGTTATAACAAGATGTGTAAATGCATCAATTGCACAAGATATGGTACATTGGGACCAATTCAATTCTGCATTTTCTCATTTCAACTTCTTTCAGCAGATAATCTATTGCTTTCGAGAACTCTCCAAGAGTTCCAATGATATTCAAATTATCAATTTATTCAATATAAGGATTATAAATAAGTTTCCTAGAAACTTGTATATGTTTCAAACATTTTGAATCCTTTAGAAATTTTCATATAGATTTTGTCAAGTGACAACATCCAGTATTGAATGTGTGACATCTTTTAATGTCTAGACTGCAAGTCAAATAAGCTTTACGCTTACCAAGATGCATCCTTTCATGTCACTTGATAAATATTTCTACGTCAGCATGCTTAAATAAACATAGAATTCAGATCCTCATACTATTTTACAATATTGTGACATATTGTATCAAATATATCGTCAACGAGATATCATTTATATCGGTTCGTAATGTGACATAACATTTTGAGATCTCATCACTTCAATTATTTAGGTACCTAAACTTCTCATGAGGTTTCAAGAAGTGTTATGTCGTAGGCTCTTCAAGAGCACATTGCCTCCTTATTATGATCATTTGCCCTTTATCCTTTTCAAGGATTATTTCATTTGGAACCAATTATGGTTTACCACACTTCATGCATGTTGTAGACTTTGTCCTTCAAGGACACACAATGGGAGTATCTACAGCTAAATATCAAATCAATTTAGGGTCAGCAAATGCTCCTAGTATTTGACTTGAATTATTTTTGAATGAGGATCATATGGATGATAATTCACAACACATTTCTTAGCTTCTTATTATCTTCCCCTTATGTTAGGAAACTAACCTACATCTCAATTTAATTTTGAGAATGGTATATCCATTAATCGTATACCGCACATCAGAAAATACTAGATGGAATATTTGGTTCCTGACCTTGAACCAATTGAGAGGGAGGAATTAATCATAATTTATTGGTCTAATGCATACTAGTGTTATTGTATGCAATATACCATATTTCAGATCAATACATAAAGCTTTGTTCTCATAAACAATGGTTCAGTTATTTATCAGGGGCATTTAACGCCAAACCACCATTATCAAGATGAATTGTATTGATTGCATAATTTGGAAATTATGCTCTTAACTCAATTTAGATTGAGCAAGTAACTTTATGAATGTCAAACTGCAGGTTGACAATAAACGCGCATGTGGTCATTTTATATCGATGCATCTTAATAGATCACATGACAGGAGAACGAGCCCTTATTTACCTTTTATACTTTCCAGACTTTAAGGGGTCCAATCCCAATATTAGTTGGTCCAAACAACTCATCATGAGAACAAGCAACATAAATAATTCTTGAAGAATCTTCTAGTTCTTCGATACATGTCTAATACTTAATATGCATATCTTCGGGATGCCGCAATCATTTATGTCAACTTATGAGCTTATTATACTAGTAAACTCCAAGTTTACCATAACATGTGTCTTTTGCTTTAGTAAATTTCAGATTTACTATTACATGAATAAATTTTCAGATTTAGTACTTTAGAGTAAATTTCAGAATATTTCTTCTTGATTATTCTACCTCTTCTGGAGGTGTTACTCCATCACATTCACCCCAGAAAATGGATTTGTACTTATAACAATCAAAATTCTCATTCCCCAGGAATGAAATAATTGTGCCTTAAGCCTATCAAATTATGATAGCTTATTGCCTCTTTTAAGATATTGCTACTTCAGGAGCAAATCGAGGCATACATGTAATGTAGAGGGTTTTTCTCTAACATATCTTATAATAATAATAAGCGTGTGAAAATATTATCACTTTTGATGATTATTATTATATTGTCCTCCGTGCTTATATTCGTACATTCAATCACTTGTCTTCTTTCAGACATATTATGCTGCTACCACATTCACTTCAGGAATGGAGCATATTCAATGGAACAAATTTCATGTTTTTCACCAAAACGCATTATTTTACCTTAGCCTTTCACCAAAACGCATTATTTTACCTTAGCCATCATTATATCATCAATATGTTGCATTGATATTCAAACTCAACGTCTTATCCATATAAAGGCGTCTTAGGTAATAAATCGATGGGACTTGAACCCAATATCTTATCATCATGATATACCAAGACTTTAATCTGATGTCTTGGCCTCTAAATAAGATGAAACTTATATTTATCATCATACCGTTTGATAATTTTACTTGAACGGTTGTGTCTTCTGACCATACAACTAGGAAGATCACATAAATCCTTTGAAAGTAACTGAAATTTACTTTTCTCTAAAGATTAAAAGTAACCCATCAAATATATGAAAATATCGATACTTTATCATAAGCAGTGGTACAGCTTGGTAGCAAAACTCTTTTAAATATTGTTGCATAATCAAAACTCTTTTAAATATTGTTGCATAATCAATTTAAAATTTCCAAAGTTGTTATTCATAGTTGTTAAAGTCGGCAGAAATTGTAGACACTTGATTTTTGACCCTTCTCAAGTTTTAATCCACTTTTAGTTTTAACTATTTAATTTTAGTCTAGTCTTTGTATTAGTTTTATTTCATGTTTAGTAGGCTTTATTTGCAAAAAAATTATGAAAAAAAAAAAAAGATTTCAAAATTAGAGTCACCTTTTAGAATAAGTTTTGTTGTTTACTTTTCAAATATTAAATATATATATATATATATATATATATATATATTTCTTAATAGATTTTAATACCTAAACTAGTAAGTTCAATTTAGTTATATTTTATTTTTATCCTAATCCCTAATAATTGTTATTATTCCAAAAAAAAAAATTAATTAATACTTGTCATCATTATTTCACTTTGTAAAGAGGCATAAAGGATTTTACCTTTTTCTTTATTATTATTATTATTATTATTTACCTAAACACTAACTAATCCTTATACCCATAAACCCTCGCGTGAAACCCTCAACCAAAACCCCAATTTCTCCATGTTTTTTTTACTCTCCCCTAAAAACTCTCAACCTGATAGTGTTAGCACTCCCTCACGTCTCTCAACTCCCCGGCACTCCCACTCCCTCACGTCTCTTTTTTCTGGCAACACACATACACCACAACTCAACTTCTCATGCACACATATATACTATGTACTTCTATAAAGAGACAACACACACACAAAAAAAAAAAAAAAACTTGAAGAAAGAAAAAGGCAGAAATGAAAAAAAAAAAAACTGCAAAGCAAGAGAAATAAAACAAAGGAGAAAAAGAAAAGAAAGGTGGAGAATTGAGTTTCGGGTTCCCATTCGAGTTTCCGGTGACGATATTCGTGCTTCTCTTTAAGTTAATTCATCACACAGGTTCTTACCCAATTCCTGTCTATTTGTTCTTTATAATTTTATGGTGAATCGAAGCATGAATGAAGTTATTTAAACGACTTGCTATGTTATTTGATATATACAGTTAATTATTTACATAAGTTCAATCTCAACTCTCTGTTCATTGATTCGTTGGATTATGCTTCTCGTTAATGTGACTTATGTTTGTGTGGTATTATATATATATTTTTTCCCCTTTGTTTATAAAGAAGAGATTTGCCTTCGCTTGGTTTAATGGTAATTGATTTACCCTTGTGATTACTTTATAAATGAGAACACAGAATTAGAAAGAGACATAGACAAGAAGAAGAAAGGAAAATAAAGAGTAAAAATAATAATAATAGCACAACATAGATTAGAGTAAGAAAAAGAGAGAGCATAGTAATTTAGCCCCATTTTGTCATTTATACAAAGGTTCACTTTTGTCTTTTGTAATATTTCATTTTTATGTCATTGGCATTGTTTAGTATGTTGCAGTGCACTATTTCTTGGTTTTCTTCCATTGATATATAGTTTTATTTGCTTGTTGAGTGTTTGAGTTCATGTATCTTCTATTATATACTTAAAGATAATAATATGAAAAATTTGAGATCATGTGTTATCGCCTTGTAATCAAATTAGCCAAAGGAGTATTTTTGTTAGTTATGATAAAAGCAAGAGTTTTTCCTCTAAATGATAGTAATGATTGTAATTGGTTACAAACAAGATATGTGATGTGTTTTGTTGATTATATCAATTTCTTATTTATTTTTTTTTAAAAAAAAACAAGCTTTAGTTATAGAATTCTAGGATATCTTTGGTAACTTTTACGTATATTTTATTACGTAATACCATGCATATTTATTTGTATTTTTTTTTCTACATAAAATGTTGTCCTATGTAAAGAGAAGCTACATGATTTTCGTGATTTGAGATACTGAATAGAGAGGTATATTCTAAAATATACCTGAGGGTCTAGATCAAAATTTAGGATCCGAATATTCTAATAATAGTCCAACCCAAGCTGAGCGAAATGAAGATGTTGCGAAATTATTTCAAAATCCATTTTTCAAAAGAAAGAAGAAATAATTCGTAAAAGATTGAGTTTAGGTTCTTGATTGAAAGAAAATTAAAAGTTTAGTTTAAGTAATAATTAAAGATGAAGTCGAATAGCATTGCTACTGATCATTCGTTATAATAAAATTAATATACTCCACTATTTTGAAGCCGATCTAATGGGGACTGATAGATTTTAAACACGTTAGGTGCTTATTTAGACTTGGAGAAAATGGAAAGGATCTATAAATGCCTAAAAGACGCGAAAATAATGAAAGTAAATAATATATCGAGGTTGATCGTGTGTGTGGTTACGCTCCTTGATCAATTTCTGTAACTATAAGGCTTTGTGTGTGGTTACGCTCCACAGCCGAAAACATAAGTCACAATTTCTCTCATAATCCTTAGGTAAATCGAGTAGGTAAGCAAACCTAGTTTATCCAAGAAATAACTTAGGTCGAATATAAGTTGATAAAGCGACCGTGCTAGAACCACGGGACTCGAGGGATGCCTAACACCTTGCCCTCGTTCAACAAAATTCCTTATCCTGATTTCTAGTTCGCAGATCAATAATAAGAAGAGTCATTTCCTTTTGAATGGGGATTCAATAAGGTGACTTGGAACACCATGACTCGATTCCAAGTGGCGACTCTGTAAATAAAATAATCCCTATTCAAAACCATCACTTTAATTGGAAAAACCCTTCGACCCAACGAAAAAAAGGGTTTGACAGAAATAAGAACATTACTTGGAACATGTTACCTGAACATAGGAACGTCAAAAAGCCGACGAAAAAAGTTGCACGACTTTACCTCATTGCCCAATTGGTTAAAGTTTCGTGCTGATAACGTGTTATAAAATAAAGACAAAATATCAAACTTAGTAAAGAAAGAGACAACTTAAAGAATGAAATAGTAGTACTTATTTTTACTTCTTGTATATGTTTCTCAAAGCATGGGAATTAACATATATATATAGACACATTTGCTTAGCCATCACTAAATTAATAGTGTGCCGGTGGTAGTGTAGGTTGTATGGTGGTGGTACTTAGCCACCAATGTTGACCATTTGATAATGGTGCTTGGGTATAGTGAGGCGGTGGTACAGCCACCAATATTGACAATGTGATAAAAATTCACATGATATCCATATACCTCATAACAGTTTTCATATGGTAAAATGCATCAAAACCCTCCTGAACTTGTCCGCTAAACTTAATTTAACACTTAAACTTTAGGACCAATTATTTACCCCCCTAAACTTATTTAAAGTGTAATAAATGTCACCCTTAACGCTGACGTGGCATAAAAAGAAAAGAAAAAATAATTAAAGGCACGTTTTTCCTAAAAATAAGGTGGTCCCACTAATATAATAATATATATATATATATATATATATATATATATATTTATACCACTCTAACCACCATTTTTGTTCTTCAATATCACTTTCTAGGCCTTGTAAATCCCAAATAATTTTACTTTCTATTTGATTTAATTCTTTTAAATTTAATGTTTTTAATTTTTGAAGAGATTTCTTTAAATTATTATAGTGTTTCTTTGCGTAAATAAATCTTAGTACTTGAGTATTATATATCCAGTTATTAGCTTGTACTTGTTTAGCAAAAGGATGTGTTTTCATTGACTATTTATCCTAATGAAAATTGACTAAGATCTTCTTTAAAGAGGAGTCTGACTTATCACACTTCTAATATCGCTATTTATGTTAGAGATTCTTAATAAAATTCTATTCCGTTGTCCACACCTTCTATGATGTGCTTCTACAGATATATGTCTAAAGTTCTTATTTGTTTCTTTATCAAAGTCGTGTAAATATTGAGTTAGTTGTGACCTTATTTCTTTTAGCCTTTTCTCTTGGATATAGGAAATATGTATTTGATTATTGTAATGATTTATATAATTATGATAATTATCGTCTCTTCTCATACATTGTTTATTTATTTAGGGAAATTAAAATTACTCGTATTAAAAACTCTTGAGATTGTATATCTTTTTTAACTTGCTTTATTTCTTGTTTTATGTACTTATAATAAGCAGTTATCTGAGTAATTAGATGAGTCTCAATTTCTAGTTTTAAATATATTTTGAACCTAGTTATAACTTCTACTAATTTTTGTTCTAGGAAGTGTATATAATTTTGTCCTTGCTGAATAAAAAACAGTCTTTTACTTAATTCTTTATACTTTCTTCAATATTTTTTAATAGTTCTTTTGGATTGTTGCATAAAAGTTTATCCTAATGGTATGTCTTTTAATTTTTCTGTTAGATAATTAATTCTTTCTTGATTTTCTATTATAGATTCTCTAGTTCTATATAACTCAATAATTATATAATTTTTATATTTTTGATATTCAGGTATAGTTTCTTTGAATATTTTTTCTTCTTCTTTTATTTGTGTTAATCTAGCTTCTAATGTTGTTTGGAAAATTTTTGTTTCTCTAATAACCTGATAACGTAGTCTAATTATTCTATTGGTATATCTAACATTTCTTACTAATTTATTCTGTCTCATATATTTTATCCTAAAGGAAAATATTTAACTCTATTTTGTAGAAAGTTTATATAATTTTTTAGTCCTCTAATCTCTTTTTTCTATCTGTTTTAATTGGTCTAATTGATTGTACTTTAACTGTTCTTTTATTATTCTAGCTTGATGTAATTCTTGCTGAAAGATATATATTTCTTTATAATGATAGGAGATGTCTTTAGCGTATAGATGTTGTTTCATATATTTAAACTTCGTAGAATTCTAGTGTATGAATTTCGTATAGTATCGGGTTTAGTGTATACTAGTCTTGAAATAATATGATTTATTAATTTTTTTTGATTTTTTCTAATTTCTAGTATGCAGTAAAGAATTCTTCCGTTCTGTATTATACCGTTTTCTACTTCAGGATTATAATATAAAACTTCAAGTTCTAAAGTTAAGAGTTTTAGGTTTCTTATGGAATTTCTATAGTCTCGAGTATTTCTAAGTGGTCTTCTCATATAATTTTAAGTTTGTATTCTTTGATCTAGCCTAAAGGAAAATACTTAATTCTATATTTCAATTGTCTTATTTTTCTTTCTTGATAGTTTATATTTTGTTTTGATATCCAAATACTACTAATCATAAAATCGATAACTTGTACAGCTGGTAAGTCTCTTTGTTCTAATTGATCTTTAAATACTTCTTGATAATAATTATATCTAACTATTAATTCTAACTTATCTTGTTCTAAGGTTCTTAAAATATCTTTCCTAACTGCTAATTGATTATTGATAAATTTTAATTGATTGGCTAAATGAGATTTTTTCATGAAATTGTCCTAGAAACTTCTTGCTCTGATACCAATATAATTCGTATAGTATTTCAAGTTTTTAAGTTTTTATAGTATTTCAAGTTTTGTTGTTTCAAAAGTTTGTTTCAACGTTTTGTTGTGGCAATGGAGGTTGTGTTCTTATAGTTGTAAAATCCTACTTGGTACTTCCTCTTCCTTGTTCTCTACTTATGTAGTTAGGTATATTTCTTCCTAGATTTCTAAGTATACTCCCCAAGATTTAAAGCCTTTTTTTTTAATCGTTTTGGTGTCTAGGTTCTACTTGCTATTTAGTTCATCGGTACGCCTACCCTTTTCATCTCTTTCTCTTAAACTTTTTTATTTCTTAAGCAATGGCTTCTTTGACCACACCCTGGAGGAAACACACGTCCTTTGGCTCTCGGGCCCTAGCGGACTTAATAACTCCTAAGAATTTACAGGTCAATCCATCGGCACTGCCTAAGTATTTTAGAGAATAACCATATACTAAGGATAGATTTGGACAACTAAACATAGGGTTTGAACTCAGACATGTTTTGAATGTAGACATGCAAAATTATAGACATGATTCAAACATAAATATATACATTCATACTAACATACTATTCATACAAGCATACTGTACATGGGGGAATAATACCTAGCTCTAGTAAAACAATAACCTACTTACATTATGTAGAGTGGAGAGAGGGTTCCCTTTCGGGAGTCCCCAGAGTTGCTCCTAAACAAGCTGAAAATAAAACACTCATACTTATTTAATACTCACATTTTTTTACAAAGTCACTCTTATTTTTATATTTCACTCTTAATATTAGTTGAATGCTCTGGTAGTCAAGCTTGCCAATGGTCGATTGCTCTTAATCGATCTTATCTTTCTTTTTGCAAAATGATATGTATATATAGGCAGAGAAATGAAGGGACGGACTTCAAAACATAATTCAATTCTACAAAATGTCTGAATGATTGAAGTTGGGTTGTTGTCATGGGACCCGTTGTACTGTGCCTTTGTTGAAATTTCTAAAAATTATTTTGAAAATGTCGCTTTTTTCTTTTTCTTTTTGAAAATAATACGCATGCTTCTTTCTTTTCTTTGCTTTTCCTGTAGGTTTCAAGACTTTTCTGCCTTCTCTTCTTTCTGTCGCTATCTTAAATATGTCACTGCTTACGTCGTTCTTTTGCGGATGTCATTGCTGATGTCTTTTAATAAATTGTGTCTAAGTTATGCAAAGCATCTGAATCAAATTTCATGCCTGAATCATCACTAGCATTGGGGTCTTGTGCAAATTGATCCAAGGCTGGGTCATATTCTCTATCTGAAATAGGTGGATCTGAATCATCATCTTCTTGTTCTGGCTGAGGATTTATTATTCCTTTATCTTTAACTCTGTCTGTCCGAATATCTTTTAAAAAATTTCTCAAAGTAGTTCTGACAATATTTTCTATTTTTCTTGTAGTAATTTTATCCTGTCTTTTTACTCTAGTACCTGTCTTTGAAAAACTAGAAGGAAGTCTTCTTACACTTTTTGGCAAAGTGTCAGCCATAAACGAATTTGAAGAGTCTTTATCGGTTACCGTTTGAATCAGACTATCTACACCGTGACCTGATGTAGTAGGTTTATTTGCATTCATTGGGGAATGCACACCCATCTGATCCATTTTTAACTGAGATGGAGAACTCTTTTTTGGGGTTTGGGGTTCTTTTTTCTTTGGTTCTTTCGGTAATATAGGGTTCTGTAGCTGACTCATTTCATGGTATAAAACACTTATACGGTCTTGCAACATCTGATTTTGAGATAATAAATGGTTCTTTTCTTTTTCAAGTTGTTCATTTCTGAGGTTGAGTCTTTTGAAATCTTCGGTCATGGAGGTACAATGATCACAAAAAATTATTTTGTTTTTGTCTTTCTGGATATTATATTGAGGAAAGGAAATTGAATTTCTTAACTCGGGGGTTATATAAAAATTTGGTCCGAGTTTACCTCTGGCATAGTCTAAGGCTTCATTAAAGCTATTGAAACCTTTGTATAAAGGATCTTTGAAATCTCTAATAGAATCTATTACTTGAATCCAGGTCTGAAAAATACCTACTATTCGTCCATGTATCACAACATAAAATCTGAACTTGTTATCCAAATTTTTGTCTGTAAAATACTGGGTCAGGGCATTCATCACAGCTAAAAAATAGTTGACATCCCTTGAAGTCTTATTGTATGAAATTCATAAATTATCTAATAAACACTTCTGATTCTTGTCTACTCTTGCATCAGATTTCATTTTAAAACTGAAATTTGAGTCTGGGTAACAGGTTAAATTTGTCTTTCCAAAGTAAATTCTTTCAATAGTCTGATCCATCATAGGCTGAGGTGTATTCAGCATCATCTGGGGTCTAAAATGGGTATTACCCAATAAAGTCTATAAATATCTATCTGTATTAGCGTCTGAGGTGGAAGGCTTGGCTTTCCCTTTATCTGTATTCATGCTGCAAAAGAAATTAGTTAGTAGTTTGTAACATTAATCTACTTAGTTTGTCTGCAAGCCCATTTTCTTTTCCTTTAATATGTTTAAATTTAATGGAAGTAGCATCTATGAAATTTAACCATCGTCTTTTACTACTATTTTTCTCGCTTATTCTTTCATGAAATTTTATTATGGCTTCATAGTCTGTTCTGACTAAAATTTCTAGTTTGTTTAAAATATATATCTTAAAACTATTTAGACCATAGATAACTGCTAAGATTTCTATGTCTATACTACTCATGTTGCCTTTTTCCTTATAAGTACCGCTCTGATAGGCACAAATTCTTTCATCTTTCTTAGTACTATATTTATTTTTTCGCGCTTTTAAGATGGCTCCCCATCCATCAGCACTTCCGTTTGTTTCTATAATTAAATAATCTGTTTCTAATGGCAAAGCTAAATCTGGAATCTATCTTACCATTTCTTTGGGTTTTTGAACTAATTTAATGTCTTCACTATTAAAGGATTTTTGTCCTGTGGATCCAGTCTTACCATATAATGGTCCGGCTATTTTTTCTAAGTCTTTTATAAATGGTCTAGCATAATTTAAAATGCCTAAGAATTTTTGTAAATCCTTTGTCTTATCCAATTTATCTGGCATATCTAATGCTTTTTTGGCTATATGCGGTTGTAACTTTATTTTACCTTTCCCTATGGTTATTCCTAAAAAATTAATGTACTGCTTACAGAGTTTTATTTTCTTTTTACTAATTATTAACCCATTATCTATAAAAAGTTGAAACACGGTCTGAAGATGTCTATATAGACTAGAACGAAATTCTTATATTTATCAAATATATTATTCATTTTTCTTTGAAAAATAGGAGGGGCAGTTTTTAAACCAAATGGCATAACCAACCATTCAAAATATCCTTCTGGACAAGTGAAGGTTGTCCATTCGATATTTTGTGCATCTTAACCTGCCAGTATCCTGATTTACAATCAAATTTACTAAACATTGTTTTGCCTTGAATTCTATTTATTAATCCTGTTTTATCTGGTAATTTATATGCATCCATTACCGTATTATCATTAAGTCTTTTATAATTTATTACTATTCTTACTTTTCCTCTCACTATCTCACTATGATTTCTTACCATAAATGCTGCTGATCTATGTCTAGAAGTAGACCTTCTAATTACTCCTAAATTTGGTAATTCTTTTATCTGAATTTCAAAATCTTTTAGGTCTTCATTTGTTGCTTCTATTGCTGCTGTTTTTACTAAATATTCAGGCTTTATTATTTCTAATTTACATTCTAATTGATTTGATCCCCAATGTTCTAAGGGCTTTTCTCCTATTATTTCTAATTTATCTAATTGTTGTATTATTTTCTGTAAATCTTCTTGATTTTTTATGGATCCTATGTGTTTTAAACTTCTCCTCGGATTATAATTTTCTATACTAGTATCAATTAAATTATAATTCTTTTCTATTTCTTCATCTATATCTATCCAGTCTTCATTTATTATTTCTGAAAGTAGATTTTCTTTTATTTTGCAGGTGCAATCCGTGCCTTTGTCACAGATGGTGTCTGGATTTATTTGTTTATTTCTGAAATCTTTTATAATTTTTGTATTTTTTTGTACATTTCTTCCAAAAAATGATGGAGTTATTGTAATATATATATATATAAACATGCCCAACACTTTCTTCTTCAAACCCATCCACCCCCACCCCCACTCGCCCCCCGGCAAACTCCTGACTTCCTCCTCCATCTCCTTTCTCCTTCTAACCCCCACCCTCATGCGTACTACCCACTTTATCAATTTCTCCAATAACAAAAAAAAATAGTGTATAAAAATGTTACGAATTTTAACATCTTTTTCACTAATTCCATTATTGATAAGAAGAAAAAGAAGAGAATTAAGTATTTCTTCTTCTTTTAATACCCAATTCAAGTTTTTAGAAGAAAAAAACACATAAATTTAATTGGCTAAACTGAAAACGAAGAGAAGATGAACTTCCTCCGTAGAGTAATATCCCCAAGCTTTCGTTTGCAAGTCAAAAATTATTTCTTCTTCGTTTAATACCGAATTCAATTTCTCCAAGGCTTAATTTTCTAATACCTATGTTTTGCTGCTGCTCAAAGATTTCCTTTGCATTCAATCTGTGGATTTGATTTTTTTTTCCAGATTTTTTAGATTGTAAGTCGTGTTAGCTGAATTTTTTTCAAAATTTTGAATTGTAAATGGGGTGTAACACCCCATACATGTTTACCTTAGTTTTGAGAGGAAAAAAAAAATTGGGGTGGGGCGCGCCCAGGGGCGTGCCACGCTGCTCTGGGCTGAAATTTTCAGTCCAGAGGCAGTAAAGGGGCGCGCCAGGCAGCGTGCCACGCCGCCCCTGCGCACCTTTCAAAAGTTAAAAATTTTGTTTAAGTCCCAAGGGTTCCCGGAGACGTATTGAGCCGATTTTTGCCACGATTCTTCTACAACCATGAGAATATACATGAAATGAGTGAAATATTATATTGGTATGATAAAATTACTCGAGAATGAATTTGGGGTCAAAATGACGATTTTGCCCTTTTGGTCAAAATGGGCCATACGTGGCTAGAATCGCTTGTTTTTGGGATTGAGGCTACAAATATGAATAACATGAGTAGGAATATTGTCATAACGCGTATGAAAGGCATGAAACATGAGGAATTATGGATATGTGTTATTGGGCCCAAAGTTAGGCCCAAAATGAGCTAAACATACATGGCCCAAAATGGGTCAAAAAGACCCATTCTTGCAAAGACTTCTAGAACACCACATGGCATGCCATATAGTGGCTAAGTATGGATTACAAGGCCTATATAAAGGACCAAAAATCTGATTTTTGGTCATTTGGTAGAAATCTCATGCTTTTTGGTATTTTTCAATTATTTTTCTCTCAAACCCTAGGCTTTCTCTTGGAGCAAGATCATCCTATTCTAAGCCTTGGTAAGTATTTATTCTCATGGATTACTATATTATATACATGAAAGAGTATGTATATCATGTTGGTTGTTCTTGGAAATAGTGGACATGGTATTTGGTGCTTTTGTATGAGATGTGTGATCCATGAAGTTCAAACTTGAACTATGACTTGTGCCTTTGATGAAAGAGCATGGTATGGATAAAATATGAACATGTATGGTGTTATTTTGTCACAAAACTTGTAATTTTTCTATAAGTGTAAATTATGGAATTTTGGCCGATATGTGTTATGAGATGTATTAAGGTCATTTGATGGATTATTTGTGATGTGGTGTGGATAAGAAAGTGTAAAGGAGAAGTGTTGTGGTGAAATGTATTGATTTTCATGTGTTGGTCAATGTTGGGAGTATTGTGGGATTTTTGGAATAATAATGTCTTCCATGGTTTTGTCAAGAGGAAATGGCGTGTTTAAAGGCAAACATGTACCTCATTGATGTTATATACATTTGTGAAGTAGTTGGTGGTTAATGATATGTATTTGTGATGTAGAGTGAGACGCAAGGAAGGAGCGGAATTGTTGTGCTCACATATTGGAGTGTGTGTTTACATTGGAAAAATAAGGTATGTAAGGTTACTCTGTCCGTATCTTTCTGCGGCAAATAGTTTTCACATTGACATTACGCATGTTCCATCCCGAAATGTGCTAAGGTATCCCATATTCGGTTATCCATGGTCATGGTCATATATTTCCTATTCAGTGATTATTGGTGAATCTCTTGTCCCATATTCATGGTTAATGTTCCAAAAACAATAAGGTTATGTTCCCATGTTCCAATAGTGATTATACTCATATCCCTTGTTTATGGATTATGGTCCAATGGTTTCAATCGTGTTATGTTTCTCATAATGGGATGTTTCTCACACTGTTTACACATATATCTCTTACCCATTGGTTAATGATCCGAAGCTTCAAGAAAAGTTGTCAGAACGTTGAAATCTCTAAAGGACCTAGTTCAAGAGAATAATAACATAAGAGAATCTATTCAATCTTGGATGACATTTTCCAATTATACCTTGTCCCAAAGTCCTTTAATATGATGATTATCCTTGTACCAATCGTTCATAAGTAAAAATACCAATCTCATGACAAGTGAAGAGTGAGGTGAAGTGTTTGTGTTTTCAAGAGTATCACAATCCTCAATGTAACAATCTCTCAAAAGAAATAACTTAAGTTAGGTTATGTATGTTTGTTGGTTGCAAGAATGAAGAAAGGTAATAGGGGGATGGACACAATTCCAAAGTTCCAACAATATTATGACTCCAAACTCCGATAATGTATGTTCCAAGTTCTAATAATGTTATGACTAGCTTTGTACCAATCTCATAAGTCTCATAAGAGAGGTGTATGTCTCCTAAGTGGATGTGTGAATCTCTCATAAGTTGAAGTATCAATCTCACAAGAGTAATAAGAAAGGTGAGGTGCAAGTTAATTAATAATTCCTCATAAGTGAAGATGTCAATCTCATGTAAGGATGTGTGCATAGGGTTCCTTTATGTTTCATTGAGTATTGTTCACAATCAAAAAGGGTATAAGTTAAGATGGAACAATCTCAATACTATACATATACATATATATATATGATATCCCATCAAAGGTGGAGGCCCGGTACTACCCACCAAGATGGATGCCCGGTACTATATATCCCACCAAGGTGGATGCCCGGTATTAAATCTATATACATTAAATCCCATCAAGGTGGATGCCCGGTACTATATATCCCACCACGATGGAGGCCCGGTACTAAATATATATATATATATACATTATATCCCACCAAAAGTGGAGGCCCGGTATTAATATAGGATGATGATCCGTAAGGTGTTATGAATCACTAACTAGTTGAGTGAATAATAATCAAGATAGTTGTAAAAGAGATGAGAATATATCCCTTGCGTGTATATCTAAATATGGATGTTATGATAAGAATGAGGACGAGGCGACTGAATGACCAAGTAATGAAATAATAGATGTAATGAACATGGTTCCACATATTCAGGACTGAGGTATATCCATATTTATTATTCTCTTACGCTTCATTTCTTGGAAGTACTTATGTGCTATTCTAGTTTCATATGACCTTACATACTCAGTACTTTTTTCGTACTGACCCCTTTTGGGGGACTTACCTTACATGCTGCAGGCACAGGAGTTAGTAGATCTCCGCAGTAAGTGGCGAGATATCCGCAGATTGTTGGTGAGCTCCAGTTGCTTCGGGGCTTCCCAAGTCACATGTGTATAGTAGATTTTAACATTTGTAAATATTGTATAGACATGGTCATGTATCTATTAGAGGCTTTGTAGACATATGTGGGGTATCATGAGGTAAAAGATGTACGTTCATTTTGACGAAATGGCCCTAACGGCTAAATTGCATATATATTACATATGTTGTCATGCCTTCCGCTTTACATGAAATAAGATGATATTCATACGCGAACATACATATGAGAGTACATGAGCATGAGCAAAGATTGGTTCTCTCGGGCCTTATCGGCTTCGGGTGCCAATCACGTCCCGACGGGAATTCGGGGTGTGACATGGGGGTTGTTCGTATAAGGAGAAAGGGGGTGGGGGTGGGGTGGGGTGGTTTGCAGATGAAGATGAAGAAAAGAGGGTGGTGGGGGTTGAAGAAGAAAGGATTAGGGTATGAAATTTTTTATTTTTATTTTTATTGTATAATATTTATATTAGAGGAATAATTTTTAAAAAAATTATTTTATTACGTGGCAATGATGTGGCACTGATGTGGCGCGTGTGTAATACACTTTCCATTATGAGAGTGATATTATATTTCTGGGGTGCTACTTAATTCACTTGAAAATTGTTTAGGAGGTAAATAATTATCCGTGAAGTTGAAGTATTAAACTAAATTTTGTAGACAAGTTCAGGAGGGCTTTGATGCATTTTCCCTTTTCATATTAAAAAGTTTAAGTTACTTATCCAAATAAAATTTCTATTTCAGGATATCCAAACGGAGCCTTAGACCAACCGTGAACATATATGACTATTTTTGTCATTTTGTGTAATTAGGAGTGTAGGGTCTTGGTATAAAACGGCAGGGCAAGACTCCGTCGCGCTTCGATGACTTGCTGATTTATGCCAATTTGTTCCTTCCTTCCTTCCATTGCAATCTTCTTATACTGGAGACTATTGCTCGTTGATTATCCCTCAGCAATGGAAAAGGGAGAAAGCTCTATTGCTAAACTTCCGCAAGAAGAAGTCTGGGCCAAACTCAGTAAGCCCTTTTCTTTTATTCTTTCTTGCACATTAAAGAAAGAATCAAGAAAATTATTTATCAATTTTCTTTTGTCTGACCCAAATCAGAGTTTGATCAAGATTGTGAATCGAACAATCTGCCACCAATATATGTTCTTCATTTCATGAAAGGCATTATCTTGAATTTCAGTTACGACTCGCAAGGATGGTTTGTCTTGAAAAGTATTTTATTTACATGTCAATGAGTAAATGTTGCAATTTTACCCTTGTCTTGAAAAGTATTTTATTTACATGTCAATGAGTAAATGTTGCAATTTTACCCATCTTTTGGCTACTTTGTATCCAAGAATCTATTTTTTAAGGCGTGGTAGTGGTTGAAGTATCCTGCTCTTTGCTTATTACATTGTATATTGTTCCATATCAGACCTAGATTAAATTTCTTTTGACGTGGAATGCCTATTTTTGAACTTAGTGCATTTGTGTGTAATTTAATTTTGGAAGTGCTATATGCTTGTTATATATATAATCTATGTAGTTTGGATTTGTTCTATTATAGAGTCATTGGTCATTTAGGTTTCCTCTGAAAATTATATCCCATCTATTCTGAGTTTTGTACTGACAGAAAGTTTTCCTCCAAAGTGTAGTGTCTAATCCAATTATCAGTCCAAAGGGAGACCTTTCTTTCATCTCCTACAATGATAGCAGTCCTGATCACATATTCGGTCCATAATATCCTGATACTCTTTCAGTTACTCCATGTGAGGATGACACCACTATTGTGCACCATTCCCTTCCAAATCATTTTTTTCTATGATTAGTTTCCTCCCCGGTATCAAACCTCCAAAGCCATTTCATTAGCAGGCTATACTTATGTAGCCTCATATTTTTGATTCCCACCCCCTTTTTTTACTAGGCAATGTAGCCATCTCCATTCCACTAAATGAAAAACTTTCTTGTCTTTTGTTGCCTTTCCATAGTAAGTCTCTTCTCAATTTGTCCAGAGTTTTCTCTACTTCACAGTATAGGAAATAATGGCACTATATATGTAGGAAGTGAATCCAAAACACTATTAATCAAGGCTAGCTTACCCTCAAGGGATGGTATTTTCTCACACCTTTCTAAGGCACCCACTATAACTTTGTGTTTAGCGACCAAAGGAAGATCCTAATAAGTATTAAATAAGGAACCTGTTCTTCATCCTAGAATACCATGCATTCTTGTAATATTAGGTACCTCAATCTCTGGAGTCTGGATACACCATGCTTTTCTTCTAGTTGATATTGGTGATACTTGATTTTGCTTTGTTAATTGCGTTGTGAGTTATATAGACTTCTATTTGAATCACTTTTGTTCTTCACTTGTTTGATGATTTTAGCTTTTTAGTAGTACAAGGAAGATTAGAGCTGAGATAAATATTGCTTATTGACAAGCATTTTGTCCTTATTAATATAGTACCGATGGACTCTCGCTATTCAGAAATTGAGTTAAGGCTGAAGGAGACCGTAATATGCAGTGAAGTGAAGAATTCTTATTCTGAAAAGCAAGAATGGTGTAAGATAACAAGGAATGTGGATCTAGATTCTGCCATGATGCAAAATAAGAGGTAAACATTTCTGTTTGTGTAAATAATTCATCTTGCGCTGGTGTATTGGTTCATTCTGTGATGTAGATGGTTTAGGATAACTTCTTGATGATCTATCTAACAAAAGAAAAGCTAAACTGTGATCTTCCACCCAGTTATTGGGCTCTAGATTATTTTACATTCTCCAACCCAAATTGATTTTTGGAAGGAAATACTAGAAAAAATGCTGCTAAATGTGTACTCTTTCCTCCCCTCAATAAAAATGAATGGAATCATAAAGATTTTGTTTCTTTACTTGAGATGCATGCCTGTGTCCTGTAATTGTTCTTTAGTGGTATATTTGATATCAGCATAAGGGAATGCTGGTTTTTGGGTTTCCTTCAGTGTGACCTTGCATGCACAGACACATTTATAGGATTTATCCTAGAAAATCCTTGAGTTCTCCCTCCATATATTAATAATTTGCTTAAGTACCTTCTTGATGCATGGTTGGTAATCTTGTTAGTTGAAGTTGCTCGGACTAATGCTCCTAGACCCAAGAATGCTTGGTGTTGCATTTTTTCCTGCGAAGAGATTGAACCTGTAGTAACATTCACTTAACCAGATCTTCAATCTCTCTTCTGATGCAATTACTTGCCAGCATTTCCTGTATATGACAAGATATGGACATCCCAATTTCGTAGGTTAAGTCACTGTTTTTTGAATATTTAATAATTATGCATGGTAAGCTACATGGAGTTTGAATAGAAATACATGGTCAGATGGCCCTGGAATGTTGGTTCAATTACCTTAATGTCAAGGGGCAAAGATCATCAATCCTTCATCCGATCGACCCAGCTTACTGTGGAGTGTAGAATATGACAGTATACGGACTTGCTGGGAAATAATCGGAGGGGGATTGTAAGGGTTGTGTGGAAGATACTGTGGCACATTAAAATTCGAATGAAGGTTAATCTTTAGTTTTGTGTGCTATGCGGGATGCAATATTAATGGAGCACAACTTAAGGAGACAAGTTGAATTGTAATGGATTGATATTGCTTGTGTAAATAAAATAAGAGTAGATACTTACATCATAATATGTTGTAAACAATTACATAGTTGTGGAATCTTGGGTTTTCACTGATTAATATTGTTTGGGTAGAACTACGGACCGTAGAAGAAACGATTTGGAGGTGGCAAGCAGATAAACGACATTATGGACAGCTATGCTTCTTTATATTTTTTTGGCTAAGTTGGAACAGAAGAAATAGGAAACTATGTCATAGTAGTGTCACTGGTGAGAGGAATGTAACTGGTATAAAGAGATGTTTTTTGTGCCATATACTTTTTTGGATGTAAAGTGAATCATGATTGAGATAGCATGGTAGCTGAAAGTGGTTGAGTCCCCCGCTCAGTACAATGAATGATATTCTGTTTTATCAGGATTTTTTTATTGTTTGCTTTTGTTGTTTCTGTCAATTGTTACTTTCTGGACTCCAGCAGTTTAAACATGAATAATTCTCTCCAACAATTGTCAGCGACATCTGCTGTTTCTGTGGTGCTTTTCCTATGCAACTTCGTTGACTATCTACATCTTTGTCTAATATAGTTCCAAAGAAATTCTTGTTGATGAGACGGTTGTTCAGGATGAGCATGCTGCTGTAATTAAGTGTGGCAGTGAAATGTCACTGGGTCCCAGTGATGAAGGTGGGTGTTATTTCTTATCAGATTGCTTTTTGGAGTCATTAATCTGCCTTGTAAGCTTTCAATAGTTGCCTTTGGAGTTTACCTGTCCTCTTTGTATTACCTGCATTGTACTATTTTAGGTGCGTTATCCAGGAGATAAAAAGAAAATAGAACTCCTTAACGCCATACTTCTCCTCCATGAGCGATGTGAATCCTGAACTTGCTAATTTCTTGTTAGATGTGAGTGTTGTACTAATAGTTCTAGATACAAATATTGTCAGCTAATACAGAATTTGTTGATATACATTCCTCTTCAATTTGAGCCTTGGTGCAACGGTAGAGTGTGTACTTTTGTGACCTATAGGTCATGGGTTTGAGGCATGGAAGTAGCCTCTTTGCAGAAATAAGGGTAAGGTTACATGCAATATATGCCCATCCTCCTCATAGACCTGGAGTATTTCATGCATGGGTTGCACCCTTTATGTTCCTTTTCAATTGTATTGCCATTTAAAAGATGTTTTCTGGTTATTTGATGTTTTATTAAATTACTAGCTATAGATGTTAGAAGCTATAGATGTGCTGTAGTTTGGCTAATTCCTTCAGATGTTAAGGAGTATACTGGAAAGCTGGAATTGCGAACATCCAGAAACAGTTTTGGTGGACTGTCCCACTGTGTATTTTCTGGACCATTTGGACTGATAGAAATAGTGCTTGCTTTGAGAACAGAAAGTACCATATTTCTAGAGTCAAGAACTTTTGTCTGCACAATCTATTTTTTGGTGTGAGAGGAGTCTGCTAGACAACATGGATCAGTATATGGATTTCTTTCACTTGGGAATTATGTATTAGCTTGAATTTACTGTAGGGGATGTTTGTTTCTGTACCTTCTTGATACCTTTATTAATAAAACTTTACCTTGTAAATAAAAGAACTCACAAGTTATAGATTAAATTCAGTTGGCCATTTGAATAGATTATTAGGTCAATGAGGGTTTGATGAAGAACATATCCACTCTCATAATTCAAATTATTAGGTCAATCGTCAATGAGGGTTTGATGAAGAACATATCCACTCTCATTTTAAGAAATATAATCTCAACTCAAGTTACATCTCAGAATGCATTAGAATGACATATTTTATGGGCAATGATGTGTGGCTTATAGCATTATGCTTCAATGTTAGGTTATGTGAAATACCGATTCGAAATAATGCCTATTGAGGAATCTCGCAGATATATACAGGTAAGTTATGTAAGCTTTTAGCAACAGTTTCTTTTTATTTTTTTTAGTTTATGTCGTGTTACATGGCCTATTGTTCTGCTAGATTTCTCTCGATGTTGAGTATGCAAAATGCTGCATCTGCTTAAATATCTGGCATGATGTTGTCACAGCTGCACCTTGCCTTCACAATTTTTGGTTAGTGGTTTACTTTTAGTGGTTTGAAGAACCATTTAGATTTTGATCCTGGACTAGATGTGCTATCATTTATGCTCTTCAATCTCCAGTAATGGATGCTTTTCAGAGTGGCTTAGGAGGTCCCAAGAGAGGCGTTCAAGTGTTTTGTGTCCCCATTGCAGAGCAGTTGTACATTTTGTTGGAAGGAACCATTGTTTGCATAACATAGAAGAAGTAAGATGTGAAATTAATTTACTTTTGCCCTTATTTCTAGTTGGACAAACTGTCCTTTTTAAGTTAATTTTCATTTATTTTTTTTAATTTTTTTTTAGGATTAATCCTTTTTATTAGGTGATATCCTGTTCAAGTTGTAATTTGTAATGTTCCGCCTTTTCGATTAAAAACCCTTACCACTAATCTAAGCATGTCTTCTCTGTGGAAGCATTAGGTGCATGTTATAATTCATTGTGACTTGTAGTTAAAAGTTTATGCCCTTATTATGCAGGATATACTGCTAGCTGATCCTTCTTTAAAACGCTTGAGTGAAGATATTGTGCTGCTTGATTCCTGTGCATCAATAAAGTCACCGCTTGTAAGTAGTCTAACTTTACCATATGAGATGCCTTTGTAAATTACAGCTAAGATGTAAGGCTTTGTACAGGTGCTCTTTCCCAACTCGTATGCTAATAGTCTATCACTGTGATGTCTTCAAAATGTCATAAAATTATATTACAATCTTCTACGTATGGCTTATAGATAAGCCTTTTTTTCATAAGTTATGTGCTTGCTCCTGGGCTTCCAAAGATCTTTACACTGGCTTGTCAGGCATTGGTGTTTTATGACAGTATATTGTAACTATCTTTCCGTGCAGTAGATTTTCAGGAGTTCCTCTTCAATTTCAAGTGTCTGTTTTGAGGACTGTCTATCGTATGTCATAATTACACTAATTAACATATTATTAAATATTTTGTATCATAAATGCACTAATTTTCTGTTGTTACTATTCCTTTTCCGAATGCCCTGTATTGTTTTCCTTATTAGTTGCCATGTTTTCGTCGTTGCCATTTTTCCTTGTCATGACTACTTTGTTTAGCTGCACTTGAGCCGAGTGTCCTTCGGGGACAACCTCTCTACCTCCATGAGGTAGGGGTAAGTTTTGCGTACACTCTACCCTCCCTAGACCCCACTTGTGGGATTTCACGGAGTATATTGTTGTTGTAGTAGTAGTATCATTAACGCTCGACAAGTTGTTTTCTTTTAAACTTGGTAAATATACTAACCACCTCCAAGGTACTGGTAACTGGTAAGGTCTGCGTACACTTTACCCTCCCCAGACCCCACTTTGTGGGATTACACGGGGTATGTTGTTGTTGTTGGTAAATATACTAACCCATAGGAACAGGTCCTCAGCAGTAGAAAAAGTCGCCAGAAGAGGGAACGTTCTCCAGCAGATGCAGCAGATAGCTGGGAGCATTCATGCCCTCAGTGTGGTAATTACATTTTCCCTCAATCTAGATGTTATTTGCAATTTGGAAACTGATATAAAGCGAAACATGTTGACTTATTCAGAAAAAATGATTTGTTGACTTATTGCATAATGTAAATCCCATGTAAAGCTTGAGAGAATCTAATCCTATTCTTTTGTGACTTTAAATTTACTATGGTTTCTATTCTGTATTTCAACCATTGAACTAAACCCATTTAAAATTATGAACTTCGATTTTCTGACGTTGAGTAGTTTCCTCTCAGACACTGAATATGGAGGTTATAAGTGCAATGAAAGCACAGTTCATCTTCAATGTCAAGCGTGTGGTGGAATGATGCCCTCTCGATTAAATGTTGGAGTGCCACAACACTGTAAGTACTATGCTTCCAAACTCTTCGTTATTTTGTTCTTGTTACGAAGTATCTTTTCCTCACCTGTGTTTCTATGATTGTATGTGTGCCCTTTCTTCAACTTGAAATATCAAAGTTTCTGTTCCTCTTTGAAGTTTTTAGTGTGTTGAGACCTAAGGTGGTTGGCTTTGTAGGTTTGGGATGTGATCGAGCATTTTGTGCTGCTTATTGGCATTCTCAGGGAGTTAATGGAAGCAACTTACATCCACTCTGCAGTCCTGAAACGTTCAAGCCTGTAATTACTTTAAAACTATGTTTTGGTTATACTGGTTAGAAACCTTTGATGTTTAGAGCATCACTTCCAACTTAACTTGTATGTCACGTAAAGTTGGAATGAAATTCTAGATATTTACTTTCATGGGCCTGTAATAGGACCTTATTGTGTTCTACTCAGACATCTGTATGAACATTCTAGGAGCTTGGGTTTAAAACTTCAGAAAATTGTGTACATTCAAAACACCCAATGGTCTAGGGATGAAATTGCGCTGATTTTTTTTTTACAAATAATTGCCAACCTCAATAGATGCGAAGGCCAATGGTTATATATTGGCGTTGCTTATCCTTGTAATTTCTTTAGTATGATAACCTTCCGTGTCCACCCACTTTTGGGTGAAAATAATCTTGAAGCTTTTTTCTGATGGTTTTATACTCTTGTGTTCTCTTGCGTTCCTAGTTGGTTGAATAGTTGAGGTGCCTCCTAAGCTATAGCCTGTTTGGTCAAGCGTCTAAAATCAACTTATTTTGAAAAGTGCTTTTTCTTAGAAGTGCTTTTCAAAAAGGTTCTTTTGGTGAGAAACAATTTTTGTTTGGCCAATAAATTTAAAAAGCACTTTTGAGCGGCAATTAGTGTTTGACCAAGCTTTTTAAAAGTGTTTTTAAGTGTATTTTTCTCAAAAGTGCTTTTCAAAAATGTGCTTCTGGGGAAAAACTACTTTTTTTAGCTTTTGAAAAACTGATTTTTCTACTCCCCAAAAGCACTTATTTTCTTTCAAAAGCTTGGCCAAACACCTCATTTTTTAAAAATAAGCACTTTTGAGAAAAAATAAACACTTTTGGGGAAAATAAGCTTGCCAAACAGGCTACTAGTCTGGATATCCCCGTCGTAAAAAAAAAGGTTTGAAGTTGGTCAGTGCTCCTCATTATACAAGTCAACTAGAAGACATGATCTATAATTTGACATTTCTTCTCCTTGTTTCTTCATTTGATTGCTCTCGCCCTTTTTCCCGTTCTTTTTCTCCTTGATAATGGTAATACTTTGGTTATATTCACATTTCTTTCTCAAAAATAATGGTAATACTTTTGTTGAGTTACTTCCAGCATTTACATGTGAAGTCTTGCTTTTTTTTGAATATGTCAAATTGATTCACACGTTTCTGCAGATTGCAGAACGTACAAATTCTAGAATCCCCTCCTTGGCACATGAGAAGAATCATTATGAACAAAATGTATGGCTTCTTTTGTTTTCTTTATGGTGTTTTGAATGCATTGTTATTAGTCTCAATAATTTAGTTGAAACACCATATCTGCTGACTCTCTATGTGATCCTCTAATAGATCACTGAAAGATGCATTAGACAGATGGGGAAGTCGTTACAAGATGTGGTAGCTGATTGGATTTTGAAGTTGGATAAGCGGGAGATAGGTAATTTGACTGTTGAAAACTTGAGAATCAGTTCCTTTTTCGTCCAGTCTTTCTCTGATACTAGTTATGGTGTATTCCTCTCTCTCTAAATGCATATATTTGTCAGCCTATTCTCGACTATTATTGTTTGACCCCCATCGCCACCTCTCAGACAAAAAGGTACCGCCTCTAGTCCGGAATATCTGATAGGAGTTAAAAAACACTTCAAAAAATTGGCAGTCTGGAGAATTTTACCCTCTTCATGGAAACAAATATATACATTGTTTTTCAGCCTGTACCTCTCTTCATGGAAACAAGTGCAGACACTTTTTTCAGAGTTTGTGCCTACTAGAAGTGGGATTTCACTTGATCAGTGTAGTAGTTAGAGCTTCTATGCGTCTTAGTCCTTGCTTCCTCTTTGACCAGTTTAGTACTCCAAATGGCATTATATATAGGAATTGCACTTGCTTCGTCCATTCCAAGAAACATTTTCACTTCCCTTTTTTTTTGGGGGGGGGGGGGGGGGGGGTTGTCACTAGGACTTTGTTTAACAGCAGCACAACGGGCTATTGGGTGTTGTGTGGAAAATTTTCCCTTATTTCCTTTTGGTGCACCTGTAAGGTTCCTTTATGTACAGAAGGCTGGGTTTCATTTGCAGAAATCTGTGTTTTGTTATGAGGTTTTCTATTTTCTAGTGTACTCCTTGTTATACGGGAATTTTTTTTGCCATTTTCTTAATTGAAATTTATTACTTTATCAAAGAAAAGTACCTTGATACCATAAGTCAACTTTTGGTATTGTTATTAGCTAAGGGAGAAATACTGTTTGTCCTCGTCCACCAATAAACGGGAAATTGAGTATTGAGCAATTTTACTGGATAGATGGCACACCATGTTCTCGCTTAGCATGATAAAAGAAACAGTGGAGGTGAAAACAATATATCAGTCCAAAATGACTTGGTTACAATTTGAGCTATAAAAACAAGGACTATCGGTTGCTACTTGTCATGTCTTGGAGATTGTCCTCGTCAGAAACCAACATGCGCTTAGACAAAGTTAATCAGGAAAAAAAAGCATTTGATTAGTCTCTTTGAATATCATCCTTGAATTGATTGTCCTGCTATTTAAAATGTGCTTCTGTTTCCTTCAGATCGCACAAGAATGCCTTTGAATCATGCAGAGATGATAACTTCTCGTACACCTACTTGTAGGTGAGTAGGTTTCTTTTTGGAGATATCGAATTCGACTTTTGTATTTCTGGAAATCGTGTCATTTTGCACCTGATGGATTCTGATACTTCTCCGTGAAGTTAGGAAAATGCCTATTTTTTGATACAATTTTGAGATTTCATTCAGTGAAGCAATTTCTTCTCGCTGATTGTCTCTCTCTTATGCAGTGAGTGCTACGACAAGTTAGTCTCATTCCTTTTGTATTGGTTCAGAATTACAACGATAGGACATGTAAGTTGCCACTGATCCTTGATTCTTCAGTTATTTCCACCATTACTTGTGGATTTACTTTAAAGGTAAAAGGGATATTTTGTTAGAAGTTGAGTTTCCCTAAATATAATAAGCTTTTATCTAGCATAGCACTGCAGATCAAACTCCCACCCCATAACAACTATTCCCCGGGTTCCATTTTATATGGCTCTTTCCCTTTTTAGTCTGTTAACAAAATAGATTACATTTGTTCCACATTTGAGTACTCTTTTAACTTCAAACTTCTCATTTTATCATTAATACCATGTTCTTATAGTCATAGAAATGTCATAACATGTTTAAGACCACTAATTCTGAGCAGGGGTGGAGCTAGACTTTTGGTTATAGGTTAGGCGAACCTAGTAGCTTTGACCTAAACTTTGTATTTGTCCATTGAATATAATACAATTTATTAATTTAGAAACTCAGGACTAGAATTCCGAACCTATAAGCTTAAAATCCTGGTTCCAAGGGTAAATTCAGAAGTCTTTTTTTCTTTCTTAAAGTTCATGTCCAATCAAACCCCACCATGTAAAATGAAACAAAGGGAGTATCTCGTAAATCTGTCTCATTTTAATCTTGAACATTGAATCCGCTGGCTTCTATAGTGTAGGATTCGATTCTCATTTTAATCTTGAACATTGAATCCGCTGGCTTCTATATTGTAGGATTCGATTCTTACCACAGGTTTGTCAAAGCTCTAGAATTTTAAAGCTATAGCAACTTATTTCTTTTTCCTCTCAGCATCTACCTTCAGAGGATGCTCAAAGGCAAGACTGCTGGTATGGGTATGCTTGTCGCACACAGCACCATAACCAGGAACATGCTCGGAAGAGGAATCATGTCTGCCGGCCAACAAGGGGTAATCATGTGTAGAAATTCTTCATCTAGTTTTCTGTTTGAAATTTCTGTTCAGGGGATTCTCTAGTTATGAAAATGCCGTAGTCCTGAACCCGATTCTAGTTTTGTGATTCTCATCTATGATGAACCATAAGCATCTGATGTTTTTCATTTCTTCTTTGTACTGTTCATATGTTATCTTTTTAGTGTTACATTTAATTTTGAAGATATAAAAAGTTCATAAAACGTTACAAGTAAAATAATTTGGCAAAACAGACGTGGTGACTCGCCAAAACTCTTTTTTCCACACTATAGCTGACAAAAGACGCAAGAATTGTAAAATCTGAAGAAAAGGGATAAACAAGTTGAACCAAAAGAAAGGCTGTGACACCAAGGACTGCGATCGCAGCATTGAAGAAAAAATAGACAGCAACTTCAGATACGGGACACAAGAAATGTAAACCCAGAGAAACAAAGCTAACGAAAAAGAAAAAGTTTCTTGTGTGATTTAATGCAAGTTTAAATACAGCTAAATCACCTAATATTGCTCCTAAATGTAAGCTATTACAACTAATTACTTGTCAATGATCTCTGATTATTATTAAGTCAAATATCTGATACAAAATACACATGAAAACAAAGGATCCTCCAATACCACCCCCTTAAGTTGGAGCATGAAGAATAGAAATACCCAACTTTCCAAGCAGCTGTCGAAAATAATCATGTCCGAGCTTTGGTGAAAATGTCCGCCAAGCGATCGACTTTGCAAAGAAATCCATTTAGTCCAATGGTTTGTGAGTGAATGCGTTGCGGGATAAAATGACAATGTATCTCAATATATTATTCGCCCATGGGACACAAGGTTAACTGCAATAGGAAATTAGGAATAACTGCACGATTGTCACAAATCAAAGAAACTGGGGAGGTACATGCATGATACATGAAGGTCTTATAAGTTGAAAGCTGTGTTTCTGGCTCGCCATGAAATATGTAGTGAACTTGCGTGTCATGGAGCATCTTGCTACGTCACGTCTTTGCTACTTCAACTAGTGAAATACCCACCTATCGGCAAAGTCAAGATGAGGTTTTCGTGGTTCATCGTATTGATAGTCCTGTGTTTGCTAAATTGCATCTCAATTAATCTCTGAAACCAATTCTAATAATCTTTTCCTCATCTTGAGAAAGGTTGATTATTTTGGATATGATAAGTGTTGCTTTTACTCTCTACCCTTTGATTCTCTCAACTCCCGAGTTGTTACTCCCACAGAATTGACCAATCCTTTGATGTCTTCTCAATTAAACACCAAATACTGTGGATGAGATTGCCTTATGGAACCCCTCTACTGGAAAATACAAGAAGCCACCTGTTCAGCTGTCCATGTACTTTTACTGCCATGATCAGCATTATCCTACATTATTGGAGTAAACTTGTAGTAGTTCATTTTGAATATTTATTTTCTTCATCAACTTCTTTTATTTCTTCTTGGCTATTCAATCTGCTTCGTCACATATGCATGCCATAAGAGTGAGCTCTAAAACCCTTGAAGCAGTACTTGTGTATAGTTTTTTAAATATCTAAATTTTTATTTTAAAATATTAAGTTAATTTAATCCAATTTAGCTTCAAACTAGACTAGTTAATTTGAGTCTTGAAAAGCGAAAAGTGTCACATAAATTATTACGAAGAGAGTAATATTTTTCTAATATTTATGAATTTTAGATTTAGATCAACTAAATTTTGTGTATACAAGTTCATGAATCCTTCCTTATTTGAAAAACTAATTAATATCAGGAAAAAAGTTGGAAATCGTGTGCCATCCCTTATAGGTGTAGGAGTCTTTGTTATTTATTATAGAGTTGTATAATATATAGAAAGTAGTGACCACAAAATAGAAAAAACCGAACTAGAAAACTAATATTTAGTGCATCTAAATTTATATAGCTAATTTTCAAGTATTTCTTCAAGTCTTGTGCATTTTTTGCATGGCAATTGGTAGCTTATGCTTCCATATTTCTAGATTTCGGTTGGAATACTAATATTTACCACAAACGGTGTTGTAGGCTCTATAATGGTTACTATACAATTATCTTCCTTTTTTTTTTTTTTTTTTTACTATTTTAATATTCATGTACGTAAGTCTAAGGTTCTGTGACTTTCGTCGAGATTTGGGTTGATCGTGATGCGATGCAATATAATTTAATTAGTTCTTATTTTTGCCATAATACATAGATAAACATCTTAACTTAGCCTCAACTGACAACTAAATACTTAAAGTTTGAGGATGTGCATTTACACAACTCAACTACTCTTTTTTTTTTTTTTTTTTGGGTAACTAACACTCCATTTTATTAATCACCAAAGTGGAGTCATTACAAGCTCCATACCATAGCTATATTCTCAGCTAGCTATCCAGTAAGAATCTAAAAGTCATACACCATTCTCCATAGACAACAAGCTACTACAATCGACTAAGGAAAAACATTGTTCTATTGTATCAATTGAGCACTCCAACTTACAAAATAATCATCTAGACACCTCCAAAATTTATGTGCCACGTCAGTGTCGGAAGTCCACGAGACACAATGGGAATAAGCTGAGGTATCTAGATGTGCATTCTAAAAATTGGAGTGTTTAGTTGTTAGTTGTGACCTCTACCTTATATTTACCGAAGAGAACACCGCCGCCATCACTTCGAGCATAAACGTAAGAAGGAGTTTAGTCGCTTGATTTCAAGCTTTTTCTTCATTATTCAGGTTTTCCAAATAAATGTTGTTTGTTGGATTGTTATTTTTTTAATTGAGTTGTCAATTCCCGAGTTGTCTACTCCGGTGAAACGATGAACAAAACGGTTGCAAAGACTAAAACAGAGTAGAGAGTTCGTGTACAACAGATCCTTGTAGTATGACCCTCCCTATATCCCACACATAACGTGAGCTGTAGTGCACTAGACTGTCATTTTTTAAATTGTAAGTGCGATATGGAACTATTTTCAATTACAAATTATTTGAATTTGTATTCCATCGCAAGAAATTAGTAAGTCATTTTGATTCATAGCAATTATTTTAAGATCTATTTATCTTTTTTATTTGATTCTACTATTATATAATACATTATTTAAAAATTATGTTATTAAGAATAAATATCCGACCTATCATAGTGAAGTGAAAGTTCATAAATATTGAACGTTTGAGTCTCATGAAGTAGTACCAATGGATATGGTTGAATTAGTCATATATTTTTGGATGTATTTCTTTATGCGCTATGAACAAAAGGACTAAATAGGAGAACAAGTATACGATGCTATTCAGTGCAAGTAATTCGTTATTTATCTATAGCTACTTATGTTAATAATTTTTATAAATCACTTTTGATTTTATAATTGCTTTTGTTCTTTTGCCAACTACTTCCATGCATCATGAGTTACTATTAACTTTTTGATATAATATTTATTCTTAAAAGTTAGTTTGAGTATATGCAAACTTGAAATTAGAGTATATAAAAGATTTTCTAATTTTTTGAGATGTTTTATTAGAAAAAAAAATAGATATAAGACGTCAATAATGAACTTTAGGACAAAGAAACACAAGCTTTTGAAGAGCGGAAGAAGAAAAATTCATCGAAACTAATTGTGTGTTACTTAATTTAGGTGAATCAATTATTGTATATTATGACATCAATGCATACACTAATAAAATTTTCTAATTTGTTCAATTCTTATCATGGATTCAACTCTATAACCATAGTTCATTCTTATCAAAAATTATATACACTTTTTAAATTAATAGAAGTAGAATTCACATGTAGTGCAAATAGCTAAAGCGACAAAAAAGAAGTTTTTTTTTTCTTAAAAAATTATTTTCTCGACTTAAATACGCGTGCAAAGCACGTACTCTAAACTAGTATATATATATATATGCTCGTGGGTTTTTGCGAATCTCACCGGAAAGCTTGTGTTGCTGCTCCGTTGAAAAGAAAGTTGGTTTGCATTCAGTTTAATTAACGTCAAAACATCAATAATCAATACGTAGAAAAATATTTAGCCTTCCCATGAATTTTTATGTGAAATTTCGAATCTAAGTATCTTTCCAATTTGCAAATACGTTCTGATCACGTCCTCGTGATAATAAACATCATCAACAACAAGGTGAATAAGGAGCAATCTGCAACGGGTTGCTGAAAATCAATAGTAAGAAACGTAGCACTGAATATACCAATATATCTAATGCTTGGAGAAGTCCATCTAGGAATTTTTGTAGTTTGCAAACACGTTGCTCCCCCTTTATGATAAAACATTGTGAAATCTTCATATACGAATTCCTCCAAATTGCCATGAAAACATTATTTACATCCAAGTGATTTATTTCCCAATTTTTAACTGAAGCAATTGCTAATAAATACCTCATCAGTTTCAATTTGTTTATCTTACTTTCATTTTAGTTCGTTTAAAAAAGAATTTCTCTTTCCTTTTTTGACAACTCTTTAATTTTAACTTTCCATAAGACAAGTCTATGACCACAAGTACATTCTATATATCTTTAGTTTATGAACACAAGATTCAAAAGTCTTCTTTTATTTCTTAAACTTCATGTCAAGTCAAACTCAAACAAACAAATTAAAATAGAGAGAGTAACACATAATGACTAATTTGCAACAGGGACAAAGGTCTCATGAAAATCAGTCTCCCTCAATCTGGAGTATAACCTTTTGCAACTAGATGCACCTTCTAGCGATCAATACTCCCTTGTCGAAAAGAGGCAAACCCAAAAATAGAGAAAATAAGAACTCTAAATTAATGTGTAAATCCCTTCAAATCGAAGATAAAAATCACGGGATCGTCGAAATCTAGATAAGCTCCAGTGTAAATAATTTTCAGTATGAAAGATCACTTTTCCCAACATAAATCTTCTTACTTCCAGTATCGTATACCCTATATCCTTTCTGCTCACTACGATATCCAGGACTTTTGAATTCTGAGTCAAACTAAGCCTGGAACGTGAAGACCATCCAAAGGTAATAAGATCAAACGTGTTTAACTTGACTAAGACGTGGTTTGCACCTTTTTCTAAAAGATTGAAGTTAGTCGAAAAAGGAGGTAATAATGCTGATTCAAAATTGGTTAGGTGGGTACTATGACCCCCTCAAAGTTAAAGTGTCTTATTGAAAATAAGCTTCAAGTTGAGAGAGGTAATTATGCATTACCTCCTCTATTATTTGTTGGAAGTAAATTACAAAAACAAAAGCAAAAACAGGGGAAATTTAGTAAAGCATTTCAATAGAGTACCGCCTTGTTACAAAGGTTGAGCAACTCTTGCACAACTTGATCAATTTCTTTCTCTCCATTACTCTTCATTATCTCACTGAACTCTCTTGCTTTTTCTCTCAACCTTTGCCCACTTTACTCTGCCACCACTTCCCGTATAACCTTTGCCACTTCATGCCTGTCAATCTTTCCATCTTTGTCCTTAACAGCCTCTTTCCCTATCCCTGCATCTACTACCAACTTAGCATTTAATGGCTGATCAAGATGAATTGGTATAGCTATAATTGGAACTCCAAGTTTAAGCCCTTCCATTACTGAACTCCATCCACAGTGACTCACAAATCCTCCTACACTTAAATGTCCTAATATTCTTAGCTGTGGTGCCCATCCTTGTACTACTTTCACTCTGTTCCCAACTCTTTCAAGAAAACCCTTTGGAAGAGCTTCTTCAAGGTTGATATTTTGTCCAACTGGGAATCTAACAAACCACATGAAATTCACCTTGCTAAGCTCTAGACCAAAAGCCAGTTCTTCCATCTCCTCCTTGGATAGGAAATATTCACTCCCAAATGAAGCAAAAACTGTGGAGCATCTTTCTTTACTGTTTATCCAGTCTATGATCTCTGAATGCTTATTCTCTGTCTCTGGTGCTCTAACAAGAGGTCCAACTGGAACATACCTGGAAATGGAAAAATGAACAAACTTTTAGAATCCAAAATGATCCATGAAATTATTCAAATATACAAAATCAAAATCAAAATTTGAGTATTAACTAAAGCCCATTTTCCGCTTCTAGTTTGCATACCTCTTATTGTTTAGAGTTGAGAGAAAATCTATGTATTTTCCTTCTAGTTCTCTGATTGACTTGATCAAGATGATTTCAGATGATCCATCTGTGCATCCATTGACTCTTCTTTATGTATCAGTAAATCCATCAGCTTCAGTTGGTTCAAACATATGTCTATTCCTGTTGTACTCATAATCTCTTAGGTAAATGGATGGAAAAGGGTATTCAGAAGCAGGTTTCTTTCCACCAATATGAGAAAGATAAGAATGTGCTGCTGCACCAGGGGTCAGGAATAGAACAGAGGGTATATTCAGTGAAGCAGCTATATTTGGAACCCATGGCTGAAGAAAATCATACATAACCAAATCTGGTTTCAAAGTATTAAGGATATCGAAAAAGCTGGGTTTGGCCACGTCCATGGCATCTTTTAGAGTTGATATGAGATGGGGTGGGAGGCCATTGGTGGTGTGGTAGTGAGGAGGAACCTCTGGCAAATTTGGAAGGTGCATTTCCACTATCTTTATTGAAATTGAATCTTTTTCAGTTATTGTTTGTTTGAACGAATTGATATTGACTGGTGTTGAACATAGGTATATGTAGAAATTTCTCCTGTAAAGTTCTTTGGCTAGCTCTATAAAAGGAGCTATGTGACCATGAGCTAGCCATGGTAACATTGCTATTCTAATGCTTCTCACTCTTGTATCCATATATGGAAACCTTTTCTTTAATCACAAAAAGAGGGGAACTACACCACGAACAATAGGAATCATTTGGATACTTAACATTTATAGAGCAAAATTTGATCTTTTTCACAAAAGATAATGACAGAAATTTAGAGAAAATTAAACGAGAAAGAGAAATATTCTTAGTTATGTGAATTTATTTGTGGTAGCTGTGGTAGTTGGATCATTTAGTTGCTGATTGTAAATAGGTGGTTATAGCTTTTATTTGCTTTGGACCAAAAAGCAAATAAAATCTTCTATTACTTTCTTTGGACCACAAAAATAAAAGCTATTATTTGCTGTGGACTGAAAAAAAAAGAAGAAGGTTTTACTTGCTAGCTACCGCTCGAGAGAAATTTCATTATTAAATATGAATTTTAGTTATATTCATTGACAATATATTTTTGTTTTAGTAGTCAATTTTAATTTTGTGATGATATATTAGTTATTTTTTAGATTATCAAATACTTATCGGAAGATTTATCTATTTCAGGTCACAATACTTCTTCTTGTACTCAACACCGACACTATCAGCTAAAAGACCTCCAGAAGTTTACTGACTTTCTCACTAATACAACTTGTAGTGCTCAAAATGGACACTCTTAACCAAATAACACTACAATGATATGTTAGAGACTTTATCATTATTAATCAATAAAATTCATAGTTGTAAAATAAAGGAAGGGGGATTCTCTCGAGATAAAAAAATCTGTGTCGTTTAAGCTATTTCTCAAGAAGAAAAAGAGACGATATATCTATTAAATTTCAAGTATTCAATTTCATCATTACTGTGTTCTTGTGTAGTCTGCTAATGTGATTATGGGAATAGACAACAATTCAATTACTGGAATATCGGAGCTTGACATCTTAATATTATATTTATTTGCAGAGATTAGAATTATGATGAGAACTCTCTACTTATATAATTGAAAAGTCATTTTCGTTAACTTACTTTTTAGGCTTTTTAATTTTTTATGCTCAAATATTCAGTGTTAAATACATTAGGTTGATTTCCATGATCAAGACAAAGCAGAAAATATGATTTGTCTTTGTCCTAGAATTTTTCGATATTTGTTGCTAGCCTTATGCCATTGAAACTTAGTAGAAATGTTTTCTTTTGTCTTTGTAATTTCACCTTCTGAGAATGTACTTGATTGATGTTTACCCTAAAAAAAAATACAGTTAAATTTGTACACGAGGTTTAAAGGATACACAAATTCAACCGATAGAGATTAGATAAAAATAATGTAAATGAGAAGCTAATTGATGACAAATAAAAAGAATGATAATATTGAGTAAATAGATCCAACGGTGTGGTCTAGTGGTTCAATGAAGTGGGTTGAGCACCTTGAGGTCTCAGGTATAATTTCCAACAGAGATAAACACTAGGTGATTTCTTTCCATCTGTTCTAGCCTTGGTGGACAGAGTTACCTAATACCTGTTGCTGGTGGGAGATGATGGGTATCCTGTGGAATTAGTTGAGGTGCGCGCAAGCTGGTCGGGACTCCATGGTTATAAAAAAAAATATATTTGAGTTAATAGAGCCTGATCAACTTGATTCTGATGGTATCCTTGACGAAGATGACCCTAGAACAACTGAAATAATGCAAGTAATATAAAGAATAAGAGCTTGATTACTAGAACTAGAATACATTTACATACCTCGAATTTAAAATTACAAGATTCAAAAATCTTCTTTACTTCCTTAATTTCTATGTCAAATTAACACCAGATAAATAAATAGAAATGAACTCTAATAATTGTTTCCTTTATTTATAACTAAATGAAATCGTGGTGGAAATTTCAGAACCTTTGTGCAGGCTTTGTACATTCATCTAACCAGTTTACTACCCCACATTCTTCTATTCATTACAAGGAAGAATCCTCACCCATAAATAGTGGTGATCTTATATTGTGTTAAGAATAAGAAAAATATAGAGTGCATAAAAGTTAGTAAAAAAAAGAGTTTTATTTAGTTGAAGGGAGGTGTTCTTTTGATGGAGCTTTGGACTCAACTCTTATCTAAAGTTTGTTGAGTTGTACATTGTGATTGAGCTGTTGTATTCTGGAGGGGACAAGTGAAAAAGATTACTGTTGGACCAGTGAAAGTTTTTGCAGTAGTGGGCATGAATCTCCTAAAAGAGAGCGAGATATTTGCGCCTCAACATGAAGATATTTAATTGTCATGACCCAGAACTCAAGTCGTGATGACACCTATCATACACCCATGATAGATAAGCCAAACCAACATACAAACAACAGAGGTCAAATAAATATGTAGAATAAGTAAAGTAAAGATAAATCTAAAGCGAAATCACATAAATAACTCGAATTGGTGATACGGAAGGTAACAAACACCCCCAAAATTTGACTGTCACAAGTACAAGCTGTTGACACCTAATTTTTTTTCCTCCATGAACTAAATTAATTTTGAGCTTCTTCAATTTTTAAACAAATTCAAAAATAATTATTTTTATGAAATTAAAGAATTTTCCAAGCCAATTTCAGGCTAATTTTTGTAAGTAATAGTCATGTATTCCCATATTTAAATATATGGGATTATATGATTTTTTAATTTGGAAAAGTAATTTTGATTGAAATCTGCTTTTGATTGGAATTTACCCTTAAAACCGGTTAAATTGGAGGTCAAAATATTTAAATCGATTTTATCTCCAGAATAAATCTGTAATGACCCTCTAGGTCATTTTTCCTGTTTTCATACTTTTACGATATTTAGAGCTTTCCCACAACTGCCCCAGGGTATTTATGACTTGTTGGGGCTGACAGTTCGGTTACCAAATAGTTCTTTTGGTTTTTAGAGTCATTTCCTTATTTTAGAGCTTTTGAAGTTAAGAATAGGGTCTCGGGCCTAAACCTCAGGTAAACGGTCTTGGATACCATTTCTGACAGTCTCATCAGCTCTGGAACATCTATTTTAGGCTAGAGGGACCCTTGGTCCGGGTCCCGAGGCTTCCATACTTGTTTTAAGCTATTGGATGGAATTTAGTTAAAATGGCTCTTGGGGGTGTGGGACCCACTTTTTGTCGAAATGAACTCGTATGGGAATTTCGATGGCACCGTTGAGTTTGAAATGTCAAATTTGGTAGGGTAGCATAGTTTGTTTGCGTTCACGAGAATTTGAACGAATCCCGAGGGTCCGATCAGAATAATTACAACTTGGTGGAATTGCTGGTACATCAGCACCTAGTGCAGGCCTAGTTCCTTCACCGCAACCGCGAAGAAGACCCCCACAATCACGAGGCGCTATGAACTTAGTCATTGCGATCACGAGGCTTGAGGGCTCGCGACCGCAATGAAGGATGTCGTGGGGCCGAGCCAGCTTAATCATTACGATCGCGTGGCTAGGCCACCACGATCGCGATGTTCCCATTTGTGGGATGTCTCGATCGCGATCAGGGGACCTTACGACCACGATAAGGAAACCCCTGACAGTATCTATATCATCTCCTTCATTTTTCCCTCATAATTTTCTAAGTACCAATGCCATTATAGACCTTTGGAGCTCATAAACTGTGGGAGAATCATATAATTAAGCTGGGATTAGCTTGGGAACGTGCTTGTGGGCCCTATATCTTTGAATTACCGTAAGCTTTCACTTAATTTCTCAGTTAATTCTCCATTTTTGTGAGTTATTTTGCATTGTTGTTAGGACTGGTTAGGGACTATTTTGAGCTCGAAATTAGCTATATTTTTATGGCTTTTGATCCTTGAGTTGTATGGGAGGCTGTGACGGTTTCAATTTCATGATTCTTCAAGCAGACCCCACGTGAGATTTTTAGTCTAATTTCTGACCTGGAGCATTTATACGCAATATGGGTATAGTTTTGTTCATCTTGATATATATATATATATATTATTGTTTTGGTAGCGTGGCAGCTCTCGGAGGCTTCTTGGAAGGAGAAATCTCTGGTTTAGAGGATTCGACGAGTGTTCGGCGGCGTCCAGGTAGGCTAGGCTTACCCTACTTTTAGATTGAGCTTACTTATGATATTAATGTACTATTGTACTAGCTTTGGGCAGGTAGTTTTAGCCCAGGTACCATTTTAAATACGCCTTATTTAACTGGTTAGGGCCCCGTTTAGTTAGATTTTGGGCTCGTTCTCCCCCAGTACATATTATCATCCTTTAGGTCTAGGTTTAGTTCTATTAGTACCTTGAGATGGGAATGGAAAGCCTTAGACTAGACTCGGGTAGGTTTCAATTTATGTTTGGTTATCAGAACTCTGTATTGGGCCCTACTGCCCTTTTTAGACAATGTATTTTGGCATGAAGATTTTTTTAGGCTTAGTTAGACTCTTGACTACTATTTTAGGCTACTTACGTTGGGTTGGGTATGATTCTGTCATCAGTTACGATTATGGTTATGGTTACTATTTATGAGCTCCGGTATGAGTTGGGTATTAGTTTACGGTTGAGGTCGGTTACTTATGGGATCACTTATTTCTGGCTACGGTATGGTTACTATGAGTTTCGATTTGAGTCCAGTATTTGTTTATGATACGGTATGTATGTTTAGGTGTTGTTTATGGTTGATACTGAGAGTATTGGCAGTGGTACTGAGTTTTGTTGTATATGATTCATGTAGCCTCTCGTTATTACCCACTATTTTTGGTTTGAACCCGACGTCTGGTCTCTCGTTACTACCCATTGGTGCCGGTTCAAGACTGACACATATCTGGATTTTTCATCATGGATTTGGGGATAAAAAGGTTACTTGAGATCGGTTCAGTCACTGGATATTTATATTTTCTATCTTAGTTTTATCTTGTTTGCACCCACCGGCTTATGCGAGCTCGGTAGGGTTAATTGTCTTCTTGCGTGTGCTTTTTGGGCTTATGGGGCCCAGTTAAGTTGTAGCTATCTCGGTTTTCTTACTTTTAAATTATTTATTTCCGTTACTATACTTGCTTGGTACATTAGATATTTACATTTTACCCATGCTACTGTTGACTTAGCTTACACACTTGTATTATATTTATACTTTTACTATATTTGAGCTCAATCGGTCGATGATGTCTATTGAGTACCCGTTGCTTACACCTGATGCAGATCTGAGTACGAGCTATCGGTGTTGATGTTATACTGGGGATTAGCCACTGATCCAGAGACGGGGTGAGCTTTCTAGAGTCTGAGGCTGGTCCTCCTCCATCATTCCATCTCATGCAACTATAAGACACCAATGGCGGAAGTCAAGGCAAACATATGCTATATATGAAAATTGGCCGTTAGGGCCATCAAGTCAAAATGGACATACATCTCTTACATTCATCTTCCCATATACGTCTACAAAGCCTCTATCAGATACATGTACATAACCATCCTAAAGTCGGGATAAGTCCTCGCTGTATACAACATTTACAATACCAAAATAAATGTAGACATGTGATTCAGAAAGCCCCGAACAACCTAGAGCTCACCAATGATCTGTAATTGACCCGTAACCTACCGTGGAGGTCTACTAGCACCTGTACCTATAGCAAGTAAGGTAAGCCCCCCAAGGGACGTCAGTACGAGGAATGTACTGAGTATGTAAGGCTATAAGAAACTACATCATACATAAGAAGTTCAATGGAATCAAATATAAGAGTATAGTCAATATGGATAAACCATCGCTCTGTACGTATGGAACCATGTACATTACATTCGTTACATTACTTTATTTTATACTTCTTTGCATTAAGAAACTGTAAGCATATAATAAACAAATGACCAACTGATCAGTGGTAAAAGAGGATGACCCATGCTAGGTATCATAACCCCTGGGATACGGTCCTCGGACTGACCCATGCTAGGCTTTTCTGTCGCCCCTGGGATGCTACTATGATAACCCATGCTAGGCTTTTCTGTCGCCCCTGGGATGTTTACTATGATATTGGGATCGACCCATGCTAGGCTTTTCTGTCGCCCCTGGGATACCACCCATGATATTGGGATCGACCCATGCTAGGTATTTTAAACCCTGAGATGCCACCCATGATGTTGGGATCGACCCATGATAGGTTGTTCTTCCACCCCTGAGATGCCACCCAAGAACACTCAAACCATTAACAACTATACATTACTTTATTTCTTTACTTCAGTGAGATTGATACAATGGTGATTGTACATTATGGGAACTTTGAGACATTAGTCAATGAATATGAGACATGTGAATCACAATTGGTCCTGTGAGTAATGCTATATGACAATATGACAACCGAAAGTGAGATACCTTTGACATTTTGGAATGGAACAAGTACAATGTCAATGTGAACAATATGTGCTGCAGAAGGATATGGAAAGAGTAACCTTACATACCTTATCTTCCCACTATGAATACACAATCCTATATGTGAATACAATAGTCCAGCTCCTTCCTTACATTTCACTCTACATCACAAGTACATAACAGATCTCACGTTAACAACCAACTACCTTACAAATGCATAAGACGACAATGAGTTACATGATTGCCCTATAACATCTTTTCACCCTTTACAATACCATTCACGGCAGTGTCATACCAACAATACCACAACATTCTACTCATTGACCACGACATCATAAACCAATAACATTTCACGCCGAGTTTGTCCTTTACGCTTTCTCATTAACACCACGTCACAATTATTCCATCAAGTCACCTCAATATATTTCATAACAACAATCCCACAAGTTATACATATAGAAAAAAAACATTTAAGGAACATAATCACACCATACATGTTGATATTTCATCCACACCATTCACTTTCATCAAAACGTCAAGTTTCCTTTCAAGTTCAAATCTCATGGATGACACATCTTTTACCAAAAAGCAAAAATGCACTACTCAACACCTTTAAACATAACCATCATGATCTATAGATTCTCTCATGCATATAATATATTAAACCATAAGATTAAACACTTACCCAAGATTTAGAAATGATGATCTTGTCCACAGAAAATGGTTGCCTTAGGGTTTGTGAAATGAGAAATGTTTTTAGAAATATCTAGAAAGACATGAGAATTATAACGAATAAAAATCAGCTTTTGTGCCTTTATATAGTCCCTCAAGTCATCCTTTGCCACTTCTTGTCATTAAATTCCATGTTTACTTGGTCAATATGGAAGAATGGGTCATTTGCCCTTTTGGGCCATGTCTTTTAATCCATTTTGGGCGTTAAATTGAGCCCATTAACACATGTTAACTTAGCCCACCAAATTCAATGTGTAATCCACCATCTATCTCATGTTTAAAGAATTTCATAAATGTTACAAAAATATTCAACTCACGAGATTCGTGTTCGTAGCCTCAATCCCAAGATTAAGCGATTTTAGCCACTTATGGCTTAATTGAACATAATTTGATAAAATAATTACGAAGAAGAATCAACCCCAACTTGGATGCCAAACTAGCTCAAGAGTAGTCCTAGTACAATGGAATAATGATACCATAACCCAAGAGTCCTATTTATAGACTAATAATCGGAGAAGAAATTTGGCAAAAAGCACCCCGGCACGCCCCTGGGACTTAACCAAATTTCAGAACCTGAAAAGGTAAGCATGAGCGGCCTGGAACGCCCCATGGCGCACCCCTCTGCTGTCTATGCCACAAAAATTTTGGCCAGAAGCGGCCTGGCACCCCCCTGAGCGCGCTCCACACCAAAAATTCATTTTCGACTTTTCTTTGGGGATTTGGTTGGATCCTTCAAGTCCAAATCTTTGCTTGCCTCTTATCTTTAAGATACTTTTCTTGGAAGTCCTCCAAGCCTCACTTTTCACTCCACAAATGCACCAAAAAGTCACAAACTCCTCCTACCAGGGTCTTATCACATGTACTAGCACACTATCAAATATTCCATCAATAATAATACAAAATACGTACTTATGGCTCTCGGAACTAAGGTAAGCATGGTTCAAAGTTGTCAAGTAGGGTCGGAAATATATGGGGTGTTACATTCTTCCCCCCCTTAGAAACATTCGTCCTCGAATGTTAATAACATCTCCCCATTTACAACAAATGCACTTTTATATTAGCATATGTACATATACACATAACGCTTATAGATACTTACTTGTTATTGTTCCGATCCCGCATATTGAACTTTCTCTTCCATTTGAAACAAATGAGGGTATTTAGACTTCATTAGTTCTTCAGCTTCCCATGTGATCTCTTCTACTTGTTGATTTCTCCAAAGCACATTTACGGAAGCTACTTCTTTATTCCTTAATCTCTTCACTTGTTTATCCAGAATAGCAATAGGTATCTCTTCATAGGTGAGATCCTCTGTAACTTGTACATCTTCAATGGGAGCAATATGAGATGGATCTCCTATGCACTTTTGAAGCATCAAAGCATGAAATACTGGATGAACTGTGGAGAGTTCTTGGGGTAGTGTCAATTCATACGCAACTTGCCCAAATCTTCTAATAATTTCATATGGACCTATATAACGTGGACTCAATTTTTCTTTCTTCCCAAATCTCATGACCCCTTTCATCGGTGACACCTTGAAGAATACCCAATCACCTATAGCAA
Source organism: Capsicum rhomboideum (assembly GCA_031232105.1). Classification (NCBI taxonomy): domain Eukaryota; kingdom Viridiplantae; phylum Streptophyta; class Magnoliopsida; order Solanales; family Solanaceae; genus Capsicum; species Capsicum rhomboideum. The sequence goes on along the minus strand of CP124716.1, from coordinate 53,511,477 downwards.
ATTCGAGCCCTCATCTTCTAACATCAGCATATGACTTATGTCGACTTTGAGCCATTTGTAGCCGCCGTTGTATCACCTTAACTTTCCCCATAGCTTGATGAACAAGATCTGGCCCAAGTAAAGCAGGTTCACCCGCTTCAAACCATCCAATTGGTGATCTACACTTTCTTCCATATAAAGCTTCATAAGGTGCCATTTTAATACTTGAATGATAGCTATTGTTGTAGGCAAATTCAATAAGAGGAAGATGATCATCCCAACTACCTTTAAAGTCCAATGTGCACGCTCATAGCATATCTTCAATTGTTTGGATAGTACGCTCTGCTTGTCCATCTATTTGAGGATGAAAAGTCGTACTTAAGTTCACCTGTGCACCCAAGCTCTTCTGAAAAGATTTCCAAAAATATGCAGTAAATTGAGCTCCCATGTCTGATATAATAGAAATTGGAATCCCATGTAATCGTACTATCTCTTAACATACAACTTTGCATAATCTTTAGCTGTATAAGTGGTCTTGACAGGTAAAACGTGTGCTAACTTGGTAAGCCTATCAACTATCACCCACATGGAATTAAATTTCCAAAATGTACGAGGCAAAATTGTGATGAAACCTATGTTAATCATATCCCTCTTCCAAACTGGAAGATTCCTATATTGCATATAACCTCCAGGTTTCTGATGCTCTACTTTTATATGTTGGCAATTCAGACATTGAGCTACAAATTCTACAAGGTTCTTTTTCATGTTACCCCACCAATACATTTCATTCAAATCATGATACATTTTGGTGGATCCCGGATTAACAGAATACCGTGAATGATGTGCTTCCGTCATAATTCATTTCCTTCACTCATCTATATCCGGTACACAAAATCTACCTTGGCCCTCTTGCGTAAGATCAAATGCCTTCGTCAAACCTTGTTGTACATTCTCTTTCAGTTGCAATAACATAGAATCCGCATACTGCTTTTCTTTCACCTCAGCTACAAATGAAGACTCTGTCGCATTTTACATTATAATTCTTTCATCTAGAGTTTCAAGAAGACGAACCCTCAGGATGTCTAATTGACATAGATCCCTAATAATACCTTGCCTTTTCGTAAGTCGACCATCCATCAATGCTTCCCAAACGGCTTAACGCATCGGCTACCACGTTTGCTTTTCCCGGATGGCATAAGATATCACTATCATCATCTTTGAGTAATTCTATCCATCTTTGATGTCTTCAGTGTGGGTCTTTTTGCTTAAAAATATATTGCAAACTCTTCTGATCAATATATATATCAACATGAACTTCATACAAGTAGTGGCGCCATATCTTTAAATCAAATATCATAACTGCTAACTCAAGATCATGTGTGGGATAATTTTTCTCATGTGGACGCAACTGTTGTAAGGAATACACTATTACATTATCGTGTTGCATCAATACACATCCTAAACCAACTCCTGAAGCATCATAATATACTGCATACTCTTCTGCGCCTTCGGGAAGTACTATTACAGGTGTAGAAGTAGAGTTATCTTTCAGCTCTTGGACACTCTTCTCACATATATCATTCCACTAAAACTTGGTTGCTTTGTGTGTTAGCTTATTAAGGGTGTTGCAATGGAAGAAAAACCCTTCAACCAATCTTCTGTAATAGCCAGCTAATCCAAGAAAACTATGAATCTCTGTGAGCGTCATAGGCCTTAGCCAATTTTTCACCGCTTCTATCTTTTGTGTATCAACCCTTAGTCCTTCATTATATACAATGTGACCCAAGAATGCTATAACCAAACTCACATTTAGAGAACTTTGCATATATCTTACGGTCACGAAGAATCCGTAACACTTGTCGTAAGTGATTAGCATGGTCCTCTTGTGATCTTAAGTAAACTAAAATATCATCTATAAAAACTGTCACGAACACGTATAGAAATGGCTTGAACACCCTATTCATCAAATATATAAAAACTACAGGTGCATTTGGTATCCCAAATGACATATCTAGAAACTCATAATGATCATACCGTGTTCGAAAAGCTGTCTTGGGTATATCTTTTTCTCTAACCCTGACTTGATGGTAACCCAATCTCAAGTTAGTCTTTGAAAAACATTTGGCACCTTGTAATTACTCAAATAAATCATCAATTCTGGGGAGGGAATATTTAATTTGGACTGTCACCTTATTTAGTTGCCAATAATTCATACACATTCCCAGCGTACCATCTCTATATCGTACAATTAACACTGGTACACCCCAAGGGGACGTACTAGGTCTTATGTATACCTTGTCCTACAAGTCTTTTAGTTACTCCATTACTTTCCGTCCTAGAGGTAAACCTGGAAGCTCTTCAGGAAATACCTCAAGAATTGCATTTACCATCAGAACCGATTGAAGAGTTAGTGGATCACATCGGCATCCTGCACCATCACTAGGTGGCATATGTACTTTTTAGAGTATCATTTTCTTTGCCCTAAGATAGGAAATAAATTTTCCTCTCGGTGCTCCCACATTACCCTTCCATTCAAGAACATTCTTTTGTGGAAAAATAAAAATGTAACTTCTTAGCTCGACAGTCTACTGTGGCATAACAAGAAGCCAACCAATCCATACCCATTATAACATCAAAATCTACCATTTCAAATTCAATGAGATCAACCAGTGTGTCATAACCACAAATAATTACTATACAATTATGATATACTCTTTTAGCTATAATAGATTCACAACTAGTGTAGATACTTCAAATGGCTTATCTAGTAGTTCTGGTGTTCTTTCAAATTCTCTTTTTTTTCCATAATCAATGGAGTAACATATGATAATGTAGAACTCGAGTCAGTCAATGCGTATACCTTATGTAAAAATATGAATAATGTACCTGTATCTACATCAGGGGAAGCCTCCGAATTCTGTCGATCCGCTAAGGCATAAGTATGGTTCTAGGTTCCACTGGAACTAGATACTCCTCTAGAACCTCTGCCGCGCCCCGTAGGCTATGCACCTCTACCTAGAGGAGGCATCAATACTGGCGATGTGACGGTTGGTCCCATAAGTCGTGCTATACCACCCATGCTCCTTTGTGGACACCTTTTCCTTACATGTTCCGACATACCACACCAGTAGCAAACATTTGTTCCAACCCGACATTCACCTGAATGAAACTTTCCACAGTGCTGGCATAAATGACGAAAAGACCTCGATTGGCTTATATTTCCTTGCTCCCGATACCTCACTGTCCGTGAATCCCGAATCTCACTTCTTTTCCCAAATTGGTTACCTCTAAACCCTTGGAATAGAGGGGGAGCATTTGCTGTAGAATATGGTCTAGGTGATCTAGGAAAAACTCGAGGCCTAAATTATTCTTGGGATATCATAAACTGTCCTATAGGTCTAGCCCTCTTTGACGACCCTTCTTCCAATCCTTGCATCCCTCTCTTTTGCCTCTGATCCTCCATCTGCTACGCAAAACCTTGTTTTCGAGCTTGTCTAGCAACTACACGGGTCAATATTTGCACCGTACTCATTAAATCCTTCTTAATAGTATTATCGGGCAGTTTCGAAGATACTCCTCTCCTTCTTGGCTCTTCTGTAAATGGAAGAGTAGGAGAAACCCGCGATACAAACTCATTTCCAGCCCCACCTTGATCAGCTTGCTCAGGTGGTGCTCTACTGGTTCCTTCTCTGGCAGTCCTATCTATCTTCTTACCATTTCCCCAACCTTTTCTTGCCATAGGCATTTCTATTATAACACAAGACAAAAAAAAAACATAATTCCCATGGTCAGTTATAATTCCACCTACACTTTGGCTCTAATGCACGATCTAGAAATAAAGGAAAGAAACAACTCCTAAATGTCCCGTATCCTCCTACTTATAAATGTGGTGCGCAACACATCCATAAGCAAGACGCTACTCAGACACAACTTTGTAGACAACCTTAGGACGACCCGCTCTAGTACCACTTTTGTCACGCCCCGAATTCCAACGGGCGGACTGACACCTGAAGCCGTTGAGGCCCGAGAGAACTAATCTTTTCTCATATACATTCATCTGCATATCTCTGTATGGACATCATTCCATCTTATGTAACTATAAGACACCAATGGTGGAAGTCATGGCAAACATATGCTATATATGAAACTTGGCCATTAGGGACATTAAGTCAAAATGGACATACATCTCTTACATTCATATTCCCACATACGTCTACAAAGCCTCTATCAGATACATGTACATAACCATCCTAAAGTTGGGATAAGTCCCCGCTGTATACAATATTTACAATACCAAAATAAATGTACACATGTGACTCGAAAAGCCCCGAACCAACTGGAGCTCACCAATGATCTGTAATTGACCTAAAACCTACCGTAGAGGTCTACTAGCACCTGTGCCTATAGCAAGTAAGGTAAGTCCCCCAAGGGACGTCAGTACGAGGAATGTACTGAGTATGTAAGGCTATAAGAAACTACATCATACATAAGAAGTTCAATGGAATCAAATATAAGAGTATAGTCAATATAGATAAACCATCGCTCTGTACATGTGGAACCATGTACATTACATTACTTTATCCTTCTTTGCATTAAGAAACTGTAAGCATATGATAAATAAATGACCAACTGATCAGTGGTAAAAGAGGATGACCCATTCTAGGTATCTTAACCCCTGGGATACGGTCCTCGGATTGACCCATGCTAGGCTTTTCTGTCGCCCCTGGGATGCTACTGTGATAACCCATGCTAGGCTTTTCTGTCGCCCCTGGGATGTTACTATGATATTGGGATCGACCTATGCTAGGCTTTTCAGTCGCCCCTGGGATACCACCCATGATATTGGGATAGACCCATGCTAGGTATTTTAACCCCTGGGATGCCACCCATGATGTTGGGATCGACCCATGCTAGGTGGTTCTTCCACCCCTGAGATGCCACCCAAGAACACTCAAACCATTAACAACTATACATTACTTCATTTCTTTACTTCTGTGAGATTGATACATTGGTGATTGTACATTATGGGAACTTTGAAACAGCAGTCAATGAATATGAGACATGTGAATCACAATTGGTCCTGTGAGTAATGCTATATGACAATATGACAACCTAAAGTGAGATACTTTTGACATTTTGGAATGGAACAAGTACAATGTCAATGTGAACAATATGTGCTGCAGAAGGATATGGAAAGAGTAACCTTACATACCTTATCTTCCTAATATGAATACACAATCCTATATGTGAATACAATAGTCCAGCTCTTTCCTTACGTTTCACTCTACATCACAAGTACATAACAGATCTCACGTTAACAACCAATTACCTTACAAGTGTATAAGACGATAATGAGTTACATGATTGCCCTATAACATCTTTTCACCCTTTACCATACCATTCACGACAGTGTCATACCAACAATACCACAACATTCTACTCATTGACCACGACATTATAAACCAATAACATTTCATGCCGAGTTTGTCCTTTACGCTTTCTCATTAACGCCACGTCACAATTATTCCATCAAGTCACCTCAATATATTTCATAACAACAATCCCACAAGTTATACATATAGAAAAAAAACAAGTTAAGGAACATAATCACACTATACATGTTGATATTTCATCCACACCATTCACTTTCATCAAAACGTCAAGCCTCCTTTCAAGTTCAAATCTCATGGATGACACATCTTTTATCAAAAAGCAAAAGTGCACTATTCAACACCTTTAGACGTAACCATCATGATCTACATATTCTCACATGTATATAATATATTAAACCATAAGATTAAACACTTACCCAAGTTTGAAAAATGATGATCTTGTCCAAAGAAAATGGTTGCCTTAGGGTTGTGAAATGAGAAATGTTTTTAGAAATTTCTAGAAAGACATGAGAATTATAATGAATAAAAATCAGATTTTGTGCCTTTATATAGTCCCTCAATTCATCCTTAGCCACTTCTTGTCATTAAATTCCATGTTTACTTGGTCAATATGGAAGAATGGGTCATTTGCCCTTTTGGGCCATGTCTTTTAATCCATTTTGGGCGTTAAATTGAGCCCATTTACACATATTAACTTAGCCCACCAAATTCAATGTGTAATCCACCATCTATCTCATGTTTAAATAATTCCATAAATGTTACAACAATATTCAACTCACGAGATTCATGTTCATAGCCTCAATCCCAAGATTAAGCGATTTTAACCACTTATGGCTTAATTGAACATAGTTTGATAAAATAATTATGAAGAAGAATCAACCCCAACTTGGATGCCAAACTAGCTCAAGAGTAGTCCTAGTACAATGGAATAATGATACCATAACCCAAGAGTCCTCTCTATAGACTAATAATCGAAGAAGAAATTTGGTAAAAAGCACCCCGGCACGCCCCTGGGACTTAACCAAATTTCAGAACCTGAAAATGTAAGCATGAGCGGCCTGGAACGCCCCCTGGCGCACCCCTCTGCTGTCTATGCCACAAAAATTTTGTCCAGAAGCATCCTGGCACGCCCCTGGGCGCGCCCAACACCAAAAATTCATTTTCGACTTTTCTTTGGGGATTTCGTTGGATCCTTCAAGTCCAAATCTTTAGCTTGCCTCTTATATTTAAGATCCTTTGGTTGTAAGTCCTCCAAGACTCACTTTTAACTCCACAAATGCACCAAAAAGTCACAAACTCCTCCTACAAGGGTCTCATCACATGTACTAGCACACTATCAAATATTCCATCAATAACAATACAAAATACGTACTTATGGCTCTCGAAACTACGGTAAGCATAGTTCAAAGTTGTCTAGTAGGGTCGGAAATGTACGGGGTGTTTCACCTCATGCCGTCTTTGTCATTGTTCATTTGGCTCAGCTTTGTCTTTGGCTTCGATTTCGGCTTCGACTTCAAATTCAAATTTGATTTGGATTTGTCAACTGATCGAGAGACTATATTTTTGGACTAAATTGATTTGAAACTTGAGAGTTAATGATCCAAAAACTCAATATAAAATTTCTCCATTTTTGGACGCACCCGAGTATATGTGAACGTATGTCACAACGCACCTCAAAGGGACGTGACCCTTCGAGGCACTGGTTGAAGACGTAAAAGGTGACTTGTGTGCGTAGGTGCCAATCCACACAGGTCAAGGACAATATTCTATTTTTTTGAAAAACAGTGACCTGCGACCGTATGTGGGCCACCTGTGGGCACAAGTGGGGTTCACAGGTCTGCAATGGTCTGAAACAGTGCATCTATTCAAGAACCATTGCTTCCTTTATGAAGCACCACCTTTTGGCTATAAATACCTGAATTTTTTCTTAGGTATGTGCATGAAATTTTAAAGTGAAAACACTCCTCTTTCTTAAATATTCAAGTGTGATTTGCAAATCGTTGAGTGCGTCCGTAGTTCAACAAAATTTGTGGTACCGCCATTCTATCGAAGTGATTTATTTTATCCTGGGAGGATATATTCTATAACCTCGGGTACTTGAGGGGAATAATTTCCTTAAGGACACACCATGAATTTTGTGGACTTGAATCTTCTAATCTTCATCTCTTTCTAAATATTTGGTTTTGCTATTCTCCAAAAAAAAATTTGAACGTCATCTTGTTGATGTTCATAAGTTGGGTTGAACTTATTGTTGAAGTTCAAGTTGTGAATATAGAGTTACAACTTTATTTTGATTGTTCATATGTTAGTTTGAACATGTGTTGAAGCTATTATTGAAAAATATAAATTTTATTAAACCCGATAAACAACAATCTTAAGAAATTTATAAGTACTTGGTTAATCTGTGTAAAGTCTGATTTTGTGGAGACTAAAATCTTTTGGTTTCTACTCCCACTGTTAGAAGAATATAAAAACTTCATCGAGAAATTGGATTGTGAATTCGGTCTAGAGAATATAAAAACTTCACCGATTCGTTGAACTCTCTGTATTGGTTTCTGGAGTTTTAAACCTATAGGTTTTCATTCTATTTGAATTTGATTCTAATTTGAAGAATATAAAAACTTTGTCAGGTTTCAAAGTTCATTCGGTTGACCATTTGAAGACATAAAAACTTCATTGTTGACTAGAAACAAGTGTTTAAAGATTAAAGTCTTTATAGTTAGTATTCTAGAATACTAAAGTATTTGTCAAAGCTTGACAAGAAAATGCCGAATGAAACTGAACAACAAATTGATTCGATTGTGAATGGTGCTATCCCAACGACAACTAATGTTGCATCATTAAGTCGTTTAGGTGTTGCTCTAGCAATGAAAACGACAGATAAATTGGAAAAATTATTCTAGTGTGAACTTCAAAGAATGGTAGCAAATGATATTCTATTGGCTGACCAAACTTGAAATGCAAATGATCACAAGTAGAGATCCTTATGTTCCAGAAAAAGGAATGTTTGAAAACTAATTGTTTGGTTTGGAAAATATTGTGATTCGTCTCAAGATAGAAGAGGATAATGAGTTGAATAAGAAATCATCAATGATAGTTGCAAATCCTGTTAAGGATGATGCTCCAAATAATAAGAACAGGAAGAGGTCTGCTAGACAAGAGAAAGAGCAGAACAAGAAAACATTCAAAGGCAAGTGCTACAATAGTAGTGATGCTGGCCACAAAGCTCTAATTGTCAAGTTTTCAATAAGAACAAGAAAGAAATCAGATAAACATGTTGGAAGCAACTGATAAGATTGAAAATCTGTGTGCTATGATCACCGAATGCAATCTAGTTAGAAATCCAAATGAATGGTGGTTTGATTCAAGAGCCATTAGACATGTTTGTGTGGATAAATAAGCTCTTGCTACTTATGATAACTCTAGTCCTAAAGAAGTGATCTTCATGGGAAATAATGCAACAACAAGGTTGAAGAAAGTGGGAAGATATTTCTAAAAGTGACTTCCAGCAAGGTGTTGACTCTCAGCGATGTTTTCCATTTTTTTACTATTAGGAAGAACTTAGTGTCGGCAATACTTCTCGTTAAAAATGGGTTTAAGTGTGTGGTTGTTTCGGAAAAAGTTGAAATAAGCTAAAATGAAATGTATGTAGGAAAGGGCTATCTCATTGAGGGCCTTTTCAAAATTGAAATAATGGTTGTTGAAAAGAATAAAGCAGAGGCTTCTTCTTACTTCCTTGAGTCAAATGAATTATGGCATGAACATTTAGTACATGTTAATTACAAAACCTTGCAAAAATTGATTAGTTTGGAAGTTTTGCCTAACTTTAAGTGCAGTAAATCAAAGTGTCAAATATCTGTGAAATCTAAGTATGCTAAGCATCCATATAAGTTTGTTGAAAGGAATTTCAATCCCTTAGACTTAATTCACACAGATATTTGTGATAATAAATCAACACCATCTCATGGTGGGAAAAAATATTCCATAACTTTTATTAACGATTGTACTAGATTTTGTTATGGTTATTTGCTTAAAGTAAGGATAAAGCAATAGAAACATTTAGGCACATTTAGGCAATATAAAACTGAAGTTGAAAATCAGTTGGATAAAAAGATTAAAATGATAAGAAGTGATATGATTGGAGAGTATGAATCTCCTTTTACAAAAATATGTTTGGAAAATGGAATAGTCCATCAAACCACTGCCCCTTACTCACCTCAATCAAATGGAATTATGGAAAGGAAAAATTAAATGTTGAAGGAAATGATGAATGCCTTACTTATAAGTTCAGGTTTACAACAAAACTTGGAGGATGGGGGGAGCTATCCTTACAGCAAGTCTAATACTCAATCGAGTGCCCCATAGTAAGACACAATTTATTCCATATGAGAAATGGAAAGAAAGGAAACCCAATTTGAAATATTTCAAAGCGTGGGGGTGTCTAGCCAAAGTCCAAGTTCCTATACCCAAAAGGGTGAAATAGGACCAAAGACCATGGACTGCGTTTTCATTGGTTATGCTACAAACAGTAAAGCATGTCAATTTTTGGTTCATAAATCTGAACATCTAGAAATCCGTGATAATATAGTAATTGAATCAGATAATACTGAGTTCTTTGAACACATTTATCCATATAAGACTAGACATGAGCTGTCTAGTGAAGGGTCTAAATGATCTAGTGATGAACCAAGGGAGATTGTACTTAATGAAGAGTATCCAAGGCGTAGTAAGAGACAAAGAATGTCGACTTCCTTCAGATAGGATTTTGTAATATTTCTTCTCAAAAATAAACCTCAAACATTCAAAGAAGCTATGTCGTCTGCAGACTTATCCTTTTGGAAAGAGGCTGTCAATAGTGAGATTGATTCAATCTTGAGCAACCATACTTGGGAGTTGGTTGATATTTCTCCAGGAAATAAACCTTTAGGTTCTAAATGGATTTTCAAAAGGAAAATAAAAGTTGATGGTACTATTGACAAATACAAGACAAGACTTGTTGTGAAAGGCTTTAGCCAAAAAGAAGGCCTTAATTATTTCGACACATACTCGCTAGTAATAAGGATAATGTCCATTCAGATGTTGGTTGCATTAGCTGCGTTATATGGTCTTGAAATCCATCAAATGGATGTGAAAACTACATTCTTAAATGGAGAATTGGAGGAAAAAATTTACACAGAATAACCCGAGGGTGTTTTAGTTCCCGGTAAAGAATGAAAAGTGTGCAAACTTGTAAAGTCACGTTATGGACTAAAACAAGCATCCAAATAGTGGCATGCAAAGTTTGACCAAACCATGTTGGCAAACGAATTCAAAATAAATGAATGTGATAAATGTGTTTACATTAAAGACATTCCAAATCACAAAGTCATTGTTTGTTTGTATGTGGATGACATGTTAATCATCAATAGAGACATTTCTGACATAAATGCCACGAAAAGAATGCTTAAGAGCAAGTTTGATATGAAGCACCTTGGAGTTACTGATGTGATCTTAGGGATAAGAATTCATAGAACTCCACAAGGTTTAGCATTGTCACAATCTCATTACATTGAAAAGGTACTTGACAAGTTCAAGTATTTGAATTTCAATATTGCCAAGACACTATTGGATGTGAGCTTTGTACTTTAAAAGAATGAATGTGAAAGTGACTCACAATTTGAGTATGCAAGAGTGTTGGGAAGTTTGATGTATATCATGAATTATATGCTACCAGACATAGCATGTGCTATTTGTAAATTGAGTCGGTACACGAGTAATCCCAATCAAACTCATTGGATGACAATGAAATTTTTTTTGGGGTATCTAAAACATACTCAAGACTATGCTTTGTATTATAACAAATATCCAGTGGTAATTAAAGGATATGGTGATGAAAACTGGATCAACGGATCAAATGAAGTAAAATCCATGAGTGGATATGTGTTTATTCTAGGTAGAGGAGCAGTCTCTTGGAAATCATCCAAATAGACATGTATTGCCCGCTCTACAATGGAATATGAATTTATCAAGTTAGATAAAACTGGTGAGGAAGATGAATGACTCTAGAATTTCTTGGAAGATATTTCTTATTGGCCCAAACCATTGGCACCAGTATGCATACACTGTGATAGTCAAGCTACGATAGGTAGGGCAGTGATCATAATGTATAATGGTAAATCTCATCATATAAGATGGAGACATAATATCGTTAGAGAACTACTATCTAGTGGAATTATCATGATTGACTATGTGAAGTCAAAAGCTAATGTGTCAGATCCACTTATAAAAGGACTAACTAGAGAGAGAGTTGAGAGATATCGAAGGAAATGGGTTTAAGGCCCAGGACAAATCATCATAATTGTAACTCTCCTAGCGGACTAGATATCCTAAGTTCTAGGTTCAAGGAGATCAAATAAAGTTGTGACTGATGGTTCAACATTGTCAAATAACTCAACCCATTCTCATGATGAAGACAATGTTAAGGAAACAAAGATAAGGCTTATGGTTGGAAGCTTTTTAATGGTTTTTAAGTTCATCAGTTATGACCAAATAGTTTTGATCTATAGGATTAAACATTTAGGAATTACCTATGTGAGGGTGAAGTGGAAGCCGCTTCAAAGAGAATGATAGTAAAAGCCTATTCTCTAAGCTCTCATGAAACCAGGTTGTGTTCATGGCTGAAACGAATAAAACCATGAGAACCATAAATGGTAAAAGGCTAGTTGTGTGACTTGTGTTGTCTAGGTGTACACTAAAGTTTGATGGTTCAAAGATATCACATCTGTCGATTGATCGAGTGCGTCCGATACAAGTTCAGTACAGAAAGTTTAAAGGGAAACCTACTTATCTAGATGCAATTTGTCTTTGCATGTAGATCACACACTTGTTCATAAATTTTTTATGAAATAGCCATTCCCCATTCATGTAGGTTTTTTTTGGGTTCTAAGTGAAAATGTGAATGGAAAATTGAGGGAAAAGGAGTGAATTGTGGTTTCACTTTATAGAAGAATGTTTCTCCCACATTGGTGGGAGAAAGGAACGTTCTTATACATAAATTAAGAAGCATTTCTTTATGTGGCTAGTGAGGCAAGAAAAATACAAGCCTCATGCTATCATCATCATCGCTTGCTTGGCTCGGCTTTAGCTTCGACTTGGCTTTGGCTTCAGATTCAGATTTGGATTTGGATTTGGATTTGGATTTGTCAAATGATCGAGAGACTATCTTTTTGGAAAAAATTCATTTGAAACACTTGAGAGTTAATGATCCAAAAATTCAATCTGAAATTTCTCCATTTGCAGATGCACCCGAGCATGTGAGGATGCATATCACAACGCACCTCAAGGCACTGCTTGAAGACGTAAAAAGTGACTTGCGCAAGGCCGTGCAGGTCAAGGACAGTATTCTTTTTTTGGACAAATAGCAACTTGCGGCTGTATGTTGGCTACCTGTGGGCGCAAGTAGGGTTAGTAGGTCGGTGAAAGTCCAAAACAGTGCATCTATTTAAGAAACATTGCTTCCTTTATAAAGCACCACCGTTTGTATATAAATACCTAAATTTTTCCTAAGGTATGTGCACAAAATTTTGAAGTGAAAATGCCCCTCTTTCTTAAAAATTCAAGTGTGATTTACGAACTGTTGAGTGTGTTCGTAGTTCGATAGAATTTGAGGTACCGCTATTCTGTCGAAGTGATTCATTTTATCCTTGGAGGATATATTCCATAACCTCAGGTACTTAGGGGAATAATTTCCTTAAGGACACAACATGAATTCGATGGACTTGAATCTTCTAATTGTAACACCCCGTACGTTTTCGAGTCTAGCTGACTACCGTAACATTTATGGGAAAATGGAAACATGAGATATTTGATGAATTATGTATTGAATTGTGGGCATTTAAAAGTTTTGTACAATTGGGCCCTAAATGAGGCCCAAATATCATGAGAAAGACATGGCCCAAAAGAGATTTTTGACCCATTCTTCCAATTTGCTCCATTTGACCAAATCAACTCTTGAATTTAATGCCAAGGAAGAGATAAGAGAGACTTGAGGGACTATATAAAGAGATAAAAAAATCAGATTTTTATTTCCATTGATCTCTCATGCCCTTTTCTAACTTTTCCACATTGTTCTCTCAAATAGACAAACCCTAAGCTCTCATCTCCTTGTGGCCAAGATCATCAACTTGTAAGACTTGGTAAGTGTTTCTTATGATGGTTTAATATATTTTATGCATGAGATATGGTTTATATTATGTTGGTTATGTTGGTGGAGTATTGAGAAGTTCACAAGGTGTGAAATGTTACATGTTTGTTAAATCAAAGGATGGTTTGTCTTGTAAACTTGAATATGCACTTGTGGTCTTGAAGGAAATGAACTTGGTGGAGTAAATATTGACATGTGAGATGTGATTATAGTCTTTCTTATTTTTATTCTTGTGCATAACGTTTGGAATTGTTGTTGTGATATTGGTTACAGATATGGTGACGTATTGACCATAAAGTGTAGTTTTGAGTGTTGTTATGTGTGTTATGAGACCATGGATGAATGTTGGTACTCAAGATGATCAAAAATATGTCAAAATAATTTTGGTTATGATTATGGACCATTCATGGCATTAAAAGACCCAAAAGAGGCCATTTCGGACCAAAACGGGCATCCGCCCCTGCAGACGAGGTATGTAAGGTTACTCTGTCCGTATCTTTGTGCAGCATATAGAATTCACATTGACGTTACACTTGTACTATTTTGAAATGTGTTAAGGTATACTATTTTTGGTTACAAATGGTTATTATCACAAGTTTCCTATTCATTGATAATATTCCAAAAGCCAATAAAGTTGTGTTCCAAAGTTCCAATATTGTTTATGCTCATGTATCTTGCTCATTGATTCCAATAAGGTGATGTTTCTGAAATTGTTTACATGTTTCTCACTCATTGGTTAATGATCCCAAGCTTCAAAGTAAAGTATGGCTATCATTGTAGCAATCTCAAAGTAATGACTAAAGTAATGCATATGTGGTTAATGATCAAGTATGGGTGGCAGCTTTGGGGGCGAAATGCCTAGCTCAAGTCGATCCCAAGATTGTTGGATCAGGGGGCAGTCCTAGAGGCATAAGCCTAGCTCGGACCGAACCTGACAGGGGGAAGCTCTAGAGGTATAATCCTAGCTCGAGCCGAGCTTGATATGTTGGTTTATGGGTGGCAGCTCTAGAGGTAATAACCTAGCTCGAGCCGAACCCAATGTTTTGACTCTTAGGGTGACAGCTCTGGGGGCATAAGCCTAGCTCGAGCCGATCCCAACATAACGTTATGTTATGTTAAAACCCACTGTTCAGTCGGGGCCCGGGTATCACAGGTCACAGGCAAATATGAATAATCATTGAAGTAAAGATTCAAAGAAAGTAAAGAAAGCAATATACATGGTTTCCAAAGTTCAGTATAGTAATTTATCCATATTGGTTATGCATTTGAATTTGATTTCATTGGCATACTCACATATCATATAGTTTCATTTAAGCCTTACATACTCAGTACATTCTTCATACTGACCCCTCTTGGGGGATTTACCTTACTTGCTGTAGGCGCAGGTACTAGTAGGCCTCCACAGTAGGTTGCCAGTTGTTGCAGATCATTGGTAAGCTCCAGTTAGTTCGGGGCTTCTCCTAGTCGCAGTTGTACATATGTTTTGATGTAGTACATGTTGTATAGTTCGGGGACTTGTCCCGACTTTTAGTTCATTTTGGTCAATGCATTTGTTAGAGGCTTTTGTAGACGGATGTGGGTGTATAAATGAAAAAGGTACATGTTGTTTTTGACTTGATGGACTTAACGACCAAGTTTCATATATGTATATATGTCATATGTTCCATGGATTTCGTTGTTAGCATTATAAGCCCTTACGTGATAAGAGTGTTTCTGATGGCATGTATATGAATGAACATAAGCACAGTTTGGTTCTCTCGGGCCTTATCGGCTGCGGGTGCCAATCATGTCTCGATGGGATTCGGGGCGTGACAAAAGTGGTATCAGAGCAGGTCGGTCTAAGGGTGTCTACAAAGCCGGGTCTGAGTAGAGTCTTACTTATCGATGTGTTTTGCACCACATTTATATGTAGGAGGCTACGGGACATTTAGGATATTGTTTCTTTTTTTCACTTCCAGATCGTGCAATAGAGCCAGTGTTGTAAGTTGAATTGAATCTGATCATGGTGATTATTTTTCTTTGGTATAGTCGAGATGCCAATTACGAGAAGAGGTAGAGGTAAAGGGAAGTAGGTAGATGTGCCTGCTGAAGAAGGAATGAGTAGATTGCCACCTGACCAAGCTAGTCAAGGTGGAGCAAATACTGAAAGTTTATCGCGGTCTTCGTCTACTTTTCCAGTTCCAGAAGAGCCAGTTGGTAGGAAAGTACCCGCAACACCACCAATGAACACTACAGATCAGGACCTTAGAAATGCAGTACATATGTTGACACAGTTAGTGGCAGCCTAAAGTCAAGGACAAGCTGGTCTAATGACACATGATGATGATGCGGCTAGAGTGGCGAGTCGCAGACACAGGATTTTCTGAAACTGGACCCTCCTATATTTACAGGGTCAGATCCGAAAGCGGATCCACAGGACTTCGTGGATCAAATTCAGAGGGCTTTGGAGTTCATGCACGTGACGGGGGTAGAAACAGTTGAACTTGCTGCGTATAGACTGAAAGGGGAAACGATATTGTGGTACGAGGATTGGAATAAATCCCATGATGTTGGCGTGAATCCACCTACTTGGGAAGAGTTTAAAGTGGTTTTCCTTGATCATTATCTTTCTTATGAGATCCGCGAGGCACGTGCGAATCAGTTTCTAAATCTCCATCAAGGAAATTTGAGCGTCAGGGAATATAGCTTGCAATTTAATTCCTTGGCTCGATATGCGCCAAATGTTGTGGCTACGATGATAGACAGAGTCCATAGATACGTGGACATACTAGAGCCATATTTGGTAAAGGATTGCACCATTGCTGGCTTGAACGAAGACATAGACATAGCTATAATACAAGCCTTTGCCCAGAAAATGGAAGATCAAAGACAAACACGAAGGGTACATGAATTTGACAGAGGACAGTCCAAAAGGGCTAGACCGATGGGACCATCTATGATGTATCAAGGAGGATCTAGACCTCGTATGTTTCTGAGACCACCTAGACCATCATTTTCTCACTCCACAATAGGTGTTCACTCTCAGTTTCTAGGGTTTAGAGGTGGTCTAGCTGGGCAGAGTAGTGGAAGTCACGGATCACAGGCAACAGGTTTTCCTCATCAGCAGTGTCAGCACTGCGGGGGTATTCATGCAGGTACATACAGAGTGGGGACAAATGCTTGTTTCTGGTGCGGCATGACAGGACATATGATAAGGGAGTGTCCCCAGAGGAGTATGGGTGGTATAGCACGATCGACAGGATCGACCGTTGTGTCCTCAGCATCGGTTCCTTCTTTGGGTCGAGGTGTACAGCCTGTGGGCCTTGGTAGAGGTGCCAGAGGAGTAGCCAGTACTAGTGTGGTCCAGAATCGCACTCTTGCTTTGGTGGACAGACAAAATTCAGAGGCTTCTCCTGATGTCGTCATAGGTATATTATCCATATTCTCAAATAATGTATATGCATTGATTAACCTTGGTTTTACATTTTCCTATGTTACTCCATTGGTTGCTCCAAAATTTGCAAAGGCACAAGAATTATTAATTAAATCAATTGAAGTGTCTACACCGGTTGGTGAATTTATTGTTGCAAAAAGAGTATATCGTAACTGTGTGGTAACGGTGTGTGGTCATGATACACTTGCCAATCTCATTGAATTAGACATGGTGGATTTTGATGTGATCATGGGAATGGATTGGTTGGCCTCTTGTTATGCCACGGTAGATTGCCGGGCCAAGAAAGTGCAATTTTGCTTTCCGCAATAAAATGTTCTTGAATGGCAGCGTAATGTAGGGGCACCACGAGGAAGATTTATTTCCTATCTGAAAGCCAGGAAAATGATTGCTAAGGGTTACATATGTCATTTAGTACGGGTGAAAGATAATGATGTGGAACCACTAACTCCGCAGTCGGTTCCAGTGGTCAGTGAATTTCTAGATGTATTCCCAGAGGATCTTCCAGGCTTGCCCCCAGAACGGGAGGTAGAGTTTGGCATAGATGTGATTCCAGGAACTCAGCCCATTTCTATTCCTCCATACACAATGGCTCCAACAGAATTGCGTGAATTGAAGGAGCAATTGAAGGATTTGCTAGACAAAGGCTTCATCAGGCCTAGTATAACCCCGTGGGGTGCACCGGTATTATTTGTCCTGAAGAAAGATGGCACTTTGAGAATGTGCATTGACTATTGGTAGTTGAATAAGGTAACGATTAAGAACAAATATCCCCTCCCTCGAATTGATGATTTGTTTGATCAGTTACAGGGTGCCAAGTGTTTTTCAAAGATTGACTTGAGGTTGGGTTACCATCAAGTCAGAGTTAGAGAAGAAGATGTACCCAAGACAGGTTTCCGAACATGGTACGGCCATTATGAATTCTTAGTTATGTCATTTGGATTAACAAATGCACCAGCTGTGTTCATGGATTTGATGAATAGGGTGTTTAAGCCATTTCTGGACGTGTTCGTCACAGTGTTTATAGATGATATCCTAGTTTATTCTAGAACACCGGAGGACCATGCTAATCACTTACGGCAGGTGCTACGGATTCTCCATGAGCATAAGTTGTATGGAAGGTTCTCCAAGTGTGAGTTTTGGTTAAAATCAGTTGCATTCTTGGGGTACATTGTGTCAGATGAAGGGATACAGGTTGATACACAGAAGATTAAAGCAGTGAAAAATTGGCTAAGACCTACGACACCCACAGAGATTCGTAGTTTTCTTGGATTGGCAGGTTATTACCGAAGATTTGTGGAAGGTTTTTCCTCTATTGCTGCACCGTTAACCAAGCTTACACATAAAACAGTTAAATTTCAGTGGAATAATGCGTGTGAGAAAAGCTTCCAAGGGTTGAAAGATAAATTAACCTCCACACTAGTTTTAGTACTTCCTGAAGGCACTGAAGGTTATGCAGTGTATTGTGATGCTTCTGGAATTGCCTCGGATGTGTATTGATGCAGCACGGTAATGTCATAGCATATGCCTCACGACAGTTGCGGCCTTATGAAAGAAACTATCCCACACATGATCTTGAATTAGCAGCGGTGGTCTTTGCTTTAAATATATGGCGTCACTATTTGTATGGAGTTCATGTTGATATGTATATGGATCACAAAAGTTTGCAATATCTCTTTAAGCAGAAGGAACTCAATTTGAGGAAACGAAGGTGGTTAGAACTTTTAAAAGACTACAATATTGATATTCTTTATCATCCAGGCAAAGCAAATGTGGTAGCCGATGCATTGAGCCGCAAGACAATAGAAAGCACTAGTGACCAATTGACAGAAAATAAAGAGATAATCAAAGATATACATCAATTAGCCAGCTTGGGGGTTCGTCTTCTTGAATCCTCAGATGAAGGAGTTATTGTGCAAAATGCGGTTGAATCTTTGCTAATAGCTGAGGTGAAAGAAAAGTAGTTTACAAATCCTATGTTAATGCAGTTAAAGGAGAATGTAGAAAAGAATTTGACAAAGTCATTTGATCTAACACAGGAATGGGTGGTGCTCTAATGCTAAGGTAGAGTATGCGTTCCATATGTAGATGAACTGCGAAAATGAATTATGACGAAGGCGCATCATTCGCGCTATTCTATCCATCCGGGTGCTACTAAAATGTATCATGATTTAAAAGAAGTGTATTGGTGGGGAAATATGAAGAAGAATATTGCAGGATTTGTCGCATAATGCCCGAATTATCAACAAGTAAAGGTAGAGCATCAGAAACCAGGAGGGTACATGCAGTGTATCAATCTTCCAGTCTGGAAATGGGATATGATTAATATGGACTTCATCACAGGTTTGCCTCGTACACTGCAAAAATTGGATTCTATATGGGTTATAGTGGACAGGCTTACCAAGTCAGCGCATTTTCTACCAGTCAAGACCACCTATACAGCTGAGGATTATGCAAACTTATAAGTGAAAGAGATAGTACGCTTGCATGGTATTCCACTTTCCATTATATCAGACAGAGGAGCACAGTTCACAGTGCACTTTTGGAGATCTTTTCAACAGAGTTTGGGCACACAGGTGAATCTGAGTACGACTTTCCGTCCTCAGACTGATGGACAAGCAGAACGTACTATTCAAACACTTGAAGATATGCTACGAGCATGCACGTTAGATTTTCAAGGTAGTTGGGATGACCATCTGTCTCTTATTGAATTTTCTTACAACAATAGCTATCATTCAAGTATTAAAAGGGCACCTTATGAAGCATTATATGGAAGAAAATATAGATCACCAATTGGGTGGTTTGAAGCAGGTGAGACTACTTTACTTGGGCCAGATCTTGTTCATCAGGCTATGGAAAAGGTTAAAGTGATTCAACAACGATTACAGACGTCCCAAAGTCGACACAAGTCATATGCCGATGTTAGAAGAAGAGGACTTGAGTTCGCCATAGGTGATTGGGTATTTCTGAAGGTGTCACCAATGAAAGGGGTAATGTGATTCGAAAAGAAAAGGGAAATTAAGTCCACGGTATATAGGCCCATATGAAATTATTAGAAAATTTGGGCAAGTTGCGTATGAGTTGGCGCTACCCCAAGAACTCTCCACAGTTCATCCGGTATTCCATGTGTCGATGCTTTAAAAGTGCATAGGATATCCATCTCATTTTACTCCTGTTGATGATGTACAGGTTACAGAGGATCTTACCTATGAGGAGGTACCTATTGCTATTCTGGATAGACAAGTTAAGTGGCTGAGGAACAAAGATATAGCATCCGTAAAGGTACTTTGGAGAAATTAGCAAATAGAAGAGGTCACAGGGGAAGCTGAAGAAATAATAAAATCCAAATACCCTCATTTATTTCAAAGGGAAGAATGACAAGTAAGTATTTACAAGCTTTGAGTATATATTTATATGCTGACATGAAGAATGTTCCTAAACTTGTAATTGTTTACTTTGAAATGATAACACTAACATTCGAGGACGAATGTTCCTAAGGGGGAAGAATGTAACACCCCGTACGTTTTTGAGTCTAGCTGACTACCGTAACATTTATGGGAAAATGGAAACATGAGAGATTTGATGAATTATGTATTGAATTGTGGGCATTTAAAAGTCTTGTACAATTGGTCCCTAAATGAGGCCCAAATATCATGAGAAAGACATGGCCCAAAAGAGATTTTTGACCCATTCTTCCAATTTGCTACATTTGACCAAATTAAATCTTGAATTTAATGCCAAGGAAGAGATAAGAGAGACTTGAGGGACTATATAAAGAGATAAAAAAAATCAGATTTTTATTTCCATTGAACTCTCATGCCCTTTTCTAATTTCTCTCAAATAGACAAACCCTAAGCTCTCATCTCCTTGTGGCCAGGATCATCAACTGTTAAGACTTGGTAAGTGTTTATTATGATGGTTTAATATATTTTATGCATGAGATATGGTTTATATTATGTTGGTTATGTTGGTGGAGTATTGAGAAGTTCACAAGGTATGAAATGTTACATGTTTGTTAAATCGGAGGATGGTTTGTCTTGTAAACTTGAATATGCACTTGTGGTCTTGAAGGAAATGAACTTGGTGGAGTAAATATTGACATGTGAGATGTGATTATAGTCTTTCTTATTTTTATTCTTGTGCATAACGTTTGGAATTGTTGTTGTGATATTGGTTACAGATTTGGTGACGTATTGACCGTAAAGTGTAGTTTTGAGTGTTGTTATGTGTGTTATGAGCCCATGGATGAATGTTGGTACTCAAGATGATCAAAAATATGTCAAAATAAGTTTGGTTATGATTATGGACCATTCATGGCATTAAAAGACCCAAAAGAGGCCATTTCGGACCAAAACGGGCATCCGCCTCCGCAGACGAGGGCATCTGCGGGCGCAGATGCCAATGCAGATGCCCCTAGAATTTTCCATAGGCCATATGCGTGCGCACCTCAGCCACCTTCGGGCGCAGGTGGCAACGCAGGTCATCCCAGTTTTCCGTTTTGAGTGTTTTCGTTTCTAGTTGATCGCCGAAGGCCCCTATACCCTTTTTGGATGTAATTATCAACTTGTGATGTCATTTTAATGAATTTAAAGTATCGTATGGAGGTGTTTTGGACTGTATTAAGTATGTATGGTTGTTCATAGGTTGTTATGAAGGAGTAATTGTGACGGAATGATAAAGAGAAAAGTGTAAAGGGTAAGTGTGGTGTGTAATGCTATCGATGTATGATCTCTTGGTCAATGTGCGTAATGTTGTGGTGTTGTTGATATTATAAGTCCTTGGATTGTATTGTAAAGGGTGACATGAAGTTATACAGCAGTCATATAGTTCATTGTCGCCTTGTACACCTGTATAGTGACTAGTTGCTAATGTAAGTTCCGGTATGAACTTGTATTGTAGAGTAAGACGTAAAGATGAAGCTGGACTATTGTGTTCATACATAGGCTTGTGTATTCATACTTGGAAGTGCAGGTATGTAAGGTTACTCTGTCCGTATCTTTCTGCAGCATATAGAATTCACATTGACGTTACACTTGTCCTATTCCGAAATGTGTTAAGGTATACTATTTTCGGTTGCAAATGGTTATTATCACAAGTTTCCTATTCATTGATAATGTTCCAAAAGCCCAATAAAGTTGTGTTCCAAAGTTCCAATATTGTTTATGCTCATGTATCTTGCTTGTTGATTCCAATAAGGTGATGTTTCTGAAATTGTTTATGTAACACCCCATACGTTCCCAACCCTACTTGACGACATTAAATAATATGTACGTAGGTATCGAGAGCTATAAGTATGCATTTGGTAAGACTATTGGTGAGATAATTGAATTTGGCTCTTGTTATGTGGTTAAACTTGCATAGAAGGTGTTTTGAAATTTTCATTGCGCATTTGTGGGGTTCAAAATGAGGCTAAGAATACCTCTAAACAAAGTATAATAAGGTTAAGAAGTGAGTTAAAGAATAGGACTTGAAGTATCGAACCAAACCCGCGAAGAGAAGTCAAAAAATGGAATTTTCAAAAATTTTAAGGAGGGGCATGTTTCGTACCATGCCACTCCACTCTGGGCTAAAAATTTTATCCCATAGGCAGTAAGTTGGCGCGCCCAGGGGCGTGCCACCTTGGGTTTTCCACTTTTTCGAAAGTTGGAAATTTCTAGGTCCCAAGGGTATCCGGGGACGTACCGAGCTGATTTTTGCGATGTTTCTTCTAAAACCACGAGTATATACATGAAATGAATGACATATTACATTGGTATGATAAAATTACTCGAGAACGAATTTGGGGTCAAAATGACAGTTTTGCCCTTAAGGTCAAAATAAGCCAAAAGTGGCTAGAATCACTTATTTTTGGGATTGAGGCTACGGATATGAATAGCATGAGTGGGAATATTATTTTAATACGTATAAGATGACTTAAACACGAGAAATTATTGATTTTATTGGGTTAAGTGAATTGGGCCCAAAAAGGACCCAAAAAGGACCCAAAAAGGAAAAGAACACATGGCCCAAAATGGGTCAAATGACCCATTCTTGCAAAGACCTTCTAGACTTAGCATTAAATGCTATAAATGTGGCTAAGGATGGAAATAAATACTTATATAAAGGACCACAAAATCTGATTTTTTAATCACTTGAACTCTCATGCTTTCTAGACATTTCTCAACATTTCTCTTGTTCCAAAACCCTATAGCAAATAGTTCCTTTGGACTCTTTGGAGAAAGATCATCCTATTACAAGCCTTGGTAAGTATTTATTCTCATGTATTACCATATTATATGCATAGGAGATTATGTATATTATGCTAGTTATGTTGGCAAGGTGGTGAATAGTGTATTTTTGCTTTTGATGGAAGATGTGCCATCTTGGTGATTTGAACTTGAATTATGGCTTGTGCATTTGATGAAAGATCATGGTATGGATAAAATATGAACGTCTATGGTGTTATTTTGTTATTAAACTTATTATTTTTCTATAAGTGCAAATTGTGGGATTTTGGCCGATATGTGCTATGAAGTGTATTAAGGTGAATTGATGGATTGTTTATGATGTGGTGTGGATAAGAAGGTGTAAAAGAGAAGTGTTATGGTGAAATGTATTGATTATCATGTATTGGTCAATGTTGGGAATATTGGAGGATTTTTGGAATCATGATTCTATCAATGGTTTTGTCAAGGGGAAATGACATGTGTCAAGGCAAACATGTACCCTATTGATGTTATATGCATTTGTAAAGTAGTCGTTGGTTAATGTGAATTCCGTTATGTATTTGTGTTGTAGAGTGACGCATAAATAAGGAGAGGTAATATTGTATGCACATCTAGGATTGTATATCCATATTATCCATATTGAGAGTACAAGGTATGTAAGGTTACTCTGTCCGTATCTTTTTGCGGCAAAAAGTATCCACATTGCTATTTCACTAGTCCTATCTCGAAATGTGCTAAGGTATCCTATATCCGTTTATCAATAGTCATTGTCATATATTTCCTACTCATGGATCATTTGTGAGTCTCATGTCTCATAATCATGGTTAATGTTCCAAAAGCTCAAATAAGGTTATGTTCCAATGTTCCACTAGTGATATTACTTATGCCTCTTGTTCATAGATTATTGTCCCATGGTTCCCATAGTGTTATGTTTCTAATAAGGTTATGTTGCCAAGTTATTCACATGTCCCTCACTCATTGGTTAATGATTCAAAGTTTTCAATAATGTTATGTTCCAAAGTTCAAAAGTGATGTTATGACTATCAAATATCAATCTCAAAGTAAAGATCAAAGTAATGCAAATGTGGTCAATGATCAAGTATGGGTGGAAAGTCTAGGGGCGTAAGCCTAGCTTGACTCGATCCCGATGTATTGATTTATGGGTGGCAAGTCTAGGGGCGTAAGCCTAGCTCAACTCGATCCCGATGTATTGATTTATGGGTGGAAAGTCTAGGGGCACAAGCCTAGCTCGACTTGATACCGATGCATTGATTTATGGGTGGCAGGTCTTAGGGGCATAAGCCTAGCTCGACCCGATCCCAACATGATGATATGTTATGAAAAGACCCACTGATCAGTCGGGGCCCGGGTACATTGTGACATATGTATTGACAAGTGAGCACTGAATGTAAAGAAAGTAATGAAAGTAATCAAAGCAATTCACATGGTTCCCAAAATGCAAAATGGTGACTTACTCACATTGTCTAGTCATTTGTATTAAGTTCATTTGTATGTTCATGTGTTACAAAGTTTCATTTGAGCCTTACATACTCAGTACTTATGTCGTACTGACCCCTCTCGGGGAATTTACCTTACTTGCTGCAGGTGCAGGTCCCAGTAGGCCTCCCCAGTAGATTGCCAGTGTTAGCGGTTCCTTGGTGAGCTCCAGCTAATTCGGGGCTTCTCCGAGTCAGAGTAGATATATGTTTTGATGATGTACATGTTGTATAAAGCGGGGACTTGTCCCGACTTTTGGTTTGTATTGGTCAATGCTCTTGTTAGAGGCTTTTGTAGACGGATGTGGGTGTATCAGTGTAAAAGACATATGTTGTTTTGACTGGATGGCCTCAACGGCCAAGTTTCATATGCATATATAAATATGTCCCATGTTTTCATTTATTCGTCTTTTATGTTCTTACGAAATGATGGTTATGATTATGATATGCATATGATTGAACATAGGCAAAGCTTGGTTCTCTCGAGCCTTATCGACTACGGGTGCCAATCATGTCTCGATGGGATTCGGGGTGTGACAGTTTACATGTTTCTCACTCATTGGTTAATGATACCAAGCTTCAAAGTAAAGTATGGCTATCATTGTAGCAATCTCAAAGTAATGACTAAAGTAATGCATATGTGGTTAATGATCAAGTATGGGTGGCAGCTTTGGGGGCGAAATGCCTAGCTCAAGTCGATCCCAAGATTGTTGGATCAGGGGGCAGTCCTAGAGGCATAAGCCTATCTCAGACCGAACCTGACAGGGGGAAGCTCTAGAGGTATAATCCTAGCTCGAGCCAAACCAGATATGTTGGTTTATAGGTGGCAGCTCTAGAGGTAATAACCAAGCTCGAGCCGAACCCAATGTTTGGACTCTTAGGGTGGCAGCTCTGGGGGAATAAGCCTAGCTCGAGCCAATCCCAACATAACGTTATGTTATGTTAAAACCCACTATTCAGTCGGGGCCCGGGTATCACAGGTCACAGGCAAAGATGAATAACCATTGAAGTAAAGATTCATAGAAAGTAAAGAAAGCAATATACATGGTTTCCAAAGTTCAGTATAGTAACTTATCCATATTGGTTATGCATTTGAATTTGATTCCATTGGCATACTCACATATCATATAGTTTTATTTGAGCCTTACATACTCAGTACATTCTTCGTAATGACCCCTCTTGGGGGATTTACCTTACTTGCTGCAGCGCAGGTGCTAGTAGGCCTCCACAGTAGGTTGCCAATTGTTGCAGATCATTGGTGAGATCCAGTTAGTTCGGGGCTTCTCCGAGTCGCAGTTGTACATATGTTTTGATGTTGTACATGTTGTATAGTTTGGAGACTTGTCCCAACTTTTTGTTCATTTTGGTCAATGCATTTGTTAGAGGCTTTGTATAAATGAAAAAGGTACATGTCGTTTTTGACTTTATGGCCTCAACGACCAAGTTTCATATATGTATATATGTCATATGTTCCATGGATTTCGTTGTTAGCATTATAAGACCTTACGTGATAAGAGTGTTTCTGATGGCATGCATATGAATGAACATAAGTACAGTTTGGTTCTCTCGGGCCTTATCGACTACGGGTGCTAATCATGTCTCGATGGGATTCGGGGTGTGACACTAATCTTCATCTTTTTCTAAATATTTGGTTTTGCTACTTTCCAAAAAAAAGTTTGAACTTCATCTTGCTGATGTTTATAAGTTGGGTTGAACTTATTGTTGAAGTTC
This sequence comes from Capsicum rhomboideum, assembly GCA_031232105.1. Classification (NCBI taxonomy): domain Eukaryota; kingdom Viridiplantae; phylum Streptophyta; class Magnoliopsida; order Solanales; family Solanaceae; genus Capsicum; species Capsicum rhomboideum. Next base: position 53,485,060 of record CP124716.1, on the reverse strand, counting down.
AAGCTGTAAATAAAGAGTTACAACTTTATTTTGATTGTTCATATGTTAGTTTGAACATGTGTTTGAAGTTATTATAGAAAATACAAATTTTATTAAACCCGATTAACAACAAAGAAGAGAATAGACTTTACATACCTCGAGTGCTCCCTAATAATGGTAGTCATGCGGTTTCAACTACCCCAAGAATGCTAATCTCTCTCCAATATTAAGAAGGCTCAATGTTGAACTTCCGATACTTGACTACTGTGACTTAATCTATATTGTGTTGTTGGAAAAACAAAAGCTTGGAGATTGAAACTAATTCACTTGCTTTGGAATCTCATAGGAGATCCTATATACATAGATAATATTTTGGCGGTGAATTATCTAATAAGTCATAAGAACATATATATCTAGTTTAGATTACTTTGCAATGAAGGAATGCTAATTTAATATTTGTAGTATTAGCCAAATAGATGTGAGATGGCAGTGGAATTAAAATATATAGGACTCGGCTCCCCTCCAGTTAGCATCACCTCCAATTGCTCCAATACCAGTCTAAAATTTTGACATGTGTCCCCATGAAAAATTGATGGATCAAATTTATTTATTAACTGAAACATCTAAACCATGGTAAATTTCCCTCTCAATTCTTCTCTCCCCATTTCACTGCTAAATTTTTGTTCCCAGATTCTTTGCCAGATTTGCTTAGCTCAATGGAGCGAAGACTTATTCCTCCAATGTAAACGGGTCACCCGACCTTCTTCGATGAATAACTCACTTCCATATCATGTTCTTCATCAACAAGGTTGCTTTATAGTAAACAATTGTCCAGTTACTATTTCGTATGTTGAAAAATCTAAGAGAGCAATTTATTAATCAATTGAATTGGAAGCAATTATACTAGTGGATGCTCTATGACTTTGTCATCAACTGCTATTGATAGTGTTGATTATGGAAGACCTCAATTTTAATTTTCTTCACGAACGAATGGTTGTTATTTGGAGGCAAACTCAGGGTTATTCCACTAGAAACTTGAAATTTTGATCTTGATTTGCCTCTTCTAGTTTTACTTGATGTTGAACTTTTCTGTATGATTTTTTTTTCTTTAATAAATCTATGTGCAGTACTAAATTTTTTAAAGATTTGGGTATGATTATTAAGAAGATACATGAAATTTATAGAAGGTATTCCAGTAAGTTTCAAGATTTTTCGACAATCAGAATTGGTATCGGCTTAAACCATTGGACAGAACACTATTACTATTAAAAATTATCCTTAAATGTGATTAAAAATAATGGTTAGTAAAAACAAGTTAGATCCATCAATTTGTCATGGGGACACGTTCAAAATTTTAGATTGGTGCTGGAGCAACTGGAGGTGATGCTCACTGGAGGGGAGCCAAGTCCAAATATATACATATATGACATAAAGAGCATGTATAGTATATAATGTACACTCAAAAAAGTATTTTGTTTCTACTATATCTTTATTTATAAGTACTTACTTCACTATTACTATAATAATAAAATCAACTCTCACTGAATGTTTTCACTTGGTACATTCTTTCAAGGGAAGTAGTAATAACGATAAAAAATTTCTTAGGAGATTTAAATCCAAAGAAGTTATATACTGCATCAAAATTAGGACACATCTTACAGTGTCTTACAAATTTCTCTATGCAACAAGAATTAATATCTCTATTAAAAAATTAATAAATTATAAATCTTGCAAAATTTAACACATACACTAGTATAACATGGCTAAAATCTTTTCCATAATTATCAAAGCATTTGGCAAGACAATAAAAAATATATCTTATCAAATTATAACTTAATCAGGTGTCCCCAAATGTGCGGGGTGTTACACCAGTGGTTCCCAAACATAAAAAACCCCCTTTTTTTCCTCAGTTGTTGTAAGGGTAACTTAGTCGTTTGGCCCCAATCACCTCTTTTAACCAATGAAAAATCCAAATACACGCAACACTTAAAATTTTCATCTTTCTCATCTATTCCCAAGTCTCAAGAACTCCAAAAGTAAGGCTTTCCCCAAATTCAACTCTAGTGTTCAAGTTCAAGTTTCCACTCCAAAAAATTCTTAAGTTTTAGGTATGTGAGGGATTAAACAATGACTTTTCATTTACCCTTATGCCCCAAAACTAGATTTTTTCGCAATGAAAACAAATTTATTTATTAGGATTTATACCCAAATTTCATCATGATTACGAAATATTATGCCTCCTCCTGATTTTATAATCTTTATCATTGCTCGAATTTCTGCATTTTATGATTTACTTATAATTTCTTTCACATGATTTAAACCCATTATTATGAATTGTTAGACTTTGCATTAAATTTCATGATTTGGTAAGAATTACATGATTTTAGCATGACTTGGACCATTTGATATCATTTGATCCTATGGTATCAGACTTAGTATGAATATCCGTAACACCCCGTATATTTCCGAACCTATTTGATTGTCTTAACATTTATGAAAGTATTTAAACTTGAGATGGTTGTTGTATTACACACTAACTTTGTTGGGCTGAATTAATCTTGTGTTAATGGGCTCCAAATTAAACAATAAGACATGACCCAAAAATGGAAAATGACCCATTCAAATGTTGATCAAGTAAACACCTCATTTAATGACCACAAGATTGGCTAAGGATGACCATTAAAAGAGGTGATTTAAAGGGACTATATAAGGCAAAAATTAGATTTTATTCACCACAATACACTTGCCAATTCTAGACTTTTCCAAAAGATATTTCCCTTCTCTTTCAAACCCTAAGCTATCACTCTCTTTGGACAAGATCATTCCTTTGCAAGCTTTGGTAAGTGTTTATTCTTATGGTTTAATATATTATATACATAATATGGTATGCAAATAATGTTGTTTATGTTGACAAAGTGTTGAGCAGTCCACTATGTGTAAAACAACCTATTTTTGCTTAATCGGTAGAGGACTTGCCTTCTATGTGGTTCAAACTTGAAAGGGGACTTGAGATCTTGAAGGAAGTGAATTTCATGGATTAAATGTCAACATTTAGGATGTGGTTATGTCCCTAACTTTCTTTATCCTTGTGTATGACTTGTGGAATTGTTGTTATGAAATTATGCATGGAACCGGTAGTGTATTGAAAGGAGAATATAGTTTGGTGATGTTCATGTGCATTTTAAAACCATGATTGTTTGTTGGCATCCAAGTTAAACTAAAATATGGAAAGAGAAGCTTACTTATGTCCATGGACCATTTATTACAAAAAAAAGGACCCAAAAGTGACCCTGGCAGCCGAAATGGGCACCCGCCCTCGCAGGTGAGGCACCTGCGGGCGCAAGTGGCACCGCAGGTTGCCATGGACAGTGCCAAGGAGGTACCTGTGGCTTTAACTCACCACATATGGGCGCAGGTTTCTTCGTAGGTCTCTCCAGAGGTCAGTTTCACTTGTTTTTGATTCTCTTTGACCCCCAAGGCCCCTCTACCCTTCTTGGATGCAATCATCAACTTATGGTATTCGTTGGATGTCTCTAAGGGGTAGTATGGAGGAATTTTGAATTGTATCAATTATGGATTATTTTTAATATGTTATGGTGAAAGGTATTTAGATGACTTGAAAGCGTAAATGTGACAATATGTTATGGAGGAAGTGTAAAGTACAAACTTAGTATGCAATTCCATCCGTTCGTGATATCTAGGTTGATGTGTGGAATGTTTTGGTGTTGTTGGTATGGTGATGTAGTATATTATATTGTAAGAGGGTGAAATGACATTATATGGCAGTCACGTAGCTCATTATCATCTTGTGCACTTGTAATGTAGTTAGTTGTTAATGCGAGCTCCATTACGTACTTGTGTTGTAGAGTAACACATAAGGAAGGAGGTGACTTGTTGTATTCACATATTGGGAAGATAAGGTATGTAAGGTTACCCTTTTTCGTATTCTTTGGCAGCACCTATTGTTCACATCATTACCGCACTTGTTTCCATATCGAAATATTTCAAAGTATCTCATTTCAGGTTTGTTATAAATTGTTATCCACTTGTCTATTATTCATTGATTAATGTTCCAAAGCTCCAATAATGTTATAACCACCAATGTATCAATCTCACGAAAGTAAAGGAATGAAGTAATGCATAGATGTTTGTTGAGTATGGGTGGTAGCTCAAAGGGGCGAAAACCTAGCTAGAGACGATCCTGAATGATTATTGGATACAGGGGGCAGCCCAAAGGGGTGAAAACTTGGCTAGGGCCGAACCTACTATATTAACTTATGGGTGGTAGCTCAAAGGGGCATAAGCCTAGCTAGAGACGATCCCAATGTTATGTTTCCCACTAATCAGTTGGGCCCAGTCATTATATAAATGATGATGATATGATATGAACGTAAAAACAAAGAAAGTAATGAAAGCAATGTACATGGTTCCACATATACAGAACGGTGGTTTGTCTATATTGACTATTCACTTGTATTTGATTCCATTTGAGATCCTATATTTCATACAGTTGCGTATAGCCTTACATACTCAGTACATTCTTTCGTACTGACGTCCCTTGGGGTAATTACCTTACTTTCTATAGGCATAGGAGCTAGTAGACCTCCACAGTAGACTACGGGTCATCTGCGGACTGTTGGTGAGCTCCAGATTAGTTCGGGGCTTTTCGAGTCACTTGTGTACATTTGTTTTGGTACTGTGAAAAGGTTGTATAAAACGGGGACTTGTCCTGACTTTAAGAATGGGTATGTATATATTAGAGGATTTGTAGACATTGTATGACGAATGAAGGAATGTATGTCTATTTTGACGTGGTGGCCCTTACGGCCAAGTTTCATATCTATTTGAATGTCTTTCCATGACTTCCGTCTTTGACCTCTTGTATCTCTATGACTAAATATTGTTCACCCAGGGACATCCATACAAATGTACATGATCATAGGTTGGTTCTCTCGAGGCCTTAAAGGCTTCGGGTGCCAGTCCGCCTCAATAGAACTTCAGGTGTGACAATAGCAAAAAATTATATATGAGTACATGAAATAGTAATAGAAGCATGATTAGTGTTTAGTTTAACAAACTAGTTTATGCTTATTTTATGATAATTTCCTATAGTATGAGAAATTGAAAATATTTTGGGAGTAGTATTTAGTACCGATGGAATGAGAGTAAGAGAAAAGTCAAATTCCCAAACTACTTTGACAAAGTAGGTTAAAGGTGTCCTTGCCAGTAGAGACTGTTTTGCGGGAAAATGATTTCGACTTGATTTAACTTAAAAACATAAAAAAATTCCAAATTTCATCAAAAATGGAGTTTCCACTTAGTTTGATTAAGAAAAATTAAGATAACCTTTGAAAAAGCACTTATAAGATTTAAAATAGAAAAAATCTCTTAAGTTTTAAAAGATCCGAGTAAGCGGTTCCTATTAATGTCTTTAGAAAGGTGTCAAGGCACCAAAGATTTTCTCTAACTTGTGGTTATCTAGTCCATTTGAAAATAACTCGATTTGAATAACCCTGATGAAATGGATATTAATTTGTTTAAAGAAAATTGGTAAGATATCTCTTGAAAAAACACTTAATAATTTTGAAATGACCAATTGCATTTTTTATTTCAACGTGGAAAGAAAAGACCATTTTGCAAACTAGAAATGATATTCTATTATGAAATTTAACTAAGTTAAAATGTTAGCAACAAAGAAATATCACAATGTGAATTAAAGAGGAGAAAGGAGGATTTAGGCCTTCTAAGACCCAAACCCTTAATGCATCCCAATCTGGACCTATCAATCGTGGGCTTTGCCCATTCCAATTCTGCATACCTTTCGTAAGACTATCTTTAGGATTTAAGGCCCATAACCTATTCTATGTCTATAAATTGGGACTTTTATCCCATAATGTATAAATTTCAAGACCCTCAAGTCTTAATCATACCGCGACAGCTGCTATTTTTTGGGCTTGTGCCCATTGGTCTTCAACTCCTACCCTTCATCCATTTCTTTATATCTCGTGCGTACTAAGAGTATACCAATGAGGCATAGTCATTTTGGCTTCAGCCGACTCAAAGGAAATAGGCCTCCTTAGCCTATTTAGGAAGATGCAATGGGAGAAAGTTCATTTGGACTCCAAACAGTTTCACATGCCAAAAAAAGGAGATAACAATTAATATCTAAATGAAATATTGAGTTATAATGAAATTTGCATAATATTAAGAGCTGGAAGATAATAACAAATTAATCAGGCACACACAAATCACTCGCAAATCATTATCCTCAAAGAATATAAATGAATTCAAGCAAGACATATAGATATGTATGAAACCTAAGTCAAAAGAGACATGAAAGAAGGAAGGATATATACAAATTTCTTTTCAAGAGGAGTAGTAGTCTCTACTTTCTAACAAAGAATACAAAGGATGAAGACAAAGTTAAAAGGAGAGGGGGGATGATGCACTGAACCTATCACTTTTCTATGAATTCCTTGTATCACATAAAACAAATAAGGATCAAATAAAAAAGCAAGTAAAAGATGGTTCACACATAACAAGACACAAGATTAAGTTGATAGATCACCCCCTCATCGCATTATTCCTTAACCAAGACTCAAGTTTGAGTTTCACAATAAAAAGAAAAAAGAAAATGACGGCTTCTGATTTTCAAAAATAATTTAAAATCAGAATAGGAGTCCTGAAAGGCTCACACCTCAAATGGTAACTATTTTAAAGGCTCAAGAATTAGGAAAAAGTTCATGCTTTCTTACTGAGCAATCAGTACCCCTTTGTAGTGTTTCACAGCCTAGAAAGAGGGTTCCCAAAAAAAGAAAAAGAGAAGGAGAGAAGAAGGGACATGTTTTTCCTAGATGGGGAAGGGAAGGGAAAGGGAAGAAACTGTGAAGAATTGTTTTTAACCTCTCCACAAGATAACATTCTCATTAGCCAGTTCAAACATGAACCTTTAAAATAAAATAAAATCTTCATGGCTCAGACTTTACTATTTACAACCTTCTTTATTCAATACCAAGGTTTGGGACAAAGAAAAGACATTAATAAAACTTGTTTAATCCCAACTTTAACCCTTCTTAAGCCCTATTTTAAATTAATATGGTGAATCAGTAAAAGGAACTTAAGCATGAGGGTATAAACACTTAAACCAAGCTAACAGGCTTGAATCAACCCTATCCCTCCCCTTGTCAAGTTTAAAAGAACTTCTACATGTCAAGTAGGTCATGGAAGGATCTTTGGATAAAATCCCTTCATTTGTGGGCCTAATATACAATTTTCATTGACATTGTGAGTCAAGAAACTTGGAAGTGATCCTGCTAGACACCAAACAAGGCAAGAAAGTAAAATAACTTCTTAAAAACTGAAATAAACTTGAAATCTCAGCTAAATAGAAGAAACAAAAACCAGACTAGAACAGTGATCTAGTACCAATAAGATAATAAAGGAAACAAGTAAAATAAGAAAAATCTCAACTCATAAAAAAGTAAAGACAATCATGAAAAACTAAGCTACACAGGCTTAATAGCATGATTTAAAAAAGAAGTAGTGCTTAAATAGTAAACCTTCAACAAAGTGACAAGAACACACAAATTCAAAGTAGGGTCTTCATGACCTTATCAACATGTAATTCCCACTCTCACTTAGTTTGATATTAGCACTACCAAATCAGTAAAGAAAATCATAATATCATAGATACTGCACCAACAAAACCACTCCCACAATTGAGTGTGGGATTCCATTACCACTACTACTACTAACAAAACAAAGTTACTATCTGAGTTTAAAAAAAATACTAACATATATGAAATAGAACCATAACAACAAAATTAACACTACATTAATCGAAACCAAACAAAAGAAAATAGGGTTTCTACCTTTTTTGGGGCAGTAAACTGAGATTTTGAGCTCATCGGAATCTATGTTCACCACCTGAAAAAATCACTACTTAGTTCAAAGAAAAGACTGAAACGAAACTTACAAGGATTTCAATCCCAAAAATAACCTTTTAAACTAGAGGGAAAGATTTTTTTTTTCAATTCAGAAATTTCTCTTTTTTTTTGCTTGAGGAACTTTTCACCTCTCAAGACTTGCCTTCTCATCAAAATAGTAGGGATATATATAGGGGAAATTTTAGAGTCAATTTTGGGGATGGATCGATGTGGGATAGATGTTTTCAGGGGCTTTTTCCAAGGGTTTTCGAATTGGGATAAGGATGAGCTTGCATGATCTGGAATTGTACTATCTTAGTATGAAAATTTGAAATTCAAATGATATTTTTGTGTTTTTGAGGGAATATGTTGTCTCTAGAGGTTTCTCATACATCTCATGGTACGAACCTCGTGCAAGGCACATATTTTCATACGAAATTAAAAAAAGGAAAAGAAATGAGGAAGGGGGAAATTTGAGATTTAGGGTTTTCTAGGTTGGGTTGTATGCTTCTACTTATGTTGTTGAAAGAGGGAGAGGGGATATGAGGTTCTGGGCCTATAGCGGGTCGAGGTTTCTTAGGCTGGGTCGACTGAGAGTTTAAAAGAGGGAATGGGTTGGGTAGGATTTAAGGGAAATTAAGGTTGAGTTTTTAGACTGATTTATAGGATAGCCTAGTTGTTAACCAAATCTATGTAGGATTTTACCCAATTAGTTTTAAATATAGCCAAATGTGTTGCAATTGTAGCCAATTTAAATTACAAATGCAGCCACATTAATCAATCGACTAAATTTAAATAAAATTAAGCTGAAGTGGCACATAATTTAATTATGAGCTTCTTAGTTTAATAAAATTCAAACAATTGATATTCAAAAAATAATTTAGTTCAATACAAAAGAGGATTTAAACAACTTATCATTGGTTAAATAGATTCTTAAAAGGCGAACTTTAATCAGAAGACGATTTTGGTTAAAATGTATTTATCTAAATAATAAAGTTGTACAATTCCTAATATTTGAATACGGGAATGCACAATCGCTATTTAAAATGATAAAATTAACCCAAAAATCACTTAGAAAATTCTTTATTCTGATAAAATAAATATTTTAGTTTTATTTAAAATCGGAAAACCTCTAAAATTAAACTAGATTATGGAGGGAATAAATTATGTGTCAACAATGGCCCCCCCCCTTTGGATAGAGTGAATGCATGTAACCCTAGGCAAAGAGAGCTTGACGTTCCTAATTTTGTCTGACCATAGATTTTTCTTTCGAAAGCGGTTGGTTTTCACATGAATTTTGAAGGAGTTATGGTCGATCCCCGGAATTAGGTTTCCTACATATCTTAGGTTACATGAGAATTAAGGCCACTTGTAGTTCATAACGCTTGATTTTAAGCATGATTTCCAAAGAATTCACTAGCTATCTCAATTTTGAAATTTGGTGAAAACAAAAAGCTGTGAAATAAAGGATATTGAGGTTTGGAATACAATCGAGTTTTCAATATAGAGCCTATACAACATATACCAATATTTAGGAAATCAGATTGCTTTTAGTTTGACTCGATCGATAGAAAAGATAGTCTTTTATGCTAAGACGTCCTTTGGCTCGGGATGAGTGACGAGTAAAGCTAGATATGGACAAGAGGCTTGAAACCTCTTAACCATGAATGTGGGATCCTTCATATCCATAGGTAATATTTTACCTAGAAATAGTTTCCAAAGTTCGAGGTGTATTTTCACTTAGATTTGAAGGAAAGGGAAAATTTGCTTCCAGTGCGAGTTTAGAAGTACTCTAGATGAAAAACTAAAACTAAATATATCCAAAAATACCCACATGCCTTATGATAGAGGTATGGTTTGATGGTGTTGTAATTCATCCTTTAGCTTTTATTAAAAGAGTTTGATATTCCTCTCCAGACTACGTCCCTGGTTTGATGCTAAGAAAAAAATTCCAAATTACGCCGCGTTCTTTTTAGAGTCGTCCGTACCCGTGGCTTTGGATTGAGATTTTCATCCTTATCGAATGCTCTTGATAACATCTTGAAATAAGATTATTAGTAGTAAAATTAATTAACATGGAGAGATAGTGTCTTCACCTTAAATCCTCATTGTTCTGCGTCCCTCTTGGCAACCTTCATCATACTCTACGTATGACACTTTTCTTTGATAAATTTGTTGATTCCTTTCATCTTCTTAGATGATTTTTCTTGGGATAAACCTGTGGTTTTTGTCTTGAGAACTTAATCCTCTTGGATGCTCTCGACAAAATTTAAAATAAGAATGTTAGTAGAAAACATAATTCACGAAGGGTAGATAGTTCTTTCACTCTACCTTTGCTTGGGTTGATTTCTAAGAAAATGATGTCATCCTCTCTTGTACCTGTTTTGGAAGATAACAACTTTTTGCAATATAGACACAACAACCTGTTGGATGTGATGGCCCTCTTGGCGATTGAATTTTTTTCAAATTTGGGGTGGCCCTCTTGGTGATTGAAATATTTTTAAAATAGGGTGTCCCTCTTGTCCACCGACGACATTTTGAGTAAAACGATCTCTGCAACCGTGTTAACTTCTAGCTTAGGGCAGTCTTGCGCATCATTTGACTTGGAATAAGAGACGACTTACAGATGTCCCTTAAATTTTAGATTTTAGGCAATCTTGTGTATTATCCAACTTTTGATAAGAGGTGGTTTACATATATCCTTAGACCTTCCAACTGTAATAAGGTGGACTGATCGATAATCAAATTGCAATGGGGTGGATGGCTCAATGGACCTCTTAGCTATGATATGCAATGTAAGGAGTATGCAATATGAATATGCAATGGCCATCTTGGAGAAATGAATATGATTATGAATACACAATGTGAATATTCAATTGCCCTCTCGGCAAAATAACTATGAAATGGCCCTCTTGGCAGTTTCACATCCTCCTCCTCAATTTTTGATGTGACTTAGAGATATCCTCGACTCAAACTCCTCCACCACTATGCTATATTAGATATACATCTGCAAATATCCTCGACGCCAGACTCCTCTGCCTCTTTTCCATATTGGATATGATGAGTCTTTTTGGCAAAATGAATACCCCGATGCCAGACTCTTTTGCCTCTATCTATATTGGATATGATGCCCAAATACCCTTGACTTTAGACTCCTATACCTCTAAGCTATATTGGATATAATGCCCAAATACTATTGATACCAGACTCATTCGCCTCTATGCTATATGATATGATGCCCAAATACCCTCGATACCAGACTCTTCCACCTCTGTGCTATATTGGATATGATGGGTCTTTATGGAAAAATAAATACCCTCAATTATAGACACCTCTACCTTTGTGCTATATTAGATATGATGCCCAAATACCTTTAATACAAGACCCATCCGCCTCTGTGCTATATTGGATATACATCCACAAATATCCTCCACGCCAGACTCCTCTTCCTTTGCGCTATATTGGATATGATGCCCAAATATCCTCGACGCCAGACTCCTCAATCTTTGCGCTCTATTGGAAGTGATGTCCAAATACCCTCCACGCCAAACTCCTCCGTCTCTACGATATTTTAGATATGATGGATCTTCATGGCAAAATGAATATCCTCAAGGATAGACTTCTCTGACTTTGCACTATATTGGATATGATTCCCAAATACCCTCAACACCATAATCCTCCGCCTCTATCTATATTGGATATACATCTGCAAATATCCTCGATGCCAGAATCCTTAAAGCCTTTGCACTATATTGGATATACATCCAAAAATATCCTCGACACCAGATTCCTCTGCCTTTATGCTTTCTTGGTTATGATGCCCAAATACCCTCGACGCTAGACTCTTTCACCTCTTAACTATATTGTATATGATAGGTCTTCTTTGAAAAATAAATACCCTCGACACCAGACTTCTCTGCCACTATGCTATATTAGATATACATCTGCAAATATCCTCAACTCTAGACTCCTCCACCTCTGTGCTATATTAGATATGATGCCCTGTTAGGAAAAGTAATATGCAATAACCTGTGTGTACCTGGACTTGGAATACATAATTAGTAGACACATTGTCGCTTTATCTAGCGTTTTTAGTCAAAACTAAAGAAGAAACTTTAGAAAGATTATTCAGGGAATGAATAATTTCACTTAGGAAAGATCATTGTGAATATATGTTGGTCTGTCAGAGGGTCAAAGGTTGATCTATCAGCAAGATATATATTGGTCCGTTACAGGGACAAAAGTTGATTCATCGATAGGATATACTGGTCAATCGGAGGGATAATATTGATCCATCGATAGGATATGTTGGTTCGTCTGAGGGACAATATTGATCCATCAATAGGATGTGTTGGTCCATCAGAGGGACAAAAGTTGATCAATCGGTAGGATATGTTGGTCCATCATAGGGAAAAACAGCACTGATCCATTGATATGATATGCTAGTTTATCAGAGGGACAAAGGTTGATCCATTGGTAGGATCTGTTGGTCTGTCGGAGGGATAATGTTGATCCATCTATAAGATATGATGGTCCATCGGAGGGACAAAGGTTGATACATTGGTAGGATATATTGGTCCATCGAAGGGATAGTGTTGATCCATCGATAGGATATGCTGGTCCATTAGAGGGATAGAGGTTGATCCATCGGTAGGATCTGTTGGTCCGTCAGAGGAACAATGTTGATCCATCGATAGGATATGCTGGTCCATTGGAGGGGCAAATGTTGATCTATCGGTAGGATATGTTAGTACATTAGAGGGACAATATTTATCAATCAATAGGATATTCTTGTCCATTAGAGGGACAAGGTTGATCCATTGGTAGGATCTGTTGGTTTGTCAGAGGGACAAGACTGATCCATCAATAGGATTTACTAGTCAGTTAGATGGATAAAGATTGATCCATCGATAGGATATATTGGTCTGTCAAAGGGTCAATGTTAATCTATCGATAGGATATACTGGTCTGTTGAAGGGAAAAGGTTGATCCATCGGTAGGATCTATTATCTGCCGAAGGAAAATACTAATCCATCGATAGGTTATGCTGTTCTATCGAACGTACAAAGGTTGATCCATTAGTAGGATCGGTTGGTATGGTGGAATTTTTGAGGTCCTCCTCAAGAAGTCTACCCAGTTATATGCTTCAAGGCAAGTTCCATATTATTGATGTAGGAAAACTGTCATCTTATAAAATCTTTGAGACTTTCAAAGGTTGGCCCAGTTGTATATTTTGATATGATCTCCAATCATGGCTTGTTGGAGAAAATCATATTCTTGTAAATTTTTGGGATATTCTCAAAAATTCTACCCTAGTTTTTGTTTTAAAGAGAAATAGAAATCTTATGGAGAACATGGCCGAGCACCTAGGTATTCTATTGAGACAGGAATCAGGTCAGACATAGTTAATTTCTGGTGTAAAAACTTGAAATGAAATTATTAGTATCAAATACGGTATAAACATGAATCTAAAGAAAGAGTAACTTGATTTAACCTATTGATCACCTTTTTTTAGGGTGGATGACCCCATTCAGCAAAATAGGCATCTTAACCTATTGGTCATGTTTTTAGGGTGGACAACCTAATTTTTTTTTTTTTAAAAGAAGGCAACTTTGTTGGGGAATAACTAGTTAATTTTGACATGTATCAAAGGTAGGAGTATGCCCGCTTTAAAAAATTGAGGGAAAAGCATCAAATCTCAACTGCAATTAGTACCAATCATTAGTATTGCATGAAAATTCTTCTCATTTTCTTCTCTTTTAATTGAGACTGCTTCGAGATAATTCCCATAACTTCAAGTGGTACCTCAAACATATCTAAGTATCAATAAGATTTGCTCATCTTACTTTAAACAAAGGTTTTGAACTACACCTACCTTTATGTTTCAAGTGCTCTTACCAAAAAGAATGTCCTATTCAACACTCTTCCAAATTATTTGTTTGAGGACTTTTGTAAAGTGCTCTCACACTCATAAGGATGTTCAAAGCATGCGATTGTGATGCCATATGCTTGGACTTCATATAAGTCTCCGCTAATATGAGAACTCTCAGAATTAGGTCATGTAGGGCTTGTTATTGGATTATAATGTAGGGTTGAGGATGGGTAGGATATTCATTTGGGATAAAAGTGACTTAATAATTTCTTGAATGTTGCACTGATTTTGTACTTTGACGTTTTTACACCTTTGGTGCTCATTCTTCTTTGTTGTCCCTTTTATTTTGTATTTTATTCCGACTTCCTTTGAATCTTTGTTTCTTGAGCCTTTTCTCCTTTTAGTTTGAGGCGTTTTTGTTTTTATTTTGAAGTTTTTTCCTTTTTGTTGGAGTATTTTATTGCTTGTTTTTCCTCGTGACTTCTCCATATTTTGTAGGAGTTTTTGACTCTTCTTTCTATTTTTTGAAGTCGCTTTTGTATTCATGACTTCGGGGACTTTGCTTCTTTTGCCTTTGTCAACTTGAACTTTATCTTTAATTTGTACTTTTTCAGCATGCTCAAGGAGGTCGGGCCAAAAGAGGAGTAGTGCATGTAAACACTCAGCGGGTATAGGCTAAGATGTAGTTGTCCAAAGAAATAGGCTCAGGATCAAAATGGGACATGCTAAGGATTAATGTCATTTGGTAGGCAGTGAAAGTCACAATCAAGTCAAAGAAGGCGATCCTTTCCCAAACCAAGTATTACCCAGGAGTTTGCCTCAACAAATATTCAGGCCAAGTTGTAGATCAACAATGCAATGCAATTGAATTAAATCTAAAACTTGCCACACAATGCACATGAAACAATGAGGTCAGTATCATTCTTACCTTGGATCCACGCAAGGAACATTTTAGAGTGTCTCAAAAATATGATGAGAGGAACCAAAAGAATATGATTCATCATGAAGTCAATACTCTCTATCAAATCAATTATTTTTATTTTCCACATGCATGTTCCTAACTACAATTCACCAACAAAGTCAAAAACATGATCTTGAAAAACCTTTTGGTTTAATTTTTGATTTTTGATTTTTTTGAATAGGGGTTACCAAACCCAAGGAGGATTTCCTACATATCTCACTTAAGAGAATGAGATTAGGTGTGCATAGTACATGCAGATATGCACAAAGCAATGCAAAGTTATAGACAAACTCAGAGTGACACCTCCTAAGCTTGATATTTTCAGGCAGAAGGTGTCTACCGTCACTTGTAAGGATTGTTGTGGTCTCCCAGTTGTCTTGTGGGGGAACGTTTGTTCTTGTAATCATCAACCATTATTTTTGAGGGATGAAATTAAGTGGCCTCTCCATTATCTGTGAGGACACTTGTTTCTGCTTTGTGTAAGTATGGTTTCATATTGCTTACAAAAATTGCTTGTTGTTTGTTCTTTCTCCAAGAATATTTTTGGAGATTATAGGGTTTCTTGAACATCAAAGGGAACTGTATATTATTATGATTATCCTTGAACCTTAGGGAGTACGAACCTCCTATAAAGAAATAAGAAATAGATAAAAGTAGGAATTCAAAATAACAAAATGGAAGGGTGTAGTCAAAGATTGACCTGATTTGTCTTCTCGATTGGAAAATATTGCCTCTCTTGAAGTCCAGGGAATTCATCTTGCAAAACTAAAAGGAACAATATTAGAATCATTCTTGGATCATAAAATTAAAAGGATTAGAGTTAGGCTTCGGCCAAGAGATTCATCAAATTGGAGATCCTTGTGATGCTCTTGTGAGTTCAGAGGATTATTTTGTTTGTCCTACATCCCAAGAAAAATTCTTAGTATAGGGAAGGGTTTTGAATTTTTTCAGACTTTGAGATTTCAACTCTCTTCGTCTGTTCATTTCCTGTAAAGAAAAAAGACCGTCTTTCATTGAACCCTACATTTAAAGAAAAATCTTAGTTTTGAGAGACTGGTTGTGTTGGCTTTGCCTTGCTATCCTATTTCTCCTTCTAGTGCTTGTCTTGCAAACTCATCTGGCCTTGAAATGTAACCCTGGTGAAATTTTTGAGGATCTTCCTCAAAAATACTGCCCTATTTTAGAACACAAAGTAACCCTTGAACATTGTTTCTTTATATGGAACTTTTGAGATCTTCATATAAATTCTTCCTCTATCTAATGTTCTACATGCTCTTGTATCCAACCTTGTAGAAAATGTCATTTGTTGTGTAATTTTGAGATCTTCTAAAAATTCTTCCCAGTTTCCATTTGTGAAGGGAAATGAAAATCTTACGAGGAATATGACCGAAGCTGACACAGGCCGCTTATGTATCTCATTCTTGAAAATTCAGGTCAAATGATGTTTAGATTAAGTGAAATTGCGATTAAAGGAAATTAAACCATAATATGCGATTACAAAGAAGAAATAAAGTGTAATAGCAAGGAAATAAAGTAATAATCTTAAAATTAATGATGCCAAAAGTGCGACTTCCAGAAAACTTCATTCTTTTTCATAACCAATCATACCGAAGGCCTACTTCTATGGTCGTGCTGTGGGTTGTTGTTCCAACTTGGTGGATCTTTCACTAGAGGTATCACCTTATCATCAATTAGGTTTTGCACTTTGTTCCTGAGGGTGACACACTTCTTGGTATCATGCCCAACTACTCCTAAGTGGTAAACACATCATTTGTTAGCATTATACCACTTTGTTGAAGTATTCATAGACTTTGCTTTTATCGAGTGCAGGATCGCTAGTACTTTTAGTTTTTCATAAAGTTGATCCAATATTTCTGCTAGTGGAGTGAAGGCTTTGGGGGGCTTTCTTTTAAAGTTGGGATGAGGCATACTATTTTGAGAACTTTGTTAGTGATTCAAGAGAATGATGCATTGGATATATGCTATAGAGAGGGAACATCATTTGGGGAGGTTGAGGTTGACATAGTGGCAAAGTAGGGTAATAAGGCCATGGAGAATATTGACCATACTGAACATTGGGCTGACACTGTGACAATTGTCAGTGATATAATATACCTTCTTATGTCATCAATCCCATAATCTCTTTTGACTTTCCTTTTTATTCTCTAGAGAGCCAAATTGAAAGGACTTTTTAAGGGATTGTAATGTTTCCATACTTGTTATTTTTCTGGTCCTGAGGCCATCTTTAATTCTTTCCCCAACTTGATTACTTCATTGACAGTTTTTGCACCCATTACAACCATTCATTCGTAGTATTATGAGTTTTGTGCTTGAATGAAGTGAGTGATAATCTCTTGTTCATCTATGGGTAGGTGCACCTTATATGCTTCTTCCCACTACCATATAGCATATTCTCGGAAGAGTTCAAAGGCATTTTGTTCGAGCTTTCTAATTTAGATTCTGCCATGTGTGATCTCAGCACAAAATGTATTGGTCCATAAAAGCTTTTTCCAAATCATCCTAGGCATGCCACTTGGTCGCATCTTACTTAGAATACCACTCTAAAGCTTTTTCACTCAAGATTTGACTGAACAACTTAATTCTTATACTTTCGTTCTCTTTTACACTAATCAATTTTCCATAGTAAGCTTCCAAATTAGAGTAAGGATTTCCCAATCCATCAAACTTTTTAAACTCTAGATGTTTTTTGCCTGACAACAACTCTGATTTGGGAGGCTCACAATGCTCTTCATACTTCAAACTCTATTTGCTATTGAACCCACATCAAATTTCCCTTATCAACTTTATTCGCAAGTGGCATGGGCTCTTCTTGATGAACATAAAGAACTGTGTTCATGCTTGGTGAGAGCTAAGAAGATTTATTATTTTGCATTATCATGGACCTTAGTTTAACCACTTGCTTTTTATGAAATGTGATGGCTTCTAAGTATGGTTCTAATTTTGTTGAAGTGGTAGAGTCGGTTGCAACAGGTACATTAGAGATTGAATCAGGTGAAGTGTTGGTATTGATCAAACTGGCTTCCATGTTGAAATGAGTCATTGAAATTGATTTGTATCGATCTTTGGGAGGTAGTAAGTTACCAACACAAATCAGCCTTTCTAAGAAAGAAAAATAACTCTAAAAAACAAAATGTTAGTTTGTTGATCACAATAATTAACCCAAAATAATACATAAAGCAGACAACACTTGTTTCTCTTTAAACAACAGACTCGTCAAAAATTTGAAAAATGAGGCACCTCAAAAAGATGATTGGATGGACATGAATTTGACCATTTGTCGAGTTTTAGGACTTTTGTTATAAGAAGCAAAATGAACCATGCTTTTGAAGAAAAGCATGGAAACTCAAAGATTCAACACAAAATGATTTTCAGATTTGTATTTTTTTGAAAAATTCTCCAAAAATGATGGAGTCCTAAAATCTATCGATCAAATAATTGGTCAACTGACCATGATTGGATATTTGAAAGCATTGATGTGGTCAACATGAATTGGACGATGACCCCTCTTCTTGAAATTTCATGAAGTAGAAATCGATTGGTTTTGAACAAATTTGAGGATGAATTTTTGAAAAGTGCTTTAGGAAGACTTACATTTTGAGTTTATTTTCCAATGATGTTTTAAAGCTTCGTACAAGTTATGTTTAAAGCAAACGTGTAGTTAAAATGCAATCATACAAGCATGGATGAAGCAAAACTATGTAGCATAGCATATGAACAACATATAACATATCCTGGCATACATGTGACCTTTTGAGCCGAAGGTAGGCCTAATGATTGAAGGATATGTATGTCGTTTGTGAAATGTTCCACTGCCCCAAAACTTATTTATATAAATTTATGAATAAACAAAATAGGGATACAAAATGAGGGAAGGGAATGTACAAATAATTATTAGTACCACGCAGGGGTACAATTCTAAATTAGGCCTCCATGGAAAGCTCTTCAATCTCGAATTTCTTGAACTTCTCGATACACCGAATGCCTTTCAGATGAAGACGTTCAAACCAAGAAACTATCCAAATATTTTCTAACCCCAAGGGACAGTTTTCATATAAATTGGCATCGCATACTTCAATTAAACACATAAGGGTATGAACGTCTTTTTGAACTGGAGGCCCTTTTTTGACACAAGGTGGTCTCATTAATGGTTCCAATACCCTTATGGTACTGATTCACTTAGGTCAGCATGCCTATTATAAGGAAATTGGTTTAGCTCTATCCTAGTTTTGCTAGAGTGGGCTTCTTTGAAAATGGGACTGGGGACCCGGGCGGACTACCACGGGCTGAAATGATAATAAGTGTCAGATAAACTAGAACCGACTAATTGTTTATCATATCGATAATTTTTTATTTTTAGTGGAGGAAATGACCACAAAAAAGCCATAATCGCTGGTCCTAACGCAATCTAATTTTTGCCATTTGGCGGAATCGGTATGTTATGATTGTAACAATTTATAATTTGCGAAAAATAAACAAGTAAGTAAACTAATAATGAAAATAAGAAATTATTATAAACCCAAATAGTTAGTCAAATTAGAGTTAGTTTCAAAATATGTGGTTAGAACCTAGTTGAATCCCCTGTATAGTCGCCATTTTTGTTTTGTGAAAAAATGGTTTTGACTTAATTTAACTTAAAAACTTAAAGAAATTTTCAAATTCTATTAAAAATGGAGTCGCCACTTAGTTTGATTAAGGAGAATTAAGAAAACTTTTGAAAAAACACTTAAAAGATTTAAAATAGAAAAAAATCTCTAAGTTTTAAAAGATCTGGATAAGTAGTTGGAAGGGTGTTAAAAAACCAAAGATATCCGCTAAATTGCGGTTATTTGGTCTATTTGAAAATAACTCAATTTGACTAACCTTGATGAAAATGGATTTTGATTTGCTTAAAGAAAATTGGTAAGATAACATTTGGAATGACAGTAATTTCGAAATGGCCAATTGCATTTTTTATTTCAACGTGGCAAAAAAAGACCATTTTACAAACTAGAAATGATATTCTATGGGGGAATTAAACTAAGTTAAATTTTTTTGCCATAAATCAATATCACAATATGAATTAACGGGGAGAAAGGAGTTAGATTTAGGCCTTCTAAGGCCCAAACCCCTAATACATCCCAATCTGGACCTATCAATCATGTGCTTGGCCCATTCAATTCTTCACACTTGTCTTAAGACTATCTTTAAACTTTAAGGCCCTTAAACTTTAAGGCCCACAACCTGTCTTATGTCTATTAATTGGGCCTTTTAGCCCATAATGTATCAATTTCAAGACCCTCAAGTCTTAATCATATTACGACAACTACTATTTTATGGCTTAGGCACATTGGTCTTAAACACCTACCCTTCGATCCATTTTTTGGATATCTCATGTGTACAACGATTACCAATGAGGCATAGTCTTTTTGTCTTTGGCTGAAGAAAATGAAACGGGCCTCCTTGGCCCATTTATAAAGATGCAATGGGAGGAAGTCCATTTGGACTCCAAATAGTTTCACATGACAAAAAAGGATATAAGACTTAATATAGAAATAGAATATTGAATTAGAATGAAATAGGTGTAATATTAAGAGTTGGAAGATAACAACAAATTAATTAGGCACACACAACACTCGCAAATCATTATCGTCAAAGAATATACATGAATTCAAGCAAGACATATACACATGTATGAAAACTAATTCAAAAGATACATGAAAGAAGGAAGGATATATAATAATTTCTTTTCAAGAGGAGAAGCGATCTCTACTTTGAAACAAAGAAGACAGAGGATGAAGACAAAGTTAAAAGGGGGGGGGGGGGGTGATGAACAAATCCTGTCACTTTCCCATGAATTCCTTGGATCACATAAAAAATATTAGGGTCAAATATAAGAGCAAGTAAGAGGTGGTTCACACATAATAAGACACAAGCTTAATTGGATAGATCGCCCCTCATCACATTGTTCCTTAACCAAGACTAAACTATGAGTTTCACAATATAAATAAAGAACAAAATGACAGCTTTTGATTGTCTCAAACAATTTAAAATCAGAAGAGGATTCTAGGAAGGACCACACCTCAAATGGTAACTATTTTAAAGGCTTAAGAATCAGGAACAAGTTCTTGCTTTCTTACTGAGCAATCAATACCCCTTTGTAGTGTTTCATAGCCCAAAAAGGGGGCTCCCCAAAAGAGAAAAAGAGAAGAAGAGAAGCAGGGACATGTTTATTCAAGATGGGGAAGGGAAAGAAAAGGGAAGAAACCATGAAGAATTGTTTTGAACCTGTCCACAAGATAAGAATCTCATAAACCAGTTCAAACATGAACCATTAAAATAAAACAAAATCTTCTAGGCTCAGGCTTTACTATTTTCTACCTTCTTTATTCAATACCTAGGTTTGGGACAAAGACAAGCCATTAACAAGACTAGTTTTATCCCAACTTTAACCCTTCTTAAGCCTTTTTTAAAGCTGAGAGTGTGAATCAGCAAAATGAAATCAAGAATGAGGGTATAAAATTTTAAACCAAACTAACATATTTGAATCGACCCTTCCCCTCTCCTTGACAAGTTAAAAAGAACTTTTACATGTCAAGTAGGTCATAGAGGGATCTTTGGATAAAATGCCCTTCATTTGTGGATCAGCTCTACTGTTTCTATTGACATTGTGAATAAAAAAACATGGGAGGGATCCTACTAGCCACAAAAGAAGGCAAGACAGTAAAATAACTTTTTTAAAACTGAAATAAACTTGAAATATCAGCTAAATAAAAGATACAAAACCCAGACTAGAACAATGATCTATTACCAACAATATAATAAAGGAAATAAGTCAAATAAAACAAATCTCAAATAATCAAAAAGTAAAGACAGTCATGAGAAACAAAGCTACACAAACTTAATAACATGATTTTAAAAACAAGTAGTGCTTAAACAGTAAACCTTCAACAAAGTGAAAAGAACACACAAATTCAAAGTAGGGTCTTAATGATCTTATCAACATATAATTACCACTATCAACTAGGGTGAGATTTGCACTACCAAATCAATAAAGAAAATCATAATATCCTAGATACTATAGCAACAAAACCACTCCCACAATCGAGTGTGGGATTCCATTACCACTACTACAACTAACAAAACAAAGTTACTATCAAAGTTTAAAAAAATATGAACATATATGAAATATAACCATAACAACAAAATTAACACTACATTAAATGAAAACAAACAAAGGAGAAGAGGGTTTTTTTAACCTTTTTTGGGCAAATCAAAATTTTGAGCTCGTCGGAATCTATGTTCCACCACCTAAAAAAATCACTACTCAGTCAAAACCCAAGGCTCAAACTAGACTTACTAGGATTTTTATCCCAATAAAACCTTTTAAACTAGAGGAAAAGATCTTCTTTCAATTCGAAAATTTCTCGTTTGTTTGCTTGAGGAATTTTTTACCTCTCAAGACTTGCCTTCTCAGCCAAAATAGTATATATATATATATATATATATATATATATATATATATATATATATATATATATATGTAGGAGAGATTTTGGAGTTGATTTTGGGGATGGGTTGATGTGGTATAGATGTTTTTAAGGGCTTTTTAGGGATTTTGCTGAGGGTTTTTGAATTGGGATAAGGATGAGCTTGCATGAGCTAGAATCGTACTATCTCAGTACGAAAATTTTACATTCGAATAATATTTTTGGGTTTTTGAGGAAATATATTGTCTCTAGAAGTTTCTCGTACCTCTCATGGTATGATCCTCAAGCAAGGCATGCATTTTTGTACAAAGTCAAAGATGAGAGGGATAGGAATGAAGAAAGGGAAATTGGAGCTTTAGGGTTTTTTGGGTTGGGTTGTACGCTGCAGCTGATGTTGTTGTTGTTGAAAGTGGAAGAGGGAATATAAGGTTGTGGGCCTGGAGCAGGTTGAGGTTTCTTAGACAGGGTCGACTGAGAGTTTAAAAGAGGGAATAGGTCGGGTAGGATTTAAGGGAAATAAAGGTTGAGATTTTAGGCTGATTTAGGGAATAGCCTTGTTGTTAAAAATTTAGCCAAATCCATTTAGGATTGAACCTAATTAGTTTTAAATATATTCAAATTTATTGCAATTGTAGCCAATTTAAATTACAAATGTTGTCACATTAATCAATCGACAAAATTAAAATAGAATTGAGATGAACTGATACTTAATTTAATTATGAGCTTCTCGATTTAACAAAATCCAAACAATTGCTTTTAAAAAAATGATTTATTTCAAGATGAAATTGTATTTAAACCAAATTATTCTTGGTTAAATTGATTCTTAAGAGGCAAACTTTGATCAAAAGCCGATTTTGGTAAAAATGTATTTATTTAAATAACAAAATCGTACAATTCCTAACATTACGAGAATGCATAATATCTATTTAAAATGAAAAAATTATCATGAAAACCACTTAGAAAATTCTTTATCCAGATAAAATAATATTTTTTAATTTTATTTAAAACTGGAGAAGGTTAAATATTAAACTAGATTATGGAGGGCAAACATTAAGTGTAAACAAAGATCGTCTCCCTTCGTCTAAAATAGGCTCTTGAGTGAATTCATGCCAAATTATGATTCTATACACCCAACAAGGTATAGAACACCCTCCCAATAAGGGTTACATATTGGTCTTTATGCTTGCTCAAATGGGGTATGTTGGCTATGAGAAACTCTCACAGTAAAATATTTTTAGTAACTTAAGTGTACATAGATCACTGAATTTGTTTAATTATGATTCTTTACACTTTACTTATAATTTTTATGATTTTAGCCTTATTAATTAAAGATAGTAAGTCATTGTATACTTTTCATGCATACTCTTTACTCCCAACATGATTTACACCGATTTTACATGTTTCAAGCATTTTTCATAGAGTAAATTCCATAGTACTGACAACATATTTCTTGTGTTGATTTCTTATCATGATGTAGGTTCTGATACTCACCCTCAGCTCCACAACTAGTTGCGATCACCAGTGCCTACTCCAGTTCAGTTGGTGAGTCCTCATGTTCTGAGGACTATATTTTTATGCTTTCTTAGTAGTTCAGACATGTGTTTAGCTCAGTATTTCATGACTTCAAGTTAGTGAGGGGTTTCTCCCAGTGGCTCCTCAATATTTTTAGAGGCCTATCTAGACTTTATAGATGTTTCAACTTATCACTATGTTTAGATTTTTTTCAATTGGTATTGATAGATTATGAACTTAGCATTTATTATTCACGTTATTATCAACGTTTTGCTTCCGCTAATGTCCTTATGATAATAAAAATATGGTTTTAGTACTATGCCAGATGGCATGGGTTAGCTTCGGGCTACTCGTAGTCCTAAGCACCGTGATACATCCAGGGTGTAGTCTCGGGCCATGAGATAAACATGGACACGCTGGCCGTTGGCTATCCTCTACCACCGGAGTCTGGGCCAACAATGAATACTACTTCTACCACAGGACAACTAGCTACTATTACATATGCAAATATACTAAATCCAACCCCACCATAATACCATCCAATCCCTTTGAAGAAAATTGCATACCTTTATAGTGAACCACAAATTGTACAGGAAAATGAGGATCTTAAATGATTATTAATGAAGATCTCTAATATTCATTAATAGGGAAATTCTCTTAAGGGTGGCCTAAATGCAGGAATTACCAAAGCTAATACCAAAACAATGTGAACTTAAAGGGGAAGTTAACATTGGTCTACTAAGCAATATATATGTACTGATTTGTGCATCAATTTTGGAAAACTACGTGAACTTGCTATCAAAACCACAATTTTATATTACCCATAAATACTTGTCCTATCCCATACGTTCCCTTAAATGGGACCTCATTTTTTATCTGGAGGAAGAAACTACAACAACTATGGCATGGATTTCTTTCCCTTTACTGCTACTATTAGTAAAAAGGTTATTTTCGTATTGGCTGCAATAATAAAAAAAGCCCCTTTAAGTAGATATGGCTACCTAGAACAAGACTGTACCATGTTGTACATGGGTAAAGGTTGAGGTAGATCTCTTGAGGGGATTTAAAAAAGGAGTAAATATAAGGATGCGTAAGAAATTAGGAGAAATCATGGAAAAATGGGTAACCATTACATCTCTAAATACTGCAAAAATATGCAAACTATACGGTCACAATGAAAGTGAATGCTTCATAATTCATCTAAAGTTATATCCTAAGGAGAAGAAGGAGGATAGAAGAGAAGAAGGGTGAAGAGGAGAAAGGCCTAAAGAATTTCTCAAAGGAAGATAACACAGATGCAAAACAAGGTGAATGAATTAAGAAAGATCACAAAAGAAAATGGAAACAAACTTATCATAATGAATTCCAGGAATTGAGAAGAAAGAAAACGTATAAAAGAGGAAAACAATATCAAAGAGGGAAGAATGGAGCGGGTATGGAATCCCAGAACACAATAGAGAAAGGACTAGGAGGTCATAACAATTAATAAATTTGAGATACTGGAAGTTGATCAGTTGGTTGAAGAAGGTAAAAATAAGAATAAGATCAAATAAAAGTCACAACAATCAGAGAAAGACGAGGTCTAGAAGAAGAAGAATAAAGAAAAAGATCAAGACAAGAATCAAGATTAGTCAAAAGATTTCCAAGAAGGGATTAGAGCTCCAAAAAGGACTACTTCCAAGTCTAAGGGGTTAGATAGAATAGAAGTCTTTACAAAGTCCAAAAAAGGCTACAAGTTCTAAGGATATAAACACATTAAGTCTAGTACAGTCGGAAGTAGTAGTAGATAAGATGACATAAGAAGCACCAACATTAAAGAGGAAACACATGAAGTAAGTAAGTCCCACAATGAAGAAAAAGTAAAAAGGATATCAGATACTGATATAAAACAAGAAAAGGAACTATGGGATACTAGAGACCCTGCCAGAAAAATACAAGTTGAAATATCAGATAAGCAATTGCAAGAAATTCCAATGACCCTTAATTTGTCACAACAAAAGATTCAGTACAAACAGGACACACAAAAGGATGAGAATATAGAGTTTACCATAGATTAAATTAGTAGAGAAGGAGATAGGTCTCCTAGGTAGATTGGTTAGCTTAAAGGGAAAATCAAAAGGCACAAAGACAACATCATTTCTGTCACAAATAAATAGAAGGAGTAAGAAGGGATAACCATCACATTTGAATAATAATAAATAAGGTACTATTTTGGAATATCAGGGCTGTGAGATCTCAAAACAATTTTTAGAGATTAGATCTAAATAGGAGACATCAGTATTTATATATTACTTTATTAGTGACTTTTCAAAGTCCTACAAAGTTGGAGAATTATAAAAGAATATTAGGGATGAAAAATTCAACAGTTAATTGCACTATAAAGATTTGGATTATTTGGGAGGATAATTGAGGAACAAGGCACAACATATATAATATAACAAATAACCATCCAATTCAAGCTAAAGAGGACTAGTGATATGTTCAAATTGACTGTAGTATATTCCAGGTGGAGTGCCTTGGGAAGACTAATATCTTATGCCGGTATTTGGAAGACATTATATGCAACACTCAGTATCCATGGCTAGTTGGTGATGATTTCAATACAATAATGGATGAGTCAGAAAAGATGGGGGTTTGTTAATCACACAAAATGAAATAGTATATTTTTCACAATGTATTAGCTATTGTGCCCTTAATGGATTTAAATGCATAAGGAGATTCTACACATGGTGGAGTGGAAGAATAGAGGAAGCCTATATTTTCAAAAGTCTAGATAGAGTTTTTGGAAATAATGAGTTCATGACTCTCTTACAAGATAGTGAAGTGCACCATATAATTAGGCAAGGGTCAAATCATGCTGCTCTTTATGTTATATGCAACTCTGCTCAAGAATAAATCATTAAAACTTTTAAGTTTCTAAACTCTGGAACAAACATTAGGATTTTTGAAGAATTATGGAAGATAAATGTAATGACCCATATCATGATTTTTGAAATTTTCTATGTTTTGACCATTTTACCACTTGTTGCAATTTTATTTTTGGATTTGTAAGTTGCTAGAGTGGGTGGTATAGTTCACGATGTGTTTGGTTGAACATTAAGTGAGGTTTTTATTTTGGAAGATTTTTAAGTTGGAATGGTTGACTTTAATCAACATTTAGAGATCCAAGTGTCGGATGGGAATTTTATTTGTGCCATTGAATCTGTAATGTCAATTTTGATTTGGTAGCATGGTTAGTTTGGGTCTCGAGGTTTCCGGTATGACTTTAGGTGTTTGGACGAGAAGTTGGGATTTTAAGCCTAAGATTGGCTTTGGTTATTATTTGATGATAACGACATCTATTTGGGATTGTAACAATCCTATTGATGTACAAAATATTGAAATAAGTCTAGTAGCATATTTGGTATATTTTCATGGCATCCTAAATGAACCCCGAGAGTTGGTTCAAGAAGATATTTGCCTTAAAGTTGCTGCCAATTATTGTATTCTGGTGTAGCTACCTCCCTTTATTGCGATCACATGATTACTTTCGTGATAGCAAAGAGAGTGGGACATAAGGCATCACAATTATGTGGTATGGGGGTCACGATCATTTCAATATGCTCGATAGTTCATTATGATTATATGGGTTGTTCCATTATTGCATAGTTCATTGGGGATTTGGACTATTCTTCCTAGTCACGAGGTACGAGCTACGATTGCAAAGAGGAATTACATAGCAGTCTTTAATAAGTTGATTTCAAACCCTTTTTCCCAAAACTCCATTTTTAAAGCTTAGGAACACAGATTGAAGCGATTTCAAGTGGGATTTTGAGATCTAAACCTTGGGAGAATTTTTCAAGGTTATTTTTATCATTTTCCACTAATTAGTTTATGATTCTAACTTCAAATCTTTGTTTTGCAACCTTGCATTTATTGGTTTTACTGGTAAACCTAAATTATGATATTTTGGGGGTTTTGAACTCGATTTTAACTTCATTTTCAATGTGATATCACATTTGAGCAGTTTGGGATATGGGTAAATAGATTCTTTACAAAAATTCCAATTTTTCCCTTATGTGCATAAGGTTGATTTTCATAATTTTTGGATCTGGATTTGCTGGTTTCCTTTTCTCATATAGATTTTGTAATTATATATATTGGACATGTTTGGAGGTGATCCAGAAGGGAAAAGCCTCCAAATGATTTTTCGGCCTTGGTTTGGCTTTGCGGTCTTCTTTTAAGTCAAGCCAAGATTTATCTTGACTCTTTTGGTCTTCTTTTAAGTCAAGTTGAGATTTATCTTGACTCTTTTCTAAGGATTTTATGTGTTATGAACTACTTGCTTGTAATTGGATAGTAATGGTAATTTGAGGGTCCCGTATAGATGAGATGACGAGCATCTATATGGGGAGTAGTATTTATTAAAGGCTTAAAAATTAGTAAATTGAGTGTCTTGACTGTTCCATCTATTTGTTGATATGGTTATGATGAATTGTATTGACAAATGAATTTTTGATCATGCTAGTTAATACTAAGAATTTACTTGAGGAATTGAAATAGTGCTTAGTGGCAATTGATGAAAAATTAGGGTTTAGTGATTGCTTAGGGTACAAAGAGATTGTGACTATATTTGGAAAAGTTGAAAAGAGGAATTCTTGCATGATTGTTATGTTTTGTGTTTAAAAGTGAACTTTTGAACATGTAAGTTGATGTGTATGCTTTCCTTTTGGAATTTTAGGTAAATTGTGTCATAATTAGGGAAAAGATTGAGCTTTTTGTCGTTGAACATGCTGTGAGGTGTTAAATTCAGTGATTTTATCTTGGTAATATGAAATAAAATATCACCGGGATACCCGTTAGAGGTTTGTGTTGACTCTGGTGGTGATTTTAGCTATCTTTACCCTATTGTATTGCCCATTAGAGGCTTGTGTTGGCTCTGGTTGTGATTTAAAATGGTGTTTATTATTATGATTCCTGTGTGGAGGCTTGTATTGTGATTCACTGAGATTTAGGAGTATTGACTCATAATTGATTCTTATTGGACTAATTTAATGCATTTGGATTTATATCTGAGATTGACATTATCATGTGTGTTCATAATCATTCATTGCATTATTCATGAATTAGTACCATGGAGAAATAATGGGTTTGAAAAATATGAAATATCATCGAAAAACTTGACTGAGGGATGTACCGGCAAGATCGATTATATAACATTGTGAAATGACTTGACCGAGGGATGTGTAACAAGATTGATTATTTGAGTTTATGATTATTATATGGGTTGAGAACCCCTTCCTTTTCCTTTGAAATACTTAAGTTGTCACGACCCGAATCCCATCGAGACGTGATTGGCACCCGGCGCCGATAAGGCCCGAGAGAACCAAGCTGTGCTCATGTACACGCATATGTATGCTACTCAATATACAACACCACCTCAAATGAATATAAAGTATCAATAGCGGAATTCATGAAAATATATATAGATACTACGTATGAAACTTGGCCGTTGGGGTCATCATGACAAAACATATGTTCCTTACCTTACCCTTCACATTTTCCACAACATCTACAAAGCCTCTACGGATGCATAACCAAAACCAATCTTAGAGTCGGGACAATCCCCCGCTCTATTTATACATATAGTATCAAAACAACACCAAACAAAGGTACATAGTGACTTAGGAAGCCCCGAAACAAATGGAGCTCACCAATGATCTGCTGACATAGCGTAGACTACGGTGAGGGTCTACGAACACCTGTGCCTGCATCAAGTAAAGTAAGGCCCCCAAAGGGGTCAGTACGAAGAATGTACTGAGCATGCAAGGCCATAGAAATTGTGTAGAACATAGAGACTTCATTGGGGTTAATAATATTCAAGTCAATAAACCATTGCATTTGGAAACATGTCGATTAGGTTCATTGCGTTCATTGCATTCATTACGTTCATTACGTTCATTGCTTTCATTACTTCTGTACTTCTTTATCTTTGTCTGTGCTATACTATACCCGAGCCCCAACTGATCAGTGGGTCTTTCATGACTTATCGTCATGTTGGGATCGAGTCGAGCTAGGCTTATGCCCCTAGACTTGCCACCCATAAATCAATGCATCGGGATCGGGTCGAGCTAGGCTTATGCCCCTAGACCTGCCACCCATAAGTCCATACCTCGGGATCGAGTCGAGCTAGGCTTACGCCCCTAGACTTGCCACCCGTACTTGATCGTTGACCACATTTGCATTACTTTATTCATTACTTTGAGATTGATACTTTGATCGTCATCACATCACTTTGGAACTTTGGAACATAACATTGTTGGAAGCTTTGAATCATTAACCAATGAGTGAGAGACATGTGAATAAACATCATGAGAAATATAACATTACTAGCACCATGACACTATTGGAACCATTGGACAATAATCCATGAACAAGGAACATGAGTATAATCACTATTGTCACTTTGGAATATAACCCTATTGGAGCTTTTGGAATATTAACCATGAAAATGAGACATGAGATTTACCAATGATCAACGAGTAGGAAATATATGACAATGACTATGGATAAGCGGATATGGAATACCTTAGTACATTTCGGGATAAGACTAGTGAAATGTCAATGTGAATACTAGTTGCCGTAGAAAGATACGTACAGAGTAACCTTACATACCTTGTCTTCCCAATGTAAGTACACAATCAAATATGTGAGAGCAACAATTCCACTCCTTCTTTATGTTTCACTCTACATCACAAATACATAAGGGAACCAACATTAACCACCAACTACCTTACAAATGCATACAATAACAACAAGTCACATGTTTGGCTTTAACATGTCATTTCCCCTTGATAATATCATTTTCGGCACGGTCATATCAATAATACTCCAACATGCCCAACATTGACCAAAATATCATTTATGAATTTATTATTCCAATAATCCCACAATATTCCATACATTTACCAATACATGATAGCCAAGATCATGTCACACCAAGTTCATACTTTACACTTCTCCATCACCACAACATCACAATTATGCCATCAAATTACTTCAATACACCTCACAAAAACAAATCGGCCAAAATCCCATAATTTACACTTTTATGGAAATAACAAGTTTCTTAATGTAATCACACCATACATGTTGGTATTTCATCCATACCATGCCTTTTCATCAAACCCACAAGTCATATTTCAAGTTTAATTCACAAGAATGCACATCTTTTATCAAAAACCAAAAGTGCACTATTCAACACCTTGCCACCATAACTACCATGATATACATAACCTCTCATGTACATAATATATTAAATTACAAGAATAAACACTTACCAATACTTGTAGGATGATGCTCTTGCCCAAGAAGTGGACTTAGGGTTTGAGAGTTTGAGAGCAATATTGTGGAAATATCTCCAAAAAGGCATGTGTGTTTTAAGAAATAAAAATCTGATTTGTGGTGGCTTTATATAGGCCCTCTTACTCATCTATATCCATCCAATTAGTCAAAAAGGTTGTGTTTACTTGTCAAACACAAGAATGGGTCATTTGACCCTTTTTGGGCCTCTTATTTTTGGCTCATTTTGGGCTTTAACTTGGGCCCAATAACATATCTCAACTTAGCCCACCAATTTCATGTATAATTCACCACATATCTCATGTTTCAATAATTCCATAATGTCACGACAATATTCTCTTGCGAGATTCTCATTTGTCGTCTCAATCGCAAAAATAGACATTCTAGTCGTCCATGGCTTCTTTGAACATTTTTTTTGACAATTAGTTGTGTTTCATAGTTTGATCATGTAGAAGTATGTAGGAGTGTATTGAAGTATTTGAAGCTTTAAGGATGCTCAAATAACTCCAAAGAACCAAAAGAAACCATCTAAGAATCGACGTAGAATCGCGTTACAAAATGAGCGCGGAGGGGCACAATATGTTGTGCCTTGCGCCACTTGCTGCAAAGCAAGCAGTGGCGCAAGATCCTGCTGCCCTCTGAATCAGGTGGCTTGCGCCACACACCCTGAAACAGGGAGTGGCGCAAGTCTTGGTACTTTGCTGAATTTTTCGGCCACTTTTTCCAACACTTGCATATCGTCCAATACCCTATCAAAACACTATAAAATACTTACTTAGTGATATTAATCATCAAGTAAACATGACTCCACATCACCAAGTGAGGTTGGAATATGTACGGTTTATTACACAAATGCTCCACAAAATCACAAAACACCTCCTACGAAGGTCTAATCGCATGTATGTGGCCAAATTTCAATTTCCTCATCATTAGCATTACCAAATACATACTTATATCTCTCGACCCCTAAGAAAACATTATTCAACTTCATCAAGTAGGGTTGGGAAGGTACGGGGTGTTACATTCTTCCCCCCTTAGAAACATTCGTCCTCGAATGTTAGTAATATTGTCTCATTGTAACAACTTAAGTCGAGGTGAATCTTTACTTCTTATAAGTCCAATTCTGTATCTTGAACTTTTCTTTCATGTACAATGATTCCATTATTTCTTTATATTCCCTCGTAATTTCTTCTACGTGCTAATTTCTCCACTATTGCCTTTACGGAAGCTACTCCTTTATTTCTTACTGCTTTCGCTTATCGATCTAGAGTAGTAAGTAGTACCTCTGCACATGTGAGGTCTTTCGTAATTTGTATATCTCCACTGGGAGAAATACGAGATTACCTCCTATACACTATCAAAGTAGCGAATATGAAATACTGAGTGAGCTGTGAAGAGTTCGTGGACTAGTGCTAACAGATATGCAATTTGCCCAAATCTTTGGACACTTTCCCTTTCTTTCCGATTCTCATTATTTCTTTCCTTTTCATTGGTCACACTGTCAAAAATACCTAAGCACCTATGACACACTTTAATTCCCTTCTTCTAACATCGACATATGATTTGTATCGACTTTGGGGCATTTGTAGCTGTTGTTATAGCACCTTTACTTTCTCTATAGCTTGATGAACAAAATCTGACCCGAGCAAAGAAAATTCAGTCAACTGTAACCCATCCAATTGATGATCTATATTTTTTTTCACATAAAGCTTCGTAAGGTGCCTTTTTGATACTTTTATCGTAAGAAATTTCAATAAACCATAGATGTTCATCCCAACTACCTTTAAAGTCCAATGTATAAACTCGTGACATATCTTCAAATGTTCGTATAATGTGTTCTGTTTGTCCATCCATCTGAGGATGACAAGCCACACTTACATCTATCTGTGTACCCATGCTTTACTGAAAGGACTTGCACAGTAAGCTCTCCTCTTTGGTATGGTAGTGAGTGGAATACCATGTAATCGTACTATCTCCGTAACATACAACGTTGCATAATGTTCAGCTGTATCGGTGGTCTTAACTGGTAGGAAATACACTGACTCGATAAGCCGGTTAACTATCACTGATATGGAATCAACCTTCGCAGTGTATGAGACAATCCTATGATTATCCACTTCCAAACTGGAAGGATAATATAGTGCATAAACCATACAGACTTCTGATGCCATACTGTCAATTAGTGACCGCTTGGACATTGAGCTACAAGTTCTACAATGTGCTCCTCAAATATCCTTACCAAGACCTCTCTGCTACACCATGGTACATTTTGGTTGCTTCTGAGTGAATGAAATACTGTGAACGATGTTCTTCTGTCGTAATTCATTTTCTTAACTCCTCTATACCCAGTACACACAATCTACATTGGCGTTAAAGTACTCCCCCCTTGTGTTTGTTCAAATACTCTCGTCGACTTTGCTGTACACATATTTTTTTTTCCAAGTGAACTAAAAATGGAATTTACCTATTGCTTTTTCCTTTATCTCAAATATCAATGAAAATCCTGCCACATTGACACTATACTTCTTCATCTGGAGTTTCAAGAAACAAAACCCCATATTGCCTTATTAATATAGGTTTCCTGACTATATCTTTCTTTTCTGTGAGCTGGCCATTCATACTCTCTACTGCCTTGCAGCTTAATGTATCAACTACCCCATTTGCTTTTCCCGAATGATACAAGATATCAATGTCCTAATCTTTCAATAGTTCAGGCCACCTTCGCTACCTCGGTCTTTAAGTCCATTGGTTTAGAAATATATTCCATTTTCTTATGACCAGTATATGTCAACACGAATCCCTTACAAATAGTGACACCATAACTTTAAGCAATTATCGCAGGCGCTAGTTTAGGGTCATGTGTTTGGTAATAATTTGTGTTCTCATGTGGCCGCCATTGTTGTGACGCATATGCTATTACTTTATCATGCTACATCACTATACATGCGAGGCCAACCCCGGAAGTATTACCATACATTGCATAACATTCTTATGCCTTCGGAAGGCACTTACAATTTGGTGTGAAAGTTACTTTATCTTTCAAATCTTGGAAACTTTTGGACACTTTGCTCACATGCATCATTTTATTGGAACTTGATTGCCTTGTGTATAAGCTTTAACTGTAGGGATAGAAGAAGATCCTTCAACAATTCTCCTATAATAATCAACCAACCCAAGAAAATGATGGATCTCTGTCGCATCGTAGGCCTTAGACAATTGTTCACCATTTCTATCTTTTGCGTAGCCACTTTCATTTCTTCATCCTATACATTGTGACTCAAGAACGGTAGGGATTCAAATCAACAATACGAATCGCATGGTCCTCTTGTGATTTTTGAATACTATCACCAAACATGGTCACACACACATTTAAACGTGTCCTGAACGCCCTATTCATGAATCCATAAAACTACCGGTGCATTATCTAGCCCAATTGACATACTAAGAATTGCATAATAATCATACCATGTTTGTAATACTATCTTGGGTATATTTCTTTTCATTTCATCAGTATTCATCATCATTCATCATCATTTACCCCGAAACTGATCAAACAGATCGTCAACTCTGGGGGAAATAGTCATTCTTAATTGTCATCTTATCCAGTTGCCAATAGGACCCACACTTTCTCAATATGCCATGTTCTTATTTGTTTGTTTTTTTTCCTCATGTTATTCCCGTAACCCTACTGGAGCCAAATAGAATGATGATGCGTACTAATCACCTCATACCTCGAGGAATGCATTCCCACCGAAATCGATTGAACAGTTGGTGATTTCACTAGTACCACGTGCCATATGTACCCCTTTGGGTCTCATTTTTGAGGATAGGAAATAACTTCACCTTTCGGTGCTCCAACAGTACCCTTCTATTTAAGAATATACTTTTATTCAGATGTATGCACCCACGGGTGTAAAGACTGCAAATGACGTAACTAGCTATTCTGGTGTTCCTTCGCATTAGTCAAACATCAATAACGTAACATATGATAGTGTAAAACCCGAATCAAGCAATACATTTAACTTATGTAAAAATACTAATAATGTACCTGCATCAGGAGAAGACTCCACATTCCGTGGATCCGCTAAGGTATACATATGGTCTTGGGTCCCACTGGAACTAGCTGCTCCTCTCGAACCTCTACCTGGAGGAGGCACAGATAATTGCAATGCGATAGTTGGTCTCATAAGTCGTGCCATACCACTCGTGCTCCTTTGTGGACACTCTCTCATTTTATGCCCCGCGGTACCACACCAAAAGCAAAGATTTGTTCCCAACCGACATTCACCCAAATGATACCTTCTGCAGCGCTGACACAGCTGACGGGGAGATTTTGATTGGCTCATACTTGCTTGTGCTTAATGCCCCACTTCACTTCTTCCCCCAAACTGGTTGCCTCTAACCCCTTGTGATCGAGGTAGAGCATTCGCTATAGAAGGAAGAAATAATGGTCTTGGCGGTCTATTCAAAATCTGAGGCCCAAATCCTCCTCGGGACGCCATAAACTGCCCCTCGGGTCTAGCCCTTTTTGACGGCCCTTCTTCAAAGTCTTGTGTCCGTCTCTTTTGTTCCACCATTTGTTTCTCCAACACTCATCTTTGAGTTTGTGCAACAACTACACGGGTCAGGATGTGCACCGCACTCATTAAATCTTGCACAATAGCATTATTGGACAATTCCTCTGGAAGTGAAAGAGTAGGAGGACCCCGTGATACCAACTCATTTCCATCCCCACCTTGATCAACTTGCTGGTGTTCTACTGGTTCCTTCTCCAGCAATCCTGTATATCTCCTTTCCGTTTCCCCAACCTTCTCTTGCCATTGGCAATTCTAATCAAACACACAAGAAAACAATTCCCATGGTCAGTTATGATTCCGCGTACAACCTCTTTGTAAAATAAACGAAAACCACTGATTCCACTTCCAACCTTGGCTCTATATTGGAAGATCTAGAATGAAGAAAAGAAACAACTCCTAAATGTCCCGTAGCCTCCTACCTATAAATGTGGCGCGCAACACATCGATAAGTAAGATTCTACTCAGACATGGCTTTGTAGACACCCTTAGGACGACCCGCTATAATACCACTTTTGTCACGACCCGAATCCCATCGAGACGTGATTGGCACCCGGCGCCGATAAGGCCCGAGAGAACCAAGCTGTGCTCATGTACACGCATATGTATACTACTCAATATACAACACCACCTCAAATGAATATAAAGTATCAATAGCGGAATTCATGAAAATACATATAGATACTACGTATGAAACTTGGCTGTTGGGGCCATCATGACAAAACATATGTTCCTTACCTTACCCTTCACATTTTCCACAACATCTACAAAGCCTCTACGGATGCATAACCAAAACCAATCTTAGAGTCGGGACAATCCCCCGCTCTATTTATACATATAGTATCAAAACAACACCAAACAAAGGTACATAGTGACTTAGGAAGCCCCGAAACAAATGGAGCTCACCAATGATCTGCTGACATAGCGTAGACTATGGTGAGGGTCTACGAACACCTGTGCCTGCATCAAGTAAAGTAAGGCCCCCAAAGGGGTCAGTACGAAGAATGTACTGAGCATGCAAGGCCATAGAAATTGTGTAGAACATAGAGACTTCATTGGGGTTAATAATATTCAAGTCAATAAACCATTGCATTTGGAAACATGTCGATTAGGTTCATTGCGTTCATTGCATTCATTACGTTCATTACGTTCATTGCTTTCATTACTTCTGTACTTCTTTATATTTGTCTATTCTATACTGTACCCGGGCCCCAACTGATCAGTGGGTCTTTCATGACTTATCGTCATGTTGGGATCGAGTCGAGCTAGGCTTATGCCCCTAGACTTGCCACCCATAAATCAATGCATCGGGATCGGGTCGAGCTAGGCTTATGCCCCTAGACCTGCCACCCATAAGTCCATACCTCGGGATCGAGTCGAGCTAGGCTTACGCCCCTAGACTTGCCACCCGTACTTGATCGTTGACCACATTTGCATTACTTTGTTCATTACTTTGAGATTGACACTTTGATCGTCATCACATCACTTTGGAACTTTGGAACATAACATTGTTGGAAGCTTTGAATCATTAACCAATGAGTGAGAGACATGTGAATAAACATCATGAGAAATATAACATTACTAACACCATGACACTATTGGAACCATTGGACAATAATCCATGAACAAGGAACATGAGTATAATCACTATTGTCACTTTGGAATATAACCCTATTGGAGCTTTTGGAATATTAACCATGAAAATGAGACATGAGATTTACCAATGATCAACGAGTAGGAAATATATGACAATGACTATGGATAAGCGGATATGGAATACCTTAGTACATTTCGGGGTAAGACTAGTGAAATGTCAATGTGAATACTAGTTGCCGTAGAAAGATACGTACAGAGTAACCTTACATACCTTGTCTTCCCAATGTAAGTACACAATCAAATATGTGAGAGCAACAATTCCACTCCTTCTTTATGTTTCACTCTACATCACAAATACATAAGGGAACCAACATTAACCACCAACTACCTTACAAATGCATACAATAACAACAAGTCACATGTTTGGCTTTAACATGTCATTTCCCCTTGATAATATCATTTTCGGCACGGTCATATCAATAATACCACAATATGCCCAACATTGACCAAAATATCATTTATGAATTTATTATTCCAATAATCCCACAATATTCCATACATTTACCAATACATGATAGCCAAGATCATGTCACACCAAGTTCATACTTTACACTTCTCCATCACCACAACATCACAATTATGCCATCAAATTACTTCAATACACCTCACAAAAACAAATCGGCCAAAATCCCATAATTTACACTTTTATGGAAATAACAAGTTTCTTAATGTAATCACACCATACATGTTGGTATTTCATCCATACCATGCCTTTTCATCAAACCCACAAGTCATATTTCAAGTTTAATTCACAAGAATGCACATCTTTTATCAAAAACCAAAAGTGCACTATTCAACACCTTGCCACCATAACTACCATGATATACATAACCTCTCATGTACATAATATATTAAATTACAAGAATAAACACTTACCAATACTTGTAGGATGATGCTCTTGCCCAAGAAGTGGACTTAGGGTTTGAGAGTTTGAGAGCAATATTGTGGAAATATCTCCAAAAAGGCATGTGTGTTTTAAGAAATAAAAATCTGATTTGTGGTGGCTTTATATAGGCCCTCTTACTCATCTATATCCATCCAATTAGTCAAAAAGGTTGTGTTTACTTGTCAAACACAAGAATGGGTCATTTGACCCTTTTTGGGCCTCTTATTTTTGGCTTATTTTGGGCTTTAACTTGGGCCCAATAACATATCTCAACTTAGCCCACCAATTTCATGTATAATTCACCACATATCTCATGTTTCAATAATTCCATAATGTCACGACAATATTCTCTTGCGAGATTCTCATTTGTCGTCTCAATCGCAAAAATAGACATTCTAGTCGTCCATGGCTTCTTTGAACATTTTTTTTGACAATTAGTTGTGTTTCATGGTTTGATCATGTAGAAGTATGTAGGAGTGTATTGAAGTATTTGAAGC
Organism: Capsicum rhomboideum; assembly: GCA_031232105.1. Classification (NCBI taxonomy): domain Eukaryota; kingdom Viridiplantae; phylum Streptophyta; class Magnoliopsida; order Solanales; family Solanaceae; genus Capsicum; species Capsicum rhomboideum. The sequence goes on along the minus strand of CP124716.1, from coordinate 53,446,370 downwards.
TTTAACGATGCTCAAATAACTCCAAAGAACCAAAAGAAACCATCTAAGAATCGACGTAGAATCGCGTTACAAAATGAGCGCGGAGGGGCACAATATGTTGTGCCTTGCGCCACTTGCTGCAAAGCAAGCAGTGGCGCAAGATCCTGCTGCCCTATGAATCAGGTGGCTTGCGCCACACACCCTGAAACAGGGAGTGGCGCAAGTCTTGGTACTTTGCTGAATTTTTCGGCCACTTTTTCCAACACTTGCATATCGTCCAATACCCTATCAAAACACTATAAAATACTTACTTAGTGATATTAATCATCAAGTAAACATGACTCCACATCACCAAGTGAGGTTGGAATATGTACGGTTTATTACACAAATGCTCCACAAAATCACAAAACACCTCCTACGAAGGTCTAATCGCATGTATGTGGCCAAATTTCAATTTCCTCATCATTAGCATTACCAAATACATACTTATATCTCTCGACCCCTAAGAAAACATTATTCAACGTCATCAAGTAGGGTTGGGAAGGTACAGGGTGTTACATAAGTTGTCTAATTACTCATACCAGGAAAAGGAAAGAACACTATGCAGATCTTATGAGAGGGTAAAGGATAAACTTCAAACTTGGAAAGGGAACATGTTATCTTTTGGGAGTAAGGACGTTTTATTCGATATCTAGTGTTTTAAAAAGTATTCTTATTCATGTTTTATATGGTAAAGCTCCTCCTTAATGTGTCATGACATAACTTCATATGATCTTTGTCAAATTCTTTCAGAATATCAAAATCACAGGTAGGAGAAAATAGTGGGCTACTTGGGATAAGGTTTGTCTTTCAAAATAGGAAGGTGGTTTGCATTTTAGATTCATGTTTGATGTTTCTCAAGCTATATTTGCCAAGCTTTGGTGGAAATATAGGACTCAAAGTTCTTTGTGGTAAAATTTCATTTGGAATAAGTATTGCAAGAAATAAATTCCAACTATAATTCAATGGAGACGTGGTTCTCAAGTATGGAAGTATATGTTAGACAATGGAGAAACTATAACACAACATTTGTGGTGGAAACCTAAGGGAGGTTCTTCCAGTGTTTGGTATGATAATTGGACCATGCTGGTCAATTATATCTTTATCAAATAGAGGTGTATAGTTGTCATCCCGTGACAAACATATATGTTTTCCTAAAGGAAGAGGGTTGAGATTATAATACCATGTAGGTTTTCTTTTGCCTAATAACATTACCAAGCAAGTCAGACAGAACATTGATCATATTAGGCAATCTGATCAGGGGATAAACCTTGGTGAATTAAATCTAGTTGTGGGAAAATTTTCAGTAAAGAGTGTTTGGGAGATTCTAAAAAATAGGGCTGAAACTATAGATTTCTATAAGAAGGTTGGGTAAAAGGTTTATCTTTTAAGATATCTTTCTTTGGGTGGATATTTTGGACTAATAGAGTTCCTATTACAATAGTTATGTCTAACTAGAACACTAATATTTCCAAGTTGTGTACATGTTGTAAACTGCTTATTAGAGAGACCACAGAGCACTTGTTATTGACAACATATTCAGCTGCTAGTGTTTGGAGTTATTATTCTAGGGCAGCTGACATTATTGGTCCTTGGGTTCTGGTGAGACAGGCTATGAAGAAGTGGTAAGAGGCAGAAAGTAATGCTAGAATTAAAGTGATCTTTCAATACATTCCCAACATCATTACGTGGTTTTTATAGAATAGTAGAAATACAGTTCTGGATGGAGGGACATACTCTAGAGGTAAGGTTCTGTGGAAACCAATTATATGATTCACAGGTTTATCAGGTTAAATTTTAACAATACAATAGTTCCCAATATTTGGCCACATATGGTAGAATTTCTCAAAAATAATAGGCCAAGATTTTACTACAAAATGGTCAGATGGGTTCCTCCACCTGTGGGTTGGATGAAATGTAATACATATGGGGCATTAAGGGGTAATCTAGGACCCAGTACTGTTGTTTTTTATGTGATGCAATGACCCTCCACATTTTTTTTTGATTTATTGTGTGTTTTTCATATTTTGAGCTTTCCTGTAGTTACTAGGGGTCATTTATGACTTGATAGGATAGGTGGTTTGGTTCCCAGGGAATTCGGTTGGGTTTTAAATCAATTTCTCTATTTTGGAGCTTTTAAAGTTAAGAAGTTTGACTTCGGTCAAAACTTCTAGTAAACGGCCACAAATGGAAATTTTGATAGTTTTGTTAGCTCTAATACATAGATTTTAGGCTAGAGGGACCTTTGGTTCGGGTTTCGAGGCTTTTAGACTCATTTCTGGCACTTGGGTGGATTTTAGTGAAATTTAGAAAAGTGTTGACTTTGGTCAACATTTAATCAAGATGACTTACGTTGGTCATTTAAATGATTTCATTGAGTCTAGAATTCCGTTTCCAGTTAGGTAGCATATTTGGTTTATGTTCACAGGGTTCCAAACGTATGTTGAGGACCCATTTAGAGAATTTCTAGACTTAGAAAAATTGTTGGTGCACAACACCTGGTGCAATCCTATTTCCTTCATCGCATTCACAATGAGAGACCTTCGTAAATTTTGTCCATTGAGATCATGAGGGTTGGGGTCGCGATCATGATGAAGAGGTCCACAAGGTCAGTTTGGGTCAGCCTTTGCACTCGCGAATGAACCCTTCGCATTCGTGAAGGGTCAGGTCTGTATGACCTTATGATTGCGATATGGGTCCTTATGACTGCAATAAAGGATCCCTGGATAGTATAAATATTTTCCATCTAATTTTCTCCTTATTTTTCACAAATTTTAGGATTTGGTTGAGCTAAAAGGATATTTCTTTGAGGGATTTTCACTCCAATTAAGTCCAGGTAAGTTCTTATCATTCTCTTGTGCAATTCTCATTACTTTTTGTCTAAAATCCGTCTTTTAATCCCGCTAAATTCAAACTTTAATTCTTGTGTTTTATTAATTTTTTAGGCTGTTTTGATCCCCAAAATAAACACTGTCATTGCCCAATTTCTCGGTACGTGTTTCTTACCTTATGAGGAAGGTAATTATGGGTTTAATATTTTCATCGATGGGTCCGGAGGGTCAATTTTTGACCCATTTTTGGACCTGAATTTTATAATTATGATGTGTGTCATTTTTCTTATAGTAACAGGTAGATTATGATTTTGATAGCGTGATGGATTTCTGAAGTTGAATGGAATGGTAAGACGGCCCTTTGTCGATATAAGAATGCTGTTTGACTTTGAGGTAGGCTATAATCTAATTTCTTTTAGAACATGCTCTATAAGATGGTATATTTTATGAATTTCATGTGGGGTAGGGGATTTATAGGATAGGCTTAGGATTATTTCATCATTTTTGATATTATTGGCTTACTTCAAGGATCTTTGAGTAGAATATTTATGTGAGCCTTAGATTAGGATGCTGCTATATTGTTAGCATTAGGTTAGGAATCCTTTTATGATTACTACAATTCTATAATTAGGTTAGGGATACTTAGTATAGGTTTGGGGTAGTGTCTTATGATAAGACGAGTATTCTTCGATCGGTTTTCATTTAGTTTTATATTTTCTCCTACATTTCTTCTATATCATAGATTTCTGGGCCTGAGGCCATGGATATACTTTACCTGGACTCCAAGTCAGTGTTGTTTTTCTATGAAGGGTGGTTTTACCCTATTTTGTGTATACCTATATATTTATATATATAAACTTGTGATGTATTGCATATATTCACTTGCGTATATACTTTGATTATGGTACAATTCCAAGGAGAAACATTTATTTTCAGACTTTTAGAAGATAAAGAGAAATCTTACAACCCTTAGTACTGGTTTAATGCTTTAAAGATGAAGATGTACCACCTTTATTCTCTCAATCTCTTCATCCCCATATGATGCAACTTTTGCCTCCTCTTCCCTTCAGAACACCATCATTATTCACTCTCTTTGTCTTTAATTCCCTTTTTGGGTCACGTTTTAGTCTTCTCATTGACATGCTCATAATCTCTAAACAATTTAAGCACTTTCTCTTTCTGTACCTCAGACCATTCAGTTGCAATCTTCAAATCTTCAACTTTTTCGAGTCTACACTCATCCAGCCAACACTTATCATTGACCACCTCTATGACCATGCATAAGTATCTATATTGTGAAAGGGTGGAGAGTGACTTATATAGTTTAAATGTCACCTCCTCATCATGGACCTTCATCTTAAGCTCTCTTTTTTCGCACATCATTGAAGGCTCCCCCAGTGGCTAAGAATAGGCATCCCAATATGACTGGTACCTGCTCATATGCTTCAAAATCAAGATAATAAATTCAACATTAATTGTAAATTTACCTACCTTAATGAGCACATCCTCAATTACTCCTCCGTATACACACGAGATCGATCTGTTAGCTAAAGACAAATAGTTGTTAGGCATGGCTCTCCCAAGCTAAGTGTCTTAAACATATATAGGGTCATCAAGTTTATACTTTCCCCTAGATCGCACAATGCATGCCCAACCTTATCTTCACTAATTTGTATGAAAAGGGTGAAACTTCTGAGGTCTCTGAGCTTTTTAGGGAGTTTGCTCAATACCCTCGAACTTCACTCTTCAGTGTTTACAATTGTCTCAAATTATATATGTCTTCTCTTCCCAGCCACCACATCTCTTAGGTACTTAGAATATCTGGGAATGTCCCTTAAAGCATCAATCAAGGGAATATTGATGAGAAGTTGCTTAAAGATATTAAGAAACTTCATAAAATTGGCATCCTTCTTACTTTTCTAGAATTTCTGTGGGAATGATGGTATAGGTCTCTCTATTACACTCTCAGGCTGCTCAACAACCTCTTTTTCTCTTTTTTCTGCTTGCACAGGATTTATCTCTGAAGTTGGTATTAGGATCAACATTTGTGGGAAGGGAGGAGGATTCTTATAGTTGTCTCAGTTAATTATTCTCCTTTTTAGAGGCCCTGTATCTGGCAACTCTACACTTATTTCTTGAACTTTCTATTTAAGAGGAGCTTCAACCAACTCTCTTTCATTCCTTAATGTAATTGCCATTACCTACTTTGGATTATCATCTGTATCATTCGGTAGTGCATATGTAGGTATTTCATGTTGTGATGAAGCTATATGGCCCACTTGACACTCAAGTTCATGAATGGACCTTTGCATTTTGTTCATAATATGAGTTTGTTGTCCCATGAACTACTTCATTGTCTTCTCTAAAGAATTGCTCACATGTGGAGCTGGTTGTGTATATTTCTATCTTTGGCCTTGTTGGTTTCCACCCCAAGAGAATTTTGGGTGATTTCTATAATTCTACTGCCCCAAATAACATATAGATTCCATATTCAAAGGGCAACTTGTAACACCCCGTACGTTTCCGAGTCTAGCTGACTACCGTAAAATTTATGGGAAAAAGGAAACATGAGAGATTTGATGAATTATGTATTAATATGTGGGTATTAATAAGTCCTACACAATTGGGCCCAAAATGAAGCCCAAAATCACAAGGGAAGACATGACCCAACATGGGATTTTGACCCATTCTTCCAATTTTCTCCATTTGACCAATCAACCCTTGCATTTAATGATAAGGAAGAAATAATAGAGACTTGAGGGACTATATAAAGAGAGAAAAATCATATTTTTATTACCATTGAACTCTCATGCCCTTTTCTAACTTTTCCACATTTTTCTCTCAAATAGACACACCCTAAGCTCACATCTCTTTGTGGCCAAGATCATCAACTTGTAAGACTTCGTAAGTGTTTCTTATTATGGTTTAATATATTTTATCCATGATAGATGGTTTATATTATGTTGGTTATGTTGGTGGAGTATTGAGAAGTTTACAAGGTGTGAAATGTTACATGTTTGTTAAATCGGAGGATGGTTTGTCTTGTAAACTTGAATATGCACTTTTGGTCTTGAAGTAAATGAAATTTATGGAGTACATATTTACATGTGAGATGTGATTATAGTCTTACTTTGTTTAACCCTTATGTATAACGTTTGGAATTGTTATTGCGAAATTGGTTATGGTTTTGGTGCCGTATTGGCCGTGAAATGTAGTTTTGGGTGTTGTTATGTGTGTTGTGGGGACATGGCTGAAATTTGGTGTTAAATATGATCAAAAAAATGTCAAAACAAGTTTGGTTATGATCATGGACCATTCATGGCATTAAAAGACCCAAAAGAGGCCATTTCAGACCAAAATGGGCATCCGCCCCCGCAGACGAGGGCATCTGCGGGCGCAGATGCCAACGCAGATGCCCCTGGCATTTTAAAGAGGACATATTTACCCGCACCTCATCCACCTATGGGCGCAGGTGGAAGCGCAGGTCACCCCCATATCTAATTTTGTATATTTTCGTACCTAGTCGACCCCCGAAGGCCCCTATATCCTTTTTGGATGTAATTATCAACTTGTGATGTCATTTTAATGACTTTAAAGTGTCGTAAGGAGAAGTGTTGGACTATATTAAGTGTGTATGGTTGTTCATATGTTGTTATAAAGGATTAATTGCGATGGAATGATAAAGAGAAAAGCGTAAAGGGTAAGTGTGGTTTGTAATGCTATCGATGTAGGATCTTTTGGTTAATGTGTGTAATGTTATGGTGTTGTTGATATGGAAATGCAGTGGATTGTATTTTAAGGTATGAAATGACGTTATGTGGTAGCCACATAGTTCATTGTCGTCTTGTACGCCTGTATAGTGACTAGTTGCTAATGTAAGTTCCGGTATGGACTTGTATTGTAGAGTAAGACATAAGGAAGAAGCTGGACTATTGTGTTCATACATAGGCTTGTGTATTCATACTTGGAAGTGAAGGTATGTAAGGTTAATCTTCTATATCCTTCTGCAGCATATGGTGTTCACATTGTCATAGTACTCATTCGATTCCGAAATGCTCTAAGGTATTCCGTATCCGGTAATTGACTAGTGTTACTCATATATTTCCTATTCATTGATCAGTTATGAGCCACATGTCTCATACTCATTGGTAATGTTCCAAAAGTCCAATAGGTTGTGTACCAAAGTTCCAATAGTGGTTGTTATTCAGGTGTCTTGTGCATTTCTCATTATCCAATGGTGTTTTGTTTCCCATAAGGCTATGTTTCAATAATGTCTACTCACATGTCTCTTACTCATTGATTGTTGATCCAAAGCTTCAAATAAAGTTATGACTATCATAATATCAATCTCAAAAGTAAAGAACAAAGTAATGCATATATGTGATTAATGATTGAGTGCGGGTGGAAACTTTGGTGGCAAAATGCCTAGCTCAAGCCGATCCCGAGATTGTTGAATCAGGGGGCAGTCCTGGATGCAATAGCCTAGCTCAGACCGATCCTGACAGGGGGCAGCTCTGGAGGTAATAACCTAGCTCGAGCCAAACCTGAAATATTGGTAAGGGTGGCAGCTCTAGAGGTAATAACCTAGCTCGAGCCGAACCTGAAATGTTGGTAAGGGTGGCAGCTCTAGAAATAGTAACCTAGCTCGAGCCGATCCCAATATATTCATAGGTTGACAGCTCTAGAGGCATAAGCCTAGCTCGAGCCGATCCCAACATAACGATCTGTTATGTTAAAACCCACTGTTCAGTTGGGGCCCGGGTATCACAGTTCACAGGCAAAGATGAATAATCATAGAATCAAAGAAGACAAAGAAAGTAAAGAAAGCAATATACATGGTTTCCAAAGTTCAGTATAGTGACTTATCCATATTGATCATTTATTGTATTTGAGTTCGTTGACTTGTTACATATCATACAGTTTCATTTGAGCCTTACATACTCAGTACATTCTTCGTACTGACCCCTCTTAGGGGATTTACCTTACTTGCTGCAGGTAGAGGTACTAGTAGGCCTCCACAGTAGGTTGCCAGTCATTGCAGTTCCTTGGTGAGATCCAGTTAGTTCGGGGTTTCTCCGAGTCACAGTTGTACATATGCTTTGGTGTTGTACATGTTGTATAAAGCGGGGACTTGTCTCGACTTTAAGTTTATTTTGGTCAATGCACTTGTTAGAGGCTTTTGTAGATGGATGTAGGTGTGTAAATGTAAAAGGCACATGTCGTTTTTGAGTTGATGGCCTCAACGGCCAAGTTTCACATATGTATATGTCATATGTTCCATGAATTTCGTTGTTAGCATTATAAATCCTCACGTGTTAAGAGTGTTTCTGATGACATGCATACGAATGAACATAGGTGCAGTTTGGTTCTCTCAGGCCTTATCGGCTACGAGTACCAATCACGTCCCGATGGGATTCGGGGTGTGACAAAAGTGGTATCAAAGCAGGTCGTTCTAAGGGTGTCTACAAAGCCGTGTCTGAGTAGAGTCTTACTTATCAATGTGTTGTGCACCACATTTATAAGTAGGAGGCTATGGGACATTTAGGATGTTGTTTCTTTTCTTCACTTCTAGATCGTGCAATAGAGCCAGTGTTGTAAGTTGAATTGTATATGATCATGGTAATTGTTTTTCTTTGGTATATTTAAAAAGCCAATCACAAGAAGAGGTAGAGGTAAAGGGAAGCAGGTAGATGTGCCTGCTGAAGAAGGAATAAGTAGACTACCACCTGACCAAGCTAGTCAAGGTGGAGCAAATGCTGAAATTTCATCGCGGTCTTCATCTACTTTTCCAGCTCCGAAAGAGCCAGTTGGTAGAGAAGTACCCGCAGAACCACCAATGAATGCCACAGATCAGGATCTTAGAAATGCAGTTCATATGTTGACACAGTTAGTGGCAGCACAAAGTCAAGGACGAGCAGGTCCAATGACACATGATGATGATGCAGCTAGAGTGGCGAGTCGCAGAACACAGGATTTTCTAAAACTGGACCCTCCTATATTCACAGGGTCAGATCCGAAAGCGGATCCACAGGACTTCGTGGATCAAATTCAGAGGGCCTTGGAAGTTATGCACGTGACGGGGGTAGAGACAGTTGAACTTGCTGCGTATAGATTGAAAGGGGAAGCGGTATTGTGGTACGAGGATTGGAAGAAATCCCATTATTTTGGTGTGAATCCACCTACTTGGGAAGAATTTAAAGAGGCTTTCCTTGATCATTATCTTCCTTATGAGATCCGTGAGGTACGTGCGGATCAGTTTCTAAATTTCCATCAGGGAAATTTGAGCGTGAGAGAATATAGTTTGCAATTTAATTCCTTGGCTCGATATGCGCCAAATATTGTGACTACGATGACAGATAGAGTCCATCGATATGTGGACAGGTTAGAGCCATATTTGGTAAGGGATTGCACCATTGCTGCATTGAACAAAGACATGGACATAGCGAGAATACAAGCCTTCGCGCAGAAAATGAAAGATCAAAAATAGAGAAGAAGGGTACATGAATTTGACAGGGGACAGTCCAAAAGGGCTAGACCTATGGGATCATCTGTTATGTCCCAAGGAGGATCTAGGCCTCGTATATTTTCGAGACCACCAAGACCATCATTTTCTCATTCCACAGTAGGTGCTCATTCTCAGTTCCGTGGGTTTAGAGGTGGTCCAGCTGGGCAGAGTAGTGGAGGTCACGGATCACAGGCAGCAGGTTTTCCTCATCAGCAGTGTCAGCACTGCAGGCGTACTCCTGCAGGTACATGTAGAGTGGGGACAAATGATCATTTTTGGTGCGGCATGATAGGACACATGATGAGAGAGTGTCCCCAGAGGAGTATGGGTGGTATAGCACGACCGGCAGGATCGACCCTTTGCGTCTTTAGCATCGGCTCCTTCTTTGGGCCGAGGTGTGCAGCCTGTGGGCCGTTGTAGGGGTGCCAGAGGAGCATCCAGTACCAGTGGGGTCCAGAATCACACTTATGCTTTGGTGGACCGACAAAATTCAGAGGCTTCTCCTGATGTTATCACAGGTACACTATCCATATTCTCAAATAATGTATATGCATTGATTGACCCTGGTTCTACATTATCCTATGTTACTCCATTGATTGCTGTGAAATTTGCAAAGGCACTAGAATTATTAATTAAATCAATTGAAGTGTCTATACCGGTTGGTGAATGTATTCTTGAAAAAAAAGTATATTGAAATTGTGTGGTAACTGTGTGTGGTCATGATACATTGGCTGACCTCATTGAATTAGACATGGTGGATTTTTATGTGATAATGGGGATGGATTGGTTGGCTTCTTGTTATGCCACGGTTGATTGTCGGGCCAAGAAGGTGCAATTTTGCTTTCCGCAAGAAAATGTTCTTGAATGGCAGGGTAATGTAGGGGCACCACGAGGAAGATTTATTTCCTATCTGAAAGCCAGGAAAATGATTGCTAAGGGTTACATATGTCATTTAGTGTGGGTGAAAGATAATAATGTGGAACCACTAACTCCGCAGTCGGTTCCAGTGGTCAATGAATTTCTAGATGTATTACCAGAGGATCTTCCCGGCTTACCCCCAGAACGGGAAGTAGAATTTGGCATTGATGTGATTCCAGGCACTCAGCCTATTTCTATTCCTCCATATAGAATGGCTCCAGCAGAATTGCGTGAATTGAAGGAGCAATTGAAAGATTTACTAGACAAAGGCTTCATTAGGCCGAGTATGTCACCGTGGGGTTCACCGGTATTATTTGTACAAAAGAAAGATGGAACGTTGAGAATGTACATCGACTATCGGTAATTGAATAAGGTAACGATCAAGAACAAATATCCCCTCCCTCGCATTCAGGATTTGTTTGATCAGTTATAGGGTGCTAAGTGTTTTTCAAAGATCGACTTGAGGTCGGGTTACCATCAAGTCAGAGTTAGAGAAGACGATGTGCCCAAGACAGCTTTCCGAACACGGTATGGCCATTATGAATTTTTAGTTATGTGTTTTGGACTAACAAATGCACCAGCTGTGTTTATGGATTTGATGAATAGGGTGTTTAAGCCATTTCTGGACGTGTTCGTCACAGTATTAATAGATGACATCCTGGTTTATTCAAGATCACCAGAGGACCATCCAAATCACTTACGACAAGTATTATAGATTCTCCGTGAGCGTAAGTTGTATGCCAAGTTCTCTAAGTGTGAGTTTTGGTTAAAATCAGTTGCATTCTTGGGCCACATTATGTCAGATGAAGGGATACAAGTTGATACACAAAAGATTGAAGTAGTGAAAAATTGGCCAAGACCCCACAGAGATTCATAGTTTTCTTGGATTGGCAGGTTATTACAGAAGATTTGTGGAAGGTTTTTCCTCCATTGCTGCGCCATTAACAAAGCTTACACATAAGGCAGTAAAATTTCAGTGGAATGATGCGTGTGAGAAAAGCTTCCAAAAGTTGAAAGATAAATTAACCTCCACACCAGTTAGTACTTCCGAAAGGTACCGAAGGTTATGTAGTGTATTGTGATGCTTTCGGGGTTGGCCTCGGATGTGTATTGATGCAACACAGAAATGTCATAGCATATGCCTCACGATAGTTGTGGCCACATGAGAAAAATTACCCCACACATGATCTTGAATTAGCTGCAGTAGTTTTTGCTTTAAAGATATGGCATCATTATTTATACGGAGTTCATGTTGATATCTATACTAATCACAAAAGTTTACAATATATCTTTAAGCAGAAAGAACTCAATTTGAGGCAACGAAGGTGGTTAGAGCTTTTAAAAGACTATGATATTGATATTCTTTATCATCCAGGCAAAGCAAATGTAGTATCTGATGCATTGATCCGCAAGGCAGTAGAGAACACTAGTGGCCAGTTGACAGAAAAGCACGAGATAATTAAAGACATACATCAATTAGCCAGTTTGGGGGTTCGTCTTCTTGAATCCTCAGATGAGGGAGTTATGGTGCAGAATGCAGTGGAATCCTCCTTAATAGCTGAAGTGAAAGAGAAGCAGTTTGCAGATCCTATGTTATTGTAGTTAAAGGAGAATATAGAACAGAATGTGACAAAGGCATTTGATCTGACACCAGAAGGGGTACTCCAATGCCAAGGCAGAGTATGCATTCCAGATGTAGATGAGCTGCAGAAACAAATTATGACAGAGGCACATCATTCGCGCTATCCTATTCATCCAGGTTCTACTAAAATGTGCCATGATTTAAAAGAAGTGTATTGGTGGGGAAATATGAAGAAGAACATTGCAGAGTTTGTCGCTCAATGCCCAAATTGTCAACAAGTAAAGGTAGAGCATCAAAAACTAGGAGGTTACATGCAATGTATCAATCTTCCAGTCTGGAAGTGGGATATGATTAATACGGACTTCATCACAGTTTTGCCTTGAACATTGCGGAAATTTGATTCTATATGGGTCATAGTGGACAGGCTTACCAAATCAACGCATTTTCTACCAGTCAAGACCACCTATACAGCTGAGGATAATGCGAAGTTGTATGTGAAAGAGATAGTATGATTGCATGGTATTCCACTTTCTATTATATCAGACAGAGGAGCACAGTTCACAACGCACATTTGGAGATCTTTTCAGCAGAGTTTGGGCACACAGGTGAACTTGAGTACGGCTTTCCATCCTCAGAATGATGGACAAGCAGAATGTACTATTCAAACACTTGAAGATATGCTACGAGAATGCACGTTAGATTTTCAAGGTAGTTGGGATGACCATTTGCCTCTTATTGAATTTGCTTACAACAATAGCTATCATTCAAGTATTAAAATGGCACCCTATGAGGCTTTGTATGGAAGGAAATGTAGATCACCAATTGGATGGTTTGAAGCGGGTGAAACTGCTTTACTTGGGCCAAATCTTTTTCACCAGGCTATGGAGAAAGTTAAAGTGATTCAACAACGATTACAAACGACCCAGATTCGACACAAGTCATATGCTGATGTTAGAAGAAGAGGACTTGAATTCGCCATAGGTGATTGGGTATTTTTAAAGGTATCACCAATGAAAGGGGTAATGCGGTTTGGAAAGAAAGGGAAATTGAGCCCACGTTACATAGGCCCTGTCACGCCCCGACTTCCAACGAGGGGTGATTGGCACCCAAAGCCGATATGACCCGAGAGAACCAATCTTTACTCACGTCTATTCATATGCATGCCTCTTTACGAATAACATACTATCTCATGTAACTGATGAAATATAAAATGCCCTTGGCGGAAGACATGGAAAACATGTACATTACATGAAACTATGACCGTTAGAGCCATCAAGTCAAAATGAACATACGTCTCTTGCATTCCCATACCCACATATGTCTACAAAAGCCTCTAACAAGAGTACACACATAAACATCTTAAATTCGGGACAAGTCCCCGCTTTATACAACATTTACAACATCAAAACAACCATACAACTGTGACTCGAAAAGTCCCAAACCAACTGGGGCTCACCAAAGATCTGCAAATACTGTCAACTTACGATGGAGGTATACTAGTGCCTGCACCTGCAACATGTAAGGTAAGTCCCCCGAGGGGGTCAGTACAAAGAATGTACTGAGTATGTAAGGCTCATTGGAGATTCATCATATATAATAATAACAACAACGGAGTCAGTATAAGAGAAATAGTAATTGTGAATAAACTCTCTTTTTGTATGTGAGGTAATCATGAATATTTCTACTATTATTGTTATTTTAGATCACTCATTTTACATCCTTATTATTCATATAATATCTATGTTGGGAAAAATCTAGAAAAGGCAAGGGGGTAACAAATGAATAAAATCTGATTTTCCCTCATATATATAGTCCCCTAATGGTCCTTGATTTACCAAACACTTGGTCCAATCATGTTATAGCAACTTCATCTTGCAAGAATGGGTCATTCCTTCATTTGGGCCATGTGTTTATATTAATTTTGGGCCTCCATTGAGCCCAATGGCTCAAGACTTCTTTAGCCCACCAAATTTTATGTATAATTCCTTATATATATATATATATAGGTCCCTCAAGTCACTCTTATCCATCTCTTGGCATTAAATGCATGGTTGATTAGTCAAATGGAAGATTGGATCATGTTTTTCTTCATTGGGCCAAGTCTTTTGCTCTTGTATTGGGCCTCATTTGGCCCAATGGCTCATGACTCATTCGTACCCAACAAATTAATGTCTAATTCATCAAATCCCTCATATTTAACTAATTCCATAAGTGTACACGTAGTCGTATAGATTCGACAACATACGGGTGTTTCACCTCCTACAAAGGTCTAATCCCACGTACTAGGCCCAATATCAATTATCTCATCAATATTTTTGACTCTCAACACTTGAGTAACCGTTGTTCAATGTTGTAACGTAGGGTTGGGTAGATACGGGGTGTTACAGGCCCATATGAAGTCATTAGAAGATTTGGGCAAATTGCATATGAGTTGTCACTACCCCAGGAACTCTCCACAGTTCATCCGGTATTTCATGTGTCAATGCTTTGAAAGTGCATAGGCGATCCATCTCATTTTACTCCTATTGAAGATGTCCAAGTTACAGAGGATCTTACCTATGAAGAGGTACCTTTTGCCATTCTGGATAGACAAGTGAAGCGGCTGAGGAATAAATATATAGCATCCGTAAAGGTAGTTTGGAGAAATCAGCAAATAGAAGAGGTCACATAGGAAGCTGAAGAGATGATGAAATCCAAGTATCCTCATTTGTTCCAAAGGGAAGAATGACAAGTAAGTATTTGTAAGCTTTGAGTATATCTCTATATGATTACATGACAAATGTTCCTAAACTTGTAATTGTTTACTTTGAAATGATAACACTAACATTCGAGGATGAATGTTTCCAAGGGAGGGGGGGGGGGAGAGAATGTAACACCCTGTACATTTCCAAGTCTAGCTGACCACCGTAACATTTATGGGAAAATGGAAACATGAGATATTTGATGAATTATGCATTAATATGTGGGCATTAATAAGTCCTACACAACTGGGCCCAAAATGAAGCCCAAAATCACAAGGGAAGACATGGCCCAACATGGGATTTTGACCAACTTTATCCATTTGAACAATCAACCCTTGCATTTAATGCTAAGGAAGATATAAGAGAGAGAATTGAGGGACTATATAAACAGAGAAAAATCAGATTTTTATTACCATTGAACTCTCATGCCCTTTTCTAACTTTTCCACATTTTTCTCTCAAATAGACAAACCCTAAGCTCACATCTCTTTGTGGCCAAGATCATCAACTTATAAGACTTGGTAAGTGTTTATTATGATGTTTTAATATATTTTATGCATTAGATATGGTTTATATTATGTTGGTTATGTTGGTGGAGTATTGAGAAGTTCACAAGGTGTGAAATGTTACATGTTTGCTAAATCGGAGGATGGTTTGTCTTGTAAACTTGAATATGCACTTGTGTTATTGAAGGAAATGAACTTGATGGAGTACATATTGACATGTGAGATGTGATTATAGTCTTACTTTGTTTAACCCTTGTGTATAACATTTGGAATTGTTATTGCAAAATTGGTTATGGTTTTGGTGCCGTATTGACCGTGAAATGTAGTTTTGGGTGTTGTTATGTGTGTTGTGAGGACATGGATGAATTTTGGTGTTTAATATGATCAAAAATATGTCAAAATAAGTTTGGTTATGATCATGGACCATTCATGGCATTAAAATACCCAAAAGAGGCCATTTCGGACCAAAACGGGCATCCGCCCCCGCAGACGAGGGCATCTGCGGGCGCAGATGCCCCTGGAATTTTCCATAGTCCATATGAGTGCGTACCTCAGACACCTAAGGGTGCAGGTGGCAGCACAGGTCACCCCCAGATCCGGTTTTGTATGTTTTCGTACCTAGTCGACCCCCGAAGGCCCCTATACCCTTTTTGGATGTAATTATCATCTTGTGATGTCATTTTAATGTCTTTAAAGTGTCGTAAGGAGGTGTGTTGTACTATATTAAGTGTGTATGGTTGTTCATATGTTGTTATAAAGGAGTAATTATGATGGAATGATAAAGAGAAAAGCGTAAAGGGTAAGTGTGGTGTGAAATGCTATCGATGTAGGATCTTTTGGTCAATGTGTGTAATGTTATGGTGTTGTTGATATGGAAATGCAATGGATTGTATTATAAGGTATGGCATGACGTTATATGGTAGCCACATAGTTCATTGTCGTCTTGTATGCCTGTATAGTGACTAGTTGCTAATGTAAGTTTCGGTATGGACTTGTATTGTAGAGTAAGACGTAAGGAAGAAGCTGGACTATTGTGTTCATACATAGGCTTGTATATTCATACTTGGAAGTGAAGGTATGTAAATTTACTCTTCTATATCCTTCTGCAGCATATGGTGTTCACATTGTCATAGTACTCATTCGATTTCGAAATGCTCTAAGGTATTCCGTATCCGGTAATTGACTAGTGTTACTCATATATTTCCTATTCATTGATCAGTTGTGAGCCACATGTCTCATACTCATTGGTAATGTTCCAAAAGTCCAATAGGTTGTGTACCAAAGTTCCAATAGTGGTTGTTATTCAAGTGTCTTGTGCATTGCTCATTGTCCAATGGTGTTATGTTTCCCATAAGGCTATGTTTCAATAATGTCTACTCACATGTCTCTTACTCATTGATTGTTGATCCAAAGCTTCAAATAAAGTTATGACTATCATAATATCAATCTAAAAAGTAAAGAACAAAGTAATGCATATATGTGATTAATGATTGAGTGCGGGTGGCAGCTTTGGGGGAAAAATGCCTAGCTCAAGCCGATCCCGAGATTGTTGAATCAGGGGGCAGTCCTGGATGCAATAGCCTAGCTCGGACCGATCCTGACAGGGGGCAGCTCTAGAGGTAATAACCTAGCTCGAGTCGAACCTGAAATATTGGTAAGGGTGGCATCTCTAGAGGTAATAACCTAACTCGAGCCGAACCTGAAATGTTGGTAAGGGTGGCAGCTCTAGAAATAGTAACCTAGCTCGAGCCGATCCCAATATATTCATAGGGTGGCAGCTCTAGAGGCATAAGCCTAGCTCGAGCCGACCCCAACATAACGATCTGTTATGTTAAAACCCACTGTTCAGTTGGGGCCCGGGTATCATAGTTCACAGGCAAAGATGAATAATCATAGAATCAAAGAAGACAAAGAAAGTAAAGAAAGCAATATACATGGTTTCCAAAGTTCAGTATAGTGACTTATCCATATTGATCATTTATTGTATTTGAGTTCGTTGACTTGTTACATATCATACAGTTTCATTTGAGCCTTACATACTCAGTACATTCTTCGTACTGACCCCTCTTAGGGGATTTACCTTACTTGCTGCAGGTAGAGGTACTAGTAGGCCTCCACAGTAGGTTGCCAGTCATTGCAGTTCCTTGGTGAGATCCAGTTAGTTCGGGGTTTCTCCGAGTCACAATTGTACATATGCTTTGGTGTTGTACATGTTGTATAAAGCGGGGACTTGTCCCGACTTTTAGTTCATTTTGGTCAATGCACTTGTTAGAGGCTTTTGTAGACGGATGTGGGTGTGTAAATACAAAAGGTACATGTCGTTTTTGAGTTGATGTCCTCAACGACCAAGTTTCACATATGTATATATGTATATGTCATATGTTCCATGAATTTCGTTGTTAGCATTATAAATCCTCACGTGTTAAAAGTGTTTCTGATGACACGCATACTAATGAACATAGGTGAAGTTTGGTTCTCTCGGGCCTTTTCGGCTACGAGTGCCAATCACGTCCCGACGGGATTCGGGGTGTGACACAACTAGAGTAATCATGGTTTTTACAACACTTCTCACAAAACAATGCATTTGCCTAAACCTATTGTACCTGTTGAACTTGACCTGTACTTGAAACTAGTATACTTTGTTTCATTAAGGTACACCGTTGCTCAATATCAATCTGAATAGAAGACACATCATCCAAGTCTTGCTTTTCTGACATTTTGTACGTAGAAGTGAATACTTTACTGGTCTCTATATAGTCTCAATGACCTGCAAACATAAGATTGGGAAACACCTCTATTTCATCATAGCTCTTGGCCAAAATTTGTCCTTGAGCTGTAGCATCAAATAAAGACTTAGAGTCTGGCCTCAATCCTTTAATAAAATTATACCCAATAATCTCCTTGGGAAACTGATGATGTGGTAAATCTCTCAAGTATCCCTTGTATCTCTTCTAAGTTTGGGGAAGAGATTCAACATCTTTCTAAATAAATTTGGAAATCCTGCCTCTAAACTCTTTTGTTCTTCTAGCTAAGAAGAACCTATTGAGTAACTTTTCAGATAATGCATCCCAAGATTTGATAGATCCTGCAGATTTATTCTACAACCATTGCTTGACTTCCCCAATCAGTGAGAAGGGGAGCAATGTCAACTTTACATATTCATCTGAAACATTTTGGTAGTGGAAATTATCACTCAACTCTGTAAACTCTTGCATGTGCTTGTGTGGGTATTCATACGGTTTACCCTTATATTAACAAGTGTTCTACACTCTCACACTATACCCTCTTTAAGCTCAAAGTTTTTGATAATATTTGGCTTTAAAATAACTCTAGAGGCATTTTGCTAATTTGGCCTCGTGAAGTTTAACACTGGAACATATGGTGAAAGAGTGGGCTAGAATGCAACCTTTGTCTATGCATCATTCGGGGTATTTTGGTTGTTCATATTATCACCCATTACTCTCATCCCTCTGAGAGTACATGGTCAATAGAAATCTAGGGATTGCCTTGACTCTAGGTGTTTAGCATAAACTAACCTATACCCTGAAAGAAACAAAAATAACAAACCAAAATGAAATCTATATAATTCAATAAAAACTAAAAATAATATCAATTCTATATCAAATCCCCAACAATGGTTCCAAAACATGTTGCATTTTTTTGTACATGCAAGTGTACGTGTTCGTACAAGTAATAAAGGATGTAAGTCCAGATATAATACCCATAGGGATCTTATGAATTAAAGTTCTACTTTCAATTATTATTTTAACTATTCAGTAGGTGACATGTAATCGACAGTGTTTGAGTTTTAATAACAAAAAAAATAACAATTGTAAATAAGCCAAAGAATTCATGTCTTGTGATTCAGTTAAGGAAGAAGATCCAGGATTATGGTATTTTGACAATCCAGTTGAGCTGTCCAATTATACGTCTAATTCAATTTCCTGAGTTACTAGTTGTAGGTTAATTTTACCTATATTAAGCATTTTCCCAACAACTCTAAGCCTACTCGACTATCTCTAATGCCTATATTTCTATGGTCATTGGTTAATAGTGAAGTGTATGAACATATCATCTGTATCAATTAAGCTAGGTCACAGGGTATATTTCTATCCTTATTGATAAATCAATTCTCTTTCCCTATTAAGTTCATAAACTAGACCTATTTCCTTTTTTTACACTCGTCGTTCCCTTTTTTAAGTCTAACAAACAAGCCCTAGATAGTACTCGTAAGGTGATCAAGCAAACGTATAATTACAATCAAGAACGAAATAAGCAACTCAATAAATGGAAATTGAAATAGATAATTTGATATTCAAGCTTCAACTCTCATGTTCAACCACAGCCCTAGATATTAAAAGGTTTAGCTTCTCATGAATTTCTTTGAAAGAAGAGATTTCATGAGTTTATAAGGTAAAAATTAAAAAATAAAATAAAAGAAATAAACTAGAACTTGTCTTGAGCTTTGCCCTAGCTTTTGGTTTCACCAAATCAGATGTGTATGATTAAAAATGTGTGGAGGGAGTTTATATAGAGTTTAGGAACCGTTAGAATTTCCAAAACCAATCCAAATCGGGTTAGGATAAGTCCCCGCTCATGCCACTGCCAAAAAGTGAGGCACTGTGCAAGGAGTAAGTCAAAATTTATACCAGTGGCCAAACTTGTGCCACCCCTTGCTTTAGGTGAAAGACGCAAGTGGTTCTGTAGGCTTCACAAGTCCGTGCCACTGTTTGCTTTGCAGCAATGGTGCAAGGATTCAATTCCTTGATAATTTTTCGCTTAAGACGATACTAAAAAGAGAACAAATGTGAGGCAAATGATAGTAAATTAACATGGTGTTTAGCCTCACATCAGTCAGATATTGCATTACATATGTTGTGAGAAAGAGAGGCTTAAGGTATTACCGAGCAGGTTCACTGGCCACATGCTGTACTGCATCATCTTATATTATACTACATCTACCATATACATATATATTTTATGTATATTATTGCTATTATATTCATTTATTCTTTGTTATCCTTCAATTGCTAGGTTAGTCTCTTACTATAGATTTCCTTGTACGTTATTTATACTTTATATTACCTTTAAAGCTTGATCGGTCTATGATTCCTACTAAGTACCGCATGTTTTCATACTCATACTATAATTATGTAACTTTTTTCCTGATGCAGATCCTAGTACGAGTCTTCCTTGCTGATTTTGCTTGTTCGAGAGTCTCTTGGTTAGAGTTGTGGTAAGCACTTGGAATTTGGATGCTTATTTATCTCCTTCCAGTATCTACTATCTATATTTTTGTATATCATATACAAAATAATATTAGGTTAGTCCGTATTCCTATACTTAGTAGGCCTTGTACCGGTGACACCAGGTCCGGAGGATTGATTTCCTTGTATATTTGTCTTTCTTGTTTCTTTAGCTCCTTATTTTGTATATTTTTGTACCTGTTATGTATATCTATACTTTTCGACCATATTATCTTATTTAAACTACTTTTATCTACTTTGTTAGCCATTACTTTTGGTATATAGCATGTGGTTTGGCTTACCTAATAGAGGGTTGCAGTTGGTGCTATCATGTGCCAATGTCAGGTCGTGATATATTAGTATCAGAGCCTAGGTTCACCTATCTCATTGGTACAAGAGAAAGTGACTAATAGAGTCCCATAGATTGATATGATAATATCTGTGTCCTATCTTTGGGAGGCTCTAGGGCATTCTTAGGAATAAATTATATCCTTAACTCTTTATTATGCATCCTAATCTCTATCAACCTCTAAAATATTCTTTTCTACCACTCTTTCTCAGATGGATAAGATGAGATCATCGGTGAGCAAGAATGAGACTACTGTGGTCATTGCTAGGGCCTCAGCCCAGGGTCAGGCTTGATAGCTATTTCAAGAGCCAGAGATAGAGATCGAGTATATACAACATCAACCAGAGAGTCTGGGGCCTACCCAGGCTCTAGCAAGACTTGTGGCCATGCCAGCTCTTTAGTATTTCATAGTTAATGTTTTGACTTTCTAGAGGGTATGTCATATATAGGGGTACTTCCCGGTATTCTGAATGGTCCTCAGGCTAGGAGTGAGTTCGCAGGTCGTCAACAAGGTTCTATGTAAGTTTCAGAGTACGAGTCCGAGTTTCACTGGTTGGTTAGCCATACTCCTATGATTATTTATATTGGTAGGGGAGGGTGTAGAGATTCAGTAGATGGTTGATTTTAGCACCCCATTTAGCATCATAGTCTTTAGTTGCAACTAGGTCTACTTTTCTTTAGGATGTTGATCATGTGAGTACTATAGAGTGGGCATATTGCAGACCTATGGAGTCTATGAAAAGAGGCCTTGCTGTCAGGGTAATTTTAGGGATTTTTTACTCAGAGGTAGGGGTTATCTTATGTGAGGTCATCACCATCACTCTCAGCCTAGGAGGTCTGTTTAGGTAGCACTGTAGACTACTTATAGTGGTTATTCAGGTTAGGTAAGTGTCATACCTCAAATCCCATTGAGGCGGACTGGCACTCAAAGCCGTTAAGGCTCGAGAGAACCAACCTATGATCATGTACATTCATATGCATGTCCTTGAGTGGACAACATTTAGTCATATAGATACAAGATGTCAAAGATGGAAGTCATGGAAAACATGCAAATAGCTATGAAACTTGGTCGTTAAGGCCACCACATCAAAATGGACATACATTCCTTCATTTGTCATACAATGTCTACAAAGCCTCTAATAGATAAATAACCATGCCTAAAGTTGGTACAAGTCCCAACTTTATACAACCTTTACACAGTACCAAAACAAATGTATACAAGTGACTAGGAAAGCCCCAAACCAATCTGGAGCTCACCAATAGTCCGTAGATGACCCGTAGCCTACTGTGGAGGTCTACTAGCACCTGTGCCTGTAGCAAGTAAGGTAAGTCCCCCAAAGGGACGTCAGTACGAAAGAATGTACTGAGTATGTAAGGCTTTAAGCAACTGCATGAAATATAGGAACCAAAATAAAATCAAATACAAGTGAATAGTCAATATGGATGAACCACCGTTCTATATGTGTGGAACCATTTACATTGCCTTCATTACGTTATTTGCTTTTACGTTCATATCAATATCATCATCAATCATGTAGTGCCCGAGCCCAACTGATCAGTGGGAAATAACTTTGGGATCGGATCGAGCTAGGCTTATGCCCCCAGAGCTGCCATCCATAAATCAATATATCAGGTTCGGCTCGAGCTAGGTTTTCACCCCCAGAGCTGCCCCCTGTTAGGTTTGGCTCGATCTAGGATTTCTCCCCCAGAGATTCCCCCTGATCCAATAATCTCAGGATCGACTTGAGTTCAGCTTTTGCCCTAAAGATGCCACCCGTACTCAAATAACAAACAACTATGCATTACTTCATTTCTTTACTTTTGTGAGATTGATAAATTGGTGGTTATAACATTATTGGAGCTTTGGAACATTAGTCAATGAATAAGAGACACGTGAATAACAATTTATAACAAACCTAAAATGAGATACTTTGAAATATTTTGATATGGAAACAAGTGCGGTAACGATGTGAACAATAGGTGCTGCCAAAGGATACGAAAAGAGTAACCTTACATACCTTATCTTCCCAATATGTGAATACAATAATTTAGCTCCTTCCTTACGTGTTACTCTACAACACAAGTACATAACCGAGCTCACATTAACAACTAACTACATTATAAGTGCACAAGATGATAATGAGCTACGTAACTGCCATATAACGTCATTTCACCCTCTTACAATACAATTTACTGCATCACCATACCAACAACACCAAAACATTCCACACATCAACCTAAATATCACAAACCGATGGAATTTCATACCAAGTTTATACTTTACATTTCCTCCTTGACATATCATCACATTTACGCCATCAAGTCATCCAAATACCTTTCACCATAACACATTAAAAACAATCCATAATTGATACAATTCAAAATGCCTCTGGACTACCCCCTTAGAGCCATCCAAAGGGTACCATAAGTTGGTGATTGCATCCAAGAAGGGTAGAGGGGCCTTGGAGGGTCAAAGAGAAGCAAAAACAAGTGAAACGGACTTCTGGAAGGACCTACTAAGCAACCTGCACTCGTAGGTGGTGAGGTACAGCTGCAAGTACCTCCTTGGACCTATCCAGGGCCACCTGCGGTGCCACCTGCGCCCGCAGGTGCCTCACCCGAGAGGGCGGATGCCCGGTTCGGCTAAAATGGGTCTCTTTTGGGTCTATCTTTGTATTAAATGGTCCATGGACATAAGTACGCTTATCTTTTCATATTTTAGGTTAACTTGTGCCAAAGAACAATTATGGTTTCAAAATGCACATGAACATCACAAAATAATATTCTCCTTTCAATACGCCACCGGTTCCATGCATAATTTTATAACAACAATTCTACAATTCATACACAAAGAGAAAGAAATTTAGGGACACAAAAAAATCCTACATGTTGACATTTAATCCATAAAATTCACTTCCTTCAAGACCTCAAGTCTCCTTTCAAGTTTGAACCACATAGAAGGCAAGTCCTTTACCGATTAAGCAAAAGTGGACTATTTTACACATAGTGGACTGCTCAACACTTTGTCAACATAACCAATATGATTTACACACCATATTATGTATATAATATATTAAACCATAAGAGTAAACACTTACCAAAGCATGCAAAGGAATGATCTTGTCCAAAAGGAGTGGTTGCTTAGGGTTTGAATGAGGAGAGAAATGTCTCTTGGAAAAATCTAGAATTCGCAAGTGTGTTGTGGTGAATAAAAATATAATTTTTAACCCTTATATAGTCCCTTATGGTCATCCTTAGCCAAACATTTGGTCCTAATTAATGAGGTGTTTACTTGGTCAACTTTTGGAATGGGTCAATTTCCTTTTGGGCCATGACTTCTTGCTTAATTTTTGGGCCTCAATTGAGCCCATTAACACAAGATTAATTCATCCCAACAAAGGTAGTATGTAATACACCAACCATTTCAAGTTTAAATAATTTCATAAATGTTAAGGTAATCAAGTAGGTCCGAAAATGTACGGGGTGTTACAGTAAGGCAGAGTAACCAGGGTTTAGGTCAGGCTTCTCAAGGTTCATATTCTCGATATTTAGGTTATGGTGGACGTTCTAGTTCCATAAGACATTCTTGTCATACTTTAGCTGCAGAGGGTGTTACAATTGTGGTGAATTTGGGTACTATTTTAGAGAGTGCCCCGGGCATGAGATTGTCAGGTAGTCAAATCAGCTCTCTCTCCACTAGCCATAGGTGGTGCACAGGGTATTAAGGGTGTTCCCCAGGGAATTAGAAATAATTTTCAGCCAAGCGGTACAGGTGGTTGTGTGGATGCTTAGTCCAAGGATGGGCGCGGTCAGCTATGTGTTTTTCTAGGTAGGCTAGGGGCCAAGGCTTCAAAGGTAATCATCACAGGCATGATTTCAATATGTTATCATTCAACTTTTATGTTATTTGATCTGGGGTCTCCATATTAATATGTGTTTGCTTATTTCACTTTTTGTTAGGTTTGTTTAGCGAGCTTTTACTAATTCCTATGCATTTAGCTACTCCCATAATTGATTCTTTAGTAGTGGAATATTTTTATCGGCCTTGTGTATTGACTATCTTAGGGTATGACACCTGGGTAGGTGATACGGGCATGATTAGTTTGGGGCTTATTAGAAGGGGCTTCCACATATGGATGATAGCTTGGAAAGAAAGCCCTAGAGAAATAAATACGCAAGGCCATCGGTGATCAAGATGCTATTTGGGCAATCAAGAAGGGCCCTTATGGGTTATTTCCAAAATAGTCACTTTTGGGTTATTTTTGTAATAGGCTTTTTTGTAAAGGCAATAACTATAAATAGTTGCGTTAGCCATTTTCATACTTAGATTTTGGATGATTGAATTGTCTTGAATAAACTTGATATTTGTCTACTCTAGTTTAGGGTAGTGATTGGGTTCAGTTCCAATTGTTAGCTTAGATCGAGTGATTAAGGTGGATTCCCGAATTGTTTGTGTTATCTTCTTCGCTTGATTGATCATTGAGTTATCATATTGTGGATTCAATTTGGTTTCTCATGCATTTGATTGAGTTGTCTTCTTCCTTGGTTTAATTGTTATTCAATTGAGCCTTTCTTTCTTCACTTCTCATCTCCAATTTCTCATCTATCTTAATTTTATGTTTAATTGTACGTTTTTGATATCGATTTTAGTCACCTCAATTAGAATTGTTATCATCTTGGTATCAGAGCTTAGGCTAAAAACTCGTACCTACGAATTTCAATCCTAGGTTCATAAATCTAAAAATTTAAAAAAATAGGTCAAAAGCTTTTTTAGAAAATTTCAAATTTTTTTTATGGTCGATTTGAGTTTTGTTTGTGTTTTTATCACTTGATTCATGTTCTCTAGAGATATTGGGTCTAGATCTAAAGTTTTAACTTGTTTGGAGGTGAATTAAAGTTTTCACCATTGTTGAGCTTGAAAAAAGCTTGAGGAAGGTGAAGTGGGTTTGAAGATCTAAGTAGAATTGAGGTTTACTTTGAATTGGGGCTTATTCTCTCTATCAAAAAGAGTTTGAATATGAAATTTGAGAGCAAATGGAGTTGAAATCCATTAGGGTCAATTTTGAAAGTCCATCATCTTCATGGTGTTCTTCATTAATTTGAAGTAGGTTTCAAAATCTAAAAATTTTGGGTCGAAATTGGAGCTTAAAAAGCATCGGAGTTTGTTTTCTATAGCAGAGGGAGCTTGAATCTTGAGTTTCATCAAATTTGGAGCTAAAACGAAAGAGTTGTCAATTTTGGAGTTCATATTGTTGCTGGTATTCTTTATAGTTTAAAGAAAAAGGAAATAAGTCTAAAATCTGATTTTATTGGGTTGGAATTAAGGTTTTAAAAGTATTGGGGTTTGATCTCTATATCAAAAGGAGCTTAAATCTCAAATTTCGTGAAATTTAGAGCTAAAACGAAGAACATATGAATTTCTGAATGTCATTCATGTTCTTGGTGTTCTTCATGAAATTCATGTCTTATTGAAGAAGAATTATTTAAAAGGTGTTGTTTGATCCAAAAAGTAAAAAAGAAAAGGAGGTGTACTTGTTTGTACAAGGGTAAAAGACCAAAAAGGGCAAAGACTAGGACAAGAGGAAGTGTAGGGGGGACCACATGGTTCAATTCTTGAAAGCTTCCTCAAGTGTCCTTTTGCTGTGTATTTTGGACCAATTTTCAGCTCTTTTTTCTGTTTTTTCTCTACCTTTTTGGAGCATTTTCTTCATGGTTTTCAATCAAATTTCTTCCTAAATAATTTTTTTTAAGTCCAAATCTTGGTAAATCAGTTTCTTTTTATTAATTTTACCTTTTTTTTTTGGCTTCATTATTTGATTTTAATTTGTAGATTACCCTACTAAATATTATCAAGTTCTTAGAGTCCAACTTTTTCTTGTGTTTTTCTTAGTGTGCTTTTCTCATTTATTTCGTTGTTAATTTTCTTGATTCAAGTCCGTTAGTTTTAAATTGAATCATCCTTCTTTCAAGAGTCACAAGGATCCATTCCTCCACAAGCATAGATAACCTTGAATTGATTGAGTAAAGCTAGTAACACTATCAATTTGGGAATGAAGCCGTAGAAGTTGACTTGAGAGTTCATATACGAGTTACATGAGGCTTTTATTACTAACTTGTTTGCTAGTTTTGTAGGTACAAAAGGTGATATAAGGGAGAATTTCATCCATACCTTTGGATTATTATAGAGATGATATTAGTGACTATGCTTGTAGTGACATGAGCTATGAGTATAGTGATGATGAGACATATGAGGGTTCTTTGAGTGCTTGTGAGTAAAGTAATAAAGCTCATGAGTACGATGGTGAATCCTATAAAGGATATGATGGTCCAAGAGATTATGATCGACATGGTGATGAAGACGATGTAAGGTACGATGCTTTCTCCCATATGTCTTGTGAATCCTTTGAGAAGGATTGTGATAGAAGTGGAAGTTGTGAGGATGAATTACCTTTCTTGTCTTGTTCTACTTCCTATCTTATTCGAGGGGGTATACATGTGTGGGTGGAACCAATTCAAAGATGTTGTATGGACCATAGTCGAAGAACATTCTCTACTTCTTATGGTGCAACAACTTGTACTTCTTATCCTCATTCCAATGTGACTAGTTATCTATATGGTAATGATGTTGTAGAAAGGGTGGGAGGATCATTGAGCCATAGAAGTAGAAAGAATTCATTGTTTCAAGATATGTATGACCGGGAGAGGCAGATTCTTGAAACAAAAGTTACAAGTGAACCATTTCCAATTGAGGATCCTAGTACTTTGAGGACAAATGAATTGTTTGCTTCCATGAAAAGAACACTTGACAAGATCTCCCAAATGGTCTCCAAGCTTAAAACCAAGGAGTCGAAAGCAAAGCAAGCTATTCCTTATGGAAATATGATTTAGGAGGAGCCGATGAAAGAAATGAAGGCTACTCCTAGCAACCCAAAGTGGAAGTTAGAGGTGAAGGGATCTCCAAACCCTTCCCAAGGAATTCTTGGCACTTATCCTAACTCCAATAAAATTAAGAAACAAAAGATTGATAGGAGTAAGTGTGTGATGTATGATAACTCTAGATTGTAAAAAGGAGAGGTTGTGAGGAGTGATATGAGAGGGTTGTCATAGCCTTATACTAACTTTTGTTACCTCTCTTCCTTTTCTAGTTATCTTGATTCTTGTATAGGTATCCTTATAAGCAAGCCTTGTGAGGCACCTTGATCAATACAGAATCATGAGGTGCTACAAAACTTCCCAAAAGAACATTTATTCTCCAACGTTGAAAATCAAGGTGAAGATAATCATTCCTATGATCTACAAGGTAAAAAAGCTAAACCTTACACTTTGTTGAAAGTAAAAGATCATTGTGTGGCTAGTAGCCAATTGAGTGTAAGCAATAGCTTGTTTTCATGTGATCTTAATGATTCTTTTCCATATATTGATAATGTATTTGTTTAGAGTGTTCATACGCTAGTTGGTCTTATTGATTACCAAATTGATTCTTCTTGTAAGATCAATTTGTGTTCACTTAGTGTTGACACTTATGCCTTGAATGATAGTACATTGTCATGTGATTCTTTTCCATGTTATTATAATGTGCATGTTGAGAATGTGGATACACTAGTTGATCTTATTGATGACTGAATTGATTCTTCTAGTAAGATCAATTTGTGTCCATCTAGTGTTTATATATGTGATTTAAGTTCATTATCAAGTGGTATTGGTGTTGATCAACTTGTGTGTAATGATGACCCACTAAATGAAGAGTTTTGTGATGAACTTAAGGAACCTTAATTTAGAGATAACATTGATATAGTTGGTCATGTAGATAGTCATGTGAAGTCATTACAACCAAATGATGAATCTTTGAGTTGTGATTCCATTCCTTGTTCATCTCATGAGGATTTTGAGGTGGAATGTGTTTTTAAAGATAATCCCTTGTTTGAGGTTGACATGACTAGTAAGGTGAAATATATAGTGGTGTGACTTGGTATGATAGAAGTGTAGTCCCTCTTAAAGGCTACAGAGTGATTGAGAATCCATTATGGTATGATGACACACTTTTTGAAGACGAAACTCTTTTCTTGAAAGATGATAGTACATCTATTGGAGGGGTTAGTGGTTGAAAGAAAGGGGGTGTATGTTCTCCAATAACCCCTTCATTCTTATGTGACCCCATTTTTGATCAAGGCCTTAATGCTTGTGGATCAAAGGGTGATTCTATATGTGGGCACACCTCGAATGAAGTTCATTTAAGTAACACCTTTCTTTACTACTTGTTTGCATATTATGACCCTTTGCTAAAATGTGGTCTCATGCTTGTGAACCCCAAGGCAAATGTGTCATTACCTATTTTGAGAGTTTTCTATATACGTGCATCCTTGTTTGACATGCTTGTGCTTAAGTTGTGTGACCCATAACTAAGGGATGTTAAGTGGTTTGTTTATTTGTGGGAGAGTCCATGGATATTAAAGGCACCTTGTCACCTTCAAGGGTTGGAGAAGTTGAGTTTTTAGATGAAACTTTTAGAAGCATGCTTGATACTATGATAGGAGGTACCCCAACTCATTGGGAGTACTACTTGATATGGAGTGATTTGACTTCTAATAGATCCCTTAACAATTCTAGTAGCATGGCTTTGTTGGTGCACTTTCTTTCTTTGGGAAGTTGCTTGATGGATAGGGTTGTTTTGTGATCAAAATGTCTCTCCTTATCTACCAGTGTCATTATCTTTTGGCACATCCTCGATAAGGACAGTGAGCTTAGCATCTTTCTCTACTACCACTTTGCTTTCAATGATACCCATTTTGGTATAGGATTTGTTTACTATAGAGGTAGAAGTATATGGGTCTTGCACGTTTTTGACCCGAATGAGCCTAAAGAATATGTGATATCATCTCTTGGGATTCTTGATGCCACTAAGATCTATGTGGTTTCCTTGTCTCATGATGTTGCTTATGACCAATTCTTTTGCATCTTATATGATGCAACAACAACAACATACCCAGTGTATTCCTACAAAGTTGGGTCTGGATGACTGGATATTATTCAACATAAAGGATAGATGGATGTGTTTCAAATGTGTGCCTCCTTGGCAAGTTGGTATGATTGATAACCCTGTGCTAACCCTTATTCCATGAGGATATCTTTGTTGTTTGTCCTTCTCATGTTTTTTCAAGGTTCTAATTCGAGGATGAATGCTTTTGAAGAAGGGGAGGATGATATGAGCATGGTTAACTCATGGCTTATTAGGAGGGGCTTCCATATATGGATGATAGCTTGGATTCTGAAGGAAGCCATATAGAAATAAATATGCAAGGCTATGGGCGATCAAGATGCCATTTGGGCAATCAAGAAGGGCCCTTGTGGGTTATTTATAAAACAGTCACTTTTGGACTATTTTTGTAGAGGCAATAACTATAAATAGTTGCCTTAGACATTTTCATACTTATATTTTGGATAATTGAATTGTCTTTAATAGACTTGATATTTGGTTACTCTAGTTTAGGGTAGTGATTGGGTTCAATTCTAATTGTTAGCTTAGATCGAGTGATTAGGGTGGATTCCCGAATTGCTTGTGTTATCTTCTTTGCTTGATTGATTATCAAGTTATCATATTGTGGATTCAATTTTGTTTCTCATGCATTTGATTAAACTCTCTTCTTCCTTGGTTTTTAATTGTTGTTCAATTGAGCCTTTGTTTCTTCACTTCTCATCTCCAATTTCTCATCTATCTTAATTTTGTGTTTAATTCCACATTTTTGATATCGATTTTAGTCACCTCAATTAGGATCGTTATCATTAGGCCTTATCATCTTAGACATGATGGTTTTAGATATAGTTCTGGACATAGAGTCATTGTCTTCTTATCATGTGGTTGTGGGTTTTACCAAGATTTATACTTTAGTTATGCCTAGTATCCTTCATATTATGAGGTGAGGGATAGATAGTCAATTACCGAGAGAGGTTATATCATGCATTCATGAAAGGAGGTTGGCTGCAAAGGGGGTCTTTAGCCTTTCTTGCTTATTCTCGTGATACCAGCATTGACACTTTCTCACATTAGTCAATTCCTATGGTTGGTGAGTTGCTGATGTCTTTGCTGCCAATTTATTTATTTTTTTTGCCCAATCATGATTCTAACTTTGGTATTGATATTGAGCCGAGAACCCAGCCTATTTCCATTCTTTCGTACCAAATGGCTCTAGCTAGATCTATGAAACTTAAAGAGCATCTTTAGGATCTTTTGAGAAGGGAGAATATTTGACATAAGCGTGTCTCTATAGGGTGCTTCTGTTTGGTTTGTGAAGAAGAAGAATGGTTCTATGCACATCTGTATTGACTAGCAACAACTGAACAAGGTAACTAAAAAGGATAAGTGTCTGATGCCACATATTGTCGATCCATTAGACTAGCTTCAGGGTGCAACCGTGTTTTCTAAAGTTTGATTTGAGTTCAAGCTAACATCAGTTGAGGATTTAGGCAGTGGGTATACCTAAGACTACCTTTAGGACTCGTTATGGCTATTATAAGTTTTTAACTATGTCTTTTGGTCTGACCAATGCCATCGCATCACTTATGGATTTGATGGAGTATGTGTTCAGGCCTTATTTGGATTGGTTTGTAATAGTATTCTTTGATGACACCTTAGCTCCAGCCTTATGGGATCAATAACTACATTTTAAGTTTATGAGTATGAGATTGGCTTAATGTGTGTGATATTCTTAGTGCATGCGGTGCCCAAGGGTAGGATAATAATAGATGTGATAAAGTTTGAGGCAGTTCATATTTGGGCTAGTCCCACTTCTTCGATTATGGTTCATAGTTTCATCAGGTTAGCGGGTTATTACAACTGGTTTATAGAGGACCTTTCTCCTATTACAACGCCATTTACTAGGTTGACTAAAAAAATATTTATTTTAAGTGGTTAGTTGAGTGTGATGCGAGCTTTTTAAAGATCAAATTCTTATTGGCTCCAGTTCTGATTTTTGACTTTTCTTGTCGAGGGCCAGGAGTTATAGCTTCTAGGGTTAACATGGTTTGTGTGTTGATGTAGCAGTCTAAGGATGAAAAATTGAGAGTGGTACAAGAAAAAGAGGGTTATTATATACTTTATGTCTCGGTGCTTGACTGTTAGCGAGTGAAGTTCGAGCAATTGAGGCCTGACAATTTAACTCAAAGGATATGCAGATAGCTATGGATTTTGTGATAAGTTTACTATATACATTTCAAGGGTTTGATTCTATTTGGGGCATTATTAAAAGGTCAACAAGGCCTGCTCACTGCTATATGGTTTCAGTTTTCTTGTAAGTTTAGAGAGATTGACTCAGATTTACATTCGTAGGATAGTCCATTTGCACAAGGTGCCAATTTCTATCATTTCAATCATGGAACTGAGTTTGCATCGTGTTTTAGAAGGTTGATTCAAATGGATATGGGTACCTGAGTTGGGATTAACATAACTTTTTCCCCATATACTGATGGTTAGTTTGAGCAGACCATTCAGGTTATGAAAGGCATTCTTTAGGCTTATGTTATATATTTAAGGGTCAATGGGACTAGTTCTTTGGATTGGTGGATGTCACATATCCAGATGACTTCTTTTGAGGCATTGTATGATAAGAGGTATAAGTCTTTATTGGGTTGGTTTCTCACTTTGAGGTTATGCCATGGGGTACAAAGTTGTAGAGTGATTCTATGGATAGGTTCTGGATGATTCAGAAGATATACTGTACAACTTAGAGTAGGCAAGAGAGTTATACTAATGGATGGATATGGGTCTTAGAGTTTGGGGTTGGTAACTAGGTGTTTCTACGGGTGTCCCCATGAAGGGTGGAGTGAGGTTAGGGAAGGAAGGCAAGTTTAGCCCTAGGTATATTAGGCCATTTGAGATCCTACAATATGTTGGTGATACAGCATATGAGTTAGCCTTGCCTCTGGCTTTTTGGGTGTTCTGCTAGTACTTTTTTTTAAGGTTCACCTAGTACTTTTTTTTAAGGTTCACCTAGTACTTTATATGTTTATGTTGAGACAACAAAAATGAAAGGACACTTTTTGGATGAGTCTCATGTGCCTTAGTGGATTTTGGTTCAGTTGGGTGCGATTTGACTTTCGAGAAGGAGTTGGTTGCCATTTTGAGTAGAGGTATAAGAAAGTAAGGATTGAGAAAGATTTCTCTAGTAATGGATCAGTGGAGGCATCATCTAGTTAAGGAGGCTGCCTGGGTGACCTAGCAGGTCATGGGGACCTTGTATCCTCACCTTTTTAAGCATTAGGTTCATCCTGTTTCTTGACTTTCACGGATGAAAGTCCTTTTAGTAATAGATGTTGTAATGACCCTCCAGGTAATTTTTCAAGTTTTCATGTATTTTCTGTGTCTTTAGATTTTCTGTAGTTGCTATATATCATTTATGACTTGCTGGGACAGGTGGTTCGGTTCTTGGGGAGTTCGGTTGGATTTTAATCTAATTTTCTTGTTTTGGAGCTTATGATGTTAAGAAGATTGACTTATGTCAAAACTTCTATTAAACAGCCTCATATGGAATTCTAGTAGTTTCCTTAACTTTCAAATATGGATTTTAGGCTAGAGGAGGTCCCGAGGCTTTCAAACTCATTTCGAGCACTTTAGTGGATTTTAGTCAAATTCAAAAAAGTGTTGACTTTGGTCAAGATTTCATCAAGACGACCTCCGTTGGTCATTTTGATGATTCCATTGAGTTCAGAATTCAGTTTCCAACTAGGTAGCATATTTGGTTTGTGTTTACGGGGTTCTGAGGGAATCACAAGGACCTATTCAGAGAATTTCTAGACTTAGAAAAGTTGCTGGTGCATAGCACCTGGTGTAGCCCTATTTCCTTCATCGCATTCGTGTTGAGACCTTTGTGAAGCTAGGTCATCACGATCACCAGGGCTGGGGTTGCAATCGCGATAAAGAGGTCCACATGGTCTGTCCGGGTCAGCCTTCGCATTTGCGAATTAACCTTTTGTGTTCGTGGAGGGTCAAGTCTATGTGACTCACGATTGCGACAGGGTTGCTTACGATAGAAATAGAGGACCTCTGGATAGGATAAAGTTTTTCCATCTTATTTTCTCCTTATTTTTTACAAACTTTGGGACTTGGTTGTGCTAAGAGGAGATTTCTTCGAGGGATTTTCATTCCAATTAAGTCCAAGTATGTTGTTATCATTTCTGTGTGTAATTCTCGTTTCTTTTTTGCGAAAATCCATCTTTTATTCCTACTACATTTGAATTCTAATTCTTCAGTTTCTATACTTTTCGGGCTATTTTGAGCCCTAAAATGAACTCTGTCTTCACCCAATTACTGGGTACGAGTTCTTTACCTTATGTGGAGGTAATTGCTGGTTAAATTTCTATTTTTGTTGATGGGTCACGAGGGTCAATTTTTGACCTGAATTTCATAATTTTGGTATGGGTATTGTTTTTCTTGAGGTAACATGTACATTGTGTTTCCGATGGCTTTTTGAGGTCGAGCAGAAGGGGAAGAAAACTCTTTATCGGTCCGAGACTACTATTCGACTTTGAGGTAGGCTATGGTCTACTTTCTTTTTTGATTTAGCTTTACGAGATGGTATATTTTATGTATTTCATGTGGGGTAGGAGATTTATAGGATAGGCTTATGATTATTTCATCATTTATGATATTATTGGCCTACTTTGAAGATATTAGAGTAGAATATTTGTATGAGCCTTAGATTAGGATGCTGCCATAGTGTTAGGATTAGGTTAGGAATCCTATTATGCTTACTATAGTGCTAGAATTACGTTAAAGATCCTTAGTATAAGTTTGGGTTAGTATATCATGATAAGACGAATATTCTTTGGTCAATTTTCATTTAGTTATATGTTTTATCCCCTATTTCTTCTATATTATGGATTCATGGGCCCGAGGCTGTGGATATGCTTTAGCTAGACTCTAGGTCAGTATTGCCTTGCTATAAAAGGTGGTTTTACCCTATTTTGTGTATACCTATACATTTATAAATATACTTGTGATGGCTTGCATACATTCACTCGCCCATATACATGGATTGTGGTACGATTCCAAGGAGAAACATTCATTTTTGGGCTTTAAAAAGAAAAAGGAAAATCGTACCACCTTTACTACTGGTTGAATGCTTTAAAGATGAAGATGTACTGCCTTTATTACCGATTTTAGAATTTTAAAGGATTTGTATCATTTTTATCACTGGATTTACTTTCTTATTTTTGAAGGACTTGTACCAATTTCTATTGACTAATTTTTTCTTTGGAAAAAAATTGTACCACCTTAAAAATTCAGGCCAAGGGATATTTCTAGTCCATTTACTTTCTTTTATTTATGTTGGGGAGATGAGTAGTCCAAAGGGCATTTACCAGCGGCTCGAGATATATGTTCTGGGTTTTACCTTACTTTTCTACATTGACCACATGTTGTATTTCATATGTTGAGAGAGAGAGAGAGAGGCTCGGGGTATCGCTGAGCAGTTTTACTTTTCTACACTACATAATCTCACATTGCACTGCATATACCATATACACATATATTTTATGTATATTATTGCTATTATCTTCATCTATTCTTTGTTATCCTTTAATTGCTAAATTAGTCTCTTTGTATAGATTTTCTTGCACATTATTTATACTTTATATTATCTTTAGAGCTTGGTCGGCTTATGATTCCTATTGGGTAAAATGTGTTTTAGTACTCATACTACACTTCTTTATCTCTTTCCTTGATGCAAATCATAGTAGGAGTCTTCCTTGCCGATTCTGATCATTGGGAGTCCCTTTCTTAGAGTTGCGGTGTGCACTTGGTATCCGGATGCTTACTTATCTACTTCTAGTATCTATTATCTGTATTTTTGTATACCCTATACATAGTGATATTAGTTTAGTCTGTATTCTTATACTTAGTGGCTCTTATATCGGCTACACCAGGTTCGGGGGATGGATTCTTTGTATATTCTACCTTTTCTATTTCTTTAGGGCCCCATTTTGTATATTTTATGGTTGTTATATATATATATGCTTGTCGGTCCTATTATCTTAGTTTAGCTACTTCTATATACATTTTTAGCCGTTACTTTTAGTATATGGTGTGAGATTTGGCATACCTACTGGAGAGTTATAGTAGGTGACATCATGGCCCGATTTCAGATCGTGATATGTGAGAAATCATAAAGGTAATATAATGGGTGCTAAAGGAGTGAAAATTGCTGACACAATGAATTTGGTGGCTGAAGCAATTGCTATTAGGGAAGGGCTTCAATGTTGTTTGGAAAATCATTTCCCCAATACCATCATTGAAACAAATTCTTTAGCTATGGTCAATATCCTTAATGGAGTTTGGGATATCCTTTGGAGTGTGACAATGGAGGTCAACTCCATTAATAAAATCAGGAAAGTCATATTAGTAAGAGTACAACACTCCTTAAGGGAAGACAATACTTTTGCTAATTTTTTTTGCTAACTTGGCTTTTCATTTTGCAGGTACCTATGACTTTAATTCTTTTCATGAAGTTTCAATCCCAGGCTGGAGAATTATCAATCTAGACAAACACAGTACAATATATATAAGGATTAAACAAACAACTACAACAACCACATCCAGTTAATTGATTCAAATTGCAGTTCATTTTTACAAATTATATTTTCATGAGTCTAAGCCTATAAAACAGGTGATATACAGTGCTCTAGCATTCACTTAAAGTCTGAAGTATTTTCGATTGGTTAACAGTAGTAGAAACCTGATTAGTACTTAGCAGTGTCCATTTGGTACTAAGCCAGGACTCAGAGGAATCAAGAAGTATATTCATCTTCTACAAGCTTATTTGACTCATACCCAGGTCATAAAGACACAAAATATTAACAAATTAGCTATCATTTCAATGATCTAGTCTTTAAATGGTGGTATTAATCTCCTAGTTGAATCTAACCCATTGAAGGATAGAT
This sequence comes from Capsicum rhomboideum, assembly GCA_031232105.1. NCBI lineage: Eukaryota > Viridiplantae > Streptophyta > Magnoliopsida > Solanales > Solanaceae > Capsicum > Capsicum rhomboideum. The sequence goes on along the minus strand of CP124716.1, from coordinate 53,409,745 downwards.
TTTAGAAATTAAGAACTAGTTCTTATGTTTTCAATGTTACCTGGTTTTTTGCTGAGGATGAAGTTGGTTCAAGCTACTTTATTTTTTCAGAAAATCTTCGAATGGAAGAACTTGATTCAAGCTCAGTGCCCTGAGAGTCTTCGAATTGTTGGTTTATGATATCAAAGCTATTATTATAGATACTAATGAAGGGAAACTTGATTCCTGATAGGTGACGACTCCGATGAAACTCTGGCGGTTCTGCCGCTGATGAAGCTCTAATTTTCTCACCTTCCAAAATCGTCCCTTGACCTTTCCACTTTCCTCTTTTAGATCTACTTTTTTATTTCATTTTTCTTCTTTCTTTTAGTTGTTTTAGTGCTTTTTCTTTTCAGATTTTCTTGGGTTTTAGCACTTTGGGCTAGCCCATTTATGTAAATAGATTTTATAAATAAAAATTGACCCAACAGGTCCTTCATTTAAAAGAAACATTAATAATATGTTATTTACTCTAGCCATTTCAAAAGAAATGGTGTTTTTAGCTTGAGCACAACCCTTAAGAAAACTACTTATTCCTTACCCTTATTAAATACATTGAAAAAATATAGGTTTTTGGTTATTTAAAATATTTTTTATTTAAATAAGGATAAATAAACCCAATCTACGACTCGTGGAAACAAGTCCCCAATTATTTCAACTCCCAGGCTACCATGACTCACAATACAAATCATGGAATAGAACCACGAGTTGTTGAATAACTCATGGAAACTATGTCTGAGAGTCAACAAATCCCCTCAAAACCACCAATAACAGTATGACCCATAGATCAGTCCATGAACCATACTGTCAAATCATGGAGGTGTCTAAGAGGTTTGACAAATCCTCCAGGAAACCATGAGTGGGACCATTATTAGTGGAACCCTTCCATGAGTCACTCCATGACTCATGGGACCCTGTCCTAAAAATTTCAGCTTTATTTTAAAACGGATGTTTTTGACTTTTTCTTACTCTAATACCCTATCTCGTGAAATTTTGTCTACCAAAAAGTATACATATAAGGTCCATAATTCAATTATAATTTTTGATCTTTCCAACAAGTCAAGAACAAGTTCTAAGGAAAATCGAACATCTAGGGTTTCAGTTCGAGCAAGCTTTTTCAAGTTCTTCCTCAAGCGTAGTTGTCTTGTTCAAGTACACAAGGTTTCAGTGATGAATTCCTTTAATCCTCACACCAAAATACTTTAAAGATTATATGCAATTATGTTCAAATCTAGGGTTTATGTCCAAACTATTAAAGTTGATTTCCTTACATGCTTAACTTGATTTTTATGTAAAAGGTATCCATGATCATATGATTTATATATAAGATTCTTACATATGTATTGTAATTCATGCTTTAAGATTTCTTTACGAATTATGAACTCTATACTAAAAATATATGCTTTTAGATACAAGATTTTATGCATATAATTCATGACATGAAATTGAGCACAAGCTTAAAATAGTGTAGTTTTATAGATATGTGCACACACTCAAACTATGATTCAACTATGTTTCGTGATATCATAATAGCACTAGTATATTTTGGGAGGATTATTTAGCATCGAGAGGACAAGGGTTCAGATAAACCAAATTCTATAACTACGTTGCCACCATAGGTTTTGCACAAGAGGAATGATTATAGTTCTTTATGTTCATGGTTCTGTACCTTAGATGGTTAGAACAACTCTTCCACTATGGGTGTAAAACGCTTGGCATCATGAGCTCAGATGGTATTTTTTGGTTATAAAAAACCCTCCACATGTATAGACCTTATGAAAATTACTATTTAAATACGCATGAATACTTTATGTAGACTTGGTCCATCATTAATTTCACTTCATGTAACAACCCATTTTTTCATTACTAAAATTACCGCGTCTGAAGGGTACACAATATGGGAATTTCTTTAAAATATATAAAAAGTATTAGTAAAGACTTAGCTAAATTAAATTTGGAGTAGGAAAATTTCTTGGGTAGACTGACATCATCTAGCTATAGAGGTACCGTGGAAGCGGCCTATCAACCGCTATAGTAGGGTACTAAAAATAGTACACCCGAGTTTTAAAACCCCTTTTCTTTTTAGTTGTAAACCAAAATGAGGCATTATTCTAAAAACTCCTTAGGGTTATATCAAGGCTCTGGAGCAATGGAGGAAAAGGAGTATGCTTAGAAGGGGTAAAACACGACATTTTATCGCAGTATTCACGATTGAAATCACAAGAATGGAGCAAGGATTGCAAGTTTAGCTTTCTATTTGGTTCCACTCGATGAGTATCCCTTGAATTTACGTTCCAAAAGTGTAAAGCCTTCCATTTCGACGGGTTGAAAGCGCCATAAAGGATTGCCACCTTTGAGAGTGAGACATTGTATTGTGTCTATGTAGCGGTTGGACAGAAACGCTCAACTGTGGCACAATTAGTTCATATTATTTTAGAAGCGAATGCTTTGGTTTGACAACAAGATGTAAAGGTATCAAAAGCTATTTGGCACCTAGGTATGCTAGGTTTAACTGAGTAGTAGACCTTTGTTAGAAAATGTATAAATAATGTAGATTTATAGGAGATTTCATACTTAGTCCTGCAGGTAAGATGTTTGGAAGGATAAAACCAGTAACTTAGGGCTAAGTGAATGAGATTGATATCCCAAAATACGATGTTATGTTGTTATCAATGCTGCCCTGTTATGCGTTGTATATGTCAAATCTATTAGGGAGTAAAAAAATAGTTGATCATGCTTGCGTGATGTTATTAAATGGGATAGATACTAGTAGGGTTGATGTGGATGCCTTAATCCTTACTTAGTGGGTTGATTGTATTATTCAGAGGTCACTTAGTGTTAAGATGGAAGTTGGGGAAATAATTGAGTTGAAGTGTAGAGGAGTTGTGTGTATCCCTAGTGTTGGTAGTACTATAATTAATGTGTGCTTACATGCTTTTATGTGTTAATTGACCCTGGATACTATTATTGGTAGGAAAGAATAGGTGAAGGTTGAATAGGGTCAAAAACTCAATTTGGTTTATGTGTGCATGATAATTGTCTGTCCACTTGTTGCAATGCATGCTATTGAATGTTGACTTGTTGGATAATTTTATAAGTTGTTTGATCACTTGAAATGAGATTATGTGAAAAGGCTTGTTTTAAAGTGCAAGTGTAGTTGAATGATCTCATTATGTGATTGTACATATTATGACATGGGTTGATATTGTGAGATGAACTAGCAAAGGTTGATCGCCATGGAATTAGATATTTTAGGGAGTATAAGGGTGGGACGTTGGAATATGGGTAGTAGAACATTGGTTTGGGATAAGGGTGGCAGACACAAGTTGTCTGGGTTATTTGGTACATGGACTGAGCTCGTCCCTTGCAGTTCATGGCTAGTGGGTATTTATAAGATCCTTAGCATGTGTGTACATGGTATTGTAGAGTTTGATGGTTTTATGAGTCGACCAAGTTATATTCTTGTTGTTATTTTGGTTCATTGAGTGAATCAGGTTATATTATTGTTGCTATTTTGATTCCTTGAGTGAACCGAGTTAAATTATTATTGTTATTTGAATCCATGAGTAGTTCGGGCTATAGATATACTTGAACTGAGTTGATATTGTTGAAGTTTATTAAAGAGGTAATTGTGATAAGTTGAGTTGCTGGTTTCATAAGTTTGGGGGTTGAATTGAGTGGAATAATTGTTCTTGAAATATGCTTTCCACGTTTACTTGATTGTATGTTAAGTGAATCTGTGAAGGAGAGATTAATTGAAGGGTAATCGTAAATTTTACGTGGTTTCTCCTTACCAATTATTGGTTGAATGTTGCTATTAAATGAGATGCCTAGGTTGGTCTTATAAGTTAAGTATTAGTGGGTGACAATGGCTTGTATAGAAATATGTATAAGATTTACTCATGTGCTGTTCCCAATTTAGATCATATTTAAATGAGTATAGTGAGAAATGGGTCAAGAATTGAATGGCTTGTTAATTACCTTGGTGTCCCTGAGTAAATATATATCGTGAGATCATAATTCGAATAGGTATAGATGTTTAGTTAAGAATGGGAGGTAAGGAGGGGGTGGTGATGGGGAAGTGGTCAAGAAATATGAGCTGGTGTTATTTTATAAGTACATGTTTAATTTATTTAACTTGGGCCGACCGATAATGCTTACTAGTATGTATGGTTGTACTGATAGTACTCTTGCTATAAACTTTTTGGGGTATAGCCTGTTGCAGAATCAATTGAGGTTTTATTTCTTGATGCGACTAGAGATCTTCAACAACTTCCATCATCTTATTCCTATGGTGGGACATGAGTCTTGTACATTGTCGTTGTCTTTTAGTAGCTCTTGTACCTGTTTAGACTAGATCTTTAGGGTAAAAGATTTTCTTGATGCATTTAAATAACTGTTATAATTTTTTTATGAGATTTTAAAGAACTTAATGATATTATTTTACGACTTCCATATATTTCTATTTGGGTGGTAAGCTTTATCCTATCTAGGTGGATTAGAGTAGGTGCCCTCATGATACGGTTAGCTGGGTTGTGACAGTTGGTATAAGATCCTAGGTTACTGGTCTCACAAGTCCAAGAGCAAATATCTAGTAGAGTCTTGTAGATTGGTGTGTTGACATCCACATCGAATCTTAGGGAAGCTATGAGGCATTCTAGGAATTGTTTCCCTTCTTTCCTTCCTCCCTTGCTTTCCTGGATGATTGTTTGTATGGGTTAGGTCTAATTTGTATCTCTTTATTCCAATTGGTATCTCGTTAAAAAAAATGGAGGTCACCTAGCCCCATTTGGGATAACACAAGCAATAGAATTAGAACTTAGAAGGTTCCAATTAGTATCAGGCTGTAAGGGCTACGTTTAATATGTTTTATGATCAGCTAGTGGTTGTCGAGAACATGGATTAAATGATTTGTTTAGAGAAATAAGAAAGACAAACTAAGTTGAGTATTTAATCAAATCTTCTAAAATTGGTATCCTTGTGAGTTACAACCGAATTGATAATTGAGAATCTGTTATAAGTGGAGTGGTTGAAAGTTGACTACGTGGTGTTGATTGAGAACTTGTATAATGTGTGATTTAAGTAAAATTTTGATGCTTGAGTGTTAGCCACTATGGATGGTATATGTAAAGGTGGTAAATGAATTGGTTAATTGTTAAGATGTTTGTAACACCCCGTACACTTCCGATCCTACTTGACAACTTTGAACCATGCTTACTTAGGTTTCGAGAGCCATAAGTATGTATTTTGTACTGTTATTGATGGAACATTTGGATATTGTGCTAGTAAATGTGATTAGACCTTTGTAGGAGGTGTTTGTGACTTTGTGGAGCATTGGTGGGGTGAAAAGTGAGGTTTGGAGGACCTCCAAGCAAAGGATATTAAAGATAAGAGGTAAGCAAAAGGTTGGAACTTGAAAGATCCAATCAAATCTGCAAAGAAAAGTCAAAATCAAAAATTAAGTGTGGGGCGCTGCAGGTGGCGTGCCAGGCCGCTTCTGGCCAAAATTTTTGTGGCAGAGGCAGCAGAGGGGTGCGCCTGTGGGCGTACCAGGACGCTAATGTTCACCTGTTTAGGTGCTGAAATTTTTCTAAGTCTCAGGGGCGCTCGGGGGCGTGCCGGGGTGCTCTTTGCCGAATTTCTTCTACGATTATTAGTCTATAAATACAAATCTTGGGTTATGGTATCATTATTACATCATAGTAGGACTACTATTGAGTGAGTTTGGCATGCGAGTTGGGGTTGATTCTTCGTCACAAACATTTTATCAAATTATGTTCAATTAAGCCATGAGTGGCTAGAATTTCTTATTTTTGAGATTGAGGCTACGAACATGAACCTCGTGAGTTGAATATTGTTGTAACATTTATGAAATTATTTAAACATGAGATATATGATGGATTACACATTGAAATTGGTGGGCTAAGTTAATATGTGTAAATGGGCTCAATTCAAGGCCCAAAATGGATTAAAAGACATGGCCCAAAAGGGCAAATGACCCATTCTTCCACTTTGACCAAGCAAATATGGCATTTAATGCCAAAAAGTGGCTAAGTATGACTTGAGGGGCTATATAAGGTGTCAAAAATCAGATTTTTATTCCCACAAAGCACACATGCCATTCTATACATTTTCACAACATTTCCACAAGATATTTCTTCAAGCTCTCAAACCCTAAGCCATCTTTTTGGACAAGATCACTCATTTGAAAGTTTGGGTAAGTGATTATTCTAATGGATTAATATATTATATGCATGGGAGAGTATGTAGATCATTATGGTTATGTCTAAAAGTGTAAACAATGCATTTTTGCTTTTTGCTAAAAGATGTGTCATCTATGGAATTTAAACTTGAAAGGAGACTTGAGGTTTTGATGAAAGTGAATGGTGTGAATGAAATATTGACATGTATGGTGTGGTTATGATCCTTAACTTATTATTTTTCCATGAGTATAAATTGTGGGATTGTTGTCAATATGTTGTTATGAAGTGTATTAAGGTGACTTGATGGAGTAATTGTGATGTTGTGTTAATGGAGAAGTGGAAAGTATAAACTTGGTGTAACATGCTATTGGTTTATTATGTATTGGTCAATGTATGGAATATTATGGTATTATTGGTATGATAATTTCATAAATGGTATTGTAAAGGGGGGAAATGATGTTATAAGGCAATCATGCAACTCATTATCTTCTTATGCACTTGTAAGGTAGTTGATTGTTAATGTAAGCTCCGTTATGTACTTGTGTTGTAGAGTGAAACGTAAAGAGGGAGCTGAATTTTTATATTCACATATTGGCTTGTGTATTCATAATGGGAAGATAAGGTATGTAAGGTTACTCTTACCGTATCCTTCTGCAGCACATAGTGTTCACATTGTCGTTGTATTTGTTCCCTTCCGAAATGTTCTAAGGTATTTCATTTCAGGTTGTCATCTATTGTTAGTCACATGTTCCCCATTCATTGATCATTTGTTATTCATATGTTACATAACTGTGGACATGGTTCCAAAGTTCCAATAATGTGATGTTCCAAAAGTTCTAATAATGTTAATGTACAATCACCAATGTATCACTCTAAGAATGAAGTAAAGAACAATGAAAGAATGAAGTAATGAATGGTTGATGAGTATTATGGGTTGATACCGATACATCCCAGGGGCTACAGGGCTACAGAAAGCCTAGCATGGGTTATCATAAAACATCCCAGGGGTTAAAATACCTAGCATGGGTTATCATAATAATACATCCCAGGGGCTACAGAAAGCCTAGCATGGGTTATCATAATACATCCAGGGGCTACCGAAAGCCTAGCATGGGTTATCATAAAACATCCCAGGGGTTAAAATACCTAGCATGAGTTATCATAATAATACATCCCAGGGGCTACAAAAATCCGAGCATGGGTTATCATAATACATCCTAGGGGCTACAGAAAGCCTAGCATGGGTTATCATAAAACATCCCAGGGGTTAAATACCTTGCATGGGTTAATCTCATCCCAGGGGCGACAGAACAACCTAGAATGGGTAGAACGATAAAGATGAACTAACGTAAAAGTAAGGGAAGTAATAAATGTAAAATACATGGTTCCACACATGCAGAATGGTGAATTATCCATATTGACTATTCTCTTATATTTGGTTCCATTGAAGTACTTATATATATATCATGCAGTTTTCTTATGGCCTTACATACTCAGTACATTCTTTGTACTGACCCCCTTGGGGGACTTACTTTACTTGCTACAGGCGCAGGTGCTAGTAGACCTCCTCAGTAGGTTGCAGATCATTTGCAGGTCTTTGATGAGCTCCAGTTGGATCGGGGCTTTCCGAGTTGCTATGTAAATTTGCTTTGGTATAGTATATGTGTATAGAGCGGGGTGTTGTCCCGACTCTAGGTTTGTTATGGTCATGTATCTGTAGAGGCTTTGTAGACGGATGTGGGAAGACGAATGTAAGAGATGTATGTCCATTTTGACTTGATGGCCCTAACGGCTAAATTTCATATATAGTATATGTTTTCCATGACTTCCGTCATTAGTATGTTATATTTTATGAATTACATAAGATAGGATGCTATTCATGTAGAGACATGCATATGAAGGCACATGAGTAAAGATTGGTTCTTGCGGGCCTCAACGGCTTTGGGTGCCAGTACGCCCAGTTGGAATTCAGGTCGTGACAATGTTCCTTGCTTTTAAGTGGCCGCTATGCAAAATGCTTAAGTGTGATGAGTGTTAAATGTTTGGGGAAGGCCTAATATATTCATTGATGTCGAATTTGTAATTTATAACCGATATGTAAAAATTTGTACTTTGATTAATTGTCAACCTTTTTAAAAAATAGTTGGGTTTCAATCTTGGAATTATGGTATAACTATTGTACAAATTTTATTTAAAGTGTTGCAAAAGGGAATGAGGGTAAAGGAACTGCAGGGACTGATAATTTTTCCAAGCCACTATTAGTGGCCCGCTATAGCGGGAACTACCCCACTACTGCGATCCTTCTATAGCAAGAATTTTTCTGCTATAGTGGTGCCGTGGTAGCGGCATGCATGCCGCTATAACAGGATGGGCCTGGGCAGAATCCCTGCCCAGTTTTCCCCTGTTTTTGCATCTCTTTTCTGACTTGTCCAAACCCATATATAAGTTGTTAGCTATCAAATAGTTGGTGTTACATACAAGGTATAAGATAATAGTAGTGCATTCATTACTAGAAATATAAAAACAGAGTATGAAAATGCACGAGAAAATAATTTGTTTTTGTTACATACACCAAATAGGGGCAACCCGAATTTAGAAAAAGATATTAAAAATAAGAGGGGAGGGAAGGCAGGCTAAGGTGCACCCGAGGATCCAGATGGATACCCCATCATCTTCGAGGCTTGAGTCGTCACAACCCTCATCTTCTACATTGCTCAGGAAGGAGAACTATTCCATGTTCTCCTTCTTCAGCTTGGGGAGCGACTGGTTAAGAATGGCACACTTGAACATGACCTTAACAGTTTTCCACATCAGGGAAAGCATGTGATCCTGGAAGCACCTCTTATTCTTCTTCTCATCAATCTCCCTCAGAAGTTTTAAATAGTACTAAGAGGTGTTGGGCAGGGCTATGGAACTGGAAGGGGCTGAATCTGGGAAGGCAAGTGGGTATTCTCCAAAAAGCTCCTCACGGCGGCTATGTCAGCCTTTAGACGCTCATAAGAGATCAGGGGCTGTGTAGGAGGGGCATCCTCCTCCTCCGCTATTCTACTGGTCGCTCCCTCTATTCCTATCTTTCTTTTTTTCTTGTTTCAAAGAGGTGCACCCTTCAGCTTGAGAGGATGGAAGGGTGTGTCACACTTCATGACTCTGTCAGCCTCCTCCCTAGGAACCCCTACATGAAGTCAGAGCTCAGTAATCAGGCCTAGGAGTTAGGGAGCCTTCTTGTTGCCTTAATAAAAATCCTTCTACTCCACCACTATCTGTGCCCCCACATTTAGCGAAATCCCTCGCATAACACAAGACATCACCAGGGACCAAGGGTATGTCACATTAAAAGTATTAATCAAAGGACGAATACTTTGAGTCACCAAATTTAGCCACATCTGAGGATCTGTTCTGAAGTGCATGCTTCTATTCTCCTTGGGACCAGTCCAGTAAAATCTTCTTCAGTTAGCTTCTGCAATCAAGGTATCACTCAACCACCACATATCTATATCCTGGGCCTTGGACTCATGCTCAGTATTGGATACATATGGCACCCCCAAAACTTTATTGATATTAGCCATGTCCACGGGGATATGTTCTCCTCAAATACAGAAAGTAGGGTGAGGGTCATCTCAGCACGCAATCGAGAGGATGGCATAGAACTCCCATACCCAGCCTGAAACCCTATCTCAACGCCACCAGGGAATCCACCCAAACTCCTAGAGTCGGTTATAGAACTCCAGTTCCTCCTCTGCCACGTTTTTCATTATGAAACCCCTCTCATAGAAGAAAACCATTCTCTAATAGTCTTGAAATCTATCTTGATAGTTTTGATCAGGAAATCTTTGTAAGAAAGGGGAGCATTATCTTGATTGTCAACTATGAAGTTTAGTAGTCCTACAAAATCATGTGAAAATCAAGTTAGGATCTATAGAAGTGTTCAATCAGTTGCAAAGATTAAAAAAAACTATGTTTAAAATTCTAAGGAAGGCAACTGCCTGCCTCACGCTATTGCAAAAGGCATCCCGCTACTACGGAACCGCTATAGCAGGTATATTTTCACTATAGCAGGACCTATTATAGTGGGATGAGGTCGTTATGGTGGCCTTCATTTTTCCTAACAAGAACAGATGCTCCAATAGCTTCTTTTCACAAAAATCATCCATTTTTAACTTTGTAACATAGATTAGGGTTAGGAAGGTTCCATGGGATGATTATACAAGCCCTAATGACCAAGATTTTTTTGAAAAATAACCCTTCATACTCTACCTTTTTTCAAGCCCAAATCGGCAATGAACTCCGTGAATCTTATGCCTAGAATGCCATAGTGGCATTGTAAATATAAGAGAAGCAAGCATGCTTTGAAAATTCATTCAAATTGAGCAATTCTTCGAATTCAAAAAAACCAAACCCAAAACTCACTTTATTTCTACGATTTCAAGTAATTTCTTATGATAATAAGAGTAATAATATAAAGAGACAAAGTTAGAACATAATTTACCTTGTTTTCGGCATTGAAAGCCAACTGACCGGAGAGGAGAAGAGAAGTTTTGAGTTTGAAAAAGTGAGAAATGGGTGAGAAACCCATTTCTTAACTTTTAAAACTGCCTTGTCCCGCTATAGTGGCAGGGGTCCAGCTATAAAGGGGCCCAATCCATCTTCTGAAGTGAAAAATTTTTGTTCTTCCCTTTTTAAATTAATTAATTATTATTTTTAGGAATGTTGGAATGGCCTTGGGTACTCTTAAAACTTTATCAAAGGTAGCCTCATGCAAAGTTTAATTGTGATAGATTATATAAGGGTGTCATATTAAATGGGTATGGTATAATTCTAGCGAAATCTATGTTAAATTTTGGTGAGCATAGTTTTGAAATAAGAATTTTATAATTGATGAGTGGGTATTAATGACCCGCGTATGCTTCTATCTAGTTCCTTTCCTACTATGATCATTCAGAGATGAACGATGGGTAAATTTATATCTACTGTAATGACCCATTCCGTTGTTACTAAAATTATCGCATCCAAAGGGGATGAAGTATATGAATTTCTTTAAAATCTTTACGACTTCGCTAAAATAAATTCAGAGTAGGAAAAATTTTAGGGTGGACTGACGTCATCCCGCTATAGTGGCGCCATGGTAGTAGGCTGCCGACCGCTATAGAAGGGTACCACAAATAGTCCACCCAAGTTTTAAAACCTCTTTTTCTTTTTAGTTGTAAACCATAATGAGGCTTTATTCTTAAAACCCCTTAGGGTTGCCATAAGGCTCTGGAGCAATGGAGAAGAAGGAGTGTGCTTAGAATGGGTAAAACCTGAAGTTTTCTTGCGGTATTCAAGGTGGAAATCACTAGAACAGAGCAAGGAATGCAAGTTCATGCCTATGTAGTAGTTGCTTGGTACCCAGGTAGTCTAGGTTTAACTGAGTAGTAAACCTCTATTATAAAATGTATGCATAATATAGATTAATGGGAGATTTCATGCTTAGGCCTATGGGAAAGATGTTTAGATGAATAAAACAAGTAATTTAGGGCTAAGTGAATGAGATTGATATCCTTGAATGAGAAGTGTTGTTATTAATGCTTCCCTATTATTCATTGTGCATGTCAAATCAATTAGGGAGTAAAAAAATAGTTGATCATTCTTGTATGTTATTGTTAAATGGGATAGATACTAGTAGGGTTGATATGGATGCCGTAATCCTTACTTAGTTGGTTGATTGTATTATTTGAAGGTGACGTAGTGTTAAGATGGAATTTGGGGAAATAAATGAGTTAACATGTAGAGAAGTTGTGTGTATCCTGAGTTTTGGTAGCTCGAAGGTTATCCTAAATTAATGTGTGCTTACTTGCTTTTATATATTAATTGACCTTGAATACTATTATTGGCGGGAAGGGGAAGGTGATGGTTGAATTGGGGTTAAAAACTAAATTTGGTTTATGTGTGTATGTTAACTGCCTATTTGTCTACTTGTTGTAATACACACTATTGAATGCTGACTTGTTGGATAATTTTACAAGTTGTTTGATCACCTAAAATGAGATTATGTGAAAAGGCTTATATTAAAGTGCAATTGTGGTTGAATTATCTAATTATGTGATTGTACATGTTATGACATGGGTTGATATCGAGAGATGAACCAATAAAGGTTGATCAACATGGAATTGGTGGATTTTAAGAAGTATAAGGGTGAGGACGTTGGAATAAGGGTGGTATAACATTGGTTTGGGATAAGGGTGGCATACACTAGTTGTCTGGGTTATTTGGTACATGGATTGAGCTCGTCCCCTGCAAGTCATGTCTAGTGGGCATTTATAAGATCCTTAGCATGTGTGTACACGGTATCAAAGAGTTTGATGGTTCCATGAATAGACCAGGTTATATTGTTGTTGTTATTTTGCTTCCTTGAGTGTACCGAGTTATAATGTTGTTGTTATTTTGGTTTCTTGTGTGAATCAGGCTATATTGTTGTTTCTATTTGGGTTTCTTGATTGAACCGAGTTATATTATTGTTGTTATTTGGATCCATGAGTGGTCCAGACTATTGATATACTTGAACTAAGTTGATATTATTGAAGTTCATTAAAGAGATAATTGTGATGAGTTGAGTTGCTGGTTTCATAAGTTTGGTGGTTGACTTGAGTTGAATAATTATTCTTGAAATATGCTTTCCTTGTTTACTTGATTGAATGTTAAGTGAATCTGTGAAGGAAGGATTAGTTGAAGGGTAATCGTAAAAGTTATATGGTTGCTTCTTACTTACCAATTATTGGTTGAATGTTGCTATTAAATGTCATGCCTAGGTTGGTCATATAAGTTAAGTATTAGTGGGTGACAATGGCTTAGCAATATGTATAAGGTTAACTCATGTGTTGTTCCCAATTTAGGTAGTGTTTAAATAAGTATAGTGATGAATGGGTCAGGAATTGAATGGTTTATTAATTACCTTGGTGTCCCTAAGTAAATATATGCCGTGAGATCATAATTCGAATAGATGATAGATGTATAGTTAAGATTAAGAGGTAAAGAGGAGGGTGGTGATGGGGAAGTGGTCAAGAAATATAAGCTGGTGTTATTTTATAAGTGCATATTTAATTTTGGATTATGCTGTGCTTATGTGATTTAAATTGGGTTGGCTGATGATGCTTACCAGTACGTGTGGTTGTACTGATACTACTCTTATTATACCCTTTTTAGGGCATAGTCTGTTATAGGATCAGTTGAGGTTTCATTGCTTGATGCAGCTAGAGATCTTCATCAGCTTCCGTTTTCTGATTCCTATGATGGAAGCTGAGTCTTGTATATTGTCCTTGTCTTTTAGTAGCGCTTGTACCTGTCTAGACTAGATCATCGGGGTGAAGGATTTTCTTGATGTATTGAAATAACTGTCATAATTTTTTCTGAGATTTTGAAGAACTTAATGATATTCTTTTACGACTTCCATATATTTTTATTTGTGTGGTAAGGGTTCTCCTATCTAGGTGGATTAGAGTAGGTTCCCTCACAATTCTGTTAGTTGGGTCGTGATACTTCAAGTTTTTAGTTGCTTGAGCAATATTTTTTAATTTCTCATAAACTTCTATGTCACATACTATCTACTGTTTATGCTACTCCCTACATGTTTTCTTGATCAGTTATTCAGTTTATGATATGTATATATATGTATAACTTGCGTACCAATACATTCCATTATATTGACTGTATTTTGTACTATATCTTTCATATGATATAAATTCAGGTAATTGAGTTTAAAATTTGCTGCTAGATATTTGGTAGCACCTGACATTCAGCTGATTGGTGAGCACTCCAATTATCCAGGAGGTACAGAGTTACTTTCAGTTCTCTTCTTAGTTTGGTTTAGACTTTTGATTCAATAAAGGGTACATGTCCTTGTCCTGACTGACTTTTATGTTAGTAGTAGAGGCTTCACTAGACAAACAATTAGTTAGTAGTTGGCAGAGACTTCATTTGTTTCCAATTATGATTTAATAAAGATTGCTTTTTTTTTCAAATTTAACCTATTATCACTGTTTATGTTTCCACTTCAGTTCCGTTATTTATATTACTCTATAGGTATGCTATGCCAAGGGTCTTTCAGGACCACTATTGAGCAGTTAGTTATGGATCACAACTAGGGTGCAGACTTGAGTCATGACATATCCTATCCCCGATAGTTACGCTAGAATTTCATAAACAAAAAACATAAGAAAATACATGAAGGTAATACAAATGACAACACAAAAATTGAATCTCAAAATATCACTTTCATAAGTATGCAATGAACATAAAAAAAATGAACCCATGACTCAATGACACATGTACAAGTGCTTCTAAATATAATAAAATCGATAAAAAAAATCTGATATATCACTGTTCAAAACATAAAAGAGCAGAAAATGAAGATAGAGAGGAAATAAGTCAAGGCTCCAAATGATACGAGCATGGGTAGCTTGGGCTAGATTAGGGGGGGGTTTCCACATATGGATGATAGCTCGGAGCCTGAAGGAAGCTAGGGAGAAATAAATACAGAAGGCCATGGGCGATCAAGATGCCTTTTGGGCAATCAAGAAGGGTCCTTATGGGTTATTTCTAAAATAGTCACTTTTGGGCTATTTTTATAATAGGCTATTTTTGTAAAAGGCAATAACTATAAATAGTTTCCTTAACCATTTTCATTCTAAGTTTATGATGAATTGAAAATTTGAGAGCTTTGAAGCTTGTAGTTTCTAGGTGAAGCCTAGCATTAGATTAATCAAGTAGTTGATAATCGTAGATCAAGTGATTAGGATGGATTGCCGATATTGCTCGTGTTAACTTCTTCAAGCTTAATCAATCATCGAGTTTCTCTCTTTGTGCATTCAATTAGGTTTCTTGTCTTTGATTGAGTTTGGGTTATTATTGTTTGATCAGATTCAATTGAGAGGTGAAGGTATAAAGTCCTTTGTTGTTCATAAATCCGATTAGATTTTGATAATTCCACATATCCTTTTTCTTTATTTCAATTTTTCGCGTTTTGATTCTAATTTACGACTAGGATCATTACCACCAAAGATGGGAGCTTACTATAATTCTAAGTATCCTGACCACGAGCAAAGTGAGGGATGCACTGGGAACTTGTGCTTGGATTTGTGTTCATGGTTAACATATATGTAATCGTACACGGTCAAGCAAGTAATATAGGACTTGTAAGTCCATATATCAATCCCATAAGAAATTGACTAATTGATGACTAGATTCAATTTGTATTTATACTATTAAGTAGGTAAATAACAAATATAAAGTATCTGAGAGATTAATAAACTATCTAAATTAATTAAGATGCTAAGACTAAAGAAAATGACTGCAAATTTGGTTTGGGACTTAAAAGCTGAATATTGATCCAAGATTGCAGTACTATGACAATCCAGTTGAATCATCAGATAACTAGTTTAATTAATTTACTAAGTTATTAGCTGTGGGTTCATTTTTGTTATGTTGAGCGTCTTTTTAAACAAACACTACACCTACTTGACTATTCCTTATGCCTATATATCTATGGTTGTCAAACGATAGTGAAGTGAATGTGATTTCATAACCACAAGTGAAGTGCATGTTAAACATATGGTTTCATATTCCTTACGCCTATATATCTATGGTCGTAGGACGATAGTGAAGTGCATGTGAAGTGCTAACGTGGATAGGAAGGCTAGCAAATCATTCTCTCTTACTATGGAGTTCATAACCAAGACCTACCTTTTCCTTATTGCGTATATAAATTCTCTATTCCTAGTTCAACTTTTGCATCATAGATAGTATTTGAGAATTGGCCAGATAATCAAACAACTAAGAGCAAGAAAAGATAAATAACTCAATGATGGAAATTGATGTTAAACCAAATTGTCATTCAAATATCAACCTTCATGTTAAACCAAAACCCTAGATACTATGAGTTTAACTACTCATGAATCGATTACAAGATAAATTTCATGAATAGACAAAGGTGTAATGATTAAAAGTAAGAAAAAGTAAGAAAAATCTAAGTGGAGAAGTTCCATCTCTTCTCTCTAAAGTTCGGTGAGTCCTCCCCCACAAAAAAATGGAAAAAAAGAAATATTTATAGATTTCCAAAAATACCCCAGATCATTTTGCCCTTAAAAAGTTGGACTAAGATGAACCTAGATCATTTTGGTCTTGAAGGGACGCCGTGGGTGGAGCCCCAAGCGTTTCAAAAAGCCCATATGTTGGGGTGTGTAGGATGCAAAAATTTATGCAAAGGCAATTTTGGTGTCTTCTTCTCATTTTTATCTCGTTAAGATTTCGTCTTGTTACAACACCTTTTGACTTGTGTTGAATCATCATCCTTTTCTCCTACTTCAAAACTCGTTTATACTCCATTATGCTTCAATTTCTTGCAAAATATATCAATCTTCATCGAACACATAAAAATAAGTAACACAATTGTTATTCATATAAAATAAGATCAAAATGACACTATAAAGAAGTAAATGGTGAGGAGAATGATAGTATAAATGGAGCAATTTTTAGACTCACATTAACACCACACGCTTAAACTCTTACTCATCGACGAGTAAGATATACACTTATGACACACACCTTTTAACCACAATTGATCTAGTCTACCCAAATCAAGAACACCACAACTACAATCATCAAGTATCTCTTCACACTTTGTGCATTTTATTTAAAGTAAAACTCTCAACAACCTTCTCAAGACATCCCAACCTCAATAACTAACTCTAGTGAGCATGCTCGAAAACTTTGTGTGATTACAACATAGAACATCAAGCTTTTAAGCATATTGTGTTTATCATATGCACTCATGACAAAACAATGCCCATTACTCACATAGAAATATTCAATAGAAATTTCAAATATGGGCATACAATTCATCAAACAATCAAGCTCACAAAGAAATTCACACGTGTCAAAGGTGAACCATAGGCTTGCCTTTAGTGTAACTGCTCTATTGATTCAAGAAAATCTGTATCTAGGATCAAGTATGTCTTAATTTGGTTGTAATGTAGGCTAAGAGAAGGGTAGGAACATTATGGCTAAAATAGTTACTAACCTCCCTTGGAACTTTTAATACATCACTTTGTCTACAACTTAGCACTTTCAACCTTCAACTGGCTAATTTTTCCTTCTTCCTTTGTTTCTTACCACTTTGTCCACCAACTATCACAACTAAATTTCTCAAGTCATGATGGCACCTACTTTAATCCACAAGTAGGTAAGTCGATCCATAGCCTAGAATAACAAGTAACGGGCTAACGAGCGGAAGATAAAGGAAAACGTGAATGAAATCAACATCAGTAAATAATAAGTGGAAGTAAAAAAGATATAAATATATATAACATACTGTACATGAGAGGGAAGAGGATAAAATATACAAAAGAATCCCTTCCGATACCTGATAAAGTTGGTACAAGAGCATTATAACCAAAAAAGAGAGTACTAGACAGTATCAAAAATATACATATATACATAGTCGTCTCGAAATATATAAAAAGACTATCACTAAAGCGGAAGGAGGAGGATCAACTCCATACTCTAGAAAGCTCACCCAGTCTCCGAATCAGTAGCATGACTCGTACTCAAATCTGCATTAGGAAAAAGATGTAGAAGTGCAATATGAGTACCAAAACAATGGGTAATCAGTAGGCATCATCGACTGACTGAGCTCAAATATAGTAAAAGTATAAATAAAGTGCGAGCATGTAAGCTAAAGGCAATAAGAAGGGATAGAAATGAAAATAATAGGCTATACTAGGCAAATGCGATAAATAAGAAGTAAGTGACTTAAAAGGAAAATTAAGCCAAGCTATAACCTAACTGAGCCCCTATAATCCCAGAAGGAGCACAAAATAAGATATAACCCAACGAGTCCCCATAATCATGGTGGGTTCAAACAAGTGTAAAACTAAATTAAGAACTATAAATAATCGTATTGAGTATAAAATAAACTAAGATGGATGATGTTCATACCGAATACTCATCTCCAAACTGTAACCGTAAACCTTACCAGTCTCCAATAAATTTCCAATCCTAGATCCATAATGATAAAGATATACAGAACTTAAATCGAAACTAGTAGATAATAATGAGAGGCCAGATTATGGGCTCACACTAGATATAGTGGATAATAACACAATACCAGATGCCGAACTCAAACCAAAACTTATAAACAGTGAACCATAACCATAAATTGATGTCAGACTCGAACCAGAACTCATAAATAGTGAACCATATAATAAACTGATGCTGTACTCAAACCAAAACTCATAAATAGTAAGCCATAACCATAATAGATGCCATACTTGAATTGAAACTCATAATGATATCAATAAAGCATATGCCAGACTAAAATCGGAGCAAAATATAATAGTGGTAGGGTAATCGCCAGACTCAAATCGAAACTAAATAAACATGAAATAACTAGCAGTAATCCAAGGGTTTAACCTATCTACAATCCATTTTATTCATAAAAATTTAATCTTAGGCGGTCCAATCAGCTAAGCCCAGACGGGTTCTGAATACCAAATCAAAGATGTACGATTAAAAATTAGTTACTGCCTTATTCGAGGGTAATGAAGCTACATAGGTGTGCAGTCAAGTCAAAGTCAACCCAGACCCAAGGTAATAGCCTAAGGAAGTATTCATAAGCTCATCTAAGCCTAAAGGTAAGTCATTCAAAGTATTCTATCTAAAAAGAGCAGTGAGGCCCACTACCAAACCCCAATAACCCAACCCAAGGCAAGTACTTACCCGAACCTAGGTTAAGGCTTCTCAATCTAATACCAAGGCATTAAAAGGGCTAAGTCTGATCCTAAAGGATTTTTATATACTAACCTAAGGGAAAACGATCCGAATTTTACTAAAAAGTGGCCTTATTTGGCTAAAATAGGGCGATAAGTGCTAAAAAGAACAACCGAGCCATAAATACCACCCATAGCTAGCACAATAAGATACTAATACCGTAAGTAAGCATAGTCTAGGAGAAAGGTAAACCTAGCCTACCTAGATGCCGCCAAAAGCTCGTCGAATCTTCTACACTAGAGTTTTTCCCTTCTGAGAAGCCTCTGACCGTTTCCACACTATCAAAATAAGGTTTTACATATCAAGATGATAAGATCGATACCCATATTGCATATTAACGCTTTGGGTCAGAAATCGAACTA
Source organism: Capsicum rhomboideum (assembly GCA_031232105.1). Taxonomy (NCBI): domain Eukaryota; kingdom Viridiplantae; phylum Streptophyta; class Magnoliopsida; order Solanales; family Solanaceae; genus Capsicum; species Capsicum rhomboideum. Next base: position 53,390,364 of record CP124716.1, on the reverse strand, counting down.
AAATTCTCATGTGGGGCTCTCTTGCAAAATTAAAAGCGTCACAACGTCCCTCTTAGATCAAGGATCATTTGCCCTAAAATATGAGTTAAATCGGAGTCTAATTCAGTCCAAAAATAGTACTAAACATAATTGAGAATTTATGAATTTATCGGAGAATTAAACTAGAAATTAATAAAAAACTTACGAGAATAATGATAAGGAAATGATCACAATAGCGTCCTCAACTCAGTCCCAACACCAACTATCAATTTCCACATAATTTTTGATCTCACAAGCTCTTTAATAGTGATATTGGACTTAGAATATAAGCTGAAAATGAAGATATCAACTATTTATAACGCCAGTGGTCCTTTTTCCCGAATGTGAGACCCTTGTTGCCATTGCGGGAATTGGCTTTAATAGACCTTCATGAACGTGGCCGGTCCACCATAATTGCGAAAAAAAGGCTAGACCATCTAGGCCGCCCTTCCCTTTGCAACTGTGAAGGCAGGCCCACGAACACGGAGGTCAGGATCCTTCACCCTCTCAATCGTGGCCAAGGCCACACGAATGTAAAGGGCAATTTTGGCCTGCACCAGGTCCATCAACACCAACAACTTAGTCAAGTTGCAAATATTTTGATCGGGCCCTTGAGATTCATTTTGAATTCTGTGAACACAAAAAAACTATGCTACCCTACCAAATTCGGCATTCCAAACTCAACGGCGGCATCAAAATTTCCATACGAGGTAATTTCGATAAAAACTGGTGTCATGCTCTATTTTTACCAAGGTTAAACAAAGCACGACTTATGAACTCTAAAAGAATTAATATTTGTATAACGCCACCACCTAATTTTTAAGAAAAATAAGGAAACCTATTTTATTATTGACATGTATGACTTGTGTTTTAATATGTAAAAATTAATTTAGATTCTAGGTAAGGGTTCAAATTATTCCGAAGGAAAGGGGTTAGGCATCCTTCAGAATCCACAAATGTGGTATCCGACTAGACAAAATTTATCAAAGAGGAAAGAGGTAACAAATATTTTCTTAAAAAAGTATGAATATGTAAAGTATGTACTAAAATAATGTAAAAATATATGTATAAAAAGGATGTATTAAATGCATAAATAAAATCTATCATTGTACAATGTATTTATAAACATTATGTAAAAGTATATTGAATAAAATATGTATGAAATATGCATGGGAAGAAAGTGCTCTTTTATGAAAGGAAACCACTTTTTGTTTGTGATATATGGAAAGAAAAATATTTTGTATTATATAAAAGTATTCTCCAATAGTATTTTAATTTAACAAAATTATTGAAAGAATAAATTGTAAAGATTAAATAAAGATAAAAAATTGTCTTAAAGGAGGAGACTACAATATTTTTCTAACGAAAGATGCACATTAAATAATTAAATACTTGAATCAATTTAATCTTTTATGTTAGTATTTACAGCCTAAGTTTTACCTAAGCACGTATTAATGCATATGTAAGTAAAGGACATTCCCGTCTGATACCACAAAAGTAATGTTTTCACTATACTTTTATCTTTTTTGTACAATTATATGAATAAGAAATAAAATATAAATATAAGAGTACGAAACTCCTTTTTTGATTACCATTTCGGGGAGTATCTCCAAGAATCTGTATAAACACTTGATAGAAATGTTAGTAATGAATATATAATTATCAAAATAAATTAAAAAATATGTGTGCATATATGTATATAAATGTATATATAAGAAATAATATTTTATTATATAGTGGGCTCTGAGTAAGTTTTAGATATGACATGACTACGAAGTGATTGCTCGAATTATTGGCCATCCAAAATCACCTTGCCAAAATACGAAACATAAAACTTTTGTGTTGTCTTGATAATATAAAGATTTGTCATCGCCCAAATTTATTTATTTTTTGTTACGTATTTGTATACGTATGTCCGTCTTTTTATTTATGGAGGCCTCAAAAATCGATGAAAATATTTTCATTGGCCATGTATTAATACTATAAAATAAGTAAACTTGAGAAAATAAAATCCGTTTTTTGTTACGGGGAGGCCTCGAAAATCCGAAGGAAAGATATTGTCATTGGCGAACTTTGTGTAGTAGATTTTCTTATTAGTTACAACATTCAAAAAGTAGTGAAATGGACAAAATGCCTCCAAAATAGTTCAAAATTCACAGCAACAACAAAGTTCTCCTGGAGTAAATTTTTCGAGCAAAATGAATCATAAAATTGAAAAAAAGCATGTCAAAACAGTTCAAAAATATAACAACAATGTATAGTGATAATAGCCCAAATGAAACAGCAATGTGGAGGGCTAACGGATTAGATCTGAAAATATAAACACCTACAAACCACATTAACAACTTATCGGAGACAATGAAGAGATAAGGAAACAAATGGTGTTGTCTTGTCGGAAGCTCTCCGAAAGGAACTGTTGAAAGCTCTAAATGAGCTTTGGAGAAGAACAAAAATCTGAAAAATTGTATCAAGAAGATGTATATGTGTTATGAGAAGAATTAGGGAGAAGGAAGAGAGAGTGAAAGGTGTGCAAGTGTGTGTTTTTCTTATGTTTTTCAAAGAAAGTAAAAAGAAGAGTATTTGAAAGGGAAAATAAATAAATAAATAAATCTTATCAAATCTACACTCTTCGAACATATCCCTCAGATCTAGGAAAGTAGATGAAAAAAGTCAAAAAGTGGAGGGATTCAGGGGGGAAAAAAAATAAAAATTGAGAAGAGAGATGAACAAAAATATAATATTGTGTGTGTGTGCATATTGTGTTTGGATGTGTGTGTTTTTGTTCGGACGGAATTTCATCGGAGAAAAAGTGAAGAGGGAAAAATGGACTGGTAGAGTTGAGGAATAAAGGGAAACGGAGAGAGGGGCGTTTGTTTGAGCAGGAGGAGGGTAAAGATGAATGAAAGTTATATCAAAGGAACAGTAAAAGTATGTATTTAAAAGAGGAGATAATATTTTATAAAATATATTATCTTCCAACAAAATCTCCTAAATCAAGGAGAATAAATAAGGAAAAGTCAAAACAATGAATGAGGGTTGTGCATGTGTATGTAAGTAAATAATAGTGGTTGAGTTAATTAAGGGATGTGTTTTTTAAAGGAGTAGAATAAATGATGTAATATTATTTAAAAAATATAACTAGGATGTATATAATTTTTATAGAAATAAAATATACAATAAAAATATAAATACAAAAATGTAAGCGATGCTAGAAAAATCTATTTTATAGTAAAAATTAAAATTATAGTGCTTTTATTTGTGTATGTGTAGTAAAGAAAAAATTGTGGTAAAAAAAATGTCTTCAAAGAACCTAAAAGTAAGGGAGCAAAAATCTACTATTGTGTGTGTATGGATAAGGAAAGAAAAGAAAAGAAAATAAAAAGGGGGAGAGTTTGTAGTCAAAACATAGTGGTTGAGGAAATCAAGGGATGTGTCCCTTTCCCTTTTTAGAGGAATAAAATAAGAAATTTAATTGGATTAGAAGATATTACATATCGTATAATTTTATTTTCAAATAATATACACTGTGTGAGTATTGAAATATCAGTGAATTATCTGTATTTGCTATACATAAATTGTGTCTAAAATATAGCTAATGTATATATAATTTTAAAAATATATAAATAAATGCATTATGTGGTAAATAATTAAAATTATACTGCACAAATTGTGTATGCGCAGATGACTTGTGAATAATTAAAATGAAAATAAATTGATAAAAATTCTAATATTTATGAAATTAAGGATAATTATCAATAAATCGTGAAAAGTGAAAATAGAATCATAAATTGGTAAAAATCCTAGAATAAGGATAATTACCAATAAATTATAAAAAAAAATAGAATTTTTTGCTCTTTAACAATCAGAAAGCCTGGAGACATTAATTTAAAGTACAGAGAGCCAAAATTAGGTGTCAGCAGGTGGGTTCTACACCTAAGGGTCCATTTTAGCCAAAATCCACCCAACAACCCAAAATGAGTACGGAAGCCTCGCGATCTAGACCAAGGGTCCTCCTAGCCTAAAATTAATATTTCAAAGCTGATGAGACTGTCAGAACTGGCATCCCAGGATCTTTACCTGAAATTTAGGCCCGACACCCATTTCTCAACTTTAAAATCTCTAAAATAGGGAAATGATTCTAAAAACCCAATGAACTACCGATAATCGAACTGTCAGTCCCATCAAGTCTTAAATGACTTGCGACAACTATAGGAATGGTGTAAAGGTAGAAAAAGCATGAAAACATAGAAAATGACTTAGAGGGTCATTACAACATCCACTACTAAAAGGACTTTTGTATGCGAAAGTAAATGATCAAGATGTACCCGAAGGCTCGAACATATGAGGGTACTGAGTTAGCATATCATGCTCAGTCTCCTAAGTAGCCTCCTTGAATGTATAGTGTCTCTACTGAACCTTAACCACAGGAATATCTCTGTAACGCAACCGTCTGATATCTCTGGCCAAGATAGATACTGGCTCTTCAACAAAGGTTAAACTCTCATCCAACTGAACTGAGTCTCACCAAAACACGTGAGACTCATTCGGAATATAACTCTGCAACAAAGATACATGGAAAACTAGATGGATGACTGAAAAAGACTAGAGGCAAGGCCAAATCATAGGCTACCTCTCCAACTGTCCGAAGGATCTCAAATGGTCCAATCTACCTGGGACTGAGTTTTCCCCTCTTCCCAAACCTCATCACGCCCTTTATGGGTGACACTAGAAGAAATACCTGGTCACCAACTCCAAATCTCAAGACGCAAAGCCTAAGGTCAACATAACTCTTTTGTTTGCTCTGAGCTGCCTGTAACCTATCCTAAATTACCCAAACCCTATCCAAAGACTCGCAAAGAAAATTAGTACCACAGGGCCTAACCTATGAAGTCTCAAACGAACCAATCGGAGATCGACAATGCCTACCATACAATGCCTCAAATGGTTCCATCTGAATACTCGAATGGTAGCTGTTATTATAGTCAAACTCTGCTAAGGGTAAAAACTAATCCCACTAACCTCCAAAGTCCAAAACACATGCACGGAGAATATTCTTCAAAACCTGAATAGTCCACTCCATCTGCCTGTCAGTCGGAGGATGAAAAGTGGTGCTTAGATCAACCTGAGTACCTAACTCTTCCTGAAGTGCCCTCCAGAAACTAGAAGTGAACTGAGAGCCTCTATCTAAAATAATGGACACGGGCACCCCGTAAAGATGGACCACCTATCGAACACAGATGCAAACCAACCTCTCGGCACAATAGGTAGTCTTAACGGGGATGAAATGGGCAGACTTGATCAATTAATCTACGATGACCCAAATGCTGTCAGAACCATAAGAAGTGCGAGGCAAACCACCTACAAAATCCATAGTAGCCCACTACCACTTCCACTCAGGAATAGGTAGCCTCTGAAGCAATCCACTAGATCTCAAATGCGCGGCCTTCACCTGGTGACAACACAGACACCAAGCCATAAAGTTTGTGGTATATCTCTTCAAATACCCTTCCACTAGTAGTGATGCCTCAAATCTCTATAGATTTTAGCTGTCCCGAGGTGAATAGATTACCTAGAGCTATGAGCCTCCTGAAGAATCAACTGAATTAAACCTCCTACCCTCAGAACATAAATGCGACCGTCGAATCTCAAAATGCCCTCAAAATTTAAGACAGCCCTCCTGGACTCACCCCTCAACACCTAATCTCAAATGCCATGCAATCCACCTTCCTCAAGATGACGACCCCAAATCTGCTCCAACAAGGTAGATCTAGCTTTAATACTAACAAGAATCCTCCTGAGGTATGAAATATAAAGTCGAACTATCATGTTGGCTAAGATTGGATATCCAAAGCCAACGACTGCTTTGAAACTGAAATGAAGGTCAGGCTACCCATACGTACTGCCTTCCGACTCAAGGCATCCACTACCATATTTGTCTTGCCCGGATGGTAGAGAATAGAGAGATCATAGTCCTTCAGCAACTCAATCCACTTACGCTATCTCAAATTAATCTCCCTATGAGTTATATTATACTGAAGACTATGATGGTCAGCGAAGATCTCACAACGAACACTATACAAGTATTGCCTCCAAATCTTAAGCATAAAAACTATCGCTGCCATCTCCAAGTCATGAGTGGGGTAGTTATGCTCATGCACGTTCAGCTATCTCAAAGCATAAGCAATAACCCAACCCTACTGCATCAGAACACACCCCAATATAACACTAGAAGCATCATAATATATAGTAAACCCCTCACCCTCAACAGGAAGAATCATAATAAGAACAGAAGTAAGCAAGTCCTTGAGCCTCAGAAACTCGCCTCACAACCATTGAACCACTAAAATGGGACCTCTTTCCTAGTCAATCTGGTCATAAGTGTTGCAGTAGTAGCAAAACTCTCAATGAACCGCCTGTAGTAGCCTGTCGACCCTATAAAGTTGCGAACCTCAGTTGGAGATGTAGGACTAGCCTAATCATGAATAACATCAATCTTTCCTGGGTCTACTATAATCCAACCCTTGGAAACCAGGTGCCCCAAGAAAGCTATAGACTCAAGCCAGAACTCGCACTTTGAGAATTTGGCATAAAGCCGATGATCTCTCAAAGTGTGGAGATCAGTCCTCAAATACTGCTCATGATCCTCCATACTCCTTGAATAGATAAGAATATCATGAATAAACACGATCACGAAGAAGTCCAAATAAGGCCTGAAAACACGGGTCATCAACTCTATGAACGCTGCTGGGGCATTGGTCAACCTAATAGACATCACCAGGAACTCGTAATGGCCGTAACAAGTCTTGAAGGTAGTCTTAGGGATGTCCTCATCCCTAATCCTCAACTAGTGATAACTAGACCTCAAATCAATCTTAGAAAACACGATTGTACCCTAAAGCTGGTCATGTGAATCATTGATATGAGGTATAAGATACTTATTTTTCACTGTCACCTTATTCAGCTGCCTATAATTGATGCACATATGCGTAGAACCATTTCACAAATAAAATAGGAGCACCCCAAGATGATATACTCGATCTGATAAAATCCTTATCCAGAAGATCTTGAAGCTGAACATTCAGCTCTTTTAGCTCTGCAGGAGCCATACAGTATGGTGCCATAGAAATAGGTTGGGTGCCTAGATTAAGGTCAATAGTAAACTCTATATCACGTTCAAAAGGAAAACTAGGTAGGTCGGTATAAAAATCATCAGAAAACTCACAAACTATAGGAATAGAGTCAAGGGAAGGATTCTTAGCACTAATATCGTGAACATAAGCTAAATAGGTCGTACAACCCCTCAATACTAGTCTCCTAGCCAAAATATAAGATATAATCCCCATCAGCGCCCCACTGTAAGAACCCTACCACACAACCAGGGGTATGCCAAGCATGGCTAAGGTAACGGTCTTGGAAAAGAAATCCAAGACCATATGATAGGGGGATAACTAGTTCATGACCATAATCACGTCGAAATCATCCAAGTCTAGTACAATAAGGACAGTGTGAGTGTCATACTCCTGTACAGACAAAATACACGATCTATAAACCTGATCCACTACTAAAGAGTCACCTATGGGAGTAGCTACATGCAAAGGTACATATAACGGCTCATAAAACAACCCCAATCACGATGTATAATTAGTAAAAACATATGAATATGTGGAACCCGAATCAAATAAAGTAGAAGCTGGCTGATAGCATACTGAAATTATACTTGTAATAATAGCATCTGAAGCCTCACCCTCCAGCCTACTAGGAAACACATACAAATGCCCTCGGTCCTCCTCCGGACTAGGTGCCAACCCGACCACCTGTACGACCTGCCTAAGGACTTTCTTTAAAGCCCTAAGGACCACCTCGGCTACTCTGCGCACTACCTCAAGCTGGCGGAACTAATCTAAATAGTTGAACACTCTCTATTGAAGGCTCAACTATCCCACGGTAGGTTTATTTTTTGGTAAGGTGACCAACAACCCCAAACTCATAACATATACTCTAACCTAACGAGAAGGTACGACTTACCTGGAATGAACACCTCAGTCTGATGACCCAGACTGAATACCCCTGGATTGATGAATACTGTTCTAACCATTGAAACCACTATAACTAGGCAGACCACCATCCGATATCCAAAGCGCTGCCTGAATAGTCCTACTAGACTAACCCTAGTGCTGATAAGACTAATGCTGGGGGTACCTACCATGGAAACCTCTACCTTTGAACTGAGCACCACTCCGACTTCCACTATAACTGCCCTGATAATGGGGTCTCTTATCGCTACCCCTTTGGGCCTCGCGATCTATCTCCTTTATAGTGTAGGCATGATCTACTCAGTAAAAGACCACCCCAAAGTCACCAAACTCTGAGTAGTCCTACAAAGCGACAGTCTTAATACTCTAACAAAACACCAAATTCTCCCATACTCTGTAGGTAGAATCATGGTGGCATTCCTAGATAGATCGTGAAATCTTGCCTCATACTCGTCCATGTTTATAGTACCCTGCCTCAACATAGTAAACTCATCCCTCAGGCACTCGCGTATGCTGTGAGGTATGTACTTTTCTAAGAAAGCCTCAGAGAATTGGGTCTAAGTTATAGGAGGGGATCCAGCTGGCCTGGAATCAAGATAACCCATCCACCACTGTCTCACTGATCTATAAAAGATGATAAGTCATATAATCCACTCTGTGTGACTCAACCAACCCTAAATTACGTAACTTCTCCTCACAGCTGGTAAGGAACTCATAAGCATTCTCTCTTGGGGCCCCGACAAACCTGGGCTGAGTAAATCTCAGAAATTGGCCCAACATTTTTTGCTCCTTAGAAGTCATGGCCGGTTGGGCTACTGCTAGCTGTGGAACTACCAGCACTGGTAAAACTCTACTCTAGGAGCCCCAGTTGCAGGTTGTACTCCAATACCAAGTCCACCCTGGGCTTCCCCCTAAGCAGATTTCTATACCCTATTCGTCGACGGGCCACCAACCAAACCCAAAAGATAAACCAATGCATCATGGAGAATCGAAAAAGCTATAAATTTAGGTGGGACTTGGGCTGCCCCTGGCCCACCGGTTGTTGTGGCAACAAATCCTTTGGTGCTAACTCAGGTGCATTCTGTGGCTCTAAATTAATGTCTGACTCAGGTGAAGGCTTCCTGGCCTTGCCTCTAGCTGGGGATACATCTCTGGTCTGACCTCAACCTTGAGGTTGACCTCTGTCTTTAATTGGCACTCCAACAGCAGGCCCAAGGTCCCCATCCCAGGCCGCCGTATCATCCAAGCCATCTTCAAAAGAGTGAAAAAAATGAGAATCTAGAAACCAATATAGACACAACGTACAAAAATGAACCAAAAGATGAGATTTTCCCAAGAATGCCCTGTAGCCTCCTGAAGATAGGATAAAAACATCTTGTACCAATCTGCTGGACTCTAGTAAACACTGACTCTTGTACCGATGATACTGGTGAAATGGCTCTGATACCAAGCTGTCATGACCAAATTTTTCAAGTCATGATGGCACTAACCTTAACCCACCAATAGGTAAGTCGAGCCATAACCCGTAATGGGCTAACTGGCATAAGATAAAGGGAAACAAGAAGAAAATCAACAATAGTAAATAATAAGTGGAAACAAAAGAGATATACATATATATAACATACTATTAAAGAAAGGGAAAAGGACAAAATATACAAAAAAATCCCTTCCAAGACCTGATAAGGTTGGTACAAGAGCCACTATAACCAAAAAAGAGAGTACTAGACAGTATCCAAAATATAAATATACACATAATAGTCTCAAAATATTCAAAAAGACTATCATTGAAGTAGAAGGAGGAGGATTAGTTCTGGACTCTAGAAAGCTTACCATGTCTCCAAATCAATAACACAACCTGAGGATACCATTAGCGATGGTGACTCATACTCGAATCTACATCAAGAAAAAGATGTAGAAGTGTAATATGAGTAACAAAACAATGGGTACTTAGTAGGCGTCATAGACTGACTGATCTCAAATACAGTAAAAGTATAAATAAAGTGCGAAAATGTAAGCTAAAGGCAATAACAAGGGATAAAAATAGAAATAATAGGCTATACTTGGTAAATACGATAAAAAGAAGTAAGTGACTCAACAGAGAAAAATAAAGCCTAACTATAACCTAACTGATCACCCATAAGCCCAGAAGGTGCACACAAGAAGAAATAGCCCTACCGAGCCCCTATAAGCACGGTGGGTGCAAACAAGTGTAAAACTAAAGTAGGAACCATAAATAACCGTATTAAGCATACAATAAACTAAGATAGATAATATGTATATCTAATACTTATCTACTGTAACTGTAAAGCTTACCAATCTCCAATAAATTTCCAATCCCAAATCCATAACGATAAAGATGTACAGGACTTGAACCAGAATAAGTGGATAATAACAAGAGGCCAGATGCCGGTTTGAATAGAAAATAGTGGATAATAATAAGAGGCCAGATGTCAGACTTGAACTGGAACTCATAAATAGTGAACTATAACCATAAAGCGATGCCAGACTAAAATCGAAACTCATAAATAGTGAACATAACCATAAATTGATGCCAAACTCAAACTAAAACTCATAAATAGTAAGACATAACCATAATAGATGTTGGACTCAAATTATAACTCATAATAAAATCAATAAAGCATATGACGAACTCAAACAAGAGCTGATATATAATAGTAACATGGTAATTGATGGGCTTGAATCAAACCTTAATAAGAATAAAATAACTAGCGGTAATCCAAGGGTTTAACCTATCTCAAATCTATTTTATTTGTAAAAATTCATTCTTAGGTGGTCCAATCCGCTAAGTGCAGGTGGGTTCTGAATACCAGATCAAAAAGGTGCGATTAAAGATCAGTTATGTAACACCCCATACATTTTTCAACCCTACTTGACAACTTTGAAACATGATTACCTAGGTTTTGAGAGCCCTAAGTACGTATTTTGTATTGTTATTGATGGAATATTTGATAGTGTGCTAGTACATGTGATGAGACCCTTGTAGGAAGAGTTTGTGGCTTTTTGGTGCATTTGTGGAGTGAAAAGTGAGGCTTGGAGGACTTCCAAGCAAAGGATCTTAAATATAAGAGGCAAGCTAAAGATTTGTACTTGAAGGATCCAATCAAATCCGCAAAGAAAAGTCGAAGACAAATTTTTGGTGTGGGGCATGCCCAGGGGTGTGCCAGGCCACTTCTGGCCGAAATTTTTGTTGCATAGACAGTATAGGGGCACGCCTAGGGGAGTTCCAGGCCACTCATGTTCACCTTTTCAGGTGCTGAAATTTGGTTAAGTCCCAGGGGCGTGCCGGGGTGCTTTTTGCCAAATTTCTTCTCTGATTATTAGTCTATAAAGAGGACTTTTGGGCTATGGTATCATTATTCAATCGTAGTAGGACTACTCTTGAGCGAGTTTAGAATTCAAGTTGGGGTTAATTCTTCTTCGTAATTATTTTATCAAATTATGTCGAATTAAGTAATGAGTGGCTAAAGTCGCTTAATCTTGGGATTGAGGCTACGAACATGAATCTCGTGAGTTATCTATTGTCGTAACATTTATGGAATTATTTAAACATGAGATAGTTGGAGTATATCACATTGAAATTGGTGGGCTAAGTTGACATGTGTTATTGGGCTCAATTTAAACCTCAAAATGGGACAAAAGACATGGCCCAAAAGGGCAAATGACCCATTCTTCCATTTTGACCAAGTAAACATGGCATTTAATGCCCAAGAATTGGCTAAGCATGACTTGAGGGGTTATATAAAGGCAAAAAATCAGATTTTTAATTCATTATAACTCTCATACCTTTTTAGATATTTCTAAAGCCTTCTCTCATTCACAAACCCTAAGGAAACTATTCTCTTTGGACAAGATCATCACTTGAAAAGCCTTGGAAAGTGTATACTCTCATGGATTAATATATTATATTCTTAAGATGGTGTGTATATCATGGTGGTTATGTTGTCAAAGTGTTGAATAGTGCACTTTTACTTTTTGGTAAAAGATGTGTCATTTATGAGATTTGAACTTGAAAGGAGACTTCACGTTTTGATGAAAGTGAATGGTGTGGATGAAATATCAACATGTATGGTGTGATTATGTTCCTTAACTTTTTTTTTTTTCTATATGTATAGCTCGTGGAATTGTTGTTATGAAATGTATTGAGGTGACCCGATGGAATAATTGTGACGTGGTGTTAATGAGGAAGCATAAAGGACAAACTTGGTGTAAAATGCTATTGGTTTATGATGTAGTGGTCAATGAGTAGAATGTTGTGGTATTGTTGGTATGAAGATGCCGTGAATTGTATTGTAAATGGTGAAATGAAGTTATAGGGCAATCATGTAATCCATTGTCATCTTACGCACTTGTAAGGTAGTTGGTTGTTAACGTGAGCTCCGTTATCTACTTGTGTTATAGAGTTAAACGTAAGGAAGGAGCTGGACTATTGTGTTCACATGTAGGATTGTGTATTCAAATTGGAAAGATAAGGTATGTAAGGTTACTCTATCTGTATCCTTCTGCAGAACACATTATTCACATTGACATGGTACTTGTTCCATTCCAAATTATCCAAAGCTATCTCATTTTCAGGTTGTCATATAGTATCTTACTCACAGGACCAATTGTGATTCACATGTCTCATGTTCATTGAATAATGTTTCAAAATTCCAAAAATGTACCATCACCATTGTATCACTCTTATAATGAAAGAATGAAGTAATGTATAATTGTTTAAATATTCTTGAGTAACAACCTAGGGGCGATATGAAAGCCTAGCATAGGTTATCACAGTAACATTCCAGGGACGATATTAAAGCCTAGCATGGGTTATCACAGTAACATCCCAGGGGCGTTATAAAAGCCTAGCATGGGTTATCATAGTAACATCCTAGGGGCGACAGAAAGCCCAGCATGGGTTAAAATACCTAGCATTGGTTAATCTCATCCCAGGGGCAACAGAAAAGCCTAGCATGGGTAGAATAATAAAGATTAAGGAATGTAAATGCAAAGAAAGTAATGAATGTAATGTACATGGTTCCAACACCTACAAAAGGATGGTTTATCCATATTTAACATTCTATTATATTTGATTTCCATTGAAGTACTTATATATCATGCAGTTTTATACAGCCTTACATACTCAGTACATTTTTCGTACTGACGTCCCTTGGAGGACTTACCTTACTTGCTGCAGGAACAGGTGCTAGTAGACCTCCACAGTAGGTTGCAGGTCATTTGCAGATCATTGGTGAGCTCCAGTTGGTTTGGGGATTTTTGAGTCACATGTGTACATTGGCTTTAGTATTATGTAAATGTTGTATAAATCGGGGACTTGTCCCGATTATAGGGTAGTTATGTACATGTATCTAATAGAGGCTTTGTAGACATATGTAGGAATATTAATGTAAGGGATGTATGTCCATTTTGACTTGATGGCCCTAACGGGCAAGTTTCATTTATAGCATATGTTTTCATGACTTTCGTATAGTCGCATGAGATATAATGAGTTCATACAGAGACATTCATAGGAAAGTACATGAGTAAAGAATGGTTCTCTTGGGCCTCAATGGCTTCGGGTGCCAGTCCGCCCCGGTGGAATTCGGGGCGTGACAAATGTTGTATCAGAGCAGGTCGTCCTAAGGGTGTCTACAATGCCGTGTTTAAGTAGAGTCTTGCTTATGGATGTGTTGTGCACCACATTTATAAGTAGGAGGCTATGGGACATTTAAGAGTTGTTTCTTTTTCTTCATTTCTAGATCGTGCAATAGAGCCAATGTTGTAAGTGGAATCGTATCTGACCATTGGAATTGGTTTTCTTGTTTATAGTAAAATGCCAATGACAAGAAGAGGTAGATTCAAAGTTAAGAAGGTAGATATACTTGCCGGTAAAGGCACAAGTAAATCACCACCCGACCAAGGTAGTCAAGGTAGGGCTGACACTGAAATTGCATCACGGTCTTCTTCTACTTTTCCAGCTCCGGAAGAGCCAAGAGGTAGAGAAGTACCCGCAGAACCACCTATGAATGCCACTGACCAGGATTTGAGAAATGCAGTGCATATGTTAACTCAGATAGTTGCTGCACAAACTCAGGGATGAGCTGGTCCAATGACAAGTTAGGATGATGTGGCTAGAGTAGCGAGTCGCAAAACATAGGATTTTATAAAACTAGACCCTCCCATATTCACTGGGTCAGATTCGAAAGCAGATCCACAGGATTTTATGGACCAAATTCAAAGGGCTCTAGATGTTATGCATGTGACTGGTGTAGAAACAGTTGAGCTGGTAGCCTATAAATTGAAAGGTGAAGCTATATTGTGGTATGAGGACTGGAAATGATCGAGGGGTATTGATGCGCTTCCAGCTAGTTAGGAAGAATTTAAAACTGCCTTTCTTGATCACTACCTCCCATATGAGATCTGGGAGGCACGTGCAGACCAGTTTCTAAAGCTCTGATATGGGAATATGAGTGTTAGAGAATACAGTCTCCAGTTTAATTATTTGGATCGATATTCCCCTAATGTAGTAGCCACAATGACAAACAGAGTCCATCGATATGTGGATAGATTGGAGCCATATTTGGTAAGGGACTGTACTATTGCAACCTTGAATAGGGTATGGATATAGCAAGAATTCAGGCTTTCGCACAGAAGATGGAAGATCAGAAGCAAAGAAGAAAGGTACATGAATTTGAAAGAGGGCCTTCAAATAGGTCTAGACCTATGGGACAGTCTATAGTGTCCCGAGGAGAATCTAGGCCTCGGATGTTTCCTAGACCGCCTAGACCATTATTCTCTTATTCCATAGCAGGCACTCAACCTCAATTCCAAGGGTTTAGGGGAAGTCATATTGGGCAGAGTAGTGGGATGCAAGGATCATAGACAACAGGATTTTCTCATCCTCGGTGTCAGCATTGCAGGAGGTATCATTTAGGTGAATGTCGGTCGGGGACAAATGTGTGCTTTTGGAGTGGTATGACGGGGCACATAATGAGAAAATGCCCACAAAGGGGCACGGGTGGTATAGCAAGACCTACGGGATCAGCCGCTACATCATCATCATCGGTTCCTTCCCTAGGTAGAGATTTACAGTCTACTGGTCGTGGTAGAGGCACTAGAGGAGTAGCTAGTTCCAGTAGAGCCTAGAATCGCACTTATGCTTTAGTGGACCAGCAGAATTCGGAGGCATCTCCTGATGTAGTTATAGGTATATTGTCCATATTTTCACATGATGTATATGCATTGATTGATCCGGGTTCAACATTATCATATGTTACTCCATTGATTGCTGCGAAATTTAAAAGAACGCCAAAATTATTAATTAATTTATTTGAAGTATCTATACGGGTGGGTGAATCTATTTTTCCAAAAAAAGTGTATCGTAATTGTGTGGTAACTGTGTGTGGTCATGATACATTGACCGATCTTATTAAGTTGGAAATGGTGGATTTTGATGTTATAATGGGAATGGATTGGTTGGCTTCTTGTTATGCCACGGTAGATTGTCGGGTTAAGAAGGTACATTTTCATTTTCCACAAGAAAATGTTCTTGAATGGAAGGGTAATGTGGGGGCACCGAGAGGAAAATTTATTTCCTATCTTAAGTCCAGGAAAATGGTAGCCAAGGGGTACATATGTCATTTAGTACGAGTGTAAGATACCGATGTGGAACCACCAACTCCTCAAACGGTTCCGGTGGTCAATGAATTTCTTGATGTATTTCCTGAAGATCTTCCAGGTTTGCCACCAGAATGAGAGGTAGATTTTGGTATTGAGGTGACCTGATGGAATAATTGTGACGTGGTGTTAATGAGGAAGCGTAAATGACAAACTTGGTATAAAATGCTATTGGTTTATGATGTCGTGGTCAATGAGTGGAATGTTGTGGTATTGTTGGTATGAAGATGCCGTGAATTGTATTGTAAATGGTGAAATGACGTTATAGGGAAATCATGTAACCCATTGTCATCTTATGCACTTGTAAGGTAGTTGGTTGTTAACATGAGCCTTGTTATCTACTTGTGTTATAGAGTTAAACGTAAGGAAGGAGATGGACTATTGTGTTCACATATATGATTGTGTATTCATATTGGAAAGATAAGGTATGTAAGGTTACTTTATCCGTATCCTTCTGCAGCACACATTGTTCACATTGACATGGTACTTGTTCCATTCCAAAATATCCAAAGCTATCTCATTTTCAGGTTGTCATATAGTATCTTACTCACAGGACCAATTGTGATTCACATGTCTCATGTTCATTGAATAATGTTTCAAAATTCCAAAAATGTACCATCACCAATGTCTCACTCTTATAATGAAAGAATGAAGTAATGTATAATTGTTTGAATATTCTTGAGTAACAACCCAGGGGCGATATGAAAGCCTAGCATAGGTTATCACAGTAATATCCCAAGGACGCTATGAAAACCTAGCATGGGTTATCACAGTAACATCCCAGGGGCGATATAAAAGCCTAGCATGGGTTATCATAGTAACATCCTAGGGGAGACAGAAAGCCCAGCATGGCTTAATCACATCCCATGGGTTAAAATACCTAGCATTGGTTAATCTCATCCCAGGGGCAACAGAAAAGCCTAGCATGGGTAGAATGATAAAGATGAAGGAACGTAAATGCAAAGAAAGTAATGAATGTAATGTACATGGTTCCAACACCTACAGAACGATGGTTTATCCATATTTAAAATTCTCTTATATTTGATTTCCATTGAAGTACTTATATATCATGCAGTTTTATATAGCCTTACATACTCAGTACATTCTTCGTACTGACGTCCCTTGGGGGACTTACCTTACTTGATGCAGGCATAGGTGCTAGTAGACCTCCATATTTGGTTGCAGGTCATGTGCAGATCATTGGTGAGCTCCATTTGGTTCGGGGCTTTCTGAGTCACATGTGTACATTGGTTTTCCTATTATGCAAATGTTGTATAAAGCGGGGACTTGTCCCGACTGTAGGGTGGTTATGTACATGTATCTGATAGAGGCTTTGTAGACGTATGTGGGAATATGAATGTAAGGGATGTATGTCCATTTTGACTTGATGGCCCTAACGGCCAAGTTTCATATATAGCATATGTTTCCATGACTTCCGAATAGTCGCATGAGATATAATGACGTTCATACAGAGACATGCATATGAAAGTACATGAGTAAAGATTGTTTCTCTCGGGCCTCAACAGCTTCGGGTGCCAATCCGCCCTGGTCGAATTCGGGGCGTGACAAGTTACTACCCTACTCAGGGGTAATGAAACTACATAGGCGTGAAATAAAGTCTAAGTCAACCCAGAACCAAGGTAATAACCTAAGGAAGTAGTCATAATCTCATCTAGGCCTTAAGGTAAGTCATTCGTAGCATTCTATCTAATAAGGGTAGTGGGACAAACTACCAAACCTCGATAGCCTAACCTAAGTCAAGCACCTACCTGGACGTAGGCTAAGGCTTGTCAATCCTACCCTAAGGCACTAAAAGGGCTAAGTATAATCCTAAAGGATATTTATATACTAACCTAAGGGAAAACAACGTGAATTCTACTGAAAAGGGGCCTTATCCAGCTAAAATAGGGTAAAAAATTCTAAAAAGAACAATCAAGCCGTAAATACCACCCATAGCTAGCACAATAACATACTAATATCATAAGTAAGCATACTATTGGAGAAAGGTAACCTAGCCTACCTGGACGCCGCCAAAAGCTCGTCGAATCCTCTACATCAGAGCTTTTCCCTTCTGAGAAGCCTTCGATCGCTGCCACACTATAAAAATAAGGTTTTACACGTCAAGATGAGAAAATTGATACCCATATTGTGTGTTAATGCTCCAGGTTAGAAATCAGACTAAAATTCCCATGTAGGGCCTACTTGTGGAATCACAAAATTGAAATCACAGAGTCCCTCTAAGTTCAAGGATTATTTGTCCCAAAAAATGAGCAAAATTTGAGTCCAATTCAGTCCAAGAACAGACCAAAATATAATCTAGAATTTAAGAATTTATCAGAGAATAAACTAGAAATTAATCGAAAACTTACTAGAATAATGACAAGCAAATGATCACAATAGAGTCCTTAACTCAGTCCCAACACCAGTTATTAATTTCCACACAATTTTTGTGCTCCTTAATGGTGATATTGGACTTAGAATATAAGCTGAAAATGAAGGCATCAACTATTTATACCTCCAGGAGTCCTTCTTTACGAATGTACAACCCTTGTCGCAGTCGTAGAAGCTATACCAAACACACCTTAGAGAACGCGGCTGGTCCACCGCTATCATGATGTAGAAGGATGGACCAGCTAGGCCGACCTACCCTTTTCAAATGAAAAGGCTGGTCCACGAATATGGATTTCAGGATCCTTGACCCTCGTGATCATGGCCATGTCCATGTGAACGTGAAGGATAATTTTTGCTAGCACTAGGTGCATCAACACCAGCAACTTAGGAAAGTTACAAATATTTCGATCGAGCCCTCGGGATTTATTCAGAATCCCATGAATGCAAACAAACTATGATACCCTACCCAATTCAGCATTCCAAACTCAAAGGCACCATCAAAATTTCCATCAGAGGTCATTTGGGTAGAAAGTGGGTCCCATACCCAAGGGTCAATTTTAGCTAAAATCCACCCAATAATCTAAAATGAGTCCGAAAGCCTTTGGACCCTAAAAAAGGGTCCCCTAACCTAAAATTGACATTCTGGAGCTTATTAGACTATCAAAACTGATATCTGAGGCTGTTTACCTAAAGTTTAGGCCCGAGACCCATTTCTCAACTTCAAAATCTCCAAAATAGGGAAATGACTCTAAAAACCCATCGAACTTCCCAGTAACCAAACTGTTAGTCCCAGTAAGTCATAAATGACTTAGGACAACTATAGGAACTCTCTCAATGCAAAAAAACATGAAAATATAGAAAATGACCTAGAGGGTCATTACATCAACATGTAGTTATAATACTAGCAAGGGTTCTCTTTTTTCATATATTTTATTTTCATACCCATTCCACACTAATATTACATAATGTTTTTGTGTAGCTCAAAATAAAAATTAACCTCCTTTCTTGTTCAAGTTTTTTCACAACTTCACAACTTTCCTTTGATTTTTCTAGCTTGCTTCAAGCGCTCAACACTAGACCAAGTGCTATTTGGGAGATTTTGGATCAAACTTTCTTGGCTTTAGAATAAAGGGGGTTAGGCTACATTTGTGGCTATCAATGAAATTATGCTAAAAGCTCAAAAGGGCTTAATTATGAATTACATGCAAGGGTAGACACAAAATAGAAAATTAAAAGAATGGCTAACCAAGGAAATGTCTCCATCACTTCCTAAACATGACAATCTACATTTTGCTTCACAAAACACACAATACAAGTTCTACACACCACTTGATTACAAGGAACTTAACTAAGTTCTTACATCACACACAGAACACTCAACACAAATACACTGTCATGTAGATTTCTAGTCAATAAATCACTAAGAATTCAACATTAAGCATATGTACACAAGTCATGAAAATGAGCTTAGGTGTCTCAAGTAAGGTTATCTCTTCTTTGCATAAAGTTTTTAAAACAAACCAAGACTTTGTGTTCATAAGGTTGATATCCCAAATTGACTAGTGTCCATTTTTGGATTTAGAGGGGGTGTTCTACCTAGTGACTAATTTCCCTCAAGATGGTCATATCCATCCATCATAGGAAAAATTCCTTACCTATAACTTAAATAAAAATAAAATTACTACCAAAGAATAAAAATGAACCCTAGTTCAAGGACACCTTTTGGAAAAGAATTTTGAGAAGAAAAATCAAAAGGTAGAAAAATATACCATTAAAAATTGAAAACTAACATCCACTTCTAAAAGGAAAAACTTTTATGTTTTGTTTGTTTTCTTTTCTTTTTTTTTTTCAAAAACCACCTAAAACTTAAAAGCAAATGAAGATTTAAATACTATAAAATATGAAGCTAACACTATGGTATATAATCCCATAACCAAAAATATAAACAACCAAACAATAACAAAAACATGAAAAGTAATAAAAGTTCTGCATAACAAGACAGACAAGTGTATGTCACTTTAAAATATCACAAGTACCCCACCCCACAGATAAAATATTGCAGTGTCCTCACATAATAGACTAAATAAGAGCAAAGTGGGTTAAAGGACTCCCTAAAGGTGCTACTACTCAAACTTTGACTCAGAGTTCACATCATCCTCTGGTGCCACTGGTGGACCCTTGTCTAGATCATCTAATCCAATGAAGGTTCTCGTGGTTGGTGCAACTTGCACCATAATCTCAATCTCTTTATAACTGATATCTTAATTCTTTATCCTTATCCTCAAACCAACAACAAGAAATTAAATAGACTTTCCATCTGTGTTCACCTCTTCCCAATAGTGAGCCTAACATTTGCATCATTTTTTATAGATGTGACATCAAAGAACTTCTGTGAGGGGTCAAGCTCCCTATCAACCATTGGGTTCCTAGGAATGCCAACGACTCTAAGAATTCCATCCAACATACTGTGGTAAATCAATCTACCTTTTTTTTCAATCCTCACCTAACCATCTTACTAAGCATAATTTATCCCATATTCAACTTTAATGGCGCAAGAAGGAATATATGATACAAACCTTGAACTGCAGGTGTAATGCGATTGTTGATGAAGTGGAACAAAACTTTTGAATCCAATCATAATTTGTACCTATGGTAAGTGCTATGACACCCACGAGCATCTTGTTGCCATAATTCATTTGAGGGAGGACGACAAACCATTTGGCAAAGTAACTTATAATCAGGCTGCTGATAAAACTCTTCAAATCTAGTGTGAGAGTTATTTTGAAATCTCATGAAAGAATTGATCACTTGGTAGGAGAATTTTACCTCTACCCCTCTTATTCTAACAATATACTCTTGATCCAACTTGGCTCCCGACTCCCAATTGGCATAAAATTTTTAACCATAGACATATTTGCTCTACCATGTACATTCATCAAACTATGCAACCCCATTTGTATAATGTTGTCATGTAGCATGTGAAACTTGTTTTGAAGGGCCATGTTGTTAATATTGGTTTCAAGAGTAGATGATATGGAAAAGCTGAAAGTAATGAACCACTTTCTACCATATGGTTCAATGACATTTAATCCACAAGGCTCTTTCGGTATTTTGGGTTGTGTATCACTTGACTCCATTTGCTTCTTCTTCTTGTCCTGACTAATACTTGTAACCGTGGAATTTTCATTTTTTTCTCTCTTAGGCCTTGGTGACATCATTCATACAAAAAAACAACAACTAATTATACTAAAAATATTAAAACTATGGATAAAAATTAACAGATTAGGAATAAAAATAATACAACCAAATAATATAAGAAACTAATATAAGTTAATAAAAATTTATTCATCAGCCCAAGTAAAATTCAAAATAACTCAAATTTTAATTAATGACATACGTTAAATTCTGATTATGTCATCCTTGATTTTATGTGGGAGTTGCTAATTTCAAGCCTAAGTGAGGTTTGGAACTACCCCACACTTAAAGTCTTGTCATATCTTTACAAAATAGCCACTCAATCATTTTATTAAACACTTGGTGTGCATAGTAACTTAGCTTATTTTCATAGAAGATAGTCATCCAAATTTATCCCCAAAATTTATTAAAAAAGTATTCAACCCATCCTAATCTTTATATAACCATCAGCAACTAGTAATTTAACTTCCCCAATCATCAATTTAGCATAAATTATTAGTTGGGACTTTTTTTATGGGTTCATGAAACTATTAAGAAAACAACTAAAAATAAAAATAAAGATAAAACTAAATTTAAGCAAGAAAATAAAAGAATTCATGCCTTGAAAGTAGAATTAGATAATAAAAGCTTGAGGTATGGAGAGCTGGAAAAAAATTTAAAGTGAAAAAGTGAAGAAAAGGGGAGGGGAAATCTTTTTTTTTTTTATAAACTTAAAATAGTCCACAAGGGCCATTCATTATAAAATCAAAAGTTTGTACATATGTCAAGACCCAAAAGTGGCCCAGACCCGAAAAATAAACAAACAAAAATCAACAAAGACAACAAAAAATCTAAAGAAAACTCTAGAACCTAAAAAGGAAACCAAATAGCCATCTGCTCAACTTCATCTTTATCAGTTCAATCTCCATAGTCAAACTATGGAGCACGAAACCTAGATGAAGTCAGAGAAAGAAAAGAGGCATATGTTTGATACAACATCAATTTTGCATTAATACAACAAGAAACTAAGCTCGGGTAGATATCACTGTGGGTACTTTAAAATATCACAAGTTCCATGAATCTAGCCCAATGAAGACTTCTTCAGCTTAATCTCAATGAACTTTAGAAAGATTTGATGTTGGTAAGCACTATCCTTCCCTTTCCTGTAATATTAGATGTAAAATGTCAAGTTATTGTTATTTCTCGTCACTTAGCAGGTTGAGCTCCAAAAAGAACTAATACCACTACTCAAAGACCAGATCCAATAGGTCCATCAATATTTACATAAATCAATACTTCCAGAAGTTTGATGCTGTTGACAAAAGCCATTTCCATATGTAACACTTTGATCCCCTAAGTATCGTTGCTTTTTGCATTCTGTAATTGCTATTCTTGAGCTGTTGTTTGAAACCTGTAATATTTATTTTGGCATTTCTTAATATGAAAATTAGGAATCAAGTTTTTCTCCATGTTTATAATTGTCTTGCCAACATTCGGTACCTCCTGAATATTAGAATATGTGTATCAGTAAAAAAAAAAGATTTGATTAGTAAAATAATCCACCAATATATTTCCTTCTCTTAAGATATGAACCACCTCCACCTTCTAGGTACACTCTTCCTCATGAAATTAATCCTTTTAACCTCTTTTGGATAGTTTCTTAAAATATTTTTTTTCAAATATGAAGAAAAAAATTTCTGGGTAAAATTGCACTGTGGCAGTGCCTTAGTGTAATTTTACTAGTTTTTCAATTTTTTTCTTTTCAAACCTTGTTTTGGGTACCCATTATATATTTTCCTTGCTCCACAGCCTTAAAAACCTATAAAAAACACACTCAAACAATTTGTTAAATTTTATAAGAAAATTAAAGAAAGTAAAGACTACTAAAAAAACGTTGAGTTGCCTCCCAACAAGCGCCTTATTTAATGTTGCACAAACAAGTACAACTCCTTCTTATTTGCACCTTTTTGGATCAAACCCTTGACTTTTGAGTGTTCTCCTTCAACAAGATATGAATATCATGAAGAACACATGAACAACCAAAATTTGACCCTTAAGCAAACGAACTTAGAATTTAATGAAATTCGAAACCCAACCTCCCTTTGAGCCCTCAAACACAACCCAAAGAATTTCAAAGCTCAAAACACACCCAAACTTTCCAGATTTTTTAACCCACTTTAAATTTCTTCAAACGCAAGCTTTAACAATGGTGGGTCACTCAAATCTTATCGAAATAAGGTCAAATTTCAGATTTTGACTCAAATAGTACTAGGGGACAAGATTCTAGTACTAGAAACTCAAGAAGACTCAAAAATTAAAAACATAAAATTTCAAAAGCCTCAAAAACGTTTTTCACTATAATTTTTTTTATTTTCTAGATAAAAAACCCAAGACTAGAATTGTGGGAATGATCCTAAGCTCGATTTTGATACCAAATAATACAAGCCAAATTACGAAAAACAGAATTTCTGTAACACCCCGTATTCTATAGACACTACTCTTACTTAGATGGAACTTGGTACGGACTTGTGGTAGTATGTAATGGACTAGATATTTTTTTATGCAAGTTACAACACCCTGTACATTTTCAAAACTTATACGGTCAACCTAGCATGGATAAAAGTATTTAAACTTGAGATGATGAAGATGTATTTAAGTATAAAGTTAAAGTTAAGTGGTGGATTAAGGTATAAGGATTAAGATGTTGGAAAAAGGGGAGAACATAAGTGAGGTGCTTCCGCGACTTAATTAAGATAGTTGGTGTATCACCTACTTAAACTATTGGGCTGCATTTGGATATAAGTTAATGGACTCAATAGAGGCCTAAACTAAGTACATAAAAGTGGAAAGATGACCAGCCCAACACCTAAGATTAATTTAGGCCCAGCAAGATAAGATCCAAGTATTAATAAAGTAAGTAAATGGACTATTTTGGACAAGTTGTATAGCCAAGTAGGTGCATCACCTACTTGGACTATTTTTGACCAAGAATTGGCTAATAATGAGCTATTGAGAGGTGGTTAAAGGGGAGTACATAGAGCTTATATTCAGCTCATTTTTCCATTCACTTCATTTTCCAAAAAAAATAGAAAAATGAAAACACTCTCTCCTCTCTCAAACCCCAACAAGCCGCCCCAAATTTCCCTAGGGTTCTTGGACTAATCTTCCACTTTGCAAGCCTTAGTAAGTGTTTACCATTATAGATTGATGTAATATATGTATAATAGGTTGTGGGAATCATGTTGGTGGTGTTTAAAATGTATAGAGCAGTCCCTTGTTTTGGTGGCAGTCCACTTGTGCATAGTTTTAAAGGATTTGCCTTTTTTGTGGTTTAAACTTGTAGAGGAGCATAAAGTATTGAGGAAATTAAATTATAAGCATGAAATATCAGTAGGTTAGAGTGTACTTATTCCCCTGGTTGGTTTATTTTGATGTATGGCTTGGTGGAAATGTTTATACGTGTTTGTATATGGAACATTTGACGTAGTGAAAGGAGAATACGTTCTTGTTATGTTGAAGTGAATTCTGAAATCGTGTGGACTATTTTTGGTATATTTTTGTGTAAGTTATTTATGTGACTTAATGGAATAAACATGTGGAGTTGCATTGAGGTAAAAATGTAAAGTATGAACTTGGTGGGAAATCCTATCGGTTTGTAACATTTATGTTGGTTTGTGGACTATTTTGGTGGTGTTGTCTTGGTAAGGCAGTAAGTTATAGTGTAAGAGGGTGGCATATGGTTAAATATAAGTATAAATAAGGGGGGAGTTATGCGCCAAGTGGTTAGGAGGTTGGACGGTTTTTACTTCCCGTTAAGTAACTAATTGCCGTCTTACAAACTTGTAATGAAATTAGCCTTTAATGTTAGCTCCGTTATGTACTTGTGTTGTAGAGTAACACATAAGGAAGGACATGAATTGTGGTAGTCATGTGGGGGAAATAAAAGGTATGTAAGGTTACTCTTTTCCGTATCCTTTGGCAGCACCTATTGTTCACATCGTTACCAAACTTATTTTCACTCCGCAATGTTTTAAAGTATCTCATTTCAGGTTTATTAGCAACTGTTATTTAAGTGTCTCTTATTCATTGACTATTATTCCAAAGCTCCAATAATGTTATGACCAACAATGTAACAATCTCACAAAAATTAAAGAAATAAAGTAATGCATATGTGATTGAGTATGGGTGGTAGCTTTAGGGGCGAAATCCTAGCTCAAGCCGATCCCGATTGATTATTGGATACAGGGGGTAGCCCTGGGGGCAAAAGACTAGCTCGAGCCGAACCTGATTTATTGATTTATGGGTTGTAGCTCTGGGGGAATAAGCCTAGCTCGAGCCAATCCCAATGTTATTTACCACTAACCAGTTGGTCCCGGGCATTGTATGATATATATTGATATAAAGGAAAAAGTAAAAAAATTAATGTAATGTATATGGTTCTATATATACAGTTTGGTGGTATATCAGTATTATCTATTCACTTGTATTTGATTCCATTTGAGTTCCTATATTCCATAGAATTACTTATAGCCTTACATAATCAGTACATTCTTTCATACTGACGTCCCTTAGGGGACCTACCATACCTACTACAGGCACAGGAGCTAGTAGACCTTCCCAGTAGGGTTCTGGTCATCTGTAGGCTATTGGTTAGCTCCAGGTTGATTCGGGGCTTTTCGAGTCATTTGTATATATTTTTGTTACTGTGTAGTAGTTGTATAAGGTGGGGACTTGTCCCGAACTTAGTCAGGGTTATGTATGTATTTTAGAGGCTTTGTAGACCATTATAAAGTCAAACATATAAGTGTCGTACCTTTTTGGCATTATAGCCCCAACGACCAAGTTTTGTATCTATTTTGAACGTCTTTACATGATTTTCGTCGTCAATACATTGTATCTGCTTGAGGCAGAATTTTAGTGCATTTAGTGACATGCATATGAATGTATATGATCATAGGTTGGTTCTATTGGGCCTTACGGCTACGGGTGCCATGTCCACCCCAATAGAATTTGAGGCGTGACAAAAGTGGTATCAAAGCGGGTCATCCTAGGGTGTTTACAAAGCCATGTCTGAGTAGAGTTTGCTTATAGATATGTTGTGCACCACATCTATACGTAGGAGGCTACGGTACATTTAGGAGTTGTTTCTTTCCTTCATTTCCTTGATCGTGCAATAGAGCCAAAGTGGTAGGTGGAGTCATATTTAACCTCTGAATTTGTTTTATGTTTTTCTTCCTCATTATAGCAAAATGCCGATTACAAGAAGAGGTAGGGGTAAAGGTAGGAAGGGAGACATGGCTGCCGAAGTAGGAACCAGTAAATCACCACCTGAATGAGTTAATCAAGGTGAAGCTAAAAATGAGTTTACATCACAGGCTTCTTATACTATTCCCCCTCCCGGAGAGCCAAGAAGGAGAGGAGTATCCCCAGAACCACCTGTTAATGCTACTGATTAGGATTTAAGGAATGCGGTGCAAATGTTGACTTGTATAGTTGCTGCACAAAATCAAGGACAAGCTGGTCCAACTATAAGTAATGACGGTGCGGATAGGGCAGCTAGTCGGCGGACACAGGATTTTCTTAAATTAGACCCTCCCACATTCACCGGGTCAGATCTTAATGAAGACCCACAAGACTTCATGGACCAAATTCAATGGGCTTTAGATGTTATGCATGTATCTGGTACATAAACAGTTGAGCTTGCATCATATAGATTAAAAGAAGAGGCTATATTATGGTACAAAGATTGGAAATGATCTAGGGGTATCAGTGGACTTCCTGCTAGTTGGGAAGAATTCAAAATGGCATGCCTTTATCATTACCTTCCATATGAGATCCGAGAGGCTCGTGCAGACCAAATCTTAAATATTCATCAAGGTAATATGAGCGTCAGAGAGTACAGTCTTTGGCTTAACTCTTTGGCCAGGTACGCTCCTAATGTAGTAGCTACTATGGACGATAGAGTTCATCGGTATGTGGATAGATTGGATCCATATTTGGTTAGGGATTGTACTATTGTTACTTTGAATAGAGACATGGATATAGCTAGTATATAAGCTTTTGCATAGAAGATGGAGGATCAGAGGCAAAGGAGAAGAACGCAAGAATTTGAAAGAGAACCGTTAAAGAGGGCTAAACCTATGGGACAATTCATGGCATCCCAAGGAGCATTTAGGCCACGGGTTCTTAATAGACCACCTAGACCATCATATTCTTACTCTACAACAGGTACTCCATCCCAATTTTGAGGGTTTAGAGGCAGTCAAGTTGGGTAAAGTAGTGGGATTCAAGGCTCACAGACAACAGGGTATCAAGAACAAGGGAGTGTGAGCCAGTTAAGGCCTCCTCGTCAGCCATGTAGGCAATGCAAAAAGCTTCATTTAGGTAAATGCCAATTTGGGACAAATACTTGTTTCTGGTGTGGTGTGTCGGGGCACACAATAAGAGAGTGCCCACGGAGGGGCATGGGTAGTGTGGTGCGACCTACTGGATCAACCGTTGTCTCATCCTCAATGGGTGTACAACCTACTGGGCCTGGTAGAGGTGTTTAAGGCGCAGCTGATTCTAGTGGAGTCTACCGTACCTATGCTTTAGCGGATTGGCAGAATTTGAAGGTTTCTCCTGATGTAGTTATAGGTACATTATCCATCTTTTCACATAATGTATATGGATTGATTGATTCGGGCTCTATCCTATCGTATGTCACTATTTTGATTGCCAAAAAATTTGAAAGAACACCAGAATTATTAGCTAAGCCATTTGAAGTATCTATACCAGTTGGTGAATTTATTGTAGCTAAAAGATTCTATCTTAATTACATAGTAACTGTTTGTGATCATGATACGTTGGCTGATCTTGTTGAGCTAGAGATGGTAGATTTTGATTTTATAATGGGTATGGATTGGTTGGCTTCTTGTTATGCCACAGTAGATTGCCGAACGAAGAAGGTACATTTTAATTTCCCAAAAGAGACAGTCCTTGAGTGGAAGGGTAATGTTGGAGCGCCAAAAGGTAAATTTGTTTCTTATCTTAAGGTGAAGGAAATGATATCCAAGGGGTACATATGCCACCTAGTAACAATGAAAGATACAGATGTGGAGCCACCGACTCTTCAATCTGTTCCAGTGGTAAATGAATTTCTTGATGTATTTCCTGAAGATCTTCCAAGTTTGCCTCCAGAAAGGGAAGTAGAGTTTGGTATTGATGTGATTCTAGGTACTCAGCCTATCTCTATTCCTTTGTATAGAATGGCCCCGACAGAATTATGGGAATTGAAGATTAAAAGACTTGCTAGAAAAGGGATTCATAAGGCCTAGTATATCCCCGTGGGGTGCACCAGTGTTATTTGTACGCAAGAAAGTTGGCACTTTGAGAATGTGTATTAATTACCGGCAATTGAATAAGGTGACAATTAAGATGAAATATCCCCTCCCTAGAATTGATGGTTTGTTTGATAAATTACAAGGTGCTAAATGTTTCTCAAAGATTGACTTAAGGTCGGGGTACCACCAAGTAAGGGTTAGAGATAAAGATATACCCAAGACAGCTTTTCAAACACGGTATGGTCATTATGAGTTTTGAGTTATGTCCTTCGGGCTAACAAATGCACCAGCAACTTTTATGGATCTTATGAATAGGATGTTCAAGATGTTTTTAAACGTGTTTGTGATAGTGTTTATAGGTGATATTCTTGTCTATTCAAGATCAAAAAAGGACCAAGCTAGTCACTTACGATAGGTGTTGCAGATTCTTCGTGATCGTAAGTTATTTGCAAAGTTCTCTAAATATGAGTTTTGGATAAAATCTGTAGCATTCTTTGGTCATATTGTGTTGGATAAAGGAATAAAGGTTGATACTCAAAGGATAGAAGCTGTGAAGAATTGGGCAAGACCTACAACGCCTATAGAGATTCATAGTTTTCTCGGGTTTGAGGGTTATTATAGAAGATTTATTGAAGGGTTTTCTTCCATTTTGGCACCTTTAGCAAAGCTAACACACAAGGCGACCAAGTTTCAGTGGAATGATGCATGTGAGAAGAGTTTCCAAGATCTGAAGGATAAGTTGACTTCTGCACCTATATTGGTACTTCCAGAAGGCACAGATGGGTATACGATATATTGTGATGCTTCAGAAGTCGGCTTAGGATATGTATTAATGCAGCATGGTAATGTAATAGCTTATGCCTCAAGACAGTTGCGACCATATGAGAGAAATTATCCAACACATGATCTTGAGCTAGCAGCTGTGATATTTGCTTTAAAGATATGGCGCCACTATTTGTATGGGGTTCATGTTGACATAAATACCGACCATAAGAGTTTGCAATATATCTTTAAGCAGAAGGAATTAAATCTGAGGCAATGGAGGTGGCTTGAACTATTAAAAGATTATGATATTGTTATCTTATAACATTCGGGGAAAGGAAATGTGGTACCCGATGCATTAAGCTGCATAGCAATAGGAAGAGCCAATGGCCAGCTTACGGAAAAGCAAGGTATAGTCAAGGATCTACATCAACTAGCCAGCTTAGGGGTTCATTTTCTTGAAACTCCAAATGAAGGAATTATGGTGCAAAATGTGGCAGAATCTTCATTAGTATCTAAAGTGAAGGAAAAATAGTATGCTGATCCTATTTTATTGCAGCTGAAAGAGAATGTACAACAAGTTTTGACAAAGGCATTTGATCTTACACAAGAGGGAGTGCTTCAGTGCCAAAGTAGATTATGTGTACCTAATGTAGATGAGTTAAGGAGACGGATAATGACAGAGGCACATCATTCATGGTATTCTATTCATCCGGGAGCCACCAAAATGTATCATGATTTGAAAGAAATGTATTGGTGGGGTAACATGTAGAAGAACATTGCAGAATTTGTAGCCCAATGTCCAAATTGTCAACAAGTAAAAGTAGAGCATCAGAAACCTGAAGGTTATATCCAATGTATAAATCTTCCAATCTGGTAGTGGGACATGATCAACATGGATTTCATCACAGTTTTTCCTCGTACACTTTGGAAATTTGATTCCATATGGGTAATACTTGATAGGCTTACCAAGTCAGCACACTACCTACAGGTCAAGACCACATACACAGCTGAAGATTATGCATGATTGTATGTTAAAGAGATAGTTCGACTACACGAAATTCCAATCTCTATTATATCAGACACGGGAGCTCAATTTACTGCACACTTTTGGAAATCTTTTTCGAAGAGTTTGGGAACCCAAGTGAATTTAAGTACGGTTTTTCATCCTCAGACGGATGGACAAGCAGAACTTACTATTCAAACACTTGAACATATGCTACAAGCTTGTGTATTAGACTTTAAAGGTAGTTGGGATGATCATTTACCTTTTATTGAGTTCACCTACAATAATAGCCATCATTCAAGTATCAAGATTTCACCTTATGAAGCCTTATACAGGAGAAAATGTAGGTCACCGATTGGGTGGTTTGAAGTAGGTGAGGCTGTTTTATTTAGACCAGTTCTTGCTCATCAAGCCATGGAAAAGTTTAAGGTTATACAACAACGTCTAGGAACAGCCCAAAGTTGACACAAATCATATGCCGATGTTAGAAGAAGGGGGCTAGAGTTTGCTATAGGTGATTGGGTATTTTTGAAAGTGTCGCCAATGAAAGGGGTGATGAGATTTGGGAAAAAGGGAAAGTTAAGTCCACGTTATATAGGACCATATAATATTATCCGAAGATTTGTCCAAGTCGTATCTGAGTTGGAACTACCCCAAGAACTCTCCGCAGTTCATCCAGTGTTTCACGTCTCAATGCTTTGAAAGTGCATAGGAGATCCATCTCATATTACTCCTACTGAAGATGTACAAATTATGGAAGGTCTCACCTATGAAGAAGTACCTATTGGTATTCTGGATTGACAAGTGAAGAAGTTAAGAAATAAAGAAGTAGCTTCCGTAAAAGTACTTTGGAGGAATCAACAGGTAGAAGAGATCACATGGGAAGCTGAGGAAATGATGAAATCTAAGTATCCTCAATTATTTGAAACCAAAGAGGAAGCCTTAGATGCTGAATTGGAGAAATAACAAGTAAGTATATATATAATTATTATGTGGTAGCATAAATATTAAACTTAGGCTTGAACTTGTTTAGGATGAGTAGTGATAATACTAACATTCGAGGATGAATGTTTCTAAGGGGGGAAGGATGTAACACCCCGTATTCTATAGACACTATTCTTACTTATATGGAACTTGGTATGGACTTGTGGTAGTAGGTAATGGACTAGATATTTTTTTATGCAAGTTACAACACCCCATACATTTTCGAAACTTATACGATCAACCTAGCATGGATAAAAGTATTTAAACTTCAGATGATGAGGATGTATTTAAGTATAAAGTTAAAGTTAAGTGGTGGATTACGGAAGAATTATTAAGACGTTGGAAAAAGGGGAGAACATAAGTGAGGTGCTTCCGTGACTTAATTAAGATAGTAGGTGTATCACCTACTTAAACTATTGTGCTGCATTTGGATATAAGTTAATGG
Source organism: Capsicum rhomboideum (assembly GCA_031232105.1). Classification (NCBI taxonomy): domain Eukaryota; kingdom Viridiplantae; phylum Streptophyta; class Magnoliopsida; order Solanales; family Solanaceae; genus Capsicum; species Capsicum rhomboideum. Next base: position 53,358,552 of record CP124716.1, on the reverse strand, counting down.
ACTCAATTGAGGCCCAAACTAAGTACATAAAAGTGTAAATATGACCAGCCCAACACCTAATATTAATTTAGTCCCAACAAGATAAGATCCAAGTAGAAATAAAGTAAGTAAATGGATTGTTTTGGACAGCTTGTATAGCCAAGTAGGTGCATCACCTACTTGGACTATTTTTGACCAAGAATTGGCTAAGAATGAACTATTGAGAGGCGGTTAAAGGGGAGTATATAGAGATGATATTCAGCTCATTTTTCCATTCACTTCATTTGCCAAAAAAACAAAAAAATTAAAACATTCTCTCCTCTCTCAAACCCCAACCAGCCGCCCCAAATCTCCCTAGGGTTCTTGGACTAATCTTCCACTTTGCAAGCCTTGGTAAGTGTTTACACTTATAGCTTGATGTAATATATGTATAATAGGTTGTGTGAATCATGTTGGTTGTGTTTAAAATGTATAGAGCAGTCCCTTGTTTTGGTGGCAGTCCACTTGTGCATAGTTTTAAAGGATTTGCCTTTTTTGTGGTTTAAACTTGTAAAAGAGCTTAAAGTATTGAGGAACTTAGATTATAAGTATGAAATTTCAGTAGGTTAGAGTGTAGTTCTGCCTCAAAGCATTGACGTCGATTTGGCTTGTATCAGTGGAGGACTTCGTAGAGGTATTTATGGATGACTTTTCTGTATTTGGTAACATTTTGAAGTTTGTCTGTAGAATCTTAATAGGGTACTTGCTCATTGTGAGGAAATAACTTTGGTACTTAACTGGGAGAAGTACCATTCTTTTGTCAAAGAAGGTATTGTTTTGGGCTATAAAGTGTCACGAAAAGACTTTGAAGTTGATCATGCCAGGATTGAGGTTATTGAGAAGCTGCCACTACCCGCATCTATAAAAGATATGCTCAATTTTCTTGGGTATGTAGGGTTCTACAGGTAGTTTATCAAAGACTTTTCAAAAATCTCAAGACCAAGGTGCACACTACTTTAGAAAAAGGTAAAGTTTCAGTTCTATGATAATTGTGTGACAACCTTTGAGGCTTTGAAGAAAAAGTTGATTGAAACAACTATACTGATTTCTCCTGACTGGGAATTTCCATTCGAGTTGATGTGTGATGCTAGTGATGTGGCTGTGGGAGCAGTATTGTGCCAGGAAAAAGGAAAGGTCTTCCATTCGGTTTAGTATGCAAGCAAAACTCTTTATGCATCTCAAGCTAATTATATTGTTACAGAGAAGGAGATGCTAGCTTTGGTGAATGCATTTGATAAGTTGTGGTCCTATTTTGTGGGTTCCAAAAGTGGTTGTGTACACAAACCTTTTAGTTATTCAATACTTATTCAATAAAAAAGATGTCAAACCTCAGCTTATTAGGTGGATTTTGTTGCTGTAAGAATTTGATCTAGAAGTTAAAGACCGAAAGTGGTTAGAAAACCAAGTAGAGGATCATTTATCCAGGCTAGAGAGTTGGGCACATATTCTAGAAGATGGTACGATTTGAGAAGTGTTCACAGATGAATAACTCTTAACATTGAGTATTACAGAGCTACCTTGGTACGCGGATATCATGTACTTGATAGTGAGTAGAGTGTATCCCCCTGAGGCCACTAGTCAGTAGAGAAAAAGGCTTTACTATGAGTCTCATTTCTACATATGGGATAAGCCTTACTTGATTAAATAGGGCCCAAATTGAGTAATCAGAAGATGTATTCAAGAATATGAAGCAAAGGAGGTCTTGGAGAGTTGTTATTCATCCCCTTATGGAGGCCATCATGATGGTGAGCGGACTGCTTACAAAGTACTACAATTTAGTTTCTTTTGGTCCACCTTATTCAAGGATGCAACTAGGTTTGCCAAAGAGTGTGACCAATGTCAGTGCATGGCTTCTATTTCTCGAAGGCATGAGATGCCTTTGAATAATATTTTGGAGGTGGAAAACTTTGATGTGTGGGGAATAGACTTCATGGTCCCTTTTTCTCCATCATATGGAAACACGTGCATTCTAGTTGCAGTAGATTATGTTTCTAAGTGGGTGGAAGAAGCAACGCTCCCCACTTATGACTCAAAGCTAGTTGTGAAGTTCGTCAAAAAGCATATATTCACAAGATTTGGGACACTGAGAGATATTATTAGTGAAGGTGGTTCATATTTTATTAATAATTGGTTCAAAAATTTATTGACCAAGTATGGGGTATGACACAAGGTTGTTGTAGCCTATCATCCCCAAACTAGTGGCCAAGTTGAGGTCTCAAATTATTAAGTGAAGTAGATATTACAGAAGAAACTGAATGCATAACATAAGGATTAGGCAATGAAACTTTATGATGCATTATGGGCATATAGAACAACATACAATACGCCCATTGGGATATCACCTTAGAGGTTAGTATTTGGGAAGGCGTGTCATTTGCTTGTTAAGTTAGAACATCAATCTTATTGGGTTGTAAAAAAGTTAAACCTTGATGCTGATTTAGCAGGCCAGAAATGAATGCTACAGTTACATGAGCTTAAGGAATTCAGACTACATTCTTATGAGAATACGAAGCTCTACAAGGAGAAAACAAAAAGGTGGCTTGACAAATATATTGTGTCTCGCATATTTGATCCGTGACAGACGGTGTTGGTGTCTAATTCTAGGCTGACATTATTTCCTGAGAAGCTTAAGTCCAAGTGGTATGACCCTTTTGAAGTGGTGAAGATGAATGCACATGAATCCATTGAACTACTTGACAAAGAAAAAGGTAAGATATTCTTAGTAAACAACCAAAGAGTTAAACACTATAGGGCAAAAAAGGATAACCGTCAGAATACATCTGTGGAACTAACGGATGAGTGATTGTGAGATGAGTCATGTCGCGATGGTAAATAAGGTGCAACATAGAGGCAACCCATGAATGCAATGTAATAGTGTAGGATTTTTATTCAAAAAGAAAAAAGAAATAAAAACAAAAAAATGAGTCGTGCCGCAACAAAAACTTAGGCGCTTGGTGGGAGTCAACCCACTTTTCTAACCATTTTAATTTTTTTTTCTAGTGATTTTCAAGTAGAAAAGGTTGAGGAATGTTGGGAAAGCAAATTCCAAAGTGAAATTACACTAAGGAAAAATTCAGCCAAGGTAAAATAGGGTTGGCGCCGCGGAACCCAATCCATGGACTGAGCCCTGCGCCGAGGGGAAACTCATATGGACACATTTTTTCCCTTCCCTGTAGAGCTCGGTACCACAGGGCAAGACTCCCACGTCAGCCGATATACTGTGCCATATCCCTAAATGCCCAAATTCTTTTAATTTTGACCGGGTCAAACCCGACCCGATCCGCCCCTATAATGCCCCCAACCCAAAAAAACCCTCATTCTTTCACTCCCATGTGCCATACACCCCATTCTCTCACCCCAAATCACCTGAAGCAAGCCTCCACTCCAAATTTCCTTTTCTTTTCACTTCATTAACAATACAAAGGTGAGTTTTCATGATGCCTTCACATTTTGGAGTAAAGTTTTAGGCTATAATGAATATTCTTCTTTTGTTAATCCAAATTTTTGGATGAAAATTCTTTTCTTATTGATTCATTATGTTGAATTATTGATTCTTCACTATGAATGTGGATTTAAATTTTGATTTAGGGGTGGTTGTTGTGTTAATTTTGTGTTTATGTTGCTAGAATAGGTTGCAATTCATATGGATTTGTTGTTCTTTCAACTATGATGGTGAAATTTATGTGGGTGAGTTGTGAGTTCAAGTAAGCTGATGAAAAACATGGGTTTGAATTTTATGTTGGAATTTGTTTTTGTGAAAACTCCATGCTTTTGGGTTGTTGGTGCTTGAGTTAAAAGTTTAAATATGAATCTTGTGGAATTTTAGATTGTGTGTTATATTTTGGTACTTTATTTGGCTCAAATTATGCATGAATTATGCGCATGGGCATGAAATTTGATAAAAAGTTGTCTTTGTAGATAAATATTCCTTATTCTTGATTGATTTGTGGAAGTGTAATGCTACTTATGTAAGTTGATGCCTTGTAACACGAAGCCCGTGACGTTGGTTGTACTGAAATTGATTCAAATATTCATTGCATGTCCTCTATATTGGAAAATGAATAGAGTGGGAATGCATTTGAAGGATGAAGTAAGTATACTAGTCAATGATAATTAGTAAGGGTAGTCTGAGTACCCAAACATAAAGACTAGTGGAGTATGTTAACAAATTAAGTGTGGGGTGGTTTTAACAACCCTTAAGCTTGATTGTGGTTAGCTATTTAGGGTTGAAATAATCCCTTAAATTTGTACTATTTGACAGGTACCATGGCACTTACAGTTAGCAAAGGCAAAGGAGTAGCATCCACCTCTAGCCAAGGATAAAAGAGGGCCCGTACTAGCCAATCCACACAACCCGTGGCACCTTGTGTGCCCCAATGCCATTTTAATTTGAAATCTATTGACAAGGAAGGACAGAAATGGTACAAAGAGAACCCTGAAGAGAAGTATATGCCCATGGAAAGGATTGATCATAAGTGGTTGAAAGTCGAATACCCCAACATTGTGACAAGGATCGAGCAATTGAAGTTGGACTTTATCTTCAATGATTGGGGTGAAGGTAACTTAGATATGGTTTGGGAATTTCTTGCAAATTGGTTTCCTAAGCAGAGGTGAAATAATGTTCAAGTATGTGGCAAGACTTTGCATTTTGATGCCACTTCTTTGAACACATTTATTGGAACACCTAATGCTGATCATGGAGGATTGAAGGAATTATTCAGTCAGCCACCCTACCAAGCAATTTATTACACTTTATGCAATCTGACGTTCGTAGCTAGGTGGACAAAAAATAAGGACAAGGGATATCATAACACTTTCCCTTATGCCCACTTGAACAAGGAAGCAAAAGTTTGGTTGAGGATTGTTTATGCTTGCTTGATTCTGTTCTCCCACTTGGCCAACATCACACGTGACCGGGTAATTTTAGTTTAAGCTTCTATGACTAATAAATCTATTAATATGGGTGCATTTTTTAGATCCTCCTTGAAGAAGGCGAGAGTGAAGAGTGGTTACAAGTAAATCGTTGGTGACCTAACCACAAAGTTCTTGAAGTATCATGGGGTAGATGAAGACCCCATGGATTACAAGTTTCCTTGAAGTTTGAGAGGCATTAATGTTTCGAAGGTGAAAGAGCTTGAGTCTTCTTTCGGGCATGCATTAACTCATACTGAGAGCAATACTCGTGATGACAGCATGGCCAGTCATATGTTTTGCATGAAATATTTTACTATGATATATGGAGGGCGACGCCCTACAGATGTAGAGTTGAAAAGGCTTTAGGAGCAGTACCCGCTTAGCGAGCGTGCTAAGATTCTATGTCGCATTGGACCTAACTTTCAGGATATACTAGATGATGATGTTCCTACTGATGAGTAAAAAATAAGAGTGGCCTCTGATGTTGAATTGGAATTGGATTCTGATGCTGAGGATGATAAGGATGAGTACGAGGATGATGAGTAGAGCCCAGGGAGTTCTTTTACCCCATCTTTTTGTTTACTATTTCATTTTGTTTGCATAGGGGACAGTGTTTATTATTAAGTGTAGGGTAGGGGAAAGGCTTCCTTTGTCAGTTTCATGTGTTTTTGGTACTTTTCTTTTATTCCATAACATGGTGATGTACTTTATTTTGATGGATGATGTGGTGATTTGAGACATTCAGATATTTGTGGTTTGTAATAGTTAGTAATTCATACTTTGTTTAATGTTTATGATTCAGTAGTAGTATTTATGTTTACTAGTATTTGTTTTGTTTTAGGGTTCCTTGACTTGTGTTTTCTATTCTTTTCCTGAGAATAGTCCCTTTGAACCAATTAGGATTAATTGGTAAATTTTTAGGGTAATAAATTTCTTTTTTAGGAATAAGTTGTTCATAACAAATCATAGTTTAGGTATTTTTGGCTATGATGGATTAGTGATGACCATCTTAAGAGAAAATTAGTCATAGGTAGCGAGTAGGAGGTAGAACCCGGTCACTAGTTTGATATTAAGTGCTTTTGTAAGGCCACTTGACTACATGATGCAAGTTTGGTTTAAATTGAAAGCATGTTGTAAGTAGTTGAATGACTATTTTTGAGACACTTAGGCTCATTTATGTGACTCTTTTATTATTTTAGCTTAATTTTGAATTCTTGCTTGTTTGATTGAGAATCTATAGGGATCCTTCTTGATCTGAGCATGTTCCATGTGTGTGTGAGGATTTTGTTTTATTCCATGTAAGCATATTGATGTCTAGAACTTGCTCGGTGTGTTTCCAAAGCAAAATGAAGAATGTTGGAATTAGGACATGATATAGGCATTTCTTTGGTAGCCATGTTTTATACCTTACTTTATCTACCCATAATGCATGATCTTAGTTAGCCCCATTGAGCCTTTAGCCTATTCTTTGGTAACCTTATATGTAGCTTACTCCCCTTCTTTCAATATACCATTGATTTGATCCAAAATTCCTAGGCGCTTTAGTTGAGGAATAAAGGAGTGGAAATCAAAAAAGGATAAAGTGAAGTTGAAGCCCCAAGAATAATAGTTATTGGTGCATAAAAGTTATGTGTTGATTGGTAGGGAGTTTATTAAAGTAAAAGAAAAAAAATAGGCAAAAAGTGTTTTGAAAAGATAATCAAAAACTCCCTACTAAAAGATGGGTAATCTAGTTTAAAGAGAGGGGAAAAACAAAAGAGAGTTGTGAAGATAAAAGTGGTGAAAAATGGATTGGTTGGAGAAGGAGCTTTATGAATGGTGTGATGCATTAAAGTGCTTGGGAAAGTAAGTCACTATTTTTACCCAAAATAGTTCCTATCCGTCCCTTAGCTTACATTACAACCCTTAAAGTCCTACTTGATCTAAATCTTTGATATTCTTATATTACTGGAGGAATACGCTAAGGGCAAGCCTATGGTTCATCTTATGTTGCAAGTGAATTCTTTGTGAGAGTGAGTGTAATTCTACATTTACACCCAATTTTGTGTTAAAATTGCATGTTGGTGAGTGATTCATTAGTGACTCTCGTGTTGTGAGGGTACATGTTTAATAAAGGATAGGTAACTTATATGATTTCTTGATTGAGTAATGGGCATGAGTTTTCTAATTTTATAGAGTCAATTCTTGAGGCTAGGAGGTTTTGAATGGTCATTCATGTGTTCAAAGTTTCTAGTTGACATGTTTGTTGTAGAGCTTGCTAGTCATATTAGTCGTTGTGGTTTTGGCTTGAGTGTCTTGTTTCAATTAGTGATGTTAGAGTCTTTTTTGATGAACATAATCATAAGGAATTGTTCAAGTACGAACAAGGCTTTAAGTGTGGGGTGGTGATCTTGGGCTTATTTATACACTCAATTGCCGCATTTTACCCATATTTTAGCTTAATTTTGCGAACAAATGAATAAATTTGTTTGTACCTTGTGCTACATTGATATAGATGGACTAAAGAATATGATTAGCATTCAGGCAAAAATGTGGTTGGAAAGGAATCAAAATGATAGAAGAAGCATGCACGAGCATGATATGGCATCAGTCCTGCAACTAAATGGATCTCTGAGCTGCACAGCTAGGCTCCTTAGAAGTAGGTCTTCGCCTCTTAGCTCATGACTGTGTATTGAATGGCGCACCGCACAACTCTGGGTTACGATGGGATTTCTTCAAATTTTAGACAACTTCTAATGGGCTTGGGTTTTAAAGGGCTCCAACTCTATAAATACCCCAAGGATGACCCGCAGTCATTCGCTTACGATTTTTGAGAGAAAAATAGAGAGAACAAAGGTTTTTAAGAGGGTTCTTCATATTGTAACTCAACTACTCCATATTCGGTATGAATAACATTGATTCCTGTGTTTTTCGTCAAATTATGAGTAGCTAAATACCCTTATTTTGGGGTTACAGCTAGAACATGATTGTTTAGTAGTTTATTTCAATCAATGAAATTTATTTCTCGTTTAATTGCTCTCGTGTTCTTATGCTTACTATTTTCGTGTCTGGCCAACATTAGAATACATGTGTAATTCTTGCATGAACTGACCATGGGATTGTAAGAAAAGGACAAAGAACATGGGGAATAAGATCATCTTTTGCTTACTTTAGGGTTGATTTGCAACTAGGATACCAATATACCTAGTTTGCCTTATTTGGTTATGAACCGGATGAAATCATTAGTGCATTTGGATTAGCAACTCACATCCCCGCTCAGCGATGTAGTTGTGAAACTAGTTTAAATAGGTGATTTAGAGGATGACCATTCTCGAATCGCATAATTAACCCCAAAATCGGTAATTAGAGAAATAAAGTTCATTAAGACGAATAAATGCTATACATGATTATGTTAAATGTCGTAACCCTGAAATTTCCCTCAATATTATTTACAACATTGCTCAAAATTGTGATTGTCATATTTTATTCTTCTTGCACACTATTAGAAAGATATAATTCAACAAACTCTCTTGATAAATCACAACACTTGTCTAAAATATTATTAGGAATTAAATTAAGTGAATTGTCAAGCATATAGTCCCTGTGGGTTCGATATCTGGCTCTCAAAGAGTCACTATATTACTTGCTAGACCATGCACACTTGCCTGTGCGGTAGGCCGCAACAACAGGGGGAGTTGTGAGTTGCTGGTAATTACATGGTGTAATTACAAGCAGATTACTTTTTAATTTTTTCCTTTTATTTTTATTTTTTTCATTTTCATTTATTTTTTATTTCTAGAATTTTTTTTAAAAAAAATTTAACCTAATATTTTTGAAAAATATATTTTTTATTTTATATTTCATTTCCAACCTTTACTTCTTCTGATTCCATGCAATTGTACATATTATCTATTTTTTATTTATTTTATGTTTATTTTTTTCATTTAGCATAATTTTGTTAGTATTCTAATTTTTAAATTAAAGTAAATTTCAGTGTCAAATAAGGTTATAGACTTACGTTTTTCTTTTCTTTTGAATCATATGTATGTATGTTATGTTGAAATTTGACATAAGAGTATTATGTTAACTTTTTTGTTTTGAATTTTGAACATATGTTATATTTTTAGTTCCAATTTATTTTTTTTACTAGTATTGACTTGATATTTCACATTGCAAGTTATTCATTTATTAGTTAGACTTGATAGATTTATCTTTTTGTCAAATATTTTACTAATTTTATGTAACACCCCGTACATTTCCGAAATTATACGACCAACCTAGCATGGATAAAGTATTTAAACTTGAGATAATGAGGACGTATTTAAGCGTAAAGTTAAAGTTAAGTGGTGAATTAAAGCAGAAGGATTTAAAACGTTGGAAAAAGGGGAGAACATAAGCGAGGTGCTTCCGTGACTTAATTAAGATAGTAGGTGTATCACCTACTTAGATTGGGTTGAATTGAGACTTATGTTAATAAACTCAATTGAGGCCCAAACTAAGTAAAGGCAAAAGGGAAGGATGACCAGGCCAAAACCTAAGATTAATCAAGGCCCAACATGACATGATCTAACTAAAAATAACCCAAGTAGGTGGGCTATTTTGGACAGCTTAAATAAACCAAGTAGGTGCATCACCTACTTGGACTTTTTGAGCAGCTTGTATAGCCAAGTAGGTGCATCACCTACTTGAACTATTTTTGACTAAAATTTGGCTAAGTATAGCCTTAGATAGGCGGTTCAGAGGGAGTATATAGAGCTGAAATTCATCTTATTTTCTTCACATTTCACTTGCCAAATTCTAGCTTTTTAATTAAAAAACTCTCTCCTCTCTCAAACCCCAACCAGCCGCCCCTATTTCCCCTAGGGTTCTTGGATAAAACATCCACCTAGCAAGCCTTGATAAGTGTTTACACTTATAGCTTAGTGTAATATTTTCATAAGGGAGTGTCGAAAGCATGTTCTTTATATTTAAAAAGGATAGGGTAGTCCCCTTTAATTGTGGCAGTCCACTTTTACTTGGTTTCTAAAGGATTTGCCTTCTTTATTGTTTAAACTTGAAAAGGAGCTTAAGGTCTTGAGGAAATTATTTAAAAGGATGAAATTTCAGTATTTTAAAGTGTGGTTCTACCCCTAATTCATTCCTTTATGTATAGCTTGGTGAAAATGTTTATACGTATTTATCTATGGAACGTTTGGTGTAGTGAAAAGAGAATACTCTCTTGTTATGTTAAAGTGAATTTTGAAAGGAAAGAAGGAAAAAGGAAGGTAAAGAAAGTAATGTACGTGGTTCCCCAGATACCAGCAAAGGTGGGTTGTTAACATTATCGATACACTTATACTTGATGTCACTTAAATTTTTTGATTATGTACAATTGCTTTTATCCTTATATACTCAGTATATTCTTTCGTACTGACGTCCCTCTTGGGAGACATTCCTTTCATGCTACGGGTAAAGGATCTAGTAGATCTCTCCAGTAGGAGTACAGGACATCTAAGGCTATTGGTGAGCTCCAGGTTGATTCGGGGCTTTTCGAGTCAGTTGTATATATTTTTTGAATTGTATAGTAGTTATGTGTAAGGCGGGGAACTATCCTAACCTTAGCTAAGTTTATGTATCTTTTAGAGGCTTTGTAGACATTGTAAAGTCAAGCATGGTAGTGTCTTTTCTTTTAGAAGTTGTGTCCCCAACGGTCAAATCCTGTATATCTATTTTGTATTTACCTACCTGGTTCACTTTATCGATACATCATGTCCATACATTGTAGCACATTTGTTAGCTCAATTACATGCATAAGAAGTATATGATCATAGGTTGGTTCTCTCGGGTTCTTACGGCTACGGGTGCCCGTCCGCCCTAATGGAATTTGAGGCGTTACAAAAGTGGTATCAGAGCGGGTCATCCTAGGTAGTCTACAAAGCTGTGTATATGTAGAGTCTTGCTTATGGGTGTGTTGTGTACCACATCTATAAACAGGAGGCTACAGGATATTTAGGAGTTGTCTCTTTTTCTTCATTTCTTAGATCGTGTAATAAGAGCCAAAGTTGTAGGTGGAGTCATATTTAACCATCGAATTTGTTTTCTTTTCTTTATTTCCTCATTATAGTGAAGATGCCAATTACAAGAAGGAGTAAGAATAAAAGCAATAAGTTAGACATGGCGGCCGGAGAAGGGACCAGCAAGTCACTACCTAGACGAACTAATCAAAGTGAAGCAGAAGATGAGTTTGTATCCCGGACTTCTTCTACTCTTCCATCTCCAAAAGAGATAAGAAGGAGAGGAGTACTCCCAGAATCACCTATTAATAAAAGTGAGAAAGATTTAAGAAATGCGGTGCAATTATTAACTCGTATAGTTGTTGCAAAAGGTCAAGGACAACCTGGTCCAACTACAACGGGTGGTACGGATAGGGCAGCTAGTCTACAAACACAGGATTTCCTCAAATTGGATCCTCCCACATTCACCAGATCAGATCTTAATAAAGACCCACAAGACTTTATAGATCAAATCAAAAGGGCTTTGGATGTCATGCATGTATCTGGTGCAGAGAGAGTTGAACTTGCAGCGTATAGATTAAAAGGGGAGGCTATCTTATGGTATGAAGATTGGAAATGATTTAGAGGCATCGGTGTACTTTTAGCTAGTTGGGAATAGTTTAAAATGACATTTCTTGATTATTACTCTCCATTTGAGATCTGAGAGGCTCGTGCAGATCAGCTCTTAAATCTTCGTTAAGGTAATATGAGCGTAAGGGAGTACAGTCTTCGATTTAACTCTTTGGCTAGGTATGCTCCTAATGTAATAGCTACTATGGATGATAGAGTTCATTGATATGTGGATAGATTGGATCCATATTTGGTCAGGGATTATACTATTGCTGCTTTGAATAGAGACATGGATATAACAAGAATACAAGCTTTTGCACCAAAAATAGAGGATCAGAGGCAAAGGAGAAGAACACATGAATTTGAAAGAGGACCTTCCAAGAGGGCTAAACCTACAGGGCAGTTCATGGCATCCCAAGGAGATTTGAGGTCTTGGTTTCTTAATAAACCGCCTAGGCTATTACCTACCTACTTTATAGCAAGTGCTCCACCCCGATTCCAAGGCTTTAGGGGCAACCAATTTGGGCAAAGAAGTGAAATTCAAGGTTCACGTACAGCAGGGTATCAAGAACAAGGGAGTATGAGCCAATTAAGGCCTCCTCGTCAGCCATGTAGGCAATATAGAAAGCTTCATTTAGGAGCAAGTCGGTTTGGGACAAATACTAATTTTTGGTGTAGTAAATCGGGGTATATGATGAGAGAATGGCCACAAAGGGGCACGGGTAGTATGGCACAACCTACTGGATCAGTCGTTGCATCATCATCGTCGGTTCCTTTCTTAGGTAGAGGTGGACAACCTACTGGTCATGGAAGAGGTAATAAAGGAACAACTAGTTCTAGTGGATCCTAGAATCGTACCTATGCTTTAGAGGATCGATAAAATTCATAGGCTTCTCCGGATGTGGTTACAGGTACATTAATCATCTTTTCACATAATGTATATGCATTAATTGATCCGAGTTCTTCACTATCGTATGTCACTCCATTGATTGCTGGAAAATTCAAAAGAACACCAGAATTATTGGTTAAGCCATTTGAAGTATCTACTCCAGTTGGTGAATTTATTGTAGCTAAGAGAGTCTATCGTAATTGCATAGTAACTATTTGTGATCATGATACGTTGGTTGATCTTGTTGAGCTAGAGATGGTAGATTTTGATATTATAATGGGTATGAATTAGTTGGCTTCTTGTTATGCCACAATAGATTGCCGAATGAAGAAGGTACATTTTTATTTCCCAAAAGAGACAGTCCTTGAATGGAGGGGTAATGTTGGAGAGCCAAAAGGTAAGTTTATTTCTTATCTTAAGGCAAAGAAGATGATATCCAAGGGGTACATATGTCACCTAGTAAGGGTGAAAGATACAGATGTGGAGCCATCAACTCTTCAATCTGTTTCAGTGGTAAATGAATTTCTTTATGTATTTCCTGAAGATCTCTGGGGTTTTCCCCTAGAACGAGAAGTAGAGTTTGGTATTGATGTGATTCCAAGTACTCAATCTATCTCTATTCCTCCAAATAGAATGGCCCCAACAGAATTACAGAAATTGAAGGAGCAATTAAAAGACTTTCTACAAAAGGGATTCATAAGGCCTAGTATGTCTCCTTGGGGTACACCAATGCTATTTGTACGCAAGAAATATGGCATGTTGAGGATGTGTATTGATTATCGACAATTGAATAAGGTGACAATTAAGAACAAATATCCCCTCCCTAGAATTGATGATTTGTTTGATCAATTACAAGGTGCTAAATATTTCTTAAAGATTGACTTGAGGTCGGGTTACCATCAAGTAAAGGTCAGAGAGAGAGATATACCCAAGACAACTTTCTGAACACGGTATGGTCATTATGAGTTTTTAGTTATGTCCTTCGGGCTAACAAATGCACCAGCAGCTTTGACGGATCTGATGAATAGGGTGTTCGAGTCATTTTTAGACGCGTTCATGATAGTTCTTATAGATGATATTATTGTCTATTCAAGATCAAAAGAGGAAAATGCTAGTCACTTACGACAGGTGTTCCAAATTCTTCGTGATCGTAAGTTATTTGCAAAGTTCTCTAAATGAGAGTTTTGGTTAAATCTGTAGCATTCTTGGGTCATATTGTATCTGATGAAGGAATAAAGGTTGATACTCAAAAGATAGAAGTTGTGAAGAACTGGCCAAGACCTAAAACGCCTATAGAGATTTATAGTTTCCTCGGATTGGCAGGTTATTATAGAAGGTTTGTTGAAGGATTTTCTTCTATTGCTGCACCTTTAACAAAGCTGACACACAAGGCAACCAAGTTCCAATGGAACGATGCATGTGAAAAGAGTTTCCAAGATATGAAGAATAAGTTGACTTCTACACCTATATTGGTACTTCCAGAAGGCACAGAAGGGTATGCGGTGTATTGTGATGCTTCAGGAATTGGCTTGGGATATGTATTGATGCAGCATAGTAAAGTGATAGCTTATGCCTCAAGACAACTGCGGCCACATGAGAAAAATTACACATGATCTTGAGCTAGCAGCAGTAGTATTTGCTTTAAAGATATGGTGCCACTACTTGTAATGTTGACATATACACCGTTCATAGGAGTTTGCAATATATCTTTAAGCCAAAGGACCTAAATCTGAGGCAACGAAGGTGGCTTGAACTATTAAAAGATTATGACATTGATATTTTATATCATTCGGGGAAAGCAAATGTGGTAGCTGATGCACTAAGTCGTAAGGCAATGGGGAGCACTGTAACACCCCGTACATTTCCGAACTTATGCAATGACCTTAGCATTAATGGAAACATTTAAATTAAAGATAGTAAGTGAATCATGTATTAAATTTATTGGTATGAATTTAGAGGCATGTTTTTGGGCTCAATTGAGGCCCAAATTAAATAAATAAGAATGGGCCCAAATGGGTTAGTGATCCAAGCAAAAAATGGACCAAGTCAACACATTAGTAATTTGGCTTTTTATGACCAATAATATGGATAAACTTGGACATAAAGGGGTGGTGGAAAGGTAGTATTTAAGGCTGAAAAATCATCTCATTTCTACACAATACACTTAGCAAAAAAATCAGATTTTTCAACATAACATATTTTTCTCTCAAAGAAACCCTAACCGCCCTATTTTCCTTGAGGATTTTTGGACAAGATCTTGCACTTGCAAGCCTTGGTAAGTGTTTAAATATTTATAGTAATTTAATACATGCATTATAAATGGTGGGAAACATGTTGGTTATGTTTAAAAAACATAGGTCAGTCCACTTTGTAAGTGGCAGCCCACCAATGCTTTCGGCTAAAGGATTTGCCTTTTTGTGGTTTAAACTTGAAAAGGGGATTAAGGCCTTGAAGGAATTGAATTATATGTATGAAATTTAAGTATGTTAATGTATTTTTATGTCCCTAATTCGTTTGTCCTTGAGTATGACTTGTGGAAATATTTATACATAATTGTGCATGGAATGTGTGGTGTAGTGGAAAGAGGATATTTTCTTGTGATATTGATGTGGATTTTGAAACCATGGTAGATTATTTTTGGTATTTCGTTATTAAATGTATTTATGTGACTTGATGGAATAATTATGTGGAGTTTCATTGAGGTAAAATTGTGAAGTATGAACTCGATATAAAATCCTATCGGTTTGTGAAGTCTATGTTAATGTGCGGACTGTTTTGGTGTTGCTGGTATGGTGATGCAGTAAATTATATTGTAAAAGGGTGGAATGAAGTTATATGGTAGTAGGAAGGAAGGTGGAATAAATTACCATGTGTTTGGAATGTTGGACGGGTTTTACTTCCCGTTAAGTAACTAATTATCGTCTGGTGAACTTGTAGTTTAATTAGTTGTTAATGTTAGCTCCATTATGTACTTTTGTTGTAGAGTAATACATAAGGAAGGAGCTGAATCATTGTTGTATTCACGTGGTGAGGAGATAAGGTATGCAAGGTTACTCTTTTTCATAACCTTTGGCAGCACCTATTGTTCACATCGTTAACGAACTTATTTCCACTTGCAATGTTTTAAAGTATCTCATTTCAGGTTTATTAGCAACTGTTATTTAAGTGTCTCTTATTCATTGACTATTATTCCAAAGCTCCAATAATGTTACAACCACCAATGTATCAATCTCACAAAAGTAAAGAAATGAAGTAATGCACAGTTGATTGAGTACGGGTGGTAGCTCAAAGGGGCGAAAGACTAGCTAGAGACGATCCTAATTGATTATTGGATACAGGGGGAAGCCCAACGGGGTGAGAACCTATCTAGGGACGAACCTTCTTTATTGATTTATGGGTGGTAGCTCAAAGGGGCGAAAGCCTAGCTAGAGACGATCCCAATGCTATTTTCCCACTGATCAGTTGGGCCCGGGCATTATATGATTGATAATAGTAATGATATGAACGTAAAAGCAAAGAAATTAATGAAGCTAATGTACATGGTTCCACACATACAGAATGGTGGTTTATCGATATTGACTATTCACTTGTATTTGATTCCATTTGAGTTTCTATGTTTTATGCAGGTTCTTATAGCCTTACATACTCGATACATTCATTTGTACAGACGTCCCTTGGGGGACTTACCTTACTTACTGCAGCCACAGGTGCTAGTAGACCTTCGCAGAAGGCTACGGGTCATCTTCAGACTATTAGTGAGCTTCAGATTGGTTCGGGGCTTTTCGAGTCACTTGTTTACATTCGTTTTGGTACTATGTAAAGGTTTTATAAAGCGGGGACTTGTACCTACTGTAAGCATGGTTATGTATCTATTAGAGGCTTTGTATACATTGTAAGTCAAACGAAGGAATGTATGTCCATTTTGATGTGGTGGTCCTAACGTCCAAGTTTCATATCTATTTGCATGTTTTTCCATGACTTTCGCCTTGACATTTTGTATCTGTATGACTGAATGTTGTTCACCCAAGGACATGCATATGAACGTACATGATCATAGGTTGGTTCTCTTGGGCCTTAACGGCTTCGGGTGCTTGTCGCCCAAATCGGATTTGAGGCGTGACAAAAATAGTACCAGAGAGGGTTGTCCTAGGGTGTCTACAAAGCCGTGTCTGAGTAGAGTCTTGCTTATGGATGTGTTGTAAACCACATTTATAAGTATGAGGATACGGTATATTTAGGAGTTGTTTCTTTTCTTCATTTTCTAGATCGTGCATTAGAGCCAAAGTTGTTGGTGGAATCATATCTGACCACTGAAATTATTTTTCTTTTGTTATAGTAAAATGCCGTTTACAAGGAGAAACAGGGGTAAAAGTAAGAAGCTAGACAGGATTGTCGGAGAAGGAACCAGTAAATGAACACCTGAACAAGTTAATCAAGGTGAAGCTGAAAATGAGTTTGCATCGCGGGCTTCTTCTACTCTTCAAGAAGGAGAGGAGTACCCCCAGAACCACATGTTAATGCTACTGAGAAGGATTTAAGGAATGCGGTGCAAATGTTGACTCATATAGTTGCTACACAAAGTCAAGGACAAGCTGGTCCAACTATAAGTAATGACGGTGCAGATAGGACAGCTAGTCGGCGGACACAGGATTTTCTTAAATTAGACCCTCCCACATTCACCGAATCAGATCTTAATGAAGACCCACAATATTTCGTATACCAAATTCAAAAGGCTTTAGATTTTATGCATGTATCTGGTACAGAAACAGCTGAGCTTACAGCATATAGATTAAAAGGAAAGGCTATATTATAGTACGAAGATTGGAAACGATCTAGGGGTATCGGTGCACTTCCATCTAGTTGGGAAGAATTCAAAACGGCATTCCTTGATCATTATCTTCCATATGAGATCTGAGAGGCTCGTGCAGACCAGTTCATAAATCTTCATCAAGGTAATATGAGCGTCAGAGAGTACAGTCTTCGGTTTAACTCTTTGGTCAGGTATGCTCCTAATGTAGTAGCTACTATGGATGATAGAGTTCATTGGTATGTGGACAGATTGCATCTATATTTGGTGAGGGATTGTACTATTGTTGCTTTGAATAGAGATATGGATATAGCCTGGATTCAAACTTTTGCACAGAAGATGGAGGATCAGAGGCAGAGGAGAAGGACCCAAGAATTCGAAGGAGGACCGTCAAAGAGGGATAAACCTATGGGACAGTTCATGTCGTACTAAGGAGAATTTAGGCCTCGGATTTTTAATAGACCACCTAGACCATCATTTTCTTACTCTACAATAGGTACTCCATCCTAATTCCGAGGGTTTAGAGGCAGCCACATTGGGCAAAGTAGTGGGATTTGAGGTTCACAGACAGCAGAATTTTCTCGTTAGCCATGTCAGTACTGCAGAAAGCTTCATTTAGGTGCATGCCAATTTTGGACGAATGTTTGTTTTTGGTGTGGTATGTTGGGGTACATGATGAGAGAATGACCACAAAGGGGCACGGGTAGTATGGCGCAACCTACTGGATCAGCTGTTGCATCATCATCATCGGGTGTACGGCCTACTGGTCATGGTAGAGGTGCTAGAGGAGCAGCCAGTTCTAGTAGAGTCCAGAACTGTACCTATGCCTTAGCGGATCGTCAAAATTTGGAGGCTTCTCCAGATGTAGTTACAGGTACATTATCCATGTTTTCACATAATGTATATGCATTGATTGATCCGGGCTCTACCCTATCATATGTTATTCCATTGATTTCTGAAAAATTTGAATGAACACCAGAATTACTAGTCAAGCCATTTGAAGTATCTACACTAGTTGGTGAATCTATCATAGCTAAAAGAGTCTATTGTAATTGTATAGTAACTATTTGTGATCATGCTACGTTGGCTGATCTTATTGAGATAGAATGGTAGATTTTGATGTTATAATGGGTATGGATTGGTCGGCTTCTTGTTATGCAATGGTAGATTGCCGAGCTAAGAAGGTACATTTATATTTTCCCCAAAAGACCGTCCTTGAATGGAGGGGTAATGTTGGAGCACCGAGAGGTAAATTTATTTCTTATCTTAAGGCAAAGAAAATGATATCCAAAGGGTACATATGCCATCTAGTAAGAGTGAAAGATATTGATGTGAAGCCACCAACTCTTCAATCAGTTCCAGTGTTAAACAAATTCCTCGATGTATTTCCTGAAGATCTTCCAGGTTTACCTCTAGAATAGGAAGTAGAGTTTGGTATTGATGTGATTCTAGGTACTCAGCCTATCTCTATTACTTCGTATAGAATGGCCCCGGAAGAATTACGGGAATTGAAGGAGCAATTAAAAGACTTGCTTGAAAAGGGATTCATAAGGCCTAGTATGTCCCCGTGGGGTGCACCAGTGTTGTTTGTACGAAAGAAAGATGGAACATTGAGAATGTGTACTGATTATCGGCAACTGAATAATGTAACCGTCAAGAACAAATATCCCCTCCCCAGAATTGATGATTTATTTGATCAATTACAGGGTGCCAAATGCTTCTCGAAGATTGACTTGAGATCAGGTTATCAACAAGTAAAGGTTAGAGAAAAAGATATACCCAAGACAGCTTTCCGAACACGATTGGTCATTATGAGTTTTTAGTTATGTCATTTGGGCTAACAAATACACCAGCAGTTTTTATGGATTTGATGAATAGGGTGTTCAAGCCATTCTTGGATGTGTTCGTGACAGTGTTTATAGATGATATTTTGGTTTATTCAAGATCAAAAGAAGACCATGCTAACACTTACGGCAGGTGTTATAGATTCTTCGTGATCGTAAGTGATATGCAAAGTTCTCTAAATGTGAATTTTGGTTAAAATCTATAGCATTCTTGGGCCATATTGTGTTGGATGAAGGAATAAGTGTTGATACTCAAAAGATAGAAGTTGTGAAGAATTAGCCAAGACCTATAATGCCTACAGAGATTCATAGTTTTCTCGGGTTGGCAGGTTATTATCGACGATTTGTTGAAGGATTTTATTCTACTGCTGCACCTTTAACAAAGCTAACATACAAGGCAACCAAGTTTTAGAGGAATGATGCATGTGAGAAGAGTTTCCAAGATCTGAAGACTAAATTGACTACTACACCCGTATTGGTACTTTCAGAAGGCACCGAAGGGTATGCAGTATATTGTGATGCTTCAGGAGTCGACTTAGGATGTGTATTGATGCAGCACGGTAATGTATTAGCTTATACCTCAAGACAGTTGCGACCACATGAGAGAAATTATCCAACACATGATCTTAAGCTAGCAGCGATGATATTTGCTTTAAAGATATGGCGCCACTACTTGTATGGGGTTCATGTTGATATATATACCGACCATAAGAGTTTGCAATATATCTTTAAGTAAAAGGACCTAAATCTGAGGCAGCGGAGGTGGCTTGAACTATTAAAAGATTATGAGATTGATATTTTATATCATCCAGGGAAAACAAATGTGGTAGCTGATGCATTAAGCCGCAAAGCAATGGGAAGCACTTATGGCCAGCTCACGAAAAAGCAAGGTATAGTCAAGGATCTACATCAACTATCCAGCTTAGGAGTTTGCCTTCTTGAATCTCCAAAATGCGGCAGAATCTTCATTAGTAGCTGAGGTGAAAGAAAAACAGTATGCAGATCCTATTTTATAGTAGTTAAAAGAGAATGTACAACAAGGTTTTACAAAGGCATTTGCTCTTACGCAAGAGGGAGTGCTTTAGTGCCAAAGTAGATTGTGTGTACCAGATGTAGATAAGCTAAGGAGATGGATTATGACAGAGGCACATCATTCACGGTATTCTATTCATCCGAGAGCCACCAAAATGTATCATGATTTGAAAGAAATGTATTGGTGGGGTAACATGAGGAAGAACATTAAAGAATTGGTAGTTCATTGTCTGAATTGTCAACAAGTAAAAGTAGAGCATCAGAAGCCTGGAGGTTATATGCAATGTATAAATCTTCCAATCTGGAAGTGGGACATGATCAACATGGATTTCATCACAGGTTTGCCTCGTACACTTTGGAAATTTGATTCCATATGGGTAATAGTTGATAGGATTACCAAGTCAGCACACTTTCTACAGGTCAAGACCACCTACACAGCTAAAGATTATGCGCGGTTGTATATTAAAGACATAGTTCAACTACACGGAATTCCAATCTCTATTATATAAGACAGGGGAGCTCAATTTACTGCACATTTTTAAAAGTCTTTCCAGAAGAGATTGGGAGCCCAAGTGAATTTAAGTACGACTTTTCATCCTCAAACAGATGGACAAGCAGAACGTACTATACAAATATTGGAAGATATGCTATGAGCTTGCACCTTGGACTTTAAAGGTAGTTGGGATGATCATTTATCTCTTATTTAATTTGCCTACAATAATAGCTATCATTCAAGTATCAAAATGGCGCCTTACAAAGCTTTATATGGAAGAAAGTGTAGATCACCAATTGGATGGTTTGAAGAGGGTGAAACTGCCTTATTTGGGCCAGATCTTGTTCATCAAGCTATAGAAAAGGTTAAGGTGATATAACAGCGGCTACAAACCCCAAAGTTGGCACAAGTAATATGCCGATGTTAGAAGAAGGGGGTTAGAATTTTCCATAGGTGATTGGGTATTCTTGAAAGTGTCACCAATGAAAGGGGTAATGATATTTGGGAAGAAGGGAAAGCTGAGTCCACGTTATATAGGGACGTATAAAATTGTCAGAAGATTTGGTCAAGTTGCGTATGAATTAGAAATACCCCAAGAACTCTCCAGAGTTCATCCATTGTTTCATGTTTCAATGCTTCGGAAGTGCATAGGAGATCCATCCCATATTTCTCCCACTGAGGATGTACAAGTTACGGAAGATATCACCTATGAAGAAGTACCTATTGCTATTCTGGATCGACAAGTCAAGAGGTTAAGGAATAAAGACGTAGCTTTCGTAAAAGTGCTTTGGAAAAATCAGCAAGTAGAAGAAATCACATGGGAAGCTAAGGAAATGATGAAGTCTAGGTACCCGCATTTATTTCAAACGGAATAGAAAGTTCAAGATGCGGAATTGGAGCAATAACAAGTAAGTAGATATAAGTATTATGTGTATGTGATAATATGTAGAATGAACATAAACTTGAACTTGTTTAGATTGGATAATATTACTAACATTCGAGGACGAATGTTCCTAAGCGGGGAAGGATGTAACACCCCGTACATTTCCGAACTTATGCAATGACCTCAGCGTCAATGGAAGCATTTAAACTAAAGATAGTAAGTGAAACATGTATTAAATTTATTGGGCTGAATTTAGAGAAATGTTTTTGGGCTCAATTGATTACCAAATTAAATAAATAAGAATGGGCCCAAATGGGTTAGTGATCCAAGCAAAAAATGGACCAAGTCAACACATCAATAATTTGGCTTTTCATGACCAATAATATGGATAAACTTGGCCATAAAGGGGTGGTGGAAAGTGAGTATTTAAGGATGAAAAATCAGCTAATTTCTAAAAAATATACTTAGCAAAAAAATCAGATTTTTCAACACAACATATTTTTCTCTCAAAGAAACCCTAACCGCCCTATTTTCCTTGAGGATTTTTTGACAAGATCTTCCACTTGAAAGACTTGGTAAGTTTTTAACCTTGTATAGTTATGTAATACATGCATTATATATTGTTGAAAACATGTTGTTTATGTTTAAAAAGCATAGGGCAGTCCACTTTGTAAGTGGCAGTCCACCGGTGCTTTCGGCTAAAGGATTTGCCTTTTTGTGGTTTAAACTTGAAAAGGGGATTAAGGCCTTGAAGGAATTGAATTATATGGATGAAATTAAGTATTATAATGTGTTTTTATGTCCCTAATTCGTTACTCCTTGAGTATGACTTGTGGAAATGTTTATACGTAATTGTGCATGGAACATGTGGTGTAGTGGAAAGAGGATATTTTCTTGTGATGTTGATGTGGATTTTGAAAGCATGGTAGATTATTTTTGGTATGTTTTTATTAAAGGTATTTATGTGACTTGATGTAATAATTATGTGGAGTTTCATTGAGGTAAAATTGTGAAGTATGAACTCGATATGAAATTGTATCGGTTTGTGACATCTATGTTAATGTGCGGACTGTTTTGGTGTTGTTGGTATGGTGATGAAGTAAATTATATTTTAGAAGTTTGTAATGAAGTTATATGGCAGTAGGAAGGAAGGTGGAATAAATTACCATGTGTTTGGAATGTTTGACGGGTTTTACTTCCCGTTAAGTAACTAATTGTTGTCTGGTGAACTTGTAGTTTAATTAGTTGTCAATGTTAGCTCCATTATGTACTTTTGTTGTAGATTAATACATAATGAAGGAGATGAATCATTTTTGTATTCACATGGTGAGGAGATAAGGTAAGTAAGGTTATTCTTTTTCATTTCCTTTGGCAGCACCTATTGTTCACATCGTTACCGAACTTATTTCCACTCCCCAATGTTTTAAAGTATCTCATTTCAGGTTTATTAGCAAATGTTATTTAAGTGTCTCTTATTCATTGACTATTGTTACAAAGCTCCAATAATGTTACAAACACTGATGTATCAATCTCACAAAAGTAAAGAAATGAAGTAATGCATAGTTGTTTGAGTATGGGTGGTAGCTCAAAGGGGAGAAAGCCTAGCTAGAGATGATCCAGATTGATTATTGGATACAAGGGGAAGCCCAAAGGGGTGAGAACCTAGCTAGGGCCGAACCTGCTTTATTGATTTATGGGTGGTAACTCAAAGGGGCGAAAGACTAGCTAGAAACGATCCCAATGTTATTTTCCCACTGATCAGTTGGGCCCGGGCATTATATGATTGATGATGATAATGATATGAACGTAAAAGAAAAGAAAGTAATGAAGGTAATGTACATGGTTCCACACATACAAAATGGTGGTTTATCCATATTGACTATTCACTTGTATTTGATTCCATTTGAGTTTTTATGTTTCATGCAGTTGCTTATAGCCTTACATACTGTCACACCTCGAATTCCAACGGGGCGGACTGGAACCCGAAGCCATTGAGGCCCAAGAGAACCAATCTTTACTCATGTACATTCATATGCATGTCTCTATATGAACGTCATTATATCTCATGCAACTATACGGAAGTCATGGAAACATATGCTATATATGAAACTTGGCCGTTAGGGCCGTCAAGGCAAAATGGACATACATCCCTTACATTCATATTCCCACATACGTCTACAAAGACTCTATCAGATATATGTACATAACCACCCTTCAGTCGGGGCAAGTCCCAGCTTTATACAACATTTACATAATACCCAAACCAATGTACACATGTGACTCGGAAAGCCCCTTTGAAAGCTATCGGGTGACTTGATGGAGAAAAGGTAACGTAGTGTTAACGAAGAAGTGTAAAGGGTAAAATTGGTGTGATATGTTATTGGTTTATGATGTCTTGGTCAATGTGTGAAATGTGATGATGTTTTTGTCATGGTAATGCAGTGAATTGTATTGTAAAGGACGAAATGATGCTATATAGCAGTCACGTAACTCATCATCATCTTATCACTTGTAAGGTAACTAGTGGTTAACGTGAGCTCCATTATGAACTTGTGTTGTAGAGTGACACGTAAGGAAGGAACTGGATTGTTGTATTCACATCTAGGATGGTATATTCATATTGAGATCATAAGGTATGTAAGGGTACTCTTTTTGTATCCTTCTGCAGCATATTGCTCATATTGACATTGTACTTATTCTATTCCGAAATGTCCAAAGGTATTTCATTTCAGGTTGTTACCTATTGTTAAGTCACATATTCCTCATTCATTAGTCATTGTTGTTCATGTGTTACATAATGATGGACATGGTTCCAAAATTCCAATAATGCTATGACTTCAAATATATCAATCTCTCTCAAGTAAGTGTATCAATCTCTCACAATAAAGTGTATCAATCTCTAAACAGTGAAGGAATGAAGTAATGTATATATGTGTTTCCAATAATGTTTCAATATCCAAGTATTAATCTCGCAAGAAAGAAAAGGAAGTAATGTTATGTTTACATATATTATTAACCCACCGATAGAGTGGATGTATGTTATATTATTAACCCACCGATAGTGGATGTATGTTATATTATTAACCCATCGATAGAGTGGATGTATGTTATATTATTAACCCACCGATAGAGTAGATGTATGTTATATTATTAACCCACCGATAGAGTGGATGTATGTTATGTTAAATTATTAAACCACCGATAGAGTGGATGAATGTTATATTATTAACCAACCGATAGAGTGGATGACTACCCACCAACAATGTGGATGACCATAATAACCCACCAATAAGGTGGATGACTAATAATAATGATGATGAGCGTAAAAGCAAACAAAGAAATCTCTTGAATGGAAGAATCTCTGCATAAAGGCAAATCTCTTGAATGAAGGTATTATATGGAAGATATTATATGAAGGATAAGAATATGATTTAATGATCGAAAATAACAATAACAGAAGAAATGTAAATGGTTCCACATATAAAATGATGATTATCCTTATAGAGTATTTTCTTATAATTATTTCCATTGAAGTTCTTATGTATTGACGCAGTTTCTTATAAGCCTTACATACTCAGTACATTCTTCGTACTGACCCCTTTGGGGGGGCTTATTTTAATTCCTGCAGGCACACGTGCTAGTAGACCTCCACTGTAGGCTACGAGTCATCCGTAGATCATTGGTGAGCTCCAGTTGGTTCGGGGCTTTTTGAGTCATATGTGTTCATGGTTTTGGTATTGTAAATATTGTATAAAGCGAGGACTTGTCCTAACTGTAGGTTAGTTATGTACATGCATTGGTTAGAGGCTTTGTAGATGTATATGGGAAAATTAATGTAAGAGATGTATGTCCATTGCGACTTAATGGCCCTAACACCAAGTTTCATATATATATATATATAGCATATGTTGCCATGACTTCCTCCATTTGTATTTTATAAGTTACATGTGAAAGAATGCTATTCACACAAAGACATGCGTATGAGAGTACATGAGTGAAGATTGGTTCTGTCGGGCCTTAATGGCTTTGGGTGCCAGTCCGCCTCTATGGGATTTGGGGTGTGACAAAAGTGGTATCAGAGCAAGTCATCCTACGGGTGTCTACAAAGCCGTGTCTGAGTAGAGTTTTACTTATGGATGTGTTGTGCACCACATTTATAAGTAGGCAGACGAAGCACCTGCGGGCGCAGGTGACTTCGCAGATGCCCTTGGACACTGCCAAGGGTCACCTGCGGACGCAGGTCAGCCACCTGCAGGCGCAGGTGGCTTCGCAGGTCTGGCCAGAACCCCGAATTACTTGTTTTTGCATCCCTTTGACCCCCCAAAACCCCTACACCCTTTATGGATGCAATTCTCAACTTATGGTACCTTTTAAATGACTATAAAGGAGTATCTCAGAGGTATTTTGAATGGTATAAAATATGGATTGTTGTTAAAGTAGAGGGCGGGTGCCCGTTTCGGCCAAAAAGGGTCTTTTTTGAGTCTTTTTTTTGTAATGAATGGTACATGATCATAATTAATCTTCTATTAACATATATTAGATCATCTTAATGCCAATGAGCAGCCATGATTTCACAACACACAATAACATCACCAAAACCATCTTTTTCGTTCAATACGTCACCAATTTCATGCCCAATTCCATCACAACAATTCCAATTGTTATACATAATAAGAAAGTAAGTTAAGGACATAAACATATCATACATGTTAATATGTATTCCATCAAATTCACTTCCTTTAAGATCACAAGTCTACTTTCAAGTTTACAAGACAAAAACCTTCACCGATTAAGCAAACATACATTATTTCATACATAGTGAACTTCTCACACTTCACCAACATAACCAACATGATGTACACCATATTCAATGCATATAATATATTAAACCATAAATATAAACACTTACCAAAGCTTGCAAAATGATGATCTTGTCCAAAGAGGAAGGTGGCTTAGGGTTTGAGTTGAGAGAATAATCTTGTAGAAATTTCTAAACTTGGCATGGGTGTCTCAAATGATTAAAATCTGATTTTTGACACCTTATATAGTCCCTTAATGGTACTTCTTAACCTAGCCTTTTCACAGAAAATGGAGGACCAGAGGCAGAGAAGGACATAGGAATCTGAGAGAGGGCCATCAAAGAGGGCCAGACCTGTGGAGCAGTCTATTGCATCCCAAGGAGAATCTAGGCCTCGGATGTTTTCTAGACCGCCTAGACCATCATTATCCTATTACATAGTAGTCACACCCTCTCAATTTTGAGGGTTTAGAGGTAGTCAATCTGGACAGAGTAGTGGAATTCACGGATCACAGGCAGCAAGATTTTCTCGTCAACTGTGCCAGTGCTGTGGGAAATTTCATTCAGGTGAATGATGGTTTGATACGAATTTTTGCTTTAGGTGTAGTAGGCCATGACACATGATGAGAGAGTTCCCACAGGGGCCCACGGATAGTATGACACGACCTACGAGATCAAACGTTGTGGCATCTTCATCTGATGTACAACCTGCTGGTCGTGGTAGAGGTGCTAGAGGAGCAGCTAGTGCCAGTGGAGCCCAGAATTGCACCTATAATATCTGTCTTTTCACAGAATGTATCTGCATTGATTAATTTAGGCTCTACCTTATCATATGTTATTCTATTGCTTGCTACAAAGTTTGAAAGAAACCCCAGAATTATTAGTTAAGCTAACTGAAGTATCTATACCAATTGGTGAATTTATTATAGTTAAAAAGAATAGATCGTAATGGTATG
Organism: Capsicum rhomboideum; assembly: GCA_031232105.1. Taxonomy (NCBI): domain Eukaryota; kingdom Viridiplantae; phylum Streptophyta; class Magnoliopsida; order Solanales; family Solanaceae; genus Capsicum; species Capsicum rhomboideum. Next base: position 53,331,337 of record CP124716.1, on the reverse strand, counting down.
GTTACGGTCATGTAACATTGGCTGATCTTATCGAGATGGAAATGATAAATTTTAATGTTGTAATGGGTATGAATTGGTTAGTTATTATAGGAGAATTACTGGAAAAAAAAATTCTTCTATCCCTGCACCCTTAACGAAGCCTACACACAAGGCAATCAAGTTCTAGTGGAATGATGCATGTGAAAAAAAAACAATTCCAAGAGTTGAAAGATAAATTAACTTCCACACCAGTTTTAAGTACTGCTCGAAGGCACAGAATGTTGTGTAGTATATTGTGATGCTCCCTGGGTTGGCCTTAGATGTGTATTGATGTAGAAGGGCAAGGTAATAGTGTATTCCTCACGACAGTTGCGACCACATGAGAGAAATTATCGAACACATGACCCTGAACTAGTAGCTGTTATATTGCTTTAAAGAAATAGTGTCACTATGTGTAAGGGATTCATGTTGACATATATACTGAGCATAAGAGTTTGTAATATATCCTTAGGTCGAAGGACTTAAATCTGAGGTAGCGAAGGTGGCTTAAACCATTAAAAGATTATGATGTTGGTATCTTGTAACATCCGGGAAGAGCAAATGTGGTAGCTGATTCATTAAGCTGCAAAGCAGTAGGAAGTACTAATGGCCAGCTCGCAGAAAAGAAAGATGTAGTCAAGAAATCTCCATCAATTAACCAGTATGGGGTTTCATCTTATTGAGACTACAGATGAAAGAATTATCATGAACAGTGTGGTAGAATCTTCATTTGTAGCTGAGAGAAGGAAAAGCAGTATGTAAATCCTATTTCCTTTCAGTTGAAAAAAAAAAGAACGTACAATGAAGTTCGTAAAAAGGTACTTAAGCTTACATAAGGAAGGAATACTTCAATATCAAGGTAGACTAGGTATACCAAATATAGATGAGCTAAGGAAATGAATTATGACAGAAGCACATCATTCACGGTATTCTATTTCATTCGGGAGAAACCAAAATGTACCATAGTTTGGAAAAAATGTATTGATGAGGCAATATAATGAAGAAGAACATTACAGAATTTGTAGCTTATTGATCAAATTGTCAATAGGTAATAGTAGAGAATCAGAAATTTGGAGTTTTCTCTTTAGAGGAGGTTGGGTACATAAGTGAATTGGAGTACAACTTTTCATCTTCAGACGAACAGACAAGCAGAACGTACTATCCAAACACTTGAAGATATACTACGACCCTGTACGATAGACTTAAAAGGTAGTTAGGATGATCATCTACTCCTCATTGAATGTGATTATAATAATAGCTATTAGTCAAATATCAAAACAGTATCTTACGAAGGTTTATATAGAAGAAATTTTAAATCATCAATTGGATGATTTAGAGCGAGTGGAACTGTCTTACTTTGGACTAGATTTTTTTCACTAAGCTATAGAGAAGGTTAAGGTGGTACAATAGTAGCTACAAGCTAACACAAGTCACATGCCAAGATCCATTGCGTTTATTGAAAGTGTATAAGTTATAGGGGATCTCACTTATGAAGAGATATAAATTACTATTCTAGATGGATAAGTGAAGAGATTAAGAAATAAAGAAGTAGATTTGGTAAAGGTATAGTGGAGGAACCGAAAAGTAGAACAAATCACGTGGAGAGCCAAAGAAATGATGAAGTCGAAGTACCCGTAATTTTTTCAAACAGGAGAAAGTTCAAGGTGTGGAATTGGAGCAATAACAAGGAAGTATCCATAAGCATTATGTGTATATGTATATATATTTTAATAAATAGATGCATTGGATGTACATGAGACGATGTTATTAACATTAGAGGACGAATGTTTTTAAGGGGGGAAGAATGTAACACCCCGTATGTTTCCGAACCTAGTTGATTACCGTCACATTCATGGAATTAATTAAAAATTGGAGTTTTGAGGTATTAGACACTAAATTTTGGTGGGCTAAAGTATTCTTGAGCCATTGGGCTCAAGTTAAGGCCCAAACAAAAATTAAGTTACAAGACATGGCCCAAAAAGGGGTATTTGACCCATTCTTGTGAGACCAAGTCACCATATTCATTATTGGACCAAGTGTGTGGTTAAGAAGGAACATTAAGGGGCTCTATAAGGTGTCAAAAATCAGATTTTAATCATTTGAGACACCCATGCCAAGTCTATAAATTTCTACAAGATTATTCTCTCAACTCAAACCCTAAGCCACCTTCCTCTTTGGACAAGATCATCATTTTTCAAGCCTTGGTAAGTGTTTATATTTATGGTTTAATATATTATATGCATGTAATATGGTGTACATCATGTTGGTTATGTTGGTGAAGTGTGAGAAGTTCACTATATGTGAAACAATAGATGTTTGCTTAATCGGTGAAGGGTTTTATCTTGTAAACTTGAAAGTAGACTTGTGGTATTGAAGGAAGTGAATTTGATGGAATAAATATTAACATGAATGATGTGTTTATGTCCTTAAGTTACTTTCTTATTATGTATAACATTTGGAATTGTTGTGATGGAATTGGGCATGAAATTGGGCACGTATTGAACGAAAAAGATGGTTTTGGTGATGTTATTGTGTGTTGTGAAATCATGGATGTTCATTGGAATTAATATGATCTAAGATAAGTTAATAGAATATTAATTATGATCATGGACCAATCATTGCAAAAAAAAGATTCAAAAAAGAACCTTTTTGGCCGAAACGGGCACCCGCCTTCGTAGACGAAGAACTTGCGGGCGTAGGTGACTTCGCAGGTGCCCCTGGAAACTGCCAAGGGTCACCTGCAGATGCAGGGGCGCAGGTGGCTTCGTAAGTCAGCCCAGAACCCCGAATTGCTTGTTTTTGCATCCCTTTGACCCCCCCAAACCCCTATACCCTTTATGGATGCAATTATCAACTTATGGTACCTTTTAAATGACTATAAAGGAGTATACCGGAGGTATTTTGAATGGTATAAAATATGTATTGCTGTTAAAGTGTTATTGTGAAAGCTAGGAAGTGTAAAGGGTAAACTTGGTGTGAAATGTTATTGGTTTTTCATGTCTGGGTCAATGTGTGAAATATGATGATGTTGTTGTCATGGTAATACAGTGAATTGTATTTTAAAGGACGAAATGACGCTATATAGCAGTCATGTAACTGATCGTCATCTTATGCACTTGTAAGGTAACTAGTGGTTAACGTGAGCTCCGTTATGAACTTGTGTTCTAAAATGACACGTAAGGAAGGAACAGGATTGTTTTATTCACATATAGGACGGTATATTCATATTGAGATCATAAGGTATGTAAGGGTACTCTTTTTGTATCCTTCTGCAGCATATTGCTCATATTGACATTGTACTTATTCTATTCCCAAATGTCCAAAGGTATTTCATTTCAGGTTGTTACCTATTGTTAAGTCATATATTACTCATTCATTAGTCATTGTTGTTCATGTGTTACATAATGATGGACATGGTTCCAAAATTCCAATAATGCTATGACTTCAAATATATCAATCTCTCTCAGGTAAGTGTATCAATCTCTTACAAGAAAGTGTATCAATCTCTCAACAATGAAGGAATGAAGTAATGTATATATGTGTTTCCAATAATGTTTCAATCTCCAATGTATTAATCTCGCAAGAAAGAAAAGGAAGTAATGTTATGTTTACATATATTATTAACCCACCGATAGAGTGGATGTATGTTATATTATTAACCCACCGATAGAGTGGATGTATGTTATATTATTAACCCACCAATAGAGTGGATGTATATTATATTATTAACCCACTGATAGAGTGGATGTATGTTATATTATTAACCCACCGATAGAGTGGATGTATATTATATTATTAACCCACCGATAGAGTGGATGAATGTTATATTATTAACCCACCGATAGAGTGGATGTATGCTATATTATTAACCCACCGATAGAGTGGATGAATGTTATATTATTAACCCACTAATAAAGTGGATGACTACCCACCAACAATATGGATGACCATAATAACCCACCAATAAGGTGTATGACTAATAATAATGATGATCAGCGTAAAAGCAAACAAAGAAATCTCTTGAATGAAAGAATCTCTGAATAAAGGCAAATCTATTGAATGAAGGTATTATATAGAAGATATTATATGAAGGATAAGAATATGATTGAATAATCGAAAATAACAATAACAGAAGAAATGTATATGGTTCCACATATAAAACAATGATTATCCATATAGAGTATTTTCTTATAATTATTTCCATTGAAGTTCTTATGTATTGATGCAGTTTCTTATGAGCCTTACATACTTAGTACATTCTTCGTACTGACTCCCTTGGGGGGGATTACTTTAATTGTTGCAGGCACAGGTGCTAGTAGACCTCCACTGTAGGCTACGAGTCATCCGCAGATCATTGGTGAGCTCTAGTTGGTTCGGGGCTTTTCAAGTCATATGTGTTCATGGTTTTGGTATTGTAAATATTGTATAAAGCGGGGACTTGTCCCGACTGTAGACGTATGTGGGAAAATTAATGTAAGAGATGTATGTCCATTGCCACTTAATGGCCCTAACGACCAAGTTTCATATATATATATATATATATATAGCATATATTGCCATGAATTCCGCCATTTGTATTATATAAGTTACATGTGAAAGAATAATATTCACACAGAGGCATACGTATGAGAGTACATGAGTGAAGATTGGTTCTCTCGGGCCTTAACGGCTTCGGGTACCAATCCGTCTTAATGGGATTTGGGGCGTGACAGCTCCGATCCAACTGGAGCTCACCAATGATCTGCAAATGACCCGCAACCTACTATGGAGGTCTACTAGCACCTGTGCCTACAACAAGTAAGGTAAGTTCCCCAAGGTACGTCAGTACGAAAAATGTGCTGAGTATGTAAGGCTATATAAACTGCATGATATATAAGTACTTCAATGGAATCAAATATAAGAGAATAGTCAATATGGATAAACCATCGTTCTGTATGTGTTGGAACCATGTACATTACATTCATTACTTTCTTTTCCTTTACGTTCATTCATCTTTATCATTCTACCCATGCTAGGCTTTTCTATCGCCCCTGGGATGAGATTAACCCATGCTAGGTATTTTAACCCCTGGGATGAGATTAATCCATGCTAGGCTTTCTGTCGCCCCTAAGATGTTAATGTGATAACCCATGCTAGGCTTTTATATCGCCCCTGGGATGTTACTGTGATAACCCATGCTAGGCTTTTATATCGCCCATGGGATGTTACTGAAGAATATTCAAACAATTATACATTACTTCATTCTTTCATTATAAGAGTGATAAATTAGTGATGGTACATTATTGGAATTTTGAAACATTAGTCAACGACTATGACAATGACTATGAGACATGTGAATCACAAGTGGTCCTGTGAGTAATACAATATGACAACCTGAAATGAGATACCTTTGGACATTGCAGAATGAAACAAGTACAATGTCAATGTGAACAATATGTGCTGCAGAAGGATACAGAAAGAGTAACCTTACATACCTTATCCTTCTTTACGTTTCACTCTACAACATAAATACATAACTGAGCTCACGTTAACAACCAACTACCTTACAAGTGTATAACACGACAATGAGTTACATGATTGCCTTATAACATCATTTCCCCCTTTACTATACAATTCACGGCATTTTCATACCAAAAATACCACAACATTCCACACATTGACCAAGACATCATAAACCAATAGCATTCCATACCAAGTTTATCCTTTCGCTTCCTCATTAACACTATATCACAATTACTCCATCAAGTCACCTCAATACGTTTCATAACAATATATCAACAACAATCCCACAAATTATACTCATAGAAAAATAACAAATTAAGGAACATAACCACACCATACATGTTGATATTTCATCCACACCATTCACTTTCATCAAAACGTCAAGTCTCCTTTCAAGTTCAAATCTCATAGATGACACATCTTTTACCAAAAAGTAAAAGTACACTACTCAACACTTTTATACATAACCATCATGATCTACACAATCTCTCATGCATATAATATATTATACCATAAGATTAAACACTTACCCAAGTTTGAAAAATGATGATCTTGTCCAAAGAGATGACTTAGGGGTTTTGAGAGCTAAAAGGAAAATCTTGGAAATGTCTAGAATGGCATGTGTGTTTATGTGAATAAAAATCTGATTTTTTCCTTGTCTTATATAGCCCCTCAAGTCATACTTAGCCAAACATTAATTTTTATGCTTACTTGGTCAATGATAGAATGGATCATTTCTATTTGGGCCATGCATTTTGGCTTTATTTTGGGCCTCAAATTGAGTCCATTAACACATGTTAACTTAGCCCACCAAATTCAATGTGTGATCCACCATCTATCTCATGTTTAAAGAATTCCATAAATGTTACGACAATATTCAACTCACAAGATTCATGTTCGTAGCCTCAATCCCAAGAATAAACAATTTTAGCCACTCATGGCTTAATTGAACATAATTTGATAAAATAATTACGAAGAAGAATTAACCCCAAATTGAATGTTCCCTACACTTAAAATTCATTTTCGACTTTTCTTTGCGGATTTGGTTGGATCCTTCAAGTCCAAATCTTTAGCTTGCCTCTTATCTTTATGATCCTTTGCTTGGAAGTCCTCCAAGACTTACTTTTCACTCCACAAATGCACCAAAAAGTCACAAACTCCTCCTATAAGGGTCTCATCACATGTACTAGCACACTATCAAATATTCCATCAATAACAATACAAAATACGTACTTATGGCTCTCGAAACTAAGGTAAGCATGGTTCAAAGTTGTCAAGTAGGGTCAGAAATGTATGGGGTGTTACATTTTTCCCCCCTTAGAAACATTCGTCCTCGAATCTTAATAACATCTTCCCAATTACAATGAATGTACCTTTACGTGAACATATATACATATACACATAATGCTTATAGATACTTACTTGTTATTGCTCCCCTTCTGCTCTTTGAACCTTCTCTTCCATGTGAAACAAATGAGGGTATTTAGACTTCATCAGTTCTTCAGCTTCCCACGTGATCTCTTCTACTTGTTTATTTCTCCAAAGTATCTTTACGGAAGCTACTTCTTTAATCCTTAATCTCTTCACTTGTCGATCCAGAATAGCAATATTTATCTCTTCACAAGTGAGATCCTCTGTAACTTGTACATCTTCAATGGGAGCAATATGAGATGGATCTGCTATGTACTTTCAAAGCATCGAAACATGAAAGACTGGATGAACTGTGGAGAGTTCTTGGGGTAGTGCCAATTCATATGCACTTTGCCAAAATCTCCTAACAATTTAATATGGACCTATATACCGTGGAATCAACTTTCCTTTCTTTCCAAATCTCATTACCCCTTTCATTGGTGACACCTTCAAGAATGCCCAATCACCAATGGAAAATTCGAGCCCTCTTCTTCTAACATCAGTATATGCCTTGTGTCGACTTTGGGCCGTTTGTAGCCGTTGTTGTATCACTTTAACTTTCTCCATAGCTTGATGAACAAGATCCGACCCAAGTAAAGCAGTTTCACCCACTTCAAACCACCCAATTGGTGATCTACACTTTCTTCCATATAAAGCTTCATATGGTGCCATTTGGATACTTGAATGATAGCTATTGTTTTAGGAAAATTCATTAAGAGGTAGATGATCATCCCAACTACTTTTAAAGTCCAATGCACAAGCTCGTAGCATACCTTCAAGTGTTTGGATAGTGCATTCCGCTTGTCCATCTGTCTGAGGATGAAAAACTGTACTCAAATTCACTTGTGTACCCAAACTTTTCTAAAAAGATCCCCAAAAATGTGCAGTAAATTGAGCTCCTATGTCTGATATAATAGATATTGAAATCCTATGTAATCGTACTATCTCTTAACATACAACTTTGCATAATCTTCAGTTGTATAAGTGGTCTTGACAGGTAAAACGTGTGCTAACTTGGTAAGCCTGTCAACTATCACCCACATGGAATTAAATTTTTGAAATGTACAAGGCAAACTTGTGATGAAACTTATGTTAATCATATCCCTCTTCCAAACTGGAAGATTCCTATATTGCATATAACCTCCAGGTTTCTGATGCTCTACTCTTATATGTTGACAACTCAAAAAATGAGCTACAAATTCTACAAGGTTACCAATACAACTCTGCCAAACCATGGTACATTTTGGTTGCTCCCGAATGAATAGAATACCGTGAATAATGTGCCTCTGACATAATCCGTTTCCTTAGCTTATCTACATCCGATACATATAATCTACCTTGGCAGTGAAGTACTCCCTCTTGCGTAAGATCAAATGCCTTCGTCAAACCTTGTTGTACATTCTCTTTCAGTTGCAATAACATAGAATCCGTATACTGCTTTTCTTTCACCTCAGCTACAAATGAAGACTCTGCCGCATTTTACACTATAATTGTTTCATCTGGAGTTTCAAGAAGACGAACCCCCAGGCTTTCTAATTGACATAGATCCCTAATAATACCTTGCCTTTTCGTAAGTTGACCATCCATCAATACTTCCCAACACTTTGCGGCTTAACGCATTGGCTAACACATTTGCTTTTCCCGAATGGCATAAGATATCACTATCATCATCTTTGAGTAATTCCAGCTACTTTTGATGTCTTCAGTATGGGTCCTTTTGCTTATAAATATATTGCAAACTCTTCTGATCAATATATATATATATCAACATGAACTTCATACAAGTAGTGGTGCCATATCTTTAAAGCAAATATCACAACTGCTAACTCAAGATCATGTGTGGGATAATTTTTCTCATGTGGACGCAATTGTCTTGAGGCATACGCTATTATGTTACCGTGCTACATCAATACACATCCTATAGAATGTGACCCAAGAACGATATGGATTTTTACCAAAAAATCACGTTTAAAGAACTTTGCATATAGCTTACGGTCATGAAGAATCCGTAACACTTATCGCAAATGATTAGCATGGCTCTCTCATGATCTTGAATATCATCTCTAACCATGGTCTCGAACACATCTAACAATGGCGTGAACACCCTATTCATCAAACCCATAAAAACTACTGGTGCATTCGTTAGCCCAATTGACATAACTAAAAATTCGTAATGACCATACTGTGTTCGTAAAGCAATATTGGTTATCTCATTTTTTTCTAACCCTTACCTAGTGATATCCCAATCTCAAGTCAACCTTTGAGAAATCTTTGGCACCCTGTAATTGGTCAAATACATTATCAATTCTGGGGAGGGGATATTTATTCTTAATTGTCACATTATTCAGTTGCCAATAGTCAATACACATTCTCAATGTGCCATCTTTTTTTTCGTACAATTAACACTGATTCACCCCCAAAGGGATATACTAGACCTCAATAATTTCATTTACCACAGGAATCGATTGAAGTGTTGGTGGCTTCACATCAGTATCTTTTGCTCTTACTAAGTGACATATGTACCCCTTTGGGTATCATTTTCTTTGCCTTAAGATGAGAAATAACTTTACCTCTTGGTGCTCCCACATTACCCTTCTATTCAAGATCATTCTTTTGTGGAAAATAAAAATGTAACTTCTTAGCTAGGCAATCTACCGTGGCATAACCAGAAGACAACCAATCCATACCCATGATAACATCAAAAACTACCATTTCCAGTTAAGTAAGATTAACTTGTGTGTCATAACCACACACAATTACTATACAATTATGATATACTCTTTTAGATATAATAGATTCACAACTAGCATAGGTACTTCAAATGGCTTAACTAGTAACTCTGGTATTCTTTCAAAAAAAAAAAAAATCCGCAGTCAATGGAGTAACATATGATAATGTAGAACCCGGGTCAATCAATGTGTATACCTTATGTAAAAATATGACTATTGTACCTGTATCTACATCAGGAGAAGCCTCCGATTCCTATCGATCCGCTACGGCATAGGTACGGTTCTGGGTTCCCCTAACACTAACTGTCCCTGGATAACCTCCACCACGACCAACAAGTTGTACATGTGTGATGATAATGCAATGGTTAATCCCGTAGGTCGTGTCATACTACACGTGTCCCTCCGTGGACACTCTCTCATCATGTGTCCTGACTTACTACACTAAAAGCAAACATTCATTCCAAACCAGCATTCACTTAAATGAAACTTCCCGCAGCGTTGGCACAGCTGACGAAAAGACTTCAATTGGCCCATATACTTCCCTGCTCTCGATAACCCCACTGTCTGTGAACCTCGAGTCCCACTACTTTACCCAGCTTGACTGCCTCTAAACCCCCTAAATTGAGATGGATTACCTGTTGTTGGGTAAGAAAATGATGGTCTAGGTGGTCTAGGAAAAACCCGAGGCCTAAATTCTTCTTGGGATGCCATAAACTGTTCCATAGTTCTAGCTCTCTTTGACGACCCTTCTTCAAATTCTTGTGTCCTTTTTCGTTGCCTCTGATCATCCACTTTCTGCATAAAAGCCTGTATTCTGGCTATATCCATGTCTCTATTCAAAGCAAAAATGGTACAACCCCGTACCAAGTATGGATTCAATCTATCCATGTACCGATGAACTCTGTCGGCCATAGTGGCTACTACATTTGGAGCATATCTAGCCAAAGAGTTAAACCGGAGACTGTACTCCTTGACGCTCATATTCCCTCGACAAAGATTTAAAAACTGATCCGCACGAGCCTCTCGAATCTCATATGAGAGATACTGATCAAGGAATGTCATTTTAAATTCCTCCCAACTAGATGGAAGTGTACCTATACCCCTAGATCATTTCCAATCTTCGTACCATAATATAGCCTCTCCTTTTATTCTATATGCTGTAAGTTCCACTGTTTCTATATCAGTGACATGCATAACATCTAGAGCCCTTTTGATTTGGTCCATGAAGTCCTGTGGATTTTCATTCAGATCTGACCCGATGAACGTGGGAGGATCAAATTTCAAAAAATCCTGTGTCTGCCAACTAGCTACCCTATCCGCACCATCACTACTTGTCATTGGACGTACTTTTCATTGATTTAGTGCAGCAACTATACGAGAAACTATATGAGTTAACATTTGCACTGTACTTCTTAGATTCTGCTCAGTATCATTAAAAAGTAAAAGTAGAGCATCAGAAGCCTAGAGGTTATATGCAATGTATGGATCTTCCAATTTGGAAGTGCGACATGATCAACATGGATTTCATCATTGGTTTGCCTCGTACATTTCAGAAATTTGATTCCATATGGGTGATAGTTGATAGACTTAATAAGTCAACACACTTCTTACCTGTTAAGACTACTTATACAGCTGAAGAGTATGTGAAATTGTATATTAAAGAGATAGTTTGAATACACGAAGTTCCAATCTCTATTATATCTGATAGGGGAGCTCAATTTACTGGAAACTTTTGGAAATCTTTTCAGAGGAGTTTGGGTACACAAGTGAATTTAAGTACAGCTTTTCATCCTCACATGAATGGACAAGCAGAACGTACCATACAAACACTTGAAGATATGCTGCGAGCTTGTGTATTCGACTTTAAAGGTAGTTGTGATGATCATTTACCTCTTATTAAGTTCGCCTAAAATAATAGCTATCATTCAAGTATCAATATGGCGCCTTATGAAGCCTTATACGGGAGAAAATATAGGTCACCGATTGAATGTTTTGAAATAGGTGAGACTATTTTATTTGGGACCAGATCTTGTTCATCAAGCCATGAAAAAGGTTAAGGTGATACAAAAATGTCTAGGAACAGCCCAAAGTTGACACAAATCATATGCCAATGTTAGAAAAAGGGGGTTAGAGTTTCTTATAGGTGATTGGGTATTTTTGAAAGTGTCGGCAATGAAAGGGGTGATGAGATTTTGGAAAAAGGAAAAGCTAAGTCCACATTATATAGGACCATATAACATTATCCGAAGATTTTTCCAAGTCGCATATGAGTTGGAACTACCCCAAGAACTCTTCACAGTTCATCCAGTGTTTCACGTCTCAATGCTTCAAAAGTGCATAGGAGATCCATCTCATATTACTCCTACTGAGGATGTACAAGTTACGGAAGATCTCACCTATGAAGAAGTACCTATTGCTATTCTGGATCGACAAGTTAAGAAGTTAAGAAATAAAGAAGTAGCTTCCATAAAAGTACTTTGGAGGAATAAACAAGTAGAAGAGATCACATGGGAGGCTGAGGAAATGATGAAATCTAAGTATCCTCAATTATTTGAAACCGAAGAGGAAGCCTTAGATGTTGAATTGGATCAATAACAAGTAAGTATATATACATAAGTATTATGTGACAGCATAAAGATTAAACTTATGCTTGAACTATTTTAGGCTGAGTAGTGATGATACTAACATTCGAGAACGAATGTTCCTAAGAGGGGAAGGATGTAACACCCTGTACATTACTGAAACTTATACGACAAACGTAGCATAGATAAAGTATTTAAACTTGAGATAATGAGGACGTATTTAAGCGTAAAGTTAAAGTTAAGTGGTGGATTAAGGCAGAAGGATTTAAAACATTGGAAAAAGGGTAGAACATAAGCGAGGTGCTTCCGTGACTTAATTAAGATAGTAGGTGTATCACCTACTTAAACTATTGGGCTGAATTGAGACATATGTTAGTAGACTCAATTGCGGCCCAAATTAAGTAAAGGAAAAAGGGAAGGATGCCCAGCCCAAAACCTAAGATTAATCAAGGTCCAACATGACATGATCCAACTAAAAATAACCCAAGTAGGTGGGCTGTTTTGGACAGCTTAAATAAACCAAGTAGGTGCATCACCTACTTGGACTTTTTGAGCAGCTTGTATAGCCAAGTAGGTGCATCACCTACTTAGACTATTTTTGACTAAAATTTGGCTAATTATAGCCTTATAGAGGTGGTTCAAAGGGGGAGTATATAGAGCTTAAATTAAGCTTATTTTCTTCACATTTCACTTGCCAAATTCCAGCTTCTTAATTAAAAAACTCTCTCCTCTCTCAAACCCCAACCAACTGCCCCTATTTCCCCTAGGGTTCTTGGATAAATCCTCCACCTTGCAAGCCTTGGTAAGTGTTTAAACTTATAAATTAGTGTAATATTTTCATAAGGGAGTATAGAAATCATGTTCTTTATATTTAAAAATGATAAGGCAGTCCCCTTTAATTGTGGCAGTCTACTTTTACTTGGTTTCTAAAGGATTTGCCTTCTTTATGGTTTAAACTTGAAAAGGACCTTAAGGTCTTGAGAAAATTAATTAAAAGAATGAGATTTCAGTATGTTAAAGTGTGGTTCTGCCCCTAATTCGTTCCCTTATGTATAGCTTGGTGGAAATGTTTATACGTGTTTATATATGGAACGTTTGGTGTAGTGAAAAGAGAATACTCTCTTGTTATGTTAAAGTGAATTTTGAAACCATTGTGAAATTTAATTGGTATTTTGTTGTGGAAGGCATTTAGGTGTCTTGATTGAATAAATATGTGGAGTTGCATTGAGGTGGTAATGTGAAGTGTGAACTTGGTAGGAAATCCTATCGGTTTGTAACATTTGTGTTGGTTTGTGCACTGTTTTAGTGGTATTGTTGTTGTGAGGCAGTAAGTTATAGTGTAAGGGGGTGGAATAAGGTTGTATGGAAGTATAAATAAGGGGGGAGTGATACACAATGTGTTTAGGAGGTTGGACAGCTTTTACTTCCCGTTAAGTAACTATTTACCTTCTTGTAAACTTGTAATGTAATTAGCTTTTGATGTTAGTTACATTATGTACTTAAATTGTAGAGTAACACATAAATGAAGAGATGAATCGTTATAGGCACGTGGTGATAAGATAAGGTATGTAAGGTTACTCTTTTTCGTATCCTTTGGCAGCATAAAATGTCCACGTAGTTAACGACCTTGTTTCCATTCCGTAATGTCTTAACGTACCTCAATATATGTTTATTGTCAAGTTGGCATGTCTACACTAGCCAATTTCTGGTATTCCCATCTTAGTCAACTAAGATATATCTATTAGTTTGGCTCCTAAGCATTTCAATTGTGTACAAGTATTCTTTACTTTATGGCTATTACATCAAGTGTTTATTCACGTGTTGTTTTTATTTTACTCGAGCGTTGTTATTCCAAAAAAATTCCATAATGTTATCACCACCAATATAACAATCTCAAAGACTAAATAAAGTAAGAAACTTAAAGCTGGTTATGTACGGGTGGTAGCTCAAGAGCAAAAGCCTAGCATGGGCCGATCCCGACTGATTTGTATGGGTGGTAGCTCAGGGGCGAAAGCCTAGCATGGGCCGATCCCAACTGATTTATATGGGTGGCAGCTCAGGGTCATAAGACTAGCATGGTCCGATCCCAATTTGTTTACCACTGATTAGTTGGTCATTTGTACTACATGGCTTATTAAGATTATAGAGGAAAGAAGGAAAAAGGAAAGTAAAGAATGTAATGTACGTGGTTCCCTAGATACCAGCTAAGGTGGGTTGTTAACATTATCTATACACTTGTACTTGATGTCACTTAAACTTTTGGATTATGTACAGATTCTTTTAGCCTTATATACTCAGTACATTCTTTCGTACTGACGTCCCTCTTAGGGGACCTACCTTTCATGCTGCAGGCACAGGAGCTAGTAGATCTCTCCAGTAGGAGTACAAGACATCTAAGGCTATTGGTGAGCTCCAGGTTGATTTGGGACTTTTCGAGTCAGTGTATATATTTTTGGTATTATGTAGTAGTTACGTGTAAGGCGGGGACCTGTCCCGGACTTAGCTAAGTCTATGTATCTTTTAGAGGCTTTGTAGACATTGTAAAGTCAAGCATGGTAGTGTCTTGTCTTTTAGAATTTGTGGCCCCAACGGCCAAGTCCTGTATATCTATTTTGTATTTACCTACTTGGTTCACTTTATCGATACATCATGTCCATACACTGCAGCACATTTGTTAGCTCAATTACATACATAAGAAGTATATGATCATAAGTTGGTTCTCCCCGAATCTTACGGCTACGGGTGCCTGTCCGCCCCAATGGGATTTGAGGCGTGACATTTTATGACATTATATTTATAATATTAATTTCTTTGTCAAACGTGCATTTCATGATGTTCTTAAAAATCATGTATTTTTAGTTTTTATGATTAATTTAATTAAAATATACTAATTTTAAAAATATAAAACAATTATTTTTTATAATATTGTTAAGAACATATGTTTATTAATTACTCCCTCTGTCCCAATTTATGTGATGTAGTTTGACTTGACACGGAGTTTAAGAATGAAAGGAAGACTTTTAAAACTTGTGGTCTAAAATAAGTCATAGATGTTTATGTGGTTGTAAATCATTTCATTAAGGGTAAAGTGGGTATTAAAGTTAAATTGTTACTAAATATAGAAATGTGTCATTCTTTTTGGGACAGACTAAAAAGAAAAGTGTGTCATATAAATTGGGACAGATGGAGTAATATATTTTCATAAGATAAGATATATATCTTAAATATTTAATTAAATATCATTTATAAAGACCCTTATTTATCTAATATAAATTTTAGTTTTTGATAATTACCTTTTATTTTAAAATTTTAGTGTAACCATGTAATTACACTTATGCAACCAAACAATACACTTGTAATTACACTATAATTACATTATGGCAAACAAACAAATCATTGTAATTACTAGGCTATGTAATTACTAGATTGATAATTACTATCCTAATAACTACACCAATTTCAATTATCAGGTGGCTTTCCAAACAGACCCTAAAAGGTGTTCGTGTTGAAAAATTAAGGTCCGTTATAGCGACCATAGTTCCGCTGTAGCGAGGCTATTGTAGCGACCATAGGTTTGATACAGTGGTGGCGAGCAATGTTTTATGTCAGTTTTGCCAAGTTTTATGTTATAAACTCAAAAACTTCATTCCAGATCCCTAGAGAGGCTATTTTTCCAATGCTAGGGTGAAAATTCTTCGTTGAGGTTTGTTTTTCAATCAACTTCATCATCTATTAGTTCGCTAACATTTTAGAATCATTAGAATAATTGTTAATGGTGGAATTGTGGGTTAGAATCCTAGGTTCATGAAATTTTTGGGAAAACCTATGGGTAGTGCTGAATGTTTCTAAGAATGGTTCTATGTTGTTGATTTATACTTCCTAGCATAGAATTAATCTACTTGAAGATGGATTGTAGGGAATTGGGGCAAATTAATGGTTGAAAAACCTTTGGCTAAGATTTTAGGCTATAAAAAGGGTAAAACTAGTGGGGTTGAATCCCTAATGCTTGAATTTGAAGAGTAAGTGATTAATTACTCTTGTATGATGATTATTTTAGATTTTGACCATTCTGAAGTATTGATAAAGGATAAGGCTTTGATAAATTAGCTTGCTTAACCAAGCTCCACGGATGAGGTAGGATATGGTTTATGAGTAGTAAACTGTGGTTAGTAAATATATACATAATATAGAATTGATGAGAGAATCATGATTAGGCCTGTGGGCATGTCATTTGGATGGATAAAAACATGGAGTTAATGTTATAAAGATCAAATTATATGTCGACGTGATAATGTATGAATCTCTTCATGGGTGTTTTGTTTGTTTGACTTCCATGATGAATTCTAATGTGAATTATGTGAATGTGGGTAATGATAGGGAGATCTTGTGAGTTTGTAACCTAAAAACTCCGCTTAAATATCCTAAAAAGGGTGAAATTGATGTTTGGCATGTCATGAATATGTAAATTTCCTACTGTTATGAGAATGGATCACTGTAAGGGAATGTGGTGGCATAATTTAATGAACCTAAAGGCAATTTGGCTAAGTATAAGGGAGTAATATGTGTAAAGGCGTATAACTAAAGTTAGAATTATAAGATGAATGGAGTTTAATAGTTGAATAATCAGCTAATAAAGTGGTGTCTTGAATCTAGTAATGACTTGAATGTAAGGGTCCTTTTTTAGTAACTGAATCCACTAATCTTGATACAAATAAAAGACGGCTTGTTAAGTGAATGAACTTATGTATGTAGAATTAGAGTTAAGACTTAATTTGGTTTGATAATGCTTGAATGAATAAGATGTTGATTGGTCTTCGGACATACTTGTGCTGACTGATCTATTTGTTTGATAGTGCTTCAATTAATAAGTTGTTGATTGGTCTTCGAGCATACTTATGTTGACTGATTTTTTGGTTTGATAGTGCTTGAATGAATAAGTTGTTGAATGGTCTTCGGACATACTTGTGTTGACTAATATGTTGGTTTGATGATGCTCGAATAAATAAGCAGTTGATTGTTAAACTTAATTCTAGTTTACACGTGATTGTGAATTGTACTTGTGAAACTTATCCTAAGATATAGTGAAGTAAAAATATGAGGTAAAATATAGAAAAGTGAGGACTTGTTATATAAACATGTATACCTTCTGGTTGATGAGGTGCTCATGTTCTATGTGAGTTTACAGACGAGTAGTTTATATTGGTGGTTCAGGTACCACACATTATGATATTATTATTTGGTGGATCGTGTATCACATTGGTATGATATTATTATGGTTGATCAGGTACCACATTGATACAGTACATGGACTAAGGGTGTCCCCCATAGGTCATGACTATTGGTCAACAATAAGCCCATTTAAAATGTGCGTATAGAAGTGAGAGTGTTTATGAGATGAGTGGCTATTGTAAGTTTATGAGATACATAGAATATATGTTTTATACAGTTGAATGGACGTAGATCCATAGTGTGAGGTGAGTGTTGTAATTGCAGACTTTGGTATGACTTGATATGTTTGATTTATGACTTGTGTGTAATTAGATTGATGCTATATGATGAGATTATTGAGATTTTGAATGGGTAATTGGTTGTGACCTTATTTGGTGGTTTATATGAATTGTTTACGGATGTTCTTGACTTGATTGAAGTAACTATTTTGTTGATTAAACTGCTTATTATTCGTTAAGATACCTGTATAATGGCCTTGTTAAGTTATGAAATGTTATTGTTATTGTGATTATTGAGTTCCCTGTGGTGTTAAGGTAGTTGATTTATTGGTCAGGCCGTTAGTCAATCTCACATTCTCTAAGGAAATATGTCAGTGATTGATTTAATGGTTAGTGAAACTCATCCAAATGGAATGTAGAGCATTTAGTGAATTTGATAGAGTTAATTGTTTTAAGAAAGGTACTTTGGAACTTCTTAGATTGGTAAGGGTCACAATAAGGAGGTGAATTCTGTGCTAAACTGTTATATGAGACTGTCATGCTGATTTTGTTGATTTCTATATTTTGTTATGTAAACTAATCCTAGTCGTCCGATGATGTTTACCAGTACTGATATTACTCTAGCAACATCCTTTTTGGGATGTAGGTGTGTTGCAAGTTGACTTTGACTTTCTTAGTTGGGATGGCGAGGTACTCTTCTTTAACTTATATATCGCTTTCAGGCGGAAGTTGTGTCTCTTCTTGTCGGTTCTCATTTGTAGAAACTATTGTACATGTATAGACTAGGTCTTGGGTATTGTTGCAAGTTAATGAGTATTTACGCTTGTAAAGAATTTTGATATATAATTACGTTAATACATAATTGAATTACTTAACTAAATAGAGGTTTTTATTTGAATTTTCTGCATAATAATTAATTGGGTGGTAAGGGTTCTCCTATTAAAATAGAATACACTAGGTGCCCGCATGATCCCATAATTTAGGTTGTGACAAAGATGACAAAGCATGACATGACCTATCCAGACCCAAACCCTTTTGCAATCGTAACACCCTCAATATAATCTCGATAATTAGACTGGCTCCTTCTCCAAGATGATGAGGAATTCATTGCGAATATGAATAAGGATTCCACCTACAACACAAATAGCAAAAACCATCAACCAAACTCAAATAGAAATCCCCGAACGAACCCTAAGAATTTGTTCAAAACCCTATGAACACAAATCAGCTATGCTACTTCACTAAAAATAACATTCTGGACTCAATAAAATAATCAGATTACTGAACAAAATTCATTATCAATGGATGATGACCGAAGTCAACTCTAGCGCATAAATTTCTAACTTTCCAACCAACTATTAAAAAACTACCTGAACGCCTTGGGACACAAAACAAAGGTCCTACTAATCCAAAAATGACATTTTGGAGCTAAAGAAGCTGATGGAATTCCCATATGATCTCTACATCTTTGAATGTTAATCAAAGTCAACCATTTCAAAATCAAAGAATTCCAAAATAAAAAAACTCTCATAATACTCAACCAACCACCTTGAGAACCGTGCCACCCACACCCACAGACCACAAATACTATAATGCAACTATAGAGGGGTATAATGGTCAAAATACCCAAAAGTCTAAAATCACTATGAGGATTATTACACTAAAACTACAAAACTACTTTAAGAATTTCTTTAGTACCTTACGATATGATTTACATATCCATAAGTTATGCTAAAAATGACTTGCAAAAGCTTTTTCTCCATAAAGTTGTGAAAATCCTTAACTTATGAACCATGACATAATAACTATAATATTACCTCCCATAAATCTTCTATGATATTAAATGAATAACATAACTTATGATTATGAATATAAAGTGGCTAACTTATGATTATGAGCCTAAAGTGGCTAACTCACAGATATGAGCCTAAAGTGGCTTACCCACATATATGAGCCTAAAGTGGTTAAATTATAAATATGAGTCGAGTAAGACTAAAATAGTAATCTTATGAGCTTAAAAGAGTTAGATTGTTCATCGAGAATGCATTGGTCTAAATGATAAATGTCTAAAACTACATTCACTAATATAGGTTATAGATCATTTCACAAATTCAGGTGGCCCCTTTATGTGCCTGAAATAGGCTTATTATGGATCTTTGCTAGCAAATCTTTTATGTATGTATGTCTTATGCCTCCTAAGATATGTGATGACTTAGTTTATTACGCTGATATCAGACTCCATGCACTCACATGGTGGTTTATGTAAGTTTACCTCTTACTCCCATAATGAACTAAAAGGGGACACATGTACTTAACTTCAATAGTTACTAGTTGATCTTATGTTTCCATTATGTCCTGATTATATATATTGGTTGTACTTGTTCTATATATGTGTATGTTATAATTCTTCTTTTCATTTTACATACTGTACATTTAATTGTATAGACATCACTTAGTGCTGCATTATTTCATGATACACATTTAGGTACACAAGCGCGTGATCAAGCGCATCGCTAAGTTCATCACTTTTTGCTATCAAGGTGAGCCCTCCCTACTTTTTGAGGTCTTAGTCTAGATTTGAATAATATGATTTTATTTTATTTAAGATCTCTGGGGTCCTATCTGTCACACCTCAAATCCCATTGGGGCGAACTGGCACCCGAAGCCGTTAAGGCCCGAGAGAACCAACCTATGATCATGTACTTTCATATGCATATCACTAAATGAACAACATTCTTTCACTTATAGATACAAGATATCAATGACGGTAGTCATGGAAAGACATTCAAATATATATGAGACTTGGCCGTTAGGGACACCACGTCAAAAGGGTAAAGCATTCCTTCATTTGACTTACAACGTCTACAAAGCCTCTAACAGATACATAACCAAGCCTAAAGTCGGGATAAGTCCTCGTTTTATAC
Organism: Capsicum rhomboideum; assembly: GCA_031232105.1. Taxonomy (NCBI): domain Eukaryota; kingdom Viridiplantae; phylum Streptophyta; class Magnoliopsida; order Solanales; family Solanaceae; genus Capsicum; species Capsicum rhomboideum. The sequence goes on along the minus strand of CP124716.1, from coordinate 53,310,725 downwards.
AACTGTTACACAGTACCAAAACAAGTGTATACAAGTGACTCAAAAAGCCCCGAACTAATCTGGGGCTCACCAATAATCTGCAGATGACCCGTGTCCTACTATGAAGGTCTACGAGCTCCTGTGCCTACAGCAAGTAAGATAGGTCCCCCAAGGGACGTCAGTAAGAAATAATGTACTGAGTATGTAAGGCTGAAAGTAACAGTAAGAAGTTGGGAACTCAAATGGAATAAAATACAAGTGAATAGACAATATTGATAAACCACCATACTGTATATGTGGACCTATGTACATTGACTTTATTACTTTCCTTTTACGTTCATATCAATATCAACATCAATCATACAATGCCCGGGACCAACTGTTCAGTGGTAATAACATTTAGATCGGCTCGAGCTAGGCTTATGCCCCCAGAGCTGCCACCCATAGATCAATAAATTAGGTTTGCTCGAGCTAGGTTTTCACCACCAGAGTATCCCCCTGTGTCCAATAAATCAGGTTCGGCTCGAGCTAGGCTTTCTCCCCCAGAGCTTCCCCCGGTACTCACCCAAATATACATTACTTCATTTCTTTAATTTTTGTGAGATTGTTACATTGGTGGTAATAACATTATTGGAGCTTTGGAACAATAATCAATAGTAAGAGACACGTGAATAACAATTGCTAATCAACCTGAAATGAGATACTTTAGGACATTTCAAAGTGGAAACAAGTGCGGTAACAATGTGAACAATAGGTACTGCCAAAGGATATGAAAAAGAGTAACCTTACATACCTTATCCTTCCAACGTGTGACTATAATAGTTTAGCTCTTCCTTAAAGTATTACTCTACAATATGAATACATAATAGAGCTTACATTAAAAGTCAACTACATTATAGGTTCACGAGACGATAATGAGATACGTGACTACCATACAACTTCATTCCACCCTCCTACAATGCACTTTACTGCCTCACCATACCAACAACACTAAAACATTCCACATATCAACCTAGATATCACAAACCAATAGAATTTCACACCAAGTTTATACTTTACACTTCATTCTCAACACATCATCACATTTACTCTATCAAGTCAACTAAATACCTTTCACAACAACATATTAAAAACAATCCACAATTGAAAAAATTCAAAATGCCTCCGCACTATTGCCTTAGCGCCATCCAAAGGGTACCATGAGTTGGTGATTGCATCCAAAAAGGGTAGAGAGGCCTTGGAGCAACCTGCAGCTGTAGGTGATGAGGTGTGGCCGCAAGTTCCCTCTTGTCCCTGTCTAGAGCCACCTACAGAGTGACCTGCACGGGCAGGTGTTTCATCCGCGAGGGCGGATGCCCGAATTTGCTGAAATGGGTCACTTTTAGGTCCATCTTTGTAATAAATGGTCCATGGACATAAATGAGCTTATATTTTCATATTTTAGGTTAACTTTGATTCTAATAAACAATTATAGTTTCAAAATGCACAAGAACATCATAAAACTACATTCTCTTTTCACCGCACCACCGGTTCCATGCACAATTACATAACAACATTTCCACAAGTCATACACAAGAAGAAAACAAGTTAGGGACATAACCACATCCTAACATGTTGACATTTAATCCATCCAATTCACTTACCTTCAAGACCTTATGTCCCCTTTCAAGTTTAAACCACATAGAAGGTAAATCCTTTTGTAAAGAAGCAAAAGTGGACTATTTTCACCATAAGTGGACTGCTCAACACTTTTTAAACATAACCAACATGATATACACAACCTCTTATGCATATAATACATTAATCTATAAGGGTAAACAATTACCAAGGCTTGCAAGGGGAAGATCTTTTCCAAAGGGGTGGTTGCTTAGGGTTTAAGAGAAGAGAAAATATCTCTTGGAAAAATCTAGAATTTGGAAAGTGTATTATGGTCAATAAGAGCTGATTTTCAGACTTATATGGTCCCTTCAAACCTCATCCTTAGCCAAACTTTTGGTCAAATGTTGAATGGATCATTCCCTTTTTGGGCCATGTCTTCTTTACTTAATTTTTTGGCCTCAATTAAGTCCATAATCATCATATTAATGCAGCCCAATACACCAACTATTTCAAGTTAAAAAAATTCCATAAGTGTTAAGGTAGTCAAACATGTTCGAAAATGTACGGGGTGTTAGATCCTTCACCCCTTAGGAACATTCATCCTCGAATGTTAGTAACATTATCCAATCTAAATAAATTCAAGTCTAAGTTCATTCTTCATATTATCATATACACCGCATACTTATATATACTTTTTTGTTACTGCTCCAATTTCGCATCTTGAGCTTTCTCTTTAGTTTGAAATAAATGCGGGTACTTAGACTTCATCATTTCCTCGGTTTCCCATGTGACTTCTTCTACTTGCTGATTTTTCCAAAGAACTTTTATGAAAGTTACGTCTTTATTCCTTAACCTCTTGACTTGTCGATCCAGAATAGCAATAGGTACTTCTTCATATGTGAGATCTTCTGTAACTTGTACATCTTTAATGGGAGCAACATGAGATGGATCTCCTATGCACTTCCAAAGCATTGAAATATGAAACACTAGATGAACTGTGGAGAGTTTGTGGGGTAGTGCTAATTCATACATAACTTGAAAAAATCTCCGGATAATCTCATACGGCCCTATATAATGTGGACTCAGCTTTCCCTTCTTTACAAATCTCATTACCCCTTTCATTGGTGATGCTTTCAAGAATACCCAATCACCTATGGCAAATTTTAGCCCCCTTCTTTTAACATCGGCATATGACTTGTGTTGACTTTGGGCCATCTGTAGCCGCTGTTGTATCACTTTAACTTTCTACATAGCTTGATGAACAAGATCTGGCCCAAATAAGGCAGTTTTACCCGCTTCAAACCATCCAATTGGTGATCTACACTTTCTTCCATATAAAGCTTCATAAGGTGCCATTTTAATACTTGAATGATAGCTATTATTGTAGGCAAATTCAATATGAGGTAGATGATCATCCCAACAAACTTTAAAGTCCAATGTGCAAGCTCGTAGCATATCTTCAAGTGTTTGTATAATATGTTCTGCTTGTCCATCTGTCTGAGGATGAAAAGTCGTACTTAGATTCACTTGGGTTCCCAAACTCTTCTGAAAAAGATTTCCAAAAGTGTGCACTAAATTGAGCTCCACTGTCTAATATAATAGAGATTGGAATTCCGTGTAGTTGAACTATCTCTTTTATATACAACCGTGCATAATCTTCAGCTGTGTAGGTGGTCTTGACCGGTAGGAAGTGTGCTGACTTGGTAAGCCTGTCAATTATTACCCATATGGAATCAAATTTTTGAAGTGTACAAGGCAAACCTATGATGAAATCCATATTGATTATGTCCCACTTCCATACTGGAAGATTTATACATTGCATTTAACCTCCAGGCTTCTGATGCTCTACTTTTACTTGTTGGCAATTCAGATAATGAGCTATAATTTTGCAATGTTCTTCTTCATGTTACCCCACCAATATATTTCTTTTAAATCATGATACATTTTGGTGGCTCCCTGATGAATAGAATACCGTGAATGATGTGCCTCTGTCATAATCCGTCTCCTTAGCTCATCTACATCAGGTAAACACAATCTACTTTGGAACTGAAGCACTCCCTCTTGCGTAAGATCAAATGCCTTTGTCAAACCTTGTTGTACATTTTCTTTCAGCTGCAACAACATAGGATCCGCATACTGTTTTTCCTTCACTTCAGCTACTAATAAAGATTTTGCCGTATTTTGCACCATTAATTCTTCATTTGGAGTTTCAAGAAGATGAACCCCCAAGCTGGATAGTTGATGTAGATCCTTGACTATACCTTTCTTTTTCGTGAGCTGACCATCAGTGCTTCCTATTGCTTTACGGCTTAATGTATCGGCTACCACATTTACTTTTCTCGAATGGTATAAGATATCGATATCATAATCTTTTTGTAGTTCCAGCCACCTCCGCTGCCTCAAATTTAGGTCCTTCTGATTGAAAATGTACTGCAAACTCTTGTGATCAGTATATATATCAACGTGAACCCCATACAAGTAGTGGCGCCATATCTTTAAGGAAAATATCACAGCTTCTAGCTCAAGATCATGTGTTGGATAATTTCTCTCATGTGGTCGCGACTGTCTTGAGGCATAAGCTATTACATTATCGTGCTGCATTAATACACATCCTAAGCCAACTCCTGAAGTATCACAATATATCGTATACCCCGATGTGCCTTTCGAAAGTACCAATACAGGTGTAGAATTAAATTTATCCTTCAGAGCTTGGAAACTCTTCTCACATGCATCATTCCACTAAAACTTGGTTGCCTTGTGTTTTAGCTTTGTTAATGGTGCCGAAATGGAAGAAAACCCTTCAACAAACCTTCGATATTAACCTGCCAACCCAAGAAAACTATGAATCTATGTAGGCGTCATAAGGCTTGGCCAATTCTTCACAGCTTCTATCTTTTATGTATCAACCCTTATTCCTTCATCTGACACAATATGACCCAAGAATGCCACAAATTTTAACCAAAATTCACATTTAGAGAACTTTGCATATAACTTAAGATCACCAAGAATCTATAACACCTGCCGTAAATGATTAGCATGGTCTTCTTTTGATCTTGAATAAACCAAAATATTTTCTATAAACATTATCACAAACACATCTAAGAATGGCTTGAACACCCTATTCATCAAATCCATAAAAACTGTTGGTGCATTTATTAGCCCAAATGACATAACTTAAAATTCATAATGACCATACCGTGTTTGAAAAGTTGTCTTGGGTATATCTTTTTCTCTAACCCTTACCTGATGATATCCCGATCTTAGGTCAATCTTTGAGAAGCATTTGGCACCCTGTAATTGGTCAAACAAATCATCAATTATGGGGAGGGGATATTTATTCTTGTTTGTTACTTTATTCAGTTGTCGATAATCAATACACAGTCTCAACGTTCCATATTTCTTTCATACAAATAACACTGGTGCACCCCACGGGGACATACTAGGCCGTATGAATCCCTTGTCCAGCAAGTCTTTTAATTGCTTCTTCTATTCTCGTAACTTTGCTGGGGTCATTCTATATAGAGGAATAGAGATAGGCTGAGTTCCTGGAATCACATCAATACCAAACTCTATTTCCCGTTCTAGAGGCAAACCTGGAAGATCTTCAGGAAATACATCAAGGAATTCATTTACCACCGAAATCGATTGAAGAGTTGGTGGCTTCACATCGGTATCTTTAACTCTTACTAGATGGCATATGTACCCCTTGGATATCATTTTCCTTGCCTTAATATAGGAAATAAATTTACCTCTCGGGGCTCCAACATTACCCCTCCATTCAAGGACGGTCTTTTGTGGAAAATGGAAATGTACCTCCTTAGCTCGACAATCTACCGTGGCATAACAAGAAGCCAACAAATCCATACCCATTATAACATCAAAATCCACCATTTCCAACTCAATAAGATCAGCCAACGTATCACGATCACAAACAGTTACTATGCAATTATGATAGACTTTTTTACCTACAATAGATTCACCAACTGGTGTAGATACTTCAAATGGCTTGACTAGTAATTTTGGTGTTCTTTCAAATTTTTCAGCAATCAATGGATTGACATATGATAGGGTAGAGCCCAGATAAATCAATGCATATATATTATATGAAGAGATGGATAATGTACCTATAACTACATCCGGAGAAGCCTCTGAATTCTGACGATCAGCTAAAGCATAGGTACGGTTCTGGACTCCACTAGAACTGGATGCTCCTCTAGCACCTTTACCGCGACCAGTAGGCTGTACACCCACCGATAATGATGCAACGACTGATTCAGTAGGTCATGCCATACTACCCGTACCCCTTTGTGGGCATTCTCTCATCATGTGCCCAGACACACCATACCAAAAGCAAACATTCATCCCAAACTGGCATGTACCTAAATGAAGCTTTCCGCAGTGCTGACACGGATGACGAGAAAATCCTACTATATGTGAACCTGGAATCCCACTACTTTGCCCAACATGGCTGCCTCTAAACCCTCAAAATTGGGATAGAGTACCTGCTGTAGAATAATAAAATAATGGTCTACGCGGTCTATTAAAACTCGAGGCCTAAATTTTCCTTGGGACACCATTAACTGTCCCATAGGTTTAGCCCTCTTTGACGGTCCTCTTTCAAATTCTTGCGTTCTTCTCCTTTGCCTCTGATCCTCCATCTTCTGTGCAAAAGCTTGTATCCTGGCTATATCCATGTCTCTATTCAAAGCAGCAATAGTACAATCCCTAACCAAATATTGATACAATCTATCCACATACCAATGAACTCTGTCGTCCATAGTAGCTGCTACATTAGGAGAATATCTGGCCAAAGAGTTAAACCAAAGACTGTACTCTCTGACGCTCATATTTTCTTAATGAAGATTTAAGAACTGGTCTGTACGAGCCTCTCGGATATCATATGGAAGGTAATGATCAAGGAATGCCGCTTTGAATTCTTTCCAATTAGCTGGAAGTGCACCGATACCCCTAGATCGTTTCCAATCTTAGTACCATAATATAGCCTCTTCTTTTAATCTATATGTTGCAAGCTCAACTATTTCTGTGCCAGATACATGCATAACATCGAAATACCTTTGAATTTGGTCTATAAAGTCTTGTAGGTCTTCATTAAGATATGATCCGGTGAATCTGGGAGGATCTAATTTAAGGAAATCCTATGTCCGCCGACTAGCTGCCCTAGCCTCACCATCATTACTTGTCGTTGGACCAACTTGTCCTTGATTTTGTGCAACAACTATCTGAGTCAAAATTTTCACCGTATTCCTTAAATCCTGCTCAGTAGCATTAACAAGTGGTTCTAGGGGTACTCCTCTCCTTCTTGGCTCTCCGAGAGGTGGAAGCGTAGAAAAAACCCGCGATGCAAACTCATTTTCAAATTCACCTTGATTAACTCGTTCAAGTGGTGATTTACTAGTTCCTTCTCCGACAATCCTATCTAGATTCTTAATTTTACCCTTGTTTCTTCTTGTAGACGACATTTTACTATAACGAAAGAAAAACAATGTCAATGGTCAGATATGATTCCACCTACAACTTTGGCTCTATTGCACGATCTAGGAAATGAAGAAAAGAAATAACTCCTAAATGTCCCGTAGCCTCCTACTTATAAATTTGGTGCACAACACATCCATAAGCAAGACTCTACTTAGATACGGCTTTGTAGACACCCTAGGACAACCTGGCTCGATACCACTTTTGTTATACCTCAAATCCCATTAGGGCGGATTGGCAGCCAAAGACATTAAGGCTCGAGAGAACCAACCTATGATCATGTACATTCATATGCATGTCACTAAATGAACAACATTCTGTCACATATAGATACAAGATATCAATGGCGGTAGTCATGGAAAGACATTCAAATAGATATGAGAGTTGGCCGTTAAGGCCACCACGTCTTAAGGGTAAGACATTCCTTCTTTTGACTTACAACGTCTACAAAGCCTCTAATAGATACATAACCAAGCCTAAAGTCTGGACAAGTCCCCATTTTATATAACTGTTACACAGTACCAAAACAAGTGTAAATAAGTGACTCGAAAAGCCCTGAACCAATCAGGAGCTCACAAATAGTCTGTAGATGACTCGTTTCCTACTGTGAAGGTCTGCTAGCTACTATGCCTACAACAAGTAAGGTAGGTTCCCCAAGGGACTTTAGTACGAAAGAATGTACTGAGTATGTAAGGCTAAAAGTAACAGTAAGAAGTATGGGAACTCAAATGGAAGCAAATACAAGTGAATAGACAATATTGATAAGCCACTGTACTGTACATGTGGAACCATGTACATTGACTTTATTACTTTCCTTTTACGTTCATATCAATATCAACATCAATCATACAAATCCCGGGACCAACTGATCAGTGGTAATAACATTGGGATTGGCTAGAGCTAGGCTTATGCCCCCAGATCTGCCACCCATAGCTCAAAAAATCAGGTTCAGCTCGAGCTAGGTTTTCACCCCCAGAGCTACCTCATGTGTCCAATAAATCAAGTTCGGCTTGACCTAGGCTTTCTCCCCCAGAGCTGCCCCCTGTACCCACCCAAATATGCATTACTTCATTTCTTTACTTTTTGTGAGATTGTTACATTGGTGGTCATAACTTTATTGGAGCTTTGGAACAATAATCAACAGTAAGAGACACGTGAATAACAATTGCTAATCAACCTAAAATGAGATACTTTAGGACATTTCAAAGTGGAAACAAGTGCGGTAACAATGTGAATAATAGGTACTGCCAAAGGATACGAAAAAGAGTAACCTTACATACCTTATCCTTCCAACGTGTGACTATAATAGTTTAGCTTTTCCTTAAAGCGTTACTCTACAATATGAATGCATAATAGAGCTTACATTACAATTCAACTACATTACAGGTTCACGAGATGATAATGAGCTACGTGACTACTATACAACATCATTCCACCCTCCTACAATGCACTTTTACGCCTGACCAGACCAACAATACTAAAACATTCCACACATCAATCTAGATATAACAAACGAATAGAATTTCACACCAAGTTTATACTTTACACTTTCTCCTCAACACATCGTCAAATTTACTCCATCAAGTCACCTAAATAACTTTCACAACAACACATTAAAAACAATCCACAATTGATACAATTCAAAATGCCTCCGTACTAGCCCCTTAGAGCCATCCAAAGGGTACCATGAGTTGGTGATTGCATCCAAGAAGGGTAGAGGGGCCATGAAGGGTCAAAGAGAAGTAAAGACAAGCTAAACGAGGTCCTGGAAGGACCTGCGGAGCAATCTACATCCGTAGGTGATGAGGTACGGCCACATATGCCCTCTTGGCCCTGTCCAGAGCCACCTGCGGAGTGACCTGCGCGGGCAGGTGCTTCATCCGCGAGGGCGGATGCCCGAATTTGCTGAAATGGGTCACTTTTAGGTCCATCTTTGTAATAAATTGTCCATTTCCATAAATGAGCTTCTCTTTTCATATTTTAGGTTAAATTTGATGCTAATGAACAATTATAGTTTCAAAATGCACATGAACATCAAAAAACTACATTCTCTTTTCACCGCACCACCGGTTCCATGCACAATTACATAACAACATTTCCACAAGTCATAAACAAGAAAAAACAAGTTAGGGACATCACCGCATCCTAACATGTTAAAATTTAATCCATCCAATTCACTTACTTCAAGACCTTAAGCCCCTTTTCAAGTTTAAACCACATAGAAGGCAAATCCTTTTGCAAAGAAGCAAAAGTGGACTGTTTTCACCATAAGTGGACTGCTCAACACTTTTTAAACATAACCAACATGATATACACAACCTCTTATGCATATAATATATTAATCTATAAGGGTAAACACTTACCAAGGCTTGCAAGGGGAAGATCTTGTCCAAAGGGGTGGTTGTTTAAGGTTTAAGAGAAGAGAAAATATCTCTTGGAAAAATCTAGAATTTGGCAAGTGTATTATGGTGAATAAGAGCTGATTTTAAGCCTTATATAGTCCCTTCAAACCTCATCCTTAGCCAAACTTTTGGTCAAATGTTGGATCGATCATTTCTATTTTGGGCCATGTCTTCTTTACTTAATTTTTGGGCCTCAATTAAGTCCATAATCATCATATTAATGTAGCCCAATACACTAACTATTTCAAGTTAAAAAAAATTCATAAGTGTTAAGGTAGTCAATTATGTTCGGAAATGTACGAGGTGTTTCACTATCCTAGTAGACATTGTTATCTCCTATTTAGAGACGTCATAGACATTTTAGTAGTCAAACTTAATTTATTTTCAGATTTTGACCTTCATTTCACTTCAGTTATGAAACTTTAAGTTTTATTAATGATAATTGAAGTTTTATTTTAAAAATATCCATCATATTTTGCTTATGTCTTTCACATATGTTAGATAAATACTTATGTCATATGCCAGATATAGGTAAGCTCGGGCAATAATGGCATCGGTTACCTACCACACTCAGGCTCTAGGATCAAAGTGTGACACTAAGGCCAAGGTACAAACCCTAGATTAGTAGCCTATCCTAGCTTACCATGGCTCTACGGGCTAACCACTGATTACAATAGCTAGATATGATAGTATGTTTTAACCATGTGTGAAAGCCACGGGTGTGGCTAGACTGGTGATGTCTGATAAAAAAAAAAGAGGAAGTTCAAGTGGTTTAAAAAGATAGATCCATCTTAGTTTCAAGGTATATAGAGTGATGATGCTTATGACTTCTCAGTGAGCTTCCATGAGAGGCTCTAGAGTGTGGAGTTGGTGAGTTCCCACGGGGTTAATTATACATCTTTTTCAAATGTGAGGCCCCGCCTAGCAATAGTGGCATTCTTATGTTAACTTTAGGCCCATAGGATCTTTGCCTATAACTTGGGAGTTAATCGCTCAAGCCTTTTCTAGATTGATTGGTTCCCTATAGTTTAAGAGAAGAGCAGAGGCATCTCATTGACTAAATTTATGACACAGGGTTCAATGTCATACATCATAAGGAGTTCAATGACTTAAAGGGCTAAAGGTCCCATACTTTTGGTCAGTTTAGAGGTACCTCATCAGGGGGTAGGTTTTTTTTAAGAGAGGTTTTTGTCCTCAACATAGTAGTACAGTTCATGTTTTTATTTCGGATGAGGCTCCTTCTATCCAGGAAAATTTCTCATGATTCTTTTTATAGGTTCCTAGGTTATAGTATCCATTATGGATATAAATGTTTTTCTCAGCAGATGATGGTTCCTAAGTTTTGTTATGAGAGTGGTAGCCTAAAGCATCTCAGGAAAGATTATCCTAAACTCAAAGGTAGGGGTTGACAGTAGCATTCTCAGGCTCCAACTATGGTAGCAATACCCCCAAGTTGGGGTCATGATGGATCACAGACAGGTAGAGGTACACTATCGACTGGACAAACATATGGTAGAGGAGTTACTCAGGTAGATAGTGATAGGGCTCAGTATTGCACTTTTATAGGTAGTCCTAAGGCTGAGGGCTCCGTTATGGTTATTTCAAGTATTATCCTAGTATGCCATCAACCTACTTCAGTATTGTTAGATCCTTGTTCTACTTTATCTTATGTTTCTGCATATTTTGCATTAGCTCTTGACGTGTGAGTCTATTTCTATGCCATATTTGTGTTGATACCTTAGTAGGTGATTCTTTAGTGCCTTGATCTTATGTTTTACTTTTTAGGCTATGATACCTGAGTAGATTTTATTAATTTAGATATGATTGATTTTGATGTGATTTTAGGTATGGATTGGCTTTCTCTATATCATATTGTCTTGGATTGTAATGCCAAGACAATCATCTTAGTTATTTTAGCTACGCCGAGGTTGGATTAGAAGGGTACATATGATTAGTATCCTAGGAGGGTGATTTCATTCCTTAAGGCTCAGTAATTGGTGTCTTTTTTATGTAGCTTATATTCATGATATTGGCACTAACACACCTCTCTTGGAGTTGGTGAGGATTATTAGTAAGTTTCAAAATGTGTTTCCTACAGATATATTGAGTGTTGACTAGATAGATAATTGATTTTTGCATTGATTTTTAGCTAGGCACCAAGCCCATTTTATTCCTCCTTATAGGATGGTTCCAGTGGAGTTGAAGGATCACTTACAGGATTTATTGAGTAAAGATTTATTAGGCCCAGTGTTTTACCTTAGGGTTCTCCAGTGTTGTTCGTAAATAAGAAAGATGGGTATGCACGTATATGTATTGATTATCGACAATTGAACAATGTGAACATCAAGAATGTGTATCCTCTTCTATGAATTAATGATATTTTTGGTCAACTTCTGGGTGCGTCGGTGTATTTGAAGATTGACCGAAGGTCAGGGTATCATCAATTAAATATTAGAGCTTTGAATATACCTAAGATAGCTTTCAGGACTTGATATGGTCATTATGAATTACTTATTATGTCATTTGGGTTAACTAATGCCCGATGGCATCTGTGGAGTTGATGAACAGAGTGTTTCGGACTTATTCTAATCTCTTTGTGATTATGTTCATTGATGATATCTTGGTTTATTACCAGAGTGAGGAGGTACATGTGTAGAATTTAAAGATTGTACTTCATATAATGAGGGAGGAGAAGTTATATGCTAAGTTCTTGAAGTGTGTGTTTTGGCTTAGTTTTGTGGTATTCTTGGGGCATGTAGTGTCCAAGGAAGCTGTTATTTTTTATCCGACCAAAGTTGAGGTGGTTTGAGATTGGTCTATGCCTACTTCACCAACTGAGATTTGGAGTTTTGTTTGTTTGGCTGGCTACTATAGGCTTCTCTACTATTGCAACTCTGTTGACCAGATTGACTCAGAATAATGTTGCATTTCAGTAGTCCGATGAGTGCGAGGAGAGATTTCAAAAGCTTAATGCTTTGTTAACTTTAGCACCTATCTTGACCTTATCTCTGGAGGGTGAAGATTTTACCATGTATTATGATGCTTTAGGAGTTGTCCTTGGTGGAGTTTTGATGTGAAGAGGGAAGGTTATAGCTTATTCTTTGAGGCAGTTGAAGACTCATCAAAAGAACAACCTCACTCATGACTTATAGTTGGCAATAGTAGTTTTTGTTTTAAAGTTGTAGCGGTACTACTTGAATAGAGTTCATTGTAAGTTATTCACCGATCATCATAGCATTTAGTATATATTCAACCAGATTTGACTATGAGACAATGCATATGGTTAGAGTTGTTGAAAGACTATGACATGACTATTCTTTATCACCTGAGCAAGGCTAATATAGTAGCAGATGCATTGAGTGAGAAGGTGGTTAGTATGGGTATTCTTTCCTTATTGGTGGCAGAGGAGTAACCTTTAGCAATGGATATTTAGAGTTTGGACAATAACTTTATAAGACTCAATATTTGAGCCTTGTAGAGTGCTTGCTTGTGTCAAGGTGCAATCTTTATTGATGGAGCAGATTTAGGATAGATAGCTTAAGGATGTAATGTTGTGCATCATTTGAGATAAGATGTTGAAAGATGAAGCTAAGGAAGTGGTTCCTAACTATGAGGGTGTTTTAAGGATCAAGGGTGGATTTGTGTAATACCCCATATTCTGCATATACTTGTTCTAGTCAAATGGCACTTGATGTAGCTCTCTTGTATAGGTAAGGGACCAAGTTCCTTACATGTGTAGAGATTGTTTAAAATAGGTTTGAATATTACAATGATACCTCCTACATTTCAACATATATACGACCAAGTTAACTTAGATGAAAGTATTTAAACTTGAGACAACAAGGTGGTATATGAGCTTAAGGTTCAAAGTGGCCAAGTGTGTACAAGTGTTAAGTTAAATTAGAGGTATTAAGATTTAGAAAATGGAATAAAACAGTGAGTTGCTTGCTTGGCTTAATTAAGCTAGTAAGTGCATCACCTACTTGAGCTATATGGATCTAGTTAAATGGGCTAAGGCTAGTGGGTAAAATTTAGGCCTATATTAATGGATTCATTTGATGCCCAAACTAAGTAAAAAAAAAAAAAAAATGAAAAAGAGCCCAACACCTAAATCTGCCAAGGCCCAATGTAGTTAAGCCCAACTAAGAATAAAGTAAGTAGGTGCATCACCTACTTTGACCTTTTGAGCAGCTTGATATAACCAAGTAGGTGCATCTTACACTTGACCGATTTGTGGTCCAAAATGAGCAAAAAAAAAGAGGTGGTTGAAAAAGGGAATTATAAGATCAAGATGATCTGATTTTTCTTTTCATTTCAACTTACAATATTAAACTCCTATTAAGTTTCTCTAAGCTCTCTCTTGGCTTCAACCAGTAGACCATATATTCCTCCTAGGGTTCTTAAAGAACCCCTCACCTTTACAAGCCAAGGTAAGTGAAAACACTTATAGTTTTGGCTTAATTCTCTAAGGGAAAACTAGGAAAACATGTTATTCATGCATAAGTATAAGTATGGGGAAGAATGTTTTCACAAGCTAACTGCTATTTTTTCTTGGTTATTAAGAGACTTTTCTCTTCTTCCTTGGTTTAAGTGTGAAGGGAAGTTCAAGTTCTTAAAGAGTTAAAGTTAAAAGGATAAGTTACAGAAATTGAGGTGAGGTGACTGCTCCATTTTTGTCCTCCTTATGTATGAGTTTGGGTAAAGAATTATGGGTGTGTTGTTAGTAAGAACTCAAGGGATGGTGAGTTCAATATTTGGTTTCTATGATAAAGAATATTTGGGACTGTTTTAGGGACTATTTTATGTGTATATGTTGAGGACTTCCTGGTTGATGTTGGGGAAAGGTGTAAATAGTTTGTATAGAAATATAGAAGGAAGGTATAGTGATACACCACCGAACTGGATGTTGTGTAAGCTTACTGCCGACTCCACTTTGTATGTTGTTTTGTGAGTGTAATGAATCCAAAGTTGTTTCGGGGTGATCTTATAAGAATATGTATGGTATACCTTCATAAAAGTATAATGCGGTCGCTGTATCAAATATAGAACCCAACTAGGTTGGGGTCGATCCCACAGGGAACATGACGAAATTATGTAGAACGCTAGTCTGAGTAATTGGTAAGTAAGTAAAAATGGGGGGGGGGGTTGTGAATAAGTGGTGACAGTAACAATTTCTGATTTTAGGATTTGTAATCAATATGATAAATACACTAGGACTGTGATTCCCAATGATTTCTTAACTCCACCAGTTACTTGTGCTAGCAAGACTGTCCCGCTGTGTTGCATGCAAAATCTAACAAGTTAAGTTCATCTAAACGTCTCTCGACCTTGGTTAGACAAATTTCACTCTTCTCCTCTCGATCTTTGAGTGTCGTACTACTAACCCTTGTTCTTGATCTCAGGTTAACTATCCCTGTTACGACTTAAGTTATTAGATGAAGGTTGATAGCTTCAAATCTCTATTGTTATTCCCTTTTCCCAATATCTACCTCTCTCTCGAGCAAGTCTATAATACAGGCGAGTTTCTAACGTTTGCAACCATTAGAAAATCAATTACAACGAAGGAAATAACAATACATGCAATCACACCGGTTCAGAATTTGCTTCGCACTTAACCCATTTTGTTATTTCCTCATGGTTCATGCAACCCTAGTTGGTGAGTTTAGCTACTCATGTTTGCAAGAGCACAATAAGAATTCAAGGATGAAAACATAATTGTAAACTCATAATAAAGAAGAAACTTTGAAATCTCAATTATGAATAAAACACTAAAATCGATGCTCCGAGATTACAAAACCAATAATATCTTTATGAACTCAAAATAATGGAAATATAACTCAAAACAATGTAATGGCTAACTCTTGAACATAGGACAAAAAAGGGGTATTTATAGATACAAAACTAATCCTATGCTAATGAAAACAGGAAAAAAAGAGTCGGAAACTATCCAAGGTACCGTGACTTGGTGTCGTGGAACCAAGTCACGCCACATAAATCCTATCATGGAAATCAGGCACATGGGACATCCTCAGAAGTTGACTCATGTCACCACTGACATCACGTGAGTTGACTCAAGGCACGTGAGTCCTATCGTGAGTCACCTCTCTGGTGCAGAACTTGACTCTTTCGTCTTCGGATACTTTATTCTCGAGCATGATTCTTCTTTTTTGTCCATTTTGACTCCAAAACCTTTTCTCCTGCAATATAGAACAGAAAACACGTCATACCAACCAAACACACCCAAGTTATTGCATATTTTCCTTGTTTTAAGCATCGAAAGTGCCATGTAACCATGGTGCATCAACACCCTCAACTTAGAATGTTTGCATGTCCTCAGGCGATCAAAACAAAATAAATGCACTGATGCTTAACTAAAAGAAACCTAAGATACCTACGGCAGTCGACTCATTGCTTTTGACCTCAAAACTTTTCTGACTCCTCCTACTTGCAAATCTAAACCACAATGTGCATACATGCAGTATATTATCATGACATAGAAGGGATCAAGTGATGGCATGAGATTATGAACAAACAACTAAGCATATATGCAAATGACATTATCCAAACAAATAGCAGCTAACAATGCAACTCGTGTACTTTCACAAAAAAGAAGTCCCATATACTCACAGTATACTAATGAATCTCAAAGTAGGGACTTGGTCAAAACACTCTCTCTCACAAAAAAGTTCAAAAAGTGTGCATGAAATACCATAGGCTTGCCCTTATTTTCTATGCCTTAATTTTTTTGGATAGTTGGACTAGGATCATTATAGAACTTTCATCAGCTTGTAATGTAGGATTGGGGCGGGTATGGTACCTATGGATATGGTGACTCAACCCTCCTTGACACTACACTTATTTTTTGGCTCCATTTTCCAACCATTCTCATTTTTATTTTCCCTTTTTGTCCTTTATTTATTTTCAGATTTTGGGTGTGATTTCCTTCATACTTTCAAAACACAATTTATTTATTTATATATATATTTTTTATTTATTTATTTATTTATTTCATACCCAAATCTATTCTCTTTTTTTTTTTTTACTAACCCCTTCTTCATACCCAAATCAATCTACGCACCCCTAAACTAGCCACCCTCAACTTAGGCGATTTGTCTGAGTTGAGGTACACAATGTCTAAGGAGGGACCAGGGCCAAAACAGGTTCATTATAAATCAAAATGGGAAGGTGAATAGGCTATTGAAATAAATAGGTCAATTAAGGCTCAAAATTGGGTTCAAGGGTTATTCATTACATATTTGGTCAAGCATTTAGGCTAAAAGTGGACTTATTCAAAAACGGCCTATGATCCTTTCCTAACCACTATCCTATAACCTAGGCAAGACTAACTTGGCAAGTTCTGGATTGCACACACAAATCGAACTAGGTAATTACCTCACACACACATAGCACAGGGTTACACTATTAACCACTATCTATCTAGTTCATGTATTGCCAGCTACAGTTATTCTGCCTATAATATTGATGCCATAACAAGATCTAACAGCTATCAAAACTAGCATGCTACCCACACGCTTTAAAATAAATTTTCTAGGAGGGGTATCCTTTAGACAATCAAAAAGCAAAATTGGTGCAAAACTAGACTGAACTAAGGTTCCCCTGAGGCCGCAGAAGGTTGATAGCTCCGCGAAAAAACTGGGTGAGGTCCCTGCTGCTGCATCAACCCTATATCAGCAATATGGGTCACCTCGATATGATGATCTATAGCAGGCATCGTGAACGTACCAGCACTAACACATAAGCCATGAATCAGACAGGGGAAAAAAATGCTGGTGTAATCTCGAAAGGCTCACTCATGAATTTCCCCAATGAAGTAGCGGGAAATATTGATGTCATAACCAGAAATAATGCTAGAGACCAGAACAACCTGATCAAGAGTAAGTAAATTATCAACATTTATGGGACCCAGGTGGTGCCTCACAACAAACCACTAAAATTGGCCCGCAAAGTGGAGCGTGGACTTATTGATATCTAGATTCCTAGTTACCCAACTAGCATCTACACCGTTCTCTGCTATATACCCCGTAATCCACCATAGTAAATCCAACCGCTGATCGGCAACCCTTATTTTAGTCCTACTTCTGATAGTCTCCGTACGGTGATCAAATTCTGCAGTGCTAGTAGGAAATGGAGGTTCCGCACCAAACAAAAACCTGTGGATAGTCTGCTCAGAGATGTCCACTCTGGTCTCCCAAACCAAAGTGTGAGTCAATAGTGGTTGGTCCCTACATCGCTGCTCATTGGGTGTGGTCACTGCAATAGAAGTAACATAAAAAGCATAAAACTCATGGACCAACTCTGAGCTATAGTGCCCAGGAGGCTCCGTCATCCACCCAAACCCATAATGATAGAATACAGCCTAAATATCAGGCAGTGCTTTCAATTTATCTAGCCGATACCGGGGCTCCTCAGTGATACTCTTTCAACACATGCCACGCTTAGTAAGTTTGGCATCCGTGTCATAGATAGCTCTCATACCCTGAACACACTATTTTTTATTTTCCCTTCGAATCACAACTGCCCACTGTGCAGCCACCTATCTCTGTGAGGAAGTCGTGGAGTTTTGACCATCAGTGCCAAAAATAGATCTTGTCGCATCAACCATAAAATCATTCGAACCTTAAGCATTTTCCCCAAACCCGGATACGTCAACATTGGCATCATCCATATCCTCAGCATTCTCCTCAGATCTAGATACATTAGTCTCCCATTCTTCACCGATTGCAGCATCTTCCATCCCCTCATCAGACTGGGGGGCAAAATCAAAAGACTGAGCAGGGGCAATCAGTTGCGGGGGCTGTGAAGTAAGCTGTTGGGCAGCCCGAGCAGTAGCTTATGACCATATTTGTAGCCTCGTTGTCTGAGGCAATAGTACATTATCATTGGTAGCAAGCTCGTATGCCTCTTCAGACCCACTTTTATCGAACACCGAAGGTTCATCATGCAATCTAGTTGTAAATTTAGGTTTTTTGGTATGAATTCGCGAGAAAGAACCCATGTATCCATATTTAGGGTTTGATTTGGGTGGCATAGGGTTGGGTAGGTTGGGTTTGGGTTGGGTGGGGTCAATTTTGAGTCGGGTAGGTCAGGTTTGGGTCGGGTTTGTTGGATTTTTGACTGGGTGGGTTGGATTTTGGGGGTTTGATGTTTAGGTTCAAGAATTTTGGATTTGGTATGTTGAAATCTGATGGATTTGGACTATATTTGTGGGAATATGACGAACCTTGGCAACTAGGGTTTATGTTAGGATTTGGATTTGAGAAGGTAGGGTTTTGAGTTGAAATTGGGTCGGATTTGGTATGCCGATATATATCTATATAGGTAGGGTCGAGTTAGGTCGGGTTCAAGTCTTGGGTAATTTTCAGTTGCTGATTTCCATGGCACCACCAATGTGATGTGGGTTTACTTACGTTATGTGGGTACCCTGACGTGGATCGGGTTCTGAAAGTGAAAATATTTCCTCTAAATTCTACGGCACCACCCACGTGATGTGGGTTGACCTACATCACGTGGGTCACTGGCGTAGGTCAAGTTCTGAAAGCGAAAATATTTCCTAATTCTCATGGCACCACCCACGTGATATGGGTTGACCTACATCACGTGGGTCACTGACGTAGGTCAAGTTTAGACAGCATGTGATGTCCCCTGAATTCTATGACACAAACCCACGTTACGTGGATAAACTTTCGTTGTGTGAGACAGTGTTATGGGTTGTAGTTAATATATTCAGTCTCAATATTGTTAATTCCCGCTAACTTATCGTCCAATGATCAGATCACAACCAACTCAGACCTTGGGTTGCCTCTCATGAAGCGCCTGATTTATCGTCGTGACACGACATGGCTAGGTTGTCTATTTAGACTTCACCAACCATCCTGTGGGTTGCCTCCCATGAAGTGCCTGATTTAACGTCGCGGCACGACATGGCTAGCTTGACTACTCAGACTTCATCACGACTAATCTCCTCACAAGTTTTTATCTCTGCTGTGATTCCCACATAATGCTTTACACTCTGCCCGTTGACCTTGAATAGAACATTATCTTCACCTTTCAGCTCAATTGCTCTATGCGGAAATACCCTAAAATCGGTGAATGGTCCAGACCATTTAGACCATAGTTTTCCAGGAAAAAGGCGAAGCCTGGAGTTATAGAGTAGCACCAAATCTCCCGACTAAAACTCCCATCCTTTAATTTTTGGTCATGATACAGTTTCATATTTTCTTTATAAAGTGTTGAACTTTCATAAGCCCGGAGACGAAATTCATCCATGTCATTCATATGGTCTAGCATTAATTTAGTCGCTTTACTCTATTCTAGATTCAACCTTTTTAATGACCATAATGCCTTCTATTCAAGTTCAATAGGCAAATGGCACGATTTACCAAAAACCAGATGATATGGAGATGCACCTATTGGTGTCTTAAAAGCAGTTCGATATGCCCATAATGCATCATTCAATCATCGAGCCCAATCAGTCCTATTGGCATTCACCGTTTTTGCCAATATAGACTTTATCTCACAATTTGACACCTCAACTTGCCAGCTCGTCTAAGGATGGTAATGTGTTGCCACCTTATGTTTGACACCATATTTTTCAAGCAGGGCTTTGAATAGTCGATTACAGAAGTGGGATCCTCCATCACTAATGATTACTCGTGGTGTCCCAAATCGTGAAAATATTTTCTTTTTTAAGAATGTCGTGACACTTCTTCCTTCATTATTGGGAAGCAAAATCTCCTCCACCCATTTAGAAACATAGTCAACATCTACCAAAATGTATTTCATCCCATGTGAGCTCACAAAGGGGCCCATAAAATCAATTCCCCATATATCAAACAATTCGAGCTCAAGGATAGTTATCATAGGGAGTTCATGTTTGTATGAGATATTCCCCAATCTTTGGCATTGGTCCCAGGCCCGAGCATAGTCATGAGCATCTTTATAGATGGTAGGCCAATAATAACTGAATTGTAAGATCTTGTGCACAGTTTGCATGCCACCATGATAACCCCCAACTGGGGATAAATGACATGCTTCCAAGATATTCATCATTTCAGTCTCTGGGATACACCTTCGAATCATACCATCTGCACATACTTTAAATAAATATGGCTCATCCCAGAAGAATTTTCTCACCTCATACATAAATCTTTTTCTTTTCTGCTACGACATATCCTCGGGGACTACATCACTTGCCAGAAAGTTGGTAAAATCTATAAACCATGGGATTAAGTCTTATGATACTGCCAACACTTGCTCATCTAGAAAAGTATCATCAATATCAAGATTATCCCTTAATTTAAGCATGGCCTCAACCTCAAGGCGTGGTAGATGGTCAGCGACCTAATTCTCGGTTCCTTTTTGGTCCTTGACTTCAAAATCAAATTCTTACAGTAGAAGCACCCACCGAGTCAATCTTGGCTTAGAATCCTTCTTTGACATAAGATACCGAAGTGCTACATGGTCTGTATACACATTCACCTTCGTACCAATCAAGTAAGATCTGAATTTCTCAAAAGCAATGACCACTGCCAATAATTCCTGTTCACTCACTAATTTTTCTGAGCTGGATTAAGTACTTTGCTAGCATAGTAAATTAGATGTAAAATCTTCTCACGTCTTTGGTCAAGGAATGCACCGAAATACACTCCGCTAGCATCACACATAACCTCAAAAGGCATCATCCAATCTGGTGAAACAATGATAGGGGCTAGAATCAACTTCTCTTTCAGACACTCAAATGCTTTTAGACATCCCTCATAAAACACGAACTTCACCTCCTTCTCTAAAAGCTTGCATAATGGATTAGCAATTTTTGAGAAGTCTTTGATGAATCTTCTATAAAATCCTGCATGTCCCAAGAAACTTCAAATTCCTTTCATGGAGATAGGTGGAGGTAACTTTTCAATCACCTCAAACTTTGCCTTATCAACTTCAATACATTTCTTCGAGATCTGATGCCCCAATATGATACCCTCGTTAACCATAAAATGGCATTTTTCCCAATTTAGCACTAAGTTACACTCCTCGCATATTTACAACACATTAGCAAGGTGTGCCAAGCAATCATCAAATGAGTCTCCCACAATAGAAAAATCATCCATAAAAACCTCAATAGTGTCTTCTACTATGTCGGAGAAAATAGACATCATGCAACACTGGAAAATGGTCGGTGTATTACATAAACCGAAGGACATACTTTTGAACGTGAACGTACAATATGGAAAAGTGAAAGTGGTCTTCTCTTGGTCTTGGAGCAATGAAAATCTGATTATACCCCAAATAGCCATCAAGAAAACAATATCATTCTCTACCAACAAGATGGTCTAACATCTTATCCATGAAGGGCATAGAAAAATGATCTTTTTCTATCCAGGAATTCAACTTTCGATAATCCATGAAAACTCTCCTTCCAGTAACCGGCCTAAATGGGATTAACTCATTCTTGTCATTTGGAACCATAGTGATTCATCCCTTCTTTGGTACGTACTGAACTGGGCTTACCTACTTGCTATCAGCAATGGGGTAAACCACACCTACATCTAACCAATTGATGATCTCGTTCTTCACAACCTCTTGCATAGGTAGGTTTAGACGACACTGGTGCTCAATACTCAGTATACACTCAGAATCAAGTTGAATTTTGTGAGTGTAAATACCAAGTGAAATCCCTATAATAACAACAATGGACCAACCAATGGCCCTCTTCAATCTTCTCAATACAAAAACCAAAGCCTCTACTGGCCATACCACTAGCTTAGCAGAAATAATCACAGGCAAGGTGTTGTTGGCTCCCAAAAATATATAACGAAGGTGAGCTATAAAAGCCTTAAGCTCCAAAATTGGAGGCTCCTAACTAGAAGGATGAGCTGGTGGGGTCACCCTATTCTTCAAATCGAGATCAAGTTTCTTTGGAGCATAAGTGTATGATCCCCTAACAGTAAGTGCACCAACCATGTCATCATATTCCTCAATACCATCACTATCAAAATTTATAATCATGGCCGTAAGAGCTTCTACCCCCAACCTTTCTTCAAGAGGCATAACAATATCACTCTTCTCAACCGCATCTATTATCAAAACCACCCACATATCTTTCGGATGCTTCATGGAACGACAAACATTGAAAGTGACATGTTCATCATTTAACCTGAATTTCATCTGCCTTATTTCTATGTCGACCAATGCACGACCCGTGGCAAGGAATGTTCCTCCTAATATGATGGGAACCTCAAAATCAACTTCACAATCTAGAATCACAAAGTCAGTTGAAAATATGAAAGATGTAACTTTTACTAAAATATCATATAAAATGCCCACTGGCTTTTTCACAGTCCTATCCGCCATGAGAAGTCTCATAGCGGTTGGTTTTGGTGCTCTCAACCCCAACTGCTTGAAAACGGCTAGCGACATTAAGTTAATGCTAGCACCCAAATCACAAAGTTCTTTAGCAAAGTTGTAAGAACCAATAGTACAAGGTATTGTGAAAGCCCTTGGATCCTCCTTATTTTCAACTAGGGAACGCGAAGCAACTGCACTACAATGATGTAAGTTATAGGAAGGCTCAAAACTGACAGTTCTCTTCTTCGTCACCAAGTCTTTCATGGACTTCGCATAACCTGGCATCTGCTCCAATGCTTCAATAAGAGGGATATTTATCGATAGCTCTTTCAACATTGTAATAAACTTCTGATATTTTCCTTCCTCGGCCTTTTTTTTCAATCTTTGAGGAAAGGGAGGAGGAAGTCATGGGATAGTTTTCAGCATTTGTGGGAACTCCTTTTCCTACATCTTTTCAGATTTTGCCTTATTGCCAGTATCATGAGGATTTGGAACTATTTTGACCTTTGAATTATTCGGCTCTATCTCAGTTTCTACATCAACTATCATCGGCTCATTGGCTTACTACTATCCACAGGTATAGATGGATCAGTTGTGCATTTCCTGCGTCTAGTAGTAATGGCCAAATAATGACGATCATTCTTCAGATTCTGGATGGTGTTGGTTGGAAGGGTACCTGGCTGACGTTAGTTCAATTCCACTAATATCTGCCCGAACTGTTACTCCAACTATTTAATAGCAGTTGAATAGGATTCTACTTTCTAACTTATTCCCGAGATGTCTGACCTAATCTTCTTCAAGCAATGTTCTTGACTCTCAGACCCTTTAACCAGTTTATTGAGAAGGGATTCCATTCTTGAATTTCCATAGTCAGCATCGCGGTTTCCTGATGGAATATATACGCCACTTTTCTCTTTATAATCATCCTTCCACCTCCAATCACTGTCCCGATCTCGTTCTCTATCTCTATATCTCGACTTTTTGTAATTGTTTCTATAATAGTTCCGACCTTGATACCCTTGCCTTGAGTTCTAAGAGTCCTGATTAGACCCCTAGACCTTGGCTAGGAAACCCGCCACCTCTCGATATAAGTACTTAGCCTCTTCATCAGAATCACTATCATCATGCCTAGGTGTTTTGCCTTGTGCACCTACGACATGCACCTTTGCAGCATCTCTGGCCGCAATTTATTTAGCTAATAAACTAATTTCTGTCCTCAGCTATGCGACCTCTTGTGCTACAGATTCATCCAAAGCCCATTGTGCTGCTGAGGCTCCAATAGCGTACGTTCCAGTAGGCATATCTGCCTCCCGAGTATGCCATCCTCAGTTGGTCGTAATGATACGATATAATATCTCTGAAGCTTGTTCCCACCTCAGACTCATAAATGCTCCACTAGTGATAGTATCTGCTACAGCCTTAGTATTGACGTTTAAAGCCCTATAGAAGATTTCAAGTAAGTTTTTACCACTCATTCTATGATTTTGCACATTCTGCAGCTTCTTCTTGAACCTTAACCATGTCTCGTAAAGTGCTTCAGAATGTAGTTGTCTGATGTTGTAAATCTCATCCTTCAAATATAGCATCTTGAAGGGTGGAAAAAATCTTTCCAAAAATTGATTTCTTAACTCTTGCCAAGTAGTGATGGAACCTCGTGGTAACTCTGCCAACCACAAAGTCGCTTCTCCTGTTAGAGAGAATGGAAACAATCTCAACCGAATAACCTCTTGGTTAACTCAAGGAAAATTATATGAAGTGTAGATCCCCACAAAATTCATCACGTGCATGTTTGGATCATCAATAGGAAGACCGACAAACACACCCTTCAAGTTTAGCAGGTGAATCTTGGCACTTGTAATGTCAAACTTAGTGCCCTGAGGTAACTCTAGTGGAATAATGGTGTCCGTCTCAACTGGCTCAAAATAAGCCACATCCTCTTCTTTGGTATAATCATAAATCGACACATATGGTCTTTGGGGTGGTTGTTGCACCCTCAGTCTTCTTTGCCTTTCTTCAGCATCAGCCAGACGTTGTGCTACCCCTTGCATTGCTCGATTATCTCTATCTGCTTGCCTAAGAGTAGCTTGCCTAGATTTCTCTTCCCGTGTCAATCGAGCAGTAGTTTGCGCTGCTGTTTCATGACTAACCGGCTGGATTGGTTGGTTATGAATGTCTCCCACGACTACAGGATCCTGAACTCCATCGTTATTCACCATTCTTCGATTAGCTCTCAGAGTTCTTTCTATTTCAAGATCAAGTGGAATCAGGGGATTGCCTTGACTTCTAGTATTAGGCATGCACTGGCGTGTTCCCTTAAAATATAAGCAAATAAAACCAATCAACTCCAACAAGAAAAATACTCAACTCCGTAATCGTAGTTCCCCGGCAAAGGCGCCAAAATTTGATGTCGCCCAAAATATACCTTCAGAAAAGTATAATGCAATTGTTGTATCAACTATAGAACCCACATGGAACAGGACAAAATTATGTAGAACGCTAGTCTGAGTAATTGGCAAGTAAGTAAAAATGGGTGGGGGTGGGAGGGTTTGTGAATAAGTGGTGACAGTAACGATTTCTGATTTTAGGATTTGTAATCAATATGAGAAATACACTAGGACTGTGATCCCCAATGATTTCTTAACTCCACCAATTACTTGTGCTGGCAAGACTGTCCCGCTGCGTTGCATGCAAAATCTAACAAGTTAAGTTCATCTAAACATCTCTCGACCTTGGTTAGATAAATTTCACTCTTCTCCTCTCGGTCTCCGAGTGTCACACTACTAACCCTTATTCTTGATCTCATGTTAACTATCCCTGTTACGACTCAAGTTATTAGATGAAGGTTGATAGCTTTAAATCTCTGTTATTATTCCCTTTTCCCAATCTCTACCCCTCTCTCGAGCAAGTCTAGAATACAGGCGAGTTTTTAACGTTTGTAGCCATTAGAAAATAAATTACAATGAAGGAAATAACAATACATGTAATCACACCAGTTCAGAATTTGCTTCACACTTAACCCATTTCATTAATTCCTCATGGTTCACACAACCCTAGTTGATGAGTTTAGCTACTCATGTTTGCAAGAGCACAATAAAAATTCAAGGATGAAAACATAATTGTAAACTCACAATAAAGAAGAAACTCTAAAATCTCAATTATGAATAAAACCCTAAAATCAATGCTCCGAGATTACAAAACTAATAATATCTTTATGAACTCAAAATAATGGAAATATAACTCAGAACAATATAATGGCTAACTCTCGAACATAGGACAAAAAAATGGTATTTATAGATACAAAACAAATCCTATCCTAATCAAAATAGGAAAAAAAGAGTCGGCAACTATCCACGGTATCGTGACTTGGTGTTGTGGAACTAAGTCATGCCGCGTAGATCATATCGTGGAAATCAAGACCATGGGACATCCTCAAAAGTTTACTCACAGCAGCCACTCACGTCATGTGAGTTGACTCACGAAATGTGAGTCATGTCGTGAGTCACCTCTCTGGTGTAAAACTTGACTCTTTCGTCTTCAGATACTTGGTTCTCGAGCATAATTCTTCCTTTTTGTCCATTTTGCCTCCAAAACATATTATCCTACAATATAGAACAAAAAACATGTCATACCAACCCAACACACCCAAGTTATTGCATATTTTTCTTATTTTAAGCATCGAAAGTGCCATGTAACCATGACGTATCAACCATCTGGCTATTGTTTTGGAGATATTAAGTATCCCAAAGGTGTTGATTAGCTAGTAATACTAGTTTTACTACTTACTCTATTATAGATTAATAATCTAAAAGGA
This sequence comes from Capsicum rhomboideum, assembly GCA_031232105.1. Classification (NCBI taxonomy): domain Eukaryota; kingdom Viridiplantae; phylum Streptophyta; class Magnoliopsida; order Solanales; family Solanaceae; genus Capsicum; species Capsicum rhomboideum. The sequence goes on along the minus strand of CP124716.1, from coordinate 53,284,082 downwards.
AGGACGTTAATTTAGGGTGCTATCAAAGTTGTACAACAAGGTATGTAAGGCTTCTTGATCCCATACTCTTTAGAATGAATCTAACTCTTTCATTACAAAGTAAGATTCCTAAGTGCTCTTCTTTGTAAATTATACATAATGGTAGTGTACAACATGCAATGTGGCTAACAACCTTATTCCCACTCCTTAGTGGGTTAAAGTACTTCATATGTTTGTGACTAGATCTGCACATTTACTCTTCTAAGTACTAGTATGAAAAAGGTACTTCCAACAATTGTGTTATTTTGTTATTTAAGCTCCTAAGTGTTATATTGTTGTAAATGTTGCTTCCTACATAATTGTTACTACATCAAATGCATATTTGTATGTCTTTTACTACTAGTCCAAAGTTCTGAGCTAAATAATGTTATGACTACCTAAAGAACAATCTCAAAGATTAAAGAAACAAGGTAAAGTGAATTCATGTAATTACAGGTGGTATCCCAGTGGCCAAGGCCTAGCATGGGTCGATCCCAATTTTTGTATTTATGGGTGGTATCCTAGGGGAAAAAGTCTAGCATGGGTCAATCCCAATTTGTGTATTTATGAGAACCACATCACAGAGGTTAAAATGCCTAGCATGGGTCATCCTCTTCTATCACTGATAAGTTGGTTATTGTATTATATGCCTTACAAAGTTATAAATTAAATAAGAGAAAGTAAAGATTGGAATGTTTTGTGTATGATCCCACAAGTGTAAGAAAAGGTCATCTTTTATCCTTATCTATATAGTTATACATTGATACCTGATTTCATTTGAACTCTTACCTTACATATAGTTACTTTATGCCTTACATACTTAGTAAATTCTTTTATACTGACATCCCTCATAGGTACACTATATTTCATGCCATAGGTACAAGTACTCCAGCTAGTAGACCTCTTCTGTAGGAGAATAGGACACTTAGCAATGGTTGGTGAGCTCTAAGTTAATTCGAGGCTTTATCGAGCCTTTGATATATGCATTTTGGTATTATATTATAGTTTTGTAAGGCGGGGCCTATCCCTACCTAGACTAAGTTTTCTATCTTATAAAGGCTTTGTAAACTAATGTATGAAGTTCAAATATGTTTTGTCCTATAACAGTTGTATCCCCAATGGCCATGTCATGTATATGTGGTTTGGTCTATTTGTGTTGGTCTTTTACTACCGTAACTTATATATATTCGTCAAAGCTTCATGGATATCATAGTTATATGCATGGTAAGTACATGTTATAAGTTGGTTCTCTCGGATCTTTAGGGCGTCGGGTGCTTGTCCATCTCAATGGGATTTGAGGTGTGACGATTTGTGTTCCTAGAGTTGGAGAGTTGACTCTATTGATCATGGATGAGGCTCATAGTTTGACGTATCCTATTCCTTTAGTGAAACCAATATGTACCATGACCCAAAGCCACATTATTGGTGGTTGAGGATAAAGAGTGACATCATGGAGTTTATAGCTAACTGGTTGAATTGAAAGAAATGAAGTATGAGCACCAAAGAAAGGGTGCTATATCTTAGAGGAAGCCTATACCTAAGTGGAATTGGTACTTTATTACTATGGACTTTGTGGTTTCTTTACCTCAAACTTTGGGGAAGTTTGACTATATTTGCATGATTGTGGACAGGTTGTTGAAATCAACTTATTTTGTACTAGTAAAGACCAACTACAGTACAAAGAGATTGTCTAAGATCTACATACAGGAGATAGTTTGATTACATGGTTTTCTCGGAAATATTTTTCGGCCGAACCCCTCGGGGGTGTCCCTGACAAGCTATTAGGAGGATCTATAAGCTTTGGGGGGTCGGACGAAAGTTTTTAGGGCATCCCATGAGCGAAATACTAATTTCCTTCACGAATGAAATGGTAGGACCGCATTCATGAAGAGTAACTAGGTCTGGGTCCTTCTTCGTCTTTCAATGCATTGACAATTGGTCCACCACAAAAAATTGTTTGGTTCAAAATGGATTAGGTAACCATTTCCATCATTTGAGATAGAGGTACTCAGTTAACATTGCATTTTAGAGTTCTATGTAGGGAGAGTTGGACACTCAATTGGAGATAAGAACAACTTTTCATCCACAAATAGACGATTAGTATGAGCAAACTATTCAGGTTTTAGAGGACATGTTTCGATCTTGTATGATTGATTTTGGTGGTCAATGGGACCTATCCTTACCCTTGGCAGAGTTTGCGTACAATAATAGTTATGATTCCAGAATCCAGATGACACTATTTGAAGCTTTGTATGGAAGGAAGTAAAGATCATCAGTTGGGTAGTTTGACTCCTTTAAAGTTAGGTCGTGGGGTATAGATTTGTTGAGAGAGTTGATGGATAGGGTGAAGTTGATTAAAGTAAGATTTTGACAGCCTAGAGTAGATAGAATAGTTATGTGAGTCAGTGAGTTCATGACTTTGAGTTCATAGTTGGTGAGCGGGTTCTGTTGAAGGTATCACCCATGAAGAGTGTGATGAGGTTTGGAAAAAAAAGCAAGCTTAGTTCAAAGTTTATTAGTACTTTTGAGATTCTATAATGTATTAGTGAGGCAACTTATAAATTGGCTTTACCTCTGAGTCTTTCAACTATGTATCCTGGTTTTCATGTCTTGATGTTGAAGAAGTATCATTTTGATGGTTCTAGTGTGATTCAGTGAGATTTGGTGGACACGAATCAGAATCTAACATTTGAGGAGGAACCCGTAGCTATTTTAGATATGCAGATTCTGAAGTTAAGACCTAAAGAAATAGCTTTAGAGAGGTTCAGTTGAAGCATTGACCAATTGAGAAGGCCACTTCAGAGACATAGTCGGACATGTGTAGTAGATATCCCCAGCTTCTCGGCAATTCAGGTACTTTCCTTATCATTATGTTTGAGGACAAATGTGTGTTTTAATAGTGGATGTTGTAACAACCCTTATAGTGATTTTTCAATTTTGGTATCTTTCGACCATTTTACCCCTCTTTGTAGTTGCATTATAGTATTTGTAATCTGCGGGTATGAATGGTATGCTCCCCTAGGTGGTTGGTTGAGGATTATATGTGTTTGTTATTTTGAATGATTTGGGAGTTGGTATGGTTGACTTTGATAAATAATTGGTGAGAATGAGGTTGTATGAGAACTTTGTGAGTTTCGTTAGCTCTAGAATGCCCTTTTTGAGTTAGCAGGACTTTGGTTTAGGTCTTGAGATGTTTAGTTGTATTTGAGTAGATGGTTGAAAAGTTGGAATTTTAGGCATAGAATAGACTTCGATCAACATTCATAGATAATAACCTCTGTTTGATGATATAATGATTCCATTGAGTGCGGAATAATATTTTTAGTCCAATAGCATAATTAGTTTGTATTTGTGGGGTTTTAGGTGAGTTCTAAGGTTCTATTATGAGATTGTTTAATTGGTTGTTATTGATATCAGTTGTTGGTGCTAGTGCAGCCATACCTATGGGTGTTGATCGCACCACCAACATCGTACCTATGGATCTTACCAGTAGGAGGAGTTCATTTCCTACGAGATAGGTCAGGCTGATATTGACCGCTCCTGTGGAGATTTGTTTTCACTGACAGAACTACAGCTGGGAAATGTTATCGCGCCTGAGATGTCGCACTTATAGTCAGATTTCCACAGGTCCGGAGATCATTGTACCTTCACAATGGGCTTTTCCCCTTTTCATCTTATTTTTCATAATGTGATTTTTGAAGCTTGGAAAGGTTTTTTGCAAGGATTTTTCATTAGGTATGATTCTTATGCTATTTTTACACATTCCCCAATGATTTATTTACGATTTTATCTATAAATCTTAATTTTCAATTGCGAAATTTGAGGACTTTGGGGTAAGGTTAGCAAAATATATTTTGATGATTTGGAAGTTAATTTTTAATTCCATTTTTTATGAAAGTCAATATATGTGTACCGGTGTTATTTGAAGGATGAAAAATAATTAATTGATTTGTTTTTGGTTATTTTCCTCTATTTTGTAGCATGGTAGTTGAGAATTGTAATTAAAAGTAACTTTTCGAGAATGCTAGTTGAGGATTGTACTCCCTTTTGAGGACTTGAGTTAGTTTATGATGATATTTGATGAAAATTGATATTTTCGTTAATTAAGGTACAAAAGAGAGTTTATACCAATTGTGAAAGGTGATAAAGGTGAAATTAAACTAGGAAATTAAAGTGATTTGGGGTATCAAATGCTTTTCTTAATATTATACTTGACATTTAGGATTAGTGAGACACGCATGCACATTTAGTGTTGCATTTCATTGGAATCGGAGTGGCAAACCTACCCAGTTTGATATGTATCGGAGTGACATGCTTGTCTAGTATTATGTGGATCAGAGTGGTACCTCTACTGGTATTGTTGTTGATACTTTGAAAATGGAGGACATGCATGTCTGATATATGAACCTTGCAAGTCACCCATCCATCCTAGCTAGTTATATAAAGCAGTAGGTGTATTCACAACATATGCATTTCATTCATTTACTTACAGTCATTGTACTTGGACTGATATTTGATGTGAAGAATAATTATCTAATTTTCTACCCTTATACTGACTGAGGTGAGTGAGTACTATTGGATTATGTTATATCCTTATTATTCTTGTTTAACTGTTAGCTTAGGTGTGGTTTTCATGATTGCAGGTTCTTATGAGTTGTATTGAGTTGTTTAAAGGAAAGGTGGTTTCTCGCCATAGCTCCTAATTAGGATTGACCAAAGATATTGTTAGTTTAGGACTCACGCTTGCTTATTTCTGCACTTTACTTGCAGGTACTAAGCCACATGTTCCCATACATTGAGTTAGAGTTCCCATTTGGGTTGATTCATTGAGATTCAGAGGTAGCGGCTGATTGACCCAATGCCTACCAGATCTCCTCTATCTTATTTTATGTTGTCTTGCCTTATTTTGAGATACATTACACTCCTATTGTACTAATTCTATCATTAAAGGCTTGTGTTTTGTGGGAAAATGGTTTTTGACTTTAAAATCGTTCCAAAACTTGGTGAAATTTCAAAACAACATTAAATAAAAGCAAGAGTCACCACTTAATTTGATTAGAGGGAAATTAAGAAAACCTTTTGGAAATTTCAAGTCTTAAAGCAGAAAAAGACTTCAAAATTTTTAGAAATTTGAGTAAGTGGTTTCTAATAATATTCCGAGAAGGTTTTTAAGGTACTCAGGATATCCACTAACTTGCGGTTATCCGGTCTATTTAAAAATAAACTTGATTGACAAACTTTAATAAAATGGGATTTTAATTGTTAAGACTATTTAATAGAGATTTAAATTTTCAAAAGGAAAGAGATATTGATCAAATTATCAAAATTTTTTATGAAAACATAATAACTAATTACAACAGGTGTTTTGAAAACATGATTAAGAACAGTTCAAATTGAAACAAGATTAGTGCAAAACAGTAGCAACTCCTAGGGGAATTTCAACTAAGCTGAACAAATGATTAAGTTAGCAGCATGCAAAAATCAAAGATACAAGAATAAGACTAAATTTGGACTCTAGGCTTTGAGCCTGAATCCATTTCGTGCAGCCCTATCCTATTCTCTTTGGGCTTCAGCCTACCTGTCCTAAACTAATTTATTGGACTTCAAAGTCCATAACAGTTGTTGCACCTGTCCTAAAACTAACAATTGGGATTTTGGCCATAAAGTATGGTTTTTAAGACTTTTTGAGTCTCAAATGTACTACTGGAAGCTTCCATTTTAATGGGTTTGGACCCATTTGCTTTCTCAAACTGTATACTTGCTTCCATGGCTTGTAAACTAGTCCCATTTGGGGACTTGGGAGGTTCAACACGATTTTGCTAGGTTTGTCCCAACGAGAATGCAAAGGCTTAGTTGGAGGGTTCAAATGGGCCTAAAATTCACATGTAGCAAAGCAAAAAAGAAAAAGAATTAATATATATTCATATCAAATAGAATAGCGCAGACAAAGGTAAATGAAGACGGTCCACACAAGCCACTCCACTTGGTTAAAAACATTCAAAGCAGATGAAATTCTAAGCAGATATTTGTTGTAATCTTTAATTCACACAACACATGTTTCCAATCTTGAACACACTAGAAGCAAGATAAGATCCATCATTCATAGTGCTCAAGGATCTAATAAACCTATAAATTGAAGAAGATTAGGATGGTTCAGTTGTATTAACAACTATGCATTTGACATTTTCTAAGCAGTAGCGACATAGTCATGGTCATGTTAATGCAAAGATCATTTCAAACTTAAGATGCACTAACAAGAGGACACCTAAATTGTTAACGAAATTTAGAATCGGTTCTGGAATATAACAGAGATTATCGAAAGAGTGATACTCCAAATTCCTAACTGGAAAGATTACTCAATTTCAATAAAAACCATACCAGTTGGGATTTTCACTAATTCAAGAATTTGAAAGAAACTTTCAGTTAAACCTCAAAATACACCAACAAGCTTGTTCAAAGTTTCATGTTTCAAAGCAGGTGAATGTATGTAACTAGCCAACTCTAGAATACATATAGTTTTTACTAAAGCAAACTTAAAACAGTAGACAATTAAGGGAGATAGGAAACAAATGAATATCCTTAACCTCTTTTTATATAATATAGGTGCCCAAACATGAACATAAAGTGATAATAAATGGACCTTGATTCTTAACTACATACCTAAAATAAAACATAGATCTCCAGGGAACACACATCACTTTTTTCAAATAATTTTTGATACCATTGATGGATCTTAACACATGTTCCAGTCAACCTCATCTACTTATTTATTATTGATCATAAAGAGGCATTTTGAGCAAGCAAAGGGGTTGGGCAGTTTTGCAACAAACCATATATGAAGTTGGGAGTAAGGAATCAAGAACATCTATTGTACATCTTAAAATTGATCTATACGGGGGTAGGGGCAGAGGGGTACTCGTTAAGCTCATTTGAATACAAGATCGACTTCTCCTACATGAATTGAATTTTTTATATAACACTTAACCAGAAAAGGCCCACATGGATCCTTTTATAGACACGAGACGACTATTACTAAGTTCAATACATGAGATTTATAGGAAATTAACTCAAATGCAAACAGAAACCAAAGAAGAATTAAAGAAAGTGATAAAGGAGAATCTTACCTCTTCTAGTGTAGCAAACCGAAACTAACAAGTTTCACTAGAACTTGACTTCACTACCACTGCTGTAAAAGGAACTTACACTTCTTCACCCAGGAATTCAAGCTCTAAAACGAGTCTTATAGAATCTTTCGTGTGGAAATCCTTAGATTTTGGGGAAATTTGCCATTCCGATGGAAACCCAGAAACTTCAATGTACGATCTCATCCTAGTCACGTAAGTATGTAAGAATTTGAAGATGAGGGAATCTATTTGAAGGCGGCAAGAAGGATTTGGTGTCACGACCCAAAAGGCTGAGGTCATGATGGCACCTACTCCATCCCAACCCTAGGTAGGTAAGCCCAACTCCAAAAGAGATAAAGATGCATAAAAGAAATAAATAAAACTCAAATACGAGACTTTATAATAAAGTCAGGCTATATATATAGATAGAACAAGTCTGAAACTGAAATAAATGTAACTTCAATCCCAAAATCTGATGTCGTGAGTAAAGAGCAATAATACTAATATAGAGTATGGATATACACAACTTTGTCACTAAATAATAATATAAGGACATGATAAATATAAGATGAAGTCCCGGAAGAGGCTCCAATCGAGGAGCTCACCAGTACTTTGAAGCTGCCTCAAAGACCACAAACTCAAGCTCTGCGGGTCGCACTCAAACTGGGATCTGCACTGAAAGGGTATAGAAAGTAGGAGTGAGTATGGTCCACTTATACTCAGTAGGCATCATAGGCCTACGATCAAAGTAGAAAACTAAATAAGCAAAGGATACTATGATCATGCTTCCACCTGCATACAGCAAAGTTCCGAATAGTGGCTCAAATTTATCTCCTAACAGTACAAATACTACAAGTATAATAGTAGTAGAAGAATAACTACACATGAATATATAAAGTAAGGTCAAGTAAACAATACTAAACACCTAAAGAAAATGCAAGTTATGCAATGTAATGCAATAGGATGATAATGTAAGACATTGCATGGCAGCCATCGCATGACACCTAATAGACACCTTACGAGCATAGGATCTAGGATAGGACCCAGGGAGGTTCGCAACCCATATACTATCACAATCTCATATCTCAGTCAACCTTGCCGGCACATCCCTCGATCAAGGGTTTTGTAAAGTGTTTCATTTCTTTCAAAATCAGTGTTTCTAAGTAGTACCAATTTCATGAATATGAATGAATGAAATGAGGATGCATTCTTATAACCATATCAATATCATGTAATAAATTAACTAAATAATGGTATAAATGAGCTCAAATCTCCTTAATATGTCCATAGATCAATATATAAGTCATCGCATGGCACCACTAGAATAAAGAGTCATGTATGACATTAATAGTATCAATCCAAGCCCCTCTCTCAGGCATCACAATAATGATAAAGAAAATAATGAACAAATAAGTCCAATTCTAGCCCCAACACGGGCATCACAATAATGATAATCACTCAAGTCAATAACAATATTCATATATGCCCCCACATTAGCAACACACTAAAATAATGATCTCGAAACATGAATCTCACGATAAAACCCCAACCCATAGCATACTTGATATGAATAATTAACTACCCAACTCGATCTGAAGAAAGTTAAGTCATAAACTACCTCAGAAGTCGCGAACTAGAACTATTCAACTAGGAGATTTTCCTATTTGTGTGGCCTTAAAATGAACCAAATCTATCAAAAACATAATCTATATATTAAAAGGAGTCCAACGATATCCATATTTGCTACTTTTGTTCTGAGTCCAAAAGTAGTGCAAAAATTGACCCAAAAAGAGAAAAAGTAAAAATAGAATTTTATTAAAGAATTAAGTTTCCCCAACTCTAAGGATTCTAAATATGAAAACCCATTGAAAAATAAGTTGAAATCGATGTTAAAATTGAAGAAACCATTTTCTCTCTTTACAGGGTGAAACCCCAAAAATCCAAGTTTAAAAGATAATTTAGTGAAATAATCAATGAATAAAGATGAAAATCATGTTAACAAGCTCACCCAAATCCAAATTGATAAAAAATCATCTTTGAAATCACCAAAACCGAGACCCCAAAGCTTGAAAATAGAAGAATGAAGTAAATAAGAAGAAAAAGGAATTTTATACTAGTAAAATTTCCTAGGCGGTAAAATAGTCACCTGAGTAGCCAGACTACCACTAAGGTGGTAGTTATTTACCATGCAGGCTCATCGCCTAGGCGGCCCATTCACCGCCAAGGCAATGCCGCTAAAGTGAAGGCACCCATTGCTTAGGCGATGGTACATGGACTGGTCAACCTTTGATATGGTGTACCTGATCCTCCTAGGTGGTACCGCTAAGGATGTCGGATTACCACTTTAGTAATTGCACCAGAGCAGGTTCAGCTGAAACATAGATAAGTGAAAATGACACTGACTGGACCTTCAAGATTCGATCAAGAGTTTGTAAGAATAAACCAATTAAGATACAAGGCTAATTTCAACAATCCAGACTCAATGGAACTATCAAATTTATTAAAAGAGGTTGTTATCATCAAATTAACCCCCAGGACCCCTGTAAGCTAATTTAACTAGTTTTTTGTCTAAGAGGTCAAAACTTTAAATAATGACTTGGAACCCAAACTAACCTTGATACTAACCCAAAATCAATATTCCAAATCTAATGCAACTAATAGAATCACCATCCGATGCTTGGATCACAAAATGTTGACCAAAGCTAAACTAATCACTTTCAAGGCTACTTAAAACCTCAAACTCACTCAAATCACTCCCGAGCACTTCGGGGACTGTGTCAATCATCCCCATAATTCATAAATGGTATATAGAAACTAAAGAGAAGGGTAAAATAGTCAAAATATATCAAAAGCTAAAAATCATAACTAGGGTTGTTACATTATCTACCACTAAAACATGAGTTCGTCCTCAAACAAAAAGGTAAATAATGTACCTAAAGAATTAAAAATATAGAGGTATCTACTCCTCATATCAAACTCAACCTTCTATGTATCCTCCTCAATTGGGCAATGTCTCCACTAACCCTTCACAGAATTAATGTGCTTGGACCTCAATTTTCTAATCTACCAATCCAGGATAGCAGTGGGCTCCTCCTTGTAGGACAAATCATGGTCTAATGCAATAGAATCCCACCAGATCATATGAGTATTATCTAGATGATATCTCTTCAACATAGAAACATGGAATATCGAATGTATAGTTGACAAATATAGAGGCAAAGCTAGATTATATGCTACATCTCCAAACTTCTCAAGAATCTCAAGAGGCCCAATAAATCTTGAACTAAGCTTTCTTTTCTTCCCACATATCATCACACCCTTCATGGGTGATACCTCCAACAAATCTTGATCACTAAGAATAAATTCCATATCACAAACTCGACGGTCAGTGAAACACCTCTGCCTGCTCTGGGAAGCCACAAGCCTTTGCTGAATCAACCTCACTTGATCGATAGAGCCTCTCAATAAATCAGTACCCCAAGGTCTAACCTCAATTGAATCAAACACCTAAACCTATACAAAGCCTCAAAAGGTGTTATCTATATAATGGAATAGTAACTGTTATTATAGGTGAACTCTGCTAAGGGCAAGAACTGGTCCCAATGACCACCAAAATCCATAACACAGCTCAAAGCATGTCCTCTAATACCTAAATGGTCCACTCTAATTGGCCATCCGTCTGAGGGTAAAAAGTTGTGCTCATCTCAAGCTGAGTACCCAACTCACTATGCATAGAACTCCAAAAGTTTGAGGTAAACTATGTACCTTTTAAAAATTAATGGGGATAGGTACCCCATGCAACTGAATAATCTCTCGAATATAGATCTTGGCAAACTTCTCCATATTATAGTTCACCTTCAGAAGTATAAAATTCACTTATTTAATCAACATATCCACAATCACCCAAATAGAATAAAACTTCCTCAAAGTTGGGGGTAGGCCAACAATAAAATCCATAGTGATCCACTCCCACTTCTACTTGGGAATGGGTATCCTCTACATAGTACCACCCAGTCACTGATGCTCATACTTAACTTTCTAACAATTCAGACGCTTGGCCACAAACTCCACAATGTCTTTCTTCATCCCACACCACCAATAGTGTTACTTCAAGTCATAGTATATCTTAGTTGGTCCTGGATGAATGGAATACTTCAACAATGAGCCTCCTCCAAGATCAGTCTAATCCAACCACTAACTCTTGTCACAAAAAAATGAGCACCAATCCTTGAAACACCCTTGAGATCAAGAGATGTCGTCTTTACCTTACTATTCAAAACTTTATCATGAATCAACCTTAACTTCTCATCATCAAACTGTCGAGCTTGAATCTGCTCCATCAATGAAGATATAGCCCCCAACAAAGGCCAAATCAGCCTAGGTATTGAAATATCAAGCCTATCTAACTTGTTTACTAAATACTACACATCTAAGGCTAAAGGTCGCTCCCCTGCCAAAAGATGAGTCAAACTCCACATATCGCTGCTTTCTGACTCAAGGCATCTACCAACATATTATCCTTGCCCAAATAATAAAGAATAGTGAAATTATAATACTTGAGCAACTCTAACCATCTACCCTGTCACATATTAAGATCCCGTTAAGTGAAGAAGTACTGAAGGCTATGATGATAGAGAAAATCTCATAATTAACTCCAATAAGTAGTGATGCCATAATTTAAACACAAACACTACTGCGGCTAACTCCAATCATGAGTAGGGTAGTTCTTTTCATGAGGCTTCAACTGTTGAGAAGTATAAGTAATCACCTTACACTTATGTATCAATACACCACCCAAGCCAACTCCAAAAGCATCACAAAACATGGTGAAACCCACACCCTCCTCGAGCAAACTTAAGATAGGAAGCAAAGTCAACAACTCCTTAAGCTTTTGAAAGCTACTCTCACAATCATCTGACCACTAAAAAAAACCTTTTTCTAAGTGAAATTGGTCAAAAGAGCTGTAATAATAGACAAACCTTGTACAAATCAGTGATAATATCCTACTAAGCCAATAAAACTCCTAACCTCGATAGGAGAAGTAGGTCTAGCCCAATCACGAACTACCACAACCTTGGCCGAATCAACTATAATGCCATCCTTGGTCACTACATGACCCAAGAAAGAAATAGAATCTAACCAAAACTTGGACTTGGAGAACTTGGCATACAACTTCTCTTCTCACAATCTCTGAAGCTGTATCACATGCTCATCCTCATTCATGGAATAAACCATGATATCATTGATTAACACAATCATAAAATAATCAAAATAATGCTAAAATACTTTGTTCATCAACTCCATAAATGTTTTCAGGACATTAGTTAGTCAAAAAGAAATAACCAAGAACTTATAATGGCCATACCGCATCTGAAAAGCCATTTTCAGAACATCAAAAGCTCTAATCCTCAACTGATGATAATCAGATCTCAAGTCAATCTTAAAAAATAGTGGGTCACCCTAAAGCTAATCAAACAAATCATCAATGTAGGAAATAGGTGTAACACTCCTTGTTATGAATTTTTCCTTTTTCCGTGTTTTAACCATTTTTCCCTTCCCCATAATTTTTACATGCCTTATATGAGTTGTGGGGTGGGTTGGTATTATCTCTAAAGTGTTAAGGAGTGATTTAAATGATTTTGAGGTTTTACGTAGCCTTAAAGTAATTTGTTTGACTTTGGTCAATATTTTGTGATCTAAGTGTCGGATGGTGATTATGTTAGTTCCATTAGATCCAAAATATCGATTTTGGGTTATTACATGGTTGGTTTAGATTTTGAGCCTCTATTTAGAGTTTTAACCTCTTAGAGGAGAAATTAGTTAAAATAGCCTAAAGGGGTTAATTTATTGATAACGACCTTTTTTGATAAATTTTGATGGTTACATTGAGTCTGGAACATTGAAATTAGCCTAGTAAAATTATTGGTTTATTTTTATGAGCTCTTGATTGAATCACGACAGTCTATTCAGAATCATTTTTCACTTAACATGTTTCATTTGGTTTCTGGTGCAGCCTCCTAAGCGGTCATTTGGTCTCCTTAGTGGTAGTGCCAGGTGGACCAAAGTGCCACCTTAGTGATATTTGACAGGTCCAGGTACCATCACCTAAGTGATGGTTTCGTCATTTTAGCGAGACTGCCTTAGTAACTAAAGTGTCGCCTAAGCGATCACCTTCATGGAAAGTGAGTACCGCCTTAATGGTAGTATGGACACTCAGGCGACATCACTTAGGCAACCATTTTACCTCCTAGGAGACATCACTAGAATAAATTCCTTTTTCTTCTCTTTTACTCCATTCTTCTATTTTCATGCTAGGGGTCTTGGTTTCAGAAATTTTAAAGATTATTTTTCATCAAATTGAACTTGGATGAACTTCAAAACAAGATTTCTATCCTTATTCATAGATTATTTCACTAAATCATTTTCTAAACTTCACTTTTTGAGTTTTCATTCGGTAAAGAGAGAAAATGATTTTTCTTCAATTTCAACCTTGATTTTAACTTATTTTTCAATGGGTTTTCATATTTATAACCCTTAGAGTATGGAAAACATGATTCTTAAATAAAATTCTAGTTTTACCCTTTCTCCATCAGGGTTGATTTTCAAACTATTTTTGGACCTAAAATAAAAGTAGTTGATACTGGTATCATTAGACTATTTTTGATGTGTAGATTACCTTTTTGATAAATTTTGTTCATTTTGAGGTTGTACGTAAAGGAAAGGCATTGTGTTGAAGGGTCTAGGCTCAAGATTCAACTTTTTGAGGTGAGTTATGGCGTAACTTTCTTCAAAATAGGCGGGGTAGTTAACCATTCATGTAAAGTATTCTATTAGTTGGGGTTTTTGCCATGGGATTTATACTTTGAGCTAGTTATTTTATTGTGTTGCTCGTATGGGGCCTATATTATTGACTTCAGAGGTTATTATTGTTATGATGCCCGTTTGGGGGCGTATGTGAACATTATATTTGACTTTGTCTTGTTTGAGCATTATTTGCTTTTCTTATTATTGTGATGCCCGAGTGGGGGTTTAGATTGATAAATATTTGATTTCTTACATAACTATTCATTATTGTGGTGCCATACGATGGTTTAAATCATGATTTACTAAAATTTAAGGAGATTTGAGCTTATCTGATTCCATCATTGAATTGATTCATTATAATAGTGTTTTGGTTATGAACAAGAATCCTCTTTTTAATCATTTATATACATGGAATCGGTACTATAGAGAAATACTAATTTTCAAAGAAAATGAGACACGCTATAAAACTCTTGATCAAGAAAAGTACCAGCAAGGTTGATTGAGATATGAAATTATGAATGTATATAGTTTGTGAACCCCCCATGGTGTCCTATCTATGAATCTTTCGCTCGAAATATGTATATTAGGTGATATTGAGATATTACGTCATGACCATTGCATTGTATTTCATGACTTGCATTTTTTTTATGTGTGTGTTATTGTGTATTTAGCCTTCTTTTATGTATATTTGTGTGTAGTATTATACTGATAATATGCTTGTAGAATTGTTAGGAGATACGATTTGATCCACCATTGGAAACTTTTCTGTATGTAGGTGGAAGCATGCTTATAGTATCCTTTACTTGTGTAGTTTTATTCTTTGCTCAGTTACCCTATGATACCTACTGTGTATAAGTGGACCATACTCACTTATACTTTCTTTACCCTTTTAGTGAAGATCCTAGTTCAAGTTCAACCCATGGAGCATGAATTTGTGCTGTGTTTGAGACTTTTTTTTTAGAGTACGGGTGAGCTCTTCATTTGGGGCTTGATTTCGTACATCATCTATCCTTATTTTCTTTATTTTACTTTTTAAAGACAAATTTGTGTATATTTATACGATTTATCAGTTGTAGTGCTCTTTCCTCATGACATTAGATTTCGGGATTAGAGTTTTATTTTGTTCAGTTTCAAATATTATTGTCTACTTATATTATGGTTTGACATTCTTTTAAAGTTTCGTATTGGGTTTTATTATTTATTTTCCATTTTATTTATATTTTTTAGAGTTGGTCTTACCTACCTAGGGTTGGGATGGGTTAGGTTCCATTATGACCTCAACTTTAGAGTCATGACAAATTGGTGTCAAAGTCCTAGGTTCACCAGTCTCATGAGTAAAAGCATAGGATGTCCAATAGTGTTTTGTAGAATAATACGTTGACATCTGTATCTATCTTTGGGAGGCTATAGGACATTTTTAAGAAAATTTCTCTAATTTGATTCCTTATCATGCGTGGTTTTCATGCCTAGTATTTTAAACTTGCATTTTATTCTTTTCTATGCAGATGGTGAGGACTAGATCCAGAGTTATTAAGGATGATGAGTGAGTACCCATTGTAAGAGTCCCAATCTGAGGGTAAGGTAGGGGTCGCGGTATAGATAGAGGTAGAGGTCGGGCAGAAGGAGAAACTCTGGATAGAGAATAAACTAGAACAACCTCTCCTAAGCCCGAGATTGAGCATGATAAGGCGATGTATCAGATAGAGGAGGTGGGACCAGCTCAGGCCCCTAAGGGTTTTGTTGTTGATCTAGTATTATAAGATTTAATAATTTGTCTTTTAAGTTATTTGGATAATATTCCCCAAATAGGTATTCTATCGGGTACACCACATGGTTCATAAATTAACCAAGGTATTGAGCAGCTAGGGCAGGTTCAAATTGTTAGTTTTCAAAATTATAAGGCACAACCAGTTGGTTTTGTAGCCCCATGTGTTGAGACTTTGCCTACTAGACTTGTTGTTCCTCTTATAGTTCCTGGTCCTGAGATGTCTACTGAGGAGCAGAAAAGACTTGAGAGTTTATTCAGTTGGCCCCTTTCAAGTTTAGTGGTGCTATTGGTGAGGATGTTTATGAGTTTCTGATTGATTTTTAGGAGAGGTTGCACAATCTTGGAAGATTCGCTTGAGTCCTATGGTGTTTCCTATACTACCTACCAGTTGACTAATATTGCTAGGTAGTGGTGGAGATTTCTTATCAATTTTAGACCAGTTGGTTCCCTTCAGTTTACATAGACCTAATTTTTTGAGGAGTTTTTGCTGAGGTTTATGCCCTATAGCTTGAGGGACTAGTTGAGATATGAGTTTAATCATTTGGAGTAGGTCTTCATGACTATTGCAGTGTATACGGCTCACTTTCATATATTATCCAGACACACCGCTGCTAGTATCTTCACAGAGATTGAGATGATCAAGAAGTTTGTTAAGGGTTTGAATGGTTATTATCAATCGGTGATAGCTGATCTAGTGGTCTCAAGTTATTCTTTTATGAGCATTGTGGATCATACTAAGTTGATTGAGATTATTCGCCAGGGTACTCATAGTGTGGGTGTTAAGAGGATACGTTTACATGGTGAGTTTAGTGGTCATTTATCCCAAGGTAGGGATTTCTCTGCTAAAGGTTCTCATGGTTACCATAGAAGACCAGTTCAACCAGGTCTGCAAAGTTTAAGGGGTAGGTCTATGAGTTCTACGGCTTTGGTTAGTTAGAGATTGGGTCATACAAGTCGAGGGTCTTGTTCTTTTTTGTTGTGTTATAAAGGGAATTCTGGTTCTATTAGGCCCTCTCAGTGGGATTCTGTTAGTAGGGGATGTTTTGTATGTGATGTGTTTGGTAATTTAGTGAGGGATTGTCCCTAGTGTGTTTTGTGTCCTCCCCAACTGAGTTCTCAGCTTCAACTATGTCTGACTCTAGTGTCTACAGTCAGAAGTGGTACATAGAGTAGTAGAGCTGGATCTAGAGGTACTAAAGGTGGAGCTCAGGGAGCTCGTGGTAGTGGATACGGGGTTGCTCAGTTTAGTAGCAGGCATAGTCAGTGTTATCTTTTCCTAAAAGACCTGTGGCAGAGGCATTTGATTCTGTGATTACAAGTATCTTCCCAATTTGCCATCATCCTGCTTCTATGTTATTTGACCTTGGGTCCACATTCTCTTATATGTCTGTATATTTTGCTGCTGGTATTAATGCTAAAAGTGAGTCCCTTGCTATGCTTATTCGTGTTTCTACCCTTTATTCTTTTGTGATTGTTTTCATTGATGATATCTTGGTTTATTCCAAGAATGAGGCCAAGCATGTGCGACATTTGGAATGAGGCCAAGCATGTTCAACATTTGAGGGATGTACTTCAAAGATTGAGGGATGAGAAGTTGTATGCCAAGCTCTCCAAGTGCGAATTTTGGTTGATTTTGTTTCTTTCTTGGGTCATGTAGTGGTCACTGATGGTATTCCATCCAAGGTAGTAATGGCTTATGATTGGGCTAGACCTACTTCTCCTATCGATGTTCAGAGCTTTGTTAGCTTAGCAGGATAATATCGGTGCTTCTTGTAGGGCTTTTCTTCTATTGCGGCTCATTTGATCAAGTTGCCTCCTGAAAAGATTGTTTTTTAGTGGTCAGATGCTTGAGAAGAGAGCTTTCAAAAGCTCAAGGAGTTGTTGACTTTGGCTCCTATCTTGACTTTGCCAGAGAAGGAAGTGGTTTTTACTGTGTTTTTTGATGTTCTAAGAGTTGGCTTGGGTGGTGTTTCTCTACAGTTGAAGCCTCATAAGAATAACTACCCTACTTATGATTTTGAGTTAGTCGTGATTGTGTTTGTGTTGAAATTATGGCGACACTACTTGTTTGGAGTTTATTGTGAGATTTTCTCTAATCATCATAGCCTTTTGTACTTCTTCACTTAGTGAGATCTTAATATGATACATCATTGATGGTTAAAGTTGCTTAAGGATTATGATCTCACTATTCTTTATCATTTCGAAAAGGCTAATGTGGTAGTAGATGCCTTGAGTTGGAAGGTGGCGGGCATGGAGAGTTTCTTTTATCTATTAGTAAGGGAGCGACATTTATCTATAGACATTCAGTCTTTAGCTAACCAATTGGTTAGGCTTGGTAATTTGACACCTGGCATGTTTGGGCATATGTTGAGGCTATATCATTATCGATGGAGCAAATTTGAGCTTGACGGTTTGATGATGAAAAGTTGAGGGTGATTTGTGATAACGTGTTGAGTGGTGAGGCAAAGACTGTATTTCTTAATCCTGATAGTATTTTGAGGATGGGTGGTCATGTCTATGTGCCGAGAGTTAGTGGTTGGATTAGATTGATCTTAGAGGAAGCTCATTATTTGAAATATTTCATTCATCCAAGAGCAGCTAAGATGTACCATAACTTGAAGCAACACTATTGATGGTGTGGTATGAAGAAGGACATTATTGAGTTTGTGGACAAGTGTTTGAACTATCAACAAGTGAAGTATGAGCATCAATGATCTGGTGGTACTATGTAGAGGAATCTATCCCTGAATGGAAGTGGGAGCGGATCACTATGATTTCATAGTTGGTCTACCCCCAACATTAGGGAAGTTTGATTTTATATGGGTGATTGTGGATAGGTTAAATAAATTAGTGCACTTCATACATGCGAAAGTGAACTATAGTGTGGAGAAGTTGGCCAAGATCTATTTTTGAGAGATTGTTCAATTGCATAGTATACCTATCTCCATATTTCTGATAAAGGTATTCAGTTTACCTCAAATTTTTAGAGTTCTATACAGAGTAAGTTGGGTACTCAGCTTGATATGAGCATAATTTTTCACCCTAAGATGGATGGCTAGTTAAAGCAGACCATTCAGGTGTTAGAGCATATTCTTTGAGCGTGTATTTTGGATTTTGTTGGTCATTATGACCAATTCTTGCCCTTAGAGGAGTTTGCCTACAACAATAGTTACTATTCTAGAATTTAGATAGTGCTTTTTTAGGCATTGTATGGGTGGAGATATAGATCCCCCGTAGGATGGTTTGATTTGTTTGAGGTTAGGCCTTAGGGCACTGATTTGTTGAGAGACTGGATGGATTGAGTGAGGTTAATTCAATAGAGACTTGTCTCTGCCCAGAGTAGGAAAAAAAGTTATGTTAGCCATTGGGTCTATGATATTACATTCATGCTTGGAGAGAGGGTTTTATTGAAGGAATCACCCATGAAAGGTGTGTTGAGATTTGGGAAGAAAGGGAAGCTTAGTCCGAGATTCATTGGCCCCTTTGAGATCCTTGAGAAGTTTAGAGATGCGGCTTATAGGCTAGCTTTGCCTCCACATCTGCCAGTTGTTCATCCAGTATTCCATGTTTTTATGTGCCCTGTTAATGAGTCTACATGGGAAGTTAAGTGCGACATACAACATAGATATCCCTATCTTTTTACTAACTTAGGTACTTGATTTACTTTTTCATTCAAGGTCGAACTCTATTTTAGTGGTGGATAACGTTACAACCCTTGTTGTGAATTTTGTCTTTTTTTATTTCTTGACCATTCCCCTTTTCCCATAGTTTTTATATGTCTTATATGAGTTGTGGGGTGGGGTGGCATGGTCTCCGAAGTATTCGGGAGTGATTTGAATGAGTTTGAGGTTTTGAGTAGCCCTAAAAGTGATTAGTTTGACTTCGGTCAATACTTTATGATCTGAGCATTGGATGGTGATTCCGTCAGTTCCATTAGATCCAAAATATTGATTTTTGATTAGTAGCATGGTTGTTTTGGGTTCCAAGTCTCTCTTTAGAGTTTTGACCTCTTAGATGAGAAACTAGTTAAAATATCCTACAAGGGTTCTGGGGTTAACTTATTGATAACTGCGTCTTTTGGTAAATCTGATAGTTTCATTGAGTCTGAAGCATCAAAACTAGACTAGTAGCATTGTTGGATTATTTTTACGGGCTCTAAATTGAATCCTGAGGGTCCATTTAGAGTCATTTTTCACTTAGCATATTTCAACTCGTTTCTGGTGCAACCGCCTAAGAGGCCATTTGGTTTCCTTAGTGGTAGCACCTAGGCTGAGCAAACGGTCGCCTTAGCGATAGTTGATCAGTCTAGGCACCATCGCCTAAGTGATGGGTTCGTTGCTTTAGCGAGACAGCCTTAGAGGCTAAAGTGTCGCCTAAAAAATCACCTATGTTGCAAGTGACTAGCACCTTAGAGTTAGTCTGGTATAAATTCCTTTTTCTCCTCTTTTATTCCATTCTTTTATTTTTCAAGCTTGGGGTCTTGATTTTAGCAATTTCAAAGATGGTTTTTCATCAAATTGGACTTGGCTGAGCTTCTAAACATGATTTCTATCCCTATTCATTGATTATTTCACTAAATCATCTTCTTAACATGGATTTTAAACTTGGATTTTTGGGGTTTCACCTGGTAAAGAGAGAAAATGTTTTTTCTTTGATTTTAACCTCGATTTCAACTTGTTTTTCAATGGGTTTTTATATTTAGAACCCTTAGAGTAGGGGAAACATTATACTTAAATAAAATTTGGTTTTACACTTTTTCCTTCGAGGTTGATTTTCGAACTATTTTAGGACTTGGAATGAAAGTAGTTAATTTGGGCATCGTTAGACTCCTTTTTACGTGTAGATTATGTTTTTGATAGATTTGGTTCCTTCTGAGATCGTACGTAAAGGAAAGGCTCCATGTTGAAGAGTTTACGCTCAAGATTTGGCTTTTTAAAGTAGGTTATGGCTTAACTTTCTTCAGATTGGGCTGGGTAGTTAACCATTCATATAAATTATGCTATGGGTTGGGAATTTTGTCGCGAGATATATACTTTGAGCTAGGTATTTATTGTGTTACCCGTGTGGGGGCCTTTATGAGTATTATAATTGACTTAAGAGGTTATTATTATTGTGATGCCCGTGTAGGGGCTTATGTAAACATTATATTTGGCTCTGTCTTATTTGAGATTTATTTGCCTTTGTTATTATTGTGATGCCCAAGTGGGGGCTTGAATCGTTAAATATTTGATGTCTTACTTGTCTATTCATTACTATGGTGCTATGTGATGGTTTGTATCATGATCTACTAAAATTTGAGGAGATTTGAGCTTATCTAATACCATCATTGAATTGATTCATTATATAATACTATTTTTGTTATAAACATGCATCCTTATTTCAATCATTATATATATGGAATCGGTACCATAGAGAAATACTGATTTTGAAAGAAAATAAGACACTTTATAAAACTCTTGACTGAGAAATGTATCAACAAAGTTGAATGAGATATGATATTATGAACGTATATGGGTTGTGAACCCCCTAAGGTGTCCTATCCTAGAAGCTTTCGCTCGGAAGGTTTATATGAGGTGATATTGAGACATTACATCATGGCCATTGCATTGCATTGTATCACTTGCATTTTCTTTTATGTGTGTGATATCATGTATGTAGTCTTCTTTTATATATATTCTTGTGTAGTCTTATACTATTATACTTGTAGAATTGTTAGGTGATACGGCTTGAGCCGTCATTGGGAACTTTTCTGTATGCCGGTAGAAGCGTGCTCATAATATCCTTTACTTGTTTAACTATTTTCTTTTCTCATTCGGCCTATGCTATCTACTGAGTACAAGTGGATCGTACTCACTCCTACTTTCTGTACCCTTTCAGTACAGATCGTAGTTCGAGTACGACCCACAGAGCGTGAGTTCGTGCTGTGTTTGAGAATGATTTTGGAGTACGAGTGAGCTCCTCGTTTAGGGCTTGATTTCGGACTTCATCTATCCTTATTGTTTTTATTCTACTTTTCAGAGACAGACTTGTGTATCTTGGTACACTTTATCAGTTGTAGTATTATTTACTCATGGCATCAGATTTTGAGTTTGGAGTTGTATTTTGTTTAGTTTTAAATATTGTTGATTACTTATATTATGACATGTCTTTCTTATGAAGTCTAGTATTGGATTTTATTTATTTCTTTTTTGCATTCTTTATATCTTCTAGAGTAGGGCTTACCTACCCAAGGCTGGGATGGGGTAGGTGTCATCATGACCTCGACTTTTGGGTCGTGACAAGAGGATATTTGTTCCTGATAGTCATTTTGTTCAATTTCCATTAGTCAATACACATGATCATAGATCCATCTTTCTTCTTCACAAACAAGACAGGAGCACCCCAAGGAGACACACGTGGTCTAATGAAACCCTTACTCAACAAATCCTGTAACTGCTCATTCAATTCTTTCAATTCCGCCGGGGCCATTCTATAGGGAGAACAAAAATGGGCTTAGTGCTCAGCTCAACATCAATGGCAAATAAATATCCATGTCCAGAGGCATACCAAGAAAGTCCATAGGAAACACGTCCATGGGAAACACATCCATGAACTCTCTAACAAATCGAACAGAATCTAAGGGAGGCGGTGAATCAACACTAGTATCGCAAACATAGGCCAAATAAGAAAAACATCCCTTCCCTACCATGCAATGAGCATGTAGAAAAGATATAACCCTCTTCGTACACGTACTAGAAGTGCCTCTCCACTCTAATCTCTACATACCTGTCATGCCCCGTATCCCAACGGGGTGGACTGGCACCCGAAGCCGATAAGGCCCGAGAGAATCAATCTTTACTCATGCTCAATCATATGCATACCATAAGATTCATCACTACCTCATAAAGACATAAAATTCTAAGTGCGGAAATCATGGAGCGTTATATATATACATATAAGAGACTTGGCCATTGGGGCCATCGAGTCAAAGAACATACATCTCTTTCTTTCACAATCATACACATACCCACATATGTCTACAAAAGCCTCTAGAATAAATACATAACTATGAAAAACTTAGAGTCGGGACAACACCCCACTGTATACTCATATACAATACTAAAATAAATGTACATAGCAACTCAGAAAGCCCCGAACCAACTGGAGCTCACCAAAAGTCCGAAAAATATCCGCAACCTACAGTGGAGGTCTACTAGTCTCTGTGCCTGCAACATGTAAGGTAAGCCCCCCCAAGGGAGGTCAGTACAAAGAATGTACTGAGTATGTAAGGCCATATGAAACTGTCATAAATACGTCAATAGAATCAAAATGTAATAGGATAGTCAATATGAATAACCCATTGATCTGCATATGTGGAATCATGTAGCTTACATAAATTAAGTTCTACCCTTTATTGTTTATTCCTCATCGCTCATATCACATCGTACCCGGGCCCCAACTAATCAGTAGGTCTTAACATGACATAACGTTATGTTGGGATCGGCTCGAGCTAGGACTTTGCCTCTAGAGCTGCCATCCATAAATCAATATATATTGGGATCGGCTCGAGCTAGGCTTATGCCTCTAGAGTTGCCACCCATACCAACATATCAGGTTCGGTTCGAGCTAGGTTATTACCTCTAGAGCTACCCCCTGTCAGGATCGGTCCGAGCTAGGCTTATGCCTCTAGGACTGCCCCCTGATCCAACAATTTTGGGATCGGCTTGAGCTAGGCATTTTTCCCCCAAAGCTGCCACCCATACTTAATCATTAACCACCAACAAATATGCATTACTTTATTTCTTACTTTTGAGAGATGTACTTGCGAGGGATTGATTCATCCTCTTATGAGAGATTGATACAATCAATTATGAGAGATTCATGTATATATACATAGCCACAACATTATTGGAAGCTCAAGAACACAATATGATTAGGACTTTTGGAACATGTCCGTCATTATGTAACTCACGAACAATAATAACTAATGAATGAGGAATATGTGACTTAAGAATGAATAGATTCTCCTTACGTCGTCACTTCCCTTGAAACCGTCTCTTTTAGTAGTTACAACATTATTGGAACTTGGAACCATGTTCATAATTATGTGATCCAAGAATGACAATAGACCAAGAGTAACACGAGTAAAAATAAATGGTAGCCTGAAACGAGATGCCTTAGGACATTTTGGAAATGAGTAAATACCACAACAAGGTGTTCACTATATGCTGCAGAAAGATACGGAAAGAGTAACCTTACATACCTTGTATTCTCAATACCAATACACAATCTTAAGTGCGCATACAATAGTCCTGCTCCTTCCTTATGTTTCACTCTACAACAAAAATACATAACGGAGCCAACATTAACCACCAACTACCTTACACTGGCATATAACAACAATGAGCTACATGTTTGGCTTTAACATGTCATTTCTCTCTTGACAATACCATGTGTGAAACTATCACACCAACAATACCATTTATGAAATTATCACACCAATAATCCCACAATATTCCCAACATTGACCAATATCATAAACCACTAGCATGTCACACCAAATTCATACTTTACACTTCTCCATTATCACAACATCACAATTATGCCATCAATTTACTTCAATACACCTCACAACAACAAATCGGCCAAAATCTCATAATTTATAATTTACACTTATAGAAAAATAACAAGTTTAGGACCATAATCACACCATACATGTTGATATTTCATCCATGCCATACACTTTCATCAAGACAACAAGTCATCTTTCAAGTTTAAATTCCATAGATGACACATCTTTTACAAAAATACAAAGTACCATATTCAACACTTCCAAGCATAACCAACATGATTTAAGCATAACCAGCATGATTTACATGCTCTTACAAGCATATAATATATTAATCCATAAGAATAATTACTTACCGAAGCTTGAAAAATGATGATCTTGCTCCAAAAAGTGCCTTAGGGTTTGAAGTTGAGAGAAGAGACTTGTAGAAAATTCTAGATTTGGCATGAGAGTGTTATGTGATAAAAATATGATTTTGGCCCCTTTTTATAATCCTTGGGGTCATCCTTAGCCACTCTTGGAATTTAATGCCATGTTAGGCTTTGGTCAATGGATTGGCCTATGTTTTCTTTCTCATTTTGGGCCTCTTTTGAGCCCAATTCACTTAATCCAATAAAATCAATAATTTCTCGTGTCTAAATAATTTCATACACGTTACGATGATATTCCCACTCACGGTATTTATATTTGCAGCCTCAACCCCCCCTCCCCCCCCCCCCCAAAAAAAAAACAAGCAATTCTAGCCACGTATGGCCTATTTTGACCAAAAGGGTAAAATCGTCATTTTGATGCCAAATTATTTCACTAGTAATTTTACCATACCAATTTAATACTTCAATCGTTTCATGTATATGCTCATGGTTGTAGAATAAACGTGGCAAAAATTGCCCGGTACATCCCCGGGCACCCTTGGGACTTAAGAAAATTTCCAACTTTGAAAAGTGGCCAAAACCAGCGTGGCACGCCCTTGGGCGCGACAGCTTTCTGCCTCTAGACTAAAATTTTTAGCCCAGAGTGGCATGGCACACTCTCTGGCGCGCCCCAACCTTAATTTTTTGAAAATTTCATTTTCCGACTTTTCTTCGCGGGTTTGGTTAGATACTTCAAGTCCTATTCTTTAACTTACTTCTTACCATTAATATCCTTTGTTTGGAGGTCCTCTTAGCCTCATTTTGAACCCCACAAATGCCCCACAAAAATCACAAAACACCTTCTACGAAGGGCTAACCGCATGTACTAGGCCAAATTTCAATTTTTCCCATCATTAACATTACCAAACACATACTTATAGCTCTCGACACCTAAACAACCATTGTTCAACGTCGTCACAGAGGGTTGGGAAGGTTCGGGGTGTTATATTCTTCCCCCCCTTAGAAACATCGTCCCATGTACATCCCATGCATCTCTATCTTAACATATATACGCATATACACATAATACTTATGGCTACTTCCTTATGATTGTTCCAACTCTATGCCTTGAACTTTCTCCCCCGGTTGAAATAATCACGGGTACTTCGACTTCGTCCTTTCTTTGGTTCCCTACATAATTCTCTTTCCTTGTCGGTTCCTCCACTGTACTTTTACCAAGGCTATATATATTATCTTTTTTTTTCATCTTTCCACTTATCTATATAGAATGGCAATATATATCCCTTCATAAGTGTCATCCCGCATAGCTTGTACATCTAATAAAAATAATGGAGTTTATCATATGAATTTTCGTAGCTTGTAGCTACTGTCGTACCGTCTTAACCCTCTCTATACATAGTGAACAAAATCTAGTCCCAAATAAGGCAATTTCATTCGGTTTAAATCACCCAATTGATGATTTAAACTTTCTTCTATATAAACTTTTGTAAGATGCCATTTTGATACTTGTCCAATAGCTATCATGATGAGCACATTCAATAAGGGGTAGATGATCATCCCCAACTACCTTTTAAGTCTCTCGTACAAGTTCGTAGTATACCTTCAAGTGTTTGGATAGTATACTCTGTCTGTCCGTTCATCTGAAGGTGATAAGTTGTACTCAAATTCACTTATGTACCCAACCTTTTCTTGAAAAGAAACTTCCAACAATTTGTAGTAAATTGAGCTCCCTTGCCTGTTGTAATAGATTTCAGAACTCCGTATAGTTGTACTTCCTCTTTAATATACAACCTCGCATATTCTTCAGCCATGTAGGTGGTCTTGAAAGGCAACATGTGTGATGTGTAGGTAAACCTGTCAGCTATCTCTCACGTGGAATCAAATTCCTAAAATATATGAGACAACCCTTATGTGTATGAGGCAAACTTGTGATAAAATCCATGTTAACCATGTCTTATTTTAAACTAGAAGAATGTATACATGGCATATAACCTCCAGGTTTCTGATGCTCTGTTATTACCTATTGACAATTTGGGCAAGGAGCTACAAATTCTATAATGTTCTTCTTCTTTACATTGCCTCACCAATGCCTTTCTACCAAACCAGGGTATATTTTGGTTTCTTTCATAGAATACCGTGGATGATGTGCTTCGGTTACAATTCATTTCCTTAGTTCATCTATATTTGGTATACCTAATCTACCTTGATATTGAAATAGTCCCTCTTGCGTAAAGTCAAATTTCATCAAACCTGGTGGTACGTTCCATTTTCAGCCGAACTAAAAATTGGATTCGCATGTTGCTTTTCCTTCACCTCTATGAATGAAGACTTTATCGCCCTTTGTGCTATAACTCTTTGATCTGGCATTTTAAGTAAATGCCCTACCAAACTGTTTAATTAAGGTGGGCTATACCTTGCTTTCCCATAACTTGACGGTCCGTACTTTCTAGTGCTTTGCGGCTTAACGCATCGGCCATCGCATTTGCTTTTCCAACTGTGATATCGATATCATATCGTCGTCTCCTAATAATTCGAGTCACCTCCCCTACCTCAGATTTAAGTCCCTCTACTTTAAGACATATTGCAAGCTCTTATGATCCATATTTATATATCACTATGATCCCATCTTTCAAATAAATACCACAACTGTTACCTCAAGATCATATGTGGGGTAGTTTCTCCCTAATGGTTACAACTGTCATGTGGCATACGCTATTATTTTACCATTCCGCATTAACACATATCCGAGATCAACCCCGAAAGCATCGCAATACATTGCATAATCTTTTGTGCCTTCGAGAAATACTAAACTAGTATAGAAGTTAATTTTTCTGTAACCTGCCAACCCAAGAAACGACGAATCTCTATGGGCGTCGTAGGTCTCCCTCTTTTTTTTCCACTGCTTTATTCATTATCAATCCTTATTCTTTCATCCGACACAATGTGACCCAAGAATGCTACGGATTTTAACCAAAATCCATACTTAGAGAACTTTGCATTCAACTTACAATCCCGAAGAATCTTGTAACACCTGCCGTAGGTAATTGGCATGGTCCTCTTATGATCTTGATTAAACCAGAATATACCCCATTAACACGATCACAAATACATCCAAGAATGGTTTGAACACCCTATGCATCAAATCCATAACAACAGCTGGTACGTTTGTTGGTCCCAATGACACAACTAAGAATTCATAATAGTCGTACCATGTTCAAAAAGCTGTCTTGGGTATATCTTTGTTTCTAACTTTGACTTTAGTGATAACCGGATCTCAAGTCACTCTCGTTCCATAGAAATTGGTGCAAGAAAGAGTGGATACAATCCTTTTAATAACAAGGAACAACACACTTGGCACCCTGTAACTGATCAACAATTCGTCAATTCTTGGGAGGGGATATTTGTTCTTGATCGTTACTTTATGCAGTTTCCAATAGTCAACACACGTTCTCAAGTACTATTTCATTCATTTTTTTTTCCACACTCACATGGACGCACTCAAAAGAGGCATATTAGATCTTATGTATCCTCTGTCAACCAAATCTTTTAATGGTTCTTTTTAATTCTCGTAGTTTCACGGGAGTCATGTTATACGGAGGAATAGGGGTAGACGGGATGTCGGTAGTCACATCAGTACTAAACTCTACTTCCCGTTCTAGGGGTGAGTCTGAAAATTCATCAAGAATTATATTAAGAAAGTCATTGACCATCGAAACCTATTGAGGACTTGGTGGTTTTACATCAATCTCTTGCTCTCGGACTATCTAACATACATACCCCTTGGCTATCAATTTCGTCGCTTTAAGATAGAAAATAAAATTTTCTTCTTGGTGTCCCACATTACCCTTCCATTCAAAAGCATCGTCTTGTGGAAAATGAATATGTACCTTCTTAGCCCGGTAATCTACCATGGCATAACAAGAAACCAACCCATCCATTCCCACTATAACATCAATATCCACCAATTTCAATTCAATAAGATCATCCAATATATCATAACCCCACACAGTTACCACACAACCATGACGTATTCTTTTAGCAATAAATTCACCTTTTGGTGTAGATACCCCAAATAGGTTAACTAAAAATTCTAGTGTTCTCTCACAACAAAAAAAATTTTTCCTAGTCAAGGGGATATCAAATAATAGGGTAAAACCCAAATCAATCAATGTAAATACATGACGTAAAAAGACAGATAATATACCTGTCACGTTATCAGGAGAAGCCTCAAATTTCTGCCAATTCGCCAAGGCATAGGTACTGCCCTGAATGCCACTACAGTTAGCTTCCCCTCTAGCACCTCTGCCATGACCAACAATTTGTGCACCTCTACCTAGAGGAGGCACAGATGATGTCGATGCGATGGTTGGTCCCGTGGGTCGTGCCATGCCACTCAGGTTCCTTTATGGACACCCTTTTGACACGTGCCCTGGCATACCGCACCAAAAGCAAACATTTGTTTCGAATCGACATTTACCTACATGAAACCTCCCGCAGCGCTGGCACAATCGACGATAAAACCTTGGGTGGTTCATACTTCCTTATGCTTGATACCCCATTGTCCGTAAACCCTGAATCTCACCTCCTTGCCCAAACTATTTACTTCTAAACCCTTGGAATAGAGGCAAAGTATTTGCTGTGGAATGGGGAAATGATGGCCTAGGCGGTTTATAAAACACCCGAGGGCCAAATCCTTCTACGGATGTCATAACCTGTCCTATGGGTTTAGCTCTTTTTGACGATCCTACCTCCAAGTCCTGCATCTTTCTCCTTTGTCTCTGTCCCTCCTTCTGCTACACAAAATATTGTCTTTGAGCTTGTACAGCAACCACACGGGTCAATATTTGTACCACACTCATCAAATCCTGCTCAATAGTATTAACGGTAAGTTTTGAAGATACTTCTCTTCTTCTCAGCTCTTTCGGAGTTGGGAAAGTGGAAGAAGTCCGTGATCCAAATTCAGTATCTGCTCCACCTTGACTAGCTTGGTCAGGTGGTGGTCTATTCGATCCTTCTCCGGCGAGCTTAACAACCTGCTTACCCTTGCCTTTACCTCTTCTTGTCATCGGCAGTTTCTATATTAAGAAAACTAATCACCATGGTCAAAGATGGTTTAAGTTACAACACTGGCTC
Organism: Capsicum rhomboideum; assembly: GCA_031232105.1. Lineage (NCBI taxonomy): Eukaryota > Viridiplantae > Streptophyta > Magnoliopsida > Solanales > Solanaceae > Capsicum > Capsicum rhomboideum. Next base: position 53,254,316 of record CP124716.1, on the reverse strand, counting down.
TATTGCATGATCTAGAAGTGAAGAAAAGAAACAACATCCTAAATGTCGCGTAGCCTCCTACTTTTAAATGTGGTGCACAACACATCGATAAGTAAGATTCTGCTCAGACACGGCTTTGTAGACACTCTTAGAATGACTTGCTCTGATACTACTTTTGTCACGTCCCGTATCCCAATGGGGTGGACTGGTACCCGAAGCCGATAAGGCCCAGGAGAACCAATCTTTACTCATGCTCAATCATATGCATACCATAAGATTCATCACCACCTCATAAAGACATAAAATTCTAAGTGCAAAAATCATGTAGCGTTATATATATACATATAAGAGACTTGGCCGTTGGGGCCATCGAGTCAAAGGACATACATCTCTTTCTTTCACAATCGTACACATACCCACAAATGTATACAAAAGCCTATAGCCGAAATACATAACTATGAAAAACTTAGAGTTGGGACAACACCCCGCTCTATTCTCATATACAATACCAAAATAAATGTACATAGTAACTCAGGAAGCCCCGAACCAACTGGAGCTCACCAAAAGTCCGAAAAAGATCCGCAACCTACAGTGGAGGCCTACTAGTCCCTGCGCCTACAGCAAGTAAGGTAAGCCCCCCCAAGGGAGGTCAGGTCGAAGAATGTACTGAGTATGTAAGGCCATATGATACTGTCATAAATACGTCGATAGAATCAAAATGTAATAGGATAGTCAATATGAATAACCTATCGATCTGCATATGTGGAATCATGTAGCTTACATAAATTAAGTTCTTCTCTTTATTGTTTATTCCTCATCACTCATATCACATCTTACCCGGGCCCCAACTGATCAGTGGGTCTTAACATAACATAACGTTATGTTGGGATCGTCTCGAGCTAGGACTTTGCCTCCTGAGCTACCACCCATAAATTATATATATTGAGATCGGCTCGAGCTAGGCTTATGCCTCTAGAGATGCCACCCATACCAACATATCAGGTTCGGCTCGAGCTAGGTTATTACCTCTAGAGCTACCCCCTGTCAGGATCGATCCGAGCTAGGCTTATTCCTCTAGGACTGCCCCCTAATCCAACAATTTCGGGATCGGCTTGAGCTAGGCATTTTACCCCCAAAGCTGCCACCCATACTCAATCATTAACCACCAACAAATATGCATTACTTTATTTCTTACTTTTGAGAGATGTACTTGCGAGGGATTGATTCATCCTCTTATGAGAGATTGATACAATCAATTATGAGAGATTAATGTATATATACATAGCCACAACATTATTGGAAGCTCAAGAACACAATATGATTAGGACTTTTGAAACATGTCCGTCATTATGTAAGTCACGAACAACAATAACTAATGAATGAGGAATATGTGACTTAAGAATGAATAGATTCTCCTTACGTCGTCACTTTCCTTGAAACCGTCTCTTTTAGTAGTTACAACATTATTGGAGCTTGGAACCATGTTCATAATTATGTGATCCAAGAATGACAATAGACCAAGAGTAACATGAGTAACAATAAATGATAGCCTGAAACGAGATACCTTAGGACATTTTGAAAATAAGTAAATACCACAACAAGGTGTTCACTATATGCTGCAGAAAGATACGGAAAGAGTAACCTTACATACCTTGTATTCTCAATACCAATACACAATCTTAAATGCGCATACAATAGTCCCTCTCCTTCCTTATGTTTCACTCTACAACAAAAATACATAACGGAGCCAACATTAACCACCAACTACCTTACACTGGCATATAACAACAATGAGTTACATGTTTGGCTTTAACATGTCATTTCTCTCTTGACAATACCATCTGTGAAACTATCACACCAACAATACCATTTATGAAATTATCACACCAATAATCCCACAATATTCCCAACATTGACCAATATCATAAACCACTAGCATGTCACACCAAATTCATACTTTACACTTCTCTATCATCACAACATCACAATTATGCCATCAATTTACTTCAATACACCTCACAACAATAAATCGGCCAAAATCCCATAATTTATAATTTACACTTATAGAAAAATAACAAGTTTAGGACCATAATCACACCATACATTTTGATATTTCATCCATGACATATACTTTCATCAAGACAATAAGTCATCTTTCAAGTTTAAATTCCATAGATGACACATCTTTTATAAAAATACAAAGTGCCATGTTCAACACTTCCAAGCATAACCAACATGATTTCCATGCTCTTCCAAGCATATAATATATTAATCCATAGGAATAATTACTTACCGAAGCTTGAAAAATGATGATCTTGCTCGAAAAAGTGCCTTAGGGTTTGAAGTTGAGAGAAGAGACTTGTAGAAAATTCTAGATTTTGCATGAGAGTGTTATGTGATAAAAATATGATTTTGGCCCCTTTTTATAATCCTTGGGGTCATCCTTATCCACTCTTGGAATTTAATGCCATGTTAGGCTTTGGTCAATGGATTGGCCCATGTTTTCTTTCTCATTTTGGGCCTCTTTTGAGCCCAATTCACTTAATCCAATAAAATCAATAATTTCTCGTGTCTAAATAATTTCATACGTGTTACAACGATATTCCCACTCACGGGATTTATATTTGTAGCCTCATCCCCAAAAACAAGCGATTCTAGCCACGTATGGCCTATTTTAACCAAAAGGGTAAAATTGTCATTTTGATGCCAAATTCGTTCACGAGTAATTTTACCATACCAATTTAATACTTCAATAATTCCATTTATATACTCTTGGTTGTAGAAGAAACGTGGCAAAAATTGGCCCGGTACATCCCCGGGCACCCTTGGGACTTAAGAAAATTTCCAACTTTAAAAAGTGGCCAAAACCAGCGTGGCACGCCCTTGGGCGCTCCAGCTTGCTGCCTCTGGACTAAAAATTTTAGCCCAGAGCGGCGTGGCATGCTCTCTGGAGTGCCCCAACCTTAATTTTTTGAAAATTTTGTTTTTTGACTTTTCTTCGCGGGTTTGGTTAGATACTTCAAGTCCTATTCTTTAACTTACTTCTTACCTTTAATATACTTTGTTTGGAGGTCCTCTTCGCCTCATTTTGAACCCCACAAATGCCCCACGAAAATCACAAAACACCTTCTGCGAAGGGCTAACCGCATGTAAGAGGCCAAATTTCAATTTTTCCCATCATTAACATTACCAAACACATACTTATAGCTCTTGACACCTAAGCCACCATTGTTCAATGTCGTCACATAGGGTTGGGAAGGTGCGGGGTGTTACAATACCTGGAGTAAATAAGGTCACGGTCTTTGTAAAACAATCCAAAATTGGATGATAAGTATCCAACCAATCCATACCTAATATGACATCAAAATCAACCATGTCGAGGATAATCATGTCCACCCAAGTTTCACGTCCTAAAAAGGTCACCACACATGATCGGTACACCCAATCCACCACTAAAGAACCACCCATGGGGTAGAAACAGGAATAGGCATAACAAGGGACTTACACAACATCAATATCAATAGAAAAATATACAGACACATAAGAGAATATGGACCCAGGGCCAAACAACATGGAATCAGGGCGATGGAAAACTGGGATGATGCTTGTAATCACAACATCAGAGGCCTCTGTCTCAGGTCACCCAGTAAAAGCATGGCAATGACCATGCCCTCTACCACACTAAGCAATCCCTTGTCCACCACCACGAGCTCCCTGAGCCCCACCTCTGGTACCTCTAGAACCACCTCTATTGCCCTATGTTCCACCTTTAACTGCAGACAGTAGAATCGGACAAAACTGAGGCTAAAAACCCTGTTGGGGAGTACCTGATGCATGCTGGGAAAAATCCCTCACTAAATGACACAACTCACCACATGTAAAACATCGACTGCTACTTAAGTAAAAATGAGAGGTCCAAGAAGAAACAGAACACTCTTTATAACCTGATGAACCAGCAAAAGATCCTCAACTTAGATGACCTGATCTCTAAACACTTGAAGCCTCATTACTCGTAGACCTACTATCTGAACTTTGCAAAGCTGCCTGAATCGATCTGCCATTGTAATCATGAGAGCCTCTACATGAGAAATCCTTACCTCGAGATGCATGACCACTGAAATCACCTTGTATGCATATCCTCCTGGTACCACCACTCTAATTACCCTAGCGAATCAACTCAATCATCTCAGCATGATCTGTGATACTATGAAAAGAATCACCAACCATTAATTGAGTTATTGCCAACTGATTATAACTTGTAAAAAAAACTTAACAAACTTTCGAATCCTCTCTGGCTCTATGGAGATACTAGCGGTGGCATATCTGGGTAAGGAATGGAAATGTGCCTCACACTCTACAATAGTCAGGAGACCTTCTCCAAGTGATCAAACTCATCTCTCATCGGGTCCTTCAAGTAATAGGGCACAAACCTCTACAGAAAAAACTTAAAAAATAGGGTACATGTCAAAGAAGGGGAAACTACTGGTCTACAACTGAAAAGATGACAAGATATCTCCATCACTTCCTAGCCACATCAGTAAATTGGTTGATAGTGTAAACAACACCATGGGACTTAAGAAGATCGAGGTTATGCAATCTCTCTTGGAAATCAATTAAAAACTCATAAGCATCCTCACCAATAGCACCACTAAACTTGGAAGGAGCAAATCAAATAAATCTCTCAAATATCTTTTGTTCATCAGCAAACATTACTGGACCAGAAGCAATAAGAGGAACAACAAGTCTAGTAGGAAAATTCTACACATTGTGGGGATACAACAACAGCTGGTTGTACCCGTAGAGTCTGAAAACCATAAGTAGGAGTCTATCCTAGCGGCTGAACACCTTCTACAGTTTGAGAACCATTTGGTGTACCCGGCAGAATACCTTTATAGGGAATGTCATCCAAATAGCCTAAAAGAAGAATCAAAAAATTCTGTAATACCAGAGTAACAACAAAATGCTGAGGGGGATGAGCTGGTCTTGCATCCTCTAGCTGATAAACCAACTCATCATAATTAATATCAAGCTTAGGAGAGACTGTTCTAGCTCGTCCTCTAGCCGAGGAAACTCCTCATGCCCGGCCTCTACCTTTGTCCAAGCTACGACTCCTACCTCGCCCTCTGACTATTGCCCCAACAGCAGGTGCTAACTCAGTATCCTCAACCACTCTGGATCTAGTCCTCACTATCTACACAGAAAAGAGATAAATGCCAGCTTAGAATATTAGGCATGAAAAACAAGCACGATAAGGAATCAAATTAGAAAAGTTTTCCTAAAAATGCCATATATCCTCCCAAAGATAGATACAGACATCAATGTAATGATCCACGAAACTCTATTGACATTCTGATCTCTTATATATGAGGTCGGTAAACCTAGCGCTCTAATACTAATTTTTCACGACCTGAAAAGATGAGGTCATGATGGCACCTATGTCATCCCAACCCTGGATAGGTATGCCCAATACTAAAGGAGATAAAGATATGGAAAAGAATAAATGAAACCCAAATAAGAGACTTTAATAAAGTCAGGCCATATATAAAGATAGAATTAATCCAAAACTGAAATAAATACAACTCTAAACCCAAAATCTGAGGTCATGAGTAAAGAGCACTAATACTGATAAAGAGTACAGAAATACACAACTCTGTCTCTGAATAATAGTATAAAGACATGATAGAGATAAGATGAAGTCTAGGAAGAGGCTCCGATCAGGGAACTTACCAGTACTTTAAAGCTGCCTCAATGAGCATGAACTCAATCTCTATGGTCGCACTCAAATTGGGATCTTCACCAAAAGGGTATAGAAAGTAGGAGTGATTGCTTTCCACTTGTACTCAGTAGACATTATAGGTCGACCGAGCAAAGTATAAAAGTATATAAGAAAAGGATACTAGGAGCACGCTTCCACCTACATACAAAATGTTCCCAATGGTATCTCAAACCGTATCTCCTAACACTACAAATACTACAAGTATAATAGCAATATAAGAATAACCACATATGAATATATAAAGGAAGGCTAAATACACAATATCAAACACTTAAAAGAAATACAACTGATGCAATGCAATACTATGGGATGATAATATGTAAGAAATCGCATGGCACCTCGTGTACACCTTCAAAGCATAAGCTTCTAGGACAGGACCTATGGTCGGTTCACAACTCATATACTATCACAATTTCATATCTCAATCAACCTTGTCGGCATATCCCTCGGTCAAGGGTTTTATAAATTATTTCATTTTTAAAAAAAATCAGTGTTTCTCAGTGGTACCAATTTCATGAATATGAATGAATGAAATGAGGAGGCATGCTCATAACCAAATCAATATCTTGTAATGAATTAACTCAACAATGGTGTAAATAAGCTCAAATCTCCTCAATATGTCAACAGATCGTGATATAAGCCTTGCATGGCACCACTAGAATAAAGAGTCATGTAAGACATTAATAGTATCAATCCAAGCCCCACTCTCGGGAATCACAATAATGATAAAGAAAATAATACACAAATAAATCCAATACCAGCCCCCGCATAGGCATCACAATAATGATAATCACTCAAGTCAATAATAATATTCACATAAGCCCCAATACAAGTAACACAATAAAATAATGATCTCAAAATATGAATCTCATGATAAAACCCCAACCCATAGCATACTTTACATGAATGGTTACCTACCCAACCCTATTAAAAAAATTTAAGTTGTAACCTAGCTCGAAAGCCAAAGCACAAGCCCAAACACTTCAAATAGGAACTTTTCCTTTTTGGGTAGCCTCAAAATGAACAAAATCTATTAAAAACATAATCTACATGTCAAAAGGATTCCAACGATACCCATATTAGCTACATTCATTTCAGGTCCAAAAGTAGTTTGAAAATCTACCCCAAAGAAGAAATGGTAAAACTGGATTTTTATTATAGATTCAAGTTTCCCCTACTCTAAATATGAAAACCCATTGAAAAATAAGTTGAAATCTAGTTCGAAAATGAAGAAAAACCATTTTCTCTCTTTACAGGGTGAAATCCCAAGAATCCAAGTTTAAAATCCAAATTTAGAAGATGATTTAGTGAAATAATCAATGAATAAGGATGAAAATCATGTTTAGAAGCTCACCAAGTACAATTTTATGAAAAATAGCCAAAATCAAGACCTTGAAAATGGAAAAATAAAGTAAAAATGAAGAAAAAGAAATTTTATACTAGCGACGTTGCCTAGGTGGTAAAATAATCACCAAAGTGATGTCGCCTGAATGGACAAACTATAGCTAAGGCTGTATTCACTTGCCATGCAGGCCCATTGCCTGGGAAGCCCACTCGCTGCTAAGGTGATGTTGCTAAGATAAAGGTACTTATCTTTTATGTGATGGTGTATGGATCAGTCAACCTTAACTATGGCAGTGCTTGGTCCGCCTAGGTAGTGTCGCTAAGGTGACCAAAGTACCGCTTTAGCAGTCGCACCAGAACAGGTTCAGTTGAAACATAGCTAAGTGAAAATTACTCTGAATGGACCCTCAAAATTTGATCGAGAGTCTGTAAAAATAATTCAATAATGTTACTAGGCTAATTTAGACGTTTTGGACTTAATGAAACCAACAGATTTATCAAAAGTGGTCCTTATCATCAAATTAACCCCCAAGAATCCTCTTAAGCTAATTTAACTATTTTCTTATCCAAGAGGTCAAAAACTCTATATAAAGGCTACCAATATCAATTTTCAAGATATAATGAAACTAACGAAATCACCATTTGATGCTTGAATCACAAAATGTTGACCAAGTCAAATTAATCACTTTTAAGGCTACTCAAAACCTCAAACTCACTCAAATCACTCTCAAATAATTAGGGGACCATGCCAACCATCCCCACAACTCATAAATAGAATATAGCAACTATGGGAAAGGGCAAAATAGTCAATATAAGTAAATGCTAAGAATCATAACTAGGGTTTTTACATTTGGGAATTTAGGTTAATGGTTGAGGGTACTTATTTGGTTGTTGGTGTTGTGTTGTTGTAAGAAAAGAGGAGTACAAAGGTGTGGGCTTGGAGAGGGTCAAGAGAGATTAGCATGGGCCTGATGGTTGTTTTAGACATTGGGCGGCGGATTAGTATATAATTAAAAGGGTTTGAAAATAAGTTGAAGTTATGGCCAAATTGTGTTACAATTGTGGCCAAAATAAATTTCAATCATGGCCACATTAGCTTCATTGACTGAATTTTGCCAAAATCAAAATGAATTGACACGCATTTATTATAAGATTCTTAATTTAACAAAAACTAAAATAATCAATTTCTAAATTTGATTTATTCTAAAAAATAAAATCAATTTAAATATTTTGACCACCAATGTAACCGATTTTAAGGGTAAACTCCAATCAAAAATCGATTTCAACAAAAATTACCTTTCCAAATAACAAAATCATGCAATTCCATATATTTGAATACGAAAATACATGACTATTACTTAAAGTGACAAAAAAATTAACCTGAAATTGACTTGAAAAATACTTTAATTTCAAAAAAATAATTATTTCAAATTTGTTTAAAAATTGAAGAAGCTCAAAATTAATTTATATCATGGAGGTAAAAATTAGGTGTCCATAACTGTCCTCCTCCCCCTTGGGTAGGATGAATGAAAGCAACCTGGGAAAAGGTAGCTTGAGGTTCCTAATTCTGTTCGACCACAAATTCGTCTCTCGAGAGCGATCAATTTTTGCATGAAATTCAAGGAATTATAGGTGGACCATGATATAAGATTTACTACATATCTCAGGTTATATGAGAATTTAGGCCTCTTGTAGTTTATAATGGTTAATTTTATGCACAAGTTTTAAAGAATTCAAAAGTTATCCCAATTTCAAATTTTAGAGAGACCGAAAAATTGGGGATTAGGAAAAATAGGGGGAGTTGGAATCTAGTTGAGTTTTCAACAGAGATCCCAACCTATAAATCCCAATATTTTAGAAAATCAAACTAGTAGTTTGACTCGATTGGTAGAAAAGGTAGTTTTTTATTTTTTAGATGACCTGTGGTTTGCAATGAGTGACAAATGAATTGAGTTATGGAAAAGAGGCTTGTAATTATCTCAGTTACAAATGTGGCATGATTCACACCCATAAATAAGAGCTACACGGTCATAATTTCTAGAGCTCTAAGTCCATTTTGACCAAAATTTGATGAAAGGGAAAGTTGTTTCCAGTGTAAGTTTTGAAATACCAAGATGCGAAATAGAAATCTAAAATATCCCAAAGTACCTACATGCCTTTTGAATATTTGATAGTGGTGGAAGTCTTCCTTCAACTCGCATCAAAAGAGTCTGATATTCCTTTTTAGACTATGTCCCAGTTGGCTGCTAAGAAAAAATCCCACGTTATGTTGCATCTTTTTTGGAGTCGTCTACACCTGTGGATTTGGTTTGAGATTTTTCATCCTTCTCATATTCTCTCAAAAACATCTTGAAACATTATTGTTAATGGTAAAAGTAATTCAATATGGAGAGCTAGTTTCTTTACCTCAACTCTGTGTTATGCTATGTCCCTTGTAGCACAGCTTTACATCATACTTTATGTATGACATTTTCCTTAATAATTTGAAGATTTCATTTGTCTTATTAGATGATCTTTTCTTGGATTAACTTGTAGTTTTTCTTTGAGAATTTCATCCTCCCGGATGCTATCGAAAAAATTTGAAACAAGATTTTTAGTTGCAAACATAATTCACGAATGAGATAGTTTTTTATCATACCTCCGCGTGGACTATTTAACTTAAAAGTGATGCCATCTTTTTTATTCCCTTCTTTAGAAAATGATGTTTTCTACAATAGTAAAGACTCAACAATCCTCTAGGTTATGGAATAGAATGGCCTTCTCGGCCACTCAGGATGTTTTAGGTAAAATGGTCACTACAACTATCTGTTGATCATATGGCTTTGGGTAAGTCTTGTGCATCATCTATATCGACACAAATTATAGATATCCCTCAAATTCTCAGCCTTCAAGTAATCTTGCACATTATCTGACTTTAGATTAGAGACTTATAGATGTCCCTCAAATATTTAGCCCTCAGGCAATCTTACACATTATCCGAGCTTGGATAAGAGGCGGCTTACCAATATTCATTAAATTTTTATCCTTTAGGTAATATTGCACTTTTACCTATTATTGTACATAAGTCTTGTTCATCATCAATATCGACACAAATTATAGATATCCCTTAAATTCTAAGCCTTCAAGTAATCTTGCACATTATCTGACTTTGGATTAGAGGCGGCTTATAGATGTCCCTTAAATATTTAGCCCTCAGGCAATCTTACACATCATCCGAGCTTGTATAAGAGGCGGCTTACCAATATCCATTAAATTGTTATCTTTTAGGTAATCTTGCACTTTTACCTATTATTGGAGATAATGTGACTGATAGATTTCCCTTGAATTTCCAGTCTTTTGGTTGTCCTATGCATAATCAACTTTGGATTAATGAGGCTTATATATAACCCTTGGACTATCAATTTTTGATAGTATTGCACATTATTTCAATTTCAAATAGTGTTTCAACTTATGAATGACCCTTACACTGTCAACCTTTGGGAGATCTTGCACACTATCCAATTTTAAACATTGTTGTGTCTTATAAATAACCTTCAAACTGTCAACCCTTGGGTAATCTTGCATAATATCCTATCTCAAACATTGTAGCTTACATATCACTTTTAGACTATTGACTTTTAGGAAATCTAGGACGTCATCCAACTTTAAATAGTAACTTACAAACATCCCTGGGACCGTCTAACTATAATGGGGTAGATGGCATAATAATCCAACTGAAATAGGGTGGATGGCCCAACATAGTTTAACTATAACAAGGTGGATGGCTCGATAATCCCACTGTAATAGGGTGGATAGCTTGATAATCCAACTGCAACAGGGTGGAAGGGTTGATAATCCAAATATTACAGGGTGCATGGTCTAATAATCCAACTGTAATAGGGTGGATGGCTTGATAATCCAACTGTAATAGGGTGGATGGCCTAATATAATCCAACTATAATGAGGTGGAAAGATCAATAATATAACTATAATGGGGTGGATGGCTCGATATATCCTCAATGTCAGACTCCACCATTTATGTATGATTAACGGATATGAATGCAAAAATATATTGATGCTAGACTCCACCATCTCTACGCGATATTGGGTATAAATGTCCTAATGCCCTTGATTCCAGACTCTACCATCTCTATGTGATATTGGGTATAAATTCTCAAATATCCTCGATGCCATACTTCATTGTCTCTGTGCTCTATTGGATATGATGGCCCTCTCGACAATTGAAAAAACATCACCTTTATCATTCTATTGACTTATTGGCTCATTTGTGTATACCAGCTCTCAAGTTAAACAATTAGTAGACACAATGTCATTTTTTACCAGTGACTATAGTCAAATTTTGAGAAAGCTTTAAACAAATCATTCACAATATAAATGACTTTGTTCACCAACATAATTCTCTTTTCCAGGTGAATAGCTAATAAGAAGTCATTTTGGATGTAAATGAATGGTTGAACCCCATCTTTGGGGACAACTATAAATACCATCGATGAACATCGTATATTCATTGTAATCCATGATTTTGTTAGAGATCTAAGGAGGATGTCATTTCTCTCTCCTTATTTGTTATCCCTTTGATTGCTATGTTGTTATGTCAACTCTTTTGCTTGCACCTACACAAGGTAAATGATTAGTAGATACTGTGATACTTTTTCTAGCGACTATAGCCAAATTTAAAGAAAAATTTAAATAAAAAATTTCATAACATAGATCGAACAACTTTATTTGTCATACGTATCCCCTTTTCAAGGTGGAATAGACAAACAAAAGGCCTTGCAAATATAAATGAATGATTGAACCCTACCTTCAAGAAAAGCTACAAATACCACTTCTGGACATCATGTTTTTGCTTTGACCCTATGACTTTTTGGAGATTTGAGGGGGATGTCATTGTTTATTCCACATACATCGATCCCTGCAACCACAGAAACATTGATAGTTCTGGAAAGCTCTGCCACTTTCAACTTTTCCCATTATCTTGGCTCCTCTTTACCAATTTTGGTTATTCAGCTTCATTGTATTCCTTTCGAATAAAGGGATGCGCTAATTAATTGGAGTCTTTTGCTGATCCTTTTCATTCTTAGGACAACCTGCATCCACAGAAAAATTGTTAGATTTTATTAAATAGATCTGTATTGACCTCTTTCGGTCTTCTACTCCCTTCTTGATATTCTTTGGGTGCTTGTCATCTTTGTTCATTTGCCTCAACTCACCAGGTTGATAGATGTAAGATAGAATCAGTTGAATAAAATAATTTAAAGAAAACAATTTTTCAAATAATCTAGGTTTTCTAGAAAAACTAATTTTGAAAAAAGATTGGGAGGGGTCTCTGCCCATTTTGGCATGCCATGCACTAGCTTGATGAACATCCTTAGTTCAAGGCTTCAACATATCTGACACGTGTTGATGAGCCTTATAGATCTTTCAGCATTGTATCTAGGAGTTTGAAGATGACTTTTTGGAGAAATCTATCATAGCTGAGAGTTGGTCCTCTTGGACTTTGTTATAATTGGGGATTTCTTGAATTCGACTCTAATCTTTTGGTGCTAGGTGAATCTCAGAGCTTGAACTCATGAATGAAGATTGGTAGAAATTTTGAGGTCCTCCTCAAAATTTCTACCCCAATTGGACATCTCAAGGTAAATTCCAACTCTGTTTATAGGAGAGTTGACACTCTACGTGGTCTTGAGATTCTCTATCAAAATTCTCTTCCTTGTCATTTTTTGACAAGATCTCTATTCTTACTTTGTTGAAGGATGAACTTCTTCTTTGGAATTTTTGAGATTCTTTCTTGAAAATTCTGCCCCAATTTCTATTTACTGGGTAAAATGACTTGAGTTGTTGGGGCATCTATATATTCTGTTGGAGCAGGAATCAAGTCAAACGTAGTTCCTCAACATAGTGGAAATTGGGATCTCCTGGTGCTAGAGAATTTCTCAGAGTTGACTTTGAACTTCATAATGAGGCTTTGGTGGAAATTTTGAGGTCCTCCTCAAAAATTCAGCCCCAGTTAACTTCTTTCGAGACAAATTTTGAGTTATTGACTCTGTGGGGATCTTGAGATTCTTCTAAAAACCCACTTCAATTTTACTCTTTGACATCTTTATTCTCTTTGTTGTAGGAGGAAATTTTTTAGATTCCTTCTCAAAAATTTTGCTTCAGTTTCTATTTCCTAGGGTGATGTGATTGAGCTATTGGGGTGCCTTCATATCCTGTTGAATTAGGAATCAAGTTACCACATAGTTCAGGATATAAAAAAGGAAAGATTTTCCTAAGGTGTTGACTGAAGCCGACATAGGCTGCCTAGGTATCCCTTTCTTGGGAATTCAAGTCAATTGTAGCTCTACAAAAGTATAGGGGAATTTTAAGCTATTTTAAAGCATAAAATAATTACATTAAGAAAAAGTGTCATTACAAGGAAGATATATAAGGAAAAGACTATCTTCAGACATAGTATCTCTTTATTGCATCGGATTTATTTAGCTTGGGCCACTCCTAGCCATCCATTCAGATAGAATCAAGGATCCTCTATATAATAGCCCTTGGATGACATGACTCCTTCATCAATTTGGTGCAATCTTTCATTTATGCTTATCTCGATAGGAGGAAGGATCAAGTGTCCACTTCCTGAAACAAACTTTGAATCGATCGATAGCTAGTAGGAAATGATGCTTGTACTCATTTTTGGCACATCATCATAACACCGAGAGAATATGTTGAGGTATTGATAAGATTTCTCTTTCCTTATTTTATCAGATAGACACTAATTGTGGTTTCATTAACTTCATTGTTGTCTCCCAGACTAACCACTTTGGTCTCTTCTAGGTTGTGCCCTTCCCGATTCACGCGATCATATTCTTCCCATTAATTATTATTTGCCTTGGTTTGTTCATTTAGATCTTGACATGACATAACATTGTCAGGTTTTATATTCTTGAAATCATAAACAAGATAAGTTAGATAATAACAAGAAAATAATAAGATAAATGATAAAGATTTTTGCAATAGGGGGAAGATTTCATTGAATTCAAGGAAATACATACAAGTATGGGTCTATGCCTTTTGGAAAGCATAAAAAGAAGATACAAGGTAAATAAAACTGAAAGGGTGGGTCTCGAACCTCATCTGGACTATCAAAAATTTGCAAGAATTTAAAGACTGTCCATTCATCTACCACATTGACCCGGGTGTCACGAGTAGAGTAGACGCCAATTTGATAACTTCTCTCCTGGTTTAACTTTCGTGAATCCCACCATCTCAGGGAACTCTTCTATGATAGCATCACACTCTTCTAACAAGTGTTACATTCTATCCTTAAGACCATTACTTATACGTTTTACTGATATAGAAAATGACTGGTAGAGGTGGGGAAGCTCAAAACCCTTTTTGATCTCTTCTTTTCTTTCTCTAGGCACGTACCCTAATCCATACCTGAGCAGTTGCCCTGGGATTTTAATTGGCTCAATGATACCATCAGAATTCCTTCCTAGACCAAATCAAGGTTTGAAACTACTTCTCAACATAATGGTGGCCATCATCTTGTAGACTGAGGGCATTGGCATTTGAGGTATTGAATCATTATCTATAGCGTTTATGATCTCAATAGTGTAGAAATCACTCCCTTTTGGGACATCTTTAATCACATGAACATAACCATTAGGTTGGCTCTAGTGGTTCCCCTTACCATGAATGACTACTTTTTGGCCTGCCTATACAAACTTCAGCAACTGATATAATGTTGAAGGAACGACCCCTACTCCATGAATGCATTGCCTTCCTAAAAGTAGATTGTAGCTCATAGTTATATCAATCACTTGAAACTCAACCAGGAACCTGTAGGACCCATCTGGAGGTACAGTTTGACTTCCCTAATAGTGTCTATATTACCACCATCAAAAGCTCTCACATTGACTATGTTCAGACAAATTTTACCTACACCAAGTCTAATTGAGTCAAAGTGGACAAGGGATAAATGTGCAACCTTGATCCATCATCAATCAACACTTTGTTAATGATATGGTCCTGATATTCAATAGGGACGTGCAATGCTTTGTTATGAAGAACTCCTTCAATAGGCAACTCATCTTTGTTGAAACTAAAGTGATGGCTTTCCACAGCCCTGCTTACCATAGCAATCGATTTTTTGACACTAATGTATGTGGGAACATAGGCTTCGTCAAGGAATTTTAACAAAGATTATCTATGGTATTGAGAGCTCATAAGCAATGCTCTAGTGGAGATTTGAGGGGGAGTCTTTTCCAAGTGCTTTACATGGAATACTATTTTGTTGCATTAGTCTCCAGAATTTTTTGGCCTCTCCCTCAGTGATTGGCCATTTTATGGAATCCTTCTTATAGACATTAATGAATAATTCTTTAAGAGTGTAACACCTCCCTAACCTGGTCATCCCATGGAAAACAACGGTTTCTTCCATAAATTTTTTCTATATAGGAACCAGGGTAAAGGCTTGATGTGGTGTTGTTAGTGAAACAAACTGAGGCTTCTCACTAGCACTTAAAGAGGATATGACTTTCTTTATTTTCTTTATTTCAGTCACCTTATTGGGACTTGTTTACACAATGGATTTGCTGACTACCCACACTTTGTCTATCTCTATCATGTTGACAGTGACTCCTCTATGATTGCAGAGTGCGTTGTTAGTGATGTTTGTTAGTGCTGCCTGAAGCAAAATGACTTTTTAATCAATCAAGTCTTGGATCATATGCTTTAGATTGATGTAATCTTCCATAGTATGTCCATTACCTCCTAAATGGTAAGCACAATGTTGGTATGCTCTATGAAATTTTGTATTGGGGTTGATAAATTTGGGGTCGATAGTTTGGATCAGTCCGACTGCTTTTAATCTTTCAAAAAGTTGTGTTTGATTTTTGACTAAAGGGATAAATACTCGAGGAAATTTCTCCTTATGGTTTAACAAGACAATTTATTTTGGTATATTAGTGGAGCCATCTTGTGGCATGTTTGTAGGTTAGGACAAAAAGAGTTTGGCATCTGAAAATTTGGTTGGAAGTTTCGGTGTGCTTGTTGAGGTGCATGTAAATTTTATTGGAAGTTTAGGTATGATGGTAGAGGTATTTGATAATTTGGAGGTGGAGCTTGTTATTTTGAGGGAGGAGTTGGATATTTAGTTTGGCCATAAAAGGTGGGGTAGGGATTTGGTGGAGCTAGAAGAATGGGATCATCCAAGATTGGAGTGTTAGCCACAATGGCCAGACTGGCCATGTCCTTTTCTTGCTGCACTTCTTCTTGAAGCTCCTTCATTTTACTGGCTTGTTTGGCAATCATTTCACCTTGTGCTTTTATCATATCTCCTTGAAGGTAATTTCGGTCAGAGAGTTTCCATCATCACTACCATTCATTTTCCATCATCTGTAATAAAGCAATGGTCAAGAGTAGAATCTTTATTCACTTTTGATCTAGTAAAGTAGGGATGTTCTGCCATTTTATGTCAATACAGATCAATTTTTATTTATTCTGTTACCTGGTAAAGTAAAAACAACTCAAAAGGTGGATATATTAGACTCCATTAGTGGAAAATATTTGACATGAAGTAAAAACATAAAGATACTTTCATCGCAGGCAAATTGACCCATGGGTGGATACCGAATTGAAGGATTCTAATGGACAGGATTGTACCCATTAATTTCGGGATAAATGTGTTTGTCAGGAGGGTTGACTTTTGTTGTGTCTTCTTCTTTTGGCTCTTCTGCTAATCTTTCGCATCCTTATAACCCCTTTTCCAAAGTGGGGGAAAATAAAGGTTTTAAAGGATAAGGGTCAGGCTAGAAGACTGCCTATATATCTCACGAAGGAGAAATCAAGCCCTACATAGTTTGAATTTAGGTTTTATGAAAGGGTATGTGGAGTTTTTCTGGAAAACTTAGAAGACTCAGAGTATTTTGGTCGTACTTTTGCATAGTGGCTTAAATGTTTGCCTAAGGGGTTCTATAAAAGCCATTAGAATAAGAGTGGATCAGTTCACCCTTGATTTAAGCAACATACCCAATAAAGTTATATCACACAACATATAAAAAGTTTATAGCACATCCTAAAAAGATATATGACCTTTTTATACCAAAGGTAGGCCTAACAAATTGAAGGATGTGTATGATATTTGCAAAATGTTTCATTTCCCCAAAAAGACATATTATATACAAATCGATATGAATAGATCAAATAGGGATACAAAATAGGGGAACGGGTATACAAATAAATATCAATCTCATGTAAAGGAACCATCCTAAGCTAGGCCACCATGAAAGGTCTTTCATTCTCTAGCTTATTGAACTTCTTGTAACTCTAGATACCTTTCGAATGATGATCTTCAAATCAAGAAAATGTTTAAATATTTTCCAACCCCAAGGGACAATGGACCATACAAAATGACATCACATTCTTCAATTAATCACATAAGGGTAAGATTGTCTTTTCAGACCGAAGACCCTTTTCAACACAAGGTAGTCTCATTAATGGGCTAGATACCCTGGGGTAGCGAGTCACTTAGGCCAGTATGCCTAATTTATGGGATTTGGTTGTTCTATCTTAGATTGCTAGAGTGGTTTGTTTAGTTTGCTAGAGTGGTTTGTTCAAATTGACCTGAAACCCGAAAGAAGCTAACATACCAAGTGTCTGTTGACCGACTCGAATCGACTACTTCACTTTAATGCTCAAAAGAAATCAAGGTTTTATATTGAAAGCGAGTTGTGAATACTCACATAACCACTTTCATTCCTAATGCCTAATTCTTTGTCAAAAATGGTGTAATATTCCATGATTATGCAATTGTTTATAATTGTCAGAATTTAAACAAGTAATTTAAATATTACAAATCTAAATCGTAGTGAGGTCCCCTGGTTGCGGTCGTGACATCCCACTAACGGGACCATCACGATCACGATGGTTTGGTGACACGATCGCGATGATCAAGTTGGTCTGGCCCCACGACCTCCTTCATCAAAGTCGTGAGCCCTCAAGCCTTACTATCATGATGACTAAGTTCATGGACCCTCACGATCGCGGGGTTCCTCATCACTATCTCGATGGAGGAACTGAGCCTGCACCAAGTGGTGATGATCTAGCAATTCCACAAAGTTGTAATTATTCCAACCGAACCCTCAGGATTTATTTTAAATCCCATGAACATAAAAGAACAACGTTTCCCTACCAAATTCGACATTCTAGACTCAACGGCTCCATCAAAGTTCCCATCCGAGGTCATTTCGACAAAAAGTTAGTCCCACACCCCCAAGGACCGTTTTAACCAAATTCCATATAATAGCCTAAAACAAGTTCGAAAGCCTCGAGACCCAGACCAAGGGTCTCCTTAGCTTAAAATAGACGTTCTGGTGCTGATGAGACTGTCAGAAATAACATCTAAGGCTGTTTACCTGAGGTTTAGGCCCAAGACCCTATTCTTAACTCCAAAAGCTCCAAAATAGGGAAATGGCTCTAAACACCAAAAAAATTGCCCGATAACAGAACTGTCAGTCCCAGCAAGTCATAAATGACCTGGGCAGTTGTGGGAAATCTCTAAACACATTAAAAGCACAAAAACAGGGAAAATGACTTAGAGGGTCATTACAACATCTACTACTAAAAGGACTATCGTCCGTGAAAGTAAAGGATCAAGATGTACCTGAAGACTCGAATATGTAGGGATATTGGGCCCACATATCACGCTGGCCTCCCAGGTAGACTCCTTGACTAGACGGTGTCTCCACTGAACCTTAACTACTGGAATGTCTCTAGAGCACAACTGTCGGACATCTCTGGCCAAAATAGACATAGGCTCCTCTATAAAGGTCAACCTCTCATCCAACTGCATCGAGTCCCACCGAAGCATGTGAGACTCATCCAAAATGTAATGTCGCAACATAGATACATGAAAAACTGGATGGATTTCTAAAAAGGCTGGAGGCAAAGGAAACTCATATACTACCTCCACAACTATCTGTAGGATCTCAAATGGTCCAATATACCTAGGCCTGAGCTTGCCCCTCCTCCTGAACCTCATCACACCCTTCATGGATGATACTCGTAGGAAGAACCATTCACCAACTCTGAACCTCAAGGCACAAAGTCTATGGTCAGTATAACTCTTCTGTCTGCTCCGAGCTGCCTATAGCCTATCTTGAATTACCCAAACCCTATCAAAAAACTCACAAAACAAATCCGTACCACGGGGCTAACCTCAAAAGTCTCGAACCAACCAACTGGGAACTGATAATGCCTACCATAAAACGCCTCGAATTGAGCCATCTGAATACTTGAATGGTAGCTGTTATTATATGCAAACTCCGCCAAAGCTAAGAACTGATCCCACTGACCTCCAAAATCCAACACATAAGTGTGAAGCATATCCTCTAAAACTGGAATAGTCTGCTCCAACTACCCATCAGTCTGGGGATGAAATGCAGTGCTAAGAGCAACCTGGGTACCCAACTCCTTCTAAAATTTCCTCCAGAAGCTAGAAGTGAATTGAGAGACTCGAATTGATATAATGGACTTGGGTACCCCATAAAGATAAACTACCTCTCGAATATAGATACAGGCTAACTTCTCGACACTAAAGAAAGGCTGAACAGGGATGAAATAGGCAGACTTGGTCAATCGATCCACGATGACCCAAATGCTATCAAAACCATGAGAAGTGCGAGGTAACCCACCTACGAAATCTATAGTAACCCGCTCCCATTTCCACTCGGGAATGGGTGGCCTCTAAAGAAATCCACCAGGTCTCTGATGCTCGACCTTTACCTGCTGATAATATAGGCACCGAGCCACAAAACCCGCTATATCTCTCTGTATACCACTCCACCAGTAATGCTGCCTCAAATTCCTATACATCTTAGCAGTCACGGGGTGAATAGAATCCTTGGAGCTTTGAACCTTATGAAGTATCAACTGAATAATATCTCCAACCCCCACAACATAGATTTGACTGTCAAACCTCAAAATACCCTCTGAATCTAAGGTAACCCTCCTGGACTCATCTCTTAACACCTACCCTCAAATGTTATGAAGCCTATCATCCTTAAACTAACGACCCCGAATCTGCTCCAACAAGGTAGATCTAGCCTCAAAACTAGTAAGAATCCTCCTGGGGTTAGAAATATCAAGACGAAACATCATGTTGGATAAGGAATGGATATCCAAAGCCAAAGGTCACTGCAAAACTGAAATGAAGGCTACCCATACTCGCTGCCTTCCGACTCAAGGTGTCTGTTACCACATTCGCCTTGTACGGATGGTATAGAATAGAGATATCATAGTCCTTGAGCAACTTAATCCACCTATGCTGCCTCGAATTAAGATCCCTCTGGGTCATAATGTACTGAAGACTACGGTTGTTAGTAAAGATCTTGCAACAAACACCATACAAGTAATGCCTCCAAATCATATGCGCAAGAACTATCGCAGCTAACTCTAAATCATGAGTGGGGTAGTTGCGCTCATGCACCTTCAGCTGCCTCAATTCATATGTAATAACTCAACCCTACTACACTAGAACACACCCCAATAAAACACCAGAAGCATCACAATAGATGGATAACCCCTCGCTCTCAACTAGAAGAGTCAGAATAGGAGCTGAAGTGAGCTAGTCCTTAAGCTTAAGAAAGCTCGCCTCACAACTCGCGGACCACTAAAATGGGACCTCCTTCCTAGTCAACCTAGTCATAGGGGATATAATAGTAGCAAATATCTCGACGAACAGCCTGTAGTAGCCTGCTAACCCAACAAAACTACAAACCTCAGTAGGAGATGTAGGTCTATCCCAATCACGATTAGCCTCAATATTTGCTGGGTCTAACATAATACCATCCTTGGACACCATGTGCCTCAAGAAAGCTACAGACTCAAGCCAGAACTCGCACTTTGAGAATTTGGCATAAAGCCTATGATCTCTCAAAGTGTGAAGCATAGTCCTCAAATGTTGCTCATGCTCTTCCCTACTCCTCGAATATAACAAGATGTCATCAATGAAAATGATTACGAAGGAGTCTATATAAGGCCTGAAAATGCAATTCATCGAATCCATAAATGCTGCTAGGGCATTAGTCAACCTGAAAGACATCACCAAGAACTCATAATTGTTGTAACGAGTCCTGAAGGTTGTATTATGAATGTCCTCATCCCTAATCCTCAACTGATGGTAAACAGACCTTAAATCAATCTTAGAAAACACCACTGCACCCTGAAGCTGGTCAAGCAAATCATCTATATAAGGAATTGGAGACTTATTCTTCATTGTCACTTTATTCAGCTTCATGTAGTCAATACACATACGCATAGAACCATCTTTCTTCTTTATAAACAGAACTAGAGTGCCCCCCAAGGCGATATACTAGGTCAGATAAAACCCTTACCCAAAAATTCCTAAAGCTGAATATCTAGCACTTTTAGCTCGACAGGATCCATACGATATGGAGCCATAGAGATGAATCAGGTGCTCGACTCGAGGTCAATAGCAAACTCTATATCATGCTCAGGAGGAGGGCTAAGTAGGTCGGTAGAAAAAACATCAGGAAAATCATGAACAATAGGAATAGAGTCAAGCAAAGGACTCTCAACACTAACATCCCAGACATAAGCAAGGAATGACTCACAGTCTCTCGATACCAGTCTCCTAGCCTGAATATAAGAAATAATCCCCATCAGTACGCGGCTAAAATAACCCTGTCACACAACCGGGGGTATGTCAGGCATGGCTAAGGTAACGGTCTTAGCGAAGCAATCCAAGATCGCATAATAGGGGGATAACCAGTCCATGCCCAGAATCACGTCAAAATCCACCATATCTAACACAACGACATCAACCCAAATATAAAACTCTCAAACAGTCACCAAACATGATCTATATACCTGATCCACTACAAAAAAAATTACCCACAGGGATAGCTACATGCAATGGCACCGATAAAGACTCCAAAGACAAACCCAATCGCAGTGCATAATAAGCAAAAACATACAAAAAGGTAGAGTCGAGATCAAATAAAGTAGAAGTTGGCTGAAGGCATAATTAAATTATACCTGTAATCACAACATCTGAAGCCTCAGCCTTCGGCTTACCAGGTACATCATACAAATATCTCTGGCCGCTATCGGACTGGGTACCTGCCCGACCACCTATCCTACCTATCTGAGGACCATCTCTAAAACCCTAGGGACCACCCCTACAACCCTAAACACCACCCCTAACTGACGGTGGCACTGACCTAATCGGTTATGCACTCTGAACTGCAGGCTTAATCATCATACGATGGGGACACATACTAGCAAAGTGACCAACAACACCACACTCATAATAAGCCCCTGGCACCCTGCTTTGTCTAGAAGGTTCGGCTAACCCAAAATGGCCATCTCGGCCTGATAACCCTAACTGAACACCCCTCACTGGATGACTACTGCTCTGACTACTCAAACTACCATAGATGGGCTAACCCCCATCTGAAAACTGAAGTTCTACCTAAATGGGCATACAAGCCTGACTCTGATGCTGATAAGACTAACGCTATAGGTACTTACCCTGACCTCGGCCTCTGAACTATGAGCCATTGTGTCTCCCACAGTAACTACCCTGAAAATAGGGACTCTTATCGTTGCCCCCTTGGGTGTCGCAATCCATCTCCTAAATAGTATAAACTTGGTCAGCAATATCAGTATACGACTTCCTCAAAGTCACCAAACTCTGAGTATCCCTATAGAGTGGGAGTCTTAACCCTCTAATTAAACACTGAATCCTCTCAAACTCTGTCGGAAGGATTATAGTAGCATGCCAGGCTAGCTCGTGAAATCTTGCCTTATACTCAGCCATAGTCATAGAACCCTGTCTCAATGTAGAAAACTTATCAATGAGGTGCTCGCGCATGCTTCGAGGCATGAACTTCCCCAAGAAAGCCTCGAAGAACTGAGTCCAAGTAACAACTGGAGATCCAGCTGGCCTGGAATCAAGATAACCTCTCCACCCCTGTATTGCTACCCTATCAAGTTGGTAAGTAGTATAATCCATGCCAGAAGACTCGACTAATCCCAAATTATGCATCCTCTCCTCACAACTGGTCAGAAACTCACAAGCATCCTCTCTTGAGGCCCCGATAAACCTGGGTGGAGTCAATCTCAAAAATCAGCCCAACATCTTCTATTCTTCCGCAGTCATAACTAGCGGGGCTACTACCGACTGCAAAATTACCAGTGCTGACGGTACCTCTACTCTGGAAGCCACAGCTGTTGGCTGCACCCCTAAACAAATACCACCCTAGGTTGTTGTCTGAGCCCCATATGTTGTTGGACCACCAACAAACCCCAATAACTGAACCAAGGCATCTCTAAGCACTGCAGAAGATATAAACTTGGGTGGGTTTTGGGTTTATCCTCCCAAATATAGGATACAAAAGTTTCTGTACTGATCCCGGGATTCTGCTAAACATTGGCTCTTGTACCAATAATATCGGTGAACCTAGCTCTGATACAAAGCTATCATGACCCAATTTCTCAGGTCATGATGGAACCTACTCTATCCCACCAGTAGGTAAGCCAAGCCATAGCCTAAAATGATAAGCAATGGGCTAACGGGCAAAAATTAAAAAAAATAGGAGAGAAATCAATACCGAAAATAACATATTTGGAAGAAGGGATATATATATATATATATATATATATATATATATACATAATATGTTGTACAGGAGAGGGAGAGAAAAAATGAACAAAATGAATTCCTCCCAAGACTTAGTAAGGTCGCTACTAGAGTTACTACAACAAAAGAAGAGTACTAGATAGTATCCAAAATATACATATACACAGTAGTATCGTAATGGATATCGTTATTCTCATATTAATGAGTATGTTATTTATTTGATAGCATGACAATATTCTAAGGCTTTATAGAAGGGGAAAGATTTCATGTGACCGACTGAGAATCTGTTTGGCCTTGAGGTAGGTTACAGTATCCCTTTCTTTAGTCTTAGCTCGGTTATGTATTATATTTTATAAATTGCATGTTGGTTAAGGGGTTTGTAGGGTAGGCTTAGGTTTATTCCAATATTTCTAATTTTATTAGCCTGTTTTGGGGATCTTAGAGTAGAATAATTATTTGAGCCTTAGTTAGGATGTTTATTATAGTATTAGGACTAGATTAGGAATTCTTAGTACCGAATTGGGGTAGGATTTTATGGTAGAGTGGATTTTATTGATTAATTTACTTTTGTATTTTATTCCTTTTTGTATTATGCTTATGCTGTAAGACTGTAGGACTGAGGCTGAGTATTTCCATTGGCTGGACTCTAGATGGTTGTGATTTTGTATGAAGTGTAATTTTACCCTATACATACTTTAGCTAACACACATGCATTCATACATACACATAGATTATGATGGTTCAAAGAAAATACTAGTTTTTGACTTTAAAAAAAGAAATCATACCACCTTTTTTTTTTACTGGTTTTGGTATTTGAAGATGAAATTGTACAATTTTACCATGGATTTTGGGTTACAAAGAGTTTTGATATCGATTTATCACTGAATTTTGATTTTGAAACACTATACCACCTATAAAAGTTTGGGCCGAGGGATGTTTCTGATCCATTTCTCAGTTTAATTTTCTGTAGTTGAGTTCGAGGCACAATTTTGGGCGCTGCATTTGTTGATGATTCTGAGGGATTTTTAGATAGCCCAAGGGATAATACCGAGTTTTACTTTTCTGCATTTGACCATATATTGCATTGCATTATCCCATATTGCACTGCACTTTTCTTGTGTATATATACCTTGTATGTATTATTATTACTTTTTTATTTTATTCCTATTATATTTTAGACTGGTAAGCTAGCTTTTAGTGTTTGGTTTCCTTTTCTTATTATTTATATTATATATTATATTTTAAGCTCAGTCGACCTATGATGCCTACTGAGGATCCCGTCTTTTGGTACTCATACTATATTTGTGCATCTTTTTCTAATGTAAGGCCTGGTACAAGTCACCCCCATTGATTCCTATTTGTCTGGAGGATGCTTTTAATTGTTTCTGCGGAGAGATCTTGGCATCCAAAGACTTACCCACTTCCTTCTTACACTTTAATGTCTATAAGTTGTATATTTTGGACAGATCTGTATTAGATTAGTACCTACTCTTTTACTTAGTACTCTTACATCAGCGACACTAGGTCGGGGGTTGGATATCTTGTATATTTATCTTTTCATGTTTTCTGAGGGCCTATTTTGTGTAGTTTGTACTTATGTGTATATTTATATGGTTTCCCCTTTTTTTATTCCTTTCCTTATTACTTTATTGATTTGTTACTTTCATCTATAGCTACGGGGTTAGGCTTACCTACTGGAGGGTTATAGTAGGTGTTTTCATGGTCCAATTTTGGGTCATAACAATATGGTATCAGAGCTTTAGGTTCACTAGTCTCATTGGTACATGAGAAAATGTCTAGTAGAGTCCCGCGGATCGGTACGATGATATTCGTATCCTATCTTTAGAAGGCTATATGGCATTCTTAGGAAACTTTAATCTTTTTGAATCCTTATCATAGGTTCTTACTTCTATCAGCTTTTAAATATTATTTTTTCACTCTTTCATAAATAGTTAGGATAAGGTCGGTAATAAGCAAGGATAAGGCTCCTGCACCTATCGCTGGGCCTCAGCTTTGGTTTGGAGTAGTGTCGACCTAGAGGTCGAGGCTGGGCATGAGCTACAATACCAACTCGGGGCCAATCAAGAGCCAAGACTGAGCTACCTGATCTAGAGATATAGGTGGAGGATTTTCTGCATCAGACAGAGGATCTGGGGCTAGCCCTGGCTCCAGCAGGATTTGCGGCTATGTTAGTCCTCTAGGATACTATGGTTATGATTCTTAGATTTTTGAAGAGTATGTCATAAACAAAGATATTACTGATTTCTTTAAGCGATCCTCAGGTTAGAGATGAGGTACAAAGTTTGGAATAAGGTGTTCTAGTTTCAAGAGTGCAGCCTAGAACTGTGGCTCCTCATCTAATGGTCTTTCTACTGCCGGTTATGGTGATCCTATTGTAGCCAGACCAATGATGACATCTGAGAAGCAGAAGATGCTTCGTAGTTTTATCAAATTGGGACTTTTGAGGTTTTCTGGTACTCTAAGAGAGGATGCTCATGACTTTCTAGTGAATGTGCAGAAAATATTACATAACCTCAGTTTATTAGAGTCGCATGGGTTGGATTACACTATATTTTAGATGGAGGGGCCAGCTAAGCAGTGGTGGAGAGAATATCTTGAGTGTAGCCAGTTGAGTCACCTTTGATGACCTGGGTATAATTTTTTAGGCTTTCTTGGGGAAGTATATGCTCTATAGTATGAGAGAGAAATTGTTGGATGAGTTTACAGATCTTCAGCATAGTTTCATATATATCTCAAATTATAAGATGAGGTTGCATGTATTGGACAGACATACTGCTATGATTATGGCTATAGAGCATGAGAGGGTTTGAAGGTTTGTTATGGTGTTGAATTTATCACTCCATTTGTTAAAAGAGTATTTAGTGACATCTAGGTCTATTTTCCTCCAGGTTGTTGACCAAGCATAGATTATTGAGGGGATACATCATGAGGACTATGGAGGTGGCGACAAGAGGCCCTGTCAGGGTGATTTTAGTTGTTCTCAATCTTGAGGTAGGGGTTTTCTTGGTAGAGGTTATAATCAATATCCTAGAAAACCTATTCTGGCAGCATTACAAATTATAGATGGTAGGTATTTGAGTCATGCTGGGCAGAGAAGTTAGGGTTTTGGTCAAACTTCTCGAGGTTCACACTATGGGTATTCAGGCCATGATGGCTATTTGGGTTTGACAAGGTCATAACATTTGAGTACATCTAGCAGGGGATGCTATGAGTATGGTGAATCGGGTCACTTTACTTGAGATTGTCCAAGGTTTATACACGGTAGAAAATAGGGCCAACAAGTTTAGGCACCCAGGGCTCCATTACCATCGGACATAGATGGTGTACAAGGTGTTAGAGGTGGTCCTAGGGTGCTAAAGGTTGATCTCAGCTAGGTCGTGTAGGTGGTCATGCGGGTACTCAATCTAGATGTGGACACAATCATCTATATGCTTTTTCAGGTAGGCCAGAGACTTAGGTTGAGACTTCAAGTGCCATCATCATAGGTATGATCTACGTTTTTCATTAGCCAGCTTCTGTGCTATTTGTTCTAAGGTCTACATATTCATATGTATATGCCTACTTTTCTACCCGTCTGGATTTATTATGTGAGTCTTTGCGTATGACTATGCAGCTAGCTACTCTAGTAGATAATTCATTAGTAGTTGATCAAGTATATTAGTCCTGTGGGGTGACTATCTTGTGGTATGACACTTGGGTAGATCTTATTATCCTAGATAAGATTGATTTTGATGTGATTCTAGACATGGATTAGTTGTCTCTCTATCATGTATCTTGGATTGCTTTGCCAAGACTGTTACCTTAGCTATGCCTAGTATCCCTTAGATTATGTGGAAGGGTGTCGATAGTCATGTATTGAGAGGGATTATATATTTCACTCAGGCGAGGCAGTTAGTAGTGAAAGGGTGTTTGGCTTATCTTTCTTATGTTCGTGATACTAGTGCCAACACTCCTGCACTTGAGTTAGTTCCCATAGTTAGTGAGTTTTTTGATGTATTCCCTACTGATTTACATGGTTTTTTGCCTGATCGTGAGACTGACTTTGGGATTATTTTGAGTTGGGCACTATACCTATTTCCATTCAGCCATATCGGATTGCACTGACAGAGTTGAGGAAGTTAAAGGATCGACTTTAGGATCTTCTGAGTAAGGGGTTTATCAGGTATTGTGTATCTTTGTGGGCTACTATTCGGTTTATGAAGAAGAAAGACTATACTTTGCATATGTTTATTAACTACCAGGAGCGAAATAAGGTGACAAATTAAGAATACATATCTGATGCCGTATATTGATGACTTATATGACCAACTATAAAGTGCAGCCATATTTTCTAAAATAGACTTGATGAATCATGGGTTTAGGACTTATTTAAACTCATTTGTTATAGTATTCATTGATGACATCCTAGTCTACTTGAGAAGTAGGGAGGAGCATCAGTAGTATTTGAGGATTATGCTTTCACACTTTGCAAGATCATTATTTGTATATGATGTTTCCTAAGTGTGAGTTCTGGATCAAGTCTGTGGCATTTTTCGGGCACGTGGTATCCAAGCATTGGATTATACTAGATCCAATGAAGATATAGGCAGTTCGTCATTGGGTAGGACCACTTCTCCTATTAAGATTTACAGTTTCGTCAGGTTAGCAGGTTACTATAGATGGTTTGTGGAGGGGTTTTCTTCAATTGTAGTGTTATTGACTAGATTGACTCAGAAGAATGTCCCTTTCCAATGGTCTAATAAATGCAAGGAAATTTTTTTAAAGCTCAAGGCCTTATTGACTTCAGTTTTGATTCTGACACTTCCTGTTGAGGGCTAGAGTTTACCATCTATTGTGATGCTTCCAGAGTTAGTTTGGGTGGTATATTGATGTAGAAGGGAAAAGTTATAAAATATACTTCTAGCTAGCTGAAGGTTCACCCGAGGAACAACCCCACTCATAACTTAGAGTTGGCGATGATAGTCTTCGCATTGAAGATTTAAAGGCACTATCCATATGAGGTTCATTATGAGAACTTCCCTGACAACATATATGTCTGTAGTTGCTTAAGGATTATGATATTTTGGTTTGTTACAATTCAGGCAAGGAAAATATGGTAGCAGATGCCTTGAGCTAGAAGGCGGTGAGCATAGAGAGTTTTGCCTTTCTTGTAGTTGAGGAGCGACCGACCTTTAGATTTGGACATCCTGTCCTTAGCCAATCAATTTTTTTGAATTGATATTTATGAGCCTAGGTGGGTTCTTACTTGTATGGAGGATAGGTCCATCCTATTGGAACAGATTCAGGCACATCTATTAGAGGATGAGAAGTTGATGATTATTCGATATAAGGTACTGAGTGGCAAGGCTAGGAAGGTGACCTTGGTTTTGGAGGGGGTCTTGATAATTGAGGGTCGTATCTGAGTTTCTAGAGTTAGAGATTTAGTTTGATTAATAATGAAGGAGTCCAATTGTTCTAGATATTCTATTTATCCAGGGGAAGTGAATATATATAAAGACTTGAGATAACATTATTGGTGGTGCACGATGAAGACAAATATTGCAGACTTTGTATCTCAGTGCTTGAACTGTCTGCATGTGATGTTTATGCACATGAGGCCTGATGCTTTGAATCAGAGGTTACCCTTTCTAGAGTTGAAGTGGGAACCGATAGCTATTGACTTTATCAATGGTTTGCCACGTACCTTCCAAGTGTTTGATTCTATTTGGGTCATCGTAGATAGGTTGACTAAGTCTGCTCACTTCTTTCTAGTTTAGTCTCTTACAGTTTAAAGAGGTTTTCTCTCTATTCATAAGATAGTTTGTTTGCATGGAGTGCCAGTTTTATCATTTTTGGTCATGGTACTTAGTTCACATCATCTTTCTAGAGGTCAATTTAGAGAGAGTTGGGTACCCGAGTTGAGCTTAGCATAACTTTTCACCCTCTGACTGATGGTCGGTCAGAGCAGACTATTTAGGTTCCTGAGGATATGCTTCAGGCATGTGTTATTTGTTTTGGGGGTCAATATGACTAGTTCTTAGACTTGGCATAGTTCCCATATAATAAAAACTACCATTCGAGTATTCAGATGTGTAGGTCCCCCATAGGTTGGTTTGATATGTTTGAGGTTAGGCCGTGGGGCACTAATCTATTGGGTGATTCTTTGGGAAAGGTTTGGGGTGATTTAGGAGAGACTCCATGCAACTTAGAGTAGGCAGAAGAATTATACCAATTGGAGGGTGCGAGACTTGGAGTTTTTAGTTGGTGATAGAGTGTTTCTGCAGGTGTCTCCCACGAAGGATGTGATGAGGTTCAAAAATAAAGGCAAGCTCAACCCTTGGTTCAATAGACCATATCAGATACTACAATGTGTTGGTTATGTGGCATATGAGTTAGCTTTTCCTCCAGCTTTTTTGGGTGTTCACCTTGTGTTCTATGTGTTTATGTTAAGATGGTATGTTCCAGATAAGTCTCACGTCCTTCAGTGGCATTTAATTCAGTTGGATGAGAGCTTATTCTATGAGGAAGATCCAATTGCTATTTTAGACAGACAGGTCAGGAAGTTAAGAACTAAGGAGATAAAGATAATCTGGGAGATAAATGATACTATCCTGAAATTCATTAAACTTAGATTCATGATGCAGATTGTAGGGAGAACTTGGGCTAATATTATTGATACACTATATGGTTACAGGGTCACTTATCAGATTAGAAGTGTTAGATGGATTCCTCCACCTACTACATGGATTAAACCCATGCCCTAGCTCAATTTCCTTTTGTATAAGGGATTTAGAAGGAAATTTAGTTTCTGCTAAGGGTTCAAGGATTTCGTATACTACAAGTTTGGTGGCTGAAGTTGTAGCAATTAGAGAGTGCTTGATGTACTGTAGAGATAATTCAATACAACAGATTTTGGTGAAAACTGATTCTTGTTGCATGTTTCAAATTATTCAAGGGACATGGGAAACCCAATGGAGTGTGACAATGGAGGTCAACTCCATCAAAGAGTTGATGAGTTTTACTAATATAGTTTTTGATTTTGCAGGTGATTTTCAGTTTACCAATTTTGAAGAAGTACTAGCAAAAGGGAGAAGCATTATTAATTTGGATAAACAAGGGACACCACACATCAAGATAACTATGCAAGAAGGATGACTACTAATTTCAGGTGAATGCAGGTGATTATCAAACCAAACATGACTCAAAGGAAACACAAGATAGGGAAAATACCTTTGTATGAAGAAATTTTGTTAGATAGGAGTATCTACACCTGGTGAGAGCTTGGGTTGTCATCGATACAAATATCCAGACATTGGTTACTTCCCAACTGGTGGATCCCTTACTCCAGTTAAGGTTCGAGTAACCTACATCATGTTACAAGATATTAGACTTAAGCTTCGTTGTTTTCAAACTCTGATTTCTTAGATTTGATAGTGGTTTCAACTTCAAATGAAGTTCAACACATCAATCAAGAAAAAAAGGGTAAGAAAATACGAAATTAAGGACACAATTTGACTTAGCTTAGATTAAGCTTGAAGCTGACGATTGGCCTGAAGATCAAAAGCTACACACAGATTAAAGGTCATAAATTGGCATAGATTAGAGTTTGATTGAATCTTTTCCCATAGGGGTGATTAACTGAAGCTAAAGTCATATCCTTACACCTCCATAATGATGGTAGTTAAGCTTTCCCTAAAGAAATAAATTAATGTGACTTATGAAATGGAGATTTGGGATTTAGATCGATCAAGTGAAGAGTCACTCGAAGCTTCTACTGATTTCTATGTCAACTTTCCAAATTAATAAGTGTTTTTGTTGTTCATATCTGAAATTACTATTTTTTATTTGGGCCAAGCGACTTTTAGTCTTGGTTTGTACATAACCTGATTTTGTTTTAATAAATGGGCAATCAACGTGCTTTTAATTTTAAAAAAAAAAGGGCGATAATATTTTGATCCTTTACCATCTGGGCAAGGAAAATGTGGTAGTAATGCCTTAAGCCAGAAGGCGGTAGGTATGTAGAATTTGGCATTTCTGATGGCTAAAGAGCAACCTTTGTCTTTAGACATCCAATCCTTAGACAATTGGTTGGTCTGACTTAATATTTCTGAGCCCGGGTGGGTTCTTGATTGTGTGGAGGCTAGGTCCATATTATCAAAGTAGATTCAAACACAATAGTTTAAGGATGAGAGATGGAGGGTTATTCAGAATAAGATGTTGAAAGGCGAGGCTAGAAAAACAACCTAGGATCCAGAGGGTTTCTTGAGGATCGAGGGTGATCTTTGTGCCTAGAGTTTGAGACTTGATTAGTTTGATTATGGAGAAGGCCCATTGTTCTAGATATTTTATTCAGTCGAGGTAGTGAAAATGTGTCAGGACATGAGACAACACTGGTGGTGTAGGATGAAGAGGGATATTCTAGACTTTTTATCTTGGTGCTTGAACTATCAACAGGTAAAGTTCGAGAACTTGAGACCTGGCAATTTGACTTAGAGGTTGCCCATTCCCTAGTATAATTAAGAGCGGATAGATATGGACTTTGTAATTGGTTTGCCACATATATTTTAGGGGTTTGACTCCATTTGGGTCATCATTGATAGGTTGAATAAGTCTTCTCACTTTCGACTAGATTAGTATTCTTACAGTTCAGAGAGGTTAGTCATCCTTGAGACAATCCGTTTGCCTTGGGTGTCAGTTTCTATTATTTTCGACAATGGTACTCAGTTCACATCATCCTTCTAAGATCGATTTATAGAGAGTTGGGTACCCGAGTAGAGCCTAGCATAACCTTTAACCCTCAAACTGATAGTTAGTTTGAGAGAACTATTCAGGTCTTAAAGGATATGCTTAGGGCCTGTGTAATGGATTTCAAGCGTTAGTAGGACCAATTCCTAGCCTTGGTAGAGTAGGGTGTAATAATAGCCACCATTCGAGTATTCAGATGGCTTTATTTCAGGTATTATATAGGAGAAGGTACAGGTCTCTAGTGGGTTGGTTTGATACTTTTAAGGTTAGACCGCGGGGTACCAATTAGTTATATCTCTTTAGATAGGGTTCAGGTGATTAATGAGGGGGTCTATACAACTTAAAGTCGGCAGAAGAGTTATGCCGATAGGAGAGTGTGAGACTTAGAGTTCTTAGTTGGTGATATAGTGCTTTATTGCTTATTTCCTATAAAGGGTGTGATGAGGTTTGGGAAAAAGGGCAAGCTCAGCCCTAGGTTTATTAGCTCATTTGAGATGCTACATCGTGTTGGTAATGTTGCATATGATTTATCTTTTCCTTTAGCTCTTGATGTTCACCTAAAGCTTCACATGTCTATGCTGAGGTTGTATATTCTAGATGAGTCTCACGTACTTCAGTTGGATTCAGTTCAGTTTGATGAGAATTTAGCCTTCGAGGATGATCTAGTTTCTATTTTGTATAGACAAGTTATAAAGTTGAGGACTAAGGATATTTCATTGATTAAAGTTTAGTGGAGGCACCATCCCATCAAGGAGGCGAGGATGAAAGTCCATTTTAGTAGTAGATGATTTAATGACCCTCCAGGTCATTTTCATAATTTTTATAAATTTTCCTTATTTTGACCCTTCATGTAGCTTTCTTATAGTATTTGTGACTTATATGGATGGGTGGCACTGTTCTTGAAGTGTTCAGTTAGGTTTTAAACTAATTTTTGTGTCTTGGAGATTTAAAGTTGGGAAGTTTGACTTAAATAAACATTCCTAGTAAATGGTTCGGATAGGAATTTTGACAGTTTTATTAGCTCTGGGACATGGATTTTGGGTTGGGGATACCTTTGGTTTGGGTCCCGAGGCTTTTGGACTCATTTTGGGTGCTTGGCTGGGTTTATGTGATTTTTGGAGAAGTGTTGACTTTGGTCAACATTTCGTCAGAACAACCTCCGTTGATCATTTCGTTAATTCTCTTAAGTACGAAATACTGTTTCCAGTAGCATAACATATTTGGTTTGAATTCACATGATTCCAAAAAAAATCCTGAGGATCTATCTAGGACTCGTTTTGAACAAATGTTGCTCGTTTGTGCTGGTTTCTAGTGGATGGAACTTTTATTCTTCACGTTTGCAAGGAGATCTTCGCATTTACAAAGGTTTGGGTTTCTTGGTCATCACGATGAAGAGGCCTATTGGGCCCAGTTTAGGTTGCCCTTTGCATTTGCAAAGGAACCCGTTGCATTCGCTAAGGGTCAGGTGAGTGCGACTTCGCGATCGCGAGGAATGACCTATGGACAATATAAATTTTCAAACTTCAATTTTTAGCTCATTTTACTCAAACTTTGAACTTTTGGGAACTTAGGAGGTTAACTGTTGTGAGATTTTTACAGCAATTGAGTTGGGGTAAGTTTGTTATACTCCCCTTATGTGATTTTCGCTGATTCTATGCTTAATTCTTCTTTTAATTCCATTAAATTTTAATTTGATTTCTTTTGAATTCTTTACTTTTTGGGATGTTTTGAGCCCTGAAATGAGTTAAATTTTCACCTAACTTTTGGACATGGGTTTCTTACCCTTGGGGGAGGATAATTGAGTTGAGAATTTTTGGTTTTGTTGTTGTTCCCTGAGGGTCAATTTTTGACCTGTTTTTCAGCCCGAATTATAAATTAGTGATATGGATATTGTTATTCTTATCGTTACAGAGTAGGTTATTTATTTGATAGTGTAGCAGCATTCTGAGGCTTTACGAAAGGGGAAAACTTCCATGTGATGGTTCGTATTTTTCGTTCAACCTTGAGGTCGGTTACAGTCTCTCTCTCTTAGACTTAGCTCGGTTAAGTAGTATATTTTATAAATTGCATGTTTGTTAGGGTATTTGTAGAGTAAGCTTAGGTTTATTTCAATATTATGATGTTATTAGCCTATGTCGGGGATCTTAGAGTAGAATAACTGCTTGAGCCTTAGTTTAGGATACTTATTATAGTATTAGGACTAGATTAGGAATTCTTAGTACCGACTTGGGATAGGATTTTATGGTAGAGTGGGTTTTTATTGATCATTTACTTTTGTATTATATTTGTTTCTATATTATCCTTATTCTATGAGATTATAGGCCTGCTACTGAGGATTTGCATGGGCTGGACTCTAGGTTGGTATGATTTTGTTATGAAGGGTGGTTTACCTTCTTTTTTTTTGTATATATATATATATATGTATACCTGAGTTGGCCCGCATGTATTCATACATGCATGCATATGGATTGTGGTACAATTCAGAGGCAAATACTAGTTTTTGGTATTAAATAAGGAATTGTACCAACTTTATTACTAGTTTTCGACTGTAAAGATGAAATTGTACCATCTTACTATGGATTTCAAGTTACAAAAATATCTGTATCATTTTGCTACTAATTTTTATTTGGAAAGACTAAATCACCTTTAAAATTTGGGTCGAGGGGTGCTTCCGATCTATTTTTTTTTTTACTTTTCTGTTGATGATCCGAGGCAAGATTCCGGGTGCTAAGTTTGTTGATGAGTTTGAGAGAGTTTTTGGTTACCCAAGGGATAGAGCTGCATTTTACTATTTTGCATTTGGCCACATATTGAGTTGCATCATCCCATACTGTACTTCACCTTACTTGTATATATATATATACCGTTTGTGTAGTATTATTACTATTTTTATTTTATTCCAGTTATGTTTTAGACTACTAGGTTAGCTTTCAGCTTTCTGTATGTGGTTTTCTTTTCATGTCATTTATATTATATATTATTTTCTGAGCTCAATCAACCTATAATGCCTACTGAGTACCTCATGTTTTGGTACTCATACTACACTCTTTTTTCTTATGTGGAGCCTGGTACGAGACACCCTCACTAATTTCTATTTGTTTGTAGGCTGATTTTGATTGGATCTGCTATGAGCTCTCGGCGTTCAAAGACTTACCCACTTTCTTTTTGTACTCTACTGCCTAAATGTTGCATATTTTGAGATAGATGGGAATCAAATTAGTACCTACTCTTGTACTTAGTAGCTCTTATACCAGTGACACCAGGTTCAGGGTTGGATATCTTGTATATTTTGTCTCTCTTTGTTTCCCGAGGGCCTAGTTGGTTTATTTTGTACTTATGTGTATATATCTATGTAGTGGCCCTTTTATCTTATTCCTTTCCTTTATTGATTTATTAGCTTGTTACTTTTGTATATAGTTACAGGGGTTAGGCTTACCTACTGAAGGATTATAGTAAGTACCATCATGGCCCAATTTCAGTTCGTGATAGGAATAAAGTACAAAAAGTCCAAAATTACATAAAATATGGAGCCATATTGCATCAATTTGTGATGATATTTTGACCTGAGTTTTCGGCCACAAACTCGTGTTGCTACCACATCAATGCTCATATATATGAAACAAAATACTTCACCAAATTGTCGAGTTTGTTATGTGAAGTTTCAGTTGCAACAAGACTTTTGCGACGTCAATTTTGTCACATTAGCCACGGCACCATTACATCTTAGATATACTTTGATAGATCTCAGGTTTAATATTATAGTTTTGTTTCCTTCAATTCCAATCCAGTTTCTTGATCCTTGTTTGTAACTTTGTGTTCATACTTTTCGATACAAAGTGTATCTCCTAAATAAATATAAAAATTTTGAAATTTTTTTTTTTTCAAATTGATACATGGATCAATCCTGTCATTATAACGACCCATCCCATTGTTATAGCATTGGTTAGAGTGTAAGTGCCTGAGTAGAGTTTTCCCTAGGATGAGAGTTGTTAAAATATCAAGCTAGGGTGGTTTCCAACTGAAATTCTGTGTTATAAGGTTTAGAGATTGTTTGTGCCTCGTGGTGTAGAATTTGAGTGTTTGGTAGTTGTATTATGATAGTCAAAGGACATTATAGTCTATATAAGCTTGTGAAATAAGAAACAAATTCATAGAACTCCAATTATGGCATTTACCGCAATAGGACAAGTCTGGGTAGTCATATTTCCAGGTGTGTGCTGTGAAATGGGAGAAAGATGGAGGTTTCCTTAAGTTTCTGCTTGTCACCATAGTAGTGGTCCCCTCACTGCTGTAGTGGTCAATTGATCACTATAGCAGTTGGTGAGGAGCTGGGTACCATCATAGTGGGCTACCGCCCACCACAGAAAGACAGTTATAGCGGTCAGGCAGCAGTTGTCGGCAGTTAAATGGTCGATTCTCCTAATTTTTGACCTTATTTCTCCCTAAAATCCAAATTTGAACCTACGGCTTGAGAGAGGCAATTTCCTACTAGCTTGGGTGATTTATATTATTGAGGTAAGATTATTACACCTTTCTATCATAAGATTAATTTGTAGAATCGTTAGAACAGGGGTTATGGTGAAATTCTTGGGTTTTGGCCTAAGTTGATGAATTGGTGATCATTGCCTATAGATAGTCCTAAAAGTACTTGATAATGATTCTACGTTGTCAGATTATACTTGCTAGTGTAGAGTTTCTTCCCTTTAGCATTAATTATGGGGAATTTGGGTGAATTAATGGGTAAAAGAACTAAACTTGATGATTTAGGCTATGAACTAAGGTAAAATCTATGGGTTTTAGTCCCTAAAGCCTAGAATTGAAGGGTAAGTTATTGAATACTCTTTGTTTGTTATTTGTTAGATCAAGAATGATCTAAAGCTTTGAGGAAGGGCAAGGCTCTTGCGGAGTACTTGCATTTGGATTCGTGGTTAAGGTACTGTGGTGTCTATTATAGTTGTAGACTTGATTTAGACTTCATTCCAATTCCTAAATTGAATGTTTGTGAGTTAGCCTTTAAGCATGCTTGTAATTTATGAGTTGGTGGTTTTTGCTCGAATGCATGAGTCAAATGGCCATGAAATTGACTAAGTCAATTATGATGAATGTGTACTTGTGATATTGGTGCACTGTGATATATCTTGAGTGATAGTGATTGCATTTTATGACATTTTGATATTTGGAGGGTCGGGTGTCACGCCGGTACATATATTTTATTAAGGATTTTTTGAAGGGTTGGGTACCACACTGGCACAGTACATGGATGAAGCTGGTCCCCTGTAGGTCATGACAATAGGCCATAAATAAGTCCCCTTAGTGTGTGTGTAAAATTTTACTAGATACATTGTTATGATGTGATGGAATGGTTACAAATATGATATTAATGATTTATTTCATATAACATGCATGAGTGTTGTGGTGATCGATGTAGCATTAGACTATTCTTGTGAGATTGTTAACTACATTCATGATTTGGTATTGACTTTACACTTGTAGTATTTTGAGTGGACATAGATCCCCTTAATTGTGAACATTGGACTTGTGGTTGTTGTTTGATACAGTTGATAGGGTGAAGATTGATCTAGTTGATTATATTCGTTGGTTTTATGTGGTCCAATTGTGGATGGTATTGGTCAATTGGGATTACTTGCTACGTGCTAAATGCTAGTTTACTTATATTTCATTTATGTATATGTGTGGGTCCAAGTTAAGTTGGCCCATGATACCTACCAATACAAGGGTTTTATACTGACTACCTGTGCTCTTCTTTTGTAGAGTACAAGCTGTGTTTCAAATACTTCTATGAGACCTCACCTCTAGCGTGTGACTAGTAGTTTAGATGAGTACCTATCTTCAGGCTGCTGTGGATAATCTCAGTAGTTAATGTCCCTCTATCCGGACAATGATACTTTTTTATTTCAATAGATTTTGGATATTATTCCTAGACATTATTTTTGTGTAGAAGTTCTTGTATGGTGACTTTCAGGTCCTTGAAATTGTAATAGGTTTCCGCATTTATATCTATCTGTTGGTTTTGTTGAGATATTTATCAGTAGTATTGATTGATTAATGTTTCGCTCTTAAAAATGGCTAAGTATTTGGGCTATGTTTTGGGTTAGATAGTTCTCCCACCGGAGGGTTAGCTGGGTTTCACTCATGGCCATTTGTGTCATGAAAAATTGGTATCAGAACCCTAGGTTCGTCGATCTTGTCGTATAAGAACGTGTCTAGTAGAGTCTTGCGGAATGGCACAGAGCTGTCTATACATTTCTTCGAAAGGCTGCAGGATATTAGGAAACTTCAAATTCTTCTTTATTTTATGCTATTACTTGATTCCAATTGGCATCTGGTGATCCAAATTGATATTTGACTCTTTTGCTTTTTTCTTGCAGATAGTTAGAAAACATGTAGAAGAAGCTAGAGCAACAATACCCAGGCTACTGGCGCTGCGGTTTGTGGTTGAGGTAGAGAAAATGAAAGGGCTAGAGGGATAGACCAAAGGGCAGCACCCACTAATGGTGGAGCTTAGGATGCCACAGAGCTGGCAAGAGAGAGATCAGAATCTCCTCCACAACTTAAGGATATTCCTGAGGGAGTTGAGAACTAGGAAGTACTAGTTCAGGAAGATACAACACCAGTTCAGGGTGGTGCAGCTCTTATGTAGATGTCCTCCGAGTAGATCTAGTAGGGGTTGGGTTTCTTGAGTGGGTTGGCTAGTACTGGGGCAAGACCTACAGTACCTACTATTCAGCATCCGAGAGTGCAACATATTACTACTGTGGGTCCCAGATTAGATGAAGCATCGAAAATAGGCATTTTACCATATCAGGTAGCTGGTCCGGTGATGACCAGAGATAAACATGATCTATTTTGGAAGTTTTTTAAGATGAAGCCTCCAGTTTTCCATGGGTTTGAATTCAAGGATGCTTGTGAATTCATAATTGATTTCCATGAAAGAGTCCACAAGATGGGGATAGTTTAAAGATATAGGGTTGAAGTTGTGACTTTTCAGCTTCAGGGAGACGCCTAGATGTAGTGGAGAGCCTACATTGAGTGTAAGGTTGTTGGATCTCCTCCACTTTTGTGGAATCAGTTTTAGTCTGTGTTTCTTGAGATGATGTCCCTCATACTTGAAGGGTTAAGAGGAGAGATGATTTTACTAGTATCAAGTAGGGGATCTCGTCATCTGCAACCTATGAGGCTAGGTTCACTCACTTTCTGACTATTCTTTGCAGTTTCTTAACACAGAGGAAGATCAAATTTGCCTCTTTATGAAGGGGTTGAATACTGGTCTCCAGATTCCAACTTTGTAGATGGTATCCTTTGGGAAGTCTTTTCAAGAGGTGATTAAGTTCATTGAAAGTGTTGAGGGTGTGAGACTGGAAGGTTATGCTAAGTCGGCAAGGAAAAATGCCCGAAAGGTAGGCAATCGCAGTGGTTCTTATTCTCGAGGTTAGAGTTCTCAGGGATATGTTGCACGTCCTAGTCAGTTTGTGATGCAGGTATCGACTGGGGGTCCATCGGGGACCAGTTATTCTAGTTCAGATTTTGGTGGTTATTTGACTTCATCAACACTAGCTCAAAGCCCCTCTTTGGATCATCCTTGTTGAGTGTTGTGAGGTAAGTATATTCACATGTTTTGTATAAGGTATAGTTATCTTGGCCAAACTGGCAAGTAGCAGGCTCCTCGTGCTTTGACTCAGGTAGGGGAATTGGTGGTAATGGTAGAGGTCGTCTACAGAGTGGATATGGTGGTAACCAGGTAGGTAAGGGTTGCAACTAGGCCAATCGAGTTGGTGGGCAGAAAGATTGAGGTGGTACTCAGCGCAATAGGGGTGGTACATAGGTGAGCGATAGAGACTAATGTTATAGCTTTATAGGCAGGCCCGAGGCGGAGGAATCTGACATGGTTATCACAAGTACTATTCTTGTAGGTGACTGCATGGCTAGTTTGATCCTAGTTCTACATTCTCGTATGTTTCTGATTTCTGTTAGATTTGCTATGGGATTGGATATGGTGTGTGATATACTTAATGTCACACCCCTTGTTTTTACCACCCGCTAAGAAGGTTGTTTGAAAAAAATGTGTTTTTCTAATTAAAGCAACGTTTTGAAGAGAGATTATGTATTTATAGAGCCGCCACTTGGAATTGAGTTTTAGTATTCCAAGTCACCTTATTTGGATTCCTAATCAAAAGAATATTTGACTCTTTATTATTGGGCTGCGAACTAAAAATCCAAATAAGAAATTGTGTTGATCGACGGGAAGGTGTAAGGCACCCCTCGAGTCCCGTGATTTTAGTACGGTCGCTTTATTGACTTATGTTTGGATTAAATTGATCTTTTGGATATATTATGATTATGAGCCTAGAGACTATTTATGTCCTACCTTCTTTGATTTGTTTTAAACTTGTACAAATTATTTTATTTTATTAATGTGTGGTTTACCGGTAGTAGTGCTTTCCAACCTTAAAATAGATTTTGATATGTTCCTTGCCCCTTTGAGGCATTTATGGACCATTCATTTCTTTCCCCAGCCTAAATAAGTATCTAGCATTCTTAAAGTATATCTAAACCAATTAAATCGACTTCAAAACGGGAGGTTAATTTTATTAAAATGAATGGCCGGTAACAGTGCTTTTCGACTTCATCATTAATTATCACTTGGATTAAACTTCTAACTTTATTTCGGTTAACACATAAAAAATATTATTTTCTAAGTATTTATCAACAACCTGATTACATCCACTAAGCTAGTAAATATTAACTTGAAGAAAAATATTGATTTACTATTACAATTTAGTTCCTAAGTGAACTTTATCAAATATAAAATTTTACCCACCCGAACATTTGTTTCTTTCACTCATAATTTTTCAAAGAATATTCAATAAAATTCTTGCCCTACACTACCAATCACTAAAAGTAACAATTTCATCCTCGTACCCTAATGGTAATAAACATGGAACAAATTAATATATCAATATCAAGGTAAAAGTTTGATCTTTAAGCATGAACAAAATAACTACATGTTATCCAAATCTTATTTTAAATTTAACAATGCAAAATCTGAACATATTTCATATAGTACAACAACAACAAATAATAGCACATTAATCACATGGGTAATTTGGGCAACTTCATAATATTGAAATCAAGTCTCATATACTCTAGAAATTAAATTATATAAGACAAGATTGAGGGTTACCTTTTGTGCAAATTGATTCACAATAAAAGATCAATAGCTAATTTTCAGGAACCACGAACTTGAAACCGTGAACAAACCTCAAAGTAGGACGTGAGGGATTTTGGTCAATTAGTTGTTTGTTGTATGGTTATTAGGTTTAATGATGGAGTATTATATTGGGTCGTCTTCTAGAAGGGAGCAATTTGGTTGCTTGTTATTCTATATTGTCGCTGTAGGTTTGAGTTCTTTTCTGGTTTTGTAGTTGTTGTGGGAGTAATATTTGGTAACGGACTATATTGTTGCTAATTGTTGGTAACGGGAGGAGTAATTTGGTTGCAGGAGACGTTTTTCGTGTCGGAGTATTATGTTTTAGGGTGTGCTTATATAGAGGGTGAGGGGGTAGTAGTAGTTGTGTGTATAGGACTGTTTTAGGGGTAGGATTAGTTCGGTTGTAGTTGTTTGTTTAGGTTGTAGTTGTTTGTTACGTGAGGGAGAGGGTAGTATTTGTGTCGGCTAGGGTGTTTAGGATTAGAGAAAAAAATTATTTTATTTGTTTTGATATATTAAGTATACATATATATAAAAAGGATATTAAATAAAATATTAACTAATTAGTTCAAGACTAATAAAAATATAGAAAATTTTAAATAAATAGTCCAATAATAAAAATAAAAATACTAAAATCACTAGCTTATTCATTAAATAAAATTAAAAACAAAACATTTTTTTTTGTAAATTTTCTTTTCTTTGGAAAATAAAACCTCAACTCATTCTAAAATGTGACTCTATTTTTATAACTTTCAAATACTTTAAAAATGACATAAAAACAAAAATATCTAATTTAGACCTAAAAAAATATTTTAAACATTGAAATGGCGTATAACCTTAGGTTTGGTCAAAAATTTAGATGTTCACACTTAATACTCCTGTGCTTGTGTCCACTCCAATCGGGGATTCGATTATTGTGGATATGGTATGTCGTGCTTGTTTTATTTTGTTAATAGGGTACAAGACTTGGGCAGATTTGGTGATCTTAGCCATGGTGAATTTTGACATCATTCTTGGGATGAGTTGGTTATGTCCATACCATGAAATTCTTGACT
This sequence comes from Capsicum rhomboideum, assembly GCA_031232105.1. NCBI lineage: Eukaryota > Viridiplantae > Streptophyta > Magnoliopsida > Solanales > Solanaceae > Capsicum > Capsicum rhomboideum. Next base: position 53,211,531 of record CP124716.1, on the reverse strand, counting down.
GTAATGCCAAGACAATAACTATGGCTATGCTAGGGATGGATAGAATCGAGTTGGAGGGTGACTATAATCCTGCTCCTACGAAACTTATATCCTTTTTTTGTGCCAAGAGGTTGATCCGGAGGGGGTGTTTGACTTTCCTAGATCATCTTTGGGATACTAGTACAGAGGTCGCTCCTATTGAGTTAGTTTAGGTGGTGTGTGGATTTTTGGAGGTATTTCCTACTAACTTGCCTGGTATGTCACCAGATCGAGACATTGATTTCTGTATGAATTTAGAGCCATACACTCATCCCATCTCTATTCCCCCTATAGGATGACACTAGCTGAGCTAAGGGAGTTAAAGACCCAATTGTAGGAATTGTTATAAGGAAGAAGGGAAATAGGTTTAGTGCCCGACTCAAAGTCAACAATAAAATCAATATGTCACGACCCTAATCCTATCCAGGCCGGAATGGCACCCGAAGCCAATGAGTCCCGAGAGAACCAATCTGTGCTCATGTCTATTCATATGCATGTCCTTCGATAAGCAGCACCATCACATAGAGGTATAAAATGTCAATAGCGGAAGTTATGGAAACATGTGATATATACATATAAGAAACTTGGTCGTTAGGGCCATCGAGTCAACATGGACATACATCTCTTACATTCCTCATCCCACATATGTCTACAAAGCCTCTACAGATACATATACATAGCCAAGCTAACGTCGGGATAAGTCCCCTCATTATACAGCATTTACAATACCAGAATCAGTGAACACTATGACTCGGAAAGCCCCGAACCAACTGGAACTCACCAAAAATCTGCAAATGACCCGCACTCTACTATGGGGGTCTACTCGTACCTGTGCCTGCCACAAGTAAGGTAAATCCCCCCAAGGGGGTTAGTACGAAGAATGTACTGAGTATGTAAGGCCATATAAAACTGTATGACACATAAATACTTCAATGAACTCAAATATAAATGAATAACCAATGTGGGTAAGTCACCATTCTGTACGTTGGAAACCATGTGTATTGCTTTCATTATTTCTTTGCTTCTTTACTTCTATGCTTGTTCATCATCGCTTGTGTCACTATATACCCAGGCCCCGACTGATCAGTGGGTCTTTACATAACATATCGTTATGTTGGGATAGGCTCGAGCTAGGCTTATGCCTCTAGAGCTACCACCCATAAATCAAGATATCGGGCTCGGCTCGAGCTAGGTTATTACCTCTAGATCTGCCACCCATAAACCAACATATCAGGTTTGGCTCAATCTAGCCTTATGCCTCTAGAGCTACCCCCTGTCAGGATCGGTCCGAGCTAGGCTTACGCCTCTAGGACTGCCCCTGATCCAATAATCTCGGGATCGGATTGAGCTAGGCATTTCGCCCCCAAAGCTATCACCCATACTCAATCATTAACCACATATATGCATTACTTTGTTCTTTACTTTTGAGATTGATACCTTTACTTGTGAGAGATTAATACTTTTGCTTCTGAGAGATTGATACTTTTGAAGTCTTAACATTATTGGAAGCTTTGGATCGATAACCAATGAATAAGAGACATATAAATAAATATTATTGGAACTTTGGAACCATGTCCATCATTATGTAACACATGAACAACAACGACTATTGAATGGGGAATATGTGACTTAACAATAGGCAACCACCTGAAATAAAATACCTTTGGACATTTCGGAATGGAATAAGTACAATGTCAATACGAACAATATGTTGTAGAAGGATATGGAAAGAGTAACCTTACATACCTTCACTTCCAAGTACGAATATACAATCCTATACGTGAATACAATAGTCCCGCTCCTTCCTGATGTTTCACTCTACAACACAAGTACATAACCGAGTTTACATTAACCACCAACTACCTTACAAATGCATATAACGATAATGAGTTACATGTTTGCCTTTAAAATGTCATTTACCCCTTTGAAATACCATTCACAGCATTGTCATTCCAACAATACCCTAATCATTCCATACATTAACCACAACATCATATACCAATATAAGTTCACAACAAGTTTCTCCTTTACACTTTCTCATTAACACCGTATCATAATTAATCCATCAAGTCACCTTAATACATCTCATAACAAAATATCGGCCAAAATCCCATAATTTACACTTATGGAAAAATAACAAGTTTACAAACATAATCACACCATACATGTTGATATTTCAACCATACCATGCACTTTCATCAACACCTCAAGTCCTTTTTCAAGTTTAAATAACAAGGATGACACATCTTTAGAAAAAGCACAAGTTCACTATTCAACACCTTTAGACATAACCATCATGATCTGCATACTCTCCCATGCATATAGTATATTAATCCATGAGAATAAATACTTACCAAAGCTTGAGAAATGATGATCTTGCCCAAGAGATGACTTAGGGTTTGAAGTGAAGAGAAAAGATATCTTTTTGGTTTCTTAGAAAAGTCTAGAAATACATGTGTGTTTACAATGAATAAAATCTGATTTCCTTTCCCTTTTTATAGCCCCTTTAACTAATCCTTATCCACTTAAATCAATAATCGACTTGTCAAAGCAAGAATGGGTCATTTGACCCATTGGGCCATGCATTTTAATTCATTTTGGGCCTTCCCTTGAGCCCATTAACACATATCAATTTACCCCACCAAATTCAATATATAATCCATCATATATCTCATGTTTAAATGATTTCATAAGTGTTACGACAATACTCCAACTCACGAGATTCATATCTATCGCCGTAATCTTAAAAACAAGTGATTCTAGCCACTTATGGCTTATTTTAACATAAAGGGTAAAAACATAATTTGGGTGCCCATATCGTCCAAGAGCAATCCTACCAAAATGGAATAATTGTGTAATATCCCAAGAATCACATTTATAGGCTCGTGGTTGGTGAAAATAATTCGGCAAAAAGCACCCCGGCACGCCCCCGGGCGCCCCTTAGAGTTAGAAAAATTTCTAACTTTTGAAAGGTGTGCAGGGGAGGCCTGGCACGCTGCCTGGCGGGCCCCGTTGCTTCCTTTGGGATGAAAATTTCAGCCCAGAGCGGCCTGGCATACCCTGTGGTGCGCCCCACCCAAAAATTTTACAAATTTTCCTTTCTTCGACTTTTCCTTGCGGATTCGGTTAGATACTTCAAGTTCAACTCTTTAGCTTACCTCTTAACATTAAAACCCTTTGTTTGGAAGTCGTTCAAGCCTCACTTATCACTCCCAAAATGTTCCACCAAGTCACACAACACCTCCTACAAAGGCCTAATCACATGTACTAGGCCCAATTTCAAATGTTTCATCAATAACACTACAAAATACATACTTATGGCCCTCGAAACCTAAGTAAGCATTGTTCACGGTTATCAAGTAGGGTAGGGAATGTTCGGGGTGTTACATTCTCCCCCCCTTAGGAACATTCGTCCTCGAATGTTAGTAATATTGTCTCACTATAACAACTTAAGTCGAAGTGAATCTTTCACATTATCATATACACACATAATACTTGTAAAGACTTACTTATTAGGACTCCAATTCCGTATCTTGAACTTTTTCTTCCGTGTACAAAAATTACGAGTACTTTAGATTCCATTATTTCTTTGGTTTCCCTTGTGATTTCTTCTACGTGCTAATTTCTCCAATAGTGCCTTTACGGAAGCTACCTCTTTATTTCTTAGTGCTTTCGCTTATCGATCTAGAAGAGTAAGCAGTACCTCTTCACATGTGAGATCTTCCGTAACTTGTATATCTCCACTGGGAGAAATACGAGATGGATCCCTTATGCAGTTTTGAAACATCGAAACATGAAATACTGGATGAACTGTGGAGAGTTCTTGGACTAGTGCTAATAGATACGCAGCTTGCCCAAATATTTGGACAATTCCCTTTCTTTCCGAATCTCATTATTTTCTTCATTGGTGACACTGTCAAAAATACCTAATCACCATGGCACATTTTAATTCCCTTCTTCTAATATCGGTACATGATTTATATCGACTTTGGGCCATTTGTAGCTGTTATATCACCTTCACCTTATCTATAGCTTGATGAACAAATCTGACCCGAGCAAAGCAAATTTCATCAGTTGTAACCTATCCAATTGATGATCTATATTTTCTTTCACATAAAGCTTCGTAAGGTGCCTTTTGATACTTTTATTGTAAGCAGTTTTAATAAATGATAGATGTTCATCCCAACTACCTGTAAAGTCCAATGTACTAACTCGTGGAATATCTTCAAGTGTTCATATAATACGTTCTGTTTGTCCATCCATCTGAGGATGACAAGCCATACTTATATCCACCTGTGTACCCATGCTTTACTGAAAAGACTTCCAACACTGTGCAATAAAGTGAGCTCTCCTGTTTGATATAATAGTGAATGGAATCCCATGTAATCGTAATATCTCTGTAACATACAACTTTGAATAATGTTCAGCTGTATCGATGGTCCTAACTAGTAGGAAATACGCTGACTCGGTAAGCCTATCAACTATTACTTATATGGAATCAACCTTCGCAGTGTACGAGGAAACCCTGTGATTAAATCCATGTTATTCATGTTCCGCTTCCAAACTGGAAGGGTAATACCTTGCATAAAACATACAGATTTCTGATGCCATACTGTTAATCAGTGACCGCTTGGACATTGAGCTACAAATTCTACAATGCACTTCTCATGTAACCTTACCAAGACCTCTCTGCTAAACCATAGTACCTTTTGGTTGCTTCCGAATGAATAAAATACTGTGAACGATGTTCTTCTATCATAATTCATTTTCTTAACTCATCTATACCCAGTACACACAATCTACATTGGTGTTAAAGTACTCCCCCTTGTGTTTGCTCAAATACCTTCGTCGAACTTTGATGTACATTTTTTTTTAATTGAACTAAGAATATGTCTTACATATTGCTTTTTCCTTTATCTCAGATATCAATGAAAATTCTGCCACATTTGACACTATAATTCTTTCACTTGAAGTTTTATACAATTAGTGGTGCCATCTGTTACAAACAATTGTCATGTGGATATCAACTTCCAACAACTTGAAGTGAAATACTTTACAACATGTCGGAGTAGAAATAAGTTCGGTCAAGATATGGACAATAGGTGGGGACAATAGGTGGGGAAAAAGACTACGAAAAATAGAAAGACCACTTTTGTCACAAGTATTAACTCAAAATCAAATATGGGATAATTTCTCTTATATGGACGCAATTGTCTTAAGGCATACGCTATCACATTGTCGTGCTGCATGTATACCTCCCACACCAACTTTTAAAACATCTTAATACACTGCATACTCTTATGTGCCTTTGGGAGGTACTAGTACTGGTGTAGGAGTCAATTTGTCTTTCAACTCTTGCAAACATTCCTCACATACATCATTCCGCTGAAACTTAGTTACTTTGTGTGTTAGCTTTGCTAAGGGTAATTGCAGAAAGCTTCTTCTTTTTTTTTTTTAACAAGTCTTTTGTAATAACTGGCCAACTCAAAGAAGTCACACATTTCCGTAGGCGTCATAAGACTTGGCCACTCCTTTTGTGTATATAAATCCTTATTCCTTCATTCTATACAATGTGTCCTAAGGACGATACGAATTATGACCAAACTTGTATTTAAAGAACTTGCATATATCTTACGGTCTTGAAGAATCTGTAACACCTGTCACAAGTGATTAGCATGGTCCCTTTGTGATCTTGAGTAATCTGGTATAACACTTAAAACATTATCACGAATACGTTTAGCGATGGCTTAAATACCCTAATTATCAAACCCATCAACGTAGCTGGTGTATTTTTTAGTCCAAATGGCATAACTACGACTTCATAACAAACATACTTCTATTTTGGGTATCTTTATTCTCTCTGACCCTTACTTAATGATCTCTTGACCTTAAGTCAATCTTTAGAAAGAATTTGGCACCCTATAACAGATCAAATAAGTCATCAACTCCGGGGAGAAGACATGTATTCTTCATTATCACCTTATTCGGTTGCCGATAGTAAACACGCATTCTCAATGTGCCATTTTTTTTTGTGCTATGAACACTGATGCACCCCAAGGGGTCGTACTAGGTCTTATGAATCCCTTATTCATCACGTCTTTTAATTTCTCATTTTATTCCCGTAACTCTACCGGGTCCATGCTATATGAAGAAATGAAAATAGGCTGAATACCTGACATAACATTAATACCAGCTCATACATCGACGAATTCTCACTCTTACTAAGTGACATATGTATCCCTTAGAGTATCTTTTTCTTTGCCTTAAGATGGGGAATAAATTTTCCTCTTAGTGCCCCCACATTTCCCTGGCCATTCAAAAATATTCTTTTGGGGAAAATGACAATATAACTTCTTAATTTGGCAATCTACTATGGCACAGTCCCTTTATAACGTCACAATTCCACTATTTCCAGCTCAATAAGATCAAGCAGTGTCTTATGGCCACAAACAATTACTATGCACTTATGATATACTCTTTTAACCACAATAGGTCCCCGACTGATGTATAAACTTCATGTGACATAACTAGTAATTCTGGTGTTCTTTTGAATTTTCAACAATTAATGAAATAACATATGCTAGTGTCGAATATGGGTCAATCAATATGTGTATGGTACCTGTAGCTACATTAGGAGAAACCTCATTTTATGGCCCGACATACGACACCAATAACAAACATTCGACCCCAACCGACATTCACCTAGACGATAACTTCCGTAGCACCAACACGACTGACGTGGAGACTTCGATTGGTTCCTACTTTCTACGTTCTTGTGCTTGATACCCCATTGCCCATGAATCCTGAATCTCACTTCTTTACCCAAGTTGATTATCTCTAAACCCTTGGAATCGAGGTAGAACATTTACTATAAACTAAGGAAATAATGGTCTAGGCGATTTGTTAAACAACCGAGACCTAAATTCTCCTTGGGACACCATGAACTGTCCCATAGGTCTAGCCCTCTTTGACGATCCTTCTTCAAATATTTGTGTCCTTTTCTGTTGCCTCTGATCCTCCATTATTTGTGCAAAAAGCCTATATTCTGGCTATATTCATATCTCTTTTCAAGGCCGCAATAGGACAATCCATCTATCCACATACCGATGCACTCTATCGGTTATAATAGCTATCACATTTGGAGCATACCTAGACAAAGAATTAAACCAAAGATTGTACCAAGGGGATTTAGTATGAAGAATGTACTAAGTATGTAAGGCCATAAGAAACTGCAAGACACGTAAATCTTCCAATGAAATCAAATATAACAGAATAGTTAATATGGATAAACCATCGTTCTGCATATGTGGAACCATGTACCTTACATTCATTATTTTCTTCTTCTTCTACTGTTTATTCATCATCACTAATCTCATATCGTACCCGAGCCCCAACTGATCAGTGGGTCTTAACATAACATAATGTCATGTTGGGATTGGCTCGAGCTAGGCTTATGCCTCTAGAGCTGCCACCCATAAGTCAAGATATCGGGTTCGTCTCAAGCTAGGTTCTTACCTCTAGAGCTGCCACCCATAAACAAATATATCAGGTTCGGCTCGAGCTAGGTTTATGCCTCTAGAGCTACCACCTGTCAGGATCAGTCCGACCTAGGCTTATGCCTCTAGGACTACCCCCTGATCCAATAATCTCGGTATCGGCTCGATCTAGGCTAATGCCTCTAGAGCTACCACCCGTACTCTTACCACCATCAAATATGCATTACTTAATTTCTTACTTTTGAGAGATTTATATGTTGATAGTCGCAGCATTATTGGAGTTTTGGAACATCAGTCCATGATTATGTAATTCATGAACAACAAATGACTAATGAGTGAGGAACATGTGACTTGACAATATATGACAACCTGAAATGAGATACCTTAAATATTTTGGAATGGAACAAGTACAATGTCAATGTGAATAGTATGTGCTGCAGAAGGATATGGATAGAGTAACCTTACATACCTTCACTTCCAAATATGAATATACAAGCCTATATGTGAACACAATAGTCCAGCTCCTTCCTTACATTTCACTCTACAACACAAGTACATAACGGAGCTTACATTAACCATCAACAACCTTACAAGCGCATACGACGACAATGAGTTACATTATGACCTTAAAATGTCATTTCCCCTTTGACGATACCATTTATGAAATTATCATACCAACAATACCACAATATTCCATACATTGACCAATACATCATAAACCAATAGTATGTCACACCAAGTTTATACTTTCCACTTCTCCATCAATACAACATCACAATTACTCCATCAATTCGCCTTAACACACTTCATAACAATATATCGACAACAATCCCACAATTTATACTCATGGAAAAATAACAAGTCAAGGATCATAACCACACCATATATGTGAATATTTCATTCACACCATACACTTTCATCAAGACCTCAAGTCTCATTTCAAGTTTAAATTCCATAGATGACACATCTTTTAGCAAAGAGCAAAAATGCATTATTTACACTTTTAGATATAACCATCATGATCTACATACTCTCCCATGCATATAATATATTAATCCATAAGAATAATCACTTGCCCAAACTTTCAAATGAGTGATCTTGTCTAAAGAAATGGCTTAGGGTTTGAGAGCTTTGAAGAAATATCTTTTGGAAAATGCTTAGAAAGGCATGTGTGAGTTGTGGAAATAAAATCTGATTTTTACCACCTTATATAGCCCCTTAAGTCATACTTATCCACTTTTTGGCATTAAATGCTATGTTCCCTTGGTCAAAGTGGAAGAATGGGTCATTTGCCCCATTGGGCCATGTCTTTTGGCTTAAGTTTGGGCCTTAATTGAGCCTAATTCATTTAACCCAATATATTAAATGCATAATACACAAAATTTCTCATGTTTAAATCATCTCATAAGTGTTACGACAATATTCCAAATAACGAGATTCATATTTGTAGCCTCAATCCCAAAAATAAGTGATTTTAGCCACTCATGGTTTATTTTAACATAAAGGGTAAAAACATAATTTGGGTTCCCATATCGTCCAAGAGTCCTACCAAAATGGAATAATTATATAATAGCCCAAGAATCACATTTATAGGCTCGTGGTTGGAGAGGAAATTCGGCAAAAAGCGGCTCGGCACGCTCCTGGGCGCCCTAAAGACATAATGAAATTTCAGCTCTTTGAAAGGTGGGCAGGGGCGACCTAGTGTGCCCCCTTTCTGCCTTTGGCCTAAAAAGTTTGGGCTAGAGCGGCCTGGCACGCCTGGCCCCGAAATTTTGACATTTTTCCTTTCTTCGACTTTTCTTTGCGGATTTGGTTAGATACTTCAAGTTCAAGTCTTTTACTTACCTCCTAACCTTAATATCCTTTGCTTGGAAGTCCTCCAAGCCTCATTTTCACCCCACACATGCTCCACGAAGTCATAAAACACCTCCTACAAAGGTCTAATCACATGTACTAGGCCCAATATCAAATGTTTCATTAATAACACTACAAAATACATACTTATGGCTCTCAAAACCTAAGTAAGCATTGTTCAAAGTTATCAAGTAGGGTCAGAAATGTACGGGGTGTTACATTCCCCCCTTAGTAACATTCATCCTCGAATGTTAACAAGGTCTTTTCAATTACAACAAATGCATCTCTATATTAGCATACATATACACATACACTTAATGCCCATAAATACTTACTTGCTATTGCTCCACTTCCGCACTTTGAACTTTTTCTTCCATTTGAAATAGATGAGGGTACTTGGATTTCATCATTTCTTCATCTTCCCATGTGATCTCCTCTACTTTTTGATTTCTCCAAAGGACTTTTACGGACGCTACGTCTTTATTTCTCAACCTCTTCACTTGTCTATCCAGAATAGCAATAGGCACCTCTTCATAAGTGAGATCCTCCTTAACTTGTACCTCATCAACGGGAGCAATACAAGATGGATCTCCTATGCACTTTCAAAGCATCAAAACATGGAATACTGGATGGACTGAGGAGAGTTCTTGGGGAAATTTCAATTCATATGCGACTTGCCCAAATCTTCTGATAATTTCATATGGACCTATGTAACGTGGACTTAACTTTCCTTTATTTCCAAATCTCATTACCCCTTTCATTGGCGACACTTTTAAGAATACCCAATCGCCTATGGCAAATTCTAGCCCTCTTCTTCTAACATTGACATATGAATTGTGTCAATTTTTGGGTCATTTGTAGCCACTGTTATATCGCCTTAAATTTCTCTATATCTTGATGAACAAGATCTTGCCCGAGTAAAGCAGTTTTACCCTCTTTAAGCCATCTAATTGGTAGTTTCCACTTTCTTCCATAAAAAGCTTTATAAAGTGCCATTTTGATACTCGACTGATAGCTATTATTGTAGGCAAATTCAATAAATGATAGAGGATCATCCCAACTACCTTTAAAGTCTAATGTGTAAGCTCGTAGCATATCTTCAAGTGTTTGGACAGTACCTTCTTCCTGTCCATCTATTCGAGGATGAAAAAGCCATACTTAAGTTCACTTGGGTTCCCAAACTCTCCTGAAAAGATTTCCACACATGTGCAGTAAATTGAGCTCCTCTGTCTGATATAATAGAAATTGGAATCCTTTGTAATTGCACTATCTCTTTTACTTACAACCTTGTATAAGTTTCAGCTGTACGAGTAGTCTTGACAGGTAAAAAAGTGTGCTAACTTGGTAAGCCTGTCAACTATCACCCTTCTGGAAATTGCCACAGTGTCTGAGGCAAACCTGTAATAAATCCATGTAAATCATATCCCACTTCCAAACTAGAAGATTCATACATTGCATATAACCTCCAGGTTTTTGATGATCTACTGTTAGTTGTTGACAATTTGGACATTGAGCTACACATTCTGCAATGTTCTCATTGATGTTACCTACCAATATATTGCTTTTAATTTCTGTTCAAGCATGATACATTTTGTTAGCTCCCAGATGACTAGAATACCGTGAATGTTATGCCTCTGTCATAATTTGTTTCCTTAGTTCATCGACATCGGGTACGCACAATCTATTTTTTTTCACCGAAGTACTTCCTCTTATTTAAGGTCAAATGCCTTTGTCGAACCTTGCTGTACATTCTTTTCAGCTGCAATAAGATAGGATTCGCATACTATTTTATTTTATATATATATTTTTTTTCCTTTATCTTGACTATAAATGAATTTTGCCGCATTTTCCACTATATTTGTTTCATCTGGAGTTCAAGAAGATGAACCCCCAAGCTGTCTCATTGATGTATATCCTTGACTATACCTTACTTTTTCGTCAACTGGATGCAAGTGCTTCCAATCGCTTTGCCACTTAATGCATCCGCTACCATATTTGCTTTTCCTGGATGATATAGGATATCAATGTCATAGTCGTTCAAGAGCTCTAGCCACCTTCGTTGCCTCAAATTGAGTTCCTTCTGCTTAAAGATATATTGCAAACTTTTGTGGTCAGTATAGATATCAACATGAACTCCATACAAACAATGACGCCATATCTTTAAAGCGAATACTACAGCTGCTAACTCCAAATCATGTGTGTGATAGTTTCTCTTATGTAGATGCAACTGTCGTGAGGCATACACTATTACATTACCGTGCTACATCAGTATACATCCGAGGCAAACCCCGAAAGCATCACAATATACTGCGTAATCTTCTGTGCCTTTGGGAAGTACTAAAACTGGTGTGGAAGTTCATTTATCTTTCAGCTCTTGGAAACTTTTCTCACATGCATCATTCCAGTGAAACTTAATTGCCTTGTGTGTTAGCTTTGTTAATGGTGTAGCAATAAAAGAAAAACCTTCCACAAATTTCCTGTAATAACTTGCCCATCCAAGAAAACTACGAATCTCTATAGGCGTCATAGGTCTTGGCAAATTTTTTCACCGCTTCAATCTTTTGAGTATCAACTCGAATTCCTTCATCTGACACAATGTGACCCAAGAATGCTACTGATGTTAACCAAAATTCACACTTGGAGAACTTGGCATACAACTTATGATCCTGTAGAATCTGTAACACTTGTCGTAAGTGATTCACGTGATCCTCTTGTGATTTGGAATAACCAGAATATCATCTCTAAATACCATCACGAACACATCTAGGGATGGGTTAAACACCCTACTTATCAAATCCCTAACAGCTGCTGATGTATTGGTTAGCCCAAATGGCATGACTAGAAATTCATAGTAACCGTACCGTGTTCGAAAAACTGCCTTGGGTATTTTTTTTTTCTCTAACTCTGACTTGACGATAATCCGATCTCAAGTCAATTTTTGTCAATATGTAGCACCCTGTCATTGGTTAACTAGATTGTCAATTCTAGGGAGGGGATATTTGTTCTTGATCGTTACCTTATGCAGTTTCTAATAGTCAATACACATTCTCAATGTGCCATTTCATTATTTTTTTTATTCACATGGATGCACCCCAAAGGGCATACTAGATCTTATGTAACCTTTGTCCTCCAAATCTGTGACTTGTTCTCTTTTAATTCCCGTAGCTCTGCTGGAGCCATTTTATACGAAGGAATAGAGATAGACGAAATGCTTGGAATGAAATCACATCAATATTAAACTCTACTTCCCGTTCTAGGGGTAAGCCTAAAAGATCATATATACCCCTTGACTATCATTTTCCTTGCTTTTCGATAGGAAATAACTTGTTTCCCTTTGGTGCCCCCATATTACCCTCCCACCCAAGAACATTTTCTTGTGGAAAATGAAAATGTACCTTCTTAGCCCGGCAATCTACCGTGGCATAATAAGAAGCCAACCAATCCATAACCATTATGACATCAATATCCACCATTTTCAATTCAATAAGATCAGCCAATGTATCATGGCCACACACAGTTATCACACAATTACGACACACTCTCTTAGCTACAATAGATTCACCTTTTGGTGTAAATACCTCAAATGGGTAACTAAAAAAAAATTCTAGTGTCCTTTCACAATTTTTTTTTTTTTAACACTCAAGGGAGTAACATATGATAGGGTAAAACCCGGATCATTCAATGCGAATACATTATGTGAAAAGACAGATAATATACCTGTCACTTTATTAGGAGAAGCCTCAAATGTCTGTCGATCCGCCATGGCATAGGTATGGTCCGGAGTTCTACTAGAACTAGCTGCTCCTCTAGCCCCTCTGCTACGACCAGAAGGTTGTACATATGACGATGATAATGCAACGGTTGATACCGTAGGTCGTGTCATACCACCCATGCCTCTTCATGGACACTCCCTCACCATGTGCCCTGGCATACCACACCAAAAGCAAACATTTGTTCCCAATCGACATTAAATTAAATATATATATATATATATATATATAGAGAGAGAGAGAGAGAGAGAGAGAGAGAGAGATGTATGTATGTATGTATGTATGTATGTATGCATGTTGTCTTTTGAAATACATTAATGAATAAACATATGTTCTTATAAAACAATCATTGATTTATATTTTTCAAACTAGTATATGTTAATTAAATTAATCATTAAAATATAAAGTACATGATTTTTAAGAACATCATGAAATGCATGTTTAACAAAAAGATTAATATTATAAATATAATGTCATAAAATTATTAAAACATTTGACAAAAAGATAATCTATCAATTCTAACTAAAAAAATGAATGGCTTACAATGTGAAATATCATATCAATACTAGTAAAACAAATAAATAAAAACTGAAAATATAACATAAGTTCAAAATTAACAAAAAAAAATAATACTCTTATGTAAAATTTCAACATAACCTAAATAGGATTCAAAAGAAAAGGTTAATCTAAGTCTATAACTTTATTCAACAATGAATTCTACTTAGTTTAAAAACAAGAATACTAACAAAATTATGTTAAATGAACAAAATAAATAAAAAATAGATAATACGAAAAAATTGCATGGAATCACAAGAAATAAAGGTTGGAAAATGAGAAGGAAATAAAATATAAATAATATAAAATAAAAAATATTTTTAAAAAAATTATTAGAATAATAAAATAGAAAGAATTTAAAATAAATTAAAACAAAAATAATAAAAATAGAAATAAAAGGAAGAAATTAAAAAGTAATCAGCTTGTAATTACACCATGCAATTACGAGCAATTCACAGCTCCCCCTAGTGAATTGGAGAGTGTAATTACCCCCTGCCAATTGCACTCAATTACCTGCAGACCAAGTAATTATCTAGCCAACCAAACACACCAGACAATGTAATTACACCCAATTACACCAAATTCAATTGTCAGGGTGGCTTTCCAAATAGGCCCTTAGGGTCTGTTTAGAAAGCCACCTGATAATTGAAATTAGTGTAATTACTATGCTAGTAATTACCAGCCTAATAATTACATAGCCTAGTAATTACATCGACATATTTGTTTGCCACCGTGTAATTACAAGTGTACTGTTTGGTTGCACAAGTGTAATTACATGGCTATATTAAATTTTTAAAAATAAAATTTAATCAAAAATTAAAAATTACTAATATTTGACAAATAAGGGCTCTATAAAAGATATTAAATTAGGTATTTAAGATATATATTATCTTTTTAATAATATATTAATTAACAAACATATGTTCTTAACTAATATTTTCAAATTAGTATATTTTCATTAAATTAATCAGAAAAACTAAAAGTACATGATTCTTAAGAACATTATGAAATGCATGTTTGAAAAAATGATTAATATTATACATATAATTTCATAAAATTATTAAAACATTTGACAAAATGATAATATATCAATTCTAACTTCTAAAACAATGTGAAATATCAAGTCAATACTACTAAAATAAATAATTGGAATAAAAAATATAACGTAAGTTCAAAATTCAACAAAAAAAAGTTAACATCATACTCTTATGTCAAATTTTAACATAACGTAGTTTATAACCTTATTTAACAATGAGTTCTACCTTTAATTTAAAAATTAGAATACTAACACAATTATGCTAAATGAAAAAAATAAATAATAAATAATACGAATAATTGCATGGAATCACAAGAAGTATAGGTTGGGAAACAAGAATTAAGGAAACAAAATATAAAAAATAAAAAATAAAAAATATTTTTTTAAAAAAATATTATAATAATAAAATATATATATATATAAAAAAGAAATAAGAAAATAAATTAAAACGAAAATAAAATAAAATTATTAAAAAGTAACCAACTTGTAATTACACCATATATTTACCAGCAATTCACAGCTCCCCCTGACAATTGGAGTGTGTAATTACCCCTGTCAATTACATCCAATTACCTACTAACCAAGTAATTACCTGGCCAATCAAATAGGCCAAACAGTGTAATTACGCCAAATTATACCAAATCCAATTACCAGTGTGGCTTTCCAAACAGGCCCTTAGGGAAAATGTTGCCCCATACAATAGTAATTGTTTTGAGATAACTAAATTCACTATCTCTATTAAAATATTAGTAAATTATAAACTCTTATAAAAAAAAAAATACACTATCATATCACAACTAAATAACTTTTCATAAATATTAAGATAATTTTTTTGGATAAAAATAAACGTACCTTCTTTTTCTCTTTTTTTTTTCCTTTTCTTCAAATGCTAATTTAAAACAAAAATTTTCGAACACATGCGGTGTTAATAAACCTTCTAGAATTTAGGCTTATAAGCCTTCGACATGAGACCAACGATGACCTCTAAATACGGGGTGTTGCATCCTTCACCACTTAGGAACATTAGTCCTCAAATGTGAAATAGAACACACGAGTAGAGCTAAGAAATTCTCAAAGTTCTGATAAAACCTCACCTATACGCCGAACTACACCACACTTGTAAGATAGCCTAGAAGGCCACTGAGATTAACCAAACCTCATCAGGCCCTACATGATTGTTAATGAAACAAACTCATAACTGTAACTGAAACTTATCTCAAATGCATGCAACTCCATTACTAGAAATGCTTTGACGCCCTGAATCAGAATCGACATCTCCATAAGGTCATTGAAGGTCTAACAATATCGAATTCATATCGTACGATTATGATATCTCAACTTTTAAAACTCTGCTTTATAGCACGATCTGAGAAATGAAAGAATGGTAACCAATCCTAAGTGCCCTGTAGCTTCCTGATTATAAGTGTGGTACATAACACACTTATAGACACGACTTGTGGACTTCCTAGGAAATAACGTTGCTCTGATACCACGTTGTCACACCCCAAATTCGGAGGGAGGCAACTGATACCCAATGCCTCAATTGTCAAAGCAAACCAACAACCACA
Organism: Capsicum rhomboideum; assembly: GCA_031232105.1. Taxonomy (NCBI): domain Eukaryota; kingdom Viridiplantae; phylum Streptophyta; class Magnoliopsida; order Solanales; family Solanaceae; genus Capsicum; species Capsicum rhomboideum. The sequence continues at coordinate 53,195,234 of CP124716.1, read as the reverse complement.
CAATCGAATAACATACCTGCAATAAGTCGAGGTCGACGAGGCCCGAACGACACTAATCATTCATAATATAAAAGTAAGAGAATATTACAACTGACCGATAAGATTGCTTTAAACCATAAATTAAACAGAAGCCAACCCATCCAACAAATATATACACGAGGCCGGCAAGGCCAAAAACCAAGAATAAAACTAACAACTAGGCCACAACTGACTGACATACCCACAACAAACGTCTACAAGCCTCTAAACTAAAGAACCACTAACAACTACTCCAGACAAGGGAACGACATACCCATCAGCAACAAGTGCAGAGAAAGCTCTAAGAACAATTCAAAAGAGGTCAAGTAACAAGTATCGCCCAATATGTACATCACGCCGCAACACCAAGCATAATAAATATCGAGAATGACTGAAGTCCTGTGTCTAGAGAGGACAAAACCCTGTATAAAGTAGGGATGGAATCCAATAATCAAGAGAATCAAGAATCATACTAAAATTGGATTCCTCATTCGTAAAAGTATCAAATTCAAATTTAAAGACTCAAGTGTAGAGAAAGCTCCAAGAACTATTCAAAAAAGGTCAAATAACAAGTATCGCCCAATATGTACATTCATGCTGTCACACCAAGCATAATCAACTATCAAGAAGGACCGAAGTAATGTATCAAGAAAGGTCAAAACCTTATATCAAGTAGGGACAAAACCCAATAATCAAGAGAATCAAGAACTATATTAAAAATGGCTTTCTAGTTCATTCTAAAAATGGAGAACTTCCATAATTAAGACGAACCACAAATCCATAGTTAAGATGGAAAAAGATCTAAGTCAAGAGGCATACTAATAGTGGCAAAGTCACAACCATAAGAAGGACAAAGTACCAATAAGGATGCCAAGTGATCAAGCAATCCGTACAAGTGGGCAAGTTAAACAAGTGTCTTGCAAGACTTCAAGAATACTGACACGATGATATAAAGTCACGAGAAGGTAACCAAGTTACCAAGATAACATTTCAAATACACCAGCAGGTAACAAGATTACAGGTTTAATTTATACATAAACCTTAGTCTTTAACACATAAACAGCCCAATCATAACTTGAAGAGTTAAAATTGTAACCCAAACAATTGTTTCACGTTCCTCAACAAGTTTTTTTAGCTCGTACACGAATATATATACACCTTAGATAAACAATCAAAACCATATTTAAGATCCAGTAGTTCAAAGTGTTGATATGAAACAACAACAACATCAAAGGTGAGTTCAATTTACATTAAATCCCAAAACAGTAAACGGGACAGCCCAACTGCCCCGTGTTGTAACTTAGTTTTGAATAAGTAAATGGTATAATTGGACTTTATAGCTTTCTTGAAAGTTGAAGGTATAGGTCTTGGGGTTGAAAAGAGTCCAGAATAACAGAATTATACATTTTGTCCAAAAAGATAACATCAAATTTCTAGCAGTAGCACATAAGAGGGTTCTAAATTGGAATGTTGGACAGAACTTCTCCTCTCTTGCGTCCCCTATTTAGAGTTCATAACAGCAAAACCAATATTTGTTATACAAAATAAAAGTTGTAGATCTATGTTCCATCTTTCCAAAACATATTTTGGTAATTAAAATGAAGCTTAACAAAATGTGATATGCTATGTATACTAAACCCTGCGTAATTTCAAAACGTGTTTAAGTTACTTACATAGACCTTATCATATATCTGAACCCCCAACTTCCTCGATGGTAGTGTTGATCGCATATGAACTATCCTTATAACTAGACTTTATCTATTTCTTACTTTTCCATTAGGCACAACATTTATGCTACCCAAGTATGAGTTCCCTATTTTTCTTTTGTCTCCTACCGGGATAACACCAAACTATAACATCTACAAATGACTCTATGGTGGCACGCTCTACTTGAAGTCTATAATAGCTATGACCAACCCCAGTCCCTATATTTTGAGCAACTTCTACACCTCAAACAACTTTCTAACTAATTCCAAGTAACAATACGATAAACACTTCAACTTAGACAAAGCTGTTTCCCTAAGGGTCACACATACTTAGACTTTAGATTTCACCGATAGAGTACTCACTTCAATAAACATATTCCCAAAGACAATGACACGTACCCCAATACACAGCGACACACATTCTGTAGCCCACCATATCTTGCCTCGTAGGCATTACAACCGGTATCCAGTCTCCACCACACTATAATCTTTTATGTATAAATTATTTATTAGCGTAGCTATTATGGGCATCATGATGAAATTAATGAATTGTTTCACAGGCTCCAACCCACCAGACTACGCATTAATTGCTCTACTATTTACCAACAATAGAGAACTATTCATGAAAATGCCAAGTGAAGTATTTACCAAGGACAACTAGATACGTACTCCCCTTTTTGTAACATTTATCGTATTTTACTAAATGATAAAGATCACTTCTAAGAATACAAGGAGATAAAAATTAGAAATAGTTAAAAGTCAGATGCCTGCTAAAGTATATGTTCTTTAGTTACAACTAGACATGGAATCTGTACCATACTGAATATGAGTTCTCAATAAGGTATTACTTTGATAACATTAAACTAAACAACACCCAATTCGACACATGTACGAGTAATTCATCGATAGCCTGCTAGAGTTGAATTTATCGAATTACAAGATCATGCCAAAAGAGAAGGGAGAGCCTTTAAATACCTTACTTCTGAGACTTTATCTTACCAAACAAGAATTTTGCAGCACTCCAATAACCGAAGGTACGATAATATGTTGAAGGTGAAACACCAAAAAATCTCTGTTTTCTATCCTACACGACCTCTCTAATGAAAAGAAAAGCAATTGTTGCTTCTTCTTATATGAATATGAGACCAAGAATATTATGGTTTAAAATCACAAATACTGTTAGAGAGCCCTATGTTCTAATCCAAATTGAGATACTAACACAACCACATGAATATTATGATTAATAATATGAGCGTGCTCACCGGCTCGTGAATTTATGAATAGCTGATCTGATATCATAAAGTACTATAAATGATTGAGTGGAGATTAAATATTAACCAAAATGTACTCACCTTCTCATGGCTTTAACCTTAAACCATAACTAATTAATAGTTAACTTTACTAAGTGAGATGATAGATATTATCAAAATCTGAACGTACTCGCGAAGGACAGTCAGGAATTGTCCCAATACCACCTAATGGCCCCTGATGCAAATTCAACAATAATAATCAAACAACAGCCTAGTCATGCCCCCATAAGCTCGACATAAATCAAGTAAATGAATACATCAAAGGTATCAAAATACTTAACGTCTTAAGCTTCAAGAAGGTTCATAGAAACCTTTTATAAGAGGTCAAATAACAAGTTTCGCCTAATATATACATCATCTCGTCACACCAAGCAAGATAAAATATCAAGAAGAACCAAAGCCTGTATCAAGAAGGGACAAAACCCTGCATTAAGTTTGGACAAAATCCAATTATCAAGAATGATATTAAAATTGGCCTCCTCGTCCGTAAAAGTATCAAATTCGAATTTAAAGACTTAAGGGTAGAGAAAGCTCCAAGAACTATTCAAAAGTGGTCAAGTAACAAGTATCACCTAGTATGTACATCATGCTGTCACACCAAGCATAATCGAATATCGAGAAGGACCTCAACCCTGTATCAAGAAGGGCCAAAATACTGTATCAACTAGGGACGAAATCCACTAATCAAGAGAATCAACAATCATATTAAAATTGGCTTCGACGTTCGTAAAAGTATCAAATTCGAATTTAAAAACTCAAGTGTAGAGAAATATCCAAGAACTATTCAAAAGAGGTCATGTAACAAGGATCGCCCAACATGTACACCATGCCGTCACACCAAGCATAATCAAATATCAAGAAGGACCGAAGTCCTGTGTCAAGAAAGGTCAAAACCCTGTATCAAGTGGGGCTGAAATCCAATAATCAAGAGAATCAAGAACCATATTAAAAATGGCTTTCTAATTCATACTTAAAATGGATAACTTTCTTAATTAAGATGAACCAAAAATCCATAGTGAATATGGCAAAAGATTTGAATCAAGAGGCATGACAATAGTGACAAAGTCATAGCCACAAGAAGGACAAAGGCCCAGCAAGTATGGCAAGTGATTAAGCAATCCATACAAGTGGGCGAGTTAAGCAAGTATCTTGCAAAACTTCAAGAATACAGACACAATAATATAAAATAACGAGAGGGTAACCAAGGAACCAAGATAACATTTCAAATATACCATCCAATAAAATGAGTACAAGTTCAATTTTTTACACAAACCTTAGTCTTTGAACACATAAACAATCCAATCATAACTTGAAGAGTTAAAATTGTAGCTCAAATAATTGTTTCAAGTTCCCCAACAATTCCTTTAGCTAGTACACGAATATATATACACCTTCGATACATAATCAAGTACTTATTTAACATCCAGTAGTTCAGAGTGTTGATATGAAACAACAACAACATCAAAGGTGAGTTCAATTTACATTAAATCCCAAAACAGTAAACGGGACAACCCAACTGCCTTGTGTTGTAACTTAGTTTTGAATAAGTAAATGGTATAATTGGACTTTATAGCTTTCTTGAAAATTGTACATAAGGGGTTTATAAATAGAAAAGCTGGACAAAACTTGTCCTCTCTTGCGTCCTCTATTTCGAGTTCATAACATAAAGACCAGGATTTGTTATAAAAATAAAAGTTGTAGATCTATGTTCCAGCAGCTTTACATAATGAGATATACTATTTTCTACTAAACCTTGTGTAATTTCAAAACTTTTTTAAGTTACTTACATAGACCTTATCATATATTTGAACCCCCAATTTCCTCGATGGTAGTGTTGATCACATATGAACTATCCTTATGACTAGACTTTATCTATTTCGTACTTTTCCATTAGGCACAACATTTATGCCACCCGAGTATATGTTCGCTATTTTCCTTTCGACTCCTAGCGGGATAACACCAAACTAGAACTTCTACAAACGACTCTATGGTGGCACGCTCTACTTGAACTCTATAACAGCTATGACCAACCCCAGTCCTTATATTTTGAGTAACTTCTACACCTCAAACAACTTTCTAACTAATTCCAAGTAACTATACAATAAGGATTTAAATTTAGACAAAGCTCCAAAGGTCACACATACTTAGACTTTAGATTTCACCGATAGAGTATTCACTTCAATGAACATACTCGTGAAGACATTGCAACGTACCCCCATACTCAGTGACACACATCCTGTAGCACACCATATCTTGCCTTATTGTCAACACAACCGGTCTCCACGACACCATAATCTCTTTTGTATAAATTATTTCAACCAATTTATAGCATAACTATTATGGGTATCGTCATGAAAATAATGAATTGCATCACAGGATCCAACCCACCAGACTACACCTTAATTTCTCTACTATTTACCAACAACAAAGTACTATGCATGAAAATGCCAAGTGAAGTATTTACCAAGGAAAACTATATACGTACTCCCCTTTTTGTAACATTTAGCGTATGTTACTAAAATATAAAGATCACTTCTAAGAATACAAGGAGATAAAAATTAGAAATAGTTAAAAGTCAGGTGCCTGCTGGAGTATATGTTCTTTAATTACAACTAGACATGGAATTTGTACCATACCGAATATGAGTTCTCAATAAGGTATAACTTTGATAACTTCAAACTAAACATCCCCCAATTCGACACATCTACGAGTAATTTATCGATAGCCTGCTAGAGTTGAATTTATCAAATTACAAGATCATGCCAAAAGAGAAGGGAGAGCCTTTAAATACCTTACTTCTGAGACTTTATATCGAGAGATTCCTACCAATTAAGAATTTTACAGCCCTCCAATAACCCAAGGAACTATAATATGTTGAAGGTGAAACACCAAAAAATCTCCTTCTGCTATCCTACACGACCTCTTTAACGAAAAGAAAAACAATTGTTGCTGCGTCTTATATGAATATGAGACCAAGAATATTATGGTTTAAAATCCAAAATACTCCTAGAGAACCCCATGTTCTTATCCAAATTGAGATACTAACACAACCACATGAATATTATGTTTTGTAATCCAAAATACTCCTAGAGAACCCCATGTTCTAATCCAAATTGAGATACAAATACAGCCATAGGCCTCTTTTTTAGCAAAAGCAAGTGCCAAATTCTACTATTTTCCTTTAAAGAGATACACTTCTATGGGTCCCACTTAAATCAATTGATATCTTTGATGTTGCACCTTTCTTTTTGGTCCAAAGAAAATAACCATCTATATTATAAAATACCTTAAAAAGTGATCTTATTTCAATGTCTTGTAGCAATCTTTAAATAGCTACCATCATTTCTCCACGTATCCAAATGTCCTTCAAGTGGTCATGTACCTACACACACACACACACACACACACACACACACACATATATATATATATATATATATAAAATTACTCTCTTCTACAAAATAATAAATGATACTTCATTTAGGAAAATCGTTACCCCATACCATAGTAATTGTTTTGAAATAAATAAATTCACTATTTCCATTAAAATATTTACAAATTACAAACTCATATAAAACAAATAAATACACTATCATATCACAACTAAATAACTTTTCATAAATATTTAGACAATTTTTTTGGATAAAAATAAAAGTACCTTTTTTTCTCTTTTTTTTTCTTTTTTTTCAAATGCTAATTTAAAACAAATATTTTCGAACACGTGCGGTGTTAATAAACCTTCTAAAATTTAGGCTTGTAATCCTTCGACATAAGACAAACAATGACCTCAAAACACGGGTGTTACATCCTTTCCCCCTAAGGAACATTCGTCCAAGAATGTGCAATAGAACAGACAAGTAGGCCTAAGAACTTCTCAAATTTCTGATAAAACCACACCTATACGTCAGACTATACCACACTTGTAAGATAGCCTAGAGACCACTTCGATTAACGATACCTCATCAGGACCCACACGATTGTTAATGAAACAAGATCATAACTAGAACTGAAACTTACCTCAAATGCATGCAACTCCATTACTAGAAATGCTTTGACACCTTGAATCAGAATCGACCACTCCACAAGTTAATGAAGGTCTAAGAATAGCAAATTCATATCTCATGATTATGATAACTTAACTTTTAAGACTCAGCTTTATAGCACGATCTAAGAAATGAAAGAATCGTAACCAATCCTAAATACCCTATAGCCTCCTGATTATAAGTGTGGTGCACAACACACCCATAAGCAAGACTCCACTAGACATAACTTGTTGACTGCTTAGGATACGACATTGCTCTGATACCAAGTTGTCACACCCCTAATTCGGGGGGTACAACTGACACCCAATGCCTTACTTGTCTGAGCAAACTAACAACCACCAAATTAAATAATATAACCTGCAATAAGTCGAGGCCGACAAGGCCCAAACAAAACTAATTATTCCTAATATAAAAGCAAGAGAATAATACAACTGACCGATAAGGTCGTTTTAAACCACAAAATTGTACGAAAACCAACCCATCCAAGAAATATATACACGAGGACGACAAGGCAAAAAACAATGAATACAATGATAACAAGGCCACAACTGTCTAATATACCAATAATAAACATCTAAAAACCTCTAAAATGAAGAACCACTAACAACTACTCCAGACAAAAGCACGACATACCAATCAACAATGCCAAAATAGAAGTGGACTCCAGATTCAGCAACTCTAGAAAGAACGAAGCATATCAACCATCAGTTTAACTAGACCACACGCAATGAGGATCACTGTGTGCCTGATAACCTACTGGCATGAATGTAGTATCCCCCAGGCAATGGAGACATCAGTATAAAATAATGTACTGAGTATGTAAGGTAGATAATAACTGGGAAGGTATCATGAATTAATGAATGTACAAACAGATAAGTGTCAAAAATAATATGAGTGTGCTTACCGGCTCCTGAATTTATGAATAGTTGATCTGATATCATAAAGTACTATAGATAATTGAGTGAGGATTCAATATTAACCAAAAAATAGTAACTTTCTCATGGCTTAGACCTTAAACCATAACCAATTAATAGTTAACATAACTAAGTGAGATGATAGATATTATCAAAATCCGAACGTACTCGCAAATGAGAGTCAAGAATTATTCCAATACCATCTAATGGCCACTGATGCAAATTCTACAATAATAATCAAACAATAGCCTAGTCAAGCCCCCAAAAGCTCGATATAAATCAAGTAAATGATTATGTCAAAGGTATCAAAATACTTAATGACTTAAGCATTAAGAAGGTTCATAGGACCATTTTACAAGAGGTCAAATAACAAGTTTTGCCTAATATATGCATCATGTCGTCACACCAAGCACAATAAAATATCTAGAAGGACCAAAGCTCTATATCAAGAAGGGCCAAAACCCTGTATCAAACAAGGAAAAAATCTAATAATCAAGAGAATCAAGAATCATATTAAATTGGTTTCCTCGTTCGTAAAAGTAACAAATTCAAATTTAAAGACTCAAGTGTAGAGAAAGATTTAAGAACTATTCAAAAGAGATCAAGTAACAAGTATCGTCGAATATGTACATTACTGCCTTTACACCAAGCATAGTCAAAAATCGAGAAGGACCGAAGCCCTGTATCAAGAAGGGCCAAAACCCTGTATCAAGAAGGGCCAAAACACTGTATCAAGTAGGGACAAAATCCACTAATTAAGAGAATCAAGAATCATATTTAAATTGGCTTCCTTGTTCGTAAAAGTATCAAATTTGAATTTAAAGACTCAAGTGTAGAGAAAGCTCCAAGAACTATTCAAAAGAGGTCAACTAACAAGTATCGCGCAATATGTATATCATGCCATCACACCAACCATAATCAAATATCAAGAAGGACCAAAGTCCTGTGACAAGAAGGGTCAAAATCGTATATCAAGTAGGGATAAAACCCAATAATCAAGAGAATCAGAACCATGTTAAAAATGGCTTTCTAGTTCATACTTAAAATGGATAACTTTCATAATTAAGACGAACCACAAATCCATAGTCAAGAGGGAAAAAGATTCGAATCAAGAGGCATGCCAATAGTAACAAAGTCACAGCCACAAGAAGGAAAAAGTCTCAACAAGTATGCCAAATGATCAAGCAATCCGTACAAGTGGGCGAGTTAAACAAGTGTCTTGCAAGACTTCAAGAATACCGACACGATGATATAAAGTAACGAGAAGGTAGCCAAGGTACCAAGATGATATTTCAAATTCACCAGCAGGTAACAAGAGTAAAAGTTCAAGTTTGTACACAAACCTTGGTATTTTAACATATAAACAGTCCAGTAATAACTTGAAGAGTTCAAAACGTAACCCGAACAATTGTTTCAAGTTCCTCAATAATGTCCATTAGCTCGTACACAAATATATATACACCCTAGATACACAATCAAGTACTTATTTAACATCCGGTAGTTCAGAGTGCTGATATAAAACAACAACAACATCAATGGTGAGTGCAATTTACATTAAATCCCAAAATAGTAATCTAGACAACCCAACTACCTCGTGTTATAACTTAGTTCTGAATAAATAAATGGTATACATGAAATCTATAGCCTTCAAGAAAGTTGTAGGCACAGGTCATGGTGTTAAAAAGAGTCCATAATCACTGAATTATACATTTTGTACAAAAAGATATCATCTAATTACTAGCAGTAGCACATAAGGGGTTTTTAAATCAGAAAACTGGGCAGAACTTGTCCTCTCTTGCATCCCCTATTTTAAGTTCATTACAGCAGAACCAGTGTTTTTCATAAACATAAAAGTTGTAGAACTATGTTCTAGCTTTCCAAAACATATTTTTTTACTTAAAACAATGCTTTACATAATGAGATATGTTATATCTACTAAACCCTGCATAATTTCAAAACGAGTTTAAGTTACTAACATTGACCTTATCATATATCTAAACCCCTCATTTCCTCGATAGTAGTGTTGATCGCATATGAACAATCTTTATGACTAGACTTTATACATTTCTTTACTTTTCAATTAGGCACAATAATTATGCTTCCAAAGTATGAGTTCCCTATTTTCCTTTCGACTCCTAGCGGGATAACACCAAGCAAGAACTTCTACAAACAACTCTATGGTGGAACGCTCTCCTTGAAGTATGTAACAGCTATGAACAACCTCAGTCCCTACATTTGGAGCAACTTCTACACCTCAAAAAACTTTCTAACTAATTCCAAGTAACTATACGATAAGGATTTCAACTTAGATAAAGCTCTTTCCCCAAGGGTCAGACATACATAGACTTTAGATTTCACCGATTGAGTACTCACGCCATTGACCATATTTCCTAAGACAATGCCACGTACCCCCATACGCAGTGACACACATACTGTAGGACACTATATCTAGCCTCATAGGCAACACACCCGATCTCTACGACACCATAATATCTTCTGTATAAATTAGTTCAACCAATTTATAGCGTAACTATTGTGGGCATCATGATGAAAATAATGAATTGCATCACAGGCTCCAACCCACCATACTACTCCTTAATTGCTCTACTAGTTACCAACAAAACAGGACTATGCATGAAAATGCCAATTAGAGTATTTATCAAGGACAACTAGATACATACTCCCGTTTTTGTAACATTTATCGTATGTTACTAAAAGATAAAAATCACTACCAAGAATACAAAGAGATAAAAATTAGACATAGCTAAAAGTCAGATGCCCGCTGGAGTATATGCTCTTTAATTACAACTAGACATGGAATCTGTACTATACGAAATATGAGTTCTCAATAAGGTATTACTTTGATATCTTCAAATGAAATAGATAGCCCGCTATTGTTGAATTTATCGAATTACAAGATCATGCCAAAAGAGAAGAAAGAGACTTTACATACCTTACTTCATAGACTTTATCTTGAGAGATTCCAACCAAACCAAGATTTTCTAGCCTTCCAATAACCGAAGAAACGATAATATGTTGAAGTTGAAACACCTAAAAATCTCCTTTTGCTATCCTACATCACCTTTCTAACGAAAAGAAAAATAATTGTAGCTGCTTCTTATATGAATATTAGACCAAGAATATTATGGTTTAAGATCAAAAAAACTCCTAGAGAACCCCAAGTTCTAATCCAAAATGAGATACCAACATAGCCACACGCCTCTTTTTGAGCAAAAGCAAGTGCCAAATTATACTATTTTCCTTTAAGGAGATACAGTTCTATGGCTCCCACTAAATCAATATGTATCTCCTGATGTTGCACCTCCCTTTTTGGTCTAAGGAAAGTAACCATCTATATTATAAAATACCTTAAAAAGTGATCTTATTTCAATGTCATGTAGTAATCTTTAAATAGCTGCCACCATTTGCCACATATCCAAATGACCTTTAGGTTGTCATGTACCTACACATATATATAATTACTCTCTTCTATGAATAATAAATGATTATTCATTTAGGGAAAATGTTACCCGATACAATAGTAATTGTTTTGAGATAAATAAATTCACTATCTTCATTAAACAAACAACAACATATCTAGTGTACTCCCACCAAGTGGGGTCTGGGGAGGGTAAAGTGTACGCAGTCCATCCCACTACCTCAGATGAAGTAGAGAGGTTGTTTCCTATAGACCCCCAGCTCAGAACAGATAACAATAACAAACAAAAATCATAAAAATAAACAATAAAAAAAAGATAACACATCGCTAGATAATAACAGAAGCAAAACACCCACAGAGTAATACTATAGACTATTAAAATATTAACAAATTACAAACTCTTATAAAACAAATAAATATACTATGATATCACAGCTAAATAATTTTTCATGAATATTAAGACTATTTTTTTGAATAAAAATAAAAGTACCTTGTTTTTCCCTTTTTTATTTCAAATGCTAATTTTAAAAAAATATTTCTGAACACGTGCGGTGTTAATAAACCTTATAAAATTTAAGCTTGTAAGCCTTCGACATGAGACCAATGATGACCTCAAAATATGGGGTGTTACAGAAAAGCTGATAGCAAATTTTGAAATTATTTTTTGCTTGTTTTAACAAAGACCGACTCATAGAAAATGAAAACTAATAAAGCAATGAAAAAAAGGAGTATTTGATAAAAGATATCTCTTTTGGAAAAAAGAGAAAAGAAAATACTCTGCGAATTATGGTAGTCAGCTCTAATGATCATGACATGCATTTTAAACTAAATGACCCAATTGTCAAACTAATCTGGACTCTATTTTTTTCAAACATGCAAACTTTGAAGTGAGGCTTCTAAGTTGTGACCTTTGCATTAGACACTCAACCTTCAATCGACTTGTGGTGTCCTGAAGAGTTGTTGTGATCATTGCATTAGACGATCAACTTTCAATCAACTAGTGGTGTCCTGAAGAGTTTTCACCAACAAGTCTCTCTCATTTTTTTAATCTCTCACTCACCATCACCTTACGATGCCCATGAGGGGTTTCACCAATAATCCTCTCTCATTTTCACTTTCTCTCGACTCAATAATGCCTTATGGTGCTTGTGGGACTCTCTCAGATAAGACTCTCTTATGCATGTGACATGACATTACTCCTCATATGATAATTAACACTGAAAGCATGCTTGACTTGTCATTCTTTAAAATTGATCAAAAGGTCTTTATTTGGACTGTAACACGGATTTTAAACAGGGTTAGAAAGAAAGGGATGGCATGAAGTCTCAAATATAACACATATAACAGAGTTAAGACTTACAACTTTTGGAATAGACTCTTTTGGTAAACATAAAAATTCTTTTTTTCCCCAATTTCTGTGACTAGAAATTTTTTGGACTTTTCCTTTGTTGGAAAAAATACCAGGATAGGGTTGCCTACGTATATTGCTCTTAAAAAGGAGAATCAGGTCAAAAGCAGTTCAAGCAGCTTGTTCTGTTTGTTTTTTTTCTCTAACTTTGACTCCTTTTTTTCCCTCTTTTTCCGATTCTTTTTCTCGACAGGTTTCTCTTTTTTTGAAATTTGTTTTATGCTTTTTTGACTTTTGAATCTATTGGGATTCCAAAAAAGGGGTATGAAAGAAATTAAAATCAAGGCATAAAAGGGATAGCGAAGGATGACACAGTGTTTGGGGTAGCATAATAAAATTCCTTCATCATATCAATTCGTTAAAATGTAAAATACAAGCATGCACTTTAAGAATCTGAAGTGAAAATCATATAGTATTTCTTCCCAACATCTGTATTGATGGACATGTTTGGAATTATTTTTTCATGATTATCCATTAGAAATCTCCATTTAGGCAAAATCTTCTTCACAACAGATGACATGTGTTAATTTAGACCGAACTTGTCCTAGGGTTCGTTTCACTTTACAGAACCACTTCAAATTATTATTGTTCAAGATATTTCAATCCTCTATAATTTTTTTCAAGTGTATTTCTATCAATTTTGACTTCGTTGGTATATTCATTTCATTAATAAATAGGATTTTAAGATCCGGCCAAAAATTATGCATGCATATCATGTTATTAAAACTAAATTAAAAGAGATATAAATAAAAGATCTAAGTAGAATGGATCTAAGTGACTCAAAATAGGATATCATATTTTATTAAGTAAAAGATAGAAGAGTTTGACAATGACAAACAAACTAAGCTATAGGTTACACCATGAATAACCCAAATAATAAAAACTAAGACAAGACTCAATAAGCAAAAAAAATAAAAGTATAAGAGGGTTTGACTCAAAAAACAAAACAAAAAAAAAACATGAATTGCATAATATAAATGAGGATAAAATAAACTATCAATACACTCCTTCCTAGAGAAGAAATAAGTGACTTTCCAATTACCAAGCTTGACATCTTAGTCACTAGTTTGTACATTAGCCTTCATGGTGTTTCCACTAATTATAGTTGCCTTTTCTTGAGAAATGAGAGGATTGCTACATTTTTTGTCCTCACATATCATCTCAATAAAGTGTACGTCATTATTTGTTGGCAGAGGATTCATAGTAATGTTTTGGGAATCACTATCTTGTACTACAATCATCTTTGCCTGGATCATCCCTTTCACTTTCTTTTTCAAAGATCGACAATCTTTAGTAATGTGCCCTGGTACATCAAAATGGTATTTACAAAGTGCAGTAGGATTGAAACCTTTTGAATGTGGATCTGCATGATTCTGGGGCATAGTGCCTATCATGTTCAAACATTTTAATTTCTTGAACATTCTTTCATAAGAGCCTCCAATTGGTGTGAAATTATCCCTAGGCCTATTATTCCCTCCATATTCCTCCCTTAAAAAGGGGTTGTTAGGGAATCGAATATTTAGAGGATAGGGACGAGAATTTTGATGTGTTGGTGCACTCCATTGGGGATAAATTGATGGTTGAACATGTGGTTGTGCACTATAGACTGGATACTGAGGTGGGATAATAGTGTATTGAGGGTCTTGCAAGGTCATTGCTATAACATCTTTTTTCTTCTTGACCCCAAACTATCTTGAACCATTCTGAATTACTTGAGTTGTAGCCTTAAGGGCTACTTGACTTATAATTTTTCTAGACTTGATGTCATTTTCAACCATTTATCTAATTTTGTTTACTTCATCAAATGTTTTATCTACTGTATAAAGTAGGTGGTTAAAGTAATCTGGCTCTTGCGCTTGAAGAAAATCATCAATCATCTCTGTCTCTTTCATTAGTGGCTTGACCTTAGAAGCTTGCTCCCTCTATCTAATAGCATATTCATAAAAATGTTCAGTGGTCTTTTTCCTCATGTTGGCAAGCGTGGTACGATCTGTCACTATGTTAATATTATATTGAAATTGCTAGATAGAATCCTAAGCCATGTCATCCCAAACATGCCACTGAGAGATATCTTGATCAATAAATTATTCTGAAGTTATCCCCACCAGACTCTCTCCAAAGTAAGCCATAAGTAGTCCTTTTCCCCCCACTTCTGTTAGTTGATTACAAAACCTTTTCAAATAATCCAAAGGATCACCGTAACCCTCATAACTATCCAACTTTGGGGTTTTGAACCCTAGAGACTCTCATCTAGCTCCGTAGCTCGTAAAGGAAGGACCAATGGTGACCATCCTTCTCTGGTACTAGGGTTCATCGAACGAAGGGGCCCATAGGGGACTCAGGATATGTGTATACACTATTTGGTCCTGAACCATGACTTTTATATATAATCCAAAATAACTCCACTCTGTCCAGTACCGGTGGTAAATATGTGTAATAAGTGCTCGAAATCAAATCGAGACTAAAACAAGTAGAAATACGTAAAAGTCTAGTGCCTGAAATCGAATCCCGAACTAAAATGGTAGAATAGTATAGAAAGAGTATGGAATCTTCCTCGACCAAAATAAGTGAATAATGATAGGCGAGCAACCGAAAATAGACCAGAATCTGCCTCAATTTGAGTTTTCAAGGTGGTAAGTTAGTTTAAAATACTATAAACCAACAACAAGAATGGTACGACTTTTGTATAAAATTAGTTTTAAAAGTGAAAAGATGGAATAAATACCTTTTTGGAATAATAAAAGAAAAGCCAATGTTTTAGTTGGAATCGTACCACTTAACTATGCATGAGCACGTAAAAATGTATGCTTGCCATCACCAGTATCCAAACAATAGAAATGTAAGCACTCAAGCGTCTATAAACTGAAATCATATCCCTTACAGAGTACAAAAAACTAACCTGATGTCAAACTAGTTTCGTAACCAAGGCCTAGGGCCCAACAATATATAAAGTAAAGGAATATTGTTAACATAACTCAAAAAGCTAAGGTAACCAACAACATCATGCTACTGAGAATATTTAACCAAAGAATATTATCCACAACAGTAAATGCTACTATAGATCTTACACTAGGAGTTCCTAAAATCAACCTAAGGTCAAAGCAAGTATACCAGCAAGCCTAACATAACCCTATAGCTATAGCGGGTATTCTAGGCAAAGACTTATAATTCTATTCTAAATTTTGCCCTAAACGGGTCAATTATAGACAATAAGATAAAAATAAGATTACTAATCTCAACCTAAGGTAACAACAGGTACATCAGTGATCCTAACATAATCCTACAACTATGGTAGGAATTCTAAACAAAGGCTTAAACTACTATTTTATACTAAAATTTCACAAGAAAGGCCAAGTCAAAAAAAGGCAATAAGATAACATAACACCTTACGTATGATCCCTACCCCACATGCAATCAATATGATTCACAATCTCATAAAGAATAGTAGACTGTAGCCTACCTCGATTACTAACAACAACATCAAATCATCCACGAACTCTACTTCTCGATCTATGAATGTTGTCATGATACCAAATGTATAATATACACGTTAATATGAGAAAAATGAGACCCATATTGCAATATAAAACTCCTGACCAAAAAATGATTCAAAAATAGGTTGGTGGGACCTGTTATTGAAATTTAGAAATTGAATCCATCACGAGGTCCCTCGAAGGACAAGGAATGCGTGCTCAAAATTTAAGCATAAGCGGAAACCCAATTGGATCTCAAATCATATCTAAAAGACCAAGAAATCAAGAATTCAAACTACAAATAAAATAGGAATTAAGTCAGAAACATACGATAAAACGATGAGAAAATGATCACTAGAGCATTCACAAGTTAATCCCGATTCTAATTCTAAGATAATCCCACTAATTTTAAGACCCTAATATTGGTAATGGTGTTTAACTTGGAGGAAATTAAGATAGAAATTTGTGGAAGGGAAATATATAATACTTAGCAGTGGTCTCTTAGGTGGCCAAATGACAGCTTAAGTGGTCACCGCTAAAGCGGCAACAAGGGTGCTTAAGAGACCCCCCAGCTGGACAGCTATCACTAAAACAGTTCTAGGCTTTATAAGCAGCTACCGCTAAAGTGGTCCTACACTGCTAAAGCTGCTGCACCAATGATGTGCCATGATTTCATGGCACTTTCGATGCTTAAAATGAAGAAAATATGCAGTAACTTGGGTATGTGTGGTAGGTATGATTCATTTTCAGTTCTATATTGCAGGGAAATAGGTTTTAAAGGTAAAATGAACAAAATGCGAAGAAACATATACTTGAACGAAGTGTTTGAAGATGAAAGAGCAAAGTCAAAGTCGAAGTAGTGACCTACGGTTGTGACTCACGGACCGTAAGTCGACCTACGGACCTTGGGTCAATTTTGTGAGTCACTTCCTGAGAGTTTGCATCGAGGACTGATTCCTACGGTCTGGACCCACGGTCCATGGGTTGAATCCATGACTTCAAGTCATGGTCTATGGAAAGTTGCCGACTTTTTTCTCCTACTTTGCTTAGAATAGGATTCACTTTATATCTATAAATACCCTTAGGTTGTCCTATGTTTAGGAGTTAGTTACTACATTTTGAGGATTCTATTACATTTTTTTGAGATTTATAAACATATTGATCTTGTAATCTCAAACATCGATTCTAGGGTTTTGATTTATATTGAGATTTCAGAGTTTTATTCTTATTGTGAGTTCATAATTATGTTTTCAACATTGAATTCTTCTTGTGTTCCTACAATCATGGGTAGCTAAACCCCATAACTGGGGTTGTGTGAACCATGAGGAATTAACAAAACGGATGAAGTGCGAAGCAATTCTGAACCAGTGTGACTGCATATATTGGTATTTCCTTCATTATAATTGACCTTCTAAGGGATGTAAACATTAGGAACTCACCTGTATTCTAAACTTTCTCGAGAGAGAAGCAAAGATTGGGAAAAGGGAATAACAACAGAGATTTGAAGCTATCAACCTTCATCTAATAACTTGAGCCGTAATAGGGATAGTTAGTTTGAGATTAACACTCGGAGACCGAGAGGAGAAGAGTGAAATATATGTCACGCCCCCACCCCATGCGGCGTGATTGGCACCCGAAGCCGATATGGCCCAAGAGAACCAACCTTTGCTCATGTACGTTCGTATGTATGTCCTCGTGTGAAACTTATTAAACTTTATGCAACTATGCGAAAAACATGAATCATGGAAACATGTGCTATATACATATTTAGAAACTTGGCCGTTGGAGCCATCAAGTCAAAACGGACATTTATCTTTCACATTCATAACCCACACATGTCTACAAAAGCCTCTAACAGATGCATTTACCAGACCAACTAACAGTCGGGACAAGTCCCCGCTTTATTCAATATTTACAACATCAATATAACTGTACACCTATGACTCAGAAAGTCCCGAAGCAACTGGGGCTCACCAAAGATCCGCAATGTCAACCTACGATGAAGGTCTACTAGTGACTGCACCTGCAACATGTAAGGTAATTCCCCCGAGGGGGTCAGTACAAAGAATGTACTGAATATGTAAGGCTCATAAGAAATTCATCATACATAATAACAACAATAATGGAATCAATATAAGGAAACAGAAATGTGAATAAACTATCTTTCTGTATGTGGGAAACCATGTATATTACGTTCTTTACTCCTCTTGTCTTCATCTTTTATTCATCTTTATTGTTCTACCCATGCTAGGCTATTCTGTCGCCCCTGGGATGAGATTAACCCATGCTAGGTACTTTGACCCCTGGGATGTTATGTGAACCCAGGCTAGGCTTTCGTGTCGCCCCTGGGATATCATTAACCCATGCTAGGCTTATCGCCCCTGGGATGTTATATTAACCCATGCTAGGTACTTTGACCCCTGGGATGTTATATGAACCCATGCTAGGCTTTCGTGTCTCCCCTGGGATGTACCATCATAACCCATGCTAGGCTTTTATATCGCCCCTGGAATGTACCATCATAACCCATGCTAGGCTTTTATATTGCCCCTGGGATGTATCGGGATCGACCCATGCTAGGTATTTAACCCCTGGGATACCCCATGATTACTTCTTAATTATACACCTCTTATTTCTCTTGTTATTAGTACTTCCATTCTTAAGAGTGATACAATGAGGATCATGACATAATTGGAATCACACATATCTATATATTACTTCTTCACTCTTGCTTCATGAGCTTGACATCTTCACTTATGAGGAATAGACATATTGACTTGCACATTACTTCTCTTATTTCTCTTATGAGACTAGTACTTCTACTTGTGAAAGATTGATACAAAGATAATCATCATAATTTAGGACTTGGAACATGACATGATTGGAAAATGCTATATAAGAATAAATAGGTTCTCTTATGTTATTACTCTCTTGAGATCGTTCATTTAGGAATGACAACGTTATGACATTTTTGGGAACTTCACTCAATGAACAAGAGGCAAATGAATCATCATGCATTTAAGAATAGGACACATATGAATAAAAATATACGTCAACCTGAATTTGAGATACTTCAAACCCCTCGAAATTGAAACAAGTCCAATGTCAATGTGAATAACATGTTGCAGAAGGATGTGGAAAAAGGAACCTTACATACCTTGTATTCTCAATATGATTCTACAATCTTAAGTGGTCATACAATAGTCCCTCTCCGTCCTTGTGTTTCTCTCTACAACACAAGTTCATAATGAAACCAATATTAACCACCAATTACCTTACAATAGCATACAATAACAATAAGTCACATGTTTGGATTTAACATGTTATTTCTTTCTCTACGATACCATTTACGGCATGGTCATATCAATAATACCACAACATGCCCAACATTGACCAAAGTATCATAAACCACTAGTATGTCACACCAAGTTCATACTTTCCACTCTCCACCATCACAACATCATAATTATACCATCAATTACTTTACATAAGATCAATGAGTTACATGTTTGCTTTTAAACATGCCATTTCCCCTTGACAATACCATTTATGAAATGATCTTACCAAAATTCCCACAATATTCACAACATTGACCAATACATGATAATCAATACATTTCACCACAACACTTCTCCTTTACCCTTTCTTAGCCACACCACATCACAAATAATCCATTAACTTACCATAATACATCTCATAGCACATATCGGCCAAAATCCCACAATATACACTTATAGGAAAATAACAAGTTTGGGACCATAATAACACCATACATGTTGTTATTTTATCCATACCATGCTTTTTCATCAAGACCACAAGTCATAATCCAAGTTACAATCCCATGGATTTCACATCTTTTACCAAAACACAAAACACCATCTTCAACACTTCCAAGCATAACCAACATGATATACATAATATCTCATGCTCATAATATGTTAAAGTACAAGAATAATCACTTACCCAAGCTTAGAAGATGGTGATCTTGTCCAAAAATGCCTTAGGGTTTGGGGGAGTCAAAGAAGTGTTCTTGAGATTTTTCTAGAAAAAGATAGAAAAAGCATGTGTGTTTTGCTTCAATAAAATCTGATTTTTGCCTCCTTTTATAGACCTCTAAAGTCATGCTTAGCCACTCTTGGAATTTAAGGCTTAGTCAATGGAAGAATGGGTCACTTGGCCCATGTGTTTCCTTCTCATTTTGGGCCCTTTTTGGCCCAATTCACTTAACCCAATAAAAAGCAATAATTTCTCATGTTTAATTCATTCCATAAAGTGCAAAACCCAAGGTGGAACGCCCTTGGGCGCACCAACTTACTGCCTCTAGGCTAAAAATTTTAGCCCAGAGCGGCGTGGCACGGTCCCAAACGAGCCCCTCCTTAAAAATTTTCAAAAATTTCATTTTTCGACTTCTCTTCGCGGGTTTGGTTAGATACTTCAAGTCCTATTCTTTAACTCACTTCTTAACCTTAATATACTTTGTTTAAAGGTCTTCTTAGCCTCGTTTTGAACCCCCACAAATGCTCCACGAAGATCATAAAACACCTCCTATGAAGGTTTAATCACATAACAAGAGCCAAATTCAATTATCTCACCAATAGCATTACCAAATGCATACTTATAGCTCTCGATACCTAAGTACATATTATTTAATGTTGTCAAGTAGAGTTGGGAACGTACGGGGTGTTACAATATATCTAACCAAGGTTGAGACGTTTAGATGAACCTATCTTGTTAGGTTTTGCATGCAATGCAACAGGACAGTTTGTTAGCACAAGTAACTGGTGGAGTTAAGAAATCTTGGGGATCACAGTCCTAGTCCCTTTCTTGTATTGATCACAAATCCAACAATCAACAATTATTACTGTTACTATTTATTTACAAAACCCCTTTTTTACTTACTTGCCAATTACTTAAACAAACATTCGACAGACTTTTGTGCTATTTTCGTGTGGGATCTACCCTAACCAAGTTGGCTTCTATATTTGATTCAACAACTATATTATACTTTTTTGGAGGTATAGTTTGGAAGACATCAAATTTTGGCGCTATTGTCGGGGTATTACGGCTATGGAATTGATTAGTTTGCTTGTTGTGGTTGATTGGTTTTATTTTTCTATACTTTTGAGGGCATACGCCGATGTATGCCCAACACTAGGAGTCAAGTCATTCCCCTTATTCCACTTGATACTGAGATAGAAAGAACATTAAGAGCAAATCAAAGAACGGTGAACACCAATGGAGTTCAGGATCCCGCAGTCGCGGGAGGCATTTATAACCAACCACTAATTCATCCGGATGGTCATGAAACTGAAGAGAAAATCACTGCTTGATTAATGGCTGGGGAGAATGTAAGACAAGTAGATAGATATCATCAAGGAATATAAGAAGTAGCACAACATCTTGCTACACTTGAAGAGAGACAAAGAATATTGAGGGTGCAACAACCACTACAAAGACCTTATGTGCCAATTTATGATGAGCTTGAAAAAGAGGATGTTGATTAGTTTGAGTCAGTTGAGACTGGTGTCATTATTCCACCAGAGTTACCTCAGGGCACTAAGTTTTACATTACAAGTTCCATGATCCACTTTCTAAACTTGAAAGGCATAATTGGCGATCTTTCTACAGATTATCCAAACATGCATGTGGTGAACTTTGTAGGGGTCTGCACTTTAGATAATTTGCCAGGAGTTGACCAGGAGGCTATTCATTTGAGATTCTTTCCATTCTCCCTAACAGGAGAAACGACTTTGTGGTTGGTCGAGTTACCACAAGGTTCCATCACTACTTGGAAAGAATTGAGAAATCAGTTTCTGGAGAGATTTTTTGCACCCTCCAAGATGTTACAGTTGAAGGATGAGATTTACCTTTTCAGACAGCTACATTCTGAAACACTTTACAAGACTTGGCATCGATTCAAGAATAAGTGGCAAAATGTTCCAAGCCATAGAAAGAATGGTCAAAAATTACTTGAGATCTTCTACATAGCATTAAACACCAACACTAAGGCTGTCGCAAATACTATCTTTGGTGGAACATTTATGAGTCTAAGATGGGTACAAGCTTTAAAGATTTTAGCTCATATAACTAAAACCAACTGAGGATGGCATACTCGAGAGGTAGATACACCTGCTGGGATGTATGCTATTGGAGCCTCAGTAGCACAATGAGCTTTGGATGAATCTATAGCTCAAGAGGTTGCACAATTGAGGACAGAAATTGGATTGCTAGCCAAATAGATTGCACTGGAGGTGCTGAGAAGGTGTATGTTGTAGGTGCATAAGGCAAAACACTGAGGCATGATGATTATGAATTTGATGAAGAGGCTAAGTACTGGGATTGAGAGGTGGCGGGTTTCAGAGCGAAGGGGCAAGGGTCTAACCAAGACCCTTAGAACTCAAGGCAAGGGACCATGGTCGGAACTACTATAGAGACAATTACAACAAGATAGGATGTAGAGATAGAGAATAAGATCATGATAGTGATAAGAGGCAAAAGGATAATTATAAAGAGAAGAATGGTGCATATGTTCCACTGGGGAACCGCGATGCTGATTCTAAAAATTCACGAATGGAAGCCCTTCTTAATAAACTAGTGAAGTGGTCAGAGATCCAGGAGAGTTGATTAAAGGAGAATAGGTCAGACATTTTAGGAATAAGTCAGAAGGTAGAATCTCATTCGACTGCCATAAAATAGTTGGAATAACAGTTCGGGCAGATATCGATGGCACTGAACCAACGTCAACAGGCATCCTTCCAAGCAACATAGTCCATAATCTAAAGAATGATGGTCATTGTTTGTCCATTACTACTAGAAGTAAGAAGTGCACGACTGACCCATCTATGCCTATGGATAATGGTAGGAAAGATGAGCCAGTGGTAGTTGGTAAAGAGGCTGACATAAGGCCAGAGTATTTAGAGGTTGATGGTTATGCATCTCACAAGCCCCAACATGTTAATAAGGAAACTAAGTCTGAAAAGAGGAAGGAGAAGGAGGCTACTCAAGTTCTGAAACCCATTCCACGACCTCCTCCTCCCTTTCCTCAAAGGTTGAAAAAGAAAGCTGAAGAGGATAAATACCAAAAATTTATTTTAATATTAAAGAAGTTATCGGTAAATATACCTCTTGTTGAGGCTTTAGAGCAGATTCCAGGTTACGTGAAGTTCATGAAAGATTTGGCAACGAAGAAGAGAACTGTTAGTTTTGAGTCGATAGATAATTTGCACCACTATAGTGCAATAGCTTCTCGTTCACTTATCAAGAAAAAAGAAGACCCTAGAGCCTTCATAATTCCTTGTACTATCAGGTCTTACAAATTTTCAAGGGCACTATGTGATTTGGGTTCTAGCATTAACTTGATGCCATTAGTCGTGTTTAAACAGTTAGGACTGGGAGCACCAAAACTGACTTCGATGATAGTTTTCATGGCGGATAGAACTGTGAAAAAGCTAGTTGGCATATTATATGATGTTTTGGTTAAGGTGGAATCTATCATATTTCTGGATGACTTTGTAATTCTAGACTGTGTGGTTGATTTCGAGGTTCCCATAATCTTGGGATGACCATTCCTTACCACCGGTCGTGTATTAGTTGACATGGAAACTGGGAAGATGAAGTTTAGGTTGAATGATGAGCAGGTTACCTTTAATGTTTGCAGTTCCATAAAGCAACCAAGAGACATACATGTAATTTCGGTGATTGATACAGTCGAAGAAGCAGATTTGGCAGTTCCTATAGAAGTAAGGCTAAGGGTTAAAGCCTTTGCTCCTGTGATTATGAATTTTGACAGCGATGGTATTAAGGAGTACGATGAGATGGTTGGTGAACTTATTAGTAGGATATCATACACTTATACTTCGAAGAAACTTGATCTTGATTTAAAGAATAGAGTGACTCCACCGGCTGGTCCTTTTGTTGAAGAACCTCCAGTTTTGGAGCTTAAAGTTCTCCCATCTCATCTTCCCTATGCATTCTTGGGAGCCAAAAACACCTTGTCCTTGATTATTTATGCTGAGTTGGTGGAGTTGCAAGTAGAGGCTCTTATTTTGGTGTTGAAAAGTTTTAAAAGGTCCATTGGTTGGTCTATTGCAGACATAATCGAGATTCCACCCGACATTTTCTCTTACAAAATTCAGCTTGATCCTGAATGCATACCAAGCATTAAGCATCAATGTCGTCTAAACCAACCAATGCAAGAAGTTATCAAGAAAGAAATTATCAAGTGGCTAGATGCAGGTGTGGTCTACCCCATTGCTGATAGTAAGTGGGTGACCCCATTTCATTGTGCGCCAAAAAGGGTGGAATCACGGTGGTTCCAAATGAGAAAAATGATCTGACCCCAATCAGGCAGGTAACAGGATGGAGAGTTTGTATGGATTATCAAAAGTTAAATCCTTTGACCAAAAAGATCACTTTTCTATGCCCTTCATGGACCAGATGTTAGACTGTCTTGGTGGCAGAGGATGGTATTGTTTTCTTGATGGTTATTTGGGGTATAATAAGATTTTCATTACCCCCGAGGACCAAGAGAAGCCCACTTTCACTTGTCCATATGGGACGTCGCGTTCAAAAGAATGCCTTTCGGTTTATGTAATGCTCCAACCACTTTTCAGCGCTGCATGATGTCCATTTTCTTCAAAATGGTGGAAGATACTATTGAGGTTTTTATGGATGATTTTTCTATAATGGGAGACTCTTTTGATGACTTCTTGTCCCACCTCGCTAATGTGTTGCAAAGATGTGAAGAGTGCAACTTAGTGCTGAATTGGGAAAAGTGTAACTTTATGGTTAAAGAGGGTATCATGTTGGGGTATCGGATTTCAAAAGAGGGAATTAAAGTCGACAAAGCAAAGATTGAGGTGATTAAAAATTTACCTCCACCTATTTCTGTGAAAGGGATTCGAAGTTTCTTAGGTCATATAGGTTTTTATAGAAGATTCATCAAGGATTTCTCTAAGATCGCACATCGATTATGTAGGCTTTTAGAAAAAGAGGTTAAGTTTATGTTTGATGAGGAGTGCCTGAAAGCATTTGAGCGTCTGAAAGAGAAGTTGATTTCAGCCCCTATCATTGTCTCGCCAGATTGGACTATGACATTTGAAGTTATGTGTGATTCTAGTGGAGTGTACTTGGGTGCAGTCCTTGGCCAAAGGCGTGAGAAGATTCTACATCCGATTTATTATGTTAGCAAAGCACTTAACCCAGCCCAGAAGAATTATAATGTGACCGAGTAAGAGCTGTTAGCAGTGGTCTTTGCTTTTGAGAAATTTTGATCTTACTTGATTGGAACAAAGGTGATTGTGCACATAGACCATACAACACTTAGATATCTTATGTCAAAAAAGGATGCCAAGCTAAGACTAATTTGGTGGGTACTTTTATTGCAAGAATTTGACTTTGAGGTTAGAGAACCAAAAGGGACAGAGAACCAGGCTGTAGACCATCTATCACACCTTGAGGAGGAGTCCATGCTTAAATTGAGGAATGATATTGATATTGATGATACTTATCTAGACGAGCAAGTGTTAGCAGCATAACAAGATTTAATCCCTTGGTTTGTAGATTTTGCCAACTTTTTGGCAAGTGATCTAGTCCCAAAAGATATGTCGTATTAGCAGAGGAAGAGATTCATGCATGAGGTGAGAAAGTTCTTCTGGGATGAGCCATATTTATTTAGGGTGTGTGCGGATGGCCTAATTCGAAGGTGTATTTCAAAAGTCGAGATGATGAGTATTTTGGAAGCATGTCATTCATCTCCAGTTGGGGGTCATTATGGAGGTGCACGAACTGCTCATAAGATCTTACAATGTGGGTATTATTGGCCCACCATCTATAAAGATGCTCATGAATATGCTTGGGCTTATGACCAATGTAAAAGACAAGGGAACATCTCGCGCAGACATAAACTTCCAATGACAACTATTTTTGAGCACGAGCGATTTGATATGTGGGGTATTGACTTTATAGGCCCATTTATGAGCTCGCATAGGATGAAATACATTTTGGTAGCTGTTGACTATGTTTCTAAATGGGTGGAGGCAATTGTGCTTCATAATAATGAAGAAAGAAGTGTCACGGCGTTTCTAAAAAAGAATATATTTTCATGGTTCGAAACACGTCGAGCTATCATTAGTGATGGAGGATCACACTTCTGTAATCGGTTGTTCAAAGCCCTACTTGAAAAATATGGTGTCAAACATAAAGAGGCAGCACCTTATCATCCTCAGACGAGTGGGCAAGTTGAGGTGTCAAATCGCGAGATTAAGTCTATTTTGGAAAAGACTGTGAATGCCAATAGGACTGATTGGATAATGTACTATGGACATATCAAACTGCATTTAAGACTCCGATTGGTGCATCTCCATATCAATTGGTGTTTGGTAAATCATGTCATTTGCCTTTCGAACTTGAACATAAGGCAATATGGGCATTGAAGAAGCTGAATCTGGAATGGAGTGAAGTGGCTAAACTGAGATTAGAGCAGATGAAAGAGATGGATGAATTTTGTCTCAGGGCTTGTGAAAGTTTAGCGCTATATAAAGAGAAGATGAAGTTATATCATGATCGAAAGATTGAATGAAGAGAATTTCACCCAGGAGACTTGGTATTGCTATATAACTCTAGACTTCATTTGTGTCCTGGAAAACTAATATCCGAATGGTCTGGACCATTCATTGTGGTTAGGCTGTTCCCGCATGGGGAAATTGAGCTAAAAGGTGATGACGACATCCTATTCAAGGTTAATGGTCAGCAGGTAAAGCACTATGTGGGTACTACAGAAGCAATAAGGTCGTGTGAGAAACTTAGCCTTGATGGAGTCTTAGTAATCAAGGGTGTTAGGTCGAGCCACGACGTTAAATCAGATGCTTCATGGGTGTCAACCCATGGGCTTGTTGGTAAAGCCTGATTAACTAACTTATCCAAGTCATGTCGCGACGTTAAATCAAGCGCTGCTTGGGAGACAACCCAATGAGTGATATTATGTTAGAGGTGATCATCATAGGGTGGAGAGGACAGTTGAGTTGAGAATAAAATTCTGAACTAAATTGTACAGCTCAACCCACACCTAACACCTACAGACTATAGGTCAACCTACGGACCGTTGGTCGGGTTCATGGAAATCACAAGCAATTTTCAGCTTTCAGGATTCCAACCCACGCCGACAACCCATGGATCGTAGGTCAACCTATGGACCGTGGGTTGGGTCCGTGAAAATCAAAATTACCTTAAACCCTGAAGATCTGACCCTACCCATCTGAAATTTTTCCTTATTTCTTATAAAACCGACACCACCCGATACAAAACCCTAAACCCAATCTTCCAACCCACAAAATACCCGATCACTTTACAACAAAATTGCTACAAATCTACACTTACAATCCCAAATTCACGAAATTTCCCAGGTACCAAGAACCCAAATTCCTCCATTCTTACTTCCTAAGACTCAAAAATCCTAAATTTCCAACACCCAAAATTTGACAATGCTAAGACCCGACCCACTAACCAAAATTAATACTCGACCCAACCCTACCCAACAACCCTAAGGTAAGGATACTTCAAAGTCGGGGGATAGTGGTGAGGATGCTGAGACAGCTTTTGTTTCCCATATTGGTGTCCAAGATTTGACGACCTCCTCACAATGATAGTTGGCTGCACAGCGGGCCGCATTGATAGTATAATGGGAGAAGATAAGATGGTGTGTACATTATATGAAGTCCATATATGATATGGATGTGAAGTCTACTGAGCGGGGTTCATTTAGGAGGAATATGGTGCTTTAGGTGGATGACAGAGCCTTGTGATAGTTATAGTCCATAGTTGGTACGCGAGTTTTATGCCTCGTATGCTTTTTTGGTTGATTTGATCACACCTTGATATGCCATGGTTATATGGCACTTTCGATGCTTAAAACAAGGAAAATATGCAATAACTTGGGTGTATTTTGTTGTATAATGTGGTTTCTGTCCTACTTTACCGGAAAATAGGTTTTTGAAGGAAAAATGATCAAAAAGGAAGAATCAAGCCCGAGAACTAAGTGTCGGAAGATGAAAGAACAAAAATCTGCACCGGAGAGGGAGTTAAGACACCACTCACGTGCCGTGAGTGCCACTCACGTGATGTGAGTGGTGCTGTGGGTCCACTCCCAGTGTGAAAAAAGTGCCTGATTTCCATGTCAGGCATCCACGTGGCGTGGGTCCACCTACGTAAGGTGGAAAGGTGGCGTGAGTCAACTTTTGAAGATGACTAATTTAGCATGATTTCCACGACACTCACACCTACGTGGCATGACTTGGTTCCACAACACCAAGTCACGATACCATGAAAGTTGCTGACTCTGTTCTCCTATTTTGCTTAGGATAGGATTAACTTTGTATCTATAAATACCCCTGTATAGTCCTATGTGTGGGAAGTTAGTCATTACATTGTTTTGAGAGCTATTTCATATTGTTTTTGAGCTTATAAACATATTCTTGGCTTTGTAGTTAAAAACCCTAATCTGAGTTTTATTGATAATTTAGAGATTTCAGTTTTTATTCATTATTGTAAGTGTGCAATTATGCTTTCATCTCTGAATTCTTCTTATGTTCTTACAATTATGAGTAGCTAAACCCATCAACTAGGGTTATGTGAACCATGAGGAATTAACGAAACCGGTTAACTGCAAAGCAACTCTGAACCGCTGTGAATGCATGTATTGTTGCCTTCTTTGTTGTGATTGATTTTCTAACGGTTGCAAATGTTAGGAACCCGCCTGTATTCTATACTTGCTCGAGAGGGAGGTAGATATTGGGAAAAGGAGATAACAACAGAAATTTAAAGTTATCAACCTTCATCTAATAACTTAAGCCTTAGCAAGAATAGTTATCTGAGATCTAGGACAAGAGTTAGTAGTGAGACACTCGGAGACCGAAAGGAGAAGAGTGAAATTCATCTAACCAAGGTCGAGAGACGTTTAGATGAACATATCTTGTCAGATTTTACATGCCACATAGTGGGACGGTTTTGTTAGCACAAGCAACCGGTGGAGTTAAGGAATCATTAGGGATCATAGTCCTAGTTTTTTTCTCTCATTGTCTACTAACTCGATATAACCAGCAATTGTTACTGTTACTATTTACTCATAACCCCCCTCCCCCCAGTTTTTCTTACTTTACAATTATTCCATCTAGTAATCTAAACATATTTCTACCTATTCCCTATGGGATCAACCCCATCCTTGGTTGGGTTCTATATTTGACAGCGACCGTTTTATACTTCTTAGGAGGCATATTTTGGGCGACATCAAATTTTGGCGCCGTTGTCGGAGGATACGGTTACAGAGTTGATTAGTATTGGTTGGAGTTAATTGGTTTTGTTTTTACATACTTTTAAGGGTACACGCCGGTGTATGCCCAATACTAGGAGTCAAGGCAATCCCCTAATTCCACTTGATCTTGAAATTGAAAGGACTCTGAGAGCTAATCGAAGACTGGTGAATACCGATGGAGTTCAGGATCCCACAGCTGTGGTAGACATTCATCACCAACTAATTCAGCCAGTTGGTCATGAAACAGTGGATCAAACTATCGCTCGATCGACACAAGAAGAGCAAGCCAGGCAAGCCTCTCTTAGGCAAGCAGAAAGAGATAATCGAGCAATGCAAGAAGCAGCACAGCGTCTGGATGATGCTGAAGAGCGACAGAGAAGACTTAGAGTGTAGCAGAGACCATATATGCCTGTTTATGATGATCCTGAAGAAGAAGATATGGCTTATCTTGAGCCGATTGAGACTGGTGCCATCATTCCACCAAAGTTACCTCCGGGCACTAAGTTTGACATTACCAGTGCCATGATTCATTTGCTAAATTTGAAAGGTGTGTTCGTCGGCCTTCCTTCAGATGATCCAAACATGCACATGATGAATTTTGTGGGGGTCTGTATTTCCTATAATTTTCCTAGAGTTAACCAAGAGGGGATTCGGTTGAGATTGTTCCCATTCTCCCTAATAGGAGAAGCGACATTGTGGTTGGCAGAATTACCACGAGGTTTCATTACTACTAGGAAAGACTTGAGGAATCAATTTCTATAAATATTTTTCCACCTTCTAAGATGTTACAGTTGAAGGATGAGATTTATAATTTCAGACAACTACATTCTGAAGAACTTTATGAGACATGGCTCAGATCTAAGAAAAAGCTGCAAAATGTGCCGAATCATAGGATGAGTGGTAAAAAATTACTTGAAATTTTCTACAGGGCTTTGAATGCAAACACTAAGGCCGTAGCAGATACTATTACTGGCGGAGCATTCATGAGTCCGAGATGGGAGCAAGCGTCAGAGATATTAGATCGTATCACTAAGACCAACCGAGGATGGCATACTCAGGAGGCAGATACGCCTGATGGCACATATGTTATTGGAGCCTCAGCAGCACAATGGGCTTTGGATGAATCTATGGATCAAGTGGTCGCTCAGTTGAGGACAGAAATTGGTCTTCTGGCTAAACAAATAGCGGCCAGAGATTCTGAAAAGGTGCATGTTGTAGGTGCACAAGGTAAATCGTCTAGACATGATGATAGTGAGTCTGATGAAGAGGCTAAGTACCTAGATCGAGAAATGGAGGGTTTCTGAGCCAAGGGTCAAGGGTCTAATCAAGACTCTTGGAACTCAAGGCAAGGGAATCAAGGTCGAAACCATTATGGAGACAACTACAACAAATCAGGAAACAGAGATAGAGAACGAGATCGTGACGGTGATTGGAGGCGAAAGGATGACTATAGAGAGAAAAATGGTCTTTATGTACCACCAGGTAGCCGCGATGCTGAGTCTGGAAATTTAAGGATTGAAGACCTTCTGAATAAACTGGTTACGCGGTCAGAAAACAAAGAAAATTGTCTAAAAGAGATCAAGACATATATTTCAGGAATAAGTCAGAAGGTAGATTCCCATTCGACTGCTATTAAACTATTGGAGCAACAGTTCAGGCAGATATCATTGGCACAGAATCAACGTCAGCCAGGCACCCTTCCAAGCAACACCATCCAAAATTCGAAGAATGATGTTCATTGTATGGCGATCACAACAAGAAGTGGAATGACTCTCATTGAGGTACCCAATCAAGTTGAGGGTGTTCATGCTCCACTAGAAGAGCAAATAAATGCCACGAAAAAGGTAAAGGATGCTCTAAAGAAGTATGCTCCATTCCCAAAGCTTCCTCCACCTTTCCCTCAACGTCTAAAGAAAAAAGTGGATAAAAATAAAATTGTTAGTGGGGAGATCACGAAAGAGGTGGAAAAGACTCAAACTGATGAAAACAAGGTAAATGCTAAAACTGAGAAAGAGAAGGAAGCCCCACAAGTGCTAACCCCCATTTCTAGGCCGCCACCTCCATTCCCTCAACGATTGAAGAAGTATAAGGAGGATGGAAAATTTCAAAAGTTCATGTCCATATTGAAGCAACTTCTATAAACATTCCTCTTGTTGAGACATTGGAGCAGATGCCAGGTTATGCGAAGTTCATGAAGGATTTGGTCACAAAAAAGAGAATTGTCAGTTATGAGTCTGTTGATGATTTGCACCATTGTTGTGCAATTGCATCCCGTTCTCTTGTGCAAAAGAAAGATTATCCAGGTGCCTTCACAGTTCCATACACAATTGGTTCAGTTCACTTCGCCAGAGCTTTGTGTGATCTAGGTGCAAGCATTAACTTGATGCCGCTGGCAGTATTCGAGAAATTAGGCTTGGGAGCCCCCAAGGCAACAAAGATGCAGTTATTGATGGCGGGTCGTATGATCAAAAATCCCATGGGCATAATATGTGATGTTTTGGTAAAGGTTGAAAATTTCATCTTTCCTGCTGACTTTGTTGTCTTGGACTGTGTGGTCGATTTTGAGGTACCCATAATTTTGGGAAGACCATTTTTAGCCACCGGCAGAGCATTCATAGATATGGAGAGGGGTGAGCTGAAATTCAGGCTGGATAATAAGGAAGTCACATTCAATGTTTGCAGATCTATGAAGCAGCCAAAGGACACGAGGGTGGTTTCAAAAATAAATATTTTCGATGACCCTGGAGGACAACCCAGTAAGGATATGGATGAAGTCTGAGTAATCAAGATACCCGCATCGTGCCGTGACGTTAAATCAAGCACTGCTTAGGAGGTAACCTAAGGTGTCTTACTATTCCTACATGTGCTTTAATTTTTGTTATTTTGATCGACATCAGACCCATGCACCTAGGGTGCCATAGGTATGTTCCTAACTCCCTTGTTTTATTTTATCTATTGCATTGGGGACAATACATGCTTACAAGTTGAGGGTGTGAGGTACTTGTGGGTCTATATGTCCTCTTGGGGGTTTTTGTTGTCGTGTTTCTTTTCCCTCAATAGCTATTTTAGTAGAACCGACATGTTTAGGTTTTTATTATTATGTGTATTTATGGTTAATTAGGAGAAAAAATAGGGGAACCTTAGTGCAGTCCAATTTTGAAGTTGATGATTTTTGATTATCTAAAGGATACCCCTCCTAAAAAAAATTTATGGTTAATTAGGAGAAAAAATAGGGGAACCTTAGTGCAGTCCAATTTTAAAGTTGATGATTTTTGATTATCTAAAGGATACCCCTCCTAAAAAAATTTTATTTTGAAGTATGTGTGTGTAGCGTGTTTATGTGTGACAGCTGTTGGATCTTGTTATGGCACTAGGATTATAGGCAAATAACTATAGCTAGCATTGCATGAACCGGATAGGTAGTAGTTGATAATACAACACTGTGCTATGTGTGTGTGAGGTCATTACTTAGTTAACTTTGTGTGTGCAATCCAGAACTTGCCTGGTTAGTCTTGCCTAGGATTTGAGGATAGGGGATTAGGAAAGGATCATAGGCCGTTTTTGAAAAAAAAGTCCACTTTTAGCCTTAATGCCTGACCAAATAAATAAGTGTCCCTTGATCCCGACTTTGAGCCTTAATTGACCTATTTCTTTCATTAGCCTATTCACCTTCCCATTTTAATTACAATGAACCTGTCTTGGCCCTGGTCCCTCCTTGGACACTTTGTACTTCAACTCAAGCAAATCGCCTAAGTTGAGGATGGCTACTATAGGGGTACGTAGATTGAGTTGGGTATGAAGAAGAGGTTAATAAAAGAAAAAGAGAAAACAGGTTTGGGTGTGAAGAAAAATAAAGAGAAATTGCAAAGAAAAAGGAAAAAAAAAAAAAAGAGGAGAGAAAGTTTTGTTTTGAAGAAAATCACACCCAAAATCTGAAAATAAAAGAAAGGAGAATAAGGGAGAATAAAAATGAGAAAGGTTGGAAGTTGGAGCCAAAAAAAGTGTAGTGTCAAGGAGGGTTGAGTCACCATATCCATATGTACTATACCCGTCCCCAAGCCTACATTACAAGCCGATTAAAGTCCTATAGTGATTCTAGTCCAACTGTCCGAAAACTAAGGCATAGAAAATAAGGGCAAGCCAATGGTATTTCATGCACAATGTTTGAACTTCTTTGTGAGAGTGAGTGTTTTGACCTAGTCCCTACTTTGATATTCATTAGTATACTGTTAGTGGATGGGACTTCTTTGATTGTGAGAGTACATGGGTTGCATTATTAGCTGCTAGTTGTTCAAAAAATGTTGTTTACATATATGCTTAGTTGTTTGTGCATAATCTGGTGCCATCACTTGATCCCTTCTGTGTTATGATAATATGTTGCCTGTATACACACTTTGGTTTTGAGTTGCAAATAGGAGGGGTTGGAAAAGTTGTGCCAAAGGAAATGAGTCGACTGCCATTCGTCCCTTAGGTTTTTCTTAGTTAAGCATCGTATATGTGTGTTTTGTTTTGTTCGCCTGAGGACATGCAAACGTTCTAAGTTGAGAGTGTTAATGTGCCATGGATATATGGCACTTTTGATTCTTTAAACAACGAAAATATGCAATAACTTGGGTGTATTTTGTTGGTATGATATCGTTTTTGTCCTACTTTACAAGAAAACAGGTTTTTGAAGGCAAAATGATCAAAAAGAAAGAATCAACCCCGAGAACGAAGTGTCAGAAGATGAAAGAACAAAAATCCCCACCGGAGAGGGAGTCAAGACACCACTCACGTGACGTGAGTGGTGTCGTGGGTCCACTCCCAGTGTGAAAAAAGTGCCTGATTTCCACACCAGGCATCCACGTGGTGTGGGTCTACCTACGTGACGTGGAAAGGTGGTGTGTGTCACCTTCTGAAGATGTCTAATTGAGCATGATTTCCACGACACTCACCTATGTGGTGTGACTTGGTTCCACGATACCGTGAAGTTGCCGACTCTGTTCTCCTATTTTGCTTAGGATAGGATTAGCTTTGTAGCTATAAATACCCCTGTATAGTCCTATATGCGGGAAATTAGTCATTACATTTTTTTGAGAGCTATTTCATATTGTTTTTGATTTTATAAACATATTCTTCGTTTTGTAGTTAAAAACCCTAATCCAAGTTTTATTGATAATTGAGAGATTTTAGTTTTTATTCATTATTGTGAGTGTACAATTATACTTTCATCTCTAAATTCTTCTTATGTTCTTACAATTATGAGTGGCTAAACCCATCAACTAGGGTTGTGTGAACCATGAGGAATTAACAAAACTGGTTAAGTGCAAAGCAACTCTGAACCGCTGTGAATACATGTATTGTTGTCTTCTTCATCGTGATTGATTTTCTAATGGTTGCAAACATTAGGAACCCGCCTGTATTCTAGACTTGATCGAGAGAGAGGTAGAGATTGAGAAAAGGAGATAACAATAGAAATTTGAAGCTATCAACCTTCATCTAATAACTTGAGCCTTAGCGGGAATAGTTATATGAGATCCAGGACAAGGGTTAGTAGTGCGACACTCGGAGACCGAGAGGAGAAGAGTGAAATTCATCTAACCAAGGTCGAGAGATGTTTAGATGAACATATCTTGTCAAATTTTGCATGCGACATAGTGGGACGGTTTTGTTAGCACAAGCAATCGGTGGAGTTAAGGAATCATTGGGGATCATAGTCCTAGTGTTTTTCTCTCATTGTCTACAAATTCGATATAACCAGCAATTGTTTCTATTACTATTTACTCAGAACCCACCCACCCCAGTTTTACTTACTTTCTAATTATTCCATCTAGTATTCTAAATAGACTTCTACCTATTCCCTGTGGGATCGACCCCAACCTTGGTTGGGTTCTATATTTGACAGCTACTGCTTTATACTTCTTAGGAGGCATATTTTGGGCGACATCACACCTCTAGAGGAGCGAGCTTGGGACCGACCACTCAGGCAAGTTGCCCAAGTTGAGGGTGGTTACTGTAGAAAGGTTTGATGAATAAGAAACGGTATGAAAAGAGTGGGAGATGAATTAGAAAAACCCTAGGAGTGCGCAAAAATATTATAGGAGAAGAAAAAAAATTAACCATTGACTCACACTTTGGTTTGCGGTACATGAGTTGATATATCAGAGTAGATGATACAGAGGTTCTTGTTTGGTGCCGGCAGTGAGGTCCCAACAAATACAACTGAGTTTGATCACCACGTGGAGATGATGAAGAACAGGAACAAAATAAAAGATGTGGATTTGCAGTTAGAGTTATTGCGGTGGATTGCGAGTTATATAGCTGAGGATGGGGTAGATGCTAGATGGATAGTTGAGAGGTCGACATTAAGAAGTCCTCACTCCACTTTGTAGGCAAAGTTTAGCGGTCGGTTGTATGGAACTATCCCGGTCCTACAGGTGCTGATAATTCTCTTATGCTTGTTCGAGTAGTTCTAGTAGTGAGCATTAGGGCAGGTTATGACATCAACTTCGCCCGCTATATTATTGAGGAGATTAATGGGTGAGATTTCTGAGATTTCACCAGCATTCCTTTCCCATGTATTATTTAGGGTTTATATAATGAGGCTGGTATGGTCATGCTACCTAGGGTTAATCACTACATTGAGGTGACCCAAATGGCTGATGTGGGGTTGATACAACACCGGGTCAACTTAATTTCCTAGAGGAGGTATCAACCCTCTATGTCATTAGGTATGACTCTTTTTGAAGGGCATGTGGATCGGGAGGAGCCGGTTGGTACCCCAGCATCGGTTAGTGCGCTCGAGGCTGTGAGACAGGCTACTGAGGGCACATTCCCCATGAGTGATAAGGGGGAAGAATCCACCACTGTACTGCCACCCCCATCTAGTATGGTTTCAATTTTGAGAGACTTTCTGTAGTAGTTCGTGGATAGGCAGACACAGGTTATTGAGCGGCAGACTCATACAGAGGCCCAGATGGCTAAGTTGGTGCCTCAACTTAAGCCATGGGTTAGGACTTCGATATTGGCTTCTAAGGTGAGAGTTGAGGCTCTCATTACTGCTTTCATGTATAGATTTATGCTAGAGTTGCATGGGTAGATTGACAGCTTTGAGCAGCGGATGGGTAACCGGCTGCGGGAGGCCCATATTCTAGACTTGACGAGTTTGACATAGAAGGTAGCTTCTTTGAGGGCATAGGTTGGAGCTTTAGAAATCATCCACACTCCTATCATTTTGTCTATGATGACCCCAGTCCCTACAGTTCTGACATTTATGGTTGACTTATTTGATGATGAGGAGCCTCTTATTGCTAGAGGCAAGAGGCCACAGAGTCCCGAGGGCTAGACTTATAGTGGAGACGAGTTTGAGAGTGATCTGCATAGGGTGACTATGGACTTTCGGGAAGAGTACCATGCCCGTCAGATGGCCCATAAGCAGCGAGCGTTGGGTGCATCCTCTAGTTTGCCACCCCATCCACCGTTAGCACCTAGCGTGGAGCCCAAAGAGCATACAAATGATCCTGTTGTAAGTGGGCCTATTCTGATTCCTAGGGCGTTGTAGGTATGTCTTCACTCTTTTACACTTATCATATTTATAACTGTGCAATGAGGGCAGTGCACCATTATTTAGTTGGGGGTGGGGGTATACCACCACTTGCGGGGTTTTGTTGCCGTGTTTCTTTTCCCCTGAGTGTGCCATCATAATAGAGCCTACATGTTTAGGTTGTTGTTTGTGTTTCATTATATGTTTTTGTGTTTATATAGTAAAAATAAGGGAACCTTAGTGCATTTAACTTTGAACGAATTTTGAATAATAATGATGCTTTTTGATTATTTAAAGGACACCCCTCCTAAAATTTGTTTTGTGTTGGACTGTGTGTGTAGTTATGTTAGTTTGTGACAGTTATTAGATCTTGTTATGGTATTAGTATTATAGGCAGAATAACTGTACCTTAGCAATGTATGAACTGGATAGGTAGTAGTCGATAGTGTAACCATGTGCTATGTGTGCATGAGGTCATTACCTAGTTCACTTTGTAAGTGCAATCCAAAACTTTCCCGGTTAGTCTTGCCTATGTTAGAGGATAGTGGTTAGTAAAGGATCATAGGCCATTTTTGAATAAGTCCACTTTTAGCCTAAATGCTTGACCAAATAAAGTAAGTATCCCTTGATCCCGAGTTTGAGCTTTAATTGACCTTTTTCTTTCATTAGCCTATTCACCTTCCCATTTTGATTTACAATGAACCTGTCTTGGCCCTTGGCCCTCCTTGGACATTGTGTACCTCAACCCAAATAAATTGCCTAAGTTGAGGGTGGCTATCTTAGGGGTGCGTAGCTTGAGATGGGTATGAAGAAGGGGTTAGCAAAAGAAAAGAGAATAGATCTGGGTGTGAAAAAAAAAGTGAAAAAATAGAGTTTGAAAAAAAAAAAAAGAAAAAAAAGAATATTGAAATCATAAAGAAAAGCACACCCAAAATTTGAAATCAAATGAGGGAGTATAAGGGAGAATAAAATGAGAATGGTTGGAAAGTGAAGTCAAAAATAGTATAGTGTTAAGGAGGGTTGAGTCACAAATCCATATAAACCACACCCATCCCCAAGCCTGCATTAAAGCCGATGAAAGTCCTATAGTGATCCTAGTCCAATTGTCCTATAGTATTGTCTTTTCCAGTACTTAAAAAAAAGGGCATCCCGGTGCTCTAAAGCTCCCGCTATGCGCGGGGTCCGGGGAAGAGCCCCACCACAAGGGTGTATTGTACGCAGCCTTACTTTGCATTTCTGCTAGAGGCTGTTTCGAAGGCTTGAAACCGTGACCTCCTGGTCTCATGGCAGCAAATTTACCAGTTACTCCAAGGCTCCCCTTCAGTACTTCACCACAAGGGTCTTTTCCAGTACTTATCTCCACACCTTTATTCTCCATTCCTCCATGGCTGCAACCAGATAACACAGCCAAAAGAGTGATGCCATCTGGCTTAATTTTGTTTTCTTCTCTCATCACTTTGAAGAGTTCAACCACCTCCTTTCCCATCCCATGTTTAATGTAACCAACAAGCATGGCATTCCAGGAGCTCACAGTTCTTTCAGACATTTGATTGAATATCGTCCTTGAATAAGTGAATTTTCCACACTTCGAGTACATATCAATGAGAGAATTCTGAAGCACCACATAGAAGGGCAGTTCCAATCAAATAATACGGGCATGCAGTTGTCTACCTTGTTCAACTGCAGCATGTCCTGATAAGGCTGTTAATACACTAGTATATGTAACATAGTTGGATTATGAATTTGATAAGGCTGTTAATTTTTAGATTATGAATTTGATAGCATGTCGTCTGATACGAACTAAAATACAAAATTAAGAAATAACTACGAAAAGAAGATAAAAATGATAGAATCGATAGATAGACACAAAAAGATAAAGAAAAGGACAACCAAAGGATGTATCAAATCCAAAGACCTTCCTTTAAATTTCTAGCAAACACCTATCTCTTACAAAGACCGAGAGGGAATCATAACACCCTCACAAGCAACATTTCTAAATGAAGCATTCAACAATAACTCACCAACTCTCTTAGGAGTGTGTTTCATCAATAATCAACAAAAACTACTAAATGAAAGGGAAAACTTCTTATTTATAGTCTTGGTCCCAAAAGTGACCCTAAATAGAACATGGGGCGGGCCAATAGGTGAGATAGAGTAAAATCAGCAATTTTGGGCCGTAGGGTCCATATGCCCACACAAGTTGGGGCGCATATGCCCAGAAATTGGGGTATCACAGGACGCAAATGCCACTGGAAGTTGCCAAGTGATATTCTCTCCCATATGCGGGCGTATGTCCTGACATGCTGGCGCATGTTGGGGTGCATGTCCCTCCAGAATGTCGTCTCACTCCTCTTAACTCCCCAAGGACCCTTCCGACGGTCCTTGATCATTCTTGAATGCTATTGCCAACACATGAAACCCCTTGTATGGTACCAAAGTGTGTTCAAGCACATCTCGATTCATGAATATTCCTTTGAGTGCTTGTAGTTCTCGTCTTGACTTCTAGTAAAAGTCTTGTGGTAATTGGGATTATATCATCCTCCCCTTCTTGAAAAGGATTCGATCTCGAATTCACAGCTTGCAAAACCATAGGAAAAAAAAAGCAACAATAATATCATCATGGCATGAGGGTTAGTGTTAGCAAAATCAGTCCCATCACCATGCCAAAGATGCAAACACTTAACATAAAACCAAGGATCCTTTGTATTCAACATGAAAATTTCATTGAAAAGGGTACAAAGGAACTTGTTATGCGAAATACCAATAAATAAGGAAACCACAAAGGTCATAATGGCATCAACAAACCCAAAAGATAAGATCAGATTCATTTTAGGAGCCATAAGACACAATTGTATCTTTATTTCTCGAAGAGACCATACCAAAAGTGGTGCCACCAATGGTTTAAGAGTCCACAAGGGTTTCCCAAGGTCAAAGATGTGAAAGACCCACATTGCGTTGTCACTCAAACAATTGGACCAACCAAAGGGATTACTACCTCTAAAGAAAATAATTCCAACACAAGCATGGGCATCATCATAGGCAAAGAGGTAGTATAGAAAGGAACCAACCATAAAAATTTCATCCAAGGTTTTACCATCTACAAGTATGCCACTAGGCTCAAGAGATTTTGCAAACAATGTACAAAAGGATAGATTCAAAGCATTTAAGCACATATACTCTTCCTTTCTAAGCAATTCATACTCATATAAGATGTAGATTCAACATGGTATCAATAACATAATATGCAAAAAGGTAATAAAGAAATGTGCTAAGGACATTATTCTCATCTACGGTGCCCTCAAGGGTAGGAACACACAAAGAGAAAGAAAGGCATTTCAAGCACATAGAACCTTTCTTCTTCAAGCAACTTTCCAACAGAAGTGTGTTCATTAATAGAGTCATGCTCCTAGAGGTTATGAAGAACCTATTAGAAACCAAACCATTCCAAAACAATTAGTTCTCTCAAGAAGTTAGATTCTCTCTATTCATGTTATTAGGCATGCTCCTAAGAGTCCCATTTGACACTTGGAATTGTCCAACCCTATGAAGGTGACAAAAAGTCTTCAACAACCATGGACTCTTCCACAAATAAGTAGACAACTTGGCATCCACAAATTGGGGTCCATACAACTTAATCACAAGTGTGTCAAGTATGTAAGCAATTCCCAAAATAGGCAATGACACATTTGCCCTGGGGTTCATAAGAAAGATACCACCTATGAGTAAGGGGTGTCATCAAAGTATGAAATGATTTTGGAAAATCGATAGTAGCATGTGAGATATCTTTATTAATGAGATTAAGGCCTGAAATTTTTTTTGAATAGATTTAAATTGGTTAAGGTCCCAATTCCAAAGTTTATTTAAATAGCGAAGATAATTCATATATTTAAAGCTATCAAAATAAATTAAGGTATTCATAAATTATGAGTTGAATTAATATTTAATTCAAAGTCTAACTTTTAAAAAGTATCATAATTCATATGAAAATAGTAGGAGGAATAAGTAAAAGGAAATATGGTTATTGGCGGAGAATCATGAAGCAACATATTGCTTTGTGAGACATTGCGTCATACCAAAAACAATGTGTCATCTCAGGAACAATGTATCTTTCTTAAAACAAAGTACCTTTTCAAAAACATTGTATATTTTCAGAAATAATGTGTCGTTTCAGAAACGTTGTGTCTTTTCACAAACATTGTGTTGTTTCAGAATTAAATAAATATTCTATATAAAGGGGAACATCCTCAGTATTTTTCAATCAGAAAATATATTTAGTATCAACATTTCTTCTTCAAAAATCTGCATAAGTTTGGTAATTGCAGTACTATTTCTTATGTGTTTAGAGACTTATTTCATTATTTCATGGCTTTGCTTCATTCTATCACGAGAGAGTATTTATAAGAAATAAATAATTCTCTCTGAAAAGCGATCCTAATTAAGTAAGGTATACGGGATGAAGCATATCTGGATTTTTCACCACAAACACACTCTGTTTTTCTAAAAATTAAATAGAATTATCATCATGTCTTCCATGAAGTATTACCACCAACTTTTCCAAACTTAAAAGGTTTGATGGAGTTGATTTTTGCTGCTGGAAAAAGAAGATGCATTTCCCCCTGAAAACACTGAAGGTTGTGTATATGATTTCAACCGCTCGTCCACCAGAGGCCAATGAAGGCAAAGCTAAATCACCGAAAGCACAAGGACAAGGATGAAATGGGACAATGATGAATGCATATGTCAAGGCCAGATATTGAATGAAATGTTAGATTCTTTATTTGACATCTATCAACACGAGGAGACTGCTAAGGAATTATGGAATTCTCTGGAGAACACGTATAGGTTTGAAGATGCATCTAGTAATAAATTTCTTATTACCAATTTAATAATTATAAGATAGTAGAAGATCGATCGGTCATGGATCAATTTCATGAAATTCAGCACATTGTAAGTCACTTCATCTAACACAAAATTATGATGGATGAGACCTTTATTGAGTCTTCTATTATTGATAAATTACCCTCTTCGTGGAAAGATCCAAACAAAATCTTAAACACAAAAAGGGCATTTCTCTAGAAGAACTTGCTAATCATTTTCGTGTAGCACAAGAGTTCTGCATGCAAGATGAATCCAAGGAGCCTAGCGCTCAAGATGACAAGGTTCACTTCACTAAACATGAGGAGTCCTCCAAACCAGACAAAGGACAACATAACAATAAGAAGAGGCCTTATGATGATAGAAAAAGAAGAAGGGGCTCTAGGGTATGTGCTAAACCAGGCTATAAGAAAAAGGATTACTCTATTTGAAAAAGAAAGAAGAATCAAGGCAACCAAGGTGCAACAAAGGATAACTTTATGGCCATGATTTTTTGAAATTAATTGTGTAGAAAATGATAATTCTTGGTGGATAGACACAGGTTCTACCAAGAATGTGTGTAATGATCGTTCCTTCTTAAAGTCACTCACATTGGTTGATGATGGGACTGTCCTTTACATGGAAACTCTTCCACTGTAGAAGTCAAGGGCATGAGACAATTGAAGATGAAGTTCACATTAGGGGTGTGCATCGATCGGTTCGGTTTGGTTTTATGTATTATCGGTTCGGTTTATCGATTTTCGATTTTTAAATATGCTAAACCAATAAGATATTTTTTATCGATTTTTGATTTATCGGTTTTTAGTTCTTAACGGTTCGGTTTTCGATTTAAAAATACTCATAAAATAGAAATAGTAGCAACTAACATGAAAAAAAAACTGAATATTAGTTGTAGCCAAAATCCTACATGATGTGTTTTAATTTACAAGAATCTTCAAGCTTTAACTGAATGTTAGTTCAGGAAATTGAATTGGTTTGTTAGTTTGTAGAAATTAAAGAGAAAGTAAGAGAAATATATAATAAGTAATGTATAAATATAATATAAGTAGGGGTAAAGTAGTAATTTAATATATTCTTATTGGGTTATCAGTTTACCCAATAACCCAATAAGAAAAAATCGAAACCGAACCAATAACCCAATAAATCTTTTTATAAAACCATTAACAAATCGTTAACCCAATAACCCAATAACAATAAACCAATAGCATTTTTATCGGTTCGGTTTATCGGTCGGTTCGATTTTTGCACACCCCTAGTTCACATCCAAAAATGTGTTAACTTTAAAAAATGATTTTATGTTCCTAGTGTTAGCAAAAATCTTGTTTCTGGTAGCCTTTTGAACAAGCATTCTTTTATGCAAGTGTTTGAAGCCAATAAGTTTATTTTATCCAAGGGTGGTGTATTTATTGGGCATGTTTTAGTTAGATGTAATTTTTAATAATTACAATGCAATGAATGATGAAGTTTTTGTTTACATGCTTGACTCTAATTTTTCACTATGGCATTCTCGTTTAAGACATGTTAATTTTCATAGAATGAGGGATACGTCTAAATTTTATTTACTACCGATAATGAATGTGGATAGTAAAAAATGTAAAAATTGTATGTTAGCAAAGATCACAAGGAAATCTTTTCCAAGTATTGAGAGAAGTACTAAGTTGCTTGAATTAATTCACAGTGACTTAACTGGTTTTCATAGTACTCCTAAAATTAGAGGAAAGAAATATGTAATTCCTTTCATTGATGACTACTCTAGATTTTGCAATATTTATCTTGTAAATTCTAAAGATGATGCATTAGAAAAATTTAATAGTTTGAAGACTAAGTTTGAATTACAATGTGAAACTTCCATTAAGTGTCTAAGGATCCATAGTGGAGGGAAATACTATAATTCCTCATTTTTTCAAAGAACTAGTATCGTGCATTAAGTAACGGCTTCATATACACCACAAAAAAATGGTGTTGCTGAACGAAAAAATCAGGTCTTAACTAAAATGGTTAATTCTTTATTGTCTAACTCAGGCCTAAGTCACGGTTATTGGGATAAAGCCATGTTAACAATATTTTATATTCTTAATAGGGTTCCTAATAAAAGGAATTTAACTACCCCGAATGAACTTTGGAACAAAAGACAACCAAATTAGAGTCATCTCAAAGTTTGAGCATGTAGGGCTATAATTAAAGTCCCGAAACCTAAAAGGAAAAAATTGGGTGAATGAGGAATTGAATGCATCTTTATAGAATATGCAGAAAATAGAAAAGCCTATAAGTTTTGGTCATTGAACCAAATAATTTGACTCGGTTAATACAGTCCTTGAATCAAGAGATTCATCTTTTGATGAAACCCCATTTGTATCAATTCCTAAACCAAAAGATATTGTTCTAACTAATTCAAGTTACTTCACAACCATCAATATCTGAAGATGATAGAAATCAAAGTGGTATTGTTGAAGTAAGAAGGAGTAAGAGAGTTAGAAGAGAAAAGACAAATGCAGATGACTTCTACA
Organism: Capsicum rhomboideum; assembly: GCA_031232105.1. Lineage (NCBI taxonomy): Eukaryota > Viridiplantae > Streptophyta > Magnoliopsida > Solanales > Solanaceae > Capsicum > Capsicum rhomboideum. The sequence goes on along the minus strand of CP124716.1, from coordinate 53,150,713 downwards.
TCTATTTAGTAGAAGGTTCAATTGATAAAATTCAAAATGAAATTTATTATTGTTATAATATGAAATTGATCTCACTACTTTTAGTGAGGCGATGCAATCTCCAAATGCACCGTTATGGAAGGAGGCCATTCAAGATTAAATAGATTTTATTATAGAATATAATACTTGGATCTTAACAGATCTTTCACCTGGATGCAAAACCATCGATGGTAAATAGTTATTTAAAAAAAAAGTTAAAAGTAGATGGAATCATGGATAAATACAAGGCTCACTTTGTGGTTAGGGATTTTACCCAAAAGTACGACATTGAATACTTTGATACTTATGCTCCCATGGATAGAATAGACACGATAAGAGTGCTTATTGCACCAGCCTCCATTTACAATCTAGTAATTCACCAAATGGATGTCAAAATTGTATTTTTGAATGGTGATTGGAAGAGGAAGTTTATATGTGACAATGTGAGGAGTTTGTCATTAAAGGACAAGAGAAGAAAGTTTGAAAACTTGTAAGGTCATTATATGGGCTAAAACAAGCCCCTAAGCAATGGCATAAAAAATTTGATAAAGTAGTTCTCTTTAATGGCTTTAATATCAATGAATGAGATAAGTGTGTTTACTAAAAAATATGAAAATGGAAAAGGAGTTTTCATTTTATTATATGTATAGGATATGTTAATCTTTGGTACTGACATAGAACACGTCAATACCACCAAAAGATTCATATCCACTCAGTTCTCCATGAAAGACATGGGAGAAGCGGATATCATTCTTGGTATAAGAATTATTAGGAATGGTGGGGGGTTTTCCTTAACAAATCTCATTATATTGAGAAAGTGTTAAAAAAATAATCATTTAGATTGTAAAGTTGTTTACACTGTATGATCCATGTTTTAAATTTGACAGAAATGGTGGAAGGCTAATTGCTCAACTGAAATATGCTAAGTTGATCGGGTGCTTGATGTAGACTATGCCTAGTACGAGACCCTACATTACAGTTGTAGTTAGTAAGTTGAGTAGATATACTTGCAATCTGAGTGAGTATCATTGGCATTTTAAGAGAAGAGTATTAAAGTATCTCAAGAAAACTCAAGATTATGGCATCTATTATAGTAGTGATCCCGCCATACTAGAAGTGTATTTGGATGCAAGTTGGATCACTAATCAATAGGACTGTTCCTCAATAAGTGAATGGGTATACCTCTTTAGTGGGGGTGAAATATCTTGGGGATCTAAGAAGCAAACATGTCTTACAGATTCAACTATGGCTGCAAAATTTGTGGCCTTGTCATCCACTTCTAAGGAAGAGGAATGGTTAATGAATTTGCTTTTTGATATTCTATTATGGCCTAAGCTTATGCTACTGGTTTCTATCCATTGTGATAGTGAGGCCACCTTGACTTGAGCATACAACTATATGTATAATGTAAAGTCTAGGCATATTGGTCTTAGATATAGTTATATAAATAAATAAATTAAAGATGGAGTGATCATGAATAACTATCTATACTCAATAATGTTGCTGACCCATTGACTAAGAAATTAGCAAGGGACTTGGTATTAAGGACATCAATGGGGATCGGGTTAAAACCCATAAAGGAAGACCATTAAGGGTGAAACCTCAACTTGTCGATTGATATAATATCCAGTCTCGAGTTCAATGAGTGACAACATTCTTTATTGGTTGATAGCACTTTGTATCACCATCCCAAAGTAAGTGCTTCATCCTGTAATTTGTTGAAAGAGAGTTGAATTTATAAAATATTAATAGACTTATTGGTAGGTACTTTTACAGGAGCACATTAATAAGGGTCTAACTATATAGATGAAAAGTAGGCCGCTTCAACAAGTTCGGGTTGGGTTTCTATGCATTCGCAAGAGGATTGAAACACAAGGCCCTATGGTGTTAGTTATAAAGGAATAATGTAATAGAATTCATGTGTGAGATACATCCTATTTTACAATATGGTGATCGGTTCAAAAGACTTGTCTTACCTCACTATTCAGTTTAATAGAAAATTGTATCCCGTTAATTTAAAGTTTAATTGCTAGAAACTTTATTATGCATGAATTCTCTAGTCTCTTATTTTCCAGCGGAATTATTGGATTGTTATTTTCACTTGAAAATGGTGGGAAATGGTTGAAATTTTCAATAGAAAATAGTAGGAGGAATAAGCAAAAGGAAATAAGGTTATCAGCATAGAATTATGAAACAACGTATTGCTTTGTGATACATTGTGTCTTTCCAAAAATAATGTGTCATTTCAGAAAAAATGTGTCTTTATGAAAATAATGTATCTATTAGGAAATATTGTGTCTTTTTGGAAACAACGTGTCTTTTCAAAAATATTATGTTGTATTAGAATTAAATAGGTCCTCTATATATAGGGGAACATCCTCAACATATTTCAATCAGAAAATACATTTAGTACCAACATTTCTTCTTCAAAAATATACATAAATTTTGTAACTGCAGTACTATTTCGTGTGTGTTTAGAAACTTGTTTTATTATTTCTTGGCTTTGCTTCATTCTATCCAAGGAGAGTATATGTAAGAAACAAATAATTCTCTTTAGAAATTGATCCTAAGTAAGGTATACGACTTGAAGCATATCCGGATTTTTCACCACAAACACACTCTATTTTTCTAAAAAAAAATTAATAATTATTTCTTTTCACAAATTTATCTAGATAATAAGTTAGTTCACAAGTTGGATTGATGAAATAATTCAGTACTAAATAAATAGTTTTGAACAAACCTCTTTTAAAATCTCATTTTTCAAATAATTAAATACCCTATTTTAGCAAAAAATATTTAAATTTGTCACTAACCACATTTGTGGTCTTTTTTTGAGGTGTCTAACACTTTCCTTAAAAGATCATTTGAATACTTATCATTTCCCTGATTTTAAATAAAAGGTTCTTATCCGAAAATGCTTTTTCACAAATACTAAGAAATTAGGTGGCGGCTCTATTCATTCATGAAAATCCAAGTACTACTATGATTTTATTTTTAAGTGTAAAAGTAGATCACAACAAAGAGTAGTATAAGTACGGGAAGTACGTGTGCTCAGTAAGCATTATAGGTTGGTAACGATGAGTATGAAAAATATAATATATTTAGATTTTTAAACTCACAAACAATGATATCCTAAACATATAAATACACAATTCAAGTAAGATATCCACAATGAAATCAAGTATTCTAGCATGATCAAATGGACAAATCATATGAAATGAAATAAGTAAGATGTTATGCAAGGCAATGTAATGAACAAAATCACCGGATAAATACTTGTGCTTCCACTGGTATATTTTTTGGGAGAGGTGACCCATGGGGAACTCGCAGTGGCCATATACATGCTTAGAACACTTTTACTGTCACGCCTCAAATCCCATTGGGGCGGACAGGCACCCATATCCTAAAGGCCCGAGAGAACCAACCTATGACCGTGTACATTCATATGCATTCCATTAAGTGAACAAAAATTCTGCCACATGCAGATATAATATATCGATGACGAAAGTCATGTAAAGACGTTCAAAACAGATACGAGACTTGGCCGTTGGGGCCACCACGTCTAAAAGGTAAGACATTTCTACGTTTGACTTTATATTGTCTACAAAGCCTCTAAAAGATATATAACCATGACTAAGGTCAGGACAAGTCCCCGCCTTATACAACTGCTACACAGTACCAAAAATATATATAACTGACTCGAAAAGCCCCGAATCAACCTAGAGCTCACCAATAGCCTGCAGATGACCCGTACCCTACTGTGAAGGTCTACTAGCTCTTGTGCCTACATCAAGTAAGGCAGGTCCCCCAAGGGACATCAGTACGAAATAATGTACTGAGTATGTAAGGCTATAAGTAACTGTATGAAATATAGGAACTCAAATGGAATCAAATACAAGTGAATAGATAATACTGATATACCACTGTACTGTATATGTGGAACCATGTACATTACATGCATTTCTTTCCTTTTACCTTCACATCAATATACATCAAACAATGCCCGGGACCAACTGATCAGTGGTAAGTAACATTGGGATCGGCTCGAGCTAGACTTATGCCCCCAGAGCTACCACCCATAAATCAATAAATCAGGTTTGGCTCAAGATAGGTTTGCACCCCCAGATCTACCCTTGTATCCAATAATTCATCGGGATCGGCTCGATCTAGGCTTTCACCCCCAGAGCTACTCAACCAAATATACATTTCTTCATTTCTTTAATTTTTGTGAGATTGTTACATCACTGGTCATAACATTATTGGAGCTTTGGAACAATAGTCAACAAATAAGAGACACGTAAATAACCATTGCTAACAAACTTGAAATGAGATACTTTAAAACATTTTGGAGTAGAAACAAGTTCGGTAACAATGTGAACAATAGGTGCGGTCAAAGGATACGAAAAAGAGTAACCTTACATAACTTATCTTTTCAACATGTGACTACAATAATTAAGATCTTCCTTAAAGTTTTACTCTACAATATGAATACATAATGGAGCTCACATTAAAAGCCAATTACATTACAAGTTCACAAGGCGATAATTAGCTACTTGACGGGAAGTAAAAACTATCCAACATCCCAAACACATGGTATATCATTCCACCTTCCTTTATACTACAATATAACTTCATTCCACCCTCATACAATACAATTTACTACCCCACAACACCAACAACACCAAAACAATCCACACATCAACATAGACGTCACAAACCGATAAGATTTACCACCAAGTGCATACTTCACATTTTTACCTCAATGCAACTCCACATATTTATTTCATCAAGTCACATAAATACCTTCCACAACAATATACGAAAAACAATCCACACAGTTTCAGAATTCACTTTAATATAACAAGAAAGTATTCTCTTTTCACTACGCCAAACGTTCCATGCACAATTACGTATAAACATTTTCACAAGTCATACACAAGGAGTAACGAATTAGGTACAGAACCACACTTAAACATACTGAAATTTCATCCATATAATTCAATTCCTTCAAGATCTTAAGTCCCCTTTCAAGTTTAAACCACATAGAGGGCAAATCCTTTAGCTATTAAGCAAAAATGGACTGTTTCACAATAAGTGGACTGTTCAACAATTTTTAAACATAACCAACATGATATACACACCCTATTATGCATATAATATATTAATCTATAAGGGTAAAAACTTACCAAGGCTTGCAAGTGGAAGATTTGTCCAATAATCCTTAGGGAAAATTAGGGCGGCTAGGGTTTGAAAGAGGAGAAAGTATTTGATTGAAAATCTGATTTTTACAAGTGTGTTGTGTAGAAAAATGAGCTAAATTTCAGCCTTAAATAGGTCCTCCAAACCGCCTCTCTCTATGGTCATCCTTAGCCACTTATTTGGTCAAAAAGTCCAAGTAGATGATGTGTATACTTGGTCCATTTTTAAATAGATCATCTCCTTTTGGGCCCATGTCTTATTTACTTAATTTTGGGCCTCAATTGAGCCCATTAGCATAATATTAATTCAGCCCAATAAATTTAGTGGGTAATACACCAACTATCTCAAGTTTAAATAATTCCATAAATGTTAAGGTAGTCAAATAAGTTCGGAAATGTACGGGGTGTTACATCCTTCCCCCCTTAGGAACATTCGTCCTCGAATGATAGTAACATTATCCCATCTAAATAAGTTCAAGTCTAAGTTCATTCTTCATATTATCACATACACATAATACTTATATATACTTACTTGTTATTGCTCTAATTCCGCATCTTGAACTTTCTCTTCAGTTTGAAATAAATGCGGGTACTTAGACTTCATCATTTCCTCGGCTTCCCATGTGACTTCTTCTACTTGCTTATTTTTCCAAAGCGCTTTTACAAAAGCTACTTCTTTATTTCTTAACCTATTAAATTGTCGATCCAGAATAGCAATAGGTACTTCTTCATAAGTGAGATCTTCTGTAACTTGTACATCTTCAGTGGGAACAATATGAGATGGATCGCCTATGCACTTCCGAAGCATTGAAACATGAAACACTGGATGAACTGTGGAGAGTTCTTGGGGTAGTTCTAATTTATACGCAACTTTACCAAATCTTTGGATAATCTTATATGTCCCTATATAACGCGGACTTAGCTTTCCTTTCTTTCCAAATCTCATTACCCCTTTCATTGGTGATACTTTCAAGAATACCCAATCATCTATAGGAAACTCTAGCCTCCTTCTTCTAACATCAGCATATGATTTGTATCGACTTTGGGCTGTTTCTAGCCGTTGTTGTATTACCTTAACCTTATCTATGGCTTGATGAACAAGATCTGGTCTAAATAAAATAGTCTCACCTACTTTAAACCACCCAATCGGTGACCTATATTTTCTCCCGTATAAGGCTTCATAAGGCGCCATCTTGATACTTGAATGATAGCTATTATTGTAGGCGAATTCAATAAGAGATAAATGATCATCCCAACTACCTTTAAAGTCCAATACGCAAGTACGTAGCATATCTTCAAGTGTTTGTATAGTACGCTCTGCCTGTCCATCCGTATGAGGGTGAAAAGATGTACTTAAATTCACTTGTGTACCCAAACTCCTCTGAAAAGACTTCCAAAAATTTGCAGTAAATTGAGCTCCCCTGTCTGATATAATAGAGATTAGAATTTCGTACAATCGAACTATCTCTTTAATATACAACCGCACATAATCTTCAGCTGTATAGGTGGTCTTGACCGGTAGAAAGTGTGCTGACTTGGTAAGCCTGTATATTACCCATATGGAATCACATTTCCGAAGTGTACGAGGTAAACCAGTGATGAAATCCATGTTAATCATGTCCCACTTCCAAACTGGAAGATCTATACATTGCATATAACCTCCCGGCTTCTGATGCTCTACTTTTACTTGTTGACAATTTGGATAATGAGCTACAAATTTTGCAATGTTCTTCTTCATGTTACCCCACCAATACATTTCTTTCGAATCATGATACATTTTGGGGCCTCCTGGATGAATAGAATATCGTGAATGATGTGCCTCTGTTATAATCCATCTCCTTAGCTCATCTACATCAGGTACACATAATCTACTTTGGCACTGAAGCACTCCCTCTTGCGTAAGATCAAATGCCTTTGTCAAACCCTGTTGTACATTCCCCTTCAGTTGTAATAAAATAGGATCCACATACTGTTTTTCCTTCACTTCAGTTACTAATGAAGATTCTGCCACATTTTGCACCATAATTTCTTCATTTGGAGTTTCAAGAAGACGAAACCCTAAGCTAGCTAGTTGATGTAGATCTTTGATTATCTCTTGTATTTCTATGGACTAGCCAAGAGTGCTCCCTATTGCCTTACAACTTAATGCATCAGCTACCACATTTGTTTTCCCAGGATGATATAAAATATCAATGTCATAATATTTTAATAGTTCAAGCCACATCCGCTACATCAGATTTAGGTCCTTCTGCTTAAAGATATATTGCAAACTCTTATGGTCGGTATATATGTCAACATGAACCGTCTTGAGACATAAGCTATTACATTACCGTGCTGCATCAATACACATCCTAAGCTAACTCCTGAAGCATCACAATATACCGCATACCCTTCTATGCCTTCTGAAAGTACCAATACAGGTGTAGAAGTCAATTTATTCTTGAGACCTTGGAAACTCTTTTCACATGCATCGTTCCATTGAAACTTGGTTGCCTTGTGTGTTAGCTTTGTCAAAGGTGCAGCAATAGAATAAAATCCTTCAACAAACCTTCTATAATACCCTGCCAACCCAAGGAAACTACGAATCGCTGTAGGCGTTGTTGGTCTTGGCCAGTTCTTCACAGCTTCTATCTTTTGAGTATCAACCCTTATTCCTTCATCCGACATAATATAACCCAAGAATGCTACAGATTTTAACCAAAATTCACATTTAGAGAACTTTCCATATAACTTACGATCACGAAGAATCTTTAACACCTGTCGTAGGTGATTAGCATGGTCCTCTTTTGATCTTGAATAAACCAGAATATCATCTATAAACACTGTCACGAACATATCTAAGAATGGCTTGAACACCCTATTCATCAAATCCATAAAAACTGCTGGTGAATTTGTTAGCCCAAATGACATAACTAAAAACTCATAATGACCATACCGTGTTCGAAAAGTTGTCTTGGATATATCTTTTTCTCTAATCCTTACTTGATGATAACCCGATCTCAAGTCAATCTTTGAGAAGCATTTGGCACCCTGTAATTGATCAAACAAATCATCAATTCTGGGAAAGGGATATTTGTTCTTGACTGTTACCTTATACAGTTGTCGATAATCAGTACACATTCTCAAAGTGCCATATTTCTTTTGTACAAATAACACTGGTGCACCCCCAAGGGGACATACTAGGCCTTATGAATCCCTTGTCCAGCAAGTCTTTTTATTCCTCCTTCAATTCCCGTAACTCTATCGGGGCCATTCTATACGGAGGAATAAAGATAGGCTGAGTACCTGGAATCACATCAATACCAAACTCTACTTCCCATTCTGGAGGCAAACCTGGAAGATCTTCAGGAAATACATCAAGGAATTCATTTACCACAGGAACCGATTGAAGAGTTGGTGGCTTCACATCGGTATCTTGCACTCTTACTAGATGCCATATGTACCCCTTGGATCTCATTTTCTTTGCCTTAAGATAAGAAATAAATTTACCTCTCGGTGCTCCAACATTACCCCTCCATTCAAGGACGGTTTTCTATGGAAAATAGAAATGTACCTTCTTAGCTCGGCAATCTACCGTGGCATAACAAGAAGCCAACCAATACATACCCATTATACATCAAAATCTACCATCTCTAGCTCAATAAGATCAGCCAACGTATCGTGATCACAAATAGTTACTATGCAATTATGATAGACTCTTTTAGCTACAATAGATTCACCAACTGGTGTAGATACTTCAAATGGCTTGACTAGTAATTCCGGTGTTCTTTCAAATTTTTCAGCAATCACTGGAGTGACATATTATAGGGTAGATCCTGGATCAATCAATGCATATACATTATGTGAAAAGACGGATAATGTACTTGTAACCACATCAGGAGAAGCCTCCAAATTCTGTCCATCCGCTAAAGCTAGGTACGGTTCTGGAATCCACTAGAATTAGTTGCTCCTCGAATACCTCTACCATTCTCTGTAGGCTATACACCCGACAAGGATGATGCAATGGCTGATCCAGTATGTCGTGTCATACTACCCGTGCCCCTCTGTGGGCACTCTTTTATTATGTGCCCCGACATACCACACCAGAAACAAGTGTCTGTCCCAAGCCAACATGCACCTAAATGAAGCTTTCTGCAGTGCGATGTAGCCCAAAGTATGCCTCCTAAGAAGTATAAAGCGGTCGCTGTCAAATATAGAACCAAACCAAGGTTGGAGTCGATCCCACAGGGAATAGGTCAAAGTTGTTTAGAATACTAGACGGAATAATTTGAAAGTAAGTAAAACTGGGGGGGGTTGTGATTAAGTAGTGACAATAACTATTGTTGTTTGTATCGAGTTCGTAGACAATAAGAGAAATACACTAGGACTGTGATCCCCAATGATTCCTTAACTCCACCGGTTACTTGTGCTAACAAAATCGTCCCGCTATGTGGCATGCAAAATCTGACAAGATATGTTCATCTAAACGTCTCTTGACCTTGGTTAGATGAATTTCACTCTTCTCCTCTCGGTCTCCAAGTGTCACAGTACTAACCCTTGTCCTGGATCTCAGATAACTATTCCCGCTAAGGCTCAAGTTATTAGATGAAGGTTGATAGCTTTAAATCTCTGTTGTTATCTCCTTTTCCCAATCTCTACCTCTCTCTCGAGAAAGTCTAGAATAAAGGCGAGTTTTTAACGTTTTCAACCGTTATAAAGCAATCAAAATGAAGGAAACAACAATACATGCATTCACAGCGGTTCAGAGTTGCTTTGCACTTAACCGGTTTCGTTAATTCCTCATGGTTCACACAACCCTAGTTGATGAGTTTAGCTATTCATAATTGGAAGAACACAAGAAGAATTCAAAGATGAAAACATAATTGCAGACTCACAATAATGAAGAAGAACTGAAATCTCAATTATCAATAAAACTCGAATTAGGGTTTGTAACTTCAAAACCAAGAATATGTGTATAAGCTCAAAAACAGTAGAAGATATCTCTCAAACTAATGTAATGACTAACTGCCGCACATAGGACTATACAGGGGTACTTATAGATACAAAACTAATCCTATCCAAAACAAAATAGGAGAACAGAGTCGGTAACTTCCATAGTATCGTGACTTGGTGTCGTGGAACCAAGTCACTCCACGTAGGTTGGTGTCGTGGAAATCAGGCTCAATAAGACGTCTTCAGAAGTTGACTCACGCCACGTGATTGGCTGGCGTGGAAATCAGGCACTTTTACTGATCTCTAAAGTAGAGTCATGCCATCCACTCACGTCACGTGAGTGGTTTTCACGGTACGTGAGTGGTGTCATGACTCCCTCTCTGGTGCAGATTCTTGTTCTTTCATCTTCCGACACTTCGTTCTCGGGCTTGATTCTTCCTTTTTGATCATTTTGCCTTTAAAACCTGTTTTCCTGCAAAGTAGGACAAAAAACACATCATACCCACCAAATACACCCAAGTTATTGCATATTTCCCTGGTTTTAAGCATCGAAAGTGTCATGTAACCATGGTACATCAACACCCTCAACTTATAACGTTTTCATTTCCTCGGGAAAACAAAACAAAAATAGACACATACAATGCTTAACTAAGAGAAACCTAAGGGACCTATGGCAGTCGTCTCATTGCCTTTGGCACAAAACTTTTTCGGCCCCTCCTATTTGCAAATCAAAACCAAAGTGTGTATACAGGCAGCATATTATCATGACACAGAAGGGATCAAGTGATAGCACTAGATTACGAACAAACAACTAAGCATATATGCAAATGACATTATCCGAACAAATAGCAGCTAACAATGCAACCCATGTACTCTCACAACCAAAGAAGTCCCATGCTCTTACAGTATGCTAATAAATCTCAAATTGGGACTCGGTCAAAACACTCTCTCTCACAAAGAAGTTCAAACAGTGTGCATGAAATACCATAGGCTTGCCCTTATTTTCTATGCCTTAGTTTTTTGGACAGTTGGACTAGGATCACTATAGGACTTTGCTCGGCTTGTAATGTAGTCTTGGGGACGGGTATGGTACATATGGATATGGTGACTCAACCCTCCTTGACCCTATACACTATTTTTGACTCCAACTTCCAACCTTTCTCATTTTTATCCTAAAAATTCTCCTTTCTTTTATTTTCAGATTTTGGGTGTGATTTCCTTCACTTTCAAAACGCAATTTTCTCTTCTCTTTTTTTTTCTTCTTTGCAATTTCTCTTATTTTCTCTTTATTTTTTTTTCTTTTTCTTCACACCCAAACCTGTTTTCTCTTTTTCTTTTATTAACCTCTTCTTCATACCCAACTCAATCTACGCACCCCTATAATAGCCACCCTCAACTTAGGCGATTTGCCTGAGTTGAGGTACACAGTGTCCAAGGAGGAACCAGGCCAAGACAGGTTCATTGTAAGTCAACATGGGAAGGTGAATAGGATAATGAAAGAAATAGGTCAATTAAGGCTCAAAGTCGGGATCAAGGGATACTTATTCATTTGGTCTGGCATTTAGGCTAAAAGTGGACTTATTCAAAAATGGCCTATGATCCTTTCCTAACCCCTATCCTCTAACCTAGGTAAGTTTAACCGGGCAAGTTCTGGATCGTACACATAGAGTTAACTAAGTAATGACCTCACACACACATAGCACAGGGTTGTATTATCAACTACTACCTATCCGGTTCATGCAATGCTAGGTACAGTTATTTGCCTATAATCCTAGTGCCATAACAAGATCCAACAGCTGTCACACATAAACATGCTACACACATATACTTCAAAAATAAAAAAATTTCAGGAGGGGTATCCTTAACATTCAAAAAGCATAAAAAACCAAAATTCTAAACTGGACTGCACTACAGTTCCCTTATTTTTCTCCTAATTTAGCAAGAAACATATAAATACTATAAATAACACCCTAAACATGCCGGTTCTACTATGATAGCACACTCGGGGAAAAAGAAACACGGCAACAAAAACCCCCAAGTGGTGGTACACCCCCCCCACAACTAATAATGGTGCACTGCCCTCAATGCACAGCTATCAATAAAAGGAAAAGGGAGTGAAGACATACCTGTGGTGCCTTAAGCGCCGGAAATAGGTCCGCCCACAGCGGGATCATCAATCTGTTCAGTGGGCTCTCTGGTAGGCACATCCGATGGAGGGGCAGTCTGACTAGTGGATGCACCATGCGGCCTCTTCTCCTCTGTGATCTGGCTTGCATGGTACTCCACCCTGGAGGCTTTAACCACTCTTCGAAGATTACTCTCATGCTCATCATCACTGTCAACCTTGTCCTCCGAACTGCGGGGTATCTTGCCTCTATCCATTGGAGGCTCCTCGTCAGAAAATAAATCCACCTCAAATGTTGGTCGCATCGACTCCTGGACAGGCATAGGTGGGATAACAGAAGTATTGCTCGATGCCAACACCCTAACCTCCTCTCTCAATACTGCCATATCCTGTGTCAATTCGGTCATATCAGGACCCTGTGCAGCACTCAATCGGGAGGCCATCCATGCCTCAAAGCTGTCAATCCTCCCATGCAGCCCCCTTATAAACTGATCCATCATCGCAGTCATCCGAGCCTCTACCCTAGCCTCTGCAACCTCGACAGTGGTCCTAACCCAAGGCTTAAGCTGGGATACCAACTTAGCCATCTGGGTCTCAGTGTGGGTCTGCCGCTCGAACATATGCATCTGTCTATCAATCAACTAGTGTAGAAAACTCCTCGAAACTGAAACCATACCAGAGGGAGGCTGTGGAGCTGTAGTACCGAGTACTGCATCATCAATAGGGCCACTGCCCTCAGTCGGTATAGGAATAGTCTCGAGTACCCAAACCAACACTGGAATAGGCATAGGTGCACTACCCAGCTCATCTCTATCGCCAACCCCTTCAAAAAGGGTTGCTCCTAACGACTATGACGGATGTGACCCTTATGGGAGAATGGGGTGAGATCCCGCTGCTGCATCAGACCAATATCCGCAATACAGGTCACCTCTATATAATGATCGAGGGAAGGTAGCCGAGCCACACCCTCCCTATCACATAGACTCTGGATCAATCATGGGAATGGTATACTCGTATGATCTCGAAAGGTCCACTCATGAATCTCTCGAATGATGTATCTAGCAATATGAATCTCATAACCAGCCAAGATACTGGCTACCACCACAGCCCGGTCCAATGTAAGCAAATTGTCAGCATTAGTTGGACCCAACCGATGTCGAAAAACTTACTAGCAAAATCTTCCTGCAAAATATAGCGTGGACTTCTTGATGTCCAGCTTACCAGTCACCCAACTAGCCGCCACACCATCCTCTGCTATGTAGCCTGCAATCCATTTCAGTAGCTCCAACTTCTGATCCGCATCCCACATCTTAACCCTATCTCTGACAGTGTCCATCCGGTGATCAAACTCAACAGTCAAAACCGTAAGTGGCCGGTCTTCCCCAAACAAGAAGCGATGGATGGTCTTCTCCGATATATCCACTCGGTTATCGCGAACCAAAATGTGCATCAGTAAGGGCTGATCCCTGAACCGCTGCCCCACAGGAGTACTCAAGTCAACTAACGTAGCATAAGAGGCATAAAATTATCGGACCAACTCTGAGCTATAGCGACCAGAAGGCTGCGCCATCCAACCAAATCCATACCGCTCAAACAAAGTCCAAATATCAGGCAAAGCCTTCAACTCCTCAAGACTATACCGGGGCTCCTCCAGAATGCTCCTCCGACATACACCCTGCTCCATCAGCTCAGCATCCCTATCATAAAAATCACGCATGTCCTACACATACCACCTCTGAACCTCCCTATTCTGTGCGGGGGTCGTAGCACTCTGGGCATCAGTACCTGAAATGGAGGTTGTAGCCTCCGCCGCAGAGGTAACCTGACCCGTAGCATCATCCATAGAGCCAGACTCTGAAGCATCCTCCCCCTCGTAAGACTGGGGGGCGGACTTAGAAGACTCATCCAAAATAACCAGCGCGACAGGCGATGGAATGGGCTGAAGAGCCACCCGGGCAGCAGCTCGAGCTAGAGTCTGTAACCTCGTGGTACGAGATACTAAAGCCGTATCATAATGTCCAATCTCAAACTCCTCCACGGACCCACTTTTTTCAGATTCAGTCGGTTCATCACGCAGATGGGTTTGTAATTCTGGATTTTTGGTGCGAATTCTGGATCAGGAATCAAGGTGGTAACTTTTGGGGTTTGATTTGGGAGGCATTGTAGCGGGTTTGGGTCAGATTTTTTTTTGTATTTAGGTTGGTTTTGGGTCAGAATTTGGTTATTTGGATCGGATGGGGTCAATTTTTGGATTAAGGGGTCGGATTGTGGTAGTGGGTGGGTCGGATTGAGTTCGGGTGGAACTGTGGGGATCGGATTTTGGGGTGTTTGGGTTGAATTTTTGACTATGGGGGTCGGGTTGTGTGGATTGTGTGGTGGTGGGTCAGATTTGTAGAGAAGATGGATGTGGAAGTTGAAATTTAGGGTTTATGAGTTTTTTTTGGTAGGCGGATTCGAATTTTATTGGATGAAGAAGATGGGTACTGAATTTATATAAAGAAATGGGTAGGGTAGGGTCAAAATTTGGGTTGGCTACAAATTATAGTTTCCATGGTACCACCCATGTGATGTGGGTTGCACTCACGTCACGTGGGTCCATGACGTATTTGAGCTTCTGCAGTTGGCCAATTTCTCTGATTTTAACGATACAACCCACGTGGCATGGGTCAACCTACGTCACGTGGGAGACCTATCGTCGGTCAGTTTCAGAAAGACAAAATATTTCTCTTATTACCACGGCACAATTCACGTGATATGTGTCAGCCTACGTCATGTGATTAGGTGTCGTGAGTAGTATTGAACATAACTCTTTCATATTCCAGTTAACTTATCCTCCATTGCTCAGTCTTTACCAGATCACACATAACAAGACCATGGGTTACCTCCCATAAAGCGCCTGATTTAATGTCGCGGCATGACTCGGCTAACTTGGATACTCAGACTTCACCAACTAGCCCATGGGTTGCCTACCATGAAGTGCCTGATTTAACGTCGTGGTACGACTCGGCTAACTTGACTACTTAGAATTCATCAAGCTCAAGTTCCTCACATGTCTTTATTTCTTCCGTGATTCCCACATAATGCTTAACACGCTGTCATTGACCTTGAATAGAACATTATCCGCTCCTTTTAGCTCAATTGCTCCATGTGGGAATACCCTGACCACCGTAAATGGTCCAGGACATTTAGACTTTAATTTTCCAGCAAACAAGCGAAGCTTGGAGTTATAAAGTAGCACCAAATCTCCCGGGTGAAACTCTCGGTTCTCAATTCGACGATCATGATATAGTTTCATCTTCTCTTTATATATTGCTGAACTTTCATAAGCTCAGAGACGAAATTCATCCATCTCATTCATCTGCTCAAGTCTCAATTTAGCCGTTTCACTCCAGTCTAAATTCAACCTTTTCAACGCCCACAAAGCCTTATGTTCAAGTTCGACAGGCAAATGGCGAGATTTTCTGAAAACCAACTAATATGGTGATGCACCAATTGGCATTTTGAAATCAGTTCGATATGCCCATAATGCATCATCCAATCTTCGAGCCCAATCAGTCCTATTGGCATTCACTGTTTTTGCCAAAATAGACTTAATCTCATGATTTGACACCTCAACTTGCCCGCTTGTCTGAGGATGGTAAGGTGTTGCCACCTTATGTTTAACACCATATTTTTCAAGCAGGGCCTTGAACATATGATTGCATAAGTGGGATCCTCCATCACTAATAATAACTCGAGGTGTTCTGAATCGTGAAAAGATGTTCTTTATCAAGAATGTTGTGACACTTCTTCCTTCGTTGTTAGGAAGCGCAATTGCCTCCACTCACTTAGAAACATAGTCAATGGCTACCAAGATGTATTTCATTCCATGCGAGCTCACAAAAGGACCGATAAAGTCAATTCCCCACACATCGAATAATTCAAGCTTAAGTATAGTTGTCATGGGAAGTTTGTGTCTACATGAAATATTCCCTTACCTTTGACACTGGTCACAAGCGCGAGCATAATCATGAGCATCTTTGTAAATACTGGGCCAGTAGTACCCACATTGCAAGATTTTATGGGCAGTCCACGCACCTCCATGATGACCCCCAACTGGAGATGAATGACATGCTTCCAAAATACTCATCATCTCGACCTCTAGAACACATCTTTGAATTATGCCATCAGTACACACCCTAAATAAATACGACTTATCCCAAAAGAATTTTCTTACCTCATGCATGAATTTCTTTCTCTGGTGATACGACATATCTTTCGAAACTAGATCACTTGCCAAAAAGTTGGCAAAATCAGCAAACCAAGGGATTAAGTCTTGGGACGCTGCCAGTACTTGCTCATCTGGAAAAGTATCATCAATCTCAAGATCATCCCTTAATTTAAGCTTGGATTCCTCCTCAAGGCGTGATAGATGGTCAGCAACTTCATCTTCGATTCCCTTACGATCCTTGACTTCAAAGTCAAATTCTTGCAACAGAAGTACCCACCTAATCAATCTTGGCTTAGCATCTTTTTTTGGTATAAGATACCGAAGAGCTGCATGGTCTGTATGCACAATCACCTTCATACCTATCAAGTAAGATCTGAATTTCTCAAAAGCGAATACCACTGCCAATAATTCCTGCTCAGACACAATATAATTCTTTTGAGTTGGATTAAGCACTTTGCTAGCATAGTAAATTGGGTGTAACATCTTCTCATGTCTTTGGCCAAGGATTGCACCCAAAGACACTCCACTAGCATCACAAATAACCTCAAAAGGCATTGTCCAATATGGTGACACAATAATAGGGGCTGAAACCAACTTCTCCTTAAGACACTCAAATGCTTTTAGGCATGCCTCATCGAACACGAACTTCACCTCTTTCTCCAAAAGATTTTATAAAGGATGTGCAATCTTGGAGAAATACTTGATGAACCTTCTATAAAAACCAGCATGACCTAAGAAACTTCGAATACCTTTCATGGAGATAGATGGAGGTAGATTCTCAATTACCTTAATCTTCGCCTTATCCACCTCAATGCCATTCTTTGAAATCTGATGCCCCAATACGATACCTTCGTTAACTATAAAGTGACATTTTTCCCAATTCAGCACTAAGTTGAACTCCTCACATCTTTACAGCACATTAGCAAGGTATGCCAAACAACCATCAAACGAGTCTCCCACAACAGAGAAATCATCCATAAAAACTAAATAGTGTCTTCCACCATGTCGGAGAAAATAGACAGCATGCAGCGTTGGAAAGTGGCCGGTGCATTACACAAATCGAAGGGCATCCTCTTGAATATGAATGTCCCGTATGGACAAGTGAAAGTGGTCTTCTCTTGGTCTTAGGGGGCAATAAAAATTTGATTATACCCCGAATAGCCATCAAGAAAACAATACCATCCTCTACCAGCAAGACGGTCTAACATTTGATCCATAAAGGGCATAGGAAAATGCTCTTTCTCAGTCCAAGAATTCAGCTTACAATAATCCATGCAAACTCTCCATCCAGTAACCGACCTCATTGGAATTAACTCATTTTTGTAGTTCGGCACCACAGTGATTCCTCCCTTTTTCGACACACACTGAACTGGGATCACCTACTTGCTATCCACAATAGGGTAAACCACTCCTATATTTAACCACTTGATGATCTCTTTCTTCACAACTTCTTGCTTTGGTGGGTTCAGACGACTCTGGTGCTCAATGCTAGGTATACACTCAGGAACAAGCTGGATCTTATGAGTGCAAATACCGGGTGGAATTCCTATAATATCAGCAATGGATATACCAATGGCCCTCTTAAATCTTCTCAATACTGAAACTAGATCCTCTACTTTCCACTCAAATAATTTAGCAGAAATAATCACAGGTAAGGTATTGTTGGCTCCCAAAAATATGTAACGAAGGTGGGCCGGAAGAGCTTTAAGCTCCAATACTGGGGGCTCCATGATAAAAGGACGATCTGGTGGGGTCACCCTATTCTTCAAATCGAGATCAAGTTTCTTTGGAGCATAAGTGAATGATCCCCTACCAGCAAGCGTACCAACCATCTCATCATATTCCTCAATTCCATTGCTATCAAAATTCATGATCACGACCGTAAGAGCTTATACCCCCAACCTTTCTTTAAGAGACTCAACAACATCACTATCATCAGCCGCATCTATTACCAAAATCACCTGCTTATCTCTTGGTTGCTTCATGGAATGACAAACGTTGAAAGTGACATGTTCACCATTTAACCAGAATTTCATCTGTCATGTTTCTATGTTGACTAGTGCACGACCAGTTGTAAGGAATGGTCTTCCCAATATGATGGGAACCTCGAAGTCAACTTCACAATCAAGAATCACAAAGTCAGCCAGAAAGATGAAAGATGCAACCTTTACCAAAACATCATACAAAATGCCAACTGACTTTTTTACAGTCCTGTCCGCCATGAGAAGCCTCATAGAGGTTGGTTTTGGTGCTCCCAACCCCAACTGCTTGAAAATTGCTAACGACATTAAGTTAATGCTAGCACCCAAATCACAAAGTGCTTTAGCAAAGTCGTAGGACCCGATAGTACAAGGAATTGTGAAAGCTCCTGGATCCTCCTTCTTTTCAACTAGGGACCGCAAAGCAATTGCACTACAATGATGTAAGTTATCTGTTTGCTCAAAACTGATAGTTCTCTTCTTTGTCACCAAGTCTTTCATGAACTTCTCATACCCTGGCATCTGTTCCAATGCTTCAACAAGAGGTATGTTGACCGATAGATCCTTCAACAATGTGATAAACTTTTGATATTTGCCTTCCTCAACCTTCTTCTTTAACCTTTGAGAAAAGGGAGGAGGAGGTTGTGGGATAGTTTTCAGCACTTATGGTACCTTCTTTTCCTGCCTCTTCTCAGATTTTGCCTTTTCGCTTGTATAATGATGATCTAGAACCATTTCGCCCTTTGAATTATCCGTCTTTAATTCAGTTTCTACATCAATAACCATCGGAGCATTAGTCTTACCACTGTTGGCAGGTATAGGTGGATCTATTTCCCGCTTCTAGTAGTAATGGCTAGACAATGGCTATCATTCTTTGGATTTTGGACGGTATTACTTGGAAGGGTGTCTGGCTGACGTTGATTCAGTGCCAATGATATCTGCCCAAACTGTTGCTCCAACTATTTAATGGCAGTTGAATGAGATTCCACTTTCTGACTTATTCCCGAGATGTCGGTCCTAATCTCCTTCAAGTAATTTTCCTGGCTCTCTGACCCTTTGACCAGTTTATTAAGAAGGGCCTCCATCCTTTAATTTCCAAACTCTTCATCACGGCTTCCTGGTGGTACATAAAGGAGATTCTTCTCCCTATAGTCATCCTTCCATCTCCAATCACCGTCACGGTCTCATTCTCGATCTCTGTTTCCCGACTTGTTATAGTTGTCTCCATAATAGTTCTGACCTTGATTCCCTTGCCTTGAGTTCCAAGAGTCTTGATTAGACCCTTGTCCCTTGGCTCAAAAACCTGCCACTTCTCGATCTAGGTACTTAGCCTCTTGATCAGACTCACTATCATCATGTATAGATGATTTATCTTGTGCACCTACAGCATGCACCTTTTCAGCATCTCTGGCCTCTATCTGTTTAGCCAGAAGACCAATTTATGTCCTCAACTGAGCGACCTCTTTAGCCAAAGATTTGTCCAAAGCCTGTTGTGTTGCTGAGGCTCCAATAGCATATGTGTCATCCGGCGTATCTGCCTCTCGAGTATTCTAGCCTCGGTTAGTCTTAGTGATACGATCTAATATCTCTGAAGCTTGCTCCCATCTCAGACTCATGAATGCTCCACCAGTGATAGTATCTGCTACAGCCTTTGTGTTTGCATGCAAAGCCCTGTAGAAAATTTCAAGTAAATTTCTACCATTCATCCTATGATTCGGCACATTCTGCAGCTTCTTTTTGAATCTGAGCCATGTCTCATAAAGTTCTTCAGAATGTAGTTGTCTGAAATTGTAAATCTCATTCTTCAACTACAACATCTTAGACGGTGGGAAAAATCTTTCTAGAAATTGATTCCTCAAGTCTTGCTAAGTAGTTATGAAACCTCGTGGTAACTCTGCCAACCATAATGTTGCTTCTCCTGTTAGGGAGAATGGGAAAAATCTCAACTGAATCGCCTCTTGGTTAACTCTAGGAAAATTATAGGAAGTACAGACCCCTACAAAATTCATCGCGTGCATGTTTTGATCATCTGATGAAAGGCCGGCGAACACACCTTTCAAATTCAGCAAATGAATCATGGCACTGGTAATGTTAAACTTAGTGCCCGGAGGCATCTCTGGTGGAATGATGGCACCAGTCTCAACCGGCTCAAGCTAGGCCATATCCTCTTTTTTAGGATCATCATAAATAGGCACATATGGTCTCTACGGTGCTCTAAGTCTTCTTTGTCGCTCATCAGCATCAGCCAGACGCTGTGCTGCTTCTTGCATCGCTCAATTATCTCTTTCTGCTTGCCTAAGAGCAGCTTTCCTATCTTGATTTTCTCGTGTCAATCGAGTGGTGGTTTGATCCGTTGTTTCATGACCAACTGGCTGAATTGGTTGGTGATAAATGTCTCCCGCAGCTGCGGGATCCTGAACTCCTTCAGTATTCACCATTCTTCGATTAGCTCTAAGAGTCCCTTCAATTTCAAGATCAAGTGGAATCAGGGGATTGCCTTGACTCCTAGGATTGGGCATACACCGGCGTGTACCCTCAAAAGTATGTAAAAACCAAACCAATCAACTCCAATAAGCAAACTAATCAGCTCCGTAACCGTATTCTCCGACAACGGCGCCAAAATTTGATGTCGCCCAAAATATGCCTCCTAAGAAGTATAAGGCGGTCACTGTCAAATATAGAACCCAACCAAGGTTGGAGTCGGTCCAACAGGGAATATGTCAAAGTTGTTTAGAATACTATATGGAATAATTGGAAAGTAAGTAAAACTGGGAGGGGTTTGTGATTAAGTAGTGACAGTAACTATTGCTGTTTGTATCGAGTTTGTAGACAATAAGAGAAATACACCAGGACGGTGATCCCCAATGATTCCTTAACTCCACCGGTTACTTATGCTAACAAAACCGTCCCGCTATGTGGCATGCAAAATCTGACAAGATATGTTTATCTAAACGTCTCTCGACCTTGGTTAGATGAATTGCACTCTTCTCCTCTCGATCTCCAAGTGTCACAGTACTAACCCTTGTCCTGGATCTCAGATAACTATTCCCGCTAAGGCTCAAGTTATTAGATGAAGGTTGATAGCTTCAAATCTCTATTGTTATCTCCTTTTACCAATCTCTACCTCTCTCTCGAACAAGTCTAGAATACAGGCGAGTTTCTAATGTTTGCAACTGTTATAAAGCAATCAAACGAAGGAAAAAACAATACATGCATTCACAGTGGTTCAGAGTTGCTTTGCACTTAACCGGTTTCGTTAATTCCTTATAGTTCACACAACCCTAGTTGATGAGTTTAGCTATTCATAATTGGAAGAACACAAGAAGAATTCAAAGATGAAAACATAATTGCACACTTACAATAAAGAAGAAGAACTGAAATCTCAATTTTCAATAAAACTCAAATTAGGGTTTGTAACTACAAAACCAAGAATATGTTTATAAGCTCAAAAACAGTAGAAGATATCTCTCAAACCAATGTAATGACTAACTGTCACACATGGGACTATACAAGGTTATTTATAGATACAAAGCTAATCCTATCCTAATCAAAATAGGAGAACAGTGTTGGCAACTTCCATGGTATCGTGACTTGGTGTCGTGAAACCAAGTCACGCCATGTAGGTTGGTGTCGTGGAAATTAGGATTAATAAGACGTCTTCAGAAGTTGACTCACACCACGTGAGTGTAGTCACGCCACGTGACTGGAGGGCATGGAAATCAGGCACTTTTACTGATCTCTGAAGTAGAGTTACGCCAGCCACTCACGTCACGTGAGTGGTCTTCACGGCACGTGAGTGGTGTCGTGACTCCCTCTCTGGTGCAGATTTTTGTTCTTTCATCTTTCGACACTTCGTTCTCGGGCTTGATTCTTCCTTTTTGATCATTTTGCCTTTAAAACCTGTTTTCTTGCAATGTAGGACAGAAAACACATCATACCCACCAAATATACCCAAGTTATTGCATATTTCCCTAGTTTTAAGCATCGAAAGTGCCATGTAACCATGGCACATCAAGTGACACAAGTGACGAGAAAACCTAAATTGGCTCATTATTTCTTGTTCTTGATACCCTGCTGTCTGTGAACCTTGAATCCCATTACTTTGCCCAACTTGACTGCCTCTAAGCCCTCAAAATTGGGATAGATTACCTTCTGTAGAATAAGAAAATGGTGGTCTAGGCGGTCTATTAAAAACCGTAGGCCTAAATTCTCCTTGGGACGCCATGAATTGTCCCATAGTTTTAGCCCTCTTTGACGGTCCTCTTTCAAATTCTTGCGTTCTTCTCTTTTACATCTGATCCTCCATCTTTTGTGCAAAAGATAGTATCCCGGCTATATCCATGTCTCTATTAAAAGCAGCAATAGTACAATCCCTAACCAAATATGGATCCAATCTATCCACATACTGATGAACTCTATCGTCCATAGTAGCTACTATATTAGGAGCGTACCTGGCCAAAGAGTTAAACCGAAGACTGTACTCCCTCACACTCATATTACCTTGGCGAAGATTTAAGAACTGGTCTGCACGAGCCTCTCGGATCTCAAATGGAAGGTAATGATCAAGGAATGCCGCTTTGAATTCTTCCCAACTAGCTGGAAGTGCACCGATACCCCTAGATTATTTCCAATCTTTGTACCATAATATAGCCTCTCCTTTTAATCTATATGCTGCAAACTCAACTATTTTGTACCAGATACATGCATAACATCTAAAGCCCTTTGAATTTGGTCCATGAAGTCTTGTGGGTCTACATTAAGATCTGACCCAGTGAATGAGGGAGGGTCTAATTTAAGAAAATCCTGTGTCCGTCGACTAGCTACCCTATCCGCACCATCATTACTTGTAGTTGTACCAGCATGTCCTTGAATTTGTACAGCAACTATACGAGTCAATATTTGCACCGCATTTCTTAAATCCTGCTCAGTAGCATTAACAGGTGGTTCTGGGGGTACTCCTCTCCTTCTTGGCTCTCCTGGAGGTGGAAGAGTAGAAGAAGCCTGCGATGCAAACTCGTCTTCAGCCTTACCTTGATTAACTCATTTAGTTGGTGATTTACTGGCTCCTGCTTCGGTAGCCATGTCTCCCTTCTTACTTTTACCCTTGTTCCTCCTTATAAACGGCATTTTGCTATACTGAGGAAACAAAAACATAAAACAAATTCAGTGGTTAAATATGACTCCACTTACAACTTTAGCTCTATTTTACGATCTAAAAATGAAGAAAAGAGACAACTCCTGAATGTCCTGTAGCCTCCTACATATAGATATGGTGCACAACACATCCACAAGCAAGACTCTACTCAGACACGGCTTTGTAGATACCCTAGGACAACCTGCTCTAATACCACTTTTGTCACGCCTCAAATCCCATTGGAGCGGACAGGCACCCATAGCCGTAAAGGCCCGAGAGAACCAACCTATGATCGTGTACATTCATATGCATGCTATTAAGTGAACAAAAATTCTACTGCATGTAGATATAATATATCAATGACGAAAGTCATGTAAAGACGTTCAAAACAGATACGACACTTGGCTGTTGGGGACACCACGTCCAAAAGGTAAGACATTTCTACATTTGACTTTACAATGTCTATAAAGCCTCTAAAAGATATATAACCATTACTAAGGTCGGGACAAGTCCCCGCCTTATATAACTGCTACACAGTACCAAAAATATATATAAATGACTCAAAAATCCCCGAATCAACCTGGAGCTCAGCAATAGCCTGCAGATGACCTGTACCCTACTGTAAAGTTCTACTAGCTCCTGTGCCTACAACAAGTAAGGCAGGTCCCCCAAGGGACATCAGTATGAAAGAATGTACTGAGTATGTAAGGCTATAAGTAACTGTATGAAATATAGGAACTCAAATGGAATCAAATACAAGTGAATAGATAATACTGATATACCACCGTACTGTATATGTGGAACCAAGTAAAAACTATCCAACATCCCAAACACATGGTATATCATTCCACCTTCCTTTATACTACCATATAACTTTATTCCACCCTCCTACAATTCAATTTACTGCCTCACAACACCAACAATATCAAAACAGTTCACACATCAACATAGACGTCACAAATCGACAAGATTTCCCACCAAGTGCATACTTCACACTTTTACCTCAATGCAACTGCACATATTTATTCCATCAAGTCACATAAATACCTTCCACAAAAATTTACAAAAAACAGTCCACACAGTTTCAGAATTCACTTTAATATAACAAGAAAGTATTCTCTTTTCACTACGCCAAACGTTCCATGCACAATTGAGTATAAACATTTTCTCAAGTCATACACAAGGAGTAACGAATTAGGTACAGCACCACACTTAAAAATACTGAAATTTAATCCCTCTAATTCAATTACTTCAAGACCTTAAGTCCCCTTTCAAGTTTAAACCACATAGAGGGCAAATCCTTTTAGCGATTAAGCAAAAGTGGACTGTTTCACAATAAGTGGACTGTTCAACAATTTTTAAACATAACCAACATGATATACACATACTCTTATGCATATAATATATTAATCTATAAAGGTTAACACTTACCAAGGCTTACAAGTGAAAGATTTGTCCAAAAATCCTTAGGGAAAATTAGGGCGGCTAGGGTTTGAAAGAGGAGAAAGTATTTGATTGAAAATTTGATTTTTACAAGTGTGTTGTGTAGAAAAATGAGCTGAATTTCAGCCATAAATAGGCCCCCAAACCGCCTCTCTCTATGGTCATCCTTATCCAATTATTTGGTCAAAATTTCCAAGTAGATGATGTGTATACTTGGTCCATTTTTAAATGGATCATCTCCTTTTGGGCCCATGTCTTATTTACTTAATTTTGGGCCTCAATTGAGCCCATTATCATAATATTAATTTAGCCCAATAAATTTAGTGGGTAATACACCAACTATCTCAAGTTTAAATAATTCCATAAATGTTAAGGTAGTCAAATAAGTTCGGAAATGTACGGGGTGCTACATCCTCCCCCCCCCCTTAGGAACATTCGTCCTCGAATGTTAGTAACATTATCCCATCTAAACAAGTTCAAGTCTAAGTTCATTCTTCATATTATCACATACACATAATACTTATATATACTTACTTGTTATTACTCCAATTTCGCATCTTGAACTTTCTCTTCAGTTTGAAATAAATGCGGGTACTTAGACTTCATCATTTCCTCGGCTTCCCATGTGACTTCTTCTACTTGATGATTTTTCCAAAGCACTTTTACAGAAGCTACTTCTTTATTTCTTAACCTCTTAACTTGTCGATCCAGAATAGCAATAGGTACTTCTTCATAAGTGAGATCTTCTGTAACTTGTACATCTTCAGTGGGAACAATATGAGATGGATCGCCTATGCACTTCTAAAGCATTGAAACATGAAAGACTGGATGAACTGTGGAGAGTTCTTGGGGTAGTTCTAATTTATATGCAACTTGACCAAATCTTCAGATAATCTTATATGGCCCTATATAACGCGGACTTAGCTTTCCTTTCTTTCCATATCTCATTACCCCTTTCATTGGTGATACTTTCAAGAATACCCATGCACCTATAGCAAACTCTAGCTCCCTTCTTCTAACATCGGCATATGATTTGTGTCGACTTTGGGCTATTTCTAGTTGTTGTAGTATTACCTTAACCTTTTCCATGGCTTGATGAACAAGATCTGGTCCAAATAAAATAGTCTCACCTATTTCAAACCACCCAATCGGTGACCTACATTTTCTCCCGTATAAGGCTTCATAAGGCGCCATCTTGATACTTGAATGATAGCTATTATTGTAGGCGAATTCAATAAGAGATAAATGATCATCCCAACTACCTTTAAATTCCAACACGCAAGCTCGTAGCATATCTTCAAGTGTTTGTATGGTACGCTCTGCCTGTCCATCTGTCTGAGGGTGAAAAGTTGTACTTAAATCCATTTGTGTACCCAAACTCCTCTGAAAAGACTTCCAAAAATTTGCAGTAAATTGAGCTCCCTTGTCTGATATAATAGAGATTGGAATTCCGTGCAATTGAACTATCTCTTTAATATACAACCGCACATAATCTTCAGCTATGTAGGTGGTCTTGACTGGTAGAAAGTGTGCTGACTTGGTAAGCCTGTCAACTATTACCCATATGGAATCAAATTTTCGAAGTGTACGAGGAAAACCAGTGATGAAATCCATGTTAATCATGTCCCACTTCCAAACTGGAAGATCCATACATTGCATATAACCTCCCGGCTTCTGATGCTCTACTTTTACTTGTTGATAATTTGGACAATTAGCTACAAATTCTGCAATGTTCTTCTTCTTGTTACCCCACCAATACATTTCTTTCAAATCATGATACATTTTGGTGGATCCCGGATGAATAGAATATCGTGAATGATGTGTCTCTGTCATAATTTGTCTCATTAGCTCATCTACATCAGGTACACACAATCTACTTTGGCACTGAAGCACTCCCTCTTGCGTAAGATCAAATGCCTTTGTCAAACCTTGTTGTACATTCCCCTTCAGTTGTAATAAAATAGGATCCGCATACTGTTTTTCCTTCACTTCAGCTACTAATGAAGATTCTGCCGCATTTTGCACCATAATTTCTTCATTTGGAGTTTCAAGAAGACGAACCCCTAAGCTAGCTAGTTGATGTAGATCTTTGATTATCTCTTGTATTTCTGTGGACTAGCCATGAGTGCTCCCTATTGCCTTACGACTTAATGCATCATCTACCACATTTGCTTTCCCCGGATGATATAAAATATCAATGTCATAATCTTTTAATAGTTCAAGCCACATCCGCTGCCTCAGATTTAGGTCCTTCTGCTTAAAGATATATTGCAAACTCTTATGGTTGGTATATATTTCAACATGAACTCCATACAAGTAGTGACGCCATATCTTCAAAGCAAATATCACAGCTGCTAGCTCAAAATCATGTCTTGGATAATTACTTTCATGTGGTTGCAACTCTCTTGAGGCATAAGCTATTACATTACCGTGCTGCATCAATACACATCCTAAGCCGACTCCTGAAGCATCACAATATACCGCATACCCTTTTGTGCCTTCTAGAAGTACCAATACAGGTGTATAAGTTAATTTATTCTTCAGATCCTGGAAACTCTTTTCACATACATCGTTCCATTGAAACTTGGTTGCCTTGTGTGTTAGCTTTGTCAAAGGTACAGCAATAGAAGAAAATCCTTCAACAAACCTTCCATAATACCCTGCCAACCCAAGGAAACTATGAATCTCTGTAGGCATTGTTGGTCTTGGCCAGTTCTTCACCGCTTCTATCTTTTAAGTATCAACCCTTATTCCTTCATCCGACACAATATGACCCAAGAATGCTACAAATTTTAACCAAAAATCACATTTAGAGAACTTTGCATATAACTTACGATCACGAAGAATCTGTAACAACTGTGATAGGTGATTAGCATGGTCCTCTTTTGATCTTGAATAAACTAGAATATCATCTATAAACACTGTCACGAACACATCTAAGAATGGCTTGAACACCCTATTCATCAAATCCATAAAAATTGTTGGTGCATTTGTTAGCCCAAATGACATAACTAAAAACTCATAATGACCATACCATGTTCGAAAAGTTGTCTTGGGTATATCTTTTTATCTAACCCTTACTTGATGATAACCCGATCTCAAGTCAATCTTTAAGAAGCATTTGGTACCCTGTAATTGATCAAACAAATCATCAATTCTGGGGAGGGGATATTTGTTCTTGACTGTTACCTTATTCAGTTGCCGATAATCAGTACACATTCTTAAAGTGCCATCTTTTTTTCGTACAAATAACACTGGTGCACCCCAAGGGGACAAACTAGGCCTTATGAATCCCTTGTCCAGCAAGTCTTTTAATTCTTCCTTCAATTACCGTAACTCTGTCGGGTCCATTCTATACAGAAGAATAGAGATAGGCTGAGTATCTGGAATCACATCAATACCAAACTCTACTTCCCGTTCTTGAGGCAAACCTGGAAGATCTTCTGAAAATACATCAAGGAATTCAGTTACCACCGAAACCGATTGAAGAGTTGGTGGCTTCACATCGGTATCTTGCACTCTTACTAGATGGCATATGTACCCCTTGGATATCATTTTCTTTGCCTTAAGATAAGAAATAAATTTACCTCTCGGTGCTCCAACATGACCCCTCCATTCAAGGAAGGTCTTCTGTGGAAAATGGAAATGTACCTTCTTAGCTCAGCAATCTACCGTGGCATAACAAGAAGCCAACCAATCCATACCCATTATAACATCAAAATCTACCATCTCTAGCTCAATAAGATCAGCCAACGTATCGTGATCACAAACAGTTTCTAAGCAATTACGATAGACTCTTTTAGCTACAATAGATTCACAAACTGGTGTAGATACTTCAAATGGCTTGACTAGTAATTCCGGTGTTCTTTCGAATTTTTTAGCAATCAATGGAGTGACATATGATAGGGTATAGCCCAGATCAATCAATGCATATACATTATGTGAAAAGACAGATAATGTAATTGTAACCACATCAGGAGAAGCCTTCAAATTCTGCCGATCTGCTAAAGCATAGGTACGGTTCTGGACTCCACTAGAATTAGCTACTCCTCGAACACCTCTACCACGCTCAGTAGGTTGTACACCCGACGAGGATGATGCAACGGCTGATCCACTAGGTCTCGGCATACTACCCGTGCCCCTCCGTGGGCACTCTCTCATTATGTGCCCCGATATTCCACACCAGAAACAAGCGTCTGTCCCAAGCCGACATGCACCTAAATGAAGATTTTCGCAGTGCTGACACGGGTGATGAGAAAACCTCGATTGGCTCATTCTTCCTTGTTCTTCATACCCTGATGTCTGTGAACCTTGAATCCCACTACTTTGCCAAACTTGACTGCCCCTAAACCCTCGAAATTGGGATGGAGTACCTGTTGTAGGATATGAAAATGATGGTCTAGGCGGTCTATTAAAAACTCGAGGCCTAAATTCTCCTTGGGACGCAATGAACTATCCCATAGGTTTAGCCTTCTTTGACGGTCCTCTTTTAAATTCTTGCGTTCTTCTCCTTTGCCTCTGATCCTCCTTCTTCTGTGCAAAAGCTTGTATCCTGGCTATACCCATGTCTCTATTCAAAGCAGTAATAGTACAATCCCTAACCAAATATGGATCCAATCTATCCACATACCGATGAACTCTATCGTCCATAGTAGCTACTATATTAGGAGCGTACCCGGCCAAAGAGTTAAACCGAAGACTGTACTCCCTCACACTCATATTACCTTGGTGAAGATTTAAGAACTGGTCTGCACGAGCCTCTCAAACCTCAAATGGAAGGTAATGATCAAGGAATGCCGCTTTGAATTCTTCCCAACTAGCTGGAAGTGCACCGATACCCCTAGATCGTTTCCAATCTTCGTACCATAATATAGCCTCTCCTTTTAATCTATATGCTGCAAGCTCAGCTGTTTTTATACCAAATACATGCATAATATCAAAATCCCTTTGAATTTGGTCCATGAAGTCTTGTGGGTCTTCATTAAGATCTGACCCGGTGAATGTGGGAGGGTCTAATTTAAGAAAATCTTGTGTCCGCCGACTAGCTACCCTATCCGTACCATCATTACTTGTAGTTTGACCAGCTTGTCCTTGATTTTATGCAGCAACTATATGAGTCAATATTTGCACCGCATTCCTTAAATCCTACTCAGTAGCATTAACAGGTGGTTCTGGGGGTACTCCTTTCCTTCTTGGCTCTCCTGGAGGTGGAAGAGTAAAAGAAGCCCGCGATGCAAACTCATATTCAGCTTCACCTTGATTAACTCGTTCAGGTGGTGATTTACTGGTTCCTACTTCGGCAGCCATGTCTCCCTTCTTACTTTTACCCTTGTTTCTCCTTGTAAACGGCATTTTGCTATACTGAGGAAACAAAAACATAAAACAAATTCAGTGGTTAAATGTGGCTCCACCTACAACTCTAGCTCTATTGCATGATCTAGAAAATGAAGAAAAGAGACAACTCCAAAATATCCCGTAGCCTTCTACGTATAGATGTGGTGCACAACACATCCATAAGCAAGACTCTACTCAGACACGGCTTTGTAGATACCCTAGGACAACTTGCTCTGATACCACTTTTGTCACGCCTCAAATCCCATTGGAGCGGATAGACACCCGTAGCCGTAAAGGCTCGAGAGAACCAACCTATGACCGTGTACATTCATATGCATACCATTAAGTGAACAAAAATTCTGCCACATACAGATATAATATATCGATGACGGAAGTCATGTAAAGACGTTCAAACCAGATACGAGACTTGTCAATTGGGGCCACCACGTCTAAAAGGTAAGACACTTCTACGTTTGACTTTACAATGTCTACAAAACCTCTAAAAGATATATAACTATGACTAAGGTTTGGACAAGTCTCCGTCTTATACAATTGCTACACAGTACCAAAAATATATATAAATGACTCGAAAAGCCCCGAATCAACCTGGAGCTCACCAATAGCCTGCAGATGACCCGTACCCTACTGTGAAGGTCTACTAGCTCCTGTGCCTACAACAAGTAAGGCAGGGCCCCCAAGGGACGTCAGTACGAAAGAATGTACTGAGTATGTAAGGCTATAAGTAACTGTATAAAATATATGAACTCAAATGGAATCAGATACAAGTGAATAGATACTACTGATATACCATTGTACTGTATATATGGAACCATGTATAGTACATTCATTTCTTTCCTTTTACCTTCACATCAATAGACATCAAACAATGCCCGGGACCAACTGATCAGTGGTAAGTAACATTGGGATCGGCTCGAGCTAGGCTTATGCCCCCAGAGCTACCACCGATAAATCAATAAATCAGGTTTGGTTCGAGCTAGGTTTTCACCCCCAGAGCTCCTACTGTATCCAATAATCCATCGGGATCGTCTTAAGCTAGGCTTTCGCCCCTAGAGCTACCATCCGTACTCAACCAAATATGCATTTCTTCATTTCTTTAATTTTATGAGATTGTTACATCGGTGGTCATAACATTATTGGAGCCTTGGAACAATAGTTAATAAATAAGAGACACGTAAATAACAATTGCTAACAAACTTGAAATGAGATACTTTAAAACACTTCGGAGTGGAAACAAGTTCGGTAACAATGTGAACAATAGGTGCGGCCAAAGGATACGGAAAAAAGTAACCTTACATACCTTATGTTTTCCAACATGTGACTACAACAATTTAGCTCTTCCTTAAAGCGTTACTCTACAATATGAATACATAATGGAGCTCACATTAAACGCCAATTACATTACAAGTTCACAAGGCGATAATTAGCTACTTGACGGAAAGTAAAAACTATCCAACATCCCAAACACATGGTATATCATTCCACCTTCCTTTATACTGCCATATAACTTCATTCCACCCTCCTACAAATACAATTTACTGCCCCACAACACCAACAATACCAAAACAGTCCACACATCAACATAGACGTCACAAACCGACAAGATTTCCCACCAAGTGCATACTTCACATTTTTACCTCAATGCAACTCCACATATTTATTCCATCAAGTCACATAAATACCTTCCACAACAATATACCAAAAATAGTCCACACAGTTTCAGAATTTACTTTAATATAACAAGAAAGTATTCTCTTTTCACTACGCCAAACGTTCCATGCACAATTACGTACAAACATTTCCACAAGTCATACACAAGGAGTAACGAATTAGGTACAACACCACACTTAAACATACTTAAATTTCATCCATATAATTCAATTCCTTCAAGACCTTAAGTACCCTTTTAAGTTTAAACCACATAGAGGGCAAATCCTTTAGCGATTAAGCAAAAGTGGACTATTTCACAATAAGTGGACTGCTCAACATTGTTTAAACATAACCAACATGATATACACACCCTCTTATGCATATAATATATTAATCTATAAGGGTAAACACTTACCAAGTCTTACAAGTGGAAGATTTGTCCAAAAATCCTTAGGGAAAATTAGGGCGGCTAGGGTTTGAAAGAGGAGAAAGTATTTGATTGAAAATTTGATTTTTACAAGTGTGTTGTGTAGATAAATGAGCTGAATTTCACCCTTAAATAGGCTCTCCAAACCGCCTCTCTCTATAGTTATCCTTAGCCAATTATTTGGTCAAAAAGTCCAAGTAGATGATGTGTATACTTGGTCCATTTTTAAATGGATCATCTCCTTTTGGGCCCATGTCTTATTTACTTAATTTTGGGCCTCAATTGAGCCCATTAGCATAATATTAATTCAACCCAATAAATTTAGTGTGTAATACACCAACTGTCTCAAGTTTAAATAATTCCATAAATGTTAAGGTAGTCAAATAAGTTCGAAAATGTACGGGGTGTTACATTTACTTTGGGCTCCTTGCCGATACTTTACCTTGACTTACCACTCGTCGAAATAATTTTCCATCGTCTTTGCATGATACCAACTTAATGAATTTATTTCACATCGTTGTAACACTTGACATCACAAAAATAGATAAAAGCCTTTCATAATGCCTTATTTTTTTTTAAGTCAAAGTCGGGCTTGGCACCCATTTATTAGAAACAAAAACGAAATATTTACATAGACCAGGCCCAAAAGTGGCCTGGTCCAATAACAAAAAACAAATATCAAATTTTGAGACAAAAAACAAATCTAACAATTTTAAATCAAATTAGGAAAGTAGAAGAAGCTTTGATTCTTCAACTTCCCGACCCCTCTTCGTCGATTTGTTCTTGTGCTGCAGCGACATGGGTGTAATTCTCTTTGATAGAGATCAAAATGCCTATGAACTTCATAAAAATCAAATCAATGAGCACCACAGGATAATTGATATTATGCATCAACATAATATAATTGACTATTACAAAGTTCATCATTTAACTAATTCAATTACTCCATTTCAACATAATATGATTAATTTCTCAATTGACTATCTAATCAAGGCTCATCTAGCCATATTCAAGCAAGTTGAAATAATTTAAACATTGTTTATCAGCTAATTTCCCAATCTACATTCATAATAAAGAGTGATTCCTCCAATATTCACAATTCATAAAGTATCCTTCATAATACACTAGTGCCCAAATATGAATCATCACAAATAGAGTTTTTCAACACGCCAAAAAATCCTCATAATCAACATACAATAATCATATCCCAAGTGGAGTCTAGAAGGTAAGTTAGAACATACCTCGAATGTCGAGCAATGTTCCACAAACCAAGAGGCCCGGTCCTTGTGCGTGATCCCAGACCATGTGCGTGATGGCGCAGCCTTTTCAGTTGCGCCCCTGGTAAGCAATGGCGCGAGCAACAGATACCCAAAAAATTTGAGAAGCCTCAAACTTGGTTTCAACACCCAAAATTCATTTGGAGAGCCCCCCTGTCACCCCTCTCCCCCCCTCCCCCCCCAAACCCTCGTCCCCCAAACACAACGCAAATCAATAGTGAAAATCAATCATAAAAGACATTCCAAACCTATTGAAATCATCATATCACCAATTTGAGGTCGTCTTGACCACTTGTTGACCGTGGTTAATTCAAATTCTCCAAATTCACAACAATGCAACTAAAGACTCAAAATAATCCTGATTACCTCAGAATTCGTGCAAACCATCCAATGAAGTCATAAATCGCCCTCCGGACTTAACAAACCTGTCAAAACTCGGATGCTACCTCTTTAACCTTAAATGTTGACTTTAATTAAACTTTCCAAAGACAACTCTAGAATTAGAAAATCTTCTCCAAACCACATCCGATAACCTCGAGAATCGTGTCACTCATGTCTACAAGTCATAAATAGCTAACGAAAGCTGATAGGAGGGTCAAACGTGGGAAAAAAGACAGAAATCACAAAACGGCCATGATGGTCATTACATTTTTACTCCTATTTTTATTTTTAATATGATAAATACAAATTCAATTAAAAATTGACCCAATCCTAGCTAAAATCCATATGCATAAACTAGAATTCTAAAGGGGTGAATGGATTCGGAAAAAAAAATAAGTTTTTTTTTCCTGAGTTGGCATCAATTCCATATTTTAGATCCAAAAAAGATTGCTTCATTAGTATGTTAATCATCAAAATACAAATGAAATGGTAGATTATCAATCCAACGTACTCCCACTAATAAAAGCTAACCATTAAAATTACCATTCCATTTGGAATTTGTTAGATCTTTCAAAATTTTTGTGATTATCAGAATTAAGTTGACTCAACGATAATTTTATTAAATGAAGAAATAATCAATAAAATTAAGGCTCAAAACCATCTCTTCTTTTTAAAAAATATAAATAAAGAAATAAATAGATTCTATATTTTAATTTCTGCATATGAATTTGGGTTGAGTTGAGTAAGTTCGGATTAGATCAGATATTTTTAATTGTGTTTGTATTTGTTAAACCAAAAAAAAAAAAAAAAAAGAGCAAAAAGTATCCTCCTCCTCCTTCTCTTTTTTTTAAAAAAAATTTCTTTAATTTGTATTTCTTTTTATTTTTTTTTGCATTAGCTAAGGTTAAACATATGTATTCTGATTTTCTGTTACACCTTGTATTTTTCAGTGGAAAGTTAGAGCTTGAATCATGCAAATCAATTTCATGACTGACTCCTAGAGTTTGAATCATGCAAATCAATTTTTGAATTGAATCCTAATCTTAGATGAATCTTGACATGTTAAAATTTTAGAGTTTAACTTAGGTCATTAATATACATGTTTACCTTTAAAATGATAAAGTTAAATTTATAGACGCGATTCTAGGACACTCGGATTAAGATCATCAAAACACGAAGGTTGTATACTATAACTTGCATAGTTAAAGCTAAAAAGGTAAAAAGGAATGGGAAATACAAAATTGAAATAACAGGATAAATAAATGAGATGAGCCTGAGTTCCAATGCTAGTAGCTGACAACATCACAGAATAAGCTTGATATTGTTGATATTCTTGAGAACAATAAAATTATAAAGCTTTAGTAGCTTTAAGAAGTAAGAACACAAAGTAAGAGTATATTGCAGGTCAAATGAGCGATGGTCATAGCCTAGTGCCCGGTTCTATACTTTCGGAGCTAGGTGGGCTTTGTTGACATGACACCGACCCTGACTGTCCTGGCTTTAGATCTTCTACGAATATGATTCCCCTCTTCTGTCATGCTCCAAAGACAATACTTGTTCTATCCCTGTTGTGTCACATTTGGCCTATTCTTTTTGCCAAATGTCACTTCCTGATTCGCCCATGTGTGATGCCTAGTTTTTACCCCATACAGTACAATGTTCCAAATGGAGCATGGAAGGGTCGGTCTCCATTTATTTAAGCCACCAAATTTTTTGTTTGTTGAAGCAATGTCTCTCCCTACAAGTATAGTAATTTTGGACACTTAATTATACCACTTACAGAGAAGAAGCAGGAAAACTTTAATTATGTTTGTGAAAATGTGCACACTTTGAAGAGTTGATCACTTCACAATAAGAAGAAAACCTAAGAGCTGCTCTAAGAGTCCTTTATAAAACTCTACCCCGTTACATACAAGTAAGGGTGGCAACGGACCGGACCGGGCTTACCGGACCGGTCGGTCCGTGTTTTCTGGACCGTCACCGGTGGACGGTGATAGGATATGGTCCGGAACCGGGCCTACCGGACCGGGCTGCCCGGTTAAGTCCCCTTTGTCCGAACCGGTCCGGATTCCGGTTCCACCCGATTTTTTTTTTTTAAAACTTTTAATTTAAATTCAAAATCAAAAAAAATAAAAATAAAAATTTAATAATTGTTTTTTTGTTTGAATTTAAATTAGTTTTCAAATTTTATTAAGTTTTAAAACATTTTTTTGAAAACTTTAATTTTCAAATTTAAAGTTTACGTTTAAATTTTCACATTTGAAAATTTTGATTTTTTTTAAAGTTAAAATGTAAATTTTCAAATTTCAAGTTTAAATTTAAATTTTCAAGTTTAAAGTTTAAATTTAAATTTAAATTTAAATTTGAAAGTTTAAATTTAAATTTATAAGTTAAAGTTTAATTATTATTTTTTTTAATTCTTAAAGTTTAAATAAAAGACAACTTTAAAAAGAAAATGAAGGCGAATAGCCTATAATTTTATTCAAATCAATAAAGAAGTATACATGTATTACAAATATTAGAAGAGCACCTAATCTACGCAGCCACCTTCTAGGAAGGGTTCTGTTTCAACTAAGTCTCGATTATTATACTAATATCTATAATTTCAAAAGTATGTTTTTCGTAATTTATCTATCAATTCCTTGAAAACATGATCCGGATTTGGTATTTGATTTTCTTCATCCATTGCTTCCATGCCATCATCACTATTATCTCCAAGTGCTTCATCTATTTCTACTTCGGCTTGATGCGATAAATTTGGTAGTTCAGCATTCCTTCGTTCGGCGTTGATCCAATCTCTGAACAACACTGATATTTCCAAACTATCTTTTGCTAACGAATATCTATGGTCTCCAATGAAAAATCTCCCTGCGCTGAAAGCTTGCTCCGAAGCTACTGAAGATGCTTGCATAGCTAGCACATCCCGAACCACCCTTGAAAGATATAGAAATTATTCTGTCCGGTTCTTCCACCAAGTTAAAAGTTGAGGATCTCCATTTTCATCCCTAATATTTTCCCGTGCCTGATTAATATATTGATCAAAATCATTATTGTTAGAAGAATCAAGACCAAGTTCTTCATCCATAATTTCATCAAAATCATTAAATCTAGCCCTACGACATGAAGGTTCAGATGGTTCATCATTTAGTAGCTTATCTCTATAAATGTCATACAAATGTCTAGCTTTAGTTAATACACTATATTTACACAATTCAACAGATGGAACTTCATCACTTGTAATTTTTAAATTTTTATAAATTTTTTCAATCATTTTTTTAACACCATGTTCTTTGTACGTTGGGTTGAACAAAGTAGAAGTCAAAAATATTTGAGGAATAGGAAAAAAATATTTTTTAAATTTTTCAATCATATATGAAATCGCAAGTTTAAAATGTTCACGATCTTTATATTTAACAAATTCAGATGAAATAACACAAACATCTACTAAAGCTGAAGAAATAGTAGGATAATATTGACCAGATATAATATTTGTAGCACTATAAAAAGTTCTCAGAAAGTTAATAAGTTCTTCGCATTCTTTCCAATCCTCGTCGGTGATTTTAAAGCTCCGATGCAATTGATGTTTATTATAAAGCATTTGTAAAGGCTGGTGATAATCAATAGCAACAATAAGCATTTCAAATCAAGAATTCCATCTAGTAGTCACTTCTTTTGGAATTTTTCTAAACGGCATTTCAAATAAAGCACAAGTTTTTTCAAATTCTATAATTCTAGACCTTATTTTAGCTTTAAAAACTCATGCACAAGCAGCTCGAATTCTAACACAAGAATCAGAAAATACATTAATACCATCCATCACTATTAAATTATAAATATGTGCATTACACTTAACATGAAAAATATCATCATCAATTGGACAAAGTCTGAATTTTAAAAATTCAATAGCTTTTAAATTAGCAGAAGCATTATCTAATGTGACACCCATTATCATATCACAAAGACCAAAATAACGTAAAATCTCTAATGCCAAAGAAGCAATATAACCACCAGTTTTCCTCTCTTCAACATATTTATAACCTATAATTCTTTTTTGCATGTTCCAGTCATGATCAATCCAATGGGTAGTAATAGTAAAATATTCATTACCATTAGGACTTACACCCATATCAGAAGTGATAGATAATTTACCATCAAAATAATAAAAGTAGCAATGAAGAAAATGACAATGTTCACGTTGATATTTAAAAATATCAGCTTTAATTGTATTTCTTGAAAAACCACGAAAATCAGGATTATACACCATTCGAATATAATGAATAAAATCGGGATGTTCACCAAAATTAAAAGGCAAACCACAAACCGCAATCATTTTAGCTAATTCTTCACGATCCCTATCCTGACTATATGTGAGTGATGTGCTTGGGCCAGCCGGGTTACTATAATCTAAAATATTTTGGACCATGTTAGAACCTCCGACAAATTGGTTAGTACCGGGTAAGGGTTTACCATCTTTTTTAGCCTTAGCGATAGCTTCTAGACGAACATATTCAGGAACACAACCTCTCAAATGTCTAGTTAGCATTCCTGTCCCACCATGCGATCCCCCAGTCAAATGTTTGATCACTTTCTTACAGTTATTGCAAGTTGCAGTAGTTTTCTCCGTATTTTGGATCATAAATTTCCAAACCAATGATCTCTTAGGACGTTTGCTCTTTCCTACTTTAGTAAACGTAGGTAAATTTCCTACTTCATCTTGTTCCGATAATTCCGTAGTCGGACTAGTAGGGGTAGGGGTATCTTCTAACTCTTGTTCTTCTACATCTTCCTCTTTCTCTACGTCTTCAAAATAAGTATCAAAACATCTATCTAAGGACTCATGGTCTACTACATTACCAAAACCAACATCAATAGCACAAGGACGTTCAAAAGAAGTATCATCAAACTGATTAAAATCATCGTTATTAATTCTAAATCTAGGTGGCAACGATTTAGAACTATCTCCACCACCGCCTCTACTACAACTAGCACCCTTATCTTTTTTACCCCAAATTTTTTTAACCTGACTAATCAATGTTTTCTTACCACTACCTTTTTTACCTGCATCCATATTTTAATATTAAAAAAAGAAATATAAAAATATAAAAACAAACAATGTAAATATAATGAAAAAGTAATAGTAATTAAACAAATAAACAGATGAAAGTTGGAATGAATGTACCGAACGTCTGCGTAAAAGCAGACTTATATAACCAAAAAGACGGAATTGAGAGATGACAATTGAAGCTTGCTTCAAAAAAAATCCCTTCAATTAACAAAATACACAATATTATAGAGAGTATTTGAGAGTGATTAGTAATAGAGAGTTTTTGAGAATTTGTGGGAAAATTAGGGGGAAGAATGGGTATTTATAGGAAAATATGAGGGGGGGGGGGGGGGGGGGGGGGGCTGGAACTAGCCGTTGGGGGCCCCACCAACTGCTCCCAACGGCTAAAAAAATGTTTATTAATTTTTTATTTTTATTTTTTTTAAATATTACCGTTAACCGGACCGGTCAACCGGACAAAATGAGCCCTTCCGTACCGGTCCGTGTACCGGTAGGTACCAGTACCGGTCACCAGCCGGGCCTACCGGAACCGGACCCGGACCGGAACGGGCTAGCTCGGTTCCGTTGCCACCCTTACATACAAGAACCAGTATCAAGTTTCCTTGCCAAGTTGTTACCAAAATATGCTTTATTCCATTTGGGAGCAAGACTTGAATTCTTTTACTAATAGCCTCCATGTGAATATACCCAGTAAATCATCAAACTGAGCTGTGTTTGAGCTCTGCCTTGGGAACAATGGAGCAGCGTTTTCTTTTTTCACGTCTCATCCATATTAAACAAGATATATAAAGTCTGATCAGGAATATAAATACCTTCCTTGACCCTAACTCCTCATTCCATTATGTTTTTGCAGTATCCTTTTCTGCATCATGGACAAAATCAGGACCAATCCAGCTTTTTCCGGATTCCTTTACAATGACCCTTTCATTTATCAACTCTCTTACTCTTCTAGCATCTTCCCACCTTCCTGCCGATGCATACATGTTTGAAAGAATTACATAAGTTCCAGCATTTTCTGGCTCTATCTCCAAAAGTTGTTTGGCTACAATTTCTCCAATATCAACATACAGGTGAGCCCAACAAGCACCTAAAAGTGAACCCAGAATTGCAGCAGTTGGTTGAAAAGGCATCGCTCTGATGAATTGAAAGGCCCTTTCTACTTGGCCAGCTCGACTTAGCAAATCAACCACACAACCACAGTGCTCAATGCTAACCTCAACCCTGTCTTTTCCAGTACTTATAACGTTAAATATCTCCACACCTTTATCCTCCATTCCTCCATGGCTGCAACCAGATAACACAGCCAAAAGAGTGATGCCATCTGGCTTAATTTTGTTTTCTTCTCTCATCACTTTGAAGAGTTCAACCACCTCCTTTCCCATCCCATGTTTACTGTAACCAACAAGCATGGCATTCCAGGAGCTCACAGTTCTTTCAGACATTTGATTGAATATCGTCCTTGAATAAGTGAATTTTCCACACTTCGAGTACATATCAATGAGAGAATTCTGAAGCACCACATAGAAGGGCAGTTCCAATCGAATAATACGGGCATGCAGTTGTCTACCTTGTTCAACTGCAGCAAGTCCTGATAAGGCTGTTAATACACTAGTATATGTAACATAGTTGGAAGACATTCCCTCTGCCTGTAACTTGCAGAAAAGCTCTAGTGCCTCTTTATATAGTCCCTGTTGAGCGTAACCTGAGATAATAGCAGTGCAAGAGACGACATCTCTCTTTGGCAAGTCTTCAAAAACATATCGAGCTTCATGAACTTTGCCAGCTTTGGCATACATATCAAGGAGTGAGCTTCCCACATATACATGTGATTCGAAAGGGCTCTTTACTAAGAGACAGTGGATTTGTCTCCCAAAGTGAAACCCAATGGCACTGGTACATGATGTAAGCACTGTTGCAAAAGTGAACTCATTTGGCGCAGTACCTGCAACAATTTTTGGTTAAGGTCTAGTCAAAGGAGGACAAAGGGTATTTCAAAGTCTTACCTTTCATGGGTGAGTCCGATGTATTACACTATTTTTTCAACATAAAGAAGGCAAATAAAATGTACTCCCTCTGTTTCATTGTTTATCTTACTTTTCTTTTCTTTTCTGAGAACTCTTTAATTTTAACTTTTCATATGATATGTTTAAGACCACAGGATTAAAAGACATTTTCGTACATTCTACATAGTTTTAGTTTAAGACCACAAAATTCAAAAGTCTTCTTTTACTTTCTTAAACTTCGCCCAAGTCAAAACCAGGCAAACAATTAAAACAAAGGGAGTATATAATTAACACTTTGTATATTACAGGTGCAAATGAATGATTTACAGGAATGGTTTTTTTTTTGTTTTTTTTTTTGGTGTGCGTGTGTGTGTGTGTGTACTTAAAGCAGATCAATGCTGCATTGATATGAAGATATATAGGTAAACTGTCAAAGAAATAGAAGTACCTGATGTTAACATCTGAAGAAAAAGATGGATAGCTTGAGAGACATGGCCTTTTTGAGAATACCCAGAAATGAGGGCAGTCCAAGAAACAACATTCCTTTGAGGCATTTCATCGAACACCCACCTAGCATCACCTAAAAGGCCACATTTTATGTAGAAAGCAATAAGCCTTGTCCTGAGGTACACTGGAGGTTGATAATGGGTTTTGATCATGTGAGCATGTACCCTTTGGCCTTCTCTTATAGCCATTTGGTTTATACATTCGTTTAACAGAGTATCGTATTCCTTGAATTTCACTTCGAGGCCTTGTTTGGCCATTTCGAATAAGGCTTCCGAGAGGGCAACATTGGAGCTTAGAGCTACAAGACTTGAGCTACAACTGTACAAGATTTGTCTCTGGTGGTTAAAAAATGGTGTTTTAATCATGGAAGAAAATACATGCTTACTTATATAGAAAAATAGACTAATGAGGTTTTGGTTCGGCCTATGTGGTGGGGTTACCATATATAGTTTTGGGAAATTGTACTGTACTCCAATCTTTGCTTTTATTTTTATCTCATCTTTTAAGTACTCACTCGAACTGCTCAAACAAAAGTAGACTTTTGTAATCTGTAAATTAGAACGCCAAGCATTTAAAAACCATAGTAGAGGTCAGATCAATGTAATACTAAAACACCAAGTTAACAGGATTGGGCTGTTCAACTTCAACTTAAACATTATCCAAACACCACTTAGTAAAATTTGAACTCGATACCGCACCAGAGTATATTAGGTAAAATATCTTTATAGCACACTGCTGTAACATTCCCAAGTTCACCAATATTCAAAGTTGATCATCCGAGAAAGCAAATGCTAAAAGCAGAAGTACAAAGAGGAGCTAAACAACAACTATTCTGAATAGGAAACTGAATTGGCCGGTAAATTTCATAGACGGTCACCTAACTTTGAGATTTTTTCACCAAAATCACTAAACTATGTTTTCTAACACAAAAATTACAAAATTTTGCCCATATTAACACAAAAATCACATATGCCGAAAAATCTATCTTCCGGTGAGGTTATTCTTTTTTCTTATTTTTTATTTAATAATATAAAATTAATTAAAAAGACCAACCATTCCCAACTCAATTCAAAACTCAAATTTGATGGGTAATAATCTTTTATTCTTTTTATTTTTTAAACTTTTAGTTGAATAAATATAAATTCAATTAAAAAGAACCGTGACATGTTAATTTTCCGGCATATGTGATTTTTGTATTAGTAAGGGCAAAGTTTTGTGATTTTTTGTGTTAAAAAATATAATTAAGTGACGTTGATGAAAAAGCTCATAGTTCTGTGACCATATATGAAATTTATCACGCTTGAATTGGCTAACGACTTTGGTCAAATATCAAAATCAGCCATGAGAAAACATAGAATAAGTCCTCAACTGGGACAAGTTCAAATTAACATCACTTTGCGTTCATCATGAGCACATAAATCCTTCTAATTTTGGAAAGGGAAGGGGGTATTTGCAGCTTTATTTTTCTGAAGAACAAATTTTACTTGCTGCTTCCTATTCATCCTTCACTGTTGGTAGGATCTAGAGTAGAAATTGAGCAAAGAAATATTATTTACAGTAGATGGCCTGGAATCCAATGGATTATTCCACCTCATTGATTCATCATTGGACGATTTCATGACTACGTTTTCGACAACCAAACCATCAATATGCTCCATCATGAATCCCGCAGTTTGGTGCTTTACAAGTTCTTGGCATCCTGGCCTGTAATCTACCAACCCATCTGGGAATTTCATCCATCTATTGTACGTCAGGTTCATGTTTATGAATTTCAGATTGCTCAAGACTCCACATCCTGACCCCGATAAGAAGATGCCGTTTTCAGAAGTTGCTGTGATGTTGACAAATAGCAAATTGGAAATTGAACCTGCTTTTGAACTAGCATCCCTTGGACAGGTGGTCACATAGATAGGCTCTGCTCTTCCCCACCATGATGGGTGGTAATATCTTGTGCTGATGTTTATGTTTGAGAAGGTCATACCGCTAACATATCCTGCTTGGTAAATAATCAAATAAGACAATGCATACTGAAATTCGAAAAAGCAAGATATGAAAGTAGAGGTAGATGCAAGAGTAAGATGACAATCTAGACTTAGCTTAAGAATTGGACATTTATTCTGCAGATCAAAGAAAAGAGCAAAGAAAAAGGTCTAAAAGCATTGTACAATCTAGTTCTCATATTTCAAATGCGTTGAACAATCATTTCAAGTATGTTGGAAAAACAACTAAAAACAAGAAAACTAATCTCAGCTAAGAGCTATATGAGCTAGAGAGCTATGGTCTAGGCTAACAATATGAAGTGTTAATGATTAACAAAGGATTAGCAAAGCATAACAAACATATGCAAGAATTAGATATCATACATCTCTCAAATAACGATTGGTAGTAATTACAACAAAGAAGTACTGAAGAACCACTCCCTCAACATAACTCTTACAAGAGCTGTTATCAAGAGTACACCGGAGAGAAGTGAAGGGACCATGTCCTTCACAGTAGATTGGAAGAAGACACTTGATCGAGGCAAAGCGAAGACGAATCAACTGTGTGTCTTCGTATGAGAGAGAATCAATTGACAATATACAGAAAAACCTATTCCCATCATGTGTTATTCAAAACAGTTCTTCTTGTTTAGTTACATTCATTGTTCTTAATTGGTGAACCTTTACATTCCTAGTGTTTTGTGTTAGGTTGTTTTGAGTTGTAAGGGCTTCCTCAACTGGCTAGATTCGTTGAAGAAGTTAGCTACA
The DNA here is from genome assembly GCA_031232105.1 of Capsicum rhomboideum. Classification (NCBI taxonomy): domain Eukaryota; kingdom Viridiplantae; phylum Streptophyta; class Magnoliopsida; order Solanales; family Solanaceae; genus Capsicum; species Capsicum rhomboideum. The sequence continues at coordinate 53,106,265 of CP124716.1, read as the reverse complement.
ATCAGGTGAATTGTAGAGGAGCAAATGTGCTATAGTGGTTAGCTCCATAGGTGCTACAGTGGATAGCTCTTTGGTTGGTTGCAACTTAAAACTTGTAACTCAAATTTAATTGTAATTTGAGAAAGAGACCTTGGTTTTTTTGCTCCCCGGAGAGGAGTTTTTCCACGTAAAAGTTCTTGTGTTGAGTACTTTATCCTGCACAACAACAACGTACCCAGTAAAATCCCACAAGTGAGGTCTGGGGAGGGTAAAGTGTACTCAGACCTTACTACTACCTCCGGGAGGTAGAGAGGCTATTTCCGGAAGACCCTCGGCTCAAGTGTAGCAAATTCAGGTACAAAAAAGAGGAAAACAGTGAAGAAAATATGACAACTTAACTGAAATATGATTGTATTGGCTTCCATAAATCACATAAAATCCAATTGATTACGTTAGTTCAACAAAGTTAAGCAATAAAAATATCCAAGCTCTTAATTTAGGTGCACCAAGCTGTTTGGCATTGCAATGCCTAGTTCCTGGCAACTACAACAAGGAATTAGTTGGCACAACATTGAGGCTTGAACCTAACAAAACCAAAATGGAATAATTAAAACATCAAAACAATATAAGGTTTAAGCCTTAATTCTCCTACAGTATGAGTAAAATGTATTCATGAAATGCAAGTGTGAAGCACGGTGCAAAGATAGAATGGTGTAAATCTTGTAATTTAATATCTCAACTGTCATTGTGGCAGAAAATATCCAAAGCGGAATACCTCCGTCTCGAATTTGTAGAGCGAGGCCTCTATGAGATTCAACGATTGTAATGTTATCAAACAAGAAATTCTTGAACGCGTAAAAGCTAGCGCTTCCAAGGTTGATGGCAGAGGATTTTGTTCGAATCCAGCAGTCTGTTGCTCCAGCTGATGACTTAGGACAGATAGCTGTTAGGATATACTATTAACCATGTTGGTTTAAGTTATAGTATTATTTTTACATCCCATGTAAAGACAATTTATTTCATCTTCTTAATTTAATAAAGTCTTTATTTAAATAAATCATTGTGTTGACATGTGTGTCCTTTGCTTATAAAGTAGACAATTTTGTGCATGGAGTTATATAACTCATGCACGGAAGATTAAAATTGTCGGTTCTTATAAGTTATAAATTAAAGTTCACAATCAAAGATAAAGTAGGACAAACATCTTGATGATTGTAGCACAAGATTAAAATATAGTTTGATCTTAATTATAGGAGTGGTAATATTCCAACTTCTTGTGCTAGTACATTTCGTATGTATTGAACGGACCAAGTAGAGATGTTTGTTTATGTTCTGAATATTAATAAACAACTTCTCTAGTCCATTACATGTACTTATACTCTTAATCTTGATATAATTATTATGATCTATGTAGTTTGATTTATTATTTTAATCTATTAAAAGGTGAGACTCTATTGAGAGTCAACATATTCCTAATAGATTGGATAATGACAAATCACTTAGTGAAATAATAATTAGTTGATAGAACCATGTCTCGGACTTGAGATAGAAGACACCCCTATATGGTTGCTTATAAGTTTTCACGTGTGAACCCTGCAGGTGGATTTAGTATCCGTCACGTGAAATAAGTTAAGCATAGTAATATAGGATTGAGTTAGTCAATAAATTGAATTTTTCAGAAAAATTTGATTTAATTGATTGGTGTCGGTAATTCTAACATGGGGAGTTAAATAAGATGTAATGGTAGATTTCGAAGTTAATAACGAGGAGTACAGTTACAGATTTTTAGTGGAATGATTTGTAATTTATTATGATATGGTAATTCATTCATTTGCGAATTAATATCAGAATTAGAAGCCTCAGTTAATAAATCTGCGGTCTCTGCTACGCCTGATTAATTAACCAATTTGAAAAAGAAAATGGATTTAGAAAAGGTTTTACACGTTTGTTTTAATGGGAATAAATTCCTATTGATGACAGGAATTATGACTCCCATTAAACATTTGTCATTATGGACAAAACGTCCATGACTTTATGTTGGTATTGATGGGAGGTCTTAATGGAAATTCGTGTGGATTGAATGGATGAAAGAAAACCCTTTCAACTTCAACTTCAGTTGAATATATAGGGGTTTTCTTTTGTTCATTGGAGAGACCTTGAAAATCCATTTCCAGAATTTTTTCTTTTAACTTGTCCACACAAGCATTGGTTGAAAAAAAAAATTATTCAGGTAGTTGTAGAAGGCAACAGACCTGGAGAGCAAGGATCTGATAAACGAATTGTGCAAAAACTTCAACAGGTATGTATAGTTTTTCATGAATTTCGTTTTTTAAATTACATTATCATGTTGTCATGTAAGTATATGATCCGTGTTTAAGCTTCCGCTGTGTATATGAACTATACATTCTAGCAATAGCATCATCTCCTGTATTGATGTTGCATCTAGAGATAACTGTATTATTAGAGTCCTCTATGTCTATACCATCGTTGTTGGGCGAATTGAAGTCTCCATATATCGTTACATCACGGATTGATGTCTTATCACTTCGTACAAGATGCAAACTGCAACATCACACCATTAAATGGCTTCTTGAAATGAATGCAGAACACTGAACGGGATAGAGAATGATGTTCGAAAACAACAGAATTTAAGTGATTGACCTTTAAAGGGGAAAGTAGAAGATTAAAGGTTGATGTCGTATCATGCAACACGAACTTATATCTATTACCATACTTGGAGTAAACTAGTCATTTGGTTGAACATTCCTACATTGGGGTGTAGATAACAGAAGAACCAAATCGCACTTTTAACTTTAATCTTCAGGTTGTCCTAATTACTAGCTAATAAATTGATATAATTCTGAACCTTTCTATGGTTCAATAATTAAAAATAAAGATATCCAATGGTCTCTTATTTCATTTTGGCGTTGAGACTTTCCCCCTCAAGAAGCAAATAAACTAGTACTGCTGTATTATCACACCCCAATTACTAGGGATCGATAATATGAATCTCTATATCTAATTTTGCTTCAACAGAAAGAAAAGAAAAATTCAGCTCAACACGTATAGAATTCGAGAAAGGGTCAACTAGGAAAAATTAAAGGGAAAAGGGTCTGAAATATACCCAAACTTTGGAAAAATTTGTTCTAACACGCCCAAACTTTGCGGGGTACTATGACCCCCTTATACTATTTATTAGTGTATTTTTGTGACGTTTACTTGCTTAGCTGGACCACTAATTCAGTCACGCTCAATGCGGGTGTATTCACATTTAGGTCCATATATTCTCTCTCTTTTTTTTTAATCACATTATGAAAAAGTCAACCCAAAATAGAAGAAAGTTGAAGAGCACGTACCACCAATAAGCATGTTCGATGATTCTAACATCGGAGACCTTAATATTCCGGCAGCGGATAAACCCTACTAACCTGGGCCTACACTCATCCCCAAGGCAAGCTCCGGTGCGGTTCCAGCTCACCATTACATCATTCTTCTCATCAAGTCACTGTACAAACTTCAATCCCTGTCCATTGATCTCTCCTCCTCCGATGATCCCCACATCCACCGCATCCTCAGCCAGTATCACATACCACCTGCTCTGCTCATTCGGGTAATCTTCCAACTTCGGTCCTCCCAAAATCGTTGCATTCCGGTGAATATCCAATACAACTCCAGATCTCAGCAATATTGTTACCGTTAAGTACTTCCCCGGCGGGAAGATAACGTGGCATTGACGACGGTATTTGGATACTGCGGCCGAGCATGCGTTTATAGCTTTCTGGATTGGAACTGTATCGTATTCGACGCCGTCGCCGGCAGCGCCGAACCCGATGACAGAGATGGATAAGGACTTGGGTTTTGGGTGATGATGGGATCGGAGAATCGAGAGTTGTGCCGTGGAAGAATATGATTGGGTAATGAATGATAACGTGAGAATTGAGACGAGTAACTGAAGTTGACACAATTTGAAAATGCAAATGAATAATTTCAATATGGAGGCGGAGGTTTCAAGTCACTGACCAATCCCATCTTGATCCGATTGTTATAAAGAAAATATCAATTTTAATTAGGGTGAAAATCGTTTACCTCAATTTTGCTTTAAAAAATCAGACATCTTTCTCAACTTTGAATAATAATCATTCTTCCCTCTTTTTTCTAATTTATTTTTTAAAATACCTACTTTGCCCTTGTATTTATATCAACATTTGTATCTTTTTTTAAAAAAAAAAACATCTTTATAAACACAAATTTTATTTTTTAATCTATAAAACATATTTTCTACTAAAAGCTAAAATAATATTTTTTAGATTAAAAAATAAAATTGAGAAATATTAATTTAATATATAAGTTAATGACGTTCTATAATGAAATAAACGAGCAAAATAATAAAAATTAACTTTATTAAAAATAAAAACTCTAATATCGATTTATACATGAAAACAATAGTAATTATAATTTTATAAGTATATTTTTGTGCAGGTAATACAAAAATAATTAATAGCCGAGGGTCTTTCAAAAACAGCCTCTCCACCTCCCCGAGGTAGTGGTAAGGTTTGCATACACTTTATCCTCCCCGGATCTCACTTATGGGATTTCACTGGGTATGATGTTGTTGTAGAGGTATATTTATAACAAATCAAATAATTATTATTAATGAATTTTAAATTATAATTTAAAAAATAATTTATTATTGACAACCAAAACTCGTTTATCTATATAAACATTAAAGAATACTAGAGAATTAAAATATACATCTATATAAACAATTACATACATACATACATACTTAATACATATAATATAAAAATGTTGTATCATAAAAAATAACATTATATTTTGTGATTGATTTATAAAAGAATTATTTTACTAATAATGTTAATGAATTTAAATAAAAATGATAAATACCTAGGTTATGAAAAATAAATCTCTCTCTCTCTCTCTCTCTCTATATATATATATATATATATATATATTATAAAATTAAAATATTAAAAATATTAAGGGTAAAATAGACATTATATAGGAAAAGGTGGGGGAGAATGATTATTGTTCAATGTTGAGGGGAGTGTTTGATTTTTAAAGCAAAGTTAGGGGGTGTAAACGTTTTTCACCCATTTTAATTGGCACTAAAAAAAAATATCAATGAAAATCGTTTACGCCCCCAATTTTACTTTAAAAATCAAACTCTCCCCCCAATTATGAACAATAGTCATTCTCCATCCTTATTCTATGCAATGTTTGTTTTACTCTTGATATTTGCAATCCTACATTTGTATATATCCATTTATGTTATGAATTATTTATTTATTTTATGAAGGTATTTATATGTTTTTTATATATAATTTCATTAATGTAATAAGTAGAATAATCCTTTTATGAATTTATCACAAAAACATTAATTATTTATATACGTATGTGTAGTGGCAGAGCGAAGATTTTCACTAAGGAGTGTCAAAATATAAAGAAAAGTAAACACGAGAAAGCCAACAAAATAAATATTACTAATGAAAGCAAAATATAGTTACATAATAACTCATCGAGATACTAATAATAAATAACGTGTGTGTTGTTTTAGTTGTTTAAAAATAAAAAAAGCAAAGGGCTATTAGTCAAAAAGTAATATTTATGTTGCTGGCAGGGGTGGAACACGACCTCAGGGGTATTTAGCACCCCCTTAACTACTGTGCTAAACCTTCATATTGTCCCAAGAAGTGTTTAACACTCGTATAAATATGTATAAAATCAAAAATTGACCTACATATATAACAGTAATTTTTCCGGCAAGGAGTGTCGCTTGACACCCCTTAGTCAGAGGTAGCTCCGCCCCTATGTATGTGCGGTTTTAGAAAAAGTATATCTATGTTTGTGTGTGTGTGAGTTTCTCCCTTATTTTCTATTGTTTATATAGATAAACGTGTTTTGATTGTCATTAATGATATATTCTAAATTATAAATTAAATTATTTAGAATATAAGTAAATTTTAGGAATCAATGGTTATAAAATATATCTATGTTTTTATGAATAATTTTTGTACTATCCTCATCGGAATATGTTTATAAAGTTATTCTTATCTGTTATTTTCACTTGTATAAATAGATCTCGGAGTTTTGATTATTATTAATAAAATTAATTTTCTTATTCTGCTCATTTATTTGATTTAGAACGTCATTAAGTCTCGCTTTTCTATTTCCATCTAGAATATAATAATAAAAAATTCTGAAGAAAATTTACTATATAAATTAAAAATATAAAAATACCATGATTTTAGAGAAGACACGGAAAATAAAAATTATGAGTATAAGGGTAAAATAGGCATTTAAAAAGGATAAATAGTATAAAGGGGGGAGAATGAGTGTTGTTGAAAGTTGAGGAGGGGGTTTGATTTTTAAAGCAAAGTTGAGCCTAGTAAATGATTTTCACCCAAAAAAATATAGAAGAACACGTAATATTTAGTAATAAGATTAATCTTTTAGCTTGTTTCAATCTAAGTAATTTTTGAGCAGGTTAATAATCTGTCTTATTTTAAACTCAATCCATTTTTACACCTATAGTTTTAAGTAGTCCCTCCGTTTCAAAAATAATGACACTTTCTTTTTTAGTCTGTTTCAAAAAGAATATCTTTTTCTTTTTTGACAATACTTTAATTCCAACTTTTCACGTAGCATGTTTAAGACCACGAGGCAATACCTATTTTAAAAAAAAAAACTGCTCTTTTTTTCACTACTTTTCTTTTTTCGTTTTGCTGCTCTTTTTTAAACCTTTTTTTGCTCTTCTATTTGTTTTTTTTAATAATTAAATACAAAAAGCGCATATTGTTTCAGATACAGTAAAAAAAAAAAATTATATCTGGATAATTGTATCTTCTTCTTTTAATGTATCGATACAACCTTTATGTGTATTGATACATATTGATACAATACTATACATATCTGTGTATTCTAGAGTATTAATACATATTGATACATATATACAATACATAAATATTTGATACATATTGAAATAATACAATCGTGATAAATGTATTTTTATTGAATAATGATACAGTTTCTATATATCCTATACATATATATATATATATATATATATATATACTATATAATAATTATACAGTTTTTATACATATCCTACACAACCTTTAGCTGCAATAATTATTCAGCTATATATTATATACAACAATAATACAGTTTCTATAGAAATCTTATACAAATACATATTCTATACAATAATTATATAATTTCTATACATGTCATATACAATTTCTGCAGAAATCTTATACAAATACACATTCTATATAATAATTACATAATTTCTATACACATCCTATATAATTTCTATAAAAATCTTTTAAAGATACATATTCTATACAACAATTATATAGTTTCTATACACAACTCATACAACCTTCATTTCTCCAGTTACTGAGGAAGAAATTGGAAAGAGGAAGCAAAATCGGTTCTTTGATTCTTCATCCTTAACTATCTCCATCATATTACGAGAAAATAAGAAACTCTAAAAAGTTGTATTTGTAACACCCCAAAAGTTTTTCATGCTTAAACTCAAACCTAGACTAGGAAACCAGCTGAAAAATCAAGTTTCAAAAGTAGTACGACTCACTGTACAAGTCGTACAGTGAGACCACGAGTCGTGGTATGATTCGTGGTAAGCTGTCCAGTGTTTTTAAGAGTTTTAGTCACCACGACTCAGACCACGAGTTGTGGGACCAACGTACGAGTCGTAGGTTGACTCCTACTGAAAAGTAGAGAAAAAGTCCCAGAGATTGAAAGCTATCCCAGAAACTACAACTCATTGGTATGAGTCATGGTATTAAGGTACGATCGTACCACGACTCGTAGAGTCCCAATCCAGCAACCCCTAGCCCAAGTCCAGGAGACTACGAGTCTCAGTACAACTCGGGTATCAACCTACGAGTCATATAGTGACTCGTGGGTGGATGATCCAGAAACATGCCAAAAGATCCTAGGAACCACGCGTCTATATATGACTCATAGGTTCATAGTACTAGTCATACCATTGACTCGTGAGACGCAGTTCCAAATATTTTGGTTACATTTTAAAAGGGCAAAACAGTATTTTCCCTAATTCATAAGCCTTATACTATGTCGTTTAATGTTCTTTTAGTTGGGATTAAAGGAAAATAAGTCGACTCATTCTTTATTCACCCGATTAAAATCTCCTAAATCAGAAATCAGGTGCTCTGTCTCTCAAGCCTAAGCTAGGGTTCTTCATCAAACTCTTGAATTTCCAAGCCCTTAGTGCAGATTCTACAGTGTCCAGGTATGTGGGATTTCAATGAGGGTCTCCTTTCACCCTCATGCCCAAGGTTTTCAGATTTCAGTACAACTTCTCATGATTTCATTACTTAGGGTTAAAATCCAAATTTGCTAAATTATGATGTTTTCAGTTCCTATATCATGGCATTACGTAGATATGAGAAAAAACATGATTTAAAACATTTAGAGAAAAGATTCTTTTAGAATCAATATTCTTGCATAAATCTTAATGTTTAATTGCATAAAACAACACAAAAAAGTTGAAAAGCATGACAGGACATCATATTGACTGATTGTTTGACTGTCTATCTATGAAGACTTTATATACTGAATATTGTATATCGGGACAAGGAACCCAACATACCTTAAATTTGATCATACGAATGCACTATAAATAAGATTAAGCTTTAGAAAAGAAAAGGGAGCATTCCAAATACATGATATGGAGAGTCCAGTGTGTTGCCTGATTGTGTGTCTGCATACTTGAGTCTACATCATTTAAAAGATACAGTGCCCCTGGAAAATAGATATAAGTACATATTGAATAGTATTGTATGTAAAATGGCAGAATAAAACATTAACGTACATAATAATGATAAACAGGACAACCAACTAAGTCAAAATCATGACATGGAAAGATTAAGGAAATCAAGGATCATTAAGTTGTCTAAACATTTAGAATTTTACCATACATTCAATTGTTATGGGAGTTCATTAGTATATATCACCATGTGAGCACACAGAGTCTGATCTCGACCCAATCACCTAAGCCATCTCATACCTTGTCAAGTGTGAGACATACATACATGACATGTGAATCCATTATAAGTCCTTACCAAGGGTACATAGTCCAGTCGCCTAAACCAATGGTACAATTCTTAACCTATGTCAGCAAACATAGTTTTGGACATTCATTATTTTGAATTATGTTCTCTCGGTTAACCATTAACTCCCTTAAATGTCATGTTTATAAATTAGCCTGAGGGCTTATATTCATAAGTTTCATCGTTCATATACCATAGTTCAAAACCATGAAAAAGAAACATATCATAATGTCATTAGATTTACATCCTTGAAGTGATTCATGGTTCGTAGTCATAAGGATCATTTCATAAGAATATCACCAAGAGAAATCATCAAACATATTGTTTTTTGAAGAAAATAATACTTTTTCATAATTATCTGTAAATTCTCAGTAAAAGCTCATAAGAACTCATGGAAAAGGAATATCATAGAGGATGGACAATATCATAGTATATTTTTGAAGTTTCATAAGGAATCAAGGAGATCAAGACATATGGTTTCATTCTAAACCCTAACTTATTTATGCATAGGATTTGTAGATATTAGAAACATATTCATGGGGAAGAACAATGATATTCCTACACATAAAGAATAGCCTTACAAACCTCAATTTTTCTCCTTAAAATACAATACTGAACCAACTCCATAATGTTAATCCATAACACCCTTGGTGCCCAAATCTTCAATTTCATATTCAAGGGTGTTCTTGGCCAAAAGTGAAGATTCAAGAAAGAATCTAAGAGTATGTTTTATTTCTTGGTGATCACACTCTCTTTAGAATTCAAGCTTCAAAATTTGGGAAATAAGTTCTCTCTCTCTAATAAAGGGTTTTAAAACTTTATCTTCTGCTTTGTGGCCCACCTACATGACCCATATATCTCCCTACATGACCTATATAGGCTTGGGCACTCCCTGTCCACGTTTTATAATTGGCTACATAAGCTACGTGGCTGGCTATGTAGGTCACATAGGTATGCATAGTTGTATAGCTGATCTATAGCCTCTTAGTAAATGATCATAACTTCTTACTCATAAGTTGGATTTACAAGTAGTTGGAGTATTGGAAACTTGTCTTGAAGATCTTTAATTTGATAGGTTTTGGGTCATGTAGCTCTTTATATTCTGGGAGATATGCTCATTTGAAGCTGGACTATAACAACACATATAGTCATTTTTGAATTTTATGTATTTTATCCATTTTACCCCTCCTCATAATTGTATTAGGATATTTGTGAGTTGTAAGAGTGGGTGGCTTGGTTCCGGAGGTGTTTGGTTGGGTTTTATGTAACTTCTTATTGTTAGCTCAACATTTGGTGTTTTAGGAATCATATGAGAATTCCTTCAATTATGTTAGCTCTATAGTGTCACTTTTGGGTTAATAGTATTGTTGGTTTGGGTCCTGATACGTTTTGATGTGTTTTGAGCATTTGGTTGATGAGTTAGTGAATTATGTCATATAGTTGAATTTGGTTAACACTTGATGATCGCAACCTCCCTTGATAATTTTGATATTTCCATTGAGTATGGAACATTGAATTTAGCCTAATTACACAATCGAATTATATTCACGGGGTTCCAAATAAATCTCGAGGTCTATTCAAAATATTTTTAGTTCCCTAGGTGTTGTTGCAGCTGATTTCTGGTGCAAAGAAAATTTCCTCTTTGCGTTCACAACTGGCCTGTTGCGATCACGAAGAGCACTTAACTCATTCTCGCAAAGGGATGGGGTTAGGGGGTTTGAGTTGGGTTGAGTTTCTTGTTTGTGTTCACGAATATAGGCATCACATTTGCAAAATTTAGGCTCGGGTCATCATCATGATCACGATGATCCATCCGTGATCGTGACAAAGGAAATTATTGGACAGATTTAGAAAGCCCATTTTTTGAACATAAACCTCATAACTTGATTTTTGAAGCTTTGAAACTCATTTTGGGGATAATCAAAAGGTAAATATCGAGATTTCTTCATTGGGTAAGTTTCCTATATTGGTTTTACACATTTTCCAATGATTATTTTATGACTTCATCCTCAAATGTTGGTCTTTCGACTTGAAATTTTGGGATTTTTCTGATAAAATTAAAGAATTGTATTTTGATAATTTCAAGCTCGATTTTAAATCCATTTTAATGAAATTTCAGATTTGAACTCCTTAAGTTATGGGTAACTTGCTTTTCTAATAAAATTCTAATTTTTCCTTTGGGGTCTTGGGTTTAACTTTTGGGTTGAATTTTTGGACTCGGATTTGAACCATAGAAATATCGATATTATTGGACTCGGGTTTACCTATAGAACCTATTTTGATATATTAGGAGAATTTTGAGGTTGTTCAAATAGAAAAGGCTAGTTTGTGATTGTTAGAGACTTGCGGTTTAACTTTGAGGTAGGTTATGGCTTAACTTCTTTCAGACTGTGGTTGGGTGAGGAGTTATCATGTAAAGCATGCTATTGGTTAGGAAGATTTGAGATTTGAATTCAAGATAAGGTGAATTATCATTGCGAGGCATGATGTGTGGCTTATATTGCTTTTGTGATATGAAACTTCGATTTCTGGTTTGGTATTGAGGATCGTAGCCTATGTTCATGGATTGATTATGATTCTAAAATTTTGGACATATCTATTTCAATTGGTTTCTTTTTTCTGTCATGTTCATGCATATTCATTCATCACATGGTTCATGGAAACAAATGATTTGAAGGAATTGATATTTGAAAGAACTGATTTGAAAGAGAAAGTGATTTTTAGTCCCAATTCGAGTATGGGTCATTGATATATTGATGGAATTTGATTGGATATATGGATCTCACAAATCCCCCTTAGATTTTGTCTTACTGTAATAAAAATTGGGAGTGTGCATATATCGGTAGGCATTTTAATTACATTTCATTGCATTACCTATGTATTATTTTTCTGATTGAGATAGATTGTGATATTTCTTGATATTGAACTACTGGACTTTTCTGCTTGTAGGGTAATTTTAGTATTTTTTATTTAGTATTGTTTTTTACTCAAGCTCAGTCAACCCATGATGCTTACTGAGTACAAGTGGACCATACTCACTCTTACTTTTCTATATTCTTCTAATGCAGATCCTGGTTCGAGTGGCCCCCATGGTTTGAGATTATGCTAGGCAATATTTTTGAAGTTGTGGTGATCTTCTACCTTCATAGATTGCTCGAGCTTCATCTATTCTTTACATTCTGTCTATTTTACCCTTCATATATAGTGTCGTTTTATTTTCTTGTGTTAATCGGATTTAGAGTCGCTCTTGTATACTCATGACAACTGAGTTTTGGGGTCTTTTAGATTCCAACTCCCTCATTTCACATCACCTTTGTAATGCCCCATGTCCCTCAATCCATCACAATTTTTACTCGATTAAGTGGAAACACACGTTCCATTTACCCAAACACACATAACAAGCACTAGCCCACATCCAAACCTTCTTTGTGAAGTCGCACACCAAGAACCTACAAGAAATAGGTATGGTAAACTCACCCATCCTCTTTGTGATTAAATTGAAGCTTTTCGGAAGCCAAGTTGGAAGTTATTCCCCACTAAAATTATGCTAAATATGATTAAAATTCTAGGATTTTATACCTCACACATATTGATATGCTTAAGATACACCCTCAGGTGATGTAATGTATTTTTTTCAAATATAGTAACCCAAACTAAGTTGGAGTCCCACAGGGAATAGGGAGAAAATAATACAGATTGGACGAGTACCAGATTGATGATCTAATTTCTATTCAGTAAGACTTTAAAAAAGTTGTATAATTAAAACTAATTTTTTAGTAATAATTAAAGTTGTAAACATATGAGATTAAAGCACTGATATTGTGTCTCCATAATGAAATGCTTAGTTTATCGATTTTCATGCAAATACAGATAATTGGGTTCTAAATATGTACTCAGTACCTAAACCATCACTCTATCTTTACCAAAAGCTGAAAGATTTATCCAATATGACGTTCCCGCAATGATTTGAGTTATTTAAATAAGAACAACTGATTATACCATGTAAATTCAACTTATCCTTAAGTGAATCTATTAATGACGGTTAACACCTCGAGTTCATGCAATGTTTCTTCTACCAAATGTTAATCATTTTTCCAAGCAAAACTAAGATACTATGGAAAGTGAATATTTGCAACCACCAACCACTAATTATGAATGAGAAAAAGGCTGATATTTTACTACCCAAGATTAATGCAATTCAGAAAACCTTATGAACTTTACACCCTCATTGGGTTTCACAATCTCAGTAATGGAATTTTGCTTCTCATGATTGAAAGTAAATGATAATAATAATAAGTTAAAAAATTCATGAAATCACTTTGAATCTAAAATCTTAAAAGAATAATGGTGTTGTTCATTCTTTACAAAATAAGAAACTAGAGATAAATTGAAACTTGAACTCTAAAACTAAATACAACAAAATACTGATGTTGAACTCAGGAAATAAACCTAAAAATACTATTTATAATAGTCCACAAATTTAAATCGTAATAAATATCAAATTTCCCCATCGATATAATTTGTGACCTAATTCATGATTGTATATTGATGTAGTGGTCTATGAACTACCTTTAAACTTGTCCTCGACTACTCACTAGGGTTTCTAATTTCTCTTTGTGGATTAACTTTGTAACACCCATAGAGTGATTTTTAGATTTTTATGTATTTTGACCATTTTACCCCTTTCCGTAATTGCTTCATGGAATTTGTAATTTGTGGGAGTGGGTGGATGGTTCCTGAGGTAATTGGTTTAGTTTTGTGCAAAGTTTTTGTTTTGTAAGCTTTTAAAAATAGTAGAGTTGAATTTGGTCAATATTTGGTAATTTAGGTATTATATGAGAATTCTTTAAGTTGCATTAGCTTCGAAATGTCATTTTTGGATTAGTAGTATTATTGGTTTGCGTTTCAAGGCATTTCTATGTGCTTTGAGCAATTGGATGGAAAGTTAATAAAGTTTGGCCTTGAGTTGACTTCAGTTAAAACATGATGATAACAACATCTGTGAGTAATTCTGATTGTACCATTGGGCCCGAAACGTTGAATTTAGTCTAGTAGAATATTTTTTTATTTTCATGTGATCCCAAATGAATCTCGAGGGTCATTTCAGAGAATTTTCAGCTTTGGCGTGTTGATGGTGCACAACTTCTAGTGCACCATGCTTGCGATGGGTTGTAAGATTCGGGTCTGGGTATCTCTTCATTGCATTTACGATCGAGAGGTTGCATTCGCAATGGGTCACAGGCTGAGTCAACTGCGAACGTTATGGTCCCATTGCGTTGGTGAAGAAAGAAGTGAGCTGGGTAATTTAAAAATATTTTTCGAAGCCCAAACCCCATAACTCGATTTTGAAACTCATTTTGGGGAGAATCATAAAGGGAATCATGAGATTTCTTCATTGGATAAGTTTCCTATACCATTCTTACACATTTTCCAATAATTATTTCATGATTTCAGCCTCAAATCTTATTTTTTCAACTTTAAATTTTGGGGTTTTCCTGGTAAAGGTAAAGAATGGTATTTAGATGATTTCAAGCATTATTTTAATTTCATTTTAATGAAATTTCAGATTTGAACTCTTTAATTTATGGATAAATTGATTTTCTAATAAAATTCTAGTTTTGCTCTTGGGGTCTCGGGGTTGACTTTTGGGTTGACATTTAGGACTCGGATTAGAACCTTAGCAGTATGAGTATCATTGAACTCGTATTTACGTGTAGAACCTGCTTTTAATAGATTGAGTGTTCTGAGGCTCCTCAAAAGTGGATGGCCAGTTGTAATTGTTAGAGACTTGTGGTTTAGATTTGAGGTAGGTTGTGGCTTAATTTCTTCCAGACTTTTCTTGGGCAGGGACTTATCATGTATAGCATGGTATGGGTTGAGTGAATTTGTGAATTCTGAGTAGTATATAAGATGGATTATCGTTGTGATGTCGAATTGAGAGTTGTATTGTTTTAGTAATATGGAACCTAGATTCGTTGCTTGATACTGAG
Source organism: Capsicum rhomboideum (assembly GCA_031232105.1). Taxonomy (NCBI): domain Eukaryota; kingdom Viridiplantae; phylum Streptophyta; class Magnoliopsida; order Solanales; family Solanaceae; genus Capsicum; species Capsicum rhomboideum. The sequence goes on along the minus strand of CP124716.1, from coordinate 53,091,180 downwards.
ACTTGTAGCCTGTATTTATGAGTTGAGAATTGCCTTGAGATTTTATACATATATGTTGTATTTGACTTTATCTTATTATCATGATCAGGTATACTCACACATCTTGTGAATTATTGAATTTATACTATCGAAAATTTTAATTTTTGAAAGAAAAGGGACAAACTTTTATTAACTGAGTCCACTGTAAGATTTTGAGCTCATTGAGGAAAGATTCCTAGTGGGGTATATGGACCTCACGAGCCTGATCTTAGGCGTATTTATACTCCTAAGTGTCATTATTTATGCGCTTTTATCTTAGTTTTGAGGATAACATGAGGTGCTTATTGAGTAATAAAGTGTGTATACGTGTATTTGTGTGTTAAAGTACATGTTTATGGTGTTTAAGGTGCATTTTAAAAAAGTCTAGAGTCAAAAGAGTCAAATAGAACTTAGAAGAGAAAACTAGTGTCGCTAGCTTGAGCTATGCTTGTTCTAGTGTACTTTGATGAGTTCTATTGTGTTGTATGGACTTATGTTTGTTATGTGATGTTGTAGCAGAACTATGGAGGAGCTATGGAAGATAAATGAAGCCTATAAACAATCCACAATAAGTTTGGAAACAAGGGACAAATGCACGAGAAGAGACGACGAAGAAACGAGCGCACCCTCTCACTTTGAAGGGGGCCATGTGCCGCACCTCCCAAAGCAAGGGAGGGGGCCATGCGCCTGTCACACCTTAAATTTCATTGAGATGGACAGGCACCCGATGCCTTAAAGACTCGAGAGAACCCACTTATAACCTTACTGTCCATGCATATAACCTTGAAACTTTGACAAATATATATACAAGCTATAGTGATGATAAAAGACTAACATAAAGATAGGCCCAAAACATATATACGTGACTTGGCCATTGAGGCAATGACTGTTAAGGAACCAAACATAACTGCACTTTATACACTAGTATACAAAGCATCTATAAGATCGACAAACTTGGTCTAGGTCAGGACAAGCCCCGCCTTGCCCTTAACTACTATACAATACCAAAATATATACCAAAAACTCGGTAAAGATCTAAATTAACTTGGAGCTTACCAATCACAGCTGAGTGTCCTGTGCTCCTACTGAAGAGGTCTACTAGCTGGAGTACCTGTACCTGCGACATGAAACACAGTGTCCCCTATGAGGGACGTCAGCACAAAAGAATGTACTGAGCATGTAAGGCATAAAGTGACCATAGGTAAGACAAGAGTTCAATGAAATCAGATATCAATATATAACTATAATAATAAGGATAAAAGACCACCTTTGCTTGTATTTGTGGAATCATGTACTTTACATGCTTTACTCTACTTTATTCTTCTTTGCTTTATAAACTTGTAAGGCATATGATACAAATGACCAACTGATCAGTGGTACAAGAGGATGACCCATGCTAGGCATTTTAACCCCTAGGATACAGTCCTCATAAATACACAAATCGGGGTCGACCCCTGCTAGGATTTCCTTTCACCCCTGGGATACTACCCGTAATATAGATATCGACCCATGCTAGGTGTTCCTTCCACCCCTGGGATACCACCCAAGAATATACAGATTCACTTTAAATCATTTCTGTAATCTTTGAGATTATTCTTTTGGTGGTCATAACATTATTAAGTTTTGGACAATGGACCAGTAGCAAGAGACATGTGAATACGTATTTAAGGGTGTAAAAATTACATAGAGGGAAAATGTAAAATCAATGTATTATTTAGGATCTTAAATAACACAATGAACTTCACTTGACTAAACGGAGAGTTTACTAAGATTGCTGTAAAAAGTACTATTCCCATACTAGTTCTTGGAAGAATAAACAAGTAGATCTAATAATAAATACATATTAAAGTATCCTAACATACTAAGGAGTGGGAACAAGGCCATTGTCTATATTGAAGATGGTACGCTGCCACTATCTATCTTTTAATAGGAAGAGCACTTAGAAAGCTCACTTGCAACACATGTATTAGATTTCATTCCCAAAGAACATAGAATCGAATAGCCTTACATACCTTGATGTACAACTCTGATATTACCCCAAATTTACCTCCTACCCTCAAATTACTTGTCTATAATAAAGTAAGTAGTAAAACTAGTATTAGTAGCTAATCAACACATTTAGGCTACTTTACCTCACCCAAACAGTAGCCGGGCGGTAATCCCGTAACTAATTTTTTCAAGGGTGTTCTTTCAACCCTTACTCCTCCACTTACATTCACATACCATACAAATTCTTATAAGGTCCCCTGAAACAACTTTAGCTTTATTGCCCCCTCAAAATAGTATACAAAGTGGAGTGGGCAGTAAGCTTACACAATATTCAGTTCATGGGTGTATCACCACACCCCACAATGTTTATGTCTTTTAACATTTCCATAACTTTTCCACATATCTAGTCACACCCTTTATTACAATATGCATAAAGCAGTCCCTAACCATCACAATGTGGCAGGGGAAATATGAACTCATATCTTTCTATTACTGTCTCATAAGTCCCAATTAATGTAACATTTAAAGTGCTCAAATGATATAACAATTGATTAAAGGGGACTCCCCTTCATGGCTGTCCCAACATCCATTGACCACCAGAATATATTCCTACTAATTAAAGCTTAAGAATGGAATACATAGATGCTAGGAGGTAATACACATGTAGTAATATAAGAAAACAAGCTATACCATTTGTCCTTTCAACCTTTGTATGTCTCATTTAGTGATTTAGTAGTCAATGAAAACCAATAATCCATTCGAAAATGGAATACATAGATGATAGGAGGTAATACACTTGTAGTAATGTCAGAAAATAAGTTATAATATTGGTTCTTTCAACCATTGTATGTCTTATTTAGTTATTTAGTAGTCAAAGAAACACCGATAATCCATCCGAGTATGGAATACATAGATCATAGGAGGTAATACACATGTAGTAATGTAAGAAAACAAGTTATAATATTAGTCCGTCCAACCTTTATTGTTCTCGTTCAGTGAATTAGTATACAATGAAACACGAAAAATCCAACCAAGTACATAGATCATAGGAGGTAATACACATGTAATAATGTAAGAAAACTAGTTCAAATATTGGTCTATTCAACCTTTGTATGTCTCATTTAGTGATTTAGTAGTCAATAAAACACGGATAATCCATTCGAGTTGGAAACACCAAAATTTGATCTTGTTTTCTTAGATTATTACATGTGGATTACCTCTTATGATCTATGTATTCCATACTCGATTGGATTATCGGTGTTTCATTGACTACTAAGTCACTAAACGAAAATATTACTACATGTGTATTAACTCCTATCATCTATGTGTTCCATACACGGATGAATTATCGGTGTTTCTTTGACTACTAAAACACTAAATGAGACATACAAAGGTTGGACAGACCAATATTTGAACCTGTTTTCTTACATTACTACATGTGTATTACCTCTGCACATCTATTTATTCCAAACTCGGATGGATTATCGGTGTTTTATTGACTACTAAATCACTAAAAGAGATATAAAAAGGTTGGATGGACCAATATTTGAACTTATTTTCTCACATTACTATACGTGTATTACCACATATCATCTATGTATTCAATATTTGGATGGACTATCAATGTTTCTTTGACTACTAAAAGAGATATAGTGTAACACCCCGTAAATTTCTGAATGCAAGCGACTAAGTGATGGAATTATTTGAAATTGAAATAAAGGGTATATTATGCATGCAAAGTGTTGGGCTACATTCATCTTGGCTAATGGGCTCAAAGGAGGCCCAAAATAAATAAGAAAGACATGGCCCAAAAAAAGAAACAAAATGACCCATTCATCTTTGACTTCTTAAACTTGTCATTAATGACCAAGTGTGTGGCTAAGAGGGACCCTTAAAAGAATATAAAAGGCTCCAAAAATTAGATTTTAATCATACACAACACCTTACAAATTCTTGTAATTTCTAGACATTTCCAAGAGACCAAAAGAACTCATTTCAAACCCTAAGGCAACCAACTTGTTTGGACAAGATCATCCACTTGCAAGCCTTGGTAAGTGTTTAAACTTGTATATTAATGTAATACATGCATGATATATGGTTGGAAACATGTTGTTTATGGTTAAAAGTCATAGGGCAGTCCATTTTTTTTAAGTGGCAGTCCACTTTTGCTTTCGGCTAAAGGATTTGCCTTTTTGTGGTTTAAACTTGAAAAGGGGTTTAAGGCCTTGAAGGAATTGAATTATATGGACAAAATTTAAGTATATTTAAGTGTTTTGCTGTCCCTAATTCGTTAATTTTGCGTATGGCTTGATGGACATGTTTTTACACAATTGTGCATGGAACGTTTGGCATAGTGAAAAGAGAATACTTTCTTGTTATGTTAAAGTGAATTCTAAAATTGTGTAGGCTGGTTTTGGTATATTTTTGTGGAATGTATTTAGTTGACTTGATGGGATAAATATGTGGAGTTGTATTGGGGCGGAAATGTAAAGTAGAAACTTGGTGTAAAATCCTATCGGTTTGTGATGTCTAGGGTGATGTGTGGACTGTTTTGGTGGTGTGTGGACTGATTTGGTGTTGCTGTTTTGATAAAGAAGTAAGTTATAGTATAATGTGGTGGAATAATGTTATTTGGTAGTATAATAAAGGGGGGAGTGATGCACCATGTGTTTTGGAGGTTGGATGGTTTTTACTTTCCGTTAAGCACCTACTTACCGTCTTATGAACTTGTAATGTTGTTAGTGGTTAACGTGAGCTCCGTTATGTGCTTGTGTAGAGTAACACGTAAGGAAAGAGCTGGATTATTGTGTTCATGAATAGGATTGTGTATTCATATTGGGAAGTTAATGTATGTAAGGTTACTTTTTCTGCATTCTTCTGCAGCATCTATTATTCACATTATCATATCACTTGTCCTATCCTATAGGGTTGTAAAATATCCCATTCCTCTAAATGGTTTAGAGTATCTTATTTCAGAGTTAATAGTACATGTTATTCACTTATTCCTCATTCATTGAACATTGTTCTAACGTTCCAATAATGTTACGTTCTAAAGTTCTAAAGTTCCAATAAAGTACTATTACCAATGTATCACTCTTATAGTTAAAGAATGAAGTAATGTGAATAATTGTTTAGTGGTTAATGTTAAAAATGGGTGGTATCTCATGGGGTGAAAGAAACGCTCGCATGAATGTCGATCCCATTATTACAGGTGGTATCTCATGAGATAAAAGGAACATACGCATGAATGTCGATCCCGATTATTATAGTATGGGTGGTATCTCATGGAGTGAAAGAAGCACTCGCATGAATGTCGATCCCATTATTACGGGTGGTATCCCATCGTATGAAAGGAACATCCGTATGGATGGCGATCCCAATTATTGTGTTATTTCCCACTGATCAGTTGGGCTCGGGCATTATATGATTGATGATTGATGATGTATAGTATAGCGAAATAAAGTAAAGTAAAGTAAAGTACAGTAAAGTGCAATAAAATAAAGAAAGCAATGTACATGGTTCTACACATATACCTTATGGTAGTTTATCTATATTGTTCATTCACTTGTACTTAATTCTATTAAAGTTCCTATATCTTATACAGTTACTTACAACCTAACATACTCAGTACATTCTTCGTACTGACGTCCCTTGTGGGACTTACCTTACTTGCTACAGGCACAGGTACTAGTAGGCCTCCACAGTAGGACTTGGATCTTTCTGCGGATTGTTGGTGAGCTCCAGTTCGTTCGGGGCTTTCCAAGTCGTATGTACATGTTGATTTTGGTGTTTTATTACAGATGTATAGAGAGGGGACTTGTCCCGACTGTTGGTTTGGTTATGTATCTGTTAGAGGCTTTGTAGCCGTTGTATAGTTAAAGAAAGGAACGTTGTACCTTTTTGACCATATGGCCCTAACGGCCATGTCTCATGTCTATATAAATGTCGTTATTTGATTTCTATTATTGAGATGTTGTGATCATAAGTGATTGAATGCTAGACCATTGACGACAAGTATGTGAACGTATAGATTAGTTCTCTCGGGACTTAACGGCTTCGGGTGCCATGTCCGCCCCAATGGAATTTGAGGCGTGAAAAAAGTGGTATCAGAGCGGGTCTTCCTAGGGTGTCTACAAAGCCGTGTCTGAGTAGAGTCTTACTTATCGATGTGTTGTGCACCACATTTATAAGTAGGAGGCTACGGGACATTTAGGAGTTCTTTCATTCCTTCATTTCTAGATCGTACATTAGAGTCGAAGTTATACATGGAATCATTTCTGACTATTGAAATTGTTTATCTTATATTATAGTAAGATGCCGATGGCAAGAAGAGGACGAGGTAAAAGTAAAATGATAGACAGGATTGCTGGAGAAGGAACTAGTAGAGTCCCGCCTGAACCAGTTAGTCAAGGTGGCGCTGAACATGAGTTTGTATCACAGGCTTCTTCCACTCTTCCATTGTCAGAAGAGTCAAGAGGAAGAGAAGTACCTGAAGAACCACCAGTAAATACTACTGACCAGGACTTAAAGAATGCAGTGCAAATGTTGACCCGAATAGTTGTTGCACAAGTTCAGGGACAAGGTGGTCCAACGACAAGTGATGATAGTGCAGCTAGAGCAGCTAGTCGACGAACGCACGATTTTCTGAAAGTAGATCCTCCCACATTCACTGGATCAGATCCAAATGAAGACCCGCAAGATTTTATAGATCAAATCCAAAGGGCTCTGGAGGTTATGCATGTATCGGGTGTAGAAACGGTTAAGCTTGCGGGGCTATAGATTGAAGGGCGAGGCTATACTATGTTATGAAGATTGGAAATGGTCGAGGGGTATTGATGTACTCCCAGCTAGTTGGGAAGAATTTAAAATGGCATTCCTTGATCACTACCTCCCCTATGAGGTTCGAGAGACTCATGCGGACCAGTTCTTGACTCTGCGATAGGGTAACATGAGCGTAAGAGAGTACAACCTTCGATTTAACTCTTTGGCCCGGTATGCTCCGAATGTGGTAGCTGCTATGAATGATAGAGTTCATTGGTATGTGAACAGACTAGAGCCATATTTGGTATGAGATTACACTATTGCTGCATTGAACAGGGATATGGACATAGCTAGAATACAGGCCTCTTCGCAAAAAATGGAAGATCAGAGGCAATGAAAAAGAACACAAGGGTTTGAGGAAGGGCCGTCGAAGAGGGTTAGATCTACGAGATAGTCTATGGCGTCCCAAGTAGAGTTTAGGCCTCGGAGTTTCAATACACCGACTAGGCCATCATTTTCTTATTCCACGGTAGGCACTCAATCTTAATTTTGAGGGTTTAGAGGTAATCAAGCCGGGAAAAGTAGTGGGAGTCGTGGTTCACAGACAGCAGTGTTTTCTCAGCCGCCATGTCAGCATTGCAAATGATATTATTAAGGTGAATGCCGATTGGGGATTAATGTTTGTTATTGATGGGGCACATGCTGAGGGAATGTCCACGAAGAGGCTCGGGAAGTATGGTACGACCTGTGGGATCCACTGTGGCATCATCATCATCGGTGCCTTTCATAGGTAGAGGAGTACAACCTATGGGATGAGGTAGAGGTTCTAGAGGAGCAGCAAGTTCCAGCGGAACTCATAATCGCATATATGCTCTAGCGGACCGTAAGAATTCGGAAGCATCTCCTGATGTAGTTACAGGTATCTTGTCCATATTCTCACATAATTTATATGCATTGATTGATCCGTGTTCTACATTATCATATGTTACTCCTCTGATTGCTAAAAAATTTGAAAGAACGCCAGAATTACTAGTTAAGTCAATTGAAGTAACTACACCGGTTGGTGAATCTATTATAGCAAAGAGAGTTTATTGTGATTGTATAGTTACTGTTTGTGGTTATGATACATTGGCTGATGTTGTTGAGTTAGACATGATAGATTTTGATGTTATAATGGGAATGGATTGGCTAGCTTCTTGTTATGCCACAGTAGATTGTCGAGCTAAGAGGGTACAATTTCATTTTCCACAAAAGGATGTTTTTGAATGGAAGGGTAATGTGGGAGCACTGAGGGGCACATTTATTTCCTATCTTAAGGCTAGGAAAATGATATCCAAGGGGTATATATGTCACTTAGTGAGAGTGCATGATACTAAAGCGAAACCACCAACTTCTCAATCAGTTTCGGTGGTAAATGAATTTGTTGATGTATTTCCTGAAGATCTTCTAGGTTTACTTCCAGCACGAGAAATAAAGTTTGGAATTGATGTGATTCCAGGCACTCAACCTATTTATATTCCTCCATACAGAATGGCTCCAACAGAATTGCCAGAATTGAAGGAGTAATTAAAAGATTTACTGGACAAGGGATTTAAACGGCCTAGTATGTCTCCGTGGGGTGCACCAGTATTATTTGTACGAAATAAAGATGGCACATTGAGAATGTGTATTGACTACCGATAATTGAATAAAATAACAATCAAGATAAAATATCCCCTGCCCCAAATTGATGATTTATTTGATCAGTTACAGGGTGCTAAATGTTTTTCAAAGATTGATTTGAGATCGGGTTATCATCAAGAAAGGGTTAGAGAAAAAGATATATCCAAAACAACTTTCCGAACACGGTATGGACATTATGAATTTTTAGTTATGTCATTTAGGCTAACAAATGCACCAACCGTTTTTATGGATTTGATGAATAGGGTGTTCAAGTCATTTCTAGATGTGTTCGTGACAGTATTTATTGATGATATTTTGGTTTACTCAAGATCACAAGAGGACCATGCTAATCACTTACGACAAGTGTTGCAGATTCTTCGCGATCGTAAGTTATATGTAAATTTCTCTAAATGTTAGTCTTGGTTGAAATCTGTGGCATTCTTGGGTCATATTGTATTGGATGAAGGAATACGGGTCGATACCCAGAAGATAGAGGCAGTGAAGAATTGGCCAAGACCTACAACGCCTACAGAGATTAGTAGTTTTCTTGGATTGGCCAGGTATTACAGAAGATTTGTCGAGGGATTTTCTTCTATTTCTGCACCATTGACAAAGCTAACCCACAAAGCAACTAAATTCCAGTGGAATGATGCGTGTGCATTAGACTTTAGAGGCAATTGGGATGATCATTTACCTCTTGTTCAATTTGCCTACAACAATAGCTATCATTCAAGTATCAAGATGGCTCCTTACGAAGCGTTATATGGGATAAAGTGTATATCACCTATCGGATGGTTTGAAGCAGGTGAAATTGCTTTATTTGGACCGGATTTAGTTCATCAAGCTATGGAGAAGGTTAAGGTGATACAACAGCGATTACAGATAGCCCAAAGCCACCATAAGTCATATACTGGTATTAGAAAAAGAGGGCTTGAATTTGCTATAGGTGATTGGGTATTTTTGAAGGTATCACCAATGAAAGGGGTGATGAGATTTGGAAAGAAAGGAAAGCTAAATCCACGTTATATAGGGCCATATGAAATTATCTGGAGATTTGGTCAAGTGGAGTATGAATTAGCATTGCCCCAAGAATTCTCTGCAGTTCATCCAGTATTTCATGTTTCGATGCTTCGAAAATGCATAGGGGATCCATCTCAAATTGCTCCCATCGAAGATGTACAAGTTACGGAAGATCTCACTTATGAAGAAGTGCCCATTGCAATTCTGGATAGACAAGTCAAAAGGTTAAGGAATAAAAATGTAGCTTTCGTAAAAGTGCTTTGGAGGAATCAACAAGTAGAAGAAGTTACAAGGGAAGCCGAAGAAAGAATGAAAGCGAAGTACCCGTACTTGTTTCAAATCAAAGAGAAGGCTAAGTACACTGAATTGGAGCAATAAAAAGTAAGTATATATAATCATTATAAGCATGTGATAAAAGGAAAGATGTACTTAGACTTGCACTTGTTTAGAATGGTTAATGTTACCAACATTCGAGGACGAATGTTTCTAAAGGGGGAAGGATGTAACACCCCGTAAATTTATGAACGTATGCAACTAAGTGACAGAATTATTTGAACTTGAAATAAAGGGTATATTATGCATTCAAAGTGTTGGGCTACATTCATCTTGGCTAATGGGCTCAAAGGAGGCCCAAAATAAATAAGAAAGACATGGCCCCAAAAAAGAAAAAAAATGACCCATTCATCTTTGACTTCTTAAACTTGTCAATAATGAACAAGTGTGTGGCTAAGAGGGACCATTAAAAGACTATAAAATTCTACAAAAATCAGATTTTAATCATACACAACACCTTGCAAATTCTTGTAATTTCTAGACATTTCCAAGAGACCAAAAGAACTCATTTCAAACCCTAAGGCAACCAACTTGTTTGGACAAGATCATCCACTTGCAAGCCTTGGTAAGTGTTTACACTTGTATATTAATCTAATACATGCATGATATATGGTTGGAAACATGTTGGTTATGGTTAAAAGGCATAGGGCAGTCCATTTTTTTTACGTGGCAGTCCACTTTTGCTTTCGGCTAAAGGATTTGCCTTTTTGTGGTTTAAAATTGAAAAGAGGTTTAAGAACTTTAAGGAATTGAATTATATGGACTAAATTTCAGTATATTTAAGTGTGGTTCTGTCCCTAATTCGTTACTTTTGTGTATGGCTTGATGGAAATGTTTTTACGCAATTGTGCATGGAACGTTTGACATAGTGAAAAGAGAATACTTTCTTGTTATGTTAAAGTGAATTCTAAAATTGTGTGGGATGTTTTGGTATATTTTTGTGGAAGGTATTTATTTGACTTGATGGGACAAATATGTGGAGTTGTATTGAGGCGGAAATTTAAAGTAGAAACTTGGTGTAAAATCCTATCGGTTTGTGATGTCTAGGGTGATGTGTGGACTGTTTTGGTGGTGTGTGGACTGATTTGGTGTTGTTGTTTTGCTAAAGCAGTAAGTTATAGTGTAATTTGGTGGAATAATGTTATTTGGTAGTATAATCAAGGGGGGAGTGATGCACCATGTGTTTTGGAGGTTGCACAGTTTTTACTTTTCGTTAAGCACCTACTTACCGTCTTATGAACTTGTAATGTAGTTAGTGGTTAACGTGAGCTCCATTATGTGCTTGTGTAGAGTAACACGTAAGAAAAGAGCTGGATTGTTGTGTTCACGAATAGGATTGTGTATTCATATTGGGAAGTTAAGGTATGTAAGGTTACTTTTTCTGCATTCTTCTACAGCATCTATTGTTCACATTATCATATCACTTGTCCTATCCTATAGGGTTGTACAGTATCTAATTCCTCTAAATGGTTTAGAGTATCTTATTTCAGAGTTAGTAGTACATGTTATTCACTTATTCCTCATTCATTGAGCATTGTTCTAACGTTCCAATAATGTCACGTTCTAAAGTTCTAATGTTCCAATAAAGTACTATTACTAATGTATCACTCTTATAGTTAAAGAATGAAGTAATGTGAATAATTGTTTAATGGTTAATGTTGAGAATGGGTGGTATCTCATGGGGTGAAAGAAACGCTCGCATGAATGTCGATCCCATTATTACGGGTGGTATCTCATGAGATGAAAGGAACATCCGCATGAACGTCGAACCCGATTATTATAGTATGGGTGGTATCTCATGGAGTGAAAGAAGCACTCGCATGAATGTCGATCCCATTATTACGGGTGGTATCCCATCTGATGAAAGGAACATCCGCATGGACGGCGATCCTGATTATTGTGTTATTTCCCACTGATCAGTTGGGCCCGGGAATTATATGATTGATGATGTAAAGTATAGTGAAATAAAGTAAAGTAAAGTACATTAAAGTGCAGTAAAATAAAGAAAGCAATGTACATGGTTCCACACATATACCTTATGGTAGTTTATCTATATTGTTCATTCACTTGTACTTAATTCTATTAAAGTTCCTATATCTCATACAGTTACTTACAGCCTTACATACTCAGTACATTCTTCATACTGACGTCCCTTGTGGGACTTACCTTACTTGCTACAGGCACAGGTACTAGTAGGCCTCCACAGTAGGACTTGGATCTTTCTGCGGATTGTTGGTGAGCTCCAGTTCGTTCGGGGCTTTCCAAGTCGTATGTACATGTTGATTTTGGTGTTGTATTATAGATGTATAGAGAGGGGACTTGTCCCGACTGTTGGTTTGGTTATGTATCTGTTAGAGGCTTTGTAGACATTGTATAGTTAAAGGAAGGAACGTTGTACCTTTTTGACCATATGGCCCTAACGGCCATGTCTCATGTCTATATAAATGTCCTTATTTGATTTCTATTATTGAGATATTGTGACCATAAGTGACTGAATGCTAGCCCATTGACGACATGTTTGTGAACGTATAGATTAGTGCTCTCGGGACTTAACAGCTTCGGGTGCCATGTCCGCCCTAATGGGATTTGAGGCGTGACAAAAGTGGTATCAGAGCGGGTCGTCCTAGGGTGTCTACAAAGCCGTGTCTGAGTAGAGTCTTACTTATCGATGTGTTGTGCACCACATTTATAAGTAGGAGGCTACGGGACATTTAGGAGTTGTTTCATTCCTTCATTTCTAGATCGTACATTAGAGCCGAAGTTATACATAGAATCATTTCTGACTGTTGAAATTATTTTTCTTATATTATAGTAAGATGCCGATGGCAAGAAGAGGACGAGGTAAAAGTAAGAGGATAGACAGGATTGCTGGAGAAGGAACTAGTAGAGTCCCGCCTGAACCAGTTAATCAAGGAGGCGCTGAACATGAGTTTGTATCATAGGCTTCTTCCACTCTTCCATTATCACAAGAGTCAAGAGGAAGAGAAGTACCTGCAGAACCACCAGCAAATACTACTGACTAGGACTTAAAGAATGCAGTGCAGATGTTGACCCGAATAGTTGCTGCACAAGTTCAGGGACAAGGTGGTCCAACGACAAGTGATGATAGTGCAGCTAGAGCAGCTAGTCGACGGACACAGGATTTTTAGAAAGTAGATCCTCCCACATTCACTGGATCAGATCCAAATAAAGACCCGCAAGATTTTATAGATCAAATCCAAAGGGCTCTGGAGGTTATGCATGTATCGGGTGTAGAAACGGTTGAGCTTGCAGCCTATAGATTGAAGGGCGAGTCTATACTATGTTATGAAGATTGGAAATGGTCGAGAGGTATTGATACACTCCCAGCTAGTTGGGATGAATTTAAAATGGCATTCCTTGATCACTACCTCCCCTATGAGGTTTGAGAGGCTCGTACGGACCAGTTCTTGAATCTGCGGTAGGGTAACATGAGCGTAAGAGAGTACAACCTTTGATTTAACTCTTTGGCCCGGTATGCTACGAATGTTGTAGCTACTATGACCGATACAGTTCATCGGTATGTGGACAGGCTAGAGCCATATTTGGTCTGAGATTACACTATTGCTGCATTGAACAGGGATATGGACATAGCTAGAATACAAGCCTTTGCGCAGAAAATGGAAAATCAGAGGCAACGAAGAAGAACACAAGGGTTTGAGAAAGGGACATCGAAGAGGGTTAGATCTACGGGAAAGTCTATGGCGTCCCAAGTAGAGTTTAGGCCTCGGAGTTTCAATACACCGCCTAGGCCATCATTTTCTTATTCCACGGCAGGCACTAAATCTCAATTTCGAGGGTTTAGAGGTAATCAAGTCGGGCAAAGTAGTTGGAGTCTTGGTTCACAGACAGCAGGGTTTTCTAGGCCACCATGTCAGCATTACAGACGATATCATTCAGGTAAATGCCGATTTGGGATGAATGTTTGTTATTAGTGTGGCATGATGGGGCACATGCTGAGGGAATGTCCACGAAGAGGCTCGGGAAGTATGGTACGACCTGTGGGATCCACTGTGGCATCATCATCATCGGTGCCTTTCATAGGTAGAGGAGTACAACCTATGGGATGAGGTAGAGGTTCTAGAGGAGCAGCAAGTTCCAGCGGAACTCATAATCGCATATATGCTCTAGCGGACCGTAAGAATTCGGAAGCATCTCCTGATGTAGTTACAGGTATCTTGTCCATATTCTCACATAATTTATATGCATTGATTGATCCGTGTTCTACATTATCATATGTTACTCCTCTGATTGCTAAAAAATTTGAAAGAACGCCAGAATTACTAGTTAAGTCAATTGAAGTAACTACACCAGTTGTTGAATGTATTATAGCAAAGAGAGTTTATCGTGATTGTATAGTTACTATTTGTGGTTATGATACATTGGCTGATGTTGTTGAATTAGACATGATATATTTTGATGTTATAATGGGAATGGATTGGCTAGCTTCTTGTTATGCCACAGTAGATTGTCGAGATAAGAGGGTACAATTTCATTTTCCACAAAAGGATGTTTTTGAATGGAAGGGTAATGTGGGAGCACCGAGGGGCACATTTATTTCCTATCTTAAGGCTAGGAAAATGATATCCAAGGGGTATATATGTCACTTAGTGAGAGTGCATGATACTGAAGCGAAACCACCAACTTCTCAATCAATTTCGGTGGTAAATGAATTTCTTGATGTATTTCCTGAAGATCTTCCAGGTTTACCTCCAGAACAGGAAATAGAGTTTGGAATTGATGTGATTTCAGGCACTCAAACTATTTCTATTCCTCCATACAGAATGGCTCCAGCAGAATTGTGAGAATTGAAGGAGCAATTAAAAGATTTACTGGACAAGGGATTTATACGGCCTAGTATGTCTGTGTGGAGTGCACCAGTATTATTTGTACGAAATAAAGATGGCACATTGAGAATGTGTATTGACTACCGACAATTGAATAAAATAACAATCAAGAACAAATATCCCCTTCCCCGAATTGATGATTTATTTGATAAGTTACAGGGTGCTAAATGTTTTTCAAAGATTGATTTGAGATCGGGTTATCATCAAGTAAGGGTTAGAGAACAAGATATACCTAAAATAACTTTCCGAACACGGTATGGACATTATGAATTTTTAGTTATGTCATTTGGGCTAACAAATGCACCAACTGTTTTTATGGATTTGAGAAATAGGGTGTTCAAGTCATTTCTAGATGTGTTCGTGACAGTATTTATTGATGATATTTTGGTTTACTCAAGATCACAAGAGGACCACGCTAATCACTTACGGCAAGTATTGCAGATTCTTCACGATCGTAAGTTATATGCAAAGCTCTCTAAATGTTAGTTTTGGTTAAAATTTTTGGCATTCTTGGTCATATTGTATCGGATGAAGGAATACGGGTCGATACCCAGAAGATAGAGGCAGTGAAGAATTGGCCAAGACCTACAACGCCTGCAGAGATTCGTAGTTTTCTTGGATTGTCCGGGTATTACAGAAGATTTGTCGAGGGGTTTTCTTCTATTTCTGCATCATTGACAAAGCTAACCCACAAAGCAACTAAATTCCAGTGGAATGATGCGTGCGCATTAAACTTTAGAGGCAATTGGGATGATCATTTACCTCTTGTTGAATTTGCCTACAACAATAGCTATCATTCAAGTATCAAGATGGCTCCTTACGAAGCGTTATATGGGAGAAAGTGTATATTACCTATGGGATGGTTTGAAGCAGGTGAAACTGCTTTATTTGGACCGGATTTAGTTCATCAAGCTATGGAGAAAGTTAAGGTGATACAACAGCGATTACAGACAGCCCAAAGCCGCCATAAGTCATATGCTGGTATTAGAAAAAGAGGGCTTGAATTTGCTATAGGTGATTGGGTATTTTTGAAGGTATCACCAATGAAAGGGGTGATGAGATTTGAAAAGAAAGGAAAGCTAAATCCACGTTATATAGGGCCATATGAAATTATCCGGAGATTTGGTCAAGTGGCGTATGAATTAGCATTGCCCCAAGAATTCTCTGCAGTTCATCCAGTATTTTATGTTTCGATGCTTCGAAAATGCATAGGGGATCCATCTCAAATTGCTCCCATTGAAGATGTACAAGTTATGGAAGATCTCACTTATGAAGAAGTGCCCATTGCAATTCTGGATAGACAAGTCAAAAGGTTAAGGAATAAAAATGTAGCTTTCGTAAAAGTGCTTTGGAGGAATCAACAAGTAGAAGAAGTTACAAGGGAAGCCGAAGAAAGAATGAAAGCGAAGTACCCGTACTTATTTCAAATCAAAGAGAAGGCTAAGGACACTGAATTGGAGCAATAAAAAGTAAGTATATATAATCATTATAAGCATGTGATAAAAGGAAAGATGTACTTAGACTTGCACTTGTTTAGAATGGTTAATGTTACCAACATTCGAGGACGAATGTTTCTAAGGGGGGAAGGATGTAACACCCCGTAAATTTATGAACGTATTCGACTAAGTGACAGAATTATTTGAAATTGAAATAAAGGGTATATTATGCATGCAAAGTGTTGGGCTACATTCATCTTGGCTAATGGGCTCAAAGGAGGCCCAAAATAAATAAGAAAGACATGGCCCAAAAAAAGAAAAAAAATGACCCATTCATCTTTGACTTCTTAAACTTTTCATTAATGACCAAGTGTGTGGCTAAGAGGGACCCCTAAAAGACTATAAAAGGCTCCAAAAATCAGATTTTAATCATACACAACACCTTGCAAATTCTTGTAATTTCTAGACATTTCCAAGAGACTAAAAGAACTCATTTCAAACCCTAAGGCAACCAACTTGTTTGGACAAGATCATCCACTTGAAAGCCTTGGTAAGTGTTTAACCTTGTATATTAATGTAATAAATGCATTATATATGGTTGGAAACATGTTGGTTGTGGTTAAAAGGAATAATGCAGTCCATTTTTTTTACGTGGCAGTCCACTTTTGCTTTCGGCTAAAGGATTTGCCTTTTTGTGGTTTAAACTTGAAAAGGGGTTTAAGGCCTTGAAGTAATTGAATTATATGGACTAAATTTTAGTATATTTAAGTGTTTTTCTGTCCCTAATTCGTTACTTTTGTGTATGGCTTGATGGAAATGTTTTTACGCAATTGTGCATTGAACGTTTGGCATAGTGAAAAGAGAATACTTTCTTGTTATGTTAAAGTGAATTCTAAAATTGTGTGAGCTGGTTTTGGTATATTGTTGTGTAAGGTATTTATTTGACTTGATGGTATAAATATGTGGAGTTGTATTGAGGCGAAAATGTAAAGTAGAAACTTGGTGTAAAATCCTATCGGTTTGTGATGTCTAGGGTGATGTGTGGACTGTTTTGGTGGTGTGTAGACTGATTTGGTGTTGCTGTTTTGATAAAGCAGTAAGTTATAGTGTAATGTGGTGGAATAATGTTATTTGGTAGTATAATGAAGGGGGGGGGGGGAGTGATGCACCATGTGTTTTGGAGGTTGGACGATTTTTACTTTCCGTTAAGCACCTACTTACCGTCTTATGAACTTGTAATGTAGTTAGTGGTTAACGTGAGCTCCGTTATGTGCTTGTGTAGAGTAACACGTAAGGAAAGAGCTGGATTGTTGTGTTCATGAATAGGATTGTGTATTCATATTGGGAATTTAATGTATGTAAGGTTACTTTTTTCGCATTCTTCTGCAGCATCTATTATTCACATTATCATATCACTTGTCCTATCCTATAGGGTTGTACTGTATCTAATTCCTCTAAATGGTTTAGAGTATCTTATTTCAGAGTTAGTAGTACATGTTATTCACTTATTCCTCATTTATTGAACATTGTTCTAACGTTCCAATATTGTTACGTTCTAAAGTTCCAATAAAGTACTATTACCAATGTATCACTCTTATAGTTAAAGAATGAAGTAATATGAATAATTGTTTAATGGTTAATGTTGAGAATGGGTGGTATCTAATGGGGTGAAAGAAACACTCGCATGAATGTCGATCCCATTATTACGGGTGGTATCTCATGGGATGAAAGGAATATCCGAATGAATGTCGATCCCGATTATTATAGTATGGGTGGTATCTCATGGAGTGAAGCATGAATGTCGATCCCATTATTACGGGTGGTATCCCATCGGACGAAAGGAACATCCGCATGGACGGCGATCCTGATTATTGTGTTATTTCCCACTGATCAGTTGGGCCCGAGCATTATATGATTGATGATTGATGATGTACAGTATAGTGAAATAAAGTAAAGTAAAGTACAATAAAGTGTAGTAAAATAAAGAAAGCAATGTACCTCGTTCCACACATATACCTTATGGTAGTTTATGTATATTGTTCATTCACTTGTACTTAATTCCATTAAAGTTCCTATATCTCATACAGTTACTTACAACCTTACATACTCAGTACATTCTTCGTACTGACGTCCCTTGTGGGACTTACCTTACTTGCTACAGGCACAGGTACTAGTAGGCCTCCACAGTAGGACTTGGATCTTTCTGCGGGTTGTTGGTGAGCTCCAGTTTGTTTGGGGCTTTCCAAGTCGTATGTACATGTTGATTTTGGTGTTGTATTACAGATGTATAGAGAGGGGACTTGTCTCGAATGTTGGTTTGGTTATGTATCTGTTAGAGGCTTTGTAGACGTTGTATAGTTAAAGGAAGGAACATTGTACCTTTCTGACCATATGTCCCTAACGGCCATGTCTCATGTCTATATAAATGTCCTTATTTGATTTCTATTATTGAGATATTGTGACCATAAGTGACTGAATGCTAGCCCATTGACGACAAGTATGTGAACGTATAGATTGGTTCTCTCGGGCCTTAACGGCTTTGGGTGCCATGTCCGCCCCAATGGGATTTGAGGCGTGACATATAGTTTGGGATGTTAATTTGTTCAGTTATTTCTCATCCAAGTGCCCTCACATAGACCAAATAAATGTCCCAAAATAATCACACATATATACGATGAACAAACTAGACAAAGAGACTAAAGAGAGGAGAAAACACTCAACATTCACAAAGAATTCATATGTTATACCGTGCTGATATGCTCAGTTGAGATCACATTAGTACTTTTCTAGGCTTGTAATTTAGGCTTTGAGATAGGTAGGATATATTTTGAAAAATAGTGTCTACGTCCTCCTTGAACACTACACTTTATTTACCTTTTCAGTCTTTTATTATTTGTTCCCTTTTATTAGCTTCCATTGACTCTAGTGTGGTGCTTCTTATCACTTTCTTCTCTTTTTAAACTTTGTTTGTCTCTAAATTTTTTATACCACACTAGGTCAAGTCTATAGATAACTACTTGCCCGCCACCAGCTTAGGCTTAAAACCTCGATTATGACTATTTCTTTTCATCCTTTACCCCTAACTTAGGCTTCTTATGCCTTATTTCACTTTCAGTATCAAGGAGAGATAAGTTCAAGAGAAGAATTATTTTTACATAATGGATGTTTGTTTTAGTTACGATTAGCCAACAAAAAGGTTTAAAAGCTCAAAGTGGGAGACTAGGGATTTTATTTTTATTTGGAAGAATCATTTATACTAAAATGACTTTTAATCTACAAGGAAGGCCTTACATTGACTCCCAACAAAGCTATCCTTGGATATGTGGCATGACTAACTAAGTCAGATCTAGATTACATGCATAAACACAGAAACAACAAAAATTCACTAACACAATGGGCACTGAACTATATTAAGCTCTTTATTCTAACTTCCAGACCAGTACTCTAAACATTTTACAGTTTTTTAATGTTACAAAAATAGATATACATGTTAATAAGTGCAATTAGAGTTCATACAATTTTTGGAGGGGTCTGCTTTTATAATAAAAAACAAGTTCATGCCTTAAGAAAACAAACAATCACCATAAAAGTCAACATACTTTCTTTTAAATTCACAATAAATACAACTTACTCTCTCAAAAAAGTTGCCTACCAATCTATGATACAAGTCAAATCGGCGTTATCCTTTTGAGGACTATAATTCAAGGCCGACACAAAGGGACCCAAGCCATGATCATCTCAAAGAGTCAAGGATACGTTTGGAGGACCCTTTTTAAGCTCCCAAGAATTCAACAAAACGTGTGGAGGATAGCTTAGAGCCGAGAGACAAATCATCTCAAGACCTCTACTAGAAGGAAAACACGAGAGCTACAAACACTCCAAGGATCATTGATGAAGTTAGATGTGTTTAAATCCATCTTAACATCGTTTAAGGAGTGTTGTGTGTTGGCCAATGCATTCAAGAAGGATTGGAAGCCATTGGAGAGGTATTCCGAGAGTTAAGAGGAGCCAAACGGTGACCTGGAGTCACCTGCGCCCTGACCTGCAGCCGCAGGTCACCCAGCTGTGCCAGCAGGTGGCCATTTTGGCTTCCCAGAGGCACCTGCGCCCTGACCTGCGCCCACAGGTGCTCTGTCTGCGTGGGCGGATGCCCAATTTTGCTGAAATGGGTCACTTTTTCAACCCATTAAATGTATTAAATGCCAAGGACTATAAATAGGTAGTTGTTTTTCATTTTGAGGGACTTTTGGTTGATGTAAAATGAGAAATACACTTGAGAGTGTGATTGAATTATCGTTTCAAAACGTTGGTTACGTGGGTGTTTTGATTCCCTCGTGGTTTACGCATGTGAATTGGTGCTTGTAGGATTAATTCAATAGAGGTTTTAGGGTTTAAAATACCCTTTGGTTTCTTTGATTCTCCTATATTTGTGTCATTCAATATATCCTTACTTTTCCGCATTTTTATATCTTTTATCACCTTGTGTTTTCGTTGTTATTTTCGATATCGTATTTTGTACGTTATCATTTGGTATCAGAGCCGAGCTTGAATTCGTTCCCACGAATTCAATCTTGGGTGTGTTATCAAAAAAGAAAATTGAAAATAAATAAAAAAAAGAAATCTGAAATTTTCGTTCTTGGAAATTTTCAAAAATTTCAAGTTTTGTTTTTGAGTTTTCTTGTAGTTTTAACACTAGATTTGTTTTCTTTAGTGTTATTAGAGTCAGAATCTTGAGCTTTGGATGTGTTTTGACAAGATTTTAAGAAAAATCCCATTGTTGTTCTTGAAGCTTAGAGAAAAGAAAAAAAACGTTGGGGTTTAGATCTTGCTATTTTGGTGTGGATTTGAAGGTTAAAGGTTGTTGGAAAGTGTTCTCCATGTTGAAAGGAACATAAATCTGAAAGTTTGTCGAATTCCGAATTCGATTGAGTGAGGCTCAAAATTTTGAAGTTCTTGTTGTTTTTGGTGTTCTTGAAGAACATTCATATCTTCAAGTGAAAATGATACGAAAAAGGTGTTGTTTGATCTTTGCAAGAGCAATAATCCAAGAAAGAGAGTGAAAAAGGGCCCACAGAAAAGCAAAAATTGAAGTTTCTAGCGAACTGTAGGGGCATCTGCGCCCACCATCCGCGCACGCAAATGGCACCTGCGGCCGCATGTGGCCAACGCAGGTCACATGCCAGCTTCTGTTTTGTCACCGGCGTTCAGGCATCTGCGTGGGCAGGTCATGACCTGCGTCCGCACCTCACCCCAACGCACCTCAAGGGTCCAAAATCTCATTTTGCTCAGGTTCCATTATCTTAGTTTCCTTTCTTGATTCTTCATTTCATTTCTTAATTCCTAAACTAATTATCAGCTAGTAATCATCCTACTTAGTTGTTGATTAGTTCTTTGAGTTCGTTTTTCTTTCTTAGTCCGTATTCTTTTTGTGCTTTTCTAGTTTTATTTTGTAGTTAACTTCTTGGTTCAAGTCCGTATTTGTTTATTTTGAGTCATCAATTCTTTTCAAAACAAGAATCAACTCTGACCACGAGTAGCAATTGACACCACACCTTCCATTGGAGTAGAAGCTATCTTTCAAAGCTAGCGACTCCTATTGTGAGGCATACAAAGGTGAGAATCTTACGAGTGTTGGTGAGAAGCTTTTACTACTAACCTTGTTTGCTCATTTTTGTAGGTACATGAAGTTATAAGAAAGAATGTCTTTGGTAGCCTCGGATACCTGTGACTACGACATAGGAGACTATGATTATGGTGAAGAAGGCTATGGCTATGACGAAGATAGAGATCATGTCTGCTATGAATATAGCCATGATCAAGAGCCGTGTGGGATGAGAGTTACTATCCCGGAGAAGGATATGAGACAAATGGTGAGTTTAGCTCTTATGGAGAGTATGGAGACGATGAAGAGCCTTGTGATGGTTCTTATGATGATGATGGAGCATGTGAGGAGTCTTTCGCTTACCACTCCGAGCATGAGGAAGTTGTGAGGTATAATCCTTTCTCCTATGCACCTTATAAGAGCTATAATGTACATGAAGATTGCGAAGATTTATATTCCTCGTCTTGTGGCACTTCTTATCATATTATGAGTGGTTACACTACTTCGAGTAGAAGTCGTCCAATAGGAAGAAGAGAATGTACATCTCCAATGTCTAGGGGTACTACATCCTATCCTTCTTGTTCTAATGAACAAACGTCGGGAGGAACCAAGGTAGATATGAGGGATATAGTAAGAGTCATAATTTCACTAGAACCCCTCTTCCTATCTTCAAAGAAGTACGCGATCTCGAGGTTTATCTTGATTGGGAATGGTAATGTGAAATCTTTTTCAAGGGCTATGATATGATCAAAGTTGAACAAGCCACATATGCCCTTAAGTACATTCAAGGTCCGGCATTGAGGTGGTGGGAACTTGCAAAAGGGCCCAATCAAACATGGAGTACCTTGAAGGGGTTCATGAAGTCCAACTTTGTGCCAAAAGGATACACAAAGCACTCTAATGTTGATCCGAGAAGACATGTTGACCTTAGAAAGGTGAGTATTTGTGGGGTGCTGGGATATATTCTTGTTCTCGATGATTTTGTGCTATGTAAACTACATCACTCCCTCTATGGTCGACTATTTAGGGATTCCTCGAATGTCCAAGCATCACCCATATTTCTTGGAGGGCTATAGGGTTTTCGAGAGTGTGAAGGTTTCCTTCACCCTAAATGAGTACTATGAATAGGTGTGGTATGATATATTTCCCTTGGATTTTGGTCATCTATGTTTTGCGCCAATTGGTTTGAAATACATGGAATTCTAAATGAGCAAGATTGGCCCAAGATTGTAATGGACCGATGGGGAAATAATCTCTTTCCACCTATCCTTCCCAAGCCTCAAGGAAATGTGACCACTTACTCTAAGTCCCTTGATGAAGAGAGACAAAAGATTGAGAGGAGTAAGGGAGTGCAGTTTGGTAACCCAAGAGAGAAAAAAAGAGAGGTTGTAAGGAGTGAAGTGAGGGGGTTACCACAACTTCAATTTAACTATTTATTTTGTCCTTCTCTTAGTAAGGACGCTTGTGTAGGTACAATCGTTGAGAATAAAGAAGCACAAGTTTCCAACAAGGAATCGACCTCTACGGATGTGATGGACAAGATAACTTCTATCACGCCTCAAGTCCCATTGGGGCGGACTGGTACCCGGAGCCGTTGAGGCTCGAGAGAACCAATCTTCATTCAGGTACACTCATATGCATGTCACTAATGAACAACACTCTATCACATATAGATATAAGATGCCAATGGAGGAAGACATGGAAAAACATATGATATATATAAAACTTGGCCGTTAGGGCCATCAAGTTAAAAGCATACATTCCTTACTTTCCTTCATTTTCCCCACAACGTCTACAAAGGCCTCTAACAGATACATAACCAATCCTAAAGTCGGGACAAGTCCCCGCTTTATACAACCTTTACATATACCATAACAAGTATACACATGTGACTCAAAAAGCCCCGAACCGAATTGGAGCTCACCAATGATCCGTAGACGACCCGTAGCCTACTGTGGAGGTCTACTAGCACCTGTGCCTGTAGTAAGTAAGGTAAGTCCCCCAAGGGACGTCACTACGAAGAATGTACTGAGTATGTAAGGCCATAAGAAACTACATGATACATAAGTACTTCAATGGAATCAAATATAAGAGAATAGTCAATATGGATAAAACATCGTTCTGGATGTGTGTAACCATGTACATTACATTCATTAATTTCTTTGCTTTTACGTTCATCATCATTAATATTCATCCACTGATTAGTGGGTCATAGAATAATCATCCACCTTATCGGTGGGTCATAACATAACCATCCACCTTATCGGTGAGTCATAACATAATCATAACATTAGGATCAACTCGAGCTAGGATTATGTGCCCCTTTGATGCTGTCCATTGATCCAATAATCTTGGGATCGGTTCTATCTAGACTTATGTGCCCCTTTGAGCCGTCCCGGTTCTCAAACAATAAACCATATATGCATTACTTTATTCTTTTACTTTTGAGAGATTGATACATTAGTGGTTTGGAGCTTTGAAACATTAGTCAATGAATAAGAGACATGTGAATAACAGTTGGTAAATGAATAAGGAACATGTGAATAACAATATATGTCAAACCTGAATGAGATACTTTGAAACATTTCGGAATGGAACAAGTACGATAACAATGGGAACAATAGGTGCTGCCAAAGGATACGGAAAGAGTAACCTTACATACCTTATCTTTCCAATACGAATACACAATACAATATGTGAATACAATAATTCATATCCTTCCTTACGTGTTACTCTACGTCACAAGTACATAATGGAACTCACGTTAACGACCAACTACATTACATGTGCTTAAGACGACAATGAATTACGTGACTGCCATATAACATCATTTTACCCTTCACAATACAATAGACTGCATCACCATACCAATCAACACCACAACATGGCACACATTTACCAAGACACCATAAACTAATAACATTTCACACCAAGTTTATCCTTTACACTTTCTCATTAACACTACGTCACAATTACTCCATCAAGTCATCTCAATATCTTTCACAACAACACATGAACAACAATACATATTTATACCATTAAAAATACCTTTTGGATACTCCTTTAAAGTAATTCAAAAGGTACCATAAGTTGATAATTGTATCAGAGAAGGATATAGGGGTTTTGGGGGGTCAAAGAGATGAAAAACATGTGAAACGGAGTTCTGGGCTGACCTGTGAAGCCACCTGCGCCCCCAGGTGGTTGATGTGCATCCGTAGGTGGTCATTGTACTGGTCCAGGGCCACCTGCATTGGCATCTGCGCCTGCAGGTGCCCCACCCGAGAAGGCGGATGCCCGTTTCAGCCTCCGGGGTCATTTTCGGGTTTTTTTTCGTAATAAATGGTCCATGGTCATAATTAAGCTTCTATTTTCATATTTTAAGTTATATTAGATTCCAAAAACCATCCATGGTTTCACAACGCACATAAACATCATCAAAACTACATTTCCCTTTCAATACGCCACCGGTTCCATGTACAATTTCACAACAACAATTCCAAATGTTACACACAAAGAGAAAGAAAGTTAAGGACATAAAAAAATCTTACATGTTGATATTTAATCCATCAAATTCACTTCCTTCAAGACCACAAGTCCACTTCCAAGTTTACAAGGTAAAACCCTTTACCGATTAAGCAAACATAGACTGTTTCACACATAGTGAACTTCTCAGCACTTTGTCAACATAAACAACATGATATACACAATATATCATGCATATAATATATTAAAACATAATATTAAACACTTACCCAAGCTTTTAAAGTGATTATCTTGTCCAAAGAGATGGTTGCCTTAGGGTTCGGAAGAGAAGAGAAAATATCTCTTTTGTGGAAAATTCTAGAATTTGGCATGTGTGTTTCCTTGAATAAAATCTGATTTTTTGACCTTTTATAGTCCTTTTAATCTTATACTTAGTCATACTTGATCTATAATTGATGGTTTTCTTTGTCAAAAGGAAGAATGGATCATTTTTCTTCTTTTGGGCCATGTCTTTTTGCTCAATTATTGGGCCTTTATTGAGCCCATTAACACAAGATTAGTTTAGCCCAATAACTTCCATGAATAATATACTATCTATCATAACTTAATTAATTCCATGAACATTAGGGTAGTCACGTGAGTTCAGAAATATACGGGGTGTTACATCCTTCCCCCCTTAGGAACATTCGTCCTCGAATGTTAATAAACAAATTTAAGTCTAAGTGTATCCTTCATGTTATCATATACACATAATACTTGTGAAGACTTACTTTTTATTACTCTAATTCCGTACCTTGAACTTTTTCTTCCGTTTACAACAAATATGAGTACTTTAGATTTCATTATTTCTTCGGTTTCCCATGTGATTTCTTCTAATTGCTGATTTTTCCAATAGTACCTTTACGGAAGCTACGTCTTTTTTTCTTAATATTTTCACTTATCGATATAGAATAGAAATAGGTACCTCTTCATATGTAAGATCTTCCGTAACTTGTACATATCCACTAGGAGCAATACGAGATGGATCTCCTAGAAACTTTCAAAGCATAGAACATGAACTACTGAATGAACTGTGGAGAGTTCTTAGGGTAGTGCTAATTTATATGCAACTTACCCAAATCTTCGGGTAATCTCATATGGCACGTTATATAGGGCCAACTTTCCTTTCTTTCCGAATCTCATTACCCCTTTCATTGGTGACACTGTCAAAACTACCCAATCACCTATGGAAACTTCTAATTCCCTTCTTCTAATATCGGCATATGACTTGTGTCGACTTTGGGCCATTTGTAGTCGCTGTTGTATCATCTTAACTTTCTCTATAGCTTGATGAACAAGATCTGGCCCGATTAAAGTAGTCTCACCCGCTTTAAACCATCCACTTGGTAATCTATACTTTCTCCCATATAAGGCTTAGTAAGGGGCCATCTTGATACTTGAATAATAGCCATTATTGTAGGCAAATTCAATAAGAGGTAAATGATCGTCCCAAATACTTTTAAAGTCCAATGTTCATACTTGTAACATATCTTCAAGTGTTTGGATAGTACGTTCTACTTGTCTATTTGTCTGAGGATGAAAAACCATACGTAAATTCACTTGGGTTCCCAAACTCTTCTGAAAAGATTTCCAAAAGTGTGCAGTAAATTGAGCTCCCCTGTCTGATATAATAGAAATTGGAATCCCATGTAATCGCACTACCTCTTCAACATACAACCTTGCATAATTTCAGTTGTACAAGTGGTCTTGACAGGTAAAAACTGTGCTAACTTGGTAAGCCTGTCAACTATCACCCACATGGAATCAAATTTCCAAAATGTACGAGGCAAACTTGTGATGAAATCCATGTTAATCATGTCCCATTTCCAAACTGGAAGATTTATACATTGCAGATAACCTCGAGGTTTCTGATGCTCTACTTTTACTTATTGACAGCTTGGACATTGAGCTACAAATTCTGCAATGTTCTTTTCATGTAACCTTACCAATATATCTCTTCCAAACCATGGTGCATTTTGGTTGCTCCCTAATGAATAGTGTAACACCCCATACATTTACGACCCTACTTTCTCCACGTTTACCTTAGTTTCGAGAGCAACAAGTATGGATTTTGTATTGTTATTGATGAAATATTTGATAGTGTGCTAGTAAATGTGAATAGACCCTTGTAGGAGGAGTTTGTAACTTTTTGGAGCATTTGGGGAGTGAAAAGTGAGGTTTGGAGGACTTCCAAGAAAAGGATATTAAATATAAGAGGCAAGCTAAAGACTTGGACTTGAAGGATCCAACCAAATCCACAAAGAAAACTCGAAAACAAAAATTGAGTGTGGGGCACGCCCAGGGGCGTGCCAGGCCACTTTGGCCTAAAATTTTTGTGGTACAGGCAGCAAGGGGGTGCACCAGGTAGCGTGCCAGGCCGCCCCTGCACACCTTTCAAATGCTGGAATTTTTCTAAGTCCCTAGGGCGCCCGGGAGCGTGCCAGGGTGCTTTTGGCCAAATTTCTTCTACGATTATTAGTATATAAAGAGGACTCTTGGGTTATGGTATCATTATTCCATCGTATTAGGGATACTCTTGAGCTAGGTTGGCATCTTAGTTGGGGTTAATTCTTCGTCACACGTATTTTATCAAATTATGTTCAATTAAGCCATGAGTGGCTAGAATTCTATTTTTGAGATTGAGGCTACGAACATGAATCTCGTGGAATATTGTCATAACATTTATGGAATTATTTAGACATGAGATAATTGGTGGATTATGAATTGAATTTGATGGGCTAAGTTAACATGGGTTAATGGGCTCAATTTGAGGCCCAAAATAAAGCCAAAATGTATGGCCCAAATGGAAATGATCCATTCTTTCTTTGACCAAGTAAAATACCTCAATTATTGATTAAAGTGTGGCTAAGTATGACCATGAGGACTATGTAAAGGCACAAAAGGTTGATTTATTCATTATAACACACATGCCTTTTTAGACATTTTCTAAAAAGATATTTCTCATATCTTCCAAACCCTAAGTCATCTCTTTGGTCAAGACCATCACTTTTCAAGCCTTGGTAAGTGTCTACTCTCATGTATTAGTATATTATATGCTTAATATGGTGTGTATATCATGATGGTTATGTTGACAAGGTGTTGAATAGTGCACTTTTGCTCTTTGGCTAAAAGATGTGTCATCTTTGTGATTTGAAATTAAAAGGAGACTTGAGGTTTTGATGAAAGTGAATGGTGTGGATGAAATATCAACATGTATGGTGTGTTTATGTTCCTTAACTTGTTATTTTTCTATGAGTATAATTTGTGGGATTGTTGTTGATATGTTGTTATGAAACGTATTGAGGTAACTTGATGGATTAATTGTGATGTGGTGTTAATGAGAAAGTGTAAAGGAGGAACTTGGTGTGAAATGCTATTGGTATATGATGTTGTGGTCAATGTGTGAAATGTTGTGGTATTGTTGGTATGACGATGCCGTGAATTATATGTTAAAGGGTGAAATGATGTTATAGGGCAATTATGTAACTCATTGTCGTCTTATACCCTTGTGAGGTAGTTGGTTATTAATGTGAGCTCCGTTATGTACTTGTGTTGTAGAGTAAAACATAAAGAAGGAGCTGGACTATTTTATTCACATATAGGACTGTGTATATATATATTGGAAAAATAAGGTATGTAAGATTACTCTTTTCGTATCCTTGTGCAGCATATATTATTCACATTGACATTATACCTATTCCATTCTGAAATGCTCAAAGGTATTGCAACTCAGGTTGTCATATATTATCATTCTCATGTTTCTTATTCATTGACCAATTGATATTCATGTGTCATATAATTGGGGACATTGTTCCAAAGTTCTAACAATATTACATTCTCAAGTTCCAATGATGTTATAACCACCAATGTATCAATTTCTCAAAAGTGAAGGAATAAAGTAATGTACATATGGTTTATTATTTGAGAACCGGGACAACATCAAAGGGGCACATAAGCCTAGCTCGAGTAAATCCTAATGTTATGATTATTTTATAACCCACCGATAAGGTGGATGATTATTTTATGACCCACCGATAAGGTGGATGATGATTTTATGACCCACCGATAAGGTGGATGATTATTTCATGACCCATCGATAAGGTGGATGATGATGAATATTAATGATGATGAGCATATAAGCGAAGAAAGTAATGAATGTAATGCACGCGGTTGCACACATCCAGAACGATGGTTTATCCATATTGACTATTCTATTATATTTGATTCCATTGAAGTACTTATGTATTATGCAGTTTCATATAGCCTTACATACTCAGTACATTCATTCGTAATGACCTCCCTTGGGGGGGCTTACCTTACTTCCTGTAGGCACAGGTACTAGTAGACCTTCACAGTAGGCTACAAGACATTTGCGGATCATTGGTGAGCTCCAGTTGGTTCGGAGCTTTTCGAGTCACATGTGTACATTTATCTTGGTATTGTAAATGTTGTATACAGCGGGGACCTATCCCGAATTTAGGATGGTTATGTTCATGTATTTGTTAGAGGATTTGTAGACGTATGTGGGAATATGAATGTAAGAGATGTATGTCCATTTTGACTTGATGGCCCTAACGACCAAGTTTCATATATAACATATGTTTGCCATGACTTCCGCCATTGGTATTTTCTAGTTACATGAGATAGAACGATATTCATACAGAGACATGCATACGAATGTACATGAGTAAAGATTGGTTCTCTCGGGCCTCAACGGCTTCGGGTTCCAGTCCGCCCCATTGGGATTCGGGGTGTGACATAAGTGGTATCAGAGAAGGTTGTCCTAAGGGTGTCTAAAAAGCCGTGTCTGAGTAGAGTCTTGCTTATGGATGTGTTGCGCGCCACATTTATAAGTAGGAGGCTACGGGACATTTAGGAGTTGTTTCTTCTTCTTCATTTCTAGATCGTGCAATAGAGTCAATGTTGTAGGTGGAATCATATCTGACCATTGATGTTGGTTTTTTTTTGTATAGTAAAATGCCAATTGCAAGACAAGATAAGGGTAAAGGTAAGCAGGTAGATATGCTTACCGGAGAAGGAACGAGTAGATCACCACCTGACCAAGCTAGTTAAGGTGGGGCTGACACTGAAACTACATCGCGAGCTTCTCCTACTCTTCCATTTACAGAAGAGCCGAGAAGGAGAGAAGAACTTGCCGAACCACCTGTTAATGATACTGAGCAGAATCTAAGAAATGCTGCACAAATGTTGACTCGTATAGTTACTTGTATAGTTGCTGCACTGAATCAAGGACAGGGAGGTCCAACGACAAGTAGTGATGGTGCGGATAGGGCAGCTAGTCGACGGACACAGGACTTTCTGAAATTAGACCCTCCTACTTTCACCGGGTCAGATCTGAATGAAGACCCATAGGACTTCGTGGACCAAATCAAAAGGGCTCTAGATGTTATGCATGTGAATGGTATAGAAACAGTGGAGCTTGCAGCATATAGATTAAAAGGCGAGGCTATATTATGGTACGAAGATTGGAAACGATCTAGGGGTATAGGTGTACTTCCAACTAGTTGGGAGGAATTTAGAACGACATTTCTTGATCACTATCTTCCCTATGAGATCCGAGAGGCTCGTGCGGATTAGTTTTTAAATCTTCGACAAGGGAATATGAGTGTCAGAGAGTACAGTCTCCGATTTAACTCTTTGGCTTGATATGCTCCTAATGTAGTAGCCACGATGGAGGATAGAGTCCATCGGTATGTGGACAGGTTGAAGCCATATTTGGTGAGGGACTATACTATTGCTGCTTTGAACAAGGATATGGATATAGCGAGAATACAAGCCTTTGCACAGAAAATGGAGAATCAGGGACAAAGGAGAAGGGCGCAAAAATTTAAAAGAGGGCCGTCCAAGACGGATAGACCTATGGGACAGTTCACAGTTTCCCAATGAGGATTTAGGCCTTGGGTTTTTAATAGACCACCGAGACCCACATTTTCTTACCCTACAACAAGTACGCCATCCCAATTTCGAGGGTTTAGAGGCGGTCAAGTGGGGCAGAGTAGTGGAATATGGGGTTCGCAGACAGCGGGTTTTTCTCATCGGCTGTACCAGTATTGTGGGAAGTTTCACTCAGGTGAATGCTGGTTTGGAACAAATATTTGCTTTCGGTGCAGTATGTCGGGGCACCTAACGAAAGAGTGTCTACAAGGTGGCACAGGTAGTATGGCGCGACCTATGGGATCAACCGTTACTTCATCATCATTGGTCCCTTCCTTAGGCCGAGATGTACAGCCTACTAGTCGTGGTAGGGGTGCCAAAGGTGTAGCCAGATCTGGTGAAGTTCAGGACCGTACCTATGCCATAGCGGATCGGCAGAATTTGGAGGCTTTTCCTGATATAGACACAGGTACAGTATTCATATTTTTACATAAGGTATACGCATTGATTGATCCATATTATACATTATCCTATGTTACTCCATTGATTGCGGAAAAAACAAAATTTTGAAAGAACACCAGAATTACCAGATAAGCAATTTGAAGTATCTACACTAGTTGTGAATCTATTA
Organism: Capsicum rhomboideum; assembly: GCA_031232105.1. NCBI lineage: Eukaryota > Viridiplantae > Streptophyta > Magnoliopsida > Solanales > Solanaceae > Capsicum > Capsicum rhomboideum. Next base: position 53,059,446 of record CP124716.1, on the reverse strand, counting down.
TAGCTAAAAGAGTATATCATAATTGTATAGTAATTGTTTGTGGTTATGACACACTGGTTGATCTTGCTGAACAGGAAATGGTAGATTTTGATGTTATCATGGGTATGAATTGGTTGGCTTCTTGTTATGCCACGGTAGATTACCGAGCTAAGATGTTAGATTTTCAATTTCCACAAAAGAATGACCGTGAATAGAAGAGTAATGTGGGAGCACCGAGAGGTAAAGTTTCTCATCTTGAGGCAAAGAAAATGACACCCAAACGGATACATATGTCCCTTAGGAAGAGTGAAAGATACTGATGTGAAGCCACCACGTCTTTAATCGGTTCCGGTGGTAAATGAAATTTTTGACGTCTAGTACATCCCTTTGGGGTGCATTAGTATTGTTTGTGTGAAAGAAAAATGGCACATTGAGAATGTGTATTGATTATCGACAACTGAATGGGGTGACAATTAAGAATAAATATCCCCTCCCCCAAATTGATAATTTATCTGACCAATTACAGGGTGCCAAAGATTTCTCAAAGATTGACTTGAGATCGAGTTGTCATCAAGTAAGGGTTAAAGAAAAAGATATACCCAAGACAGCTTTCCGAAAATGGTATGGTCATTATTGAGTGTTAGTTATGTCATTTGAACTAATGACTGCACTAGTAGTTTTTATGGGTGATGAATAGGGTGATACAAGCCATTGTTAGATGTGTTTGAAATGATATTCAAGATCACGAGAGAGCCATGCTAATCACTTGCGACAAGTGTTACGGATTCTTTGTGACCATAAGCTATATGCAAAGTTCACTAAACGTGATTTTTGGTTAAAATCCGTATCGTTCTTGGGTCACATTGTATAGGATGTGTATTGATGTAACACGGTAACGTAATAGCGTATGTCTCAAGACAATTGCGTCCACATGAGAGCACTTATCCTACACATGATTTTGAGTTAGCAGCCGTGGTATTTACTTTAAAAAAATATATATATGGCGCCACTGTGTGTATAGGGGTCATGTTGATATATATACCGATCATAAGAGTTTGCAATATATCTTTAATCAAAAGTACCTAAATTGGAGGAAACAGATATGGTTGAACCTATTAAAAGACTACGATGTTGATATTTCACACCATTCGGGGATAGCAAATGTGATAATCGATGCATTAAGCCGCAAAGCAATAGGAAACACTAAGGGTCAGTTTACGGAAAAGCAAAGTATAGTCAAGGTGGCTAGTTCGTCTTCTTGAGACTCCAGATGAAAGAATTGTGGTGTAAAATGCGACAGGGTCTTCATTTGTAGCTGAGGTGAAAGAAAAACAGTATGTGGATTCTATGACAAACACATTTGATCTTACGCAAGAGGGAATACTGTAATGCTCAATTTATAGAATTCTATTCATTCAGGAGCAACCAAAAGGTACCATGGTTTGGAAGAGATGTATTGGTAAGGTTACATGGAAAGAACGTTGCAGAAATTATAACTCATTGTCTGAATTGTCAACAAGTAAAAAGTAGAGCATCAGAAACCTGGAGGTTATATGCAATATAGGAATCTTCCAGTTTGGAAGAAGGATATGATTAACATGGGTTTCATCACAAGTTTGCCTCGTACATTTTGGAACTTTAATTCCATGTGGGTGATAGTTGACAGGCTTACCAATTTAGTGCACGTTTTACCTGTCAAGACCACTTATACAGCTAAATACTATGCAAAGTTGTATGTTAACAAATAGTACGATTACAGGGGATTCCAATTGCTATTGTATCAGTCATGGGAGCTCAAGTTACTGCATACTATTGGAAAATCTTTTCAGAAGAGTTTAGGAATCCAAGTAAAGTTAAAATCCTTAGACAGATGGACAAGCAGAACGCACTATATAAACACTTAAAAATATGTTACGAGCTTGCATATAGGACTTTAACAGTAGTTAGGACGGTTATTTACCTCTTGTTGAATTTGCTTACAATAGTAGTGTCATGCCTCAAATCCCAACGAGGCGTGATTAGCACCCGAAGCCGATATGGCCCGAGAGAACCAATCTTTGCTCATGTTCGTTCACATGCATGTCTCTTTATGAATAACATACTATCTCATGTAACTACTGAAACATAAAATGCCATTGGCAGAAGTCATGGAAAACATGTACATTATAAACAACTATGGCCATTAGGGCCATTTTGTATTATACACCTCTTACATTCATGTACCCACGTATGTCTACAAAAGCCTCTAGCAGATGTAACTACCAACACCAATTGAAAGACGGGACAAGTTTTCGCTTTATACAACATATACAAAATCAAAACACATGTACAACAGTGACTCGGAGAAGCCCCAAACTAGCTGGAGCTCACCAATGAATAGCGAACAACTGGCAATTTACTGTGGCGGCCTACTAGTACCTGTGCCTGCAGCAAGTAAGATAAATTCCCCAAGAGGGGTCAGTACGACGAAAGTACTGAGTATGCAAGGCTCATATAAAACTACATGAGATAAAGATACTGCGAGGGAAACAAATGTAAGCGAATAATCAATGTGAATAGGTCACCATTCTGTATATGTAGGGAACCATGTACATTACGTTCTTTCTTTCTCTTGCCTTTACTTTTACATCACTCGTATACTGTCTGGGCCCTCATTATGCAGGTGTTCTTTTCACCCCATGGATAAAATATCATCATCATGCAGGTATTCTTTTCACCTCATGGATAAGATATCATCATCATGCAGGTATTCTTTTCACCTCATGGATAAGATCATATCATCATGCGGTATTCTTTTCACCTCATGGATAAGATCATATCATCATGCGGGTGTTCTTGCACCCCATGGATAAATGAACATCATCATGCGGGTGTTTGCACCCCATGGATAAATGAACACAATCAATATGCATTACTTTCTTCTTACTTCATTTCTTTACTTTTGAGATTGATATCTTTACTTGTGAGAGATTGGTACATTCACTTGTGAGAGATTGATACATTCATTTGACATAGCATTTTTGGAAGCTTTGGAACCATAGCCAAAAGAGAAGGCATGTGAATAAACATTATTGGAAACATTGTCTTCGTGGAAACATAACACTATTGGAACCCTTGGACAATAATCCATGAACAAGAGACATGAGTATAATCACTATTGCAACATTGGAACATAACCTTATTTGAGATTTTGGAACATCAACCATGAATATGAGACATGAGATTCACCAATGATCAATGAGTAGGAAATATATGACAATTACCATGGATAACCGGATATGGGATACCTTAGCACATTTCGGGATGGAACAAGCGTAATGTCAATGTGACTACTATTTGCTGCAGAAAGATACGGACAGAGTAACCTTACATACCTTGTACTCTCAATATGGATATACAATCTTAGATGTGCATACAATAGTCCCGCTCCTTCTTTATGTGTCACTCTACAACACAAATACATAACGGGATTTACATTAACCACCAACTACTTTACAAATGCATATAACGTCAATGAGCTACATGTTTGCCTTTAAACATGCCATTTTCCCTTGACATAACCATTGATGAAATTATTATTCCAAAAATCCCATAATATTCCCAACATTGACCAATGCATGATAATCAATACATTTCACCACAACACTTCTCCTTTACACTTTCTTATCCACACCACATCACAAATAATCCATCAACTTACCTTAATACACCTCATAGCACATATCGACCGAAATCCCACAATTTACACTTATAAAAAAATAACAATTTTAATAACAAAATCACACCATACATGTTCATATTTTATCCATACCATGCTTTTTCATCAAAGTCACAAGTCAAAATTCAAGCTTGAATCTCATAGATCACAAATCTTATATCAAAATACAAAGTACCATGTTCAACACCTCCAAGAATAACCAGCATGATTTACATACTCTCCCATGCATATAATATATTAATCCATAAGAATAATCACTTACCCAAGCTTGGAAATTAATGATCTTGCTCCAAGAAGTGCCTTAGGGTTTGAAGTTGAGAGAAAAAGCTTGTAGATAATTCTAGATTTGGCATGAGAGTGTTATGTGATAAAAAAATCTGATTTTGGCCCCTTTTTATAGGCCTTGGGGTCATCCTTAGCCACTCTTGGAATTTAATGCAATGTGTTGCATTAGTCAATGGAAGAATGGGTTGACCCATGTTTTCTTCTCATTTTGGGCCCTATTTTGAGCCCAATTCACTTAACCCACTATAATCCATAATTCCTCATGTTTAATTCATTTCATACGCGTTACGAAAATATTCCCACTCATGCAATTCATACTCATAGCCTTAATTCCAAAAACAAGCAATTCTAGCCACGTATGGCTTATTTTGGCTACAAGGGTAAAATCGTCATTTTTATGCAAAATTCGTTCTCGAGTAATTTTATCATACCAATATAATAATTTACTCATTTCATGTATATTCTCATGATTGTAGAATAAACGTGACAAAAATCGGCTCGGTACGACCCTGGGTACCCTTGGGACTTAGAAAATTTCCAACTTTCGAAAAACTGAAAAATCCATCCTGGCACGCCCCTATGTGAGCCAGGTTACTGCCTGTACAATAAAATTCTTGGACCAGATCAGCCTGGCACGCTCTCTGGCGCGCCTGGGCCCTAATTTTTTCGAAAATTTTGTTTTTCGACTTTTCTTCGCGGGTTTGGTTAGATACTTCAAGTCCTATTCTTTAACTTACTTCTTAGCCTTAATATACTTTGTTTAGAGGTCCTATTAGCCTCATTTTGAACCCCACAAGTGGTCCACAAAAATCACAAAACACCTCTTATGAAGGGCTAATCTCATGTACGAAGCCGAATTTCAATTTTTCTCATCACTAACATTCCCAAACACATACTCATGGCACCTCGACACCTAAATAACCATTTTTCAACGTCATCACAGAGGGTTAGGAAGGTACGGGGTGTTACAAGTAGCTATCATTTGAATATCAAAAAGGCACCTTATAGAGCGTTATATGGAAGAAAGGGTGGATCACCAATGGGATGGTTCGACGCAGATAAAACTACTTTACTCTTGTTCATCAAGCTATGGAGAAAGTTAAGGTGATACAACAGTGGTTACAAACGGCCCAAAGTCTACACGAGTCATGTACTGATGTTAGAAGAAGAGGGATTGAATTTACCATAGGTGATTAGGTATTCTTGAGGGTGTCATCGATGAAAGGGGTAATGAGATTTGGAAAGAAATGAAAGTTGAGTCCACGATATATAGGTCCATATGAAATTGTCAGGAGAATTGGGTAAGTTGCGTATGAATTGAAACTACCCCAAGAACTCTCCACATTTCATCCAGTATTTCACGTTGCGATGCTTTGGAAGTGCATAGGATATCCATCTCCTATTACTCCCATTGAAGATGTACAAGTTACGGAGGATCTCACTTAGGAAGAGATACCTATTGCTATTTTAGATCGACAAATGAAGAAGTTAAGGAGTAAAGACGTAGCTTCCGTAAAAGTCATTTGGAGGAATCAATAAGTAGAAGAGATCACATGGGAAGTACAAGAACTGATAAAGTCTAAATACCCTCATTTGTTTCAAATAGAAGAGAAAGTTTTAGATGCGGGATCGAAGCAACAACAAGTAAATACCGATAGGCATTATGTGTATATGTATATATGTTAACATAAAGATGCATTTGTTGTACATGAGACGATGTTATTAACATTCGAGGATGAATGTTTCTAAGGGGGGAAGGATGTAACACCCCATACATTTCCGACCCTACTTGCTCCATGTTTACCTTCGTTTCGAGAGCAACAAGTACGTATTTTGTATTGTTATTGATAGAATATTGATAGTGTGCTAGTAAATGTGAATAGACCCTTGTAGGAGGAGTTTGTTACTTTTTGGAGCATTTGGGGAGTGAAAAGTAAGGTTTGGAGGACTTCCAAGAAAAGGATATTAAAGATAAGAGGCAAGCTAAAGACTTGGACTTGAAGGATCCAACCAAATCCGCAAAGAAAACTCGAAAACAAAAATTGAGTATGGGGCGCGCCCAGGGGCGTGCCAGGCCGCTTTGGCCTAAAATTTTTATGGCACAGGCAAAAAGGGGGCGCACCAGGAAGCGTGCCAGGCCTCCCCTGCACACCTTTCAAATGCTGGAATTTTTCTAAGTCTCTAGGGCGCCCAGGAGCGTGTCGGGGTGCTTTTGGCCAAATTTCTTCTACGATTATTAGTCTATAAAGAGGAATCTTGGGTTATGGTATCATTATTCCATCGTATTAGGGCTACTCTTGAGCGAGGTTGGCATCCGATTTGGGGTTAATTCTTCGTCACACGTATTTTATCAAATTATGCTCAATTAAGCCATGAGTGGCTAGAATTTCTATTTTTGAAATTGAGGCTACGAACATGAATCTCGTGAGTTGAATATTGTCATAAAATTTATGGAATTATTTATACATGAGATAATTGGTGGATTATGCATTGAATTTGATGGGCTAAGTTAACATAGGTTAATGGGCTCAATTTGAGGCCTAAAATGAAGCCAAAATGTATGGCCCAAATGGAAATGATCCATTCTTTCTTTGACCAAGTAAAACATCTCAATTATTGATTAAAGTGTGGCTAAGGATGACCATGAGGACTATATAAAGGAACAAAAGGCTGATTTTATTCATTATAACACACATGCTTTTCTAGACATTTTCTAAAAAGATATTTCTCATATCTTCCAAACCCTAAGTCATCTCTTTGGTCAAGACCATCACTTTTCAAGCCTTGGTAAGTGTCTACTCTCATGTATTAGTATATTATATGCTTAATATGGTGTGTATATCATGATGGTTATGTTGACAAGGTGTTGAATAGTGCACTTTTGCTCTTTGGCTAAAAGATGTGTCATCTTTGTGATTTGAAATTAAAAGGAGACTTGAGGTTTTGATGAAAGTGAATGGTGTGGATGAAATATCAACATGTATGGTGTGTTTATGTTCCTTAACTTGTTATTTTTCTATGAGTATAATTTGTGGGATTGTTGTTGATATGTTGTTATGAAACGTATTGAGGTAACTTGATGGATTAATTGTGATGTGGTGTTAATGAGAAAGTGTAAAGGAGGAACTTGGTGTGAAATGCTATTGGTATATGATGTTGTGGTCAATGTGTGGAATGTTGTGGTATTGTTGGTATGACAATGCCGTGAATTGTATGGTAAAGGGTGAAATGACGTTATAGGGCAGTCATGTAAGTCATTGTCGTCTTATACCCTTGTGAGGTAGTTGGTTGTTAACGTGAGCTCCGTTATGTACTTGTGTTGTAGAGTAAAATGTAAGGAAGGAGCTGGACTATTTTATTCACATATAGGACTATGTATTCATATTGGAAAAATAAGGTATGTAAGGTTACTCTTTTCGTATCCTTCTGCAACACATATTATTCACATTGACATTGTACCTATTCCATTCCGAAATGCTCAAAGGTATTGTAACTCAGGTTGTCATATATTGTCATTCTCATGTTTCTTATTCATTGACCAATTGATATTCATGTGTCAAATAATTGGGGACATTATTCCAAAGTTCTAACAATATTACATTCTCAAGTTCCAATAATGATGTTATAACCACCAATGTATCAATCTTTCAAAAGTGAAGGAATAAAGTAATGTACATATGGTTTATTGTTTGAGAACTGGGACAACATCAAAGGGGCACATAAGCCTAGCTCGAGCTGATCCTAATGTTATGAATATTTTATGACCCACCGATAAGGTGGATGATTATTTTATGACCCACTGATAAGGTGGATGATTATTTTATGACCCACCGATAAGGTGGATGATTATTTCATGATCCATCGATAAGGTGGATGAATATTAATGATGATGAATATTAATGATGATGAACGTATAAGCGAAGAAAGTAATGAATGTAATGCACGTGGTTCCACACATCCAGAATGATGGTTTATCCATATTGACTATTCTCTTATATTTGATTCTATTGAAGTACTTATGTATCATGCACTTTCATATATCCTTACATATTCAGTACATTCATTCGTACTGACCTCCCTTGGGGGGACTTACCTTACTTGCTGCAGGCACAGGTGCTAGTAAACCTCCACAGTAGGCTACGAGACATTTACAGATCATTGGTGAGCTCCAGTTGGTTTGGGGCTTTCCGAGTCACCATTTATCTTGGTATTGTAAATGTTGTATATAGTAAGGACCTGTCCCAACTTTAGGATGGTTAAGTTCATGTATCTGTTAGAGGCTTTGTAGACGTATGTAGGAAGATAAATGTAAGAGATGTATGTCCATTTTTACTTGATGGCCCTAACGGCCAAGTTTCATTTATAACATATGTTTGCCATGACTTCCGCCATTGGTATTTTCTAGTTACATGAGATAGAACGATATTCATACAGAGACATGCATACAAATGTACATGAGTAAAGATTGGTTCTTTTGGGCCTCAACGACTTCGGGTGCCAGTCCGCCCCGTTGGGATTCTGGGCATGACATATAGAATACCGTGAATGATGTGCTTCCATCATAATTCATTTTCTTAACTCATCTATATCTAGTACACAAAATCTACCTTGGCATTGAAGTACTCCCACTTGCGTAAGCTCACATACATTTGTCGAACTTTGCTATACATTCTTTTCCAACTGAAATAAAATAGGATTTGCATATTGCTTTTCCTTCACCTCAGCTACAAGTGAAGACTCTACTGCATTTTACACTATAATTCTTTCATCTGGAGTTTCAGGAAGATGAACTCCCAAGCTGGCTAGTTGATGTAGATCCTTAGCTACATCTTGCTTTTCCCGGATGATATAAGATATCACTATCATCATCTTTTAGTAATTCTAGCCACCTTTGCTGTCTTCAGTGTGGGTCCTTTTGCTTAAAAATATACTACAAACTTTCATGATTAGTATATATATCAACGTGAATCCCATACAAATAGTGGCGATATATCCTTACAACAAATATCGCGGCTGCTAACTCAAGATCATATGTGGGATAATTTCTCTCATGTGGACGCAATTTTTTTGAAGCATAAGCTATCACAATATACTACATACCCTTCTGTGCCTTCGGGAAATACTAATACAGGTGTAGAAGTCAAGTTAGCTTTCAGCTCTTGAAAACTCTTCTCACATGCATCATTCCACTGAAACTTGGTTGCTTTGTGTGTTAGCTGGTTAAGGGTGCTGAAATGGAAGAAAAACACTTCAACAAACCTTCTGTAATAGCCTGCCAACCCAAGAAAACTATGAATCCCTGTAGGCGTCGTAAGTTTTGGCCAATTCTTCACGGCTTCTATCTTTTGTGTATTAACCCTTATTCTTTCATCTGTTACCATGTGACCCAAGAATGCTACAGATTTTAACCAAAATTCACACTTAGAGAACTTTTGCATATAACTTACGATCACGAAGAATCTGTAACACCTGCCACAAATGATTAGCATGGTCCTCTTGTGATCTTGAATAACCTAGAACGTCATCTATAAACACGGTCATGAAAACATGTAAAAATGGCTTAAACACCCTATTCATCAAATCCCTAACAACTGTTGGTGCATTGGTTAGCCCAAATGTCATAACTAGAAATTCATAGTGACCATACCGTATTCGAAAAGCTGTCTTGGGTATATGTATTTTTCTCTAACCCTTACCTGATGATATCCTAATCTCAAGTCAATTTTTGAAAAGCATTTGGCACCCTGTGGTTAGTCAAATAAATCATCAATTCCGGGGAGGGGATATTTATTCTGAATTGTCACCTTATTCAGTTGTTGATAGTCAATACACATTCTCAATGTGTCATTTTTTTGTACAATAAACACTGGTGCACCCCAATGGGACGTACAAGGTCTTACGTATCCCTTGTCCTATAATTCTTTTAGTTGCTCCGTTACTTTCTGTTCCAGAGGTAAACCTGGAAGCTCTTCAGGAAATACCTCAAAAATTGCATTTACTAGCGGAATTGATTGAAGAGTTGGTGGCTTCACATTGGTATCCTGCACCATCACTAGGTGGCATATGTACCTCTTAGAGTATCATTTTCTTTTCCCTAAGATTGGAAATAAATTTTCCTCTCGGTACTCCCACATTACCCTTCCATTCAAGAACATTCTTTTGTGGAAAATGAAAATGTAACTTCTTAGTTCGGCAATCTACTGTGGCATAACAAGAGGTCAACCAATCCATAACCATTATAACATCAAAATCTACCATTTCCAGTTCAATAAGATCAACCAGTGTGTCATAACCACAAACAATTACTATACAATTATTATATACTCTTTTAGCTATAATAGATTCACAACTAGTGTAGATACTTCAAATGGCTTATCTAGTAATTCTGGTGTTCTTTCAAACTTTTTCCGTAATCAATGGAGTAATATATGATAGGATAGAACCCGGATCAATCAATGCATACATTATGTGAAAAGACAGATAATGTACCTATCACCACATCAGGAAAAGCCTCCAAATTCTGCCGATCCGCTATGGAATAGGTACGGTCCTGAACTCCACCAGAACAGGATACACCTCTGGCACCCCTACCCCTACCACGACTATTAGGTTGTACATCTCGGCCTACGGAAGGAACCAATGATGATGATGCAATGGTTAATCCCGTAGGTCACGCCGTACTACCCGTGCCCCCTTGTAGACACTCTCTCATCAGGTGTCCCGACATACCACACTGAAAGAAAATATTCATTCCAAACCAACATTCACCTGAGTGAAACTTCCAGCAATGCTGGAACAGCCAATGAGAAAATTCCGCTGTCTGCGAACCCCGTATTCTACTACTCTGCCCCACTTGACCGCCTCTAAACCCTTAGAATTGGGGTGGTGTACTTGCTGTAGGGTAAGCAAATGAGGGTATCGGTGGTCTATTAAAACCCGAGGCCTAAATTCTCCTTAGGACACTGTGAACTATCCCATAGGTCTAGCCCTCTTGGACGACCCTCTTTTAAATTTTTGCGCCCTTCTCCTTTGTCTTTGATTCTCCATTTTCTGTGCAAAGGCTTGTATTCTCGCTATATCCATATCCTTGGTCAAATCAGCAATAGTACAGTCCCTCACCAAATATGGCTCCAACCTGTCCACATACCGATAGACTCTGTCCTCCATCGTGGCTACTATATTAGGAGCATATCGAACCAAAGAATTAAACCGAAGGCTGTACTCTTTGACACTCATATTCCCTTGAAGAAGATTTAAAAACTGATCCACACGAGCCTCTCGGATCTTATAGGGAAGATAGTTATCAAGGTATGCCGTTTTGAATTCCTCCCAACTAGCTGGAAGTGCACCTATACCCCTGGATCGTTTCAAATCTTCGTACCATAATATAGCCTCACCTTTTAATCTATATGTTGCAAGCTCCACTGTTTCTATACCAGTCACATGCATAACATCTAGAGCCCTTTTGATTTGGTCTACGAAGTCCTGTAGGTCTTCATTCAAATCTGACCCGATGAACGTGGGAGGGTCTAATTTCAGAAAATCCTGTGTCCGCCGACTAGCTGCCCTATCCGCACATCACTACTTGTCATTGGACCTACTTGTCCTTAATTCAGTGCAGCAACTATACAAGTAACTATACGAGTCAACATTTGCACTGTATTTCTTAGATTCTACTCAGTATCATTAACAGGTGGTTCAACAGGTTCTTCTCTCCTTCTCGGCTCTTCTGGAGCTGGAAAAGTACAAGAATCCCGCGATGCAAATTCAGTTTTAGCCCCACCCTGACTAGCTTGGTCAGGTGGTGATTTACTAGTTCCTTCTTCGGCAAACATATCTACCTTCTTACCTTTGTCCCTACCTTGTCTTGTAATCGGTATTTTTACTATACAGAAGAAAACCAATTTCAATGGTTAGATATGATTCCACCTACAACTTTAGCTCTAGTGCACGATCTAAGAAATGAAGAAAAGAAACAACTCCAAAATTTCACGTAGCCTCCTACTTAAAAATGTGTCGCACAACACATACATAAGCAAGACTCTACTCAGACACGGCTTTGTAGACACCCTTAGGACAACTTGCTCTGATACCACTTTTGTCACGCCTCAAATCCCATTGGGGAGGACTGGTACCCGGAGCTGTTGAGGCTCGAGAGAACCAATCTTCATTCAGGTACACTCATATGCATGTCACTAATGAACAACACTCTTATCACATATAGATATAAGATGCCAATGGCGGAAGACATGGAAAATCATATGATATATATAAAACTTGGCCGATAGGGCCATCAAGTTAAAAGCATACATTCCTTACTTTCCTTCATTTTCCCCACAACGTCTATGTCACACCCCGAGTCCCATCGGGACGTGATTGGCACCCGAAGCCGATATGGCCCGAGAGAACCAATCTTTGCTTATAAACACTCGCATGCATTCCTCATATGGGCCTCATGAAACCCCATGCAACTATGAAAAAGTCATGGATATGGAAACGGTTATGGAAACGTATGCCATACATAGATATATATATCGACTTGGCCGTTGGGGCCATCAAACCAAAATGAGCATACATATCTTACATTCTGTTCCCACATAAGTCTACAAAAGCCTCTAGCTAAAATACATGACTATGCAAACCTAGAGTCGGGATAACACCCCGCTCTATACTCATATATAATACCAAAATAAATATACATGGCAACTCAGAAAGCCCCGAACCAAGTGGAGCTCACCAAAAGTCGGCAAAAGATCCGCGACCTACAGTGGAGGTCTACTAGTACCTGCGCCTGCACCAAGTAAGGTAAGCCCCCAAGAGGGGTCAGTACGGAGAATGTACTGAGTATGTAAGGCCATATGAAACTTGTCATAAATACATCAATAGAATCAAAATGTAATAGGATAGGCAACATGAACAACTCATCGATTTGCATATGTGGAACAATGTAGCTTACATAAATTAAGTTCTTCTCTTTATGATTTATTCCTCATTGCTCATATCATAACGTACCCGGGCCCCGACTGATCAGTGGGTCTTAACATCACCTCATGTGATGTTGGGATCGGGTCGAGCTAGGCTTATGCCCCTAGACCTGCCACCCATCGGGATCGAGTCAAGCAAGGCTTATGCCCCTAGACTTTCCACCCATAAATCAACACATCGAAATCGAGTTGAGCTAGGCTTATGACCCTAGACTTGCCACCCATAAATCAACACATCGGGATCGAGTCGAGCTAGGCTTATGACCCTAGACTTGCCACCCATAAATCATAACCAACAACAAATGTGTATTACTTTATTCTTACTCTTGATAGATTGATACTTGTGAGGAATTGATTCATCCTCTTATGATAGAGTAATACAATCAGTGATGAGAGATTAACGTATGTACATAGCCACAACATTCTTGGAAACCCAAGAACACAACATGATTGGGACTTTTGGAACATGCCCATAATTATGTTACCCATGAACAACAACAACTCATGAATGAGGAGTATAGGACTCAACAATAGATAACATTATTGAAATCATTAGACACAAGTCAATGAACAAGAGGTATGTGTCTAGCCACTATTGGCACTTTGGAACATAACCTTTTTGGGCTTTTGGAACATTGACCATGACTTATGAGACATGAGATTCAAAAATGATCAATGAGTAGGAAATATATGATAATGACCATTGATAGCCGGATATAAGATACCTTAGCATATTTCGGGATAGGACTAGCATAATGCCAATGTGAATACGACGTACCGCAAAAAGATACGAACAAAGTAACCTTACATACCTTGTATTCTCAATACCAACACACAATCTTAAATGCGCACACAATCGTTTTGATCCTTCCTTATGTTCCACTCTACAAAAAAAATACACAACGAAGCCAACATTAACCACCAACTACGTAATGCATATAATAAGTAACATTCTCATGTTTGCCTTTAAACATGCCATGTCCCACTTGACACAACCATTCATGAAAGTATTATTCCAAAAATCCCACAATATTCCCAACATTGACCAACACATGATAACCAATAGCATGTCATTCCAAGTTCACACTTTCCACTCTCCATTATCACCACATCATAATTATGCCATCAATTTCCTTCAATACACCTCACAACAACAAATTGGCCAAAATCCCATAATTTACACTTATATGAAAATAACATGTTTAACAACAAAATAACACCATACATGTTCATATTTTATCCATACCATGCTCTTTCATTAAGACATCAAGTCTCTTTTCACTTTCAAATCACAAAGATGACACATCTTCCACCAAAGGCAAAACTACACCATTCACCACCTTGCCAACACAACTATCATGATATACATAATCTATCATGCATATAATATGTTAATACATGAGTATAATTACTTACCAAGGCTTGTAATATGATGATCTTGCTTCAAGAGTTGTCTTTGAGCTTCTAGGGTTTGAGAGAAAATAATGTTGAAAAATAGACCAAAAGGCATGAGCTCCCAAATGACCAAAAAATCAGATTTTTGGTCCCTTTTATAAGCATTTATGTCCATCCTTAGCCACTTATAAAGCATTAAATTCTTGGTCTAGAAGGTCTTGAAAGAATGGGTCATTTGACCCATTTTGGGCCATGCATTCTTTTCATTTTTGGGCCCTTTTTGGGCCCAATTCACTTAACCCAGTAAAATCAATAATTTCTCGTATTCAAGTCATCTAATATGTGTTACAACAATATTACCACTCATGTTATTCATATCCGTAGCCTCGATCCCAAGAACAAGCGATTCTAGCCACGTATGGCCTATTTTGTCCAAAAGGGTAAAATCGTCATTTTGACCCCAAATTCATTATCGAGTAATTTTATCATGCCAATATAATATTTTAATCATTTCATATATTTTGTAGAAGATACGTGGCAAAAATCGGCTCGGTACGTCCCCGGATACCCTTGGGACTTAGAAATTTCCAACTTTCGAAAAAGTGGAAAACCCAAGGTGGCACGCTCCTGGGCGCGCCAAACTACTGCCTCTGGGCTAAAAATTTTAGCCCAGAGCGGCGTGGCACAGTCCCAAACGCGCCCCTCCTCAAAAATTTTTGAAAATTTCATTTTTCGACTTTTCTTTGCGGGTTCGGTTAGATACTTCAAGTCCTATCCTTTAACTTACTTCTTAACCTTAATATCATTTGTTTAGAGGTCCTATTAACCTTGTTTTGAACCTCAGAAATGTTCCATGAAAATCACAAAACACTCCTATGAAGGTTTGCTCACATATACGAGGCCAAATTTCAATTTTCTCATCATTTACTTTACCAAATGCATACTCATGGTGTCTCAACACTTAAGTAACCCTCGTTCAATGTCATCACATAAGGTTGGGAAGGTACGGGGTGTTACATTCTTCCCTCCTTAGGAACATTCGTCCTCGAATGTTAGTAACATCGTCTCATGTACATCCCATGCATCTCTTTCTTAGCATCTTTACGCATCTACTCACAATACTTATGCATACTTTCTTGTTATTGGTCTAACTCCATACCTTGAACTTTCTCCCGCGGGTACTTTGACTTCATGATTTCTTTGGCTCCCTATGTGATTCAATTTCTCCACCGTATCTTTACCAAAGCTATTCTTATATTTTTCCTTTATTTATATGGCAATATATATATCCCTTCATAAGGGACATCCCGCATAGCTTGTCCATGTAATAGACTAATGAAGCTCAGCATATGACTTGTGTTAGCCTGTAGTTACTGTTTTACCATTTTAAACTTCTCCGTAGCGTAGTGAACAAAATCTAGCCCCAAATAAGGCAATTCCACTCGATTTAACTCGCCCAATTGATGATTTACACTTTCTTCTGTATAAACCCTCGCAGATACCATGATGATACTTGCACATGCACAATAGCTATCCTGATGAGCACATTCAATAAAGGGTAATTGAGCATCCCAACTATCATTTGATTCTCTCGCACAGACTCGTAGTATACTGTCAAATGTCTGGATAGTCTACTCTATTTGTCCGTTCATATGAGGGTGAAAAGTTGCACTCAAATTCACGTATGTACCAACTTCTACACCTATGTAATAAATTGAGCATTTCAGAACTTCGTATAATTGTACTTTCTCTTTAATAACTAACCTCACATATTCGTCAACTATGTAAGTGGTCTTGAAAGGCAACATGTGTTATGTAGGTAAACCTATCAACTAGCTCTCATGTGGAATCCAAATTCCCAAAATATATATAAGGCAACCCTTATGTGTAGGAGGCAAACTTGCAACTGGACAACATATACATGGCATATAACCTTCAGGTTTTCTGATGCTCTGCCATTACCTATTGATAATTCTGTCAAGGAGTTACACTTGCTTGTTTTTTTTTCTTTATATTGCCTCGCCAATTTCTTCTTACCAACCCATGGTACGTTTTTGTTTCTCTCCCAATGACAATAGAATTCTGTGAATGGTGTGCTTCGGTTCTACTTCATTTCCCTCGTGCGTAAGGTCAAATCTTATCGACCCCTGTGTTACGTTCTTTTTGCCGAATCAAACATAGGATTCACATGTTGCTTTTCCTTCACCTCTACGAATAAGGACTTTACCGCATTTTGCGCTATAACCCTTTGATCTGGAGTTTCTAGTAACTGCAGTCTAATATATAGATTCTTCCTATACCTTGTGTCCCCATGGACCGACCATCAGTACTTCCTAGTGCTTTGCGGCCTACTGCATCGACCACTGCATTTGCTTTTCCCGAATGCGATCTCAGTATTTTATCTTAATCTCTTAATAATTTGAGTCGTCTTCCCTACCTCAAATTTGAGTCCCTCTTTTTAAAGTATCTGCAAGCTCCTATGATCAATAGTCATATCTCAATATGAACCCTAAGTAGTAGTGTCATATTTTCATATCTCATATTTGTCAAATAACTACCATACCTGTTACCTCAAGATCATGTGTGATATAGTTTCCCTCATATGGCCACAACTGCCGTGAGGCATACGCTGTTAGCAAATCATCATACTGCATCAACACACATCCGAGGCCAACCTCGAAAGTATCACCATACATTGCATAACCTTTGTGCCTTAAAGAAATATAAAACTGGTGTAGAAGCTAATTTACCTTCTACCTCTTTGAAACTTGTCTCATATGCACCACTCCGCTGAAACTGAGTTACTTTATCTATTAGTGCTGGTAAGGGTCCAGGGATAGAAGAAACTCCTTTAGTCATTCTCCTCGATCACCAACCAACCCAAGGAAACGAAGAATATTTGTAAGCATCGCAGGCCTTAGCCAATTTTGTTTTTCACTATTTCTATCTTTAGTGTATCGACCTTCATTCTGTCATCCTATACAATGTGACCCTAAAACGCACGGTTACAAATACATCGAACAATAGTTTTCACACCCTATTCATCCGCTCCAGAACAGCAGCTGGTACATTTGTTAGTCCCAATGACACAACTTAAGAACCATTACAGTCAGAATGTTATCGCAAGTCTGTCTTGGGTACATCTTTGTTTCTAACTCTGACTTGGTGATAACCCGAGCCTAAGTTACTTTTGTTTTCGAGACATTTGGTGCAAGAACGAGTGAATTTTGATAAAAAGGAACAACACACTTGGCATCCTGTAACTGATCAACCAATCGTCAATTCTTAGGAGGGGATATTTGTTCTTCCTCGGTACTTTACACAACTGCTAATAGTCAATGCACGTTCTCAAGTATTTGATTTCTCCACATTCACATAGATGCGCTCTCTTAATTGCTCTGTTTCATTCCTATAGCGTTACTGGGGCCATGGTATATTAAGCTCTACTTCCTGTTTCGGGGGTAAGCCTGGAAATGCATCAGGCATATATATCAAGAAAGTCATTTGACCATCGGAACCTATTGAGGACTTGGTGGTTTTGCATCAATCTTCCGCTCTTGTACTAACTGGCATACATACCCCTTGGCTATCAATTTCGTCCCTTTACAATAGAAAATACAATGTTTCCTTGGTGCCCCCACATTACTCTTCCACTCAGGAACATGTTCTTATGGATAGTGAAAATATACCTTGGCAATTCACCGTGGTATAACAAGAAACTAAATAATTCATTCCCATGATCACATGAACATCCACCGTTTGCAATTCATAAGATTAACCAATGGAGTATAACCCCACATCGTTACCACACAATCATGTCGCATTCTTTTAGCCACAATAATTTCCCCTTTTGGTGTAGAGTTGTTTCAAATGGATGAACTAAAACTTCTACTATCCTTTCACAAAGTTGATTTTTTTTTTTTTTCAACAATCAATGGAATAACATAGGATAGGGTAAATCCCCAAATCAATCAATGTAAAGACATTAAGAAATAAAAAACAGAGCATATACCTGCTGCATCATCAGGAGAAGCCTCAAATTTCTGCCGATCCACCACGGCGTAGGTACTGCCCTGGATGTTACTAGAACTAGGTTCTCCTCTAGCACCCTTGGCATGACCAGCAGCTTGTGCACCTCTACCTAGAAGAGGCACATATGATGTCGATACAAAGGTTGGTCCCGTGGGTCGTGCCATGCAACCTGTGTTCCTTTGTGGACACCCCCTTGCCACATGCCCTGGCATGCCGCAATAATAGCAAACATTCTGTCCAAACCGACATTTACCAGCATGAAACCTCCCGCAGCGCTGGCACAACCGACGATGAAACCTCGGGCGGTTCATACTGTCTTGTGCTTGGTACCCCACTGTACGTAAACCCTGAATTTCACCTCCTTACCCAAACTGGTTGCTTCTAAACCCTTGGAATAGAGGAGGAGTAATTGTGGTGGTATGGGGAAACGATGGCCTAAGTGGTTTGTAAAAAGTCCTATGCCCAAATCCTCCTTGGGACGTCATGTTTTGTCCCATGGGTTTAGCCTTTTTTGGCGATCTTTCTTCCACTTCTTTCATCCTCTCTCTCTGCCTCTGTCCCCCCTTCTGCTGCATAAGAGCTTGTCTTTAAGCTTGTGCAGCAACTACATTGGTCAATATTTGCACTGCACTCATCAAGTCCTGCTCAATGGTATTGTCGGGCAGTCCCGAAGATACTACTCTCTTTCCCAGCTCTTCTGGAGCTGGAAAAGTAGGAGAAACCCGTGATGCAAATTTGGTATCAGCACCACCTTGACTAGCTGAGTCAGGTGGTGATCTACTCGCTCCTTCCTCGACAAGCATGTCAACCTGCTTACCCTTGCCTTTATCTCTTCTTGTCATCGGCAGTTTCTATAGCACAGAAAACCAATCACCATGGTTAGATGTAATCTAACTGACATCACTGGCTCTACTGCACGATCTAGGAATGAAGAAAAGGAAAAACATCCTAAATGCCCCATAGCCTCCTGCTCATAAATGTGGTGCACAACACATCCATGAACAAGACTCTACTCGGACACGGCTTTGTAGACACCCTTAGAACGAACTGCTCTGATACCACTTTTGACACACCCCGAGTCCCATCGGGACGGGATTGGCACCCGAAGCCGATATGGCCCGAGAGAACCAATCTTTGCTTATAAACACTCGCATGCATTCCTCATATGGGCCTCATGAAACCCCATGCAACTATGAAAAAGTCATGGATATAGAAACGGTTATGGAAACGTATGCCATATATAGATATATATATCGACTTGGCCGTTGGGGCCATCAAACCAAAATGAGCATACATATCTTACATTCTGTTCCCACATAAGTCTACAAAAGCCTCTAGCTAAAATACATGACTATGCAAACCTAGAGTCGGGACAACACCCCGCTCTATACTCATATACAATACCAAAATAAATGTACATGGCAACTCAGAAAGCCCCGAACCAAGTGGAGCTCACCAAAAGTCGGCAAAAGATCCGCGACCTACAGTGGAGGTCTACTAGTACCTGCGCCTGCAGCAAGTAAGGTAAGCCCCCAAGAGGGGTCAGTACGGAGAATGTACTGAGTATGTAAGGCCATATGAAACTTGTCATAAATATATCAATAGAATCAAAATGTAATAGGATAGGCAACATGAACAACTCATCGATTTGCATATGTGGAACAATGTAGCTTACATAAATTAAGTTCTTCTCTTTATGATTTATTCCTCATTGCTCATATCATAACGTACCCGGGCCCCGACTGATCAGTGGGTCTTAACATCACCTCATGTGATGTTGGGATCGGGTCGAGCTAGGCTTATGCCCCTAGACCTGCCACCCATCGGGATCGAGTCGAGCTAGGCTTATGCCCCTAGACTTTCCACCCATAAATCAACACATCGGGATCGAGTTGAGCTACGCTTATGACCCTAGACTTGCCACCCACAAATCAACATATCGGGATCGAGTCGAGCTAGGCTTATGACCCTAGACTTGCCACCCGTAAATCAACACATCGGGATCAAGTCGAGCTAGGTTTATGCCCCTAGACTTGCCACCCATAAAT
This sequence comes from Capsicum rhomboideum, assembly GCA_031232105.1. NCBI lineage: Eukaryota > Viridiplantae > Streptophyta > Magnoliopsida > Solanales > Solanaceae > Capsicum > Capsicum rhomboideum. Next base: position 53,039,005 of record CP124716.1, on the reverse strand, counting down.
CATAACCAACAACAAATGTGTATTACTTTATTCTTACTTTTGATAGATTGATACTTGTGAGGAATTGATTCATCCTCTTATGATAGAGTAATACAATTAGTGATGAGAGATTAACGTATGTACATAGCCACAACATTCTTGGAAACTCAAGAACACAACATGATTGGGACTTTTGGAACATGCCCATAATTATGTTACCCATGAACAACAACAACTCATGAATGAGGAGTATAGGACTCAATAATAGATAACATTATTGAAATCATTAGACACAAGTCAATGAACAAGAGGTATGTGTCTAGCCACTATTGGCACTTTGGAACATAACCTTTTTGGGCTTTTGGAACATTGACCATGACTTATGAGACATGAGATTCAAAAATGATCAATGAGTAGGAAATATATGATAATGACCATTGATAGCCGGATATAAGATACCTTAGCATATTTCGGGATAGGACTAGCATAATGCCAATGTGAATACGACGTACCGCAAAAAGATACGAACAAAGTAACCTTACATACCTTGTATTCTCAATACCAACACACAATCTTAAATGCGCACACAATCTTTCCGATCCTTCCTTATGTTCCACTCTACAAAAAAAATACACAACGAAGCCAACATTAACCACCAACTACGTAATGCATATAATAAGTAACATTCTCATGTTTGCCTTTAAACATGCCATGTCCCACTTGACACAACCATTCATGAAAGTATTATTCCAAAAATCCCACAATATTCCCAACATTGACCAACACATGATAACCAATAGCATGTCATTCCAAGTTCACACTTTCCACTCTCCATTATCACCATATCATAATTATGCCATCAATTTCCTTCAATACACCTCACAACAACAAATTGGCCAAAATCCCATAATTTACACTTATATGAAAATAACATGTTTAACAACAAAATAACACCATACATGTTCATATTTTATCCATACCATGCTCTTTCATTAAGACATCAAGTCTCTTTTCACTTTCAAATCACAAAGATGACACATCTTCCACCAAAGGCAAAACTACACCATTCACCACCTTGCCAACACAACTATCATGATATACATAATCTATCATGCATATAATATGTTAATACATGAGTATAATTACTTACCAAGGCTTGTAATATGATGATCTTGCTTCAAGAGTTGTCTTTGAGCTTCTAGGGTTTGAGAGAAAATAATGTTGAAAAATAGACCAAAAGGCATGAGCTCCCAAATGACCAAAAAATCAGATTTTTGGTCCCTTTTATAAGCATTTATGTCCATCCTTAGCCACTTATAAAGCATTAAATTCTTGGTCTAGAAGGTCTTGAAAGAATGGGTCATTTGACCCATTTTGGGCCATGCATTCTTTTCATTTTTGGGCCCTTTTTGGGCCCAATTCACTTAACCCAGTAAAATCAATAATTTCTCGTGTTCAAGTCATCTAATATGTGTTACAACAATATTACCACTCATGTTATTCATATCCGTAGCCTCGATCCCAAGAACAAGCGATTCTAGCCACGTATGGTCTATTTTGTCCAAAAGGGTAAAATCGTCATTTTGACCCCAAATTCATTCTCGAGTAATTTTATCATGCCAATATAATATTTTACTCATTTCATATATTTTGTAGAAGATACGTGGCAAAAATCGGCTCGGTACGTCCCCGGATACCCTTGGGACTTAGAAATTTCCAACTTTCGAAAAAGTGGAAAACCCAAGGTGGCACGCTCCTGGGCGCGCCAACCTAATGCCTATGGGCTAAAAATTTTATCCCATAGCGGCATGGCACGGTCCCAAATGCGCCCCTCCTCAAAATTTTTTGAAAATTTCATTTTTCGACTTTTCTTCGCGGGTTCGGTTAGATACTTCAAGTCCTATCCTTTAACTTACTTCTTAACCTTAATATCATTTGTTTAGAGGTCCTCTTAACCTTGTTTTGAAACTCACAAATGTTCCACGAAAATCACAAAACACTCCTATGAAGGTTTGCTCACATATACGAGGCCAAATTTCAATTTTCTCATCATTTACTTTACCAAATACATACTCATGGTGTCTCAACACTTAAGTAACCCTCGTTCAATGTCATCGCATAAGGTTGGGAAGGTACGGGGTGTTACAGTCTACAAAGGCCTCTAACAGATACATAAACAATCCTAAAGTCGGGACAAGCCCCGCTTTATACAACCTTTACATATACCATAACAAGTATACACACGTGACTAGGAAAGCCCCGAACCGAACTAGAGCTCACCAATGATCCGTAGATGACCCGTAGCCTACTGTGGAGGTCTACTCATACCTGTGCCTGCAGCAAGTAAGGTAAGTCCCCCAAGGGATGTCAGTACGAAAAATGTACTGAGTTTGTAAGGCTATAAGAAACTGCATGATACATAAGTACTTCAATGGAATCAAATGTAAGAGAATAGTCAATATGGATAAACCATCGTTCTGGATGTGTGGAACCATGTACATTAAATTTATTAATTTCTTTGCTTTTACGCTCATCGTCATTAATATTCATCCACTAATTAGTGGGTCATAGCAAAATCATCCACCTTATCGGTGGGTAATAACATAACCATCCACCTTATCCGTGAGTCATAACATAATCATAACATTAGGATCAGCTCGAGCTAGGCTTATGTGCCCCTTTGATTCTGTCCATTGATCCAGTAGTCTTGGAATTGGTTCTAGCTAGACTTATGTGCCCCTTTGAGCCGTCCCGGTTCTCAAACAATAAACCATATATGCATTACTTTATTCTTTTACTTTTGAGAGATTGATACATTGGGGGTTTAGAGCTTTGAAACATTAGTCAATGAATAAGAGACATGTGAATAACAATTGGTCAATGAATAAGGAACATGTGAATAACAATATATGTCAAACCTGAATGAGATACTTTGAAACATTTCAGAATGGAACAAGTATGATAACAATGGGAACAATAGGTGCTGCCAAAGGATACGGAAAGAGTAACCTTACATACCTTATTTTACCAATATGAATACATAATCCAATATGTGAATACAACAATTCAGCCCATTCCTTACGTGTTACTCTACATCACAAGTACATAACGGAACTCACATTAACGACCAACTACATTACAAATGCTTAAGACGACAATGAATTATGTGAATTCCATATAACGTCATTTCACCCTTCACAATACAATAGACTGAATCACCATACCAATCAACACCACAACATGACACACATTAACCAAGACATCATAAACTAATAACATTTCACGTCAAGTTTATCCTTTACACTTTCTCATTAACACTACGTCACAATGACTCCATAAAGTCATCTCAATATCTTTCACAACAACACATGAACAACAATCCATAATTGATACCATTCAAATACCTATGGGATACTCCTTTAAAGTCATTCAAAAGGTACCATAAGTTGATAATTGCATCCAAGAAGGGTATAGGGGTTTCGGGGGGTCAAAGAGATGCAAAAACATACGAAACGGAGTTCTGGGCTGACCTATGAATACACCTGCGCCTGCAGGTGGTTGATTTACATACTAAGGTGACCATTTTCCTGTTACAAGGCCACCTGCATTGGCATCTGTGCCCACAGGTGCCCCACTTGTGAAGACGGATACCCGTTTCAGCCTCCGGGGTTCATTTTTGGGTCTTTTTTTGCAATGAATGGTCCATGGTCATAAATAAGATTATATTTTCATATTTTAAGTTATCTTAGATTCCAACAACCAGACATGATTTCACAACGCACATAAACATCACCAAAACTACATTTCCCTTTCAATACGCCACCGGTTCCATGTACAATTTCACAACAACAATTCCAAATGTTACACACATAGAGAAAGAAAGTTAAGGACATAAAAACATCTTAAATGTTGATATTTAATCCATCAAATTAACTTCCTTCAAGACCACAAGTCCACTTCCAAGTTTACAATGCAAAACCCTTTACTGATTAAGCAAACATAGACTGTTTCACATATAGTGAACTTCTCAACACTTTGTCAACATAAAAAACATGATATACAAAATATATCATGCATATAATATATTAAACCATAATATTAAACACTTACCCAAGCTTGTAAAGTGATGATCTTGTCCAAAGAGATTGTTGCCTTAGGGTTTGGAAGAGAAGAGAAAATATCTCTTTTGTGGAAAATTCTAGAATTTGGCATGTGTGTTTCCTTGAATAAAATCTTATTTTTTTGACCTTTTATAGTCCTTTTAATCTTATACTTAGTCATACTTAATAAATAATTGATGGTTTGCTTTGTCAAAAGGAAGAATGAATCATTTTTCTTCTTTTGGGCCATGTCTTTTTGCTCAATTATTGGGCCTTTATTGAGCCCATTAACACAAGATTAGTTTAGCCCAATAACTTCCATAAATAATATACCATCTATCATAACTTAATTAATTCCATGAACATTAGGGTAGTCACGTGAGTTCAGAAATGTACGGGGTGTTACAGCTTCCTACCTCTCAGAAGTAGGAGCCTTGCACCAAGGAAAAGAAGAATCTTCTCATGAGCTTCAAGGTAACAAAGCTAACTCTTGCACCTTAGTAAATGTGAATGATAATTGTGTGGCTAGTATCCAAATGTGTGTGAGTGATAGCTTATCTACATATGAGCCTAATGATTCTTTGCCTTGTGTTGATAATGTACATGTTGAGAGTGTGAATACACTAGTTGATCCTATTGATGACCGAATCGACTCTTCTTGTAAGATCGATTTGAGTACAACTAGTGTTGAATACTTGGTGTTGAATGATAGTACATTATTTTATAAAAATTGTATTGATCAACTTGCTTGTGAATCTAGTCCACTTCTTGAGGGTGTTTGTGATGTGATTAGTGAACCTCAAGTTAGTGATGATGTTGTTAATGTTTATCATTTGAATAGGAGTGACTCTTTGAGCATGTCTTTTGATGAAGATCCTATTATTTACCCTTCTCATAGAGGTGATATTGTGTTGGACACTTCTTCAAAACTTGATAATTGTCTTTTTGAGAGCGAACTTACCTGTTCTAATCCTCCTTCTTGGATTGACCCATCTCTCTTTAAGTATAATGTCTTGTTTGAAGAGGATGAAATCACTCCTAGTCCGCTACCTAGTGGTGTATATCATGTTAGTGATGAATCTCTTTTTGAGGGCTATATTCTATATAACAACCCACTATGGTGTGACAACATCCCTCCTGAAGATGGAAATCTCTTCTTGAAAGATAAGAGTACTCTTATGGGAATGAAATGTGAAGAAGTGGAAGGTGCTCTTGGTGTCCCAACTATTTCTTTGAGTGTTCCAATTTTTGAGCATACTCGTGATAATGTTCTTGGGCATAATAGTGAGAATGTTCTTGAGGACACCTTAGAGGAAATCAATTTGCGTGACACCTTTCTTTACTCTCTATTTGTTTATGACATTGCCCATGGTTGTGTAGAGAGTATGTATTTTTGTGATCGAGGCACCTTTGGGGAGAATAAGCATTACATTGACTCATGTTCAAGGATACTTCTCCCATTTGACCCCGGTGACCATTTGGAATGTAGTGGGTTTTATGCCTTAAACTTGGTGTTTGGTCAAGAGGGTATATGTTTGTGCGGTGCACATAGTAGCAACACTTCTTTTCATTTATGTGATAAATGCTTGGTGTTACTACTTGATTATATTGTGATCTTAGATGCAATATGTTTGTTGACTTGTATGGGGAATACCTTTGTATTTGACCCCGGTGATGATTTTGGAGTAATCCCATTCTTGGAGATAGCTAGTGCATTGAGTAGAGTCTTAACTTGGAATGATCTTATTTATGACATTGCACTTAGCTTTAGAGATTTCATATGACTCTTGACTTGAAAGGGATTATGTGATTGATGAGGCATGGGACCAAAGTGAGTTTTCATGAGTGCTTGACTAGTTACTATGTTTCACTTGGCTTTTCCTATTGTCAAAGTCTCTTGAGTGGCCAAGTAGTTTTTATTTTATGGGGTTACACACCCTTGATTGATCATTTTGATTCTTGGGTATATGTTAAATGTGTTCCTCCTTGGCTTGGTGATAAACTTGTTATGCTAACACTAACCCTCAAGCCATGAGGATATTGTGCTTGCTTATTTTCCCTATTGTTTTGCAAGGTTTGGATTCGAGGTCGAATCCTTTTCAAGAAGGGGAGGATGATACAAGCCAAATCGGCGTTAACCTTTCGAGGACTATAATTCAAGGCCGACACAAAGGGAACCAAGCCACGATCATATCAAAGAGGCAAGGATATTTTTGGAGGACCCTTTTCAAGCTCCCAAGAGTTCAACACCACGCGTGGAGGATAGCTTGGAGCCGGGAGCCAAATCATCTCAAGACCTCTACTAGAAGGCAAACGCGAGAGCTACAAACACTCCAAGGATCATTGATGAAGTTAGATGTGTTTAAACCCATCTTAACATCGTTTAAGGAGTGCTGTGTGTTGGACAATGCATTAAACAAGGATTTTAAGCCACTGGAGAGGTCGTCGGAGAGTTAAGAGGAGCCAAATGGTGACCTGGAGTCACCTGGGCCCTGACTTATTGCCGCAGGTGGCCATTTTGGCCTCCCAGAGGCACCTGCGCCTTGACCTGTGCCCGCAGGTACCCCGTCTGCGTGGGCAGATGCCCAATTTTACTGAAATCGATCACTTTTTCTGCCCATTAAATGTATTAAAAGCCAAGGACTATAAATAGGTAGTTGTCTTTCATTTTGAGGGACTTTTGGTTGAATGTAAAATGAGAAATACACTTGAGAGTGTTAGAGCTAGGATTAGCTTGTATTGAATTATCGTTTTGAAACGTTGGTTACATGGGAGTTTTGATTCCCTCGTGGTTTACGTATGTGAATTAGTGCTTGTAGGATTAATTCAATAGAGGGTTTAGGGTTTAAAATACCCTTTGGTTTCTTTGATTCTCCTATATTTGTGTCATTCAATCTATCCTTACTTTTCCGCATTTTTATATCTTTTATCGTTTCCTTGTGTTTTCGTTGTTATTTTCGATATCGTCTTTTCTACATTATCAATCTATCATTGGGAAAAGTCATTACTGTATGAATCGATCTATGTAATCATTTGCTTTATTCAGCATTAAAATAAACTCCCAAAAAAGAAAGGGCTAAGAAAAACTAGGAGGTGATTCAAATAGGACTAACACCGAATTATTTACAATAATATGGAACAATTGTTTTGAATATTATTTAGTTATTTAAATCAAAAAGTTGTTATCTACAGCTATCACGACTCAAAAACTCAAGTCATGATGACACCTCTATAACCCGCCTGTAGGTAACCCGAAACCATAGCCTGAAATGGAGAGTAATGGGCTAACGGACGGAAGAAAGAAGAACATGTGTATAATGGTAAATGAGGAGAATAGCAAGGGAAAATATACAAGGCATGCATACAAAGCAAGGGGAAAAGGAAAAAATATACAAAATGAGTCCCCCAAAACCTGGTAAAGCCAGTACAAGAGCCATTATGTACTAGATAAGTTCTATACACAAGGGGTACTAGATAAGTGCAAAATATACAAAGTCTTCTCTGAAGGATACAAAATAAGACTAATGCAAAAAGAGAAGGAGATGGATCTGCTTTGGACGCTAAAATCTCACCCTAATCTCTGATCAATAACTCAGCCTAACCAGCTAAAATACATATAAACTACCTAAAAGACTATCCAAACCATAATATCCCACCAATAAGTAGCAATTTACCACGCCGATACAATAAATGAGGAAAGTATAAAGGAAGGTAAGCCTAGCCTACCTTGACGCCGATGAACGAGCTCGAAATCTACTAAACTGGGGCTTTTCCCTTCCAAGAAGCCTCCGACCGCTGCAACTCTATCAAAATAGTGATCTACTCATCAAAATAGGAACAACGATATCAATATCAATATAATATGCTCTGGACCAAAAATTGGGCTAAAAATCATCCATTGAGCCGCTTGTGGAATCCAAAAATTGGACCTATAATTGTGTCCCTTGGGGAACAAGGAGTTTGTGCTAAAAAATTGAGCACCACCAGTCCTCTAATTTGAATCCAAAATAGCCCATGAAATAAAAAGAAAAACAAGAATCCAAATACAGAATTAATTGCATTTTGAGCTGGGAACTTACGAGTTTAAGACGGGGAAATGATCAAGGAATGAGAACCCGATGATCCTAAGCTGCAATTTGGAGATCAACATAGCTTTCAAACCTCCCAAGGTGCTCTAATGGTGAAGTCTATACTTAGAAATGGTTTTGGGTCGGAGGTGAATCATATATGTAAAACACAGCGGTGGCCGCTTAAGCAGCTAGATGACTGCTTAAGTGGTCATTGCTTAAGCGACCTATGTCAAGTTGGCTAGCCTCCACTAAAGTGGTGCTTAGATGCTAAAGCTACTAAAGTGGGTAAAGCTTAAGCGGTCTCCAAGACTCTTAAGTGGATGCACCAGTTACTTGGACACCAATAATATTTGCTAAGTCTAAAAGGACTCCGATCGGGCACTTGGGATTCGTTCGAAACCCCATGCATACAAACGAAATATGTTTACCTACCAAAACAACATTCGAGACTTAACAAACCATCAAAATTTCCAACAAAGTTTGTTTCAACATAACATGAGCCCCACACCACTGTTTCATTTTTACCAATTTCTAACTAGCAGCTCAAAACGAGCCTAGAAGCCTTGAAACCCAAATCAAAGGTCCCTCTAGCCTAAAACCCAGATTTTGGAGCAAACAAAACTATCGTAATTGTCATCTAAGGTCGTTTTCTTGAATTTTAGGCCAAAGACTTATTTCTCAACTTTAAAAGCTCCAAACAACTGGGATAAAAACTAAATGAACTGCCCAAAAATGGAACTATCAGTCCCAACAAGTCATAAATGACTTGGGCAACTATAGGAAAGCTCTACACACAAAAAATATGTGAAACAGGGAAAAATAACCCAGAGGGTCATTATAACATCCACTACTAAAAGGACTTTCATCCATAAAAGTCAAGAGAAAGAAAGTACCTGAAGTCTCCTACGAGTGAGGATACAGGGTCCGCATGTCATGCTCGGTCTCCCAGGTATCCTCCTCAACTGGACAGTGTCCCTACTAATCCTTTACCACCAGAATCTCCCTTGAACACAACCGTTTGACATCTCTGGCTAGAATAAACACTGGCTCCTCCACGAAGGTCAACCTAACATCTAACTAAACCCGTCCTACTGGAGAACATGAGACTTATCTGGAATGTAATATTGTAACATCGACAAATGGAAAATAGGGCAAATCGTACAGAATACTGAAGGCAAGGTTAACTCATAAGCTACATCCCCAATCTTCCATAGAATCTCAAACAACCCGATGTACCTTGGGTTGAGCTTCCCACTCCTCTCAAAACTCATCACACCCTTCATGGGTGACACTCAAATCAAGACATAGTCACCAACCCCAAACTGTAACATATGAAGCTTGCGATCGACGTAGCTCTTGCTCCTACTCTGAGCTGCCCATAGCCTATCCTGAATCATCCTAAAACTATCTAAAGAATTACAAAGCAAGTTTGCACCCTGAGGCCTAACCTCAAAAGTATTAAACCACCCTATCAAAGATCTGCACCGCCTACTATATAATGCCTCAAATGGAGCCATCTGGATACTCGAATGGTAGTTGTTATTATATGAGAACTCTACTAAATAAAGGTACTGATCCCACTAACCTCCAAAGTTAATAGCATAGTCCCACAACATATCCTCCAGGACCTGAATAGTTCGCTTAGACTGGACATTGGTCTGAGGGTGGAATGTTGTGATAAGATCAACCTAGGTACCCAACTCCTCCTGAAATGCCCTTCAAAAATTGGAGGTGAACCAAGAACCTCTATCAAAGATGATGGATAATGGATACCTATGCAAATGGACTATCTCACAAACATAAATATGAGCCAACAACCGGTAGAAAATGAGCAGATTAGTCAATCAATCAATAATGACCCAAATACTATCAAAACCTCAAGAAGTGCACGAAAAACCCATAATGAAATCCGTAGTAATATGCTCCCACTTCCACTCAGGAATGGGTAGCCTGTGAAACAAACCACCAGGTATCAACACCATGAGACATTAAGTACATTATATAAATGAAATATCTAGCCACCTGCGCTGCCATAAATTTAGCTCCCTCTAACTAAGAATATACTGCAGGATATGATGGTCGGTGAATATCTCACAGTGAACACCATATAAGTAATGCCTCCAAATCTTAAGCGTGAAAACCACTGCTGCCAACTCTTAGTCATGAGTAGGGTAGTTGTCCTTGTATTCCTTCAGTTGTCTAGAAGTATATGCAATAACTTGACCCTACTGCATCATAACACTACCCAAACCAACACCCAAAGCATAATAATACACTGTAAACTTCTGACCCTCAACTAGAAGTGTCAAAATAGGAGCTGAAGTTTGTAAGGCCTTGAGCTTTAGAAAGCTTGCCTCACACTCATCGGACCACTGGAACAGAAAATCCTTTCTAGTCAATCGGGTCAGTGGCGTTGCTATAGAAGAGAATCCCTTGATAAACCATTTGTAGTAAACTACCAACTCAATGAAACAAAAAACCTCAATAGAAAAAGTAGGCCTACCCAATCACGAACTGCCTCAATCTTCACTGGGTCTACCATAATCCCATCCTTGGACACCACATGCCCCAATAATGCTACAGACTTAAGCCCAAACTCAGACTTTGAGAACTTGGTATAAATCCACCGATCTCTCAAAGTGTGGAGCATAATCCTCAAATGTTGCTCGTGCTCCTCCCTACTCCTCGAGTAAACAAGGATGTCATTAATAAACACAATCATGAACAAGTCCAAATAGGTCCTAAACACATAGTTCATCAAGTTCATGAATGCTGCTGGTGCATTGGTCAATCCAAAAGACATCACCAGGAACTCATAATAGTCATAGTGAGTCCTGAAGGCTGTCTTAGGGACATCCGTCCCCCATATCCTCAACTGATGGTAGCTATATCTCATGTCAATTTAAGAAAGTTGCACCTTATAGCTGGTTAAATAGATCATCGATACATGACGTAGGATGCTTATTCTTTACTATCACTTTACTCAGTTGCCTGTAATCAATACACATATGCTTAGAACTATCTTTCTTCTTCACAAATAAAATAGGGGCACACCATAGAGAGACACTCAATCTAATAAAACCCTTACCCAAAAGATCCTAAAGTTGAACATTCAGCTTCTTTAGCTAATCAGGAGCCATACAATAAGGTGCAATAGAAATGGGTCGAGTTCCCAGCTCAAGATCAATTACAAAGTCTATATCATGCTCAAGAGGAAGGTCATGTAGGTTGGTAGGAAAGACATATGTAAACTCACAGACTACAAGGACATAATCAAGCGAAGGACTCTCAATACTAACATATTGTACATATGCAAGGTAAGCCAAACAACCTCTCAATACCAGTCTCCTAGCCTATATATAAGAAATGATCCCCATCATCGCATGACTATAAGCACCCTGCCACAAAATCAGAGTTATCCCAGGCATGGCTAAGGTACCGATCTTGGTAAAGAAATCCAAGATCGCATGATAAGGGGATAACTAGTCCATGCCTAGAATAATGATGAAGTCAACTATATCAAGTACAATAAGATCAACCCAAGTGTTGTACTCCTGAATAGTCATAATACAGGACCTATACATATGATCCACTACTAAAGAATCACCTACAGGAGTAGCTACATGCATAGGTATAGATTGTGGCTGACAAGATAATCCCAACCGAGATGTATTATAACAAAAGACATAAGAATAAGTGGATCCTGGATCAAATAACATAAAATCGTATTGATGGCAAACCAAAATTGTACATGTAATAATAGCACTTGAAACCTCAATCTCTGGCCTACCGTGAAAAACATATAAATGACATTTCTTGCCTTTGTATTGGGTACCTACCCGACCACCTTCTCTACTTGCCTAAGTACCTCTATGAAAACCCTGAGGACCACCCCTGTGACCCTGTACACTACCCTTGATTGGGGGCACCACTGTCCTAATAGGTTAAGCATTATGTGTACAAGGCTTGATCATCCCATGCCTGGGAAACTTACTGGAAAAGTGACCAATAACCCCACAATCAAAGCATACCCTAGGTGCCCTAACCTGATGAGAGGGTCCTACTGACCCAAAAAGACAATCACAGTCTAAAGCCCCCCCCCCTACTGAACACTACATAATGTTGACCGATGCCCTGACCACTGAAATCACTATAACCAATCTAACCCCTATTTGAAATTTGAAGCACAGCATAAACAGGACTACTAGACTGACCACACTGCTGATACAGCTGTTGCTAATGTATGCCCTAGAAACTCCTACCTCAAAACTATAGCCCATTATGACTACCACTATAACTACCCTAATGGTGGGGTCTCTTATTGATGCCCTCATGGGCCTTGTAATGCATATCCTCCATAGTGTGAGCATGATCAACAATATCTACAAATGATCTACCTAAAGATACCAAGATCTAGGTAGCTATATGGAGCTAAAGTGTCAACCCTTTGATGAAACATCCCAGTCTCTAATTCTAGGTAGGTAGAATCATGGTGGCATGCTTGGCTAACTCATGAAATTTAGCCTCATACTCAAACAAAGTCATAAAACCCTACTCTAATCTCGAGAACTCATCTCTCAGACGCTCGTGCATGCTGCAAGGCATATTCTTCTCTAAGAAAGACTCGAAGAATAGAATCCATGTCATATAAGGGGACCCAACTGGTCTACGGTACCCTCTCCACCACTGCCTCACTGTACTATCAAACTAAAATATGGTGTAATCCACATCGTGCAAATCCACTAGGCTAAGATTATGTAATCTTACCTCATAACTGGTAAGAAACTCATATGCATCCTCTCCTGGGGCTTCTAAAAACCTCGACAGAGCAAATTTAAGAAATTGATCTTGTATCTTCTTCTCATTATAATTCATGGATGGCCAGGCTACCGCTGGCTGTGCACCTAACAGTACTGGTGGAACCTCTTCTTGGGGAGCTACAGCTGCAGGCTACACTCCTATACCTGGCCCATCATGTGCTGCCCCCTGAGCGTATGTCTGGGCGCTATCCATCGACTGACCTTCAATCATAACCAATAACTAGACTAGGGCATCTCTAAGGATAGATATGGATATAAATCCAAGTGGAGCCTGAGCTAGTCCCTGGACCACTGGTTGCTGTGGTAATAGATCCTCTAGCACTATATCTGGTGCAATCTGTGGCTCTGGATTAATAACCGGCTCTAGTGAAGGCTCTCTAGTCTGGCCTCGCCCTAGTGCTGTAGCTCTATCCTGACCTCAAACTCAGGGTGAACCTCTACCTCTATCCCTTACTGGACCCCTAGCTGCTGGCTCGGGGGCCACGCCCTCGGCTGCCATTGCCCTCATTCTAGCCATCTATGAAAGAGTGAAACAAATAAGAATCTGGAAACCAATATAGACCCAATGTTATTAAAAAGGTGATAATTTCCTAAGAATGACATGTAGCCTCCTAAAGATATGATACAAACATCATCGTACCAGTCTATGGGATTATACTAAACACTTGCTCTTTTACCGACGATACTGGTGAACCCAGGCTTTGATACCAAGCTGTCACAATCCAAAAACTTAGGTCATGAGGGCAGCTACTATAACCTACCAGTAGGTAAGACAAAACTATAGCCCAGAACAGTAAGTAACGAGCTAACGGTCAAAAAATTAAGAACAGATGTATAATGGTAAATGAGGAAAATATCAAGGGAAAATATACAAAATGAGTCCTCCAAGACCTTGTAAAGCTAGTACAAGAGCCATTATACATAAGGATTGCTAGACAAGTACAGATTATACAAAATAGTCTCTGAAAGATACAAAATAAAACTAATGCAAAAACGTAGGGAAATGGATCAGCTCCAAAAGATGAAAGCTCACCCTAATCTTCGATCAATAGCTCCGCTAAAAGTAGACATCAATGGTGATGACTCATAATAGGATCTGCATCAGCGAAAAAGATACAGAAGTTTAGTATGAGTACCAAAACACGCGGTACTCAGTAGACATCATAGCCGACAAAGCACAAAAAAAGTAAAAGCATAATAAAGAGAGAATCTATACTAAAGGTAATTAAAAAAAGGGTCAGAAGAGAATAACAGGCTGTAGCTAGGCAAATATGATAATCAAGACATAAATAATTCAAAGAATGGAAAATAAGCATCTAGCTATAAACTAATTGGACCCCTATAAGCCAAGAAGGCACATATAGTAAAATTAAACCCATTCAAGCCCTCATAAGCACAATGGATGCAAACAAGGAATAGTACTAAAAATGAACCAACTATGACAACATACAATGTAAAAGTATGCCATGATAGCCGTGAACGTATCGTATTCTCCTCCTTAAGCCATACCCATAAACCACTCGGACTCAAATCAAATTCCCAACCAGAAACCAATAACAAAGTATGCTAGACCTGAACTAGGATAAAAAATATAATAGGCCATAAAACGGGGTGCCAAACTCGAACCGGAGCTAAATATATTATAGGCCATAAAACTTGGTGCCAGAATCAAACCAGAACTAAATATATAGTAAGCGGTAAAAATCTAGAGTCCGGACTCAAACCGAGGAAAACTGTCTATTTTTCTTTTAGAAAACCAATTTTCTTAAAAGTATTTAAAAAGTTCCATTTATCGGGTTAAAACAGTGTTTTAAGCCAAAAATACTAAAATGCCAAGGATACAAATAAAACAATTACACCAGAATGAGCAAACCGACCTAACACTAATAATTAGGCTAATATTACGCAACCTAGGTAATTTATAGTCATCTCTAATGGGATAGAACACTATCCTAAGGTACTTTATCGTAAAAGAGCGATCACGCTAACCATAAGCCCCGAAAATCCATCTAAGGCAAACAAATACCTGAACTTAGAATAAGGCATCTGAATTTAATCCCAAGTGCCCTAGGTATGCTAAGTCAAGTCCTAACAGAGAAGAAACTACCGGGCCTAATGAATCCAAGGGAGAAATCTACCCTAAAGCCCCCTAACTGAGTAATTTACCATGCCAATAATTTAAATGAGTAAAGTCTAAAGGAAGGTAAGCCTAACCTACCTGGATGCCAATGAACGCACTTGAAATCCACTAAACTGGGTTTTTACTTTCAAAGAAGCCTTCAACCACTACCAGGCTATCAAAATAGTGATCTACTCATCAAAATGGGAACAATGATATCCATGTCAATATAATGTGCTCTAGGATAAAAATTGGGCTAAAAATAACACATGGAGCTCGCTTGCGGAATTCAAAAATTGGATCCAAAATTGTGTCCCTTGGGAAACAAGGAGCTTGTACTAAAAAATTGAGCACCACCAGCCCTTTAATTTGAATCCAAAATAGCCTATCAAATAAAAGGAAAAACACGAATCCAAATAGAGAATTAATCTCATTTTGAGCCGGGAACTTATGAGTTTGAGGCAAGAAAATGATCAAGGAATGAGAACCCGATGACCTTAAGCTGTAATTTGGTGATCCACAGATATTTTCAAGATCCCAAGGTTCTCTAATGGTGAATTTTATACTTAGAAATGGTTTTAGGTTAGAGGTGAATCTTATTTATAAAACATAGTGGTGATCGCTTAAGTGGCCAGATGACCGCTTAAGAGACCCCTGCAAAGTTGGCCAGCCTATGCTTAAGCGGTGCTTAGCCATTGAATTTGGTTACCACTTAAGCGATTCCTAAGCCACTTAAGCAGCTGCACCAGCTACTTGGGCACCAACAATTTTTGCTAAGTCCAAAAGGATTCTGATTGGGTGCTCTAGATTTATTTGGAACCCCATGCATACAAATGAGATAATCTACCCTACGAAAGAACGACAATCCAAACTCAAAAGAACCATCGAAATTTCCAACAGATGTTGTTTCAACAAAATATGGGCCCAACACCCACTGTTTCATTTTTATCAATTTCTAACCAAAAGCCCAAAATGAGTCTGGAAGCCTCGGGACCCAAACCAAAGGTCCCCCTAGCATAAAACCCACATTTCAGAGCTAATGAAACTATTGGAATTGTCATCTCAGGTTATTTACTTAGAGTTTAGGACAAAGACCTATTTCTCAACTTTAAAAGCTCCAAAATAGAAAAACTAGCATAAAAACCAAACAAACTGCCCAAAAATTAAACTATCAGTTCTAGCAAGTCATAAATAACTTGGAGTACCTATAGGAAAGCTATAAATGCATAAAATACAAAAAAAAAGGAAAAATAACCTAGAGGGTCATTACACACACTTACCATCCTACCCCAATTGAAATCAATGCTTATACCCAGTGCACCAAGAGGAAATAAAGAACAGTGGGTTTTAAAACTCTGTGTGGTGTAATAAGTGCACTAGTCATCAAACAATGCTTTTTAATTGTTGCTACCTTTGTACCAATAGCTTGCATTGGTATTTTCACATCATTACCTTTCACTGGCATTTGGGCACAAAACATGTCTTCTACCTTGGAATCCTATCAGTTTATTAGGACTTTTATTTCTCTAGGGCTATTATTGCCATTAATCATATTTGATGTCACAACATGAAGGACGACATTAACTTTATTTTATTCTGAAGTAGTACTCCAATAGTGAACAACCTCTTTTCCTTATCATAGGTAGAACCTTTCCCTTCTAGTTAAATATCATATGTTTTATACACTCCATTTTTTGTATGGGTAATAGGTGTATCAATAAATCCTTTCTGTTTTAATTGGATTTTTATTGGATTGCCACTCTACATCTGATCTTTCATAATCATCTAGGTCCCTTGATTTCATTTGTGTACTGGTCCTTTTTCCTTGTTCAGATAAGACTTCCTCCATTAGTAAACTACTTTAGAATCATTACCTTGATCTTGATGATTTCGAGTCAATCTGGTAGAGGTGGTGTTGGGTTTGCGTGTACAATAGAAAGGAAATTGAGAAAGGAGATTGGAGAGTAAGGGAGAGGATTTGGTAATATGTGTATGTTAGGGTGGAAAGACATATTTGTAGGATTTACATAGATGGGACAACTTCACATACCTTGGAGAAGAAGACTTAAAGAAGAACCTTTGATAGAAATCCCTAGTTTGACTCTTCTTACAAATCTTGAGTGTTGGAGTTCGTGAAATAAATGAGGGGAAAAGAGTCCACATGTCTGAGTATATAGCTTTATGGGAAGTTAAAAAGTTGTACAATATGTTTTCTATAGGGTTAAGGACTAAAATACCCATAATAGATAGAGTTGGGGAAAGTCCTCATAAGGACAGGGGAGGGGAGGGGAGGGGAAGGGAACGAGGCTCATCACGCAGCCCCAGCCTTATGCTGTGAGGCCCATCTTTCCACATCAGTATTATTATGTAAGTCCCAATGCATAGGGGAACTATTTTTACTGTTCCTCTGAAGTTAGTGGACAGTTCAGGAGTGAACTGCTTAGTTTTAAGGAGTGAGTTGGACATTTTGAAATAATATTTTTCGAAGCCCAAACCTATAAATCAATTTTGAAACTCATTTTCTGGAGAATCTATCTTGACCCAACTAATCGGATCATGCGGGCACCTATTCTAATCTACCTAGATAGGAGAACCCTTATGTACATTTAAAAAGATAAGCAAAAGTTATAAATTAATTTTATTAATATCTTCACAAACATATAAAACTAATTATGATCCCTTTAATATACAATAAAAGAAACCATTTTCCCCAAAGATCTAGTATAGACATGCACAAGAGCTGCTAAAGTAAAGAAACAATAACATAAGACCTAGCTTCCACCATGGAAGGGAAAGAAAGAAGTTGTTGGGGATCTCTAACCACATCATATAAGAAATATCAACTGATTGTGCAACCAGACTATACGCCTAAAAAGGGTATAGTAAGAGGAGTATTAGTGCTACCATATGTACTGGTAGGCATCATCAGCTGACCAAGGTTAAATCACATAAACATAATATAAAAATCCAGAATCAATCATATACATGTAATATGCCAATTTAAGTTCTTAATCTTATATTCCCAATTACCACTCTTCTTACCATATTCTTACTGCAAGGCCTTATTTGATTCTTACCACTTCTTACTAATTGCCACTACGTTCAAGATACGACACTTATTGGTAATTGATTTCTTTCTCACCATCACTTCCCACCACTAACTACACTTTATCAAACTATTACTCTAATGAAACTACAATCGATATTTATAACTAATATCACCTACATGACAATTAATAATGCAATAAAGTCAAACCATTCCATAACAATCCCTTTTCATATCATTCAAATTAAGAAGGTAAACAAGATCACATTTCTGCCTAATAATACTAAATCCAGTGTCAAAAACAACAAGAACTCGCAATTCAATTCAGTTCATTAATACCTCAAGGGCATTTTATTATTGTATAACATCAAGTACTAGCTAATTCCAAATATAATATCAGAATAATTAAACAATACCACAATTTACTTAAGTAACACAAGATGTATCAATAACAAATGGTCCGCATAAGGAACCCAATATGCATATAGCAAAATATAACTCGGTCCACTAAAGAAATCATCAAACTCCCTAACATCACGGTGTACACACATTCTAAGGGTCAATGTTTTCCCACTAGCCATGACCTGCAGGGGAAAAGCTTAGTTCATGTACCAAATATACCAAACAACTAGTGTCTTGCCACCCTTATCCAAAACCAAGTGTTATACCACCCTTTTTCTAATGTCCCCACCCTTATCCTCCCTTAAATATATCAATTCAATCATAAACAAACTTTATCAAATCAACTCACAACAAATAAACAGTACTAGTTAGAAGTACAATCACATAACCAGTTCAAATCAACAATAATTGCATAACAATAAAGTCCTTTTATCAATCACATTACAAGTTATCCATTTACACACTTTTATTCAAGATTCAACAAGTACATCATATTACTTGCATGTAATGCAAATATATAAGTAAACAATTAGTTAAACATGCACACATACAATCAGCATGAGTCTTAACTCTAATTAAATCATAACTTACTTAATAGATATTAGTGCCTGAGGGCCAAACAACTTGTAATAACTTAGCAGACACACAATTGATTTGGGTTGACCTGCTATTTTATGTAATACCCCAGAATGCATATAATTTCCCATAACTCTTTCATTTAGATAAGAATTCAACCTTGACCAAACACTACTATCCCTTAATACCTATATGTATTCAATTACCGCAATCAATTATTAAGACAGAACCCATTCTACTACAAACCTCACATACTATTCTGACACCCTAATCATTCTTTTACTAACCCTTTGATACTAGCATGGATCGCATGGTTGACACGAGCATGGATGACGCGGATGACAAAAGGAAAGCCTAAGAGTACATGGGAGTAATGTGGATAAAGAAAAGAGGCTATTTGTACAAGTGGCTAGGTTTTAAATTCGAGAATTCACAACAAGAGTCACCAAACAAGGCCCTTGTCTCTCATTAAGGGCATAATTGTAAAAGGCAGTTGTCTTTTATTTACTTTAGTATAAATAGGATAATTTCTCATTTTGCATGGGTTTTTTTATGAATATTGAATATTGAGCTTTGAAGCTTGTAGTTTCTAGGTGAAGCCTAGCATTAGTTGGTAATTTTAGTAGCGTGGATCTTGAAATTGTTGGTGAACTATTAGTTTGGTTAATCGAAGGCTACTCATTTGTAGTTTCTTGGTTTTCTTTGATTTTCTCAAACTAGGGTTTGTGTTTGAATTGTTGAATTGAATTGGGAGGTGAGGGTACCAAGTCCCTTGTTGCCCATAAATTCAAGAGTTTGAATATTAATCCACATATCCTTCTTTTGTTTTCTTTCCTTCTTATTCTTCCCTCTTTGATTCATTATCATTTTGGTATCAGAACCTAGGCTAAGGTTTGTTTTCACAAATCCTAATCTTGGGATTTTGATTTCTTCAAAAATCCAAAAAAATTAAAAAAATAAAAAATTATCCAAAATCCAAAAAAAATGCAAAAATATTTTTGTTTTGATTTGTTGTTTTTGACACTAGATCTTAATTCTCTAGTGTCTTGTGAGTCTAAATCTCAAATTTCATTCAATTCGGAGTTATAGAAGTGAAGTTGCTATTGAAGGGTTTAAAGCTTTTGAAACTTGGCCAATTTTGAAAAGTGGGTTTATTTTTGACTTTGTTTTGAAGGCTAAAATTAGTGGGGTTTGTTCATGGCGTTGAATGGGTGAAAAATTCATCGAATTTGGAGTTGAAACGAAGAAGTTATGAAGATGTGAAGATTGGGGTTTTTGTTGGTGTTCTTGAGCATCTTCATTTTGTTATTGAAGAATAAGATAGAAAAAGTACACTTTGATCCAAAAATTTTGAAGTCAAAGTTGGTGAAGTGTTAGTAGGTTCATTTGTGGAATTTTGAAAAAAAATAATTCAAAATTTGAAAAAAAAATCTAAATCTAAAAAAAAAATCCACGTGGACTGCCACGTCAGCTTCCAACGGTCAAATTCAACCATTGACTACCATACATAAGCCAACTCAGCACCCCACCAGCCCACTCGCACCACGTGGCATGTGCATGTCAACTTCACAGAGCTGAAATTTTCAGGTTTCATCACTTAGTTTTTTTTTTTTGGGTCCCAAAGTTTTTTGGACCTAAAACTTTTTTTAAGTGTCGAAACTTCGTGATTCTTTTTTTGTTATCTTTCTCCTTCGATTCCTCAACTATTTAACAAGTAATTAAAAATATTTAATCACTTTTTAAATATTTTTAATCATCAAATCATCAAATTAAACCTCTTTATAGTGATGAACTTCTTCAAGGCCTCAAAATTTTTCTAAGTGTCCAAATTTCGTGATTCTTTTTTTGTTCTCTTTCTCCTTTGATTTCCTAACTAATTAACAGGTAATTAATATATTTAATCACTTGTTAACTAGTTTTTAAACATCAAATCATCTCTTTAATTCATCAAAATTAAGCAACACAAGTACTTTTTCTACTTTTGTTAGTTTTTTTTGAGTCCGTTTTCTTTCGTGCTTCTTTTTCAAGTATTTTTACCTTCAATCGAGTCTTCCTTCTTTCAAGAGTCACAAGAATCCACTCCACCACAAAGGATGGGTGATCTTGAATTGATCAAGCAAAGCTAGTCCACTACCAATTTTGAGACGACGCTTTAGGAGGAGAGTTGAGAGTTTACATACGAGTGATGTGAGGGTTTTACCACTAATATTATTTGTTGAGTTTTGTAGGTACAATGTATAATCATTTTCCTTATAATCATGGAGGAAGGAGCTCGATGAACAACATGGTGACAAATTTCAATGTGTCAAGGAGAGTGACCAATGTGAATGAAACGGTGGTTAAAACAAATGGAAGGTTTAGAGGTATGAAGGAAAGGGTGAAAAGAATGGATAGTATGATTGAAAGGAGGTTCCCTATGACAAGTCGAAGTGAATAAACAAGAAGTACCTCGGTTCAAGAATACAACCTATAGTACCCCTAACCAAAGTTCCTCATTGTGATCGTGATGAAGGATCTGGGTCTGTACCAGGTGCTAATGCACCAGCAACTCTGCTAAGTTGTAAATTCTATGAATGGTCCCTCGGGATTCATTTAGAATCTCGTGCATGCAAACAAATTATGCTACCCTACAAAATTTGGATTTCAGACTCAACGAAACCATCAAAATTTTCATCCAAGGTCGTTTCGATGAAATATGGGTCCCATACCCAAGGGCCTATTTTTACTAAAATCTGCCCAATAGCCCAAAATGAGCCTAGAAGCCTCGGGACCTGAACCAAGGGTCCTCCTAGACTAAAATTGACATTCTAGAGCTAATGAAACTATCAGAATTAGAATCCGAGACCATTTACCTAATGTTTTAATCTGAGACCTTTTTCTCAACTCTAAAAGATCCAAAACAGGGAAATGGCTCTAAAAACCAAATGAACTGCCCGATCACCAAACTGTCAATCCCAGCAAGTCATAAATGACTCGGCAACTAAAAAGTATGAAAACATCGAAAATGACTTGGATCGTCATTACAACTTTCACTATTAAAAGGACTTTTGTTAGTGAAATTAAAGGATTAAGAAGTACCTAAAGGCTCAAACACGTGTGAATACTGAAACTTAAACATATGAATATCTTTAGAAAAAAATCGTCTGACATTTCTGGAAAGAATGGAAACTGGCTCCTCTACAAAGGTCAACCTCTTATCTAACTATACCAAGTCCCACCGAAGCACGTGAGACTCATCTGGAATATAGCGTCAAAACATCGATACATGAAAGACTAGGTGAATGGTAGAAAAGGCTGGAGGCATGGGCAACTCATATTTTTCCTCTCCAATTATCTGAAGCTTCTCAAATGGCTTGATATACTTGAGGATGAGCTTGCCCATCTTTTCAAACCTCATCAAGCCCTTCATGAGCGACACTCGAAGGAAAACCAGTCACCAACTCCAAATCTCAAGGTGACTTTTTGAAAAGATCAAAAAGCCTACGATCAACATAACTGTTCTGCCTAATCTAGCTGTACGTAGCCTACCCTGAATAACTTGAACCCTATCAAAAGACTCACAAAGAAAATCAGTACCATAGGTCTAACCTCTAAAGTCTCAAACCAACCAACCAAATATTAACATAGCCTACCATACAATGCCTTGAATGGTGCCATCTGAATATTCGAGTGGTACCTATTATTATAGGCAAACTTTGCCAATGTTAAAAACTGCTCCCACTGGCCTCTAAAGTCCAAAACACAAGGAAGGAGCGTATCCTCCAAAACCTGAATAATTCGCTCTGATTGTCCGACAGTCTGGGGATGAAAAGCGGGCTAAGATCAACCTGGGTACAAACTCCTCCTGAAATTCCCTCCAGAAGCTAGAAGTGAACTTATAGCCTCTATCTGAAATAATAGACAGGGGCACCCCATGAAGGTGAACCACCTCTCAAACATAGATCCGAGCCAACCTCTTAGAACTGTAGGATGTATGAATAGGGATAAAAAGGGTAGAATTGGTCCATAGATCTACAATGACCTAAATGCTATAAAAATTATGAGAAATACAAGGTAAACCACCTACGAAGTTCATAGTAACCCGCTCCCGCTTCAACTTAGGAATGGATAGCCTCTGTAGCAATCCACCAGGTCTTAAATACTTGGCCTCCACCTGCTAAAAACACAGAAACCATGCCATGAAGTTTGCTACATCTCTCTTCATACCCCTCCACTAGTAATACTGCCTTAAATCTTGGTACATTTTAGCTTAGCCTCCTAAAATATCAACTGAATTAAACCTCCTATCCTCAAAACACAGATGCGAAAGTTGAATCTCAAAATACACTCTAAATCTAAGGTAGCCTTTCTGGACTTACCCTTCTACATATGATCTCGAATGCTACGCCATCTGCCATCCTCAGACTGATGACCTTGAATATGCTCTAACAAGGTATACCTAGCCTCAACACTAGCAAGAATCCTCATATGATCAGAAATATCAAGTCGAATCACCATGTTGTCTAAGGACTAGATGTCCAAGGTCAACGGCTGCTAAAGAGATTAAATGGAAAGGCAAGCTCTCCATACTCACTTCCTTCTGGCTCAAGGCGTCTGCTACTATATTTGCCTTGCCAGGATGGTATAGAATAAAGAGATCATAGTGCTTCAGCAACTCAATCCACCTGTGCTATCTCAAATTAAGCCTCTCTGAGTCATGATGTACTAAAGACTATGGTGGTCAGTGAAAATTTCACAGTTAACACCATATGTAATAACTTAGCTTCACTGCATCAGAACACAACCCAAACTAATTCTAGAAGCATCACAATACATAGTAAACCCCTCGCCATCTACTGGAAAAGTCAGAATATGAGCTGAAGTGAGAAAGTCCATGTACTTTAGAAAATTCACCTCATACCCATCGAACCACTAAAATGGAACCTCTTTCCTGGTCAATCTGGTCATAAGTTCTGCAATAATGACAAATCCCTTGACGAACCGCCTGTAGTACACTACCGAACTAATAAAACTGCTAACCTCGATAAGAGATATAGGCCTAGCCTAATCACGAATGGCCTCAATATTTGTCGAGTCTACCATAATCCCTTCCTTGGATATCACATGCCTCAAGAATGCTACAAACTCAAGCCAGACCTCACACTTTTAGAATTTGGCATAAAGTCGATGATCTCTCAAAGTGTAGAGCACAGTCCTCAAATATTGCTCGTGCTCTCCCCTACTCCTCAAATAGACAAGGCTGTCATAATTAAAACCAACCACAAAAGTGTCCAAATAAGACCTGAAAATGTAGTTCATCAAGTCCATAAACATTGTGGGGGAACTGGTCAACCTAAAAGACATCACCAGGAACTCGTAATGGTTATAGCGAGTCCTGAAAGCTATCTTAGGGATGTACTCCACCCGAATCCTCAACTGATGGTAGCCAGATGTCAAGTCAATCTTAGAAAACACTACCACACCCTGAAGCTGGTCAAATAGATTATCTATATAAGACATAGGATACTTATTCTTCACTGTCACCTTATTCAACTCTTGTAGACGATTCAAATACGTATAGAACCATCCTGCTTCTTCATAAGCAGAAATGGAGCACCCCAAAGTGATACACTCAGCCAAATAAACTCCTTACCCAAAAGATCTTAAAGTTGAATATTTGGCTCTTTTAGTTCAGTAGGAGCCATACGGTAAGATGCCATAGAAATAGGTCAGGCGCCAGGCTCAAGATCGATAGCAAAGTCTACAACATGCTTACGAGAAAGGCCAGGTAGGTCAGTAAGAAATAAATTAGAAAACTCATAGACTATGGGAACAGAGTCAAATGAAGGACTCTCAATACTAACATCATGAACATAAGCTAAATAATCCATACAAACCCTCGATATTATTCTCTTAACCAGAATATAAGAAATAATCCCCCATCGATGCATCACTATAAGAACCCTTCCATATTGCTAAGGGTATACTAGGCATGGCTGAGGTAACGATCTTAGAAAAGCAATCCAAGACCGTATGGTAGGGGGATAAATAGTCTATACCCAGAATCACGTCAAAATCGACTATGTCTAGCATAGAAAGTTCATCTTAAGTGTCATACCCACGAATAGTCATAATATATGATCTGTATACCTAATTTACTACTAACGAATAAACTACGTGAGTAGCTACATGCTAGGTACAAATAATGGCTCCCAAGACAACCCCAATCGCGGTGCATAATAAGAAGACACATAAGAATACATGGAGCTTGGATTAAATAAAGAAGAAGCTAGCTCATGGGAGACCAAGATCATACCTGTGATAATAACACTCGAAGTATCAACCTCCAGCCTACAAATAATAATATATAAAAGAATTTTGTCTACCTTCGAACTGGGTTCCTGCCCAACCACCTGCCCTACCTTCCTGAGGACCTCCTTTAGAACCCCGAGGACCACCCCTGCAATCCTGTACACCACCCATAGCTGGAGGTGGTACTGATCTAATTAGGGGTATAATCTATGCAGTAGGCTCAATCATCCCTCGCTGGGGACACTCCTTAGAGAAATAGCCCATAATACCACAATAATAGCATGCCTCGGGCACTCTACTCTATCAAGAAGGTCTGGCTGATTGAAATGGCCATCTAGGTCTAAAGACCCTTTCTGAACATCCCTCAAAGAATGACCATTTCTATGCCTGCTGAATTCACTATAATAAAACTGACCCCTATCTAAAATCTATAGCACTGCCTGAATGGGCCTACTAAACTAACCCTGATACTGATACAGCTGATGTGTACCTACCCTAAAAACCTCTACCTCTAAATAATGAGCCAATGTGGCTACCACTATAACTGCCCTACCAATGAGGACACTTATCACTTCCCCCTTAGGCCTCGCGATGCATATCCTCATTAATCTATGCATAGTCAGCAATATAAACAAATGACCTTCCCATAGCTACTAGACTCTGAGTAGGCATGGGAAGTAGAAGTCTCAACCCTCTGAAAAAACACTAAATTCGCTCATACTCAGTAGGTAGAATTATGGTGGCATGTCTAGCTAACTCATAATATCTTGCCTCATACTCTGCCACTAACATAGACCCTTATTGCAACCCAGTAAACTGATCACTCAGATAGTCATAAAAGCTGCGAGGCATATACTTCTCTAAGAAGGCCTCATAGAACTGAGTCCAAGTTATAGAATAAGATCCCACTGGCCTATAATTAAGATATCCCCTCCACCACTATCTGGTTGTTCGATCAAACTGAAAAGTGGTGTAGTCCATACCATGTGACTCTACCATGCCAAAATTATGTAGCCTCTCCTCACAGCTCATAAGGAACTTAAAATCATCATCCCCTAGGGCCCCTGTAAATCTCTATGGAGCTAATCAAAGAAACCAGCCTAGTATCTTCTGCTCCTCAGAATTCATGGCTGGTTCGGCTTCTACCGGCTATTGAACTATCGGTGCAGGTTGAGCCTATAGTCTAGAACCCATAATTATAGACTACGCTCCTGTACTATGTCGACCTTGGGCTACTCCCTGTACGAATATCTGGGCCTCATTCATGGGCTGGCCACCAACCATACCTAATAATTTAACTAAGGCATCATGGAGGACTGGTAAAGATATAAATCCAGGTGGGGCCATGGGCTGCCCCATCGCCCACCTGCTAATATGGCGATAGATCCTCTAGTGCTATCTCTGGTGTATAATCAATAAATGGATCTTGTGAAGGCTCCCTAGCTTGGCCTTAAGTTGAGGCTACAGTTCTGGCCTGACCTTAACCTCGGGGTTGACCTACACCCTTAACCAATGCTCTAATTACAGGGTCAGGTCTCCTTCCCCTGCCAATATAGCCCGCATCCTAGCCATCTATGAAAGAGTAAAACAAATGAGAATTTGGAAACTAATATAGACATATGCATAATAATATACCAAAAATATGAGATTTTCTTAAGAATGTCCTGTAGCCTTCCAAAAATGGGATACAAATGTCATCGTACTGATCCATGAGACTCTACTATACACTTGCTCTTGTATTGACAATATTGGTGAACCTAGGCTCTAATTGTCACACCTCAAATCCCATTGAGATGGACATGCACCCGATGCCTTAAAGACTCAAAAGAACCAACTTTAACCTATGCTTACTATACATATAACTATGAGAATCATGAAACTTTGACACATATATATAAGCTACAGTAATGAAAGACCAGCATAGATAGACCCAAACAATATATACATGACTTGGCTGTTGGAGCCACAACTGTTACTAGACTAAACATAGTTGAACTTCATACATTAGTCTACAAAGCCTCTTTATTATGGAAAACATAGACTAGGTCGAGACAGACCCCACCTTACAAAACTACTGTACAATACAAAAATGCACTTATCAAAGACTCAGTAAATCTCTGAATCAACTTAGAGCTCACCAATAACAACTAAGTGTCCTGTGTTTTTATTGAGAAGGTCTACTAGCTGGAGTACATCTACCCGTGGCATGAAACACAGTGTCCCCTTGAGGGACGTCGGTACGAAAGAATGTACTGACTATGTAAGGCATAAAGTGGCCATAGGTAAGACAGGATCTTAATAAAATTAGATATAAATATACAACTGTATAGATAAGGATAAAAGACCACCTTTACTTGTATTTATGGGATCATGTACATTACATCTTTTACTTTACTTTATCCTTCTTTGCATTATGAAATTGTAAATAATATGATACAAATGACCAGCTGATCAGTGGTAAAAGAGGATGACCCATGCTAGGTATTTTAACCCTTGGGATACGATTCTTATAAATACACAAATCAGGATCGAACCATCTTAGGATTTCCTTTCACCCCTGGGATACTACTTGTGATATTTTGATTGACCCATGCTAGGTGTTCCTTCCACCCCTGGGATACCACCCAAGAATATACAGATTCTCTTTACATCATTTCTTTAATCTTTGAGATAGTTCTTTTGGTGGTCATAACATTATTGAGTTTTAAATAATGGACAAGTAGTGAGAGACATGTGAATAAGCATTCAAGGCAGTAACAATTACATAGGGAGCAAATGGAATATCAATGTATTAGATTTCATGCCAAAGAATGTAGAATCGAATAGCCTTCCTACCTTGCTGTATAACTCCAATAGTACCCCAAATTAACCTCCTGCCCTTCGGACTACTTATGTACAATAAATTTAAGTTGTAAAACTAGTATTAGCACCTAATCAACACATTTAAGCCACTTAACCTCACCAAAATAGTAGCCTGGTAGTAAGCCCGTAATTAATTTATTCAAGGGTGTTCTTTCAACCCTTACTCCTCCAATTATATTCACATACCATACAAATCCTTACAAGGTCCCCCAAAACAACTTTAGCCTCATTACACCCTTAATACAATATACAAAGTGGAGTGGGCAATAGGCTTACATAATATTCAGTTCGGTGGTGTATCACCACATCTTCCGTCTATAATTCAATACAAGTTAGTTACATTCTTTACCATCATCAACCAAGCTGTCCCCAACATATACACATAATACAATTCCTAAAACATCCCCAATATTCTTTATCCTAGCAACCAAATATTGAACTTATCATCCCTTGAGTTCTTGACAATAATATATACACAATTCTCCACCAAAACATGTATTTAGAAAGGGGGCAAAAATAGGCAGTAGCCTTACCTTAATTTTGTGATAGCTTATTCCCTTAAATTGTATTTTTTCAATATATTGGTTCCTTCACACACAAACCAAAGGAGAAATGAAAAATCTCTTAATAACCAATAAAAATGGGACTGCTAAACTTATAGAGGGTTGTCTTATAATTTAAACATGAAGAACATAATTTCCATAGTCTTCTTGAGATAAGCTCATGATTTGTTCACTTATATTTATCTTGTAAGGAAGGTAATTCCCAAGAACCCTAATGAAAACTTTGGGCTGCTGTAGAAGCTAAGAGAGAAAACTCTAGAAAGCTGAATTTTTGTCTAAGTTAAAATGGGTCAAATGAGCTAGTTTCAATACCTTTAAAGGGATTTGATCTTTACCGAATTTCTTGTCTAATTTGGGCCATATTTTATCAAGTATTTTGTGCACCTACTTTCCCATTATACTTGGGCCTTTGTGGATCTGAAACTGTTGGGCCTTGGCTGCCCATTCTTCTTCTTTTTTCTCTTTTAACTTGGGACAAAATTAATTCAAGTGGGTGGTAGTGTACTTGGACCAATAAGCTGGTCAAAGGAGTCTTAGTAGGTGATGCACCTACTTGGTTCTTAGAATTGTCCATAAGTCAAAGTAGGTGATGCACCTACTTGCCATTTACTAGCTTAATTTAAATCAAGTAAGCAGCTCACTTATTTTACTACATATTCTAAGTCTTAACTAACCCCTTATGTTAACTTAATACTTATATACACTTGGACATTTTAATCCTTGAGATAGAATACCACCTTACTGTCTCGCGTTTAAGCACTTTTGTTTGGGTTAACTTGGCGTATATATGCTGAAATGTTTGGGCCATTATAATATCATTTAAATCCTCTTTAAACCACCGCTAATCACTTAAGAAACTTGGTTTGTTACCTATACAACATGGTAACCTCAAGTCCCATATCAATATAACAAGTACACGCAAAATATGGGGTGTTACATCCTCCCCCTCTAGGAACATTCGTCCTCAAATGCTAGCTTAATTAGAATGCTTAAACAAGTTCAAGACCAAGTTTAATCTTCATGTTACCACATAACACTTACACATTTATACTTACTTGTTAATGTTACAATTCAGCATCTTGGACTTTCACTTCAGATTTGAATAAATGAGGGTACTTAGATTTCATTGCTTCCTCGGCTTTCCATGTGATCTCTTCTATTTGTTGGTTCCTCCAAAGTTCTTTTACAGAAGCTACTTCTTTATTTCTTAACTTCTTGATTTGAAACAATAGGCACTTCTTCATAAGTAAGTTCTTCTATAACTTGTACATCTTTAGTAGGAGTAATATGAGATGGATCTCCTATGCATTTTCGGAGTACTCACATGAAACACTGGATGTACTATTGAAAGCTCTTGGGGAATCTCTAACTCATATGTAACTTGGCTGAATCTTTGAATAATCTTATATGGACCTCTCTAACTCATATGCAACTTGGCTGAATCTTTGAATAATCTTATATGGACCTATATAGCATGGACTCGATTTTCCCTTTTTACCAAACCTCATTACCCCTTTCATTGGTGACACCTTTAAGAATACCTAATCTCCTATAGCAAACTCTAGCCCTCTTATTCTAATATCTGCATATGATTTATGTTGACTTTGTGCTATTTCTAGCCGTTGTTGTATTACCTTAAATTTTTCCATAGCTTGATGAACAAGATCTAGCCCAAATAAGGCAGTTTTACCCACTTCAAACCATCCAATTGGTGATCTACACTTTCTCCCATATAAAGTTTCATACAGTGCCATTTTGATACTTGAGTGATAGCTATTATTATATGCAAACTGAATAAGTGACAAATGATCATCCCAGCTACCTTTGAAGTCCAATACACAAGATCGCAACATATCCTCAAGTGTTTGGAGAGTAAATTCTACCTAACCATCTGTTTAAGGGTGAAAAGCTGTACTTAAACTCACTTGCATTCCTAAGCTCTTTTGAAATGACTTCCAAATGTTTGTGGTAAATTGAGCTCCCTATCGGATATAATAGAAATTGGGACTTTATGTAGCCAAACTATCTCTTTAATATACAACCTTGCATACTCTTCAGCTGTGTAAGTGGTCTTAACGGGTAGGAAATATACTGATTTGGTGAGTCTATCAATTATTACCCTTATGGAATCAAACTTCTAAGAGGAACAAGGCAAACTAGTGATGAAATCCATGTTGATCAAGTCCCATTTCCAAATTGGGAGTTGCATACACTGCATATAACCTCCTGGCTTTTGATGTTCTACTTTCACTTATTGACAATTTGGACATTGAGCTATAAATTCTGCAATGTTCTTCTTCATGTCTCCCCACCAATAAACTTATTTCAAGTCATGATACATTTTTGTTGACTCTAGATGGACAAAATATCTTGAATGGTGTGTTTTCACCATAATCCTCTTCCTTAGTCTATCAATATTAGGTACACACAATCTGTTTTGGCATCAAAGTACTCTCTCTTGGGTAAGCTCAAATGCTTTTGTCATACCTTGTACATTCTCCTTAAGTTGTAATAGAATAGGATCCGCATACTGCTTTTCTTTCACTTCAGTTACCAATGAGGATTTTGCCGCATTTTGCACAATAACTCCTTCATCTGGAGATTCAAGAAGGCAAACCCCCAAGCTAGCTAGTTGGTATAGATCTTTAGTTATCCCTTGTATTTCCATGGACTGCCTATAAGTGCTTGCCATTGTCTTACGACTGAAAGCATCGGCTACCGCATTTGCTTTCCCCGAATGATACAAGATATCGACGTCATAGTCATTTAATAGCTCAAGCCATCTTCGCTGGCTTAGATTCAAGTCCTTCTGCTTAAAGATATATTGTAAACTCTTATGGTCAGTATATATATCAACATGAACCCCATACAAGTAATGGCGCCATATCTTTAAAGCAAATATAACCGCTGCTAGCTCAAGATTATGTGTTGGGTAACCCTTCTCATGTGGACACAATTGGCTTGAGGCATAGGCTATTAACTTACCATGCTGCATCAATACACATCCTAGACACACTCCCGAAGCATCACAATACACAACATACCCCACTGTACCTTTTGGAAGTACCAATACAAGTGTAGAAGTTAACTTATTTTTCAACTCTTGAAAGCTTCTTTCACAGGAATCATTCTATTGAAACTTGAATGTTTTGTGTGTTAACTTGGTTATTGGGGCAGAAATGGAAAAAACACCCTCAACGAACCTTCTATAATAACCTGCCAAGCCTAGGAAACTACAAACCTCCATAGGTGTTGTGGGTCTTGGCCAGTTCTTCACGACTTTTATTTTTTGAGAATCAACCCTTATCCCTTCATCGGATACAATATGCCCCAAGAATGCCACTAATTTTAACCAAAACTCATATTAGAGAACTTTGCATATAGCTTACGATCACAAAGAATCTGCAATACCTGTCGCAAATGATTAGCATGGTCCTCTTTTGATCTTGAATACACCAGAATATCATCTATAAATAATATCCCAAACATATCCAAGAATGGATTGAGCACTCTATTCATCAGATCCATAAAAGTTATTGGTGTATTTGTTAGCCCAAATGACATAACTAAAAACTCAAAATGACCATACCGTATTTGAAAAGCTATTTTGGGTATATCTCTCTCC
Organism: Capsicum rhomboideum; assembly: GCA_031232105.1. Lineage (NCBI taxonomy): Eukaryota > Viridiplantae > Streptophyta > Magnoliopsida > Solanales > Solanaceae > Capsicum > Capsicum rhomboideum. Next base: position 53,006,552 of record CP124716.1, on the reverse strand, counting down.
TTCATTTTCACTTGGTGATAACCTGATCTCAAGTCGATCTTTGAGAAACACTTAGCACCTTGTAACTGATCAAACAAATCATCAATTCTAGGGAGGGGATATTTGTTCTTAATTTTCACCTTAGTCAGTTGTCGGTAGTCAATACAAATGCTTATTGTACCATCTTTCTTACTTAAAAATAACACGGGTGCGCCCTAAGGAGACATACTAGGCCGTATGAATCCCTTTTCTAACAAATATTTTAATTGTTCCTTCAATTCATGTAATTCAGCTGGGGCCATTATATACGGAGGAGTAAAAATAGGTTGAGTACCTGGAAAAACATCAATACAAAACTCTACTTCCCGTTCTGGTGGTAAATTAGGAATTTCTTCAGGAAACACATCAGAAAATTCATTTATCACTAGAATGGATTGAAGAGTCTATGGTTCCATATCTATATCTTTCATCCTTGCTAGATTACATATGTACCCTTTGGACATCATCTTTTTTGCCTTAACATAAGAAATAAACTTACCCCTTGGTGCTCTAATATTACCTCTCCGTTTAAGGACTGTCTTTTTTGGAAAATGGAAATGCACCCTTTTAGCTCGACAATCTACTGTGTCATAACAAGAAGCCAACTAATCCATACCCATTATAACATCAAAATCTACCATTTCTAGCTTAACAGAATCAGCCAATGTGTCACGATAACAAACATTTACTATGCAATTATGACAAACTCTTCTATCTATAATAGACTCGCCAACTGGTGTAGACACTTCAAATGGCTTAACCAGTGATTCTAGTGTTCTTTTGAACTTTTCAGCAATCAATAGAGTGACATATGGTAGTGTAGAGCCTATATCAATTAAAGCATATACATTATGTGAAAATATGGACAATGTACGTATAACCACATCAGGAAAAGGCTTCAAATTTTGTTGACTCGCTAGAGTATATGTACGATTTTGGACTCCGCTAGAACTAGCTGATCTTCTACCACCTCTAACATGACCAGTAGGCATCTATTGACCCCTGCCTAAAGGAGGCATCGATGATGAATATGCGATAAATGATCCAGTAGTTTGTGCCATACCACCCATGCCCCTTCGAGGGTAATTTTTCATCATATGGCCTGGTGTACCATACCAATAGCAAACATTTGTTCCAAACTAGCATGCACCTAGATGATATCTCCCACATTGTTTAAGGATGTCTAGGAGGTCTTGATTGGTTCATGCTTCCATGCTCTTGGTTTCCCACAACTGAACCTTGGTTCTTACTTTTTTGCCTAAATTGATTGCCCTTAAACCCTTGAAACCGGGGTGGAGCACTTGTTGTAATGTAGGAATATGGTGGCCTAGGCAGTCTATTTAAAAATCGAGGCCTGAACACACTTTGGGATGTCATAAACTACCCTATGGACCTAGCCCTCTTGGAGTACCCTCTTTTTGGCTCTTGTGTCCTTCTTCTTTGTCTTTGATCTTCCATTTTTTGTGCAAAAGCTTGTATTCTTTCTATATCTATGTCTTTATTCAAGGCAGCATTAGTACAATCTCTAACGAAATATAGATCCAATCTATCCACATATCGATGAACTCTATCTTCCATAGTAGCTATTACATTAGAAGCATGCCTGGACAAAGAGTTAAACTGAAGACTGTACTCCCTCATGCTCACATTCTCTTGGTGAAGATTCAAAAACTGATCTGAACAGGCCTCTCGGATCTCAAATGGAAGGTAATGATCAAGAAATGTTGCTTTGAACACTTACCAATTAGCTAAGGTGCACCTTTACCCCTAGATCATTTCCAGTCTTCATACCATAATAAAGCCTCCCCTTTTAATCTGTACACTGCTAGCTCAATCGTTTCTTTACCAAATACATGCATGACATCTAAAGCCCTTTGTATTTGATCAATAAAGTCTTTTGGGTCTTCATTAAGATCTGACCCAGTGAATGTGGGAGGGTCCAACTTAAGGAAATCCTGTATCCATAGACTAGCTTCCCTATCCGCACCACTAGTACCCATAATTGGACCAGCATGTCCTTAACCTTGTCCAGAAACTATGCGAGTCAACATCTGCACCGCATTTCTTAAATCTTGCTCAGTAGTATTAATAGGTGATTCTCCTTCTTAGTTCTTCTGGAGATGGAGGAGTAGAAGAAATCCGTGATGCAAACTCATCTACTTGCTTACCTGTATTCTTACTCCTTCTTGTAACCAAGATCTTTACTATAATGAGAAAAGAATTCAAAGGTTAAATACAATCCCACCTACAACATTAGCTCTATCGCATGATCTAAGAAATGAAGAAAAAGAAACAACTCCCAAATGTCTCCTAGTCTCCTACTTATGGATGTGGTACACAACACACCCATAAGCAAGACTCTACATAAACACGGCTTTGTAGACTCCCTAGGATGACCTGCTCTGATACCACTTTTGTCACACCTCAAGTCCCATTAAGATGGACAGGCACCCGACACCCTAAAGACTCGAGAGAACCAACTTTAACCTGTGCTTACCATGCATATAACTATAAGAATCATGAAACTTTGACACATATATATATATATATATATTATTTACAGTAATGAAAGACCAACATAGATAGACCCAAACCATATATACATGACTTGGCTGTTGGGGTCACAACTGTTATGAGACTAAACATATTTGAACTTCATACATTAGTATACAAAGCCTCTATAGGATAGAAAACATAGTCTAGGTCGGGATAGACCCCACCTTACAATAGTACTATACAATACAAAAATACACATATCAAATCAACTTGGAGCTTTCCGAAGATCTTTTCCTTCTCTTTGGGATCGAACATCAATTGCAACGATTCGATAGACGGCTCATTGGGATAGATGTAGATGAAAAACGCCCCCTAGAAATGTATAATAAGCTTTCTCCTCGTACGGCTCGAGAAAATGATTGATTCGAGGTTTTGTCTCTGTATGGAATTCTATCTAAGAAATGACAACTAGGTCCATAAAATGTTCAAATCAATTAAAGATGTAAGTCTTTTTTTTTCTTCTTTCTTCCTGAAAATGAAAAAGAAACCATTCGTACTCTCATAACTCAAGTTGGATAAACTTCAAACAGTTCAAAGGAAAATCTTTCAGCAATTTCATTTATTGAGCGGTCTTTCCTCCTTTTTTGTTTGTCTCGTTTAAAATTGGATTCTTCAGTATGATCCAGTTATTAAGATAATTAAAAATATGTTTCCTTGTTCTGGGATCCTTTATATTTGTTTTATTTTAAATCATTGGATTTAGATATTACTTCGATGCTCTTTAATCCTTTCAAAATGGCAGCAACATACCTTTTTTGCGATTTCTAGGAAACAATCCTACAAGACCATGGATTCCCTCGTGAAACACTTTGGATCGAAAAAGTTTGATCAATTCCAATAAATTTTGGAATTTTTAACTTGCTCAAATTGGATTCTTTCGATTTTTATACCGAAGATATATTTACGAAGTTGTTTCAATTTTTTTATTGATTGGCATTAACCCTAGACCCTTGCCCCGAGAAATAAGTTAATACTTTCTACTCGAGCTCCATCATGGACTATTTACATTCCAAGATAACAAAAACGAGGGTTTCTAGTGAAACAGAACCAATGATGTCGAGCCAAGAGCACCTTCATTCCTACATAAAATGGTGGATGTACAAATCCACAACAGATCGTGTCCTTCAAGTTGCACGTTGCTTCTACCACATCATTTCAAATGAAGTTTTACCATAACATTCCTCTAAGAACCGGTATAGAATCATGAATAGTCATTAGTTGGGCTGATGTATAAACATCATAATCTATAGTATTTTCTATATCTTCTATATCTATAGTATAGAGATATAAAGAGATATAAATGATACTATAGATATAGGTGGATAAAGATTTTTCTGAAGAAGTCTCTTAGTAAGAGCCCATTGTTAATATTAATTTGTCTAACATATTATATTAATTAATATATATAATAAATAAATAATTTATATAAATAATAAAAAATAAGATGAATAAATGAACTATTTTTTTTTTCATCTGATTGATAAAATCCAAAGAATGGGGAGGTTTTCGTATCTATCAATTCGATCAAATAGACTGAGCAATTTTCACCCTTTATAGATATTGAAATGAACGCCTTCCATTACTGATTAACTCCTATCTATCCCATTTTATGGGACTGATGCAACATAAATCAAAAGAAAATAAGGGGGTGTCCTAGTCTTTTTTATTTTTACGAAATGTGAGCTATCTAGGCACAAAGCTAAAAAAGTCCAGATTACGTCCAGTTTTTGCTCCTTTTTTTGCTATTTTAGCCTAACTCATTGATTAAGAATTAAGAGACTTAGTGAATTTAATTAGTACCAAAACCCCACTCTTGACGAAAAGTAAAGAAATTTACAAAAAAGAAAATTGAATCTAATTAGGTTAATTTAGGGGGAAGAAACTATGAGATAGGGAATCTAGATTCTTCTGCATCTCGATTCAGTTTTTGAAAAAAAAAAAAGATTCATCGAAGAAAAAAATCAGAAACAACAATCACATTCCAGCTAATATTTCGATTTTAAACAGAACATTGTTAAAAAAGCAATCTATATTCTCATAGAATATATATGTTCTGGGACGGAAGGATTCGAACTTCTGAATAGAGGTACCAAAACCCGTTGCCTTACCACTTGGCCACGCCCCATTTAGATTTCTATCCGATACTAAAAAAGTATATTGTTGGTTTTGTTTGTTTGTCAACTCTAGTCCAAATATCTATAGAAAAGATTAGATTGGTACTGGAATTTTGCTATGTTTTTGGTATGTGTAGATATAGAATTAAACTTGATTTATTGATCATTACATATAATTCAATTAAGATATTGTATGAAAATATGATTTTTTCGATTCTCCTTTGAGAAAAGGAGGATTTTTGATTGAGTGGGTTCAAAGGAAAAGAAGGATTTTTTGTTTACCTTACTTACTTTCCTTTTCCTTATATCAATAACTCAAAAAAAAAATGCAATTATCTCCAAGAACAAAAAGTCTGTTATGCTTAATACCTTTAGTTTGATCGGTATCTGTCTTAATTCGACCCTTTAGTCGAGTAGTTTTTTCTTCCGCAAATTGCCCGAGGCCTATGCTTTTTTGGATCCAATCGTAGATATTATGCCAGTCATACCTCTGTTCTTTTTTATCTTAGCCTTTGTTTGGCAAGATGCTGTAAGTTTTCGATGAGATCCTTAGTAATATCCTAGAAAATTCATGATTTATTCAAGAAATAATTCTACAATAAATCAAATCAGATAAGCTTTACCATTTGAAATCTCGATTCAGACGTTGAAATTCTTGGATAGTCATGAGAAATCCATCTTAACTTATTTACTTCTTTTTTGCACTTTACTTTTGAGTGAAATACCTTATTAGGCTCCTCTTGTGTATATAAAAAATTTGGTTAATGACAAACTCTTATTAGAAAAGAATTTTTCTAAATTCTTTTACAGAAAGAGCTTCGTTGCTTGGTGTCAAACTAGGATATGCGGTAGAAAAATGGATGATCTATTCTCTTTTTTTTTTCAAAAAAAAAATCATCTTGGAGATTGTGTAATGCTTACTCTAAAACTCTTCGTTTACATAGTAGTGATATTTTTTGTTTCTCTCTTCATCTTTGGATTTCTATCTAATGATTCCTATCTAGGTATTTTAACTCCTAGGATATGGTCCTCATAAATACATAAATCGGGATCGACCTATGCTAGGATTTCCTTTCATCCCTGGGATACTACTCATGATATTGGGATTGACCCATGCTAGGTGTTCCTTCCACCCCTGGGATACCACCCAAGAATATACAAATTCTCTGTACATCATTTTTTTAATCTTTGAGATAGTTCTTTTGGTGGTCATAACATTATTGAGTTTCAAACTATGGACCTATAGTGAGAGACATGTGAATACGCATTTAAGGTAGTAATAATAACATAGGTAGCAAATGTAACATCAAAGTATTATATTTCATGCCAAAGAACATAGAATCGAATAGCCTTACAAACCTTGCTGTACAACTTCGATATTACCCCAAATTAAACTCCTACCCTTCGAACTACTTATCTACAATAAAGTAAGTGGTAAAACTAGTATTAGTTGTTAATCAACACATTTAATCCACTTTACCTCACCAAAACATTAGCTGGGTAGTAAGCCCGTAAGTAATTTATTCAAGGGTGTGCTTTTAACCCTTACTCCTACAATTACATTAACATACCATACAAATCCTTATAAGGTGCCCCGAAACAACATTAGCCTCATTACACCCTTAAAACAATATACAAACTGGAGTGGGCAGTAGGCTTACACAATATTCAGTTCGGTGGTGTATCACCATATCCTCCATTTATAATTCAATACAAGTTAGTTACATCCTTTCCCAATATCAACCATGCTGTCCCCAACATATACACATAACACAATTCCTAAAACATCCCCAATATCCTTTATCATAGCAACCAAATATTGAACTCATCATCCCTTGAGTTTTTGACAACAATATATACACAATTCTCCACCAAAATATGTATTTAGGAAGGGAGAAAAAATAGGCAGTAGCCTTACCTTAATTTTGTGATAGTTTATTCTCTTAACTTGTATTTTTTCAATATCTTGGGTAAAGAGAGAAAAATGGGCAGTAGCCTTACCTTAATTCTCTGTAGAAGCTAAGAGAGAGCAATAGAGAAAACTCTAGAAAGCTGAATTTTTGTCTAAGATAAAATAGGTTAAATGAGCTAGTTTCAATCCCTTTAAAGGAAGCTGCTCTTGGACAACTTTCTTGGCTAATTTGGGCCATATTTTATCAAGTATTTGGTGCACCTACTTTCCTATTATACTTGGGCCTTTGTGGATCTGAAACTATTGGGCCTTGGCTGCCATTCTTCTCCTTTTCTCTCTTTTAACTTGGGCCAAAATTAATTCAAGTAGGTGGTAGTGTACTTGGCCCAATAAGCTGGTCAATGGAGTCTTAGTAGGTGATGCACCTACTTGGTTGTTAGATTGGTCAATAAGTCAAAGTAGGTGAAGCACCTACTTGTCACCTACTAGCTTAACTTAAGTCAAGCAAGCAGCTCACTTATTTTATTCCATATTTTAAGTCTTAACTAATCCCTTATGTTAACTTAATACTTATATACACTTGGACACTTTAATCCTTTAGGTAGAATACCACCTTACTATCTCGCATTTAAGCACTTCCTTTGGGTTAACTTGGTGTATACATGCTAAAATATTTGGGCCATTATAATATCCTTTAAATCCTCTTTAAACCACCGCTAATCACTTAAGAAACTTGGTTCGTTAACTATACAACAAGGTTACCTCAAGTCCCATATCAACAGAACAAGTACACGCAAAATATGGGGTGTAACACTAATACCAAGCTGTCATGACCCAATTTCTCAGGTCATGATGGCAGCAACTCTAACCCACCAGTAGGTAAGCTAAATCATAGCCTGAAATGGTAAGTAATGGGTCAATAGGTGGAAGATAGAGAAATAAGCATACAACAGAAATAATAAGAAACAAAAATAGGGATAAATATATATAAAACATACTATACAAGAGAGCGGAGAGGAAAAAAATATACAAAATGAGTTCCCCCACGACCTAGTAAGGTCAGTACAAGAGCCACTATAACAAAAGAGGGTACTAGACAATGTCAAATATCCATCATAGTCTTAGAATATGCAAAATAATACTATCTAAATAGCATAAGGAGGAGGATCAACTTTGTACTCTAAAATCTCACCCAAATTCTGTTCAGCAGCACAACCCGAGGATGTCGTCAGTGTCGGTGACTCGTACTCAGATATACATTAGCGAAAAGATACAGAAGTGTAGTATGAGTAAAAATAAAAGATGGGTACTCAGTAGGCATAATTAATAATAGAGCAATGGGTTTGATTAGCTTGACAAATCAGTTTATTACGAAACTAATATTTTAGATTTTTTAGTCTATTTTGGCTAAAGGTGTTGCATGAGCAGTACATAATATGGTTAATGAGTCTTGACTATTTTAAATCAGTTTGGTGTAGTTTGAAGTGATTAGGACTTTTGGGAGCATAGTTTTTGTTTATTGGAATGGGTGCTTGGATTGTAAATTCGATAAGTGAGACTTTAAGCTTTGGTGCTTGCTTTTCAAACCTGCTTTATAAAAGTATTTTTCTGCCTAGTTGTTGTGTTGGAACAAGCGTGTGCTTGGCAGAATCGATGGTCTAGACTAGCCGTGGATATGTTATATTTTTTGAAGTATATTGAGAGTTATTTAATGGTAATATGTGATGTGACATTGGAATATGTTAGGGGAAATACCTATGCTGTTGTAATATATTAGGGGCCTTGTGCTTGCTATCGTGATATATTTATTAGGGGCATACATACACTGCCATAATATGTTAGGGGCCTACTGTTGCGACCCAGCTATACACGCAAGTGTACGTGATCGTGCAAGTAATAAAGTGGCTCCTTTTAAAGAGCCGGATATCGAACCCAAGGGACTTTCGTCAACAGAACTCAACTCTGGACGTCAAACTATAATTAAAAACTAGTGTTGCAAAAACTACAAGAGATTTGGTGTTGAAAATTAAATGATTGCAGACTATGAACTCCTATCTTCTCTACTGTAACTTTGGTTTTCGCAAATATGCTTGAAAAATCAATAAAAAGTGAATTCCCAGGGCTAAGGCACCCTAAACGTCATCTCTTGAGCATATTTGTTATTGGTTTAAGCACTTTGACTTGTTTATCATGGTTATTGATCCGAGGTTAATTTTATAACTATATTCGTCTCCAAAATATAATCTTGTACTAGAACTTAGAAACATACCAACATCCGTGAGTGGTGATAAGCTTAACCAATTCTATAGCATTCAAGTTTTCTTCTCGTAATTGACCAAGTATGGTGGATTAGGTACCTCTCGGTCCTAACCACATGTCAATCCCTTAGAATTACTTCCCCGAGAAAGACCACACTTCATATATTCAAGTTCTATCTCTTAGTTTCTCTCTCGAGCTCACTTCAAGACAAGGAATATATTCCAATGGTGATCAAGCATCAAAATAATGAAATTTAGAATATATGAATAACCAATTTATGATAAACTCCATCAAAAACCAATACAATTAACCCAAGAGATTCATGTTCTTGACCTTAACCCCAAGAATGAGGGATTTTAGCCACTCATAATGTCAATCAACATCCAAAAATCAATAAATACCATAAAAATACTTAAAAACTGAAAAGAAGAGGAATGGAACCTAATTGAGATGCCCAAAAACGCCCAAAATATTCTAAGGATGATGGAATGTGATACAATAACTCAAAAGCCCTATTTATAGGCCCAAAGTCGAGGCAAAAATCGGCCAAAAAGTGGCCCGGCACGCCCTTGGGCGCTCCTAGCACTTAGGCAGATTTTGCCTCAGCAAAAAGGTGCTCCTAGGCGGCGTGGCACGCCCCTGGGCGTGCCCCAAGTCTGCCTGGTCAAGTGAAAAATTCGCCAAAAGTGGCCTGCCACGCCCTTTGGCGCGCCAGGCCCCTTTTTTTTTGTGATTTTTTTTTTTTTTTTTTGCTTTCGTCGACTTCTCTTCGCGGATTTGGTTGGATTCTTCAAGTTCAACTCTTTGGCTTGCCTCTTATCTTCAATTTCCTTCACTTGTAGCTCCTCCAAGCCTCACTTTCCATGCCAAAAATGCTCCAAAAAGTCGCAAATTCCACCTACAAGAGTCTAATCATATTGGTTAGTACAATGTCCCATATTCCATCAAAAACTTATATAATACACAAGTATTGTTCTCAAAACTAAGGTAATCATGGGTTAAAGTCGCTACTAAGGCATATAAACACGCCTTAGATCACCACCCCACACTTAAACCTTTGTTTGTCCTCGAACAATAACCACACTCAAATCCGGGCGACATTAGACAATTGACACAAAATGGGCATTCTTGCACAGCTTACACAACTACATTTATCAACTTATGCACCAACATACTAGGATATCAAACAAATAAATAACAAATTGAAACAACCTATCCTCACAAAACAACTTACTAGTTGCAAATTCATGCGTGAAACGTTATTAGTAGATCACCAAACTTCACTAACCATGCGCCCTCACCACAAGAGAATCACCCCACACTTCTACAAAGTAATTACTAACTGGGTGCATAAATGAAAGTCACTCACTCTCAAAAAGAATTCACATGCAACACAAAGATGAACCATAGGCTTGCCCTTAGTGTAATACTTCACTAAAATGTTAAAGCTCAAGATCCAGTAGGACTTTTTAGGGGTTGTAATGTAGGCACAGGGACGGGTAGGACTATCTTTCCTGAGCGCTTTAATACACTACAAATTACATTCAGACCACCTTCAACCGACCTATTTTTCACCACTTTTATCTTCCCAACTTTTCTTTGTTTTGCCCCATAACTTTAAGCTAGCTTCAGCATATTGGATAAGGAATACTGCTATCACCCATTGATCACAAAAATAATTTTTTTATATATATTTTTTCTCTTTCTCTCTTCTTTGTTTAACATATTCCCCACAAACATGCACAAACTTTTTCACACACACATAGGAAATATGCTTGGGGCTTTAACTTAACTCTTTCCTTCTTCCAAACTCTTGCACTCCTTCACCTCTTGATTTCCTAATTAAAGCGCTCAGGAGTTTTGGATCAAATTCTGGTTCATTGAAAGAAGAGGATTAAGCTACATGTAAAGCTACCAAAGAAAAGGCTAAAGGCTCAACGGGGCTGACTAGGATTATGCAAACAGGGCAGATAAAGTAGGTCTAAAATATGGCTATCAAAGAAATGCCTATATCATCTCCTAAGATTAACACCTCTTATTTCGCTTTGCAAACACACCGGGCAAGTTCTAGACATCATTATGCACATGGAATATCATAAAAACCTTACTCACACATGGCACATGTTTAGCTCAGCAGGTTCACCATAAAACCTCCGAAATCATGCATAAATTCAACATTAAGCAACTTAGCTAGTCAACTAAGTGAGAATTAGGCTTCTCAACACTTGCTATTATATATCCGGGCATGTTTCACACGTGTATGCACAATTGTATAGCAAGCAAGAACACCCGACATGACACTACATGACTAATTTGCTCTTAAGACGGTCGTCATCCATCCATCATAGAGAAAATCCCTTAGTCCTATGACGAAGGCTACTCAAAAGTAATCAACACCAAAAACAACACAAAACAACATCAAAAATCCAAAACTTTTTCTTTTGTGTGTGTGTACGGTTCAAAGGGACTCTCCTTAGTAAAAGAACCGAAAACAAACGCTAAGGAACCCAAAACAATAAAAGCATACAGCAGCACACATATACATACATACAAGGAAAGTCCATTACACCCCACACCACACTTAAAAGATTAGCACTGTCCCCAATGCTACAAAAATAAACAAAGCAAGAGTAGGATGTAAGGAGCTCCCTAGTCAATCGAGGTAGTCGTCGTCATCCGGCCCACGGACCTCTAACGGTGGATTATCCGCCTCAGCCTCCTCATCCTCAGAATCGCTCTGGAGGTCATTTTCATATTTGGGGACATCATCATCCACAGACTCCAAAAAATCAGGACCAATCCTCAATAAGGCCATGGCATGCTCATTGAGAGGATAATCCCTCCCTACCTGGCTCAGCTTATCCGCCGTGGAGGGCCTACCCCCAGTCCTGTGTCGCAGCATCTCCAACCCATACATACGGGCTAAAATCCTGTCATCTCGAGCATGACGCTCTACTAATGTCAAAATGGGGCCGAGTGAATTCGGCGCCTTAGTTTGGGTGACATCCACAGGCGTCGTCACCAAAGGAGGATGATAGTCAAAATTTTCTTTGGACACTTCGAATGCTCGCATTAATTTAGTCAATAGTCCACCGAAAGCATATCGAAGACCTCCTTGGAGGCGAGCTCGGCGCATAGCCGACAACAACACAGAACCTACATCAATCTCTGCATCAGTCATGAGAGCATATACCAGACAGATACGATCCCTTGTAACCTCAGTCATGTGGCTCCCTGGAATTAAAAAACAACACACAATCTTTAGCCAAATCCTTGCCTCTTTGTTAAGGTGGGCAAAGGGTAGACTCTTGTGATACCCTCTTTTGTGATGGCGCAGCCACCTCACTGTTGAACGTGTGAAGCACAGAGTGTGTAGAATTTCAACATATGGGGGCCTAACATTTAGCCTGAGTATGTCTTCGGGACTAGCCCAAGTGGAAACTCCCAATAATCCAGTCAAACTCAAGGAGTCAAGTATATCATCCAAACCTCGTACTACTATCGAGCATGTAGGTGCATCCGGGTTCCAATTTGCGTACAATTCCCTCACCAGATGGAGGTTGCAATCTGTAGGTCTGTTGAAAACAAAGCCCATCCCGACTTGCTCAAGCCAAGCCAATATTCTTGGGTAAGCCCGAGCCAGACTTTCCCTATCAATACATTCACCGGAAAAATATTTAGCTTTCGGGTGGCTTTTGTACCAACTCTTCCCCGCACTGGAGACCGCGTGTATCCCATACTTCCTTTTTTGCTCTTTTGGGACTGGGGGAGCTGTGAGGACCTTATTACCCGACCGACGTCTCTTGTGAGAGCTGGAGGCAGCTACATTAGAATCCAACATTGTACCTGTAGCAAAGTTCCACAAACAAATCAATTACCCATGTAAAAATATAACCAACTTAAAGCGCGGTGAAGTTTAAGGCCACCCCACACTTAGTTGTTTAGCACCAAGTCAAAATAAATATGGGCGGAGGGTACTCAGACTTTCCCTCATCACTTAATGCCCAAAACCAAGTCCCAACCAAATGATAAATGCACAATCCCACACAAGGTTAGCAATCTCATAAATAGCATTAGAATGACATGCTTGTTTTACTCAAGAACTCCAACAATAGTTATACATATTCAACACATATGAGTTGTATTCAGTGATTGCCACCACCAATTTGCTCAATTTTCACTAATAAAGATAAACCAACTTCTAATTTTTTTCACTAAAATAAGATTATTAACCACAAGTTCACATGCCTTCCAAGTTCATTGTAATGCCTCCCATAAACCCCAACCATATGATAAGAAGCAAGTCAACAAACCAAGAACATATTTGGACATTACAAACGAAATCCAAGAAAATTCCAAAATCGCATCATCCTCATAGCAAACTAGAGAGAGAAAGCTAAGGAAACATACCTTGAGAGCTTTGAAAGGATACTTGGACACAATCCAAAGATTACAAAGAAAGAATTCGAGCTATGTGTGGGTACGAGTAGAGAAATATAAGAGAAAATTTGGGATTCTTTGGGAGGAAAATCGTGTGTTTGGGTATGGAGTTTGGAATAATGGTGAAGAATAAGAAAAATTAGGGATTTAAAAGAAAAGGTGTGGGGGTGGGTCGGGTATGATTGAATAGAAGACTTAAAAATTTTTGCCCCAAAAAAATATAGGGGGGTAGCGGCGTGGCACGCTGCCTAGCCCGCTACCCCACTGCCTCATGGACCAAAATTTTGAGCACAGGCGGCGTGGCACGCTGGCCAGCGCGCCTGTGCACTGCCTTCACTTGAAAATTTTTTGGGGCAGGCGGCGTGGCACGCTGCCTAGCGCGCCTGCCCACTGCCAATCAAGTAAATATTTGGAGCAATTTAACCCTGGCACGCCAGGTAGCACGTCCAACACTTAACCTCATACCTGAATGACTTTTCTCCTTTTTTCATATAATCTTGGGGCTTTACCAAGTCCCAAGACTCAAAACTAGCTTTAAAACATGTCCTACCTGCCCGACGCCCTCAAATAATCATCCATCCACCAATTTTACCTTATTCTTGTGGATTTCCATGTCAACATGCTCCGTGCCTCTGCATAAACACAAGATCCTAGCACTAAGTTAGAAAACAAAAATTTAAACGAAATGGGTTGCCTCCCATCAAGCGCCTTAGTTTTGGTCGGGGCACGACTCTTCTTTTTGTATTTTTATTTTATGAATCCTAACTATTACAACACAGTCATGGGTTGCCTCCCATGTAGCACCTGGTTTAATGTCGCGGCTCGACCAAATATAAGAGCTCAGTTATCATCAAGGTGAAGCACGTCCTCCGTCTGCTTCTCTCCTTCACTGAAATAATGCTTCAATCTCTGGCCATTTACCATAAACCTTGTACCATCCGCTTTGTTCAAAATTTCCACCGCACCATGAGGTGTCGTACGACTTACCTCAAAAGGCCCACTACACTTAGATCTGAGCTTGCCCGGAAACAACCTAAGTCTTGAGTTAAACAAAAGTACTACCTGGCCTGGCTCAAAAGTGCGAGGGAGAATATGCTTGTCATGCCATCGCTTCGTTTTCTCCTTGTAAAGCTTAGTATTTTCATATGCATGGGCACAAAATTCTTCCAACTCATGGAGTTGTAACAACCTCCTGTTACCAGCCAACCCCGGATCTATATTCAACTTCTTTACCGCCCAATATGCTCGGTGCTCAAGCTCAACTAGGAGGTGACAAGCTTTCCCAAAGACCAAATGATAGGGAGAAGTCCCTATAGGAGTCTTATACGCCGTTCGATTAGCCCAAAGAGCATCATCCAGCTTAAGTGACCACTCTTTCCTCTGAGTATTCACCGTCTTTTGCAAGATTTGCTTTATCTCGCGATTAGACACTTCCACTTGGCCACTTGTTTGGGGATGATACGCTGTTGAGACCTTGTGTTTCACTCCATACTTTTCCAATACACTCTTCACCCAATAATTAATGAAGTGTGATCCTCCATCGCTAATAATAACTCTTGGAGTTCTGAACCTAGTGAAGATGTGCTTTTGAAGAAACTTTACCACAACTTTGGAGTCATTCGTAGGAAGAGCTGCAGCCTCTACCCATTTAGATACATAATCCACTGCTACGAGTATATATAGATTTCCATTCGACTTTGGGAAAGGGCCTATAAAATCAATCCCCCATACATCAAAAATTTCAACTTCTAGGATGTTGTTAAGAGGCATCTCATGTCGCTTCGAAATCGTCCCCATACGTTGACATTGATCACAATTCTTCACAAAGGCATGAGCATCTTTAAATATAGAAGGCCAGAAGAAACCTGATTGTAATATTTTTTGGGCTGTGCGTTCACCACCATGATGTCCACCATAAGGGGATGCGTGGCATCTTTTTAACACTTGCTTCACTTCCGCATTCGGAATACATCTTCGTACTATTTGATCAGGCCCTTGCTTGAATAAATACGGCTCATCCCATATATAAGAGCGTGCCTCATATGCCAGTTTCTTCTTCTGTTGAGTACTCGAATCATGAGGAAACAACCCACTTACCAATAGATTCACAATGTCTGCATACCATGGCAGCTCATCTACATCCAACACCAACAACTGCTTGTCTGGAAATTCCTCACAAATACGCCCATTATCCACTACATGTGTCGAGCTCTCAAGTCTAGAAAGATGGTCAGCATTTTGATTTTCTGTCCCCTTTCTATCTTTAACCTCTAAGTCAAACTCCTATAGCAATAAGATCCATCTAATCAAACGCGGCTTGGCATCTTTTTACTGAACAAATACCGTATTACCGCATTATCAGTGTATACAATGACGCTCGTACCCACCAAGTACGATCTAAATTTATCAAATGCATATACCAAAGCTAACATCTCTTTTTCAGTCACCGTGTAATTCATTTGGGCTGCATCAAGGGTCTTGCTTGCACAATAAATAGAGTGAAATACCTTGTTCTTTCACTGACCAAGAACTGCACCCACTACAGCATCACTTGCGTCACACATGAGTTCAAATGGCAAAGCCCAGTCAGGAGCAATAAGGATAGGTGCCTCTACCAACTTCTTTTTCAAAACCTCGAATGCCTTCACACATGATTCACAAAATACAAATTTCACATCTTTCTCCAAGAGTGCACACATGGGGCGTGCAATTTTGGAAAAATCTTGAATAAACCTTCTGTAAAATCCAGCATGACCCAAAAAACTTTGCACCCCTTTTACCGATACAGGTGGAGGGAATTTTTCAATAACTTCAATCTTTGCCCTATCAACTTCCAGCCCCTGCTTTGACACTTTATGCCCAAGAACTATACCTTCCGTTACAAGGAAATGGAACTTCTCCCAATTGAGAACAAGATTAGTTTCTTCACACCGAGCAAGGACTTTATCAAGGTTTTGCAAACATACCTCGAAAGAGTTACCAAAGACTGAAAAATCATCCATAAAAATCTACGAACTCCTCCACCATGTCATAGAAAATAGCCATCATGCAATGCTGAAAGGTAGCCGGTGCATTACACAATCCAAATGGCATATGCTTGAAAGCGTATGTGCCGTAAGGACATGTGAATGTAGTCTTCTCCTGATCTTGAGGATCTATAGCAATTTGATTGTATTCAGACTACCCATCAAGAAAGCAATAATACTCCTGCCCGGCTAAACGATCTAACATCTGATCAATAAAAGGGATTGGATAATGGTATTTCCTCGTAGCATCATTAAGTTTCTGGTAATCCATGCAAATACGCCATCCAGTTACAGTTCTTGTAGGAATTAATTCATTATTGTCATTTGTGATCACCGTCATACCACCCTTTTTCGGAACACATTGTACTGGGCTCACCCACGTACTATCAGAGATAGGGTAAACAATGCCAGAATCTAACCACTTAATTACCTCCTTCCTTACTACTTCTTTCATCACCGGATTCAAACGTAGTTGGTGTTGCACACTCTGCTTATTCCCTTCTTCCATGTAAATTTTATGCATCCATAAACCCGGATTAATACCATGGATGTCAGACATCTGCCAACCAATAGCCTTCTTTCTTCGTTTTAGTATCAACAATGCCGCATCAACTTGTTCCTGTGACAAATCTGCTGCCAGAATAATAGGAAGAGTCTCATTGTCACCTAGGAAAGCATATTTAAGGTGAGATGGAAGTTCTTTGAATTCAAGCTTCGGTGCCTCCTCAATTGAGGGCTTAGTTGGAGGACCGAGTGGACGATTTAAAGGTTCCCATCTACCCTCTTTAGCATAGATACCCATAAGATCAAGAACTTGCACCATTTCACTAGCTTCTGCATCTTCAAAAACATCTTTCCCCATCAACACCTTTTCCAACGGATCTGTAGACAAAGTGTGGATGCTTTCAACTACCAAATCTATAGTTGTAATAGCTGACAAATTCTCATAAATCTCTGGTATCTTCAAAGCCCTATAAACATCAAAGACCTCCACTTTATCATGAGCTCAATAGTTAGTTTCCCGGCTGCTACATCAATGATTGCACCTCCTGTAGCCAGGAACGGACGCCCCAAAATAAATGGGACTTTCGGGTTAGGCTCAAAATTCAGCACTACAAAATCAACGGGAAAGATCAACGACCCCACTTGAACCAGAACATCCTCAACAATACCATCAGGTCTAGTCACAGATCGGTCTGCCAGCTACAAAATAATAGTAGTAGGCTTAGGACGACCCAAACCCAACTCCTTGAAAACCGAAGTGGGCATCAGATTTATAGTAGCCCCCGAATCACACAATCCACGAGCGCAGACACGATCTCCCAGAGTAATCTTCACAGTGAAGTTTCCAGGATATTTCAGCTTAGTAGGTAACCGGTTCTGAATTCGAGAACTAACCTCCTCCGTCAAAGCAACTGTGGCATATTCTGTCAATCTACTCTTGTTTGCTACAATATCTTTCACGAACTTGGCGTACTTTGGAATACCCTGCAAGATATCCACAAGAGGCAAATTAATGTGCACTTGTTTAAGTAGTTCAATGAACTTACCAAAGCATTCATCCTCCTTCTTCTTTTTGAACTTCTGAGGGAAAGGAGGAGGCAACTTCACACTATGTATCACTTTATCATCTTTGGAGCTTTTGGTAGACTCCACTTGTTCGTCTTCAATCACCACTACCTTTGGCTCCAATTCTTTCGCTGGTGCAACCGCATCCTCTAACTGCTTACCACTACGGGTAACTATAGCATTCACCTGCTTGGGATTTGGCTCAGTATCACCTGGAAGACCTCCTTAGGGCATTGTATTCTGTCCATTAGCTAACTGGCCAATCTGCTTCTCCAAATTCTGAGTAGCCAAATGATTGTTCCTCACATCTACTGCCAGCTTAGCTTGCTCAGCCATAATCTGTTTTAACATATCCTCCACGCTCATCTCTCCAGGCTTAGCACCCACTTGATTTCCTTGACCTTGCTGTTAGTTGTACTGTGGTGCATATCCTTGAGGCCTATATTGATTTTGATTTCCTCCCCAAAATAAGTTCGGATGGTTTTTCCACCCAGCATTATAAGCATTTCCGTAGTTCTGGGCTCCACCTCCCCTTTGTGCATTACCAACAAAATTTACGAAATTCAGATTAGCACTACACAAATCGCTGGTATGATCCCCGTTTCCACATACACTACACATCATAAAAACCTGTTGCTGTACTGTATTCATGGGAGCTGGTTGTTGCCCCAAGTTTAAACTACTGAAGTGATTGTTCATCATGTTTTGCATTGCTGAAATTTGGGCAGATAATGCTGTGACTGCATCCACATCTAGTTTCCCAGCAACCATCTTTGTAGAATTCCTCGAATTATCACTATGCCAATCTGGATTTCCCTGCGAAATATGATTCAACAGAGCATATAATTCATCATACGTCTTCTCTAAAGCCTGTCCACCTGCAGCTAAATCAAGTAGAATTTTAGTGTTGGGGTCGAGAGCCTCTATGAAAGTATGCACCAACACTTCATTAGCTTGGTGGTGGTGAGGACAGTCCCTCAACATGGATTTGAATCTATTCCAAGCTTGGTACAAATTCTCATCATCTCTCTGTCTGAAACTTAGTATCTCACTCCTCAGCTTTGCTGTCTTTCCAGACGGAAAGAACCTTATCAAGAATTTTAGAGCAAGATCATCCCAAGTAGTGATAGAATTAGTCGGCTCTGCATCTAACCACCTCCTTGCTTCCCCCAACAGAGAAAAGGGAAACAAAGTAAGTCTTACATAATCTGAAGACACACCCGTTGAAATATATGTGTCACTGATCTCCAAAAAATTACGGATATGCCTCTGTAGGTCCTCATGAGCAAGACCTGTAAACTGTCCACTTGAGTGTAAGAGTTACACCATATTCTGTTTAAGATCAAATCTGCCTCCAGCTGCCGGTTTGAGAATACTGGAGGTCACATTAGTGGCGAGTGGGATTGCCACATCATGAACTGTTCTAGCTGCCATTACTTTTGGCTCACGTCTCTCTGCACCTAGTTCTTCAATTCTTACGGGATTACCCCGTATTCCTTCGCCAGCCAGTTCGACTTGTAGGATTGGGTAGTCTGCAGCCTGTCTCCTCAATCTATTGAAATATCTTTCAGGTTCAGACTGTGGGGCTACCAAATCTTTGTTCCTTGCCAGTGTTCCGATGAAGTAAGCCTGCAAAATAGAACAACTAAGATCAAGTTGTCAACACATAGCTGAAAATTAAAGTACAAACGTCAATAATTGAAATCTATCTATCTGAAAGTCCCCGGCAACGGCGCCAAAAACTTATTGCGACCCAGCTATACACGCAATTGTACTTGATCGTGCAAGTAATAAAGTGGCTCCTTTTAAAGAGCCGGATATCGAACCCAAGGGACTTTGGTCAACAGAACTCAACTCTGGACGTCAAACTATAATTAAAAACTAGTGTTGCAAAAACGACAAGAGATTTGGTGCTGAAAATTAAATGATTGCAGACTATGAACTCCTATCTTCGCTACCGTAACTTTGGTTTTCGTAAATATGCTTGAAAAATCAATAAAAAGTGAATTCCCGGGGCTAAGGCACCCTGAACGTCATCTCTTGAGCATATTTGTTATTGGTTTAAGAACTTTGAGTTGTTTATCATGGTTATTGATCCGAGGTTAATTTTATAACTATATTCGTCTCCAAAATATAATCTTCTACTAGAACTTAGAAACCTACCTACATCCGTGAGTGGTGATAAGCTTAACCAATTCTAGAGCATTCAAGTTTTCTTCTCGTAATTGACCAAGTGTGGTGGATTAGGTACCTCTCGGTCCTAACCACATGTCAATCCCTTAGAATTACTTCCCCGAGAAAGACCACACTTCATATATTCAAGTTCTATCTCTTAGTTTCTCTCTCGAGCTCACTTCAAGACAAGGAATATATTCCAATGGTGATCAAGCATCAAAATAATGAAATTTAGAATATATGAGTAACCAATTTATGATAAACTCCAGCAAAAACCAATACAATTAACCCAAGAGATTCATGTTCTTGACCTTAACCCCAAGAATGAGGGATTTTAGCCACTCATAATGTCAATCAACATCCAAAAATCAATAAATGCCATAAAAATACTTAAAAATTGAAAATAAGAGGAATGGAACCTAATTGAGATGCCCAAAAACGCCCAAAATATTCTAAGGATGATGAAATGTGATACAATAACTCAAAAGCCCTATTTATAGACCCAAAGTCGAGGCAAAAATCGGCCAAAAAGCGGCCCGGCACGCCCTTGGGTGCGCCTAGCACTTAGGCAGATTTTACCTCAGCAAAAAGGTGCTACTAGGCGGCGTGGCACGTCCCTGGGCGCTCCCCAAGTCTATCTGGGCAAGTGAAAAATTCGCCAAAAGTAGCCTGGCACGTCCTTTGGCGCGCCAGGCCCCCTTTTTTTTGCTTTCGTCGACTTCTCTTCGCGGATTTGGTTGGATTCTTCAAGTTCAACTCTTTGGCTTGCCTCTTATCTTCAATATCCTTCACTTGTAGATCCTCCAAGCCTCACTTTCCATGCGAAACATGCTCCAAAGAGTCGCAAATTCCACCTACAAGAGTCTAATCATATTGGTTAGCACAATGTCCTATATTCCATCAAAAACTTATATAATACACAAGTATTGTTCTCAAAACTAAGGTAATCATGGGTTAAAGTCGCTACTAAGGCATATAAATACGCCTTAGATCACATGCCTATGCTGCCATAATATATTAGGGGCCTTGTACATGCTGCCATAGTATACTTTTGGGGCATTATATATGTTATCGTAGACTTATTGGGGTACTAGGTTGATCACCTTCACTGCCATTTATTACAAGCCATGAAAGTGGATTGAGTTGAGATACATGGTAACTTTTGAAACATTTATTTGGACCTAATTGAGCATTATATTATAAGATATATTTTTTTTGTGCATATTATCTCTGTGATAATTGTGTTTTGTTTCTTTTAACACTTGTTTCACGGGTATTAAAGTAGCGGGTCAAGTATCTTACTGAGTTATTTTTATTTATAGCTCACTACTTACCTGTATGTCTATAGGTACTATTGCAGAAGGTGAGACTAGTAGGACAAGCCTGTTGTATAGACTTTGTTGTTGAGGTGAGCCTTTGCTTTGTTTGTGAAGGCTATCATTTTAGTTCTATATTTTTTTGCTTGTGTATATTTTTTTTTATGGGTTTGCATCCCGAAAGTTGAACTCATGTAACTCTGTTAGATGCTCCAAGGTCTTTGTTTAGGAGTTGGGCTAGAGATATATTATTTGAACAATTGTTTGTTTTCATAAAGCGTTAAATGATTTTTGGTTGGTTAATTACTTTGCTTTAATGACTATTTTTATACATTTGGAATTGCACATGTTTTATTTTAGTGCTTGTAGGAATGGTGAGTGTATGGAAGATTGGTTCTCCCAAGAAGGCACACACAAAGAGAAAACAACCCAATCGAGCCCCCATATGCACGGTGAGTACAAACATAGGGTAAAACTAACGTAAGGGTCAAATATAATAGTAATGAATGTAAGAAAAATTAAGATGTACGACATACGTACCTTATATTCCTTTTCCAGTCATATCCACCATTCTATCAATATTTATAAGTTTCCCAACCCCAGAATAGTAATAATAATGATAATAAATATCGGACTGGAACCAGAACTCATAGACCATAATCAATATATAGATGTCAGACTCAAACCAGAACTCCTACGTAATAAGCAATATATATATGCCAAACTCAAATCGGAACTCATAATTAGTAATCAGTACAAATATGTCAGACTCGAACTGAAACTTATAACTAAGTTTTGGTTTCAATATTCCTGAGTTTTAGCCCATCTCAAGGCACTATAGGAACTAAGTCTGGTCCTAAATGATTATCATAGACTAATATAAGGGAAAATCAATTTGAATTCCACCCGAAAGGGGACACTAATTGGCTAAATTAGGCTATAAATGCTTAAACAACAAGTGAACCATAAGTACCCACCCATAACTAACACAATATCCTAATAATATAGTAAGAAATCAAAATCTAGGAGAAAGGTAAGCCTTGCCAACCTAGAAACTACAGAAAGCATGCAAAAAACCTCTACAACGGAGCTTTTCCTTTTAGAGAAGCCTCCGACCACTGCCATGTTATCAAAATAATTGTCACACCTCGAATTCCAACGAGGCGAACTGGCACCCAAAGCCGTTGAGGCCCGAGAGAACCAATATTTACTCATGAACCCCCATATGCATGTCTCTTTATGAATAGCATTCTATCTCATTTAACTTATAAAATATAAAATGCCAATGGCGGAAGTCATGGAAACATATGCTATATATGAAACTTGGTCGTTAGGGTCATCAAGTCAAAATGGACATACATCTCTTATATTTGTCTTCCCACATCCGTCTACAAAGCCTCTACAGATACAAAACCATAACCAACCTAGAGTCGGGACAAGTCCCCGCTTTATACAACTATTACAATACCAATACAATGTACACATGTTACTCGGAAAGCCCCGAACCAACTGGATCTTACCAATGATCCGCGGATGACTCGTAGCCTACAGTGGAGGTCTACTCATGCCTATGCCTGCAGCAAGTAAGGTAAGTCCCCCAAGGGGGTCAGTACAAAGAATGTACTGAGTATGTAAGGCTATAAGCTATTTCATAAAAGATACGAACTTCAATGAAATCAAGATAAGAGAATAGTCAATGTGGATAAATTCTCGTTCTCTATGTATGGAACAATGTACCTTACGTTCATTACTTTATTTGCCTTTATGTACATTACCGTCAATATTTATAACCGTCAATAATATATAACCATCAATATATATATAACCCGAGCCCAACTGATCAGTGGGAGAATAATATAATATACCATAAATAAATAAAGCTGGTTCGGCCCTTTGGGCTACCCCCTGTCAGGTTTGGCATCAAGCTAGGCTTTTGCCCCACTGAGTTTCCCCCTGGCTATCACCCAAAAATTGATGAAGCAGGTTCGGCATCAAGTTTGGCTTTTACCTCACTAAGCTTTCCCCCTGATCCAACAATATCAGGATTACCCCCAGTTAGGCTTTCGCCCCTTTGGGTTGTCACCCGTACTCAATATTTATAAAGTAACCATAAGGTAGCCATAGAGAAATTATAAAGTAACCACATAGAAATTAGTTCTTTCATTACTTCTTCGCATTACTTCCTTCCTTTACTTTTATGAGATTGATACATTGGGAATCATAACATTATTGGAAACACATATATGTATTACTTCATTCTTTATTTTTGAGAGATTGATATGTTGATAGCCATGACATTATTGAAGCTTTAGAACATCGCTCCATGATTAGGAGACACAGGAACAACAACATAGGATAACCTGACATGAGATACCATAGAACATTTTGGAATGGAATAAGTACAATGACAATGTGAACAATATGTGCTACAGAAGGATATGGATAGAGTAACCTTACATACCTTATCTTCCCAATATGAATACAACAATTCTATATGTGAAGAAAATAATCCAGCTCCTTCCTTACGTCTTACTATACAACACAAGTACATAACGGAACCAACATTAACAACAAGCTACATTCAAAGTGCATAAGACGACAATGAGTTATATGAATGCCATATAACGTCATTTCACCCTTTACAATACCATTTACTGCATTACCATACCAATAACACCATAAAACACCACACATCAACCAAGACATCATAAACCAATAGTATTTCACACCAAGTTTATACTTTACACTTCCTCATTAACACCACGTCGCATTTACTCCATCAAGTCATCTCCATAACTTTCACAATAATACATTAAAGACAATCCATAATTGATACCATTCAAAATACCTCCAGTATACTCCCTTAAAGTCATTCAAAAGGTACCATAAGTTGATAATTGCATCCATAAAGGGTATAGGGGTCTTCGGGGATCAAAGAGAGACAAAAACATACAAAACAACTTTCTGGGCTGACCTGTGAAGCCACCTGCGCCCATAGGTGGTTGAGGTGCATCCTCAGGTGACCTTTGTCCTGGTCCAGGGTCACCTGCATTGGCATCTGCGCCCGCAGTTGCCCCACCCGCGAGGGCGAATACCCGTTTCAGACTCTGAGGTTCATTTTAGGGTCCTTTTTCGCAATGAATGGTCCACGATCATAACTAAGATTATTTTAACATATTTTAGATCATATTAGATTCCAAATAACATCCATGCTTTCACAACTCACATAAACATAACCAAAACTACATTTACCTTTCAATACGCCATCGGTTCCATATACAATTTCACAACAACAATTCCAAATGTTACACACAAAAAGAAATCAAGTGAATGACATAACCAAATATTATATGTTGATATTTAATCCATCAAATTCACTCCCTTCAAGACCACAAGTCCACTTCCAAGTTTACAAGGCAAAACCCTTTACCGGTTAGGCAGAAGTACACTGTTTTACACATAGTGAACTGTCCAACACTTTGCCACATAAACAACATGATTTATACACCATTTTAAGCATATAATATATGGAAACATAAGTGTAAACACCTACCCAAACTTGCAAAGGAGTGATCTTGTCCAAGGAGATAGTTGCCTTAGGGTTTGTGAGATGAGAGAATGTTATGGAAAATTCTAGATTTTGGCATGTGTCTTTTGTGGAATAAAATCTGATATTTTGTGAATTTTATAGACCCTTAATGTTCATACTTATCCAATCTTTTGGTCAATATTTTATGTGTTGATTTGGTCAAAAGAAGAATGGGTCATTTCCTTCTTGTTGGGCCATGTCTTTTACCTAATTTTTGGGCCTTAAATTGAGCCCATTTACACAAGGTTTGTTTAGACCAATAGCTTCCATTAATAATATACCAACTATCTCATGTTTAAATAATTCCATAAATTTTAAGGTAATAACATAGGTTCGGAAATGTACGGGGTGTTACATCCTTCCCCCCTTAGGAACATTCGTCCTCGAATGTTAGTAACATTATCTCATTGAAACAAATTTAAGTCTAAGTGTATCATTCATGTTCTCATATACACATGATACTTGTAGATACTTACTTGTTATTTCTTTAATTTTGCACCTTGAACCTTTTCTTCTGTTTACAACAAATACGAGTACTTGAGATTTCATCATTCCTTCGGTTTCTCATGTGATTCCGTCTACTTCCTGATTTCTCTAATAGTACCTTTACAGAAATTACTTCTTTATTTGTTTAATCCTCTTACTTATCGATAAAGAATAGTAGTAGGTACCTCTTCATATATGATATCCTCCGTAACTTGTACATCTCTACCATGCATTTTCGAGGCATTGAAACATGGAACACTGAATGAACTGTGGGGAGTTCTTGGGGTAGTGATAATTTATGTTCTACTTACCCAAATCTTTGGGTAATCTCATATGGCATGTTATATAGGGCCAACTTTCATTCCTTTCCAAATCTCATTAGCTCTTTCATTGGTGACACTGTCAAAACTACCCAATCACCTATGGCCAATTCTAATTCCCTTCTTCTAATATCGACATATGACTTGTGTAGACTTTTGGGCTGTTTGTATCCACTGTTGTATCACCTTGACTTCCTCTATAGCTTGACGAACAAGATTTGTCCCGACCAAAGTAGTCTCACCTGCCTCAAACCAGCCACTTGGTAATCTACACTTTCTCCTATATAAGCTTCATAAGGTGTCATTTTGATACTTGAATGATAGCTATTATTGTAGGCAACTTCCATAAGAGGTAAATGACCATTCCAACTTCTTTTAAAGTTCAATGTGCAAGCTCGTAACATATCTTTAAGGCAAATATCACAACTGCTAGCTCAAGATCATGTGTCGGATAATTCCTCTCGTGTGGTCACAATTGTCTTGAGGCATTAGCTATTACGTATTCTGCATCAATACACATCCAAGAATGGCTTGAACACCCTATTCATCATATCCATAAAAACTGTGGGTGCATTTGTTAGCCCAAAAGACATAACCAAAAATTCATAGTGACCATACCGTGTTCAAAAAACTGTCTTGGGTATATCTTTTTTTTTTCTAACCCTTACCGAATAATATCCCGATCTCAGGTCAATCTTTGAGAAGCATTTGACACCCTGTAATTGGTCAAACAACTCATCAATTTTGGGGAGGGGATATGTAATGTACATTCTCAATGTGCCATCCTCTTTCCATACACATAATATTGGTGCATCCCAAGGGGACATACTAGGTCTTATGACTCCCCTTGGACATTATTTTCCTTACCTTAAGATAGAAAATAAACTTTCCTCTCGTGTATCCCACATTACCCTTCCATTCAAGAACATTCCTTAGTGGAAAATGAAAATATATTGTCTTACCTCGACAATCTATCGTGGCTTAATGAGAAGCCAACCAATCCATACCCAATATAATATCAAACTCTATCATTTCCAGGTCAATAAAATCAACCAACGTAGCATGCTCACAAACAGGTACTATACAGTTACGATATACTTTCTTAACTATAGTAGATTAGTCAATAGGTGTAAATACTTCAGATGGTCTAACTAATAATTCTGATGTTCTTTCGAATTTTGTAGGAGTCAATGGAATAACATAAGATACTGTAGAACCCGAATCAATCAATGCATATGCATATACACTATATGAAAAGACGAATAGTGTTAGTGTACCTGTCACCACATCAGTATAGGCCTCCAAATTCTGCCGACCCGCTAAAGCATAGGTACAGTCCTGTATTCTACTAAAACTGGCTGCTCCTCTAGTACCCCTATCATGACCAACCGGCTGCACACCTCAGCCTAAGAAGGAAACCGATGATGATGGTGCAACGGTTGATCCCGTAGGTCGCGTAATAATACTCGTGCCCCTTCTTGGGAAGTCTTTCACCATGTGCCCGGACATACCGCACCAAAAGCAAATATTTGTCCCAAACCGGCATTCCTTTGAATGCAGCTTTCCACAGTGTTGACACGGTTGGCGAGAAAACCCAATTGGTTCATACTTCCTTGCTCTCGATACCCCACTATTCGTGAACCTCAAATTCCACTACTTTGCCCAACGTGACTTCCTCTAAACCCTTGGAACTGGGATTGAGTGCCTGTTGTGGGATAAGAAAGTGATGGTCTCGGTGGTCTATTAAAAATCTGAGGCCCAAATTCTCCTTGGTACGCCATGTACTGTCCCATAGGTCTAGCCTTCTTTGATGGCCCCCCTTCAACTTTGTGCACCTTTCTTCTTTGCCTCTGATCCTCCATCTTCTGTGCAAAAGCCTGTATTCTGGCTATATCCATATCTATGTTCAAAGCAGTAATGGTACAGTCCCTCACCAAATATGGTTCCAACCTATCTACATATTGATGGACTCTGTCGGCTATGGTGGCTACCATATGCGTAACATATCTGGCCAAAGAATTAAGCCGAAGACTGTACTCCCGGATGCTCATATTCCCTTGGCGAAGATTTAAAACTGGTCTGCACGAGCCTCTCGGATCTCATGTGGAAGATAGTGATCAAGGAATGCCACTTTAAATTCTTCCCAACTAGCTGGGGGTGCACCGATACCCCTAGATCGTTTCCAATCTTCGTACTATAATATCGCCTTCCCTTTCAATCTATACACCGCAAGTTCAACTGTTTCTACACCAAATATGTGCATGAAATCCAAAGCCCTTTTGATTTGATCTATAAAATCTTGCGGGTCCTCATTAAGATCCGATCCAGTGAATATAGGGGGATCTAATTTCAGGAAATCCTGTGTCCTTCGACTAGCTGCCCTAGCCTCACTGTCATTACTTGTCATTGGATCAGCTTGTCCTTGATTTTGTGCAGCAACCATCTGGGTCAACATGTACACTGCATTTCTTAAATCCTATTCGGTGACATTAACAGGTGGCTTATCTAGTTCTTCTCTCCTTCTTGGCTCTTCTGGAGCTGGAAAGGTAGAAGAAGCCCGCGATGCAAACTCAGTGTCAGCCCTACCTTGACTGGCTTGGTCAGGTGGTGATTTACTAGTTCCTTCTCCGGCAAGTGTATTTACCTTCTTACCTTTGCCTTTGACCCTACCTCTTCTTGTAATCGGCATGTTTCTATAATGAAAGAGAACAAAGTCAATGGTCAGGTATAATTCTATAACCTTGGGTCTATTGCACGATCTAAGCAATGAAGAAAAGAAACAACTCCTAAATGCCCCATAGCCTCCTGCTTATAAATATTGTGCACAACATAGCCATAAGCAAGACTCTACTCGGACACGACTTTGTAGACACCCTAGGACGACCTGCTCTGATACCACTTTTGTCACGCCTCAAATTCTAAAGAGGCAGACTAGCACCAGAAGCCGTTGAGGCCCGAGAGAACCAATATTTACTCATGAACACCCATATGCATGTCTCTTTATGAATAACATTCTATCTCATGTAACTTATAAAATATAAAATGCCAATGCCGGAAGTCATGGAAACATATGCTATATATGAAACTTGGCCGTTAGGGCCATCAAGTCAAAATAGACATACATCTCTTACATTCGTCTTCCCACATCCGTCGACAAAGCCTCTACAAATACATAACCATAACCAACCTAGAGTCGGGACAAGTCCCTGCTTTATAAAACAATTACAATACCAATACAATGTACACATGTGACTTGAAAAGCCCCGAACAACCTGGAGCTCACCAATGATCTGCGGATGACTCGTAGCCTACAGTGGAGGTCTACTCATACTTGTGCCTGCAGCAAGTAAGGTAAGTCCCCCAAGGCAGTACGAAGAATGTACTGAGTATGTAAGGCTATAAGCGACTGCATAAAAGATACAAACTTCAATGAAATCAAGATAAGAGAATAGTCAATGTGGATAAATCCTCGTTTTGTATGTGTGGAACCATGTACCTTACGTTCATTACTTTATTTGCCTTTTTGTACATTACCATCAATATTTATAATCGTCTATAATATATAATCGTCAATATATAACCATCAATATATATATAACCCGGGCCCAACTGATCAGTGGGAGAATAATATAATATACCATAAATAAATAAAACAGGTTCAGCCCTTTGGGCTACCCCCTGTCAGGTTTGGCATCATGCTAGGCTTTTTCCCCACTGAGCTTCCCCCTACTATCACCAAGAAATCGATGAAGCAGGTTCAGCATCAAGTTTGGCTTTTACCTCACTGAGCTTTCCCCCTGATCCAACAATATCGGGATTGCCCCCAGTTAGACTTTTGCCCCTTTGGGTTGTCACCCGTACTCAATATTTATTAAGTAATCATAAGGTAGCCATAGAGAAATTATAAAGTAACCACATATAAATTACTTCTTCGCATTACTTCCTTCCTTTACTTTTATGAGATTGATACATTGGGAATCATGACATTATTGGAAACACATATATGCATTACTTCATTCTTTATTTTTGAGAGATTGATATGTTGATAGCCATGACATTATTGAAGCTTTACAACATCGCTCCATTATTAAGAGACACAGGAACAACAACATAGGAAAACCTGACATGAGATACCATAGACCATTTTGGAATGGAATAAGTACAATGACAATGTGAACAATATGTGCTGCAAAAGGATACGGATAGAGTAACCTTACATACCTTATCTTCCCAATATGAATACAACAATTCTATATGTGAAGACAATAATCCATCTCCTTCCTTACGTCTTACTCTACAACACAAGTACATAACAGAACCAACATTAACAACAAGCTACATTCCAAGTGCATAAGACGACAATGAGTTACATGACTGTCATATAATGTCATTTCACCCTTTACAATACCATTTACTGCATTACCATACCAATAACATCATAACATGACACACATCAACCAAGACATCATAAACCAATAGTATTTCACACCAAGTTTATACTTTACACTTCCTTATTAACACCACGTTGCATTTACTCCATCAAGTCATCTCCATAACTTTCACAATAATACATTAAAGACAATCCATAATTGATACCATTCAAAATACCTACGGGATACTCCTTTAAGGTCATTCAAAAGGTACCATAAGTTGATAATTGCATCCATAAAGGGTATAGGGGTCTTCGGGGATCAAAGGGAGACAAAAATATACAAAACAACTTTCTGGGCTGACCTGCGAAGCCACCTGAACCCGTAGGTGGTTGAGGTGCGTCCGCAGGTGACCTTTGGCCTAGTCCAGGATCACCTACGTTGGAATCTGTGCCCGCAGGTGCCCCACCCGCGATGTTGGATGCCGGTTTCAGCCTTCGGGGGTCATTTTAGGGTCCTTTTTCGCAATGAGTGGTCCATGATCATAACTAAGCTCCTCTTAACATATTTTAGATCATGTTAGATGCCAACGAACAACCATGCTTTCACAACACACATAAACATACCCAAAACTACATTTGCCTTTCAATACGCCACCAGTTCCATATACAATTTCACAACAATAATTCCAAATGTTGCATGCAAAAAGAAAACAAGTGAAGGACATGACCATATCTTAAATGTTGATATTTAATCCATCAAAGTCACTCCCTTTGTAACACCCCGCATGTTTTCAAACCTATACAACTACGTTTTATTAATGGAATTATTCAAACATGAGGGATTTGATGAATTATACATTTATTAGTTGGGCATTGATGGGTCTAATTCCATTGGGCCTAAATGAATCCCAAAAATCATGAGGAAGACATGGCCCAAAAGGGAATTTGACCCATTCTTGCATAGCTCTCCCATTAACCAAGTAAACATGAAATATGAGGCTAAGAATGATACTTCATGGGACTATAAAAGGGGCTAAAAATCAGATTTTTATTCAAAGAAAATCTAATGCCATTTCTAGAATTATCTACAACATTTCTCAACTCACACAAACCCTAAGCTCTCATCTCTTTTGGGACAAGGTCACCTTTTGATAAGTATTATTCTCATGTTTACATATATGGTATGTTTAATATGATCTATAAATTATGTTGGTGGTGTTGGTAAAGTCTTGGACAGTGTGCTATGTGTAAAACTGTCTATTTTTGCAATCGGAGAATGGTTTTGTCTTGTAAACTTGAACGTGGACTTGTGGTCTTGAAGGAAATGAACTTGATGGATTCAATATTGTCATGTGAGGTGTGATTATAGTCTTACCTTGTTTTATCCTTGTGTATAATGATTGGGATTGTTATTGTGAAAATGGTTTTGGATTTGGTGACGTATTGACCGAGAAGTGTAGTTTTGGGTGTTGTTTATGTATGTTGTGAGACCATGGATGATTGTTGGCACTCAAATGATCAAAAATAGGTCAAAATAAGTTTATTTATGATCATGGACCATTCATTTCATAAAAATACCTAAAAGAAACCAATTAGGACCAAACCGGGCATTCGCCCCTGCAGATGAGGGCACCTGCGAGCGCAGATGCCAATGCAGATGCCCCTGGAATCTGCCAGAGGTCATATGTGGATGCAGGTAAGCCACCTTCGGGTGCAGGTGGCTGCGCAGGTCAGCTCGGGTTTCCGTTTTGTATGTTTTCGTCTCTCTTTGATCCTCGAAGGCCCCTATACCCTTTTTGGATGTAATTATCAACTTGTGATGCCATTTTAATGACTTTAAAGTGTCGTATGGAGGCATGTTGGACTGTATTAAGTATGTATTGTAGTTCATATATTGTTATGACGCAAGTTGATATGAGTAAATGTGACGGAATGACAATGAGAAAGCATAAAGGGTAAGTGTGGTGTGAAATGCTATTGTTGTATGAAATCTTGGTCAATGTGTAGAATGTTATGGTGTTGTTGATATGAGAATGTAGTGGATTGTATTGTAAGGAGTGACATGACGCTATATGGCAGTAGTATATCCCATTGTCGTTTTGTACTCTTGTATAGTAACTAGATGCTAATGTAAGCTTTGGTGTATACTTGTATTGTAGAGTGAAACATAAGGGAGAAATTGGACTTTTGTGTTCATAAATAGGCTTGCGTATTCCTACGTGGAAGTGATGGTATGTAAGTTTATACTATCTATATCCTTCTGCAGCATGTTGTTCATATGGGCTATGTACTTATTCCATTTCGAAATGTCCAAAGGTATCTCATTCAGGTTGTTATCCATTGTTAAGTTACATGCTCCTCATTGTTTAGTCGTAGTTGTTCATGAGTTACATAATTAGGGACATGGTTCCCAAGTCTCAATAATGTTATGTTCCACGTTCTAGTAATGCTTTAACCACTAAGTATCAATCTCATAAAGTCAAGGAGTGAAGTAATGAAAATATGTGTGCTTCCCATAATGTCATGATCCTCGATATAGCAATCTCTCATAAGCGAATGTATTAAACTCTCTTGAGTGAGTGTATCCATGGGTTGAAATAAACACCTTCATGATGACGATCCCAATATTATGAGTGTATCCATGGGGTGACATAAATACCTACATGATGATATCCATGGGGTGAAATGAACACCTGCATTATGACTATCCCAATATTAAGGGTGTATCCATGGGGTGAAATGAACACCTGCATTACGATATTATTAATTTCCCACTGATCAGTTGGTCCCGAGCAGTATATAATTAACGATTGACAAGTAAGTAAGAAGAGGTAGAGAATTGAAGAGAATTACGAAAGTAATACGCGTTGTTCCAAATATGTAGATTGATGGCTTGTTCAGGTTGGGTATTACCTCGTAATTATTTTCCATTGATGTACTTATATACTGATTCAGTTCCATGCAGCCTTACATACTCAGTACTTTCTTTGTACTGACCCCTCTTGGGGGATTTACCTTACTTGCTGTAGGTACAGGTTCTAGTAGACCTCCCCAGTAGGCTGCAGGACACCTACTGGTCTTTGGTGAGCTCCAGTTGGTTCAGTGCTTTCCGTGTCCAAGTTGTACATTGATTTTGGTATTGTAGATGCTATGTAAAGCGGGGACTTGTCCCGAATTTAGGTTGTATATGTATGTATTTTTTGTTAGAGGCTTTCGTAGACGTATGTGGGTATGTATATGAATTTGAAGGAAAGATATGCATGTCCCTTGACTTGATGGCCCTGACGGCCAAGTTTCACTTACATGTTCCGTGATTTCTAATATTAGCCTTATGTTCTTACGTGATAGTAGTGTTTCTTATGGCATGCATATGAATGAATATAAGTAAAGCTTGGTTCTCTTGGGCCTTAACGTCTACGGGTGCCAATCCGCCTCGTTGGAACTCGGGGCATGACAAAAGTGGTATCAGAGCAGGTCATTCTAAGGGTGTCTACAAAGCCGTGTCTGAGTAGAGTCTTACTTATCGATGTGTTGTACACCACATTTATAAGTAGGAGGCTATGGGACATTTAGGAGTTGTTTCATTCCTTCATTTCTAGATCGTGCATTAGAGCCGAAGTTATAGGTGGAATTATTTCTGACCATAAATATTATTGTTATTGTACATTCTAGAAAGATGTCGATGACAAGAAGAGGTCGAGGTAAAAGTAAGCAAAAGGATAGAATTGCTGGAGAAGGAACTAGTATACCACCACCTGATCAAGTTAATCAAGGCGATACTGAGAATGAATTTGTGTCACGAGCTTCCTCCACTCCCTCTATTCCAGAAGAGTCGAGTAGGAGAAGAGCACCTGTAGAACCACCAGTAAATACTACGAACCAGGACTTAAAGGATGCAGTACAAATGTTGACCCGAATAGTTGCTGCACAGGCTCAGGGACAAGGTGGTCCAATGACAGGTGATGATAGTGCAGCGAGAGCAGCTAGTCGCAGAACACAGGACTTCCTGAAATTAGATCCTCCTACATTCACTGGATCAGATCCAAATGAAGACCCGCAAGATTTTATAGATCAAATCCAAAGAGCTCGGGAGGTTATGCATGTAAATGGGGAAGAAACAGTTGAACTTGCTGCTTATAGATTGAAAGGATAGGCGATATTGTTGTATGAATATTGGAAGAAAGCTCGTGGTATTGGTGCAAACCCACCTACGTGGGATGAATTTAAGGTGGAATTTCTTGATCACTACCTTCCTTATGAGATCTGAGAGGCTCGTGCAGATCAATTCTTAAATCTCTGTCAAGGGAATCTGAGTGTCAGGGAATACAGTCTGCAATTTAATTCCTTGGCTCGATATGCTCCAAATGTGGTGTCCACAATGACAGATAGAGTACATCGATATGCGGACAGATTGGAGCCATATTTAGTACAAGACTGCACTATCACTGCTTTAAATCAGGATATGGATATAGCTAGAATACAGGCCTTTGCATAGAAAATGGAAGATCAGAGGCAACGAAGAAGAACACAAGGGTTTGAAGAAGGGCCGTCTAAGAGGGCTAGATCTACGGGATAGTCTATGGCGTCCCAAGCAGAGTTCAGGCCTTGGAATTTTAATAGATCTCCTAGGCCTTCATTTTCTCATTCCACGGTAGGCACTTCCTCTCACTTTCGAGGGTCCAGGGGTTTTTATCAAGTCGGGCAAAGCAGCGGGAGTCATGGTTCACAGACAGCGGGATCTTTTCACCCTTTGTGTCAGTATTGTAGACGATTTCACTTAGGTGAATGTCGGTGGGGGATGAATAGTTGTTATTGGTGTGGTATGGCGGGGCACATGATGAGAGACTGCTCGCGAATGGGCTTGGGTGGTATGGCGCGACCTGCGGGATCGACTATTGCATCATCATCATCGGTTCCTTCTTTAGGCCAAGGTGTACAGTCTGTTGGTTGTGGTAGAGGTGCTAGAGGAGAAACCAGTACTAGTGGGGTCCAGAATCATACTTATGCTTTAGTTGACCGACAAAACTCAGAGGCTTCTCCTGATATCGTCACAGGTACATTATCCATATTTTCATATAATGTATATGCACTGATTGACCCAGGTTCTACATTGTCCTATGTTACTCCATTGATTACCGCAAAATTTACAAAGGCACCAGAATTATTAATTAAATCAATTGAAGTATCTACACCGGTGGGTGAATATATTGTTGCAAAATAAGTATATCATAATTATGTGGTAACTGTGTGTGGTCATGATACACTAGCCGATCTCACTGAATTAGACATGGTGGATTTTAATTTGATAATGAGAATGGATTCGTTAGCTTCTTGTTATGCCATGGTAGATTGCTGGGCCAAGAAGTTACAATTTTGTTTTTCGCAAGAAAATATTCTCGAATGGCAGGGTAATGTAGGGGCACCAAGAGGAAAATTTATTTCCTATTTGAAAGCAAGGAAAATGATTGCCAAGGGGTACATATGTCACTTGGTACGAGTGAAAGATAATGATGCAGAACCACTAACTCCACAGTCGGTTCCAGTAGTCAATGAATTTCTTGATGTATTTCCAGAGGATCTTCCAGGCTTACCCCCAGAACGAAAAGTAGAGTTTGGCATTGATGTGATTCCAAGCACTCAGCCTATCTCTATTCCTCCATATAGAATGGCTCTAGCAAAATTGCATGAATTAAAGGAGCAGTTGAAAGATTTACTGGACAAGGGCTTCATCAAGCCTAGTATGTCCCCGTGGGGTGCACCGATATTATTTGTACGGAAGAAGGATGGCACGTTGAGAATGTGCATTGACTATCGGCAATTGAATAAGGTAACGATCAAGAACAAATATCCCCTCCCTCGAATTGATGATTTGTTTGATCAGTTATAGGGTGCAAAGTGTTTTTCAAAGATTGACTTGAGGTCGGGTTACCATCAAGTCAGAGTTAGAAAAGAAGATGTACCCAAGACAGCTTTCCGAACACGGTATGGCTATTATGAATTTTTAGTTATGTCATTTGGACTAACAAATGCACCAGCTGTGTTCATGGATTTGATGAATAGGGTGTTTAAGCCATTTCTAGACGTGTTCGTGATGGTATTTATAAATAACATCCTGGTTTATTCAAGATCACCAGAGGACCATGCTAATCAGTTACGACAGGTTTTACAGATTCTCCGTGAGCGTAAGTTGTATGTAAAGTTCTCTAAGTGTGAGTTTTGGTTAAAATCAGTCGCATTCTTGGGTCATATTATGTCAGATGAGGGGATACAAGTTGATACATAGAAGATTGAATCAGTGAAAAATTGGCCAAGACCTACGACACCCACAGAGATTCATAGTTTTCTCGGACTGGCAGGTTATTACTGATAATTTGTGGGAGGTTTTTCCTCCATTGCTGCACCGATAACAAAGCTTACACATAAGACAGTTAAATTTCAGTGGAATGATGCGTGTGAGAAAAGCTTCCAAGAGTTGAAAGACAAATTAACCTCCACACCAGTTTTAGACCTCCCTGAAGGCACCGAGGGGTTATGCAGTGTATTGTGATGATTTCGGGGTTGGCCTCGGATGTGTATTGATGCAGCATGGAAATGTCATAGCATATGCCTCACAACAGTTGCAGCCACATGAGAAAAATTATCCCACACACGATCTTGAATTAGCCGCGGTGGTTTTTGCTTTAAAAATATGGCGTCATTATTTGTATGGAGTTCATGTTGATATCTATACTGATCACAAAAGTTTACAATATATATTTAAGCAGAAGGAACTCAATTTGAGGCAACGAAGATGGCTTGAGCTATTAAAAGACTATGATATTGATAATCTCTATCAACTAGGCAAAACAAATGTTGTAGCGGATGCATTGAGCCATAAGGCAATGGGAAGCACCAGTGGTCAATTGACAGGAAAGCAGGATTTAGTCAAAGACTTACACCAATTAGCCAGTTTGGGGGTTCGACTTCTTGAATCCTCAGATAATGGGGTTATTGTGCAAAATGCAGCAGAATCCTCCTTAATAGCTGAAGTAAAAGAGAAGCAGTTTGCAGATTCTATGTTATTGCAGTTGAAAGAAAATATACAACAGAATTTGACAAAAGCATTTGATCTTACACAAGAAGGGGTGCTTCAATGTCAAGGAAGATTATGTGTACCGGATGTAGATGAATTGAGGAAAGGAATTATGACAGAGGCACATCATTCGTGCTATTCTATTCATCCGGGGGCTACTAAAATGTATCATGATTTAAAAGAAGTGTATTGGTTGGGAGATATGAAGAAGAACATTGCAGAATTTGTCGCTCAGTGCCCGAATTGTCAGCAGATAAAGGTAGAGCATCAGAAACTAGGAGGTTACATGCAATGTATCAATCTTCTAGTCTAGAAATGGGATATGATTAATATGGACTTCATCATAGGTTTGCCTCGAACACTGCAGAAATTTGATTCTATATGGGTTATAGTTGACAGGCTTACCAAGTCAGCGCATTTCCTACCAGTCAAGACCACCTATACAGCGGAAGATTATGCAAGATTGTATGTGAAAGAAATAGTATGGTTACATGGGATTCCAATCTCCATCATATCAGATAGAGGAGCACAGTTTACTGCGCATTTTTGGAGATCTTTTCAGCAGAGTCTAGGGACACAGGTGAATCTGAGTATGGATTTCCATCCTTAGACTGATGGACAAGCAGAACGTACTATTCAAACACTTGAAGATATGCTACGAGCTTGCACGTTGGATTTTCAGGGCAGTTGGGATGACCATTTGCCTCTTACTGAATTTGCTTACAACAATAGCTATGATTCAAGTATTAAAATGGCACCTTATGAAGCTTTGTATGGAAGGAAATGTAGATCATCAATTGGATGGTTTGAAGCAGGTGAAACTGCTTTACTTGGGCCAGATCTTATTCATCAGGCTATAGAGAAAGTTAAACTGATTCAACAGCGATTACAAACGTCCCAGAGTCGACAAAAGTCCTATATTGATGTTAGAAGAAGAGGGCTTGAATTCTTCATAGGTGATTGGGTATTTTTAAAGGTGTCACCAATGAAAGGGGTAATGCGGTTTGGAAAGAAAGGGAAATTGAGTCCACGTTATATAGGACCATATGAAATTATTAGAAGATTTGGACAAGCTTCGTATGAGTTGGCGCTACCCCAAGAACTCTCCACAATTCATCCAGTATGTCATGTTTCGATGCTTCTAAAGTGCATAGAGGATCCATCTCGTTTCACTCCCATTGATGATGTACAAGTTACAGAGGATCTTACCTATGAGGAAATACCTATTGCCATTCTGGATAGACAAGTGAAGAGGTTGAGAAATAAAGACATAGCTTCCGTAAAGGTACTTTGGAGAAATCAACAAATAGAAGAGATCACATGGGAAGCCGAAGAAATGATGAAGACAAAGTACCCTCATTTGTTCCAAAGAGAAGAACAAGCTCACGATATAAGATCGGGAAAATGACAAGTAAGTCTTTATAAGCATTGAGTATCTATATGTATATATGATCACATGAAGAATGCTCTTAGACTTGTAATTGTTTAATTTGAACAATGTCACTAACATTCGAGGACGAATGTTTCTAAGGGGGGAAGAATGTAACACCCCATATGTTTTCAAACCTATACAACTACGTTTACATTAATGGAATTATTCAAACATGAGGGATTTGATGAATTATACATTTATTAGTTGGGCATTAATGGGTCTTGTGCCATTGGGCCTAAATGAAGCCCAAAAATCATGAGGAAGACATGGCCCAAAAGGGAATTTGACCCATTCTTGCATAGCTCTTCCATTGACCAAGTAAGCATGAAATATGTGGCTAAGAATGATACTTCATGGGACTATAAAAGGGGCTAAAAATCAGATTTTTATTCAAAGAAACTCTCATGCCATTTCTAGAATTATCTACAACATTTCTCATCTCACACAAACCCTAAACTCTCATCTCTTTTGGGACAAGGTCACCTTTTGATAAGTATTCTTATCATGGTTACATATATTATATGTTTAATATGATCTATAAATTATTTTGGTGGTGTTGGCAAAGTCTTGGACAGTGTGCTATGTGTAAAACTGTCTATTTTTGCAATCGGAGAATGGTTTTGTCTTGTAAACTTAAACGTGGACTTGTGGTATTGAAGGAAATGAACTTGATGGATTCAATATTGTAATATGAGGTGTGATTATAGTCTTACCTTGTTTTATCCTTGTGTATAATGATTGGGATTGTTATTGTGAAAATGGTTTTGGATTTGGTGACGTATTGACCGAGAAGTGTAGTTTTGGGTGTTGTTTATGTGTGTTGTGAGACCATGGCTGATTGTTAGCACTCAAATGATCAAAAATATGTCAAAATAATTTTATTTATTATCATGGACCATTCATTGCATAAAAAGACCTAAAAGAAACCAATTTGGACCAAACTGGGCATCCGCCCCCACAGACGAGGGCACCTGCGGGCGCAGATGCCAACGCAGATGCCCCTGGAATCTTCCAGAGGTCATATGTGGGTGCAGGTGGCTTCACAGGTCAGCCCAAGTTTCCGTTTTGTATGTTTTCATCTCTCTTTGATCCCCGAAGGCCCTTATACCCTTTTTGGATGTAATTATCAACTTGTGATGCCGTTTTAATGACTTTAAAGTGTCGTATGGAGGCATGTTGGACTGTATTAAGTATGGATTTTAGTTCATATGTTGTTATGAGGCAAGTTTATATGAGTAAATGTGACGGAACGACAATGAGAAAGCATAAAGGGTAAGTGTAGTGTGAAATGCTATTGTTGTATGAAATCTTGGTCAATGTGTGGAATGTTATGGTGTTGTTGTTATGAGAATGTAGTGGATTGTATTGTAAGGAGTGACATGACGTTATACGACAGTCATATAGCCCATTGTCATTTTGTACGCTTGTATAGTAACTAGATGCTAATGTAAGCTTTGATGTATACTTGTATTGTAGAGTGAAATGTAAGGGAGAAGCTGGACTTTTGTGTTCATATATAGGCTTGCGTATTCCTACGTGGAAGTGAAGGTATGTAAGGTTATACTATCTATATCCTTCGGCAGCATGTTGTTCATATGGGCTATGTACTTATTCCATTCTGAAATGTCCAAAGGTATCTCATTCAGGTTGTTATCCATTGTTAAGTTACATGCTCCTCATTGTTTAGTCGTAGTTGTTCATGAGTTACATAATTAGGGACATGGTTCCCAAGTCTCAATAATGTTATGTTCCACGTTCTAGTAATGCTTTAACCACTAAGTATCAATATCATGAATTCAAGGAGTGAAGTAATGCATATATGTGTGCTTCCCATAATGTCATGATCTTAGATATAGCAATCTCTCATAAGCGAATGTATTAAAGTCTCTTGAGTGAGTGTATCCATGGGTTGAAATAAACACCTTCATGATGACGATCCCAATATTATAAGTGTATCCATGGGGTGACATAAATACCTGCATGATGATATCCATGGGGTGAAATGAACACCTGCATGATGACTATCCCAACATTAAGGGTGTATCCATGGGGTGAAATGAACACCTGCATGACGATATTATTAATTTCCCACTGATCAGTTAGGCCCGAGCAGTATATAATTAACGATTGACAAGTAAGTAAGAAGAGGTACAGAATGGAAGAGAATAACGAAAGTAATACGCGTGGTTCCAAATAAGTAGATTGATAGCTTGTTCAGGTTGGGTATTGCTTATATACTGATTCAGTTCCATGCAGCCTTACATACTCAGTACTTTCTTCATACTGACCCCTCTTGGGGGATTTATCTTACTTGCTGCAGGCACAGGTTCTAGTAGACCTCCCCAGTAATCTGCAGGACACCTACTGGTCTTTGGTGAGCTCCAGTTGGTTCGGGGCTTTCCGTGTCCAAGTTGTACATTGATTTTGGTATTGTAGATGCTATGTAAAGCGGGGACTTGTCCCGAATTTAGGTTGGATGTATATGTGTTTTCTATTAGAGGCTTTTGTAGACGTATGTGGGTATGTATATGAATGTGAAGGAAAGAGATGCATGTCCCTTGACTTGATGGCCCTGACGGCCAAGTTTCTCTTACATGTTCCGTTATTTCCGATATTAGCCTTATGTTCTTACGTGATCGTAGTGTTTCTTATGGCATGCATATGAATGAATATAAGTAAATATTGGTTCTCTCAAGCCTTAACGGCTACGGGTGCCAATCCGCCTCGTTGGAACTCGGGGCGTGACACCCTTCAATACCACAAGTCCACTTCCAAGTTTACAAGGCAAAACCCTTTACCGATTAGGCAAAAGTGCACTATTTTACACATAGTGAACTGTCCAACACTTTGCCAAAATAAAAAACATGATTTATAAACCATCTTAAGCATATAATATATGGAACCATAAGTGTAAACACTTACCCAAACTTGCAAAGGAGTGATCTTGTCCAAGGAGATAGGTGCCTTAGGGTTAGTGAGATGAGAGAATGTTATGGAAAATTCTAGATTTTGGCATGTGTCTTTTGTGGAATAAAATATGATTTTTGGTGCCTTTTATAGCCCCTTAATGGTCATTCTTAGCCAATCTTTTGGTCAATAATTGATGTGTTGATTTGGTCAAAAGAAGAATGGGTCATTTCCTTCTTGTTGGGCCATGTCTTTTACCTAATTTTTGGGCCTTAAATTAAGCCCATTTGCATAAGGTTTGTTTATCCCAATAGCTTACATTAATAATATACCAACTATCTCATGTTTAAATAATTCCATAAATGTCAAGGTAATAACATAGGTTCAGAAATGTACGGAGTGTTACAATAATGTTCTATATGTCAAAATGAGAAAATCATACCCATAATGTAAATTTACGCTCAGAGTCAAAAACCGAGCTAAAAATCCCCCATAAGGCCCACTTGTGGAATCACAAAATTGAAACCGTCACAACGTCTCTCTCGTCCCAAGGATCATTTGCCCAAAAATTGGGCGAAATATGATCCCCGTAATAGCCCCAAGTAGAATGGGAAAAACAAGAACTAATCAGAGAATTAACATGAAACTTACGAGATTAAAGGTGCGGAAATGACCACAATGACATCACCAACTCAACCCCAGCTCCAATTATCAATTCCCACACTATTTCGATGCTCTCTCTTTTTCTAATGATGTTAAACACTTAAACTTTTAAGCTAAGAAATGAAAGGGAAAACTTATATACTGCCAGGGGTTTCCTCATTGCTATCGCGAGGCCCCTGGTTGTGATAGCGGGACCCCACTAATAGGACTATAGCGATCATGATGGCTTAGCCACATGGTTGCGATGAACAAGAAGGCCCAGTCCTACAACTCTCCTTCATCATGGCCGTGGGTCCCAGACTTGCGATCGTGATAACCAAGATCCATAAACCCTTGCGATTGTGGGGGTCCACTTTGCGATAGCGATAAAGGATCTGGGTCTGCACCAGGTGCTAATGCACCGAAAACTTTCCTAAGTTGCAAATTTTCCAACTATGCCCTTGGCATTCATTCAGAATCTCGTGAACGCAAACAAACTGTGCTATCCAACCAAATTTGGCATTCCAAACTCAATAAAACCATCCAATGTCATTTTGACATAATATGGGTCCGGAACCTAATGGTTCATTTTAATAAAAATTTGCTCAACAACCCAAAATGAGCCCAAAACTATCAGAATTGGCATCCAAGGTTGTTTACCTGAATTTTTGGTCCAAGACCCTTTTCTCATCTTCAAAAGCTCCAAAATAGGAAAATGGCTTTAAAAACCAAATGAACTGTCCTATAACTGAACTGTCAGTCCTAATAAGTCATAAATTACTTAGGGTAGCTATAGGAGAGCTCTAAATGTAGAAAAATCACAAAAACGCAGAAAATGACTGGAGGATCATTACAACATGCACTACTAAAAGGATTAAAAAGTACTTGAAGGCTTCAATAAGTGTGGATACTGAGTCCGCATATCACACTCGGTCTCCCAGGTAGACTCCTCGATCGAGCAGTGTCTCCACTGAACCTTAACCACAGGAATATCTCTGGAATGCAACCATCTGACATATCTGGATCGAATGGAAATTGGATCCTTTACAAAGGTTAACCTCTCATACAACTAAACCAAGTCCCACTTAAGCACATGAGACTCATCTAAAATATAGCATAGAAGCATCGATACATGAAAGACTGGGTGAATGGTTGAAAGGGCTGGAGGCAAGGCCAACTTATATGCTTAGCTCTCCAACTGTCCAAAGGACCTTAAATGACTCGATATCCCT
This sequence comes from Capsicum rhomboideum, assembly GCA_031232105.1. NCBI lineage: Eukaryota > Viridiplantae > Streptophyta > Magnoliopsida > Solanales > Solanaceae > Capsicum > Capsicum rhomboideum. Next base: position 52,963,115 of record CP124716.1, on the reverse strand, counting down.
GGGGTTGAGCTTGTCCCTCTTCCCTAACCTCATCACGCCCTTCATAGGCGACACTAGAAGTAAAACCTAGTCACTAAATCCAACTATCAATGCACTAAGCCTACGGACAACATAGCTCTTCTGCCTGCTATGATCTACCCATAGCCTATCCTAAATAACTCGAACCATATCCAAAGACTCATGAAGAAAATTAGTTCTTTGTGGCCTAACCTCTACATCCTCAAATCAACCAACCAGAGATCGTCACTGCCTACTATATAATGCCTCAAATGGTTCCATTTGAATACTTGAGTGGTAACTATTATTATAGGAAAACTCCACAAAGGATAAAAACTTCTCCCACTGACCTCCAAATCCAAAACACAAGTACGGAGAATATCCTCTAATCTAAATACTCCACTCCGAATATTCGTCTGTCTGGGGATGAAAATTGGTGCTAATATCAACCTGGGTACCTAAATCCTCCAGAAATGCTCTCCAGAAGCTAGAAATGAACTGAGAGCCTCTATTTGAAATACTAGACACGGGCACCCTATGAAGGCAAACTACCTCTCAAACATAGATACGAGCCAACCTCTTGGCACTGTAGGAAGTCTGAATAAGGATGAAATAGGCAGACTTGTTCAATCAATCTACAATGACCCGAATGCTATCAAAACCATGAGACGTACGAGGCAAACCACCTACGAAGTCCATAGAAACCTGCTCCCACATCCACTTAGGAATGGGTAGCCTCTAAAACAATCCACTGAATATCAAATTCTTAGCCTTCACCTGCTGACAACACAAACATCGAGTCACGATGTCTGCTACATCTCTCTTCATACCCCTGCACCAGTAATACTGCCTCAAATATTGGTTCATCTTAGATATCCTGAGGTGAATAGAATATATGGAGCTATGTGCCTCCCAAAGTATTTACTAAATCAAACCTCCTACCCTCAGAACATAAATATAACCATCAAATCTCAAAATACCATCAAAATATAAGGTAGCCTTCCTACACTCACACCTCAAAACCTGATCTTGAATGTCACGCAACCCACCATCCTCAAACTGGCGACCTCAAATATGCTCTAATAAGGTAGACCTAGCCTAATCACTAGAAAGAATCCTTCTGGGTCAAAAACATCAAGGACGAATCATTCTGTTGTCTAAGGACTGGATATCCAAGGCCAATGATCGCTCTGAAACTAAAAGAAAGGCCAAGCTTCCCATACTTACTGCCTTCCGACTCAAGGCATCCGTTACTATATTCGCCTTGTCCGGATGGTATAGAATAGAAAGATCATAGTTCTTCAACTACTTAATCCACCCGCGCTGTCTTGAATTATTATCTTTCTGAGTTATGATGTACTGAAGACTATAGTGTTCTGTGAATATATCATAGCGAACACCATACAAGTAATGCCTCAAAATCATAAGCACAAAAACTATTGCTGCAAACTCCAAGTCATGAATGGGGTAGTTGTGCTAGTGCACCTTCAGCTGCGTCGAAGCATATACAATAACTTGACCCACCTGTATCAGACCATAACCTAAACAAACACTATAAGTATCATAATACATAGTAAACCCCTCGCCCTCAATTGGAAGAGTCAGAACAGGAGCTGAAGTGAGAAAGTCCTTGAGCTTTAGAAAGCTCACCTTACACCCATCGAACCACTAAAATGGATTCTCTTTCCTAGTCAATCAGGTCGTACGCTCTACAATAGTGGCAAATCTGGTCCTTGAGCTTTAGAAAGAACATACTGGATGATGGCAAACCGAGATCATACCTATGATAACAATATCCAAAGTCTTAGCCTCCAGCCTACCAGGAACATCTTATAAAATACCTCATCCATTTCTAGACTGGACACCTACCCAACCACATCTCTACCTACTTGAGGACCTCCTCTAGAACTTTGGGAACCACCATGTGACCCTGTACACCACCTCTAGCCAGAAGATGCACTGATTTAATTGGAGAAATACTCTGTGTAGCAGGATTAATCATCCCTCGCTAGGAACACTCCCTGGTGAATTAGCCCATAATACCATAATCATAGTATGCCTCGAGCACTCTACTATGTTGAAAAGGTTTGGCTGATCTAGAATGGCCACCTTGGTTTTAAAACCATGTCTAAACACCCCTCAAAGACTGACCACTGCTCTATCTGCTGAGATCACTATAACTAGGCTGACCCCCATCTGAAATCTATAGCGCTACCTGAATGGGCCTATTAGACTGACCCTGATGCTGATATAGCTGATGTTGGGGGTACCTACCCTAAAAACCTCTACCTATGAATTGTGAGCCACTGTGCCGTCTACTGTAACTGCCTTACTAATAAGGCCTCTTATTATTGCCTCTTAGGCCTCTCAATGTATTGCTCCATAGTCTGTACATAGTCATCAATATCAATAAATAATTTACCCTTAGCTATCAAACTTTGAGTAGCCATACAAAGTAGAAGTCTCAACCCTCTGATGAAATATTAAATCCGCTCAAACTCAATAGGTTGACTTATGGTGGCATGTTTGGCTAACATATGAAATCTTACCTCATACTCTGCCACTGAAATAGACCCCTGCTACAACCCAGTGAACAAATCCCTCAGATGCTCGCGTAAGCTGCGAGGCATATACTTCTACAAGAAGGCCTTGGAGAATTGAATCCAACTCATAGGAGGAGATACGACTAGCCTATAATTAAGATGCCCCCTCCACCACTGTCTAGTTGCTCGATCGAACTGAAAAGTTGTGTAGTCCACACTATGAGACTCTACCAGGCCCAAATTACATAGCCTCTTCTCACAACTAACAAGGAACTCAAAAGCATCCTCCCTTGGATCCTATGCAAATATCAGTGGAGCCAATAGAAAAAACAGACCCAGAATCTTCTGCTCCTCAAAAGTCATAGATGTTTGGGGTGCTGCTGGCTGTGGAACCCCACTGTCGGTGGAACCCTTACTCTAGGAGCCACAACTATGAGATACACTCATTTACTATATCTACTCAAGGCTACTCCCTGTGCGGATGTCTATGCCCCATCCTTGGGCTGGATACCAACCATACCCAATTGCTGAAATAAGGCATAACGGAAGACTGCTGATGATATAAATCAAGGTAGGGCTTGTGCTTCCCCTTGGCCTACCAGATACTGTGCCTGCAGATCTTTTGGTGCTACTCCAATGCAGGATCAATTATTGGATCTGATGAAGTCTCCCTATACTGGCCTCGAGTTGAGGCTGCAACTTTAGCTTGCCCTGACCTAGAGATCAACCTTTGCCCCAAATCGGTGCTCTAGCGATAAGCTTGAGGTGTCTGTTCAAAGCCATCATAGCCCTCATCATAGCTATCTACAAAAGAGTAAAACGAATGAGAATCTAGAAATCAACATAGACATAATGCACGATAATAAGCCAAAAAGATAAGATTTTCCTAAGAATGTCCTATAGCCTCTCGAAGATGGGATACAATAATCATCATACCAATCCACGAGACTCTACTAGACACTTGCTCTTATACTAATAATACATGTGAACCTAGGCTTTGATACAAAACTGTCATGACCCAATAGCCTAAAATGAGCTAGAAAACCACTGGACCCAGACCAAGGCTGCCCCTAGCCTAAAATCGACATTCCAAATCTAATAAAATTGTCAGAATTGGAATACAAGGCCATTTACCTAAAGTTTTGGCCCGAGACCATTTTCTCAGCTTCAAAAGCTCCAAAATAGGAAAATGGCTCTAAAAACCAAATGAACTACCCAGTCACCAAACTGTTTGTCCCAGCAAGTCATAAATGATTTGGGACAGCTACAGGAAAGCTATAAATGATAAAAAAGCATAAAAACATAGAAAATAACCTGAAGGGTCATTATACACTAACCTAAAAATTACGTTCCAGAACTAGTAGTTCTGATTGAATTTTGATATGAATTCAACTTCTATGGAGGTTGACTGAATTAAATATATCAACTTTCTATACCTCCAAAATGGAAACTCATGTAACACTCAGCTAACCACCTCAAGAACCATGTCATTGATTTCCACAGATCATAAATACCTTAATACAACTATTAAGAGGGTTAAAATGGTCTAAATACACCAATTGTTGTAAATCACAATGAGGGTTGTTACATCATCTACGACTTAAAACATTCATTCTTTCTCAAATGGGATAAAAAAGTACCAAAACTATTGAGCAACTGCAAATACCCATAGTAGATGTCATACCAACACTTCCAAGCCAAGTTACTTATGTAGTATTATTGTGCTTCCTAGCTATCAAAATCCTCCTCTTTTTTAACTCTTAAGATTACATCTCTAGTATCCAAAATCAAAACATCTTCAAATCTGATTTCAATATATTTGAACTATCTATGAATGCAATAACTGAGTCAATATAGTCATAATTATGATCATAACAAGTTCACTAAACCCCATCATAGTCACCATAAGTTGGTAATCGAATCCAAAGTCTAATGTCAAGTCTGAACCAATATAACATCATGACCTTAAAAGAATTCTATTCCCATTTAAAGAATCATTATTAATACCAAAATCCCTTAAAAACACATTTTCCACTCTCCATAACTTTGAATTATGACTTTTCTTTTTCCTAAAAAGAACCTCTATTTGTTTTGAACCAACTCTAAGCATTTTCTATTCGAATTGGCCTTATCCAAGGATGATGGTGCTATTTCCAAGTCTGATAGTACTATTTCTATGAGCTAAAGGTACTGAGTCAAAAATTGATATTCCATACAAATATTCAAATGTCATGCTCTGACCCCTATTCAAACAATAATATTCCAATGCCAAACTTTAGAGAAAATTGTTGATCACCTCAAAACTTCTTATACATCACACAATATATATGCAAATCCAAATAATAACATATGCAGTAGTCATCAGCAAAGTAGCATCATTAAACCTAAAAATCACAATAAATCTATAAAACTGTAAGTAGTTTCAATAATACACCTACGGGCAGCCTGTCATAACATGAATAATTCAACTGAGAGTAGAACTACAAAGTTACCACGTATTACTAGTTATCGCCCAAATCAAAATCAAATCTTCAGAAAAGTCACCACTGATCCCTTCATAGGTTGTTGTCAAACCAATCTATCTCTCACTAATGAATGTTCCAACTTGTACAATCGTTCTGGACTCAAAGGCTAAAATCCACACAAAACTTCAACTCTGAACCAAGGGTTTATGCATGATGTCTTCTTCTTTAAGATTTTTCAACTAGTACTGATCGTACCATGATGCTAGGACTTTGAATTCCCAACTCGCACTCATAAAACAATTCTAAATACCTCAAATTTTCCTATATACAAGCTTCTTATCCCTTTCCTTAATTTGTTCACCATTTTGTATTCTTTGACATAAGACCCAAGGAATATGACCTCACTCTAAGCAAAAGTCATCCAAATGAAATACTTTATTATACCCTTTAACATCAAAAGTAATAAATTCTAAAACCCATGAGTTTTCCCATGCAAAAGTCCTTTTAAGTTGTCGATAACCAACACTATCAAACATTTCTCATCCTACTAATCCACACTCTAACATAATCCACAAACACAAATATAATCTTACTGTAGAAAGCTTGAATCAACACATATATACAACTTTATTTACCAACCAACCTCAACCCATTCACTACGGATGCTATAGAATTAAACCCCTTAGCACACCACTAATCATATTTCATTAATCTTATCATGCCCATTATTTGAAACCTGGCCTTTTCAGTTACTGAATTCAAAACAGCCATAGAACTCACCATAAAACTTAACATGAAAGTTTTAAGACTCCCATATCTAAGCACACAACCAATTTACGCCACATCAAGTCATGTATCATAAGGTCGTACATAACCGGAACAAGACTAAAATAACCATATCGTTCTAAACCCAAGTCTCATTTTCCGAAGATGAACCCTTATCTTAAAATCAAAATAAATACTCTCATTCTTATTTTCTAAATGTCATGTTCCATTTACAATCACTTTTACCATTATAAGTCAATTCCTTCCATCCTATCCGAGCAATGTTCAAAAATACCAGAAGGCTTTCCATACAATCTAAGCCAGTTACAAGTAGTAATAAACTGCAAATTCTGGACACTTAAAAGCCTTCCTAACTTTACTTGAATCTTTCAACCAAAATTTCTTTCAAATTAGCCATATCATAAGTACAACCCATCACAAAGTCTTAACATAAAATTTACTTAGTAGTCCTAGCCTTCCCACAAAATTTATCTTGTTGTTGATATGATACCTCAAACCATAGATGCACTATTTCAATCTCATAAAATAATTGATTACTACAAGAACACCCTTATTATCATTCTCGGTCACTTCCACACAATGCCACCCATTAGAAACTTTTTTTACCCATGTACTCATCATTCCAAAATTAGTTCACTCCGTTTGGTCACAACTGATATCACCAACCCTTAATTAAACCTATGAAATTCACTTCACAACCTGAACTTGTAAATTCCTACCATTGATCCACAAATTTAATTTTCCTTATAGACTGATGCCTCACTTGAGTGTCCGCAGTAGAAACTAGTTGGTTCTTCAAATTTGAAAGCAATGTCAAATCCTATTATCCAAATAGGTGAAACAACTAATAACTCCCTAAGCAATTAACCTTTACACTTGTCTACCAGTATATCTATTTCTGTTTATCACTTCTCTACCTTAGTAGTACCACATATTGAAATCCTACTAAATCCACCACTTTTTCACAACATAACCATCAATAAGGTCAAACCCAAATACCACCACACACTCCCATCAATGAAATAACTGTAATACTTTACGCGAATCTCTAGCCCAAAAATAATATGTACCCTTGTCTTCACCTCATGCAATAAGTAATATTGACTCTTACTGAAGAAATATCATTTCATAATCCCATAGAATCTAATCATAAAAGAAATTTCTGTTTCTTATCCTGAAGTTGTAAAACATCTCCCTTTAAGAACTCTCAACACTTTGTCTTCATTCATTCTTCATATCATCCCACACAATAATCAATTTACCATTTCATAAATCCCACTCCATAGAAAATGTAATAAACCTTGTGACTCTTGCCAAGTAAACACATATCTCATTGCGGCCATTGTATCATAAAACTAAAACCATTCAAACCATTTTATTAAATAGAAAGTATGCCCTTCATATGAATCTCAAAAGTAGTCATATCACCTCAAACCTTGTTATACTAAATCCTTTCTCAATAATAGAAACTTTCCCTCTTACTAGATCCACTAGCCCTCTATAATTTTAATATTTCCTTAAAGTATTGGTAATTATGCCTATCCCATCATAGAATTGATGAACCCTTGTCGACAAATTCATGCCATAAGTCTATACTATAAATTCTTACCTCTGTTGACATATATTTATTCTCATCATACACTGAGCAACCCATCCTTGTTAAGACAAACTTCATTAATTATTGCCTTCAAAGTTACCATGCATATTACCCAACAATGATTTTAATCGTACCATTCCCAAACATCAACACTACTTTTTATATTATCTTACCCACATATGTAGTCTTTCCACTATTGAACAAATAAATAAGGAAGATAAGATAATCACAATGTTCTTCAAACCATTAATCAAACATCCAAGATGAACATCTCCAAACTATATCATCTAACCCACAACCTTACTTAATTAATCTTCAAACCATACATACAATATAAATTTGGTTACACAACCTTATCATTAGTCTATCACTCCCTTGTTAGTACTAGGTCATACACTAAATCCATGATGCCACCCCAACTATATGCACACAACTCTAAAAATGTGCCTTTATTATAAGTGAGAGAATTTAATAATGAGAATTTAAGAATTTAACCGGACTAAGGACACATGATAAATAATCAAGAAATGGAATTTTCTAAAATCTTGTAGCCTCTCAAAGATATATAATGAACATATCTGCACCAATCTGTGAGACTCTACTAGACACTTGCTCTTGTACTCATGAGACTGGTGAACCTAGCGCTTTGATACCAACTTTTCATGACCCAAAACCCAAGGTCGTAAGGGATCCTACCTAACTTTAATGACCCCAATCATTGTTATATTGAAATAGAGAGTAAAATATTTTCCTAGTTCCCTTTTAACCAAAATTTTGAAAATTCTAAGTTGGCCTAGTTTTAGGCGTAATTTGAGTGTATGGCGGTCTAGGGAAATCTAGAATTATTAATGTGTTGGCTTGTGTTTTTGATTGTATTTTGTCATAGAGGATAAGTTTCAAAAATTGTAGAAGTTTTTGGTACATAGAATGAGTTAGTAGAACTTTGGTTATAGAAATTATAATAAAAGGGTTAGTTTGTGATATCAAATTTTGAGAAGTGTGTTGTGACATTGCCAGAGCTAGGACTGAGTCTCGACCTATTTTTTAGGGTTTCTGTAGTGATATAAGTGCTACTACAGCAGCGTCACTGCAGTGGTAGAAGTGTCGCTGCAATGACCGTCCTTTTTGGCCTGGGTACCGCTGCAGTGGTATAAATACTGATTTCCAGTTTTTAAAATCAAAAAAACTTTTTTTCATTTCCACTTTTCTAAAAAATGTTCAAGGTATTAGCAGGGGAAATTCTTCACAACTTTTGGGGTTTTCCATCTTTGAGGTAAGGTCCCTTTACATATATAACTTGAGTTACTCCTCTAGTTTCGTAAGATTATAAGAATCATAACCATGGTGGAATTTGGATTTTAGTCCTAAGTTTATAAACTGGTGGGAATTAGTGGGGAATGATATTTTTATCAGCTATTATTTATCCTAGGGTGTTATAAGATACTTCCTATGGTAGAATTCATGATTGTAAGTTAAATTATGAAGAATTCGAAGAGTTAAAAGGGTAGAAAACCCTAAGATGATGAACTAGGTTAAGTTCAGGATTTCATTTGTTAAATATGAGTTCCTAATGCTTATTAAGGGAGAAATTTTGTGTTAAAGTGTATGTAATTATTGTTTATCGATCAAGAACAGGTAGAAATCAAAAGAAAGGGAAAGTCTATGGCTATATAGTATTTTCAGGCAAGGAATTGAGGTAGTTTATGGTTTAGTAGTAGTAAAGACTTTCTTGAATCTGTGCTTATATGTGGGTTGGATATTTGTAATTTGCTTTCGGGAATTACATATGATTATTGACTTTATCATGCATTGAACATTTGGTTTTAAGATGATATTAAGATGATCTATGGATCGGGTGTCACACCCACAGTGTTATATGAATTGGGTGTCATACCGACACAGTTATTGTATCGAGTACCATACTGGAACTGGTACATGGACTCATCTCATCCCCTGTAGGCCATAGCTAAGAGTCCCTGTTGACTCTAGTGTGTGTGTAAATCTTACATGTATGCAATCATTATTTTTTTTGTACCTATATTGGTGATGACTGTTGTTGAAGGAATCTGCCTAAGTGTAATTGATGTACTTGTATACCTCTAATCTAATGTGATAAAGTGTTATGAGTTTACTTGATTTCCAACTAATTATGAGTTGTGTTTTGATTGTTGTTACCTACATTTTACTTGTTTATTTGTATGGTATTGAGTTGAGTCAGTTGATAATGCCTACCAATACTTAGTTGTTGTACTAATATTACCTGTACTCTTCTTTTTACTGAGTGCAAAGGGTTTTCTAGCATTTGAGATGAGACCTCGGCTCTAGTTTATGATTCATACATCGACTCAAGGGTGAGCACTTTGTTCTGGCAACCATTGGATCATCTTTTGTTTGTTATGTCCTTTGTTTCGGGATAAATACATTCCTTTTATTCCTTATTCTAGCTATTATTTAAACTTGGTTTTGAAATTCTTTAGAGTTCTTGTTCGGTGACTTTTGGGTCTCGGGGGTTGTAATAATTAGACATATTTCTGCACTCTCTTTGTTTTTGGATATTAAATAAGTAGTATTGATTTGGTTTGACTAAGATCGTGGTTAGTGAGCTAAATAGTAATGAATTGATGAAAATGGCTTACGTGAATTCCTGGTAATTGGTTAAGGGTTGGGTTAGATGGTTCTCTCACTGTAGAGTTATGAAGGGTTCCACTCATGACCAATTGGGTCGTGACAAAGATGGTATCAAAGAATTGAGTTTATCGATCTTATCATACAAAAATAGATCTAGAAAATTCTTACAGAATGAATGGACTGAAGAATGTCAAAAGGCGTTCGATAGAATCAAAAGATACTTATCGAATCCATAGGGCTTTAGAAAATAATTTTCACTTCTTTCTATCTTTCATGATAGTACTTGATTCCAATTGCTAACTAGTGATCCAAATTGGTATTTAACCTCCTTCAATATTATTTTCACAAATGATGAACACTCGTTTAACTAGAGTGGCAGCAACAGCCGCAACCGCAGTACCAACACCGACCACTAAGGATATAGTTTGGGGTAGGCCTCAAGTTATGGGTAGGGATAGAAGGGGAGAATAAGGGGAAACACTTATCAAGGGTGGATCCCAAGCAGCTAGAGGACTGACAAGGCATAGATCACCATCCCCTGCCCCATCTTAGGATTCTCCAAATTTGGTTCATAATGAAGAGGTGATAGTTGAGTAGGAGAAAGTGATAGTTCTTAAGAATATGGTACCTATGCAGAATAGAGCAGATCAGGTGACTATGTCCACAGAGCTAATTCAGCAGGTGTTGGGGTTCCTAAGTAGTTTCAGTGGCACCAATACTACTCTTGCAGTTCCTATATTTCTGTCCCCAACCTTACAGTATGTCGGTACTGTAGTGCCCCAAATAGATGAGGGCTCTGAGATAAGATTGTTTCTCTGACAGGTAATAGGATCGGTGATGACAGATGATGAGCATGGGCTTTTCTGTAAGCTCATGAAGATAAAACTTATAGTGTTTTAGAATACTGAGTCAGAGGATGCATTTGAGTTTTTGATTGACTGTCACGAGTGACTACATAAGATGGGCATTGTGGAGAGGTAGGGTGTAAAGTTTGTGACATTTCACTTGCAGGTAGAGGCCAAGCAATGGTGGTGGTCTTTTGTTGAGTGTAGGGCTGATTTACCTCCACTAACTTAGTCCCAATTTTAAAAAGTGTTCCTTGAGAAGTATGTTTCTTGTACCTATCGAGATATAAAGAAGGATAAGTTACTGAAACTTGAATAGGGTGATACATCTGTGTTTACCTATGAGGCCAAATTTTATGCCTTGTCTATCTATGCACTTCAACTAATTACTTTATAGGAGGAGAGAATCAGGTATTTTATAAATTATTTGAATACAAGTCTTCAAGTGGCTGTGCTGCAAGTGGCCAAATCTGGAAAGACTTTTCAGAAAGTGGTAGAGTCTTTGAAGAAGCAGGGAAAAGTGAAGGCAGAGGAAAAGAAGGCCCAAAAAATGGGTCATTTCAGTGGTACTTATTTGAGGGACCATGGTTCACAGAGTTACTCTTCTCATCCATTCCATTTAGCTATACCTGTGTCCATAGAGGGCCTATCAGGGGTCAGTTGTCATCCCTCCTAGACAAATAGATATACACCTTCAACATCTTTAATTTAGTGGCCTGTCTTAGACATCAAATGTCATGAGTGTGGAGGATTGGGTCATTTTTGGATGTTTTGTCCTAGCTACTTATCTGTAGGATAGATGACTCAGCAGCCAGCTTCTAGTGCCTTAGTTCAAGTAGGTTGTGGTGATGAAAGATATGGTAGGGGTTATCCATATGGTGGGCATGCTGGTCATACTATGCAAAGGGATGGCTACCAAGATAACCATGGCGGAGGATAATTTGGTCAAGGTGGCATACATGCTGGTAGATGTGGTAGTCAAGGAGGTGATAAGGCTTATTTTTATGCTACTCTGGCCTATCCTAAAGCTGAAGCTTTCAATGTTGTGATCATAGGTATTATTCTTATCTGTGATCATATGGCTTTTATGTTATTTGATCTTGATCCCAGATTTACCTTTTCATATGTGCTTATGAAATTTGCCTTGGATTTAGACTTAAAATGTGAATTCCTTGATGGATGTGTCTACACTATTTGGGGTTTTTGTATGTGTTGATCAGGTTTATCGGGCATGTCCAGTGAGGTTTATGGGGAATATAACTTTGGTATACTTAGTGATCTTAGATATGGAGTAGTTTGATATTATTTTAGGGATGAGTTGGTTGTCTCCTCATCGTGCTATTCTTGATTATTATGCTAAGATTGTCACTGTAGCTATGCTCGAGATGGATAAGTCAGAGTGAGAAGGTACTCTTAAGACTACTCCTTTGAGAATTGTGTCATACATTCATGCCCAATAGTTAGTTAAGTAGGGGTGTAGGGCATTCCTAGCTCACCTTCAAGATGATAGTTTGCAGTCCCTCCTATTGCTTTAATTTTGGTAGTGTGTGAAATCTTAGAGGTGTTCCCTGATGATCTCCCTGGTATGCCTCCTGACTTTGAGTTTAACTTCTTTATAGACTTAGAAATGAGAACCCACTAATATCTATCTCTCCTTATAGGATGGCATAGGTAGAGTTTAGAGAATTGAAATCCCAATTACAAGAGTTGTTAGGGAAGGGTTTTATTCTTTTGAGCATTTTTCCTTGGAGTGCTCTTATGCTTTTTGTGACAAACAAGGATGGTTGTATGCAGATATGCATAGACTACTGATAGTTGAATAAGGTGACTATTTATCACAAGTATCCTTTGCTTAGGATAGATGGTCTATTTGACCAGTTGCAGGGAGTCGCGATGTTCTCAAACATTGATTTAAAATCAAGTTACCATTAGCTTAATATTCGAGCTGAAGGCATCCCAAAGACTACCTTCCAAACTCGTTATAGACATTATGAGTTCTTGGTTTTGTCTTTTGGATTGATCAATGCCCTAGCTGCATTCATGAGCTTGATGAATGTATTCAAGCCATTCTTAGATTCATTTGTTATTAGTTTAGTAATGATATTTTGGTTTACTCAATGAGTAAGGAGGAGCATGAAAATCACTTGCATACAGTTTTAGGTTGCTTAAGGTGAGCCAACTTTATGCTAAGTATTCAAAGTGTGAATTCTAGTTGTCGTTAGTGTCCTTTTTTGGGGCATATGGTATGTAAGAAAGGGTTTATGGTATAGCCGTAGAAGGTTGAAGCTCTAAATAATTAGGCCAAACTGGACAATGTTTCAAAGGTTCATAGTTTTATGGGGTGGGCCAGTTACTATGATTGATCTGTTAAGGGGTTTGCCTCCATTGTTTTACACATGACTCGCCTGACTTAAAAAGAGGTGCCTTTTGTGTAGGATGAAAAGTGTGAGGTGCCTTTCGACTGAATAAAAACCTTGCTAACATCATCTACTATTCTCACCTTTCCTTTTGAAGGTAATGATTTTATTGCGTATTGTGATGCTTCACGATCTGGTTTAGGTGCTACTTTGATAAAGGGTCAGAATGTAATTGCTTATGCTTCGAGGTAGCTAAAACATATGAGAAGAACTATCTCACTTACGATTTGGTATTAGCAGCAGTGGTCTTTGCTTTGAAAATTTGAAGACACTACCTCTATGGGGGTGAAGTATGAGGTCACAAACCATAGTAGTTTACAGAATGTATTTACTCAGTGAGATCTGAATTTGAGGTAGAGAATGTGGATGGATTTGATCAAAGATTATGACATCTCAATTTTGTATCATCTGGGCAAGGCCAATATGGTGGCAGACGTATTGAGTCAGAAGCTAGAAAGCATGGAAAGATTGGTATGGTTGGAGGTGTCGAGGAGCGTATTAGCTAGAGAGGTACAAACTTTGACTAATGGTTTTATGAGATTGTAGACGAATAGCAAGAGAGAAAGTGTTAAGGAGTCGTGGGAGTGTGTGTGTACCCCGTGTGGGCAACTTGATTCCCACCATCCTTGCTAAGGCTAAAAATACTAAGAACTCTATACATCCGGGTGCAACCAAAATGTATAGAGATTTGAGGCAGCACTATTGGTGGTGTAGAATAAAGTGAGACATTATGGATTTTGTGACCAAGTGTCAAAACTATCAATAGGTTAAGTATGAGCATTGGAAACCTTGTGGCACTTCTCAAAGAATGCTTATTCTGGAGTAGAAAGGGCAAAGAACAACCATGGACTTTATGATGGGTCTTGCTAAGAATCTATGGAAATGTGACTCCATTGGGTGATCATCGATTGATTGATGAAGTCTGCACACTTTATTCTGGTAAGGGAGGACTATAATGTGCCAAGTTGGCTAAGATCTATGTGAAAGATATTATGAGACTTCATGAGGTGTTGTTTCCATAGTGTTGGATAGATGCACGCAGTTTACCTCCAATTTTTGGGAGAAGTTTCAATCAGAATTGGGTACTAGATTGGACTTAAGTGTGACCTTTCATTCGCAGACTGACGGACAGTCAGAACGAAGGATCTAGGTATTTGAGGATATGCTTCAAGCTTGTGTGATGGACTTCGGTGGTCAGTGAGACCAATATTTGCCTTTGTGTGAATTTACGTACAACAACAGTTACCACTCAAATACTAACATGGCTCCATTTGAAGCTTAGTATGGAAGAAGATATAGATCATTGATTGGGTGGTTTGATGCCTTCGAGGTGAGACCTTGTGGCACTAATATGTTAAAGGAGTCGATGGAGAAAGTGATGTTCATCCAAGAGAAGTTGGTAGCGACTTATAGTTAACAGAAAGAATATGCAGACAATAAGATAAGGGATGTGTAGTTTGAGAAAGGTGAGAATGTATTGCTGAAAGTGTCACCCATGAAGGGTGTAATGCAGTTTGGAAAGAAAGGAAAGTTGAGTTTGAGGTACATCAGACCCTTTGAGGTTTTTAATGGAGTATCAATGGCGTATAGGTTGGATATACCTCCTAGCCTTTTAGAAGTTCATCTTATTTTTAATTTTTCAATGCTCAACAAGTACCACAGGGATGGAGACTACATCATTCGTTGGCATTCAAAATTATTTGACAAAGAGCTCTCTTTAAAGAGGAGTCGATTGCTATATTGGATAAAGATATGAGAAAGCCGAGAACTAAATTCAATCTATCTATAATGGTTCAGTGGAGAAACCATCCGATTTAGGAAGCCATATAGGATATGGAGGCGGATATGTGCAAGCGCTATCCATACTTGTTTATCAATTCAGGTAATATTTTGCTCATCATTTGTGTTATTTTGGTTAGTTGTTGTTTGTGGATGGACGAGGGATAAATTTTTATCTAATATAACGATCCAAATCATCGTTACGCTGAATTGGAGAGTAAACCATTCTCCTAGTTCCCTTAGACCAAAATTTTAAAAATTCTAAGCTGGCCTAGTTTTAGGCGTAATTTGAGTATGAGGTGGTATAGGAAAATCTGGGAATTATTAGAGTGTTGTTTTGTGTTTTTTGATTATATTTTGTGCTAGATGGCGAGTTTAGGAAGTTCTAGAAACTTCTGGTGCGTCAAACGGGTTAGTAGAACTCCGGTTATAGTGATTACCGTGAAAGAGTTAGTTTGTAATGACGAATTTTGAGAAGTGTGTTGTGAAATGGAAAAAGTTGGAATCGAGTCTCAAGCTACTGGTTTAGGGTCCCTGCGGTGACAAAATCTCCTATGCACTAGCAGAAGTGTCACCGCAGTGACTATTCTTTTTGGCCTAGGTTTTGCTGCAGCTGTAGATCCTCCGCTGCGGCAGTACTGTTGCATCGACAAATTGCTGTTGCAAATGGCAAAAATGATGATTTTGAGTTTTAACATATGAAAACTTATTTTTCATTCCCACTTTTCTAAAAAACTTTCAAGGGCTTAGCAGGGGAGATTCTTCACAACTTTTGGGGTATTCCATCTTTGAGGTAAGGTTCCTTTACACTTCAAACTTGAATTACTTCTCTAGATTCCTAAGATAGTAGGAATCATAACCATGGTGGAATTTGAATTTTAGCCCTAAGTTTATGAACTGTTGGGAATTGGTATGGAATGATGTTATTATCAGTACTTATTGATCCTAGGGTGTTAGAAAACACTTTCTATGGTAGAATTCATGATTGTAAGTTAAATTATTAAGAATTCAAAGAATTTAAAGGGTAGAGAATCCTAAGACGATGAACTAGGTTAAGTTCATGAGTTAATTTGTTAATTGTGAGTTCCTAATGCTTAGGAAGGGTGAATTATTATGTTAAAGTCTATGTAATTGTTTTCTATAGATCAAGAATGGGAAGAGATCAAAACGAATGGAAAGTCTGGGCGATATAGTGTTTTCTGGCAAGGAATCTAGGTAGGTTATGGTTTAATAGTAGTAAAGACTTGCTTGAATCTGTGCTTATATGTAGGTTGGATATTTGTAATTTTGTTTTAGGCATTCCTTGATATTATTGACTGTATCATGCATTGGACATCTAGTTTTGAGATGATATTGAGATGATAAACAGATTGGGTGTCACGACAATACTGTGATATCAATTTGGTGTCACACCAACACTTTTATTGAATCGGGTACCATTCTGATACTGTTACATGGATTGAGCTCGTCCCCTGCAGGACATAGTTGAGAGTCCCAGCTGACTCTAGTATGAGTGTACATCATTCTTGCATGCAATCATCATTTCATTTGTAAGTATATTTGTGATGACTATTGTTGAAGGAATATTCCTAAGTGAAATTGATGTACTTGCATACCTGTAATCTAATGAGATGAAGTGTTGTGACTGTACTTGCTTGTCAACTAATTGTAAGTCCTTTTTGGTTTGATGTTACTTGTATTTCAAAAGCTTATTTGTATGGCGTTGAGTAGAGTCGGCTGATGATGCCTACCAATACTTAGTTGTTGTACTGATACTACTTGTACTCTTCTTTTTGATGAGGGTGGAGTGTGTTCCAGCATTTGAGACTAGACCTCGGCTCTAGTTTGTGATTCATACATCAATTCAAGGGTGAGAACCATATCTGGCCAACCTTTGGATCGTCTTAATGTTGGTTATGCCCTTTGTTTTGGGGCAGAGACATTCCTTTTATTTTGTATTCTGGATATTGTTTAGACTTAGTTTTGAAATTCTTTAGAGTTCTAGTACGGTTACTTTCGGGTCCCGGGGGTTGTAATAATTAGAGGTACTTCCGCACTCTCTTTTTTTTGGATATTAAATAAGTAGGATTGATTTTGTTTGATTAGTATTATGTTTAGTGAGCTAAATAGTAGTGAATTGATGAAAATGGATTAGGTGAATTCTTTGTAATTGGTTAAGGGTTGGGTTAGATGGTTCTCCCCCCATAGAGTTAGGGTGGGTTCCACTCATGACCAATGGGGTCGTGACACCAACCCTTTATGATATGTAAGCCTCACTAAACCATCAGGGAATAAATAAAAAATAAAGACAGATAATAAAAAAAATTGCACAATGATAATAAAAGATCGATCCTTCATCACAACTCAAAGGAAACAAACATACCATAAAAAGCCCAAGACGCAGTGTCACGAATACAAGAGCAACTCTATTTTAAAAAAGGAATGTCAAGTAACCAAATCATTATCCTTGATAATCATTAGAGACAGGATATAATAGATGAAGCCTGAAGACAGTTCTAATAGGGAAAGCCCACCATTACTCCAAATTTCTCAAATATGCACGATCGAGGTCTGTGGGAAGCACTCGCACAAGAATCTGCACCAAAAAGGTACATAAAAGTAGGAGTGAGTACGGTCTAGTCTACTCAGTAGGCATCATAGGCCGACTGAGCTTATGTAGAAAACTATATCAAGTAAAGAATACTATTAAAGAAATAATCGCCTTGCACGCAGAAAAGTCCCAGCAGATTAAAGCCACACAAATACATAATATATGAATATGTCTCAATCACAATATATACACCATGTATCAATGTATCTCAATCACAATATCAACCAAAGAGAAAGTGTAATGCAATGAAATGATATTGAGTGAATGCAACGACTAAAGTACACCTGATATACACCTTTTGAGCCTAAGCTTCCAGGAGAGGACCCATGGGGTTTTCGCAAACCATATACCAATCACAATCTCAATATTCAATCATGTCGGCACATCCCTCAGTCAAGTCATTTCACAATATCGCATCTCTTGTCGCTAAAATCTTCGGTCATGGTTTTACAAGGTGGTTCATTTTCATTTGAAAAGAATCAGTGTTAATCAGTAGTACCAGTTCCATGAATCAAGAAACAAATATGTATGTTCTTAGAAAAATCTATAATGCACCAAAATCAGCTCAAAATTAGAATATATATGAACCAAAACCTCTCAAATATCAGTGAACCATGATAAGAGCCCCACACGGGCATCACAATGATAAAAACTGGCTCAAATCAAAACAAAGAACATTATAAGCTACCACGCAGGCAACACAATGGTAGAATTAACTCAAAGTATTGACAAAGTCTCCACAAGCCCCCACACGGGCATCAAAATAATAATAAGAACAAATTAAGATACTGGTTGTCATGAACCAATTTCTCAGGTCATGATAACACCGACTTTAACCCACCAGTAGGTAAACCAAACCATAACCAAGAACAACGAGTAACGGGGTAATAGGAGGAAGATAGGTGAAAATAAGAATAAAGACGACAGTAATAAGCAATAAGCAAAAAAGTAGATTTATATATATATATATATATATATATACATAAGCATACTATACAAGAGAAGGAAGACGACAAAATACCAAATTGAATCCCCCCAAGACTTGGTAAGGTCAGTACAGGAGCCACTAATAAAAAAGGAGTACTAGACAGTGTAAAAATATACATCGTAGTCTCAAAATATACAAAAAAAGACTATCATGAAAGCAGAAGGAGAGAGATCAGCTCCGGACTCTGAAACCTCAACCAATCTCCGATCAGCAGCACAGTCCGAGGTCAGCAGCAAAGGCGGTGACTCGTACTAGGATCTGCATCAGGGAAAAAAATGTAGAAGTGTAGTATGAGTACCAAAACACGGGTACTCATTAAGCATCATAGGACGACTAAGCTCAGTTATAGTAAAAAAATAAATAAAGCATGAATATATAAACTAAAGGCAGTAAATGAGGGTCAAAAATGAAATAATAGGTTATGTTAAGCGAAAGGCAGTAAACAAATATAAATAAATCCAAAAGCCCAAAAGGTACATACAAGGAGAAATAAACCCAACCAAGCCCCTATAAGCATGGTGGGTACAAACAAGAGTAAAACTAAAGCAACAACCAGATGTAGCAGTAATGAATGTCAAATGAGTCAAGACGTGTGTTATGCGTACCGTATACTCCTTTCTGGGTCATAGTTATAAATCTTACTGATCTCTACCAAATTTCTAACCCCAGATCCATAATAGTAAATATAATAAATGCCAGACTCGAATGGAACTTAATGAATAATAGCAATATACAGATGCCAGACTAGAATAGGAACTCATAAATAATAACAATATACAGATGCCAAACTCAAACTAAAACTCAATGAATAATCATATTATGTAACAATATCCCAGTGATATAATCCATCTCAAGTCCTATCTAGTTATTATTTCAATTTTAGAAGACAAAGAACTAAAGGATAACCAGATTCTATTTATTAAGTCTAAAGTCGCGATTTGATATCAAAATACTAACATGGAAAGGGTATCGATGCTAACAGGCTGAAGGTAACGACTAAAGTAACAAAATCCCAAATGATAGTCTCCCCAAGATATTCTATAACTAAATTAAGTTTAAATGGATATTATTCTACAACAGCCTATCTTAAGAAGGGCGATAAGGCCTACTACATGTCCCAAAAACCCAACCTAAGGCAAGCACCTACCCAAACCTAGCCTAAGGTTTCACAATCCCGTCCCAAGGCTCTAACTAGGCTAAGTCTAATCCTAAGGGGTAAGCAATACAAACTTGAGGGATACGGGGTCGAAATCTACCCTAAAAGCCCTCTAATTGATTAAAAATAGTCAAAAATTGTTGAATAAGTATCTGAACTATAAGAACCCACCCATAGCTAGTACAATATCATTCTAATATTATAAAAGAGCAAAGTCTAAGAGAAAAGCAAGCCTAGCATACCTTGAGGCCTCTGAAAGCACACGAATAACCTCTACAACGTAGCTTTTCCCTTCTGAGAAGCCTCTAATCACTGCCATGTGATCAAAATAATATTTTACACATCAAGAGAGAACATCGATGCCCATATAGAAAATTTATGCTCCAAGTCAGAAATCAGGCTAAAATCGAATCATGAGGCCCACCGATGAAATAAAGAATTGAATCTGTCACTAGGTTTTTCTCAGATCAAGGATTACTTGACCCAAAACTGGGCGTAATTCAATCTCCAAAATAGCCCTAAAATAGTCCCAACAACTCGAAAAAATAAGAATCAAAATAGAGAATTATATCAAATTTAAATCGAGAACTTAGGAGAAAATAATGAAAAAATGATCACTAGAACGTTTTCCAACTCAAACCTAGCTACAATTTATGATCCCACACTAATTATCGAGCTCCCAATGCCAAAAATGGTGATTTTACACTTAGAATTATGATGAAAAAGAAGGGAAGGACTATATATACTGCTAGGGGTCCTTCTTCGCGATAGTGGGACCCCAAGTGGGAGCTAATCGGGATTGGACTTTGTGAACATAGTCGGTCTAAAGATATTGCGAATAAAGAACGTAGACCGGCTAGGTTGTCTTCCTCTTCGCGAATACGGAGGTCAAGATTCCTTGACCTTCACTATTGCAGCCAAGGCCTCGTAAATGCAAAAATCAAAATCCTTGACCTTCGCAAATGCGGCCAAGGCCTCGCGAACGCGAAGGCCAATTTTAACCTGCACCAGGTGCTGATGCACCAATAACTTTGCTAAGTTGTAAAATCTTCGGACGGGCCCTCGGGATTTATGTAGAATCCCGTGAGCGCAAATGAACTATACAACCCAATCAAATTTGGCAATCAGGACTCAATGGAACTATCAAAATTTTCATCAAAGGTTGTTTTGAAAAAAATTAGGTCCCACACCAAATGTTCTATTTTTACCAAAATCCACCCAATAACCCAAAATGAGCCTAGGACACAGACCAAGTTCCCTCTTACCTAAAATAGACGTTCTGGAGCTAACAAAACTATCAAAATTTCCATCTGAGGACATTTACCTGAAGTTTTGGCTCGAGACCATTTTCTCAACTTCAAAAGCTCCAAAATAAGGAATGGTTATAAAAACCAAATAAACTGCCCAGTAACCAAACTATTGGTCCCTGCAAGTCATAAATGAGTTGAGGCAACTATAGGAAAGCTATCAATGTTAAAAAAGCACAAAATGGCAGAAAATGACCTAGAGGGTCATTACACCATCTACTACTAAAAGGACTTTTATCCATAAAAGTAAAGAATTAAGAAGTACCTGAAGGCTCGAATAGGTGAGAATATTGTCTACATGTCATGCTTGGTCTCCCAGATAGCTTCCTCAGCTGGACGGTGTCTCGACTAAACCTTAGCCACAAAAATCTCTCTGCAATACAACTGCCTAACATCTCTAACTAGAATAGAGACTGGCTCCTCCACAAAGTTCAACCTGTCATCCAACTAAAATGAGTCCCACTGGAGCATGTGAGACTCATCTAGAATATATCGCCAAAGCATCAACATATGAAAAATTGGATGAATAGCTAAAAAGGCTTGAGGCAAGGCTAACTCATAAGATACCTCCCCAGTTGTTCGAAGGATCTCAAATGGCCCGATATACCTGGGGCTGAGCTTACCCCTCCTCCCAAACCTCATCACACCTTTCATGGGTGACACAAGAAGAAAAACCCAATCACTAACTCCAAATCTCAAGGAACGAAGCCTATGGTCAGCAGAACTTTTCTTCCTGGTCTGAGCTTCCCAAAGCCTATCCTAAATAACCCAAACTCTATCCAATGACTCTCGAAGTAAGTAGGTACCTCGGGGCCTAGCCTCTGAAGTATCAAACTAACCAATTGGAGATCAACATCGCCTACCATATAATGCATCAAATGGTGACATCTGAATGCTCGAATGGTAGCTATTATTGTAGGTAAACTCTGTTAAGGCTAAAACTGCTCCCACTGACCTCCAAAGTCCAAGACACATGCACAAAGCATATCCTCTAAAACCTAAATAGTCATCTCCATTTGTCCATCAGTCAAGGGATGAAAAACGGTGCTAAAGTCGACCGGGGTACCCAACTCCTCCTGAAATACCCTTGATAATGCTAAAATACACCCTAGAAATGAGTGTATCATTAGTAATATATTTTGTCCAACAATAGAGTCAGGATCGATCCCACGAGAAACAATGTTAGTAGCGATAGAGAAATTTTTGAATAAAAGTAACTTGTTATAATCCAAACAAAAGATACAAATATTTTAGGGTTTTTAATATAAAAATGTAACACGAATACAACAAATTATAATATGAACAAGTTGATCAATGACTTTCACAAACAATGGGAAACAAGGGATAAGACTATGGGGAATCATTTCAATCAACAATCCATTGTGCTCACTAAGTACTCACAACTTAATCACGGATTAGCAAATTAGACTTGGAACCTCAAGTATCTTGCACACCTTTTGATCGATCGATGAATATTTTTGGTTAAATTTCGTCGAATATTAGCTAAGTGTCAACACAAATAGTTCCAATCTAAGGATACACTAGGATCTTGCTATGTCTAGCAACAAAATCTATAAGATGGGTCATACATCTCAAATCATACTAAATTAACCTTTCCCAATAACAATAAGCCCCTTTCAAGCATTAATCAAAGTAAATTGGTAATTCCTACTCTAATCTCCTCTTTCAAGCTCAACTAGAGTAGAAATCGATAAAGCACGAGATTAATTCAAATAAGCAAAACCCATTTATTAATCAAGAGTAGTCAATCACTACAAAATCATGAGATAAAATGAAAATCCAAATTTAAAACATAAAAATTGCATTGTGTCCAAGAACAATATCCAAGTATGATTTTATCTACACCCTAATATTCTATGAACGCAAGGAAATAAAGAAAGGTTTAAGAATTTATCACTACAAAGCTTCCAAATCTTCACTCCAAGGGTATTGGGTCAAGAACCCTAGCCTCCAATGTTGAGAAATATGGCCAAAGATAGTCTTGGAATGGCTGTGATCTAGTTTTGATGAATTGGGGTTGAAAAAGTGTAATTACAAATCTTCCACCCAATACCTGAACATTTCTTCATCGTTGTAGCGATCAGGAGCCTCCCGATTGTGAGGAGTTGGATTCTTGTTGACCATGGTCATGACTGTTGTCCACGCAATTGTGAGGCCTTAACTTTGATCTCATAATGATCACGATTCTTGTCCTTTGTGATAGCACTAACCAATTTCACCCTATTTTCTCGACATGTCCGCGTCAGCTCCGTTTTACTTATTCTTCTTATTTTCATCAGAGCTCTTTGTAAACTTTAAATTACCCGAAATCAACACCTTTCGAATGATAATTAACCTCATATATAAAATAACAACCCAAAATCATAAGAAAATAGATACAAATAAGTGGAAAAATCACCACTTATCAACACCCCCAACTTAAAGGCTTTGCTTGTCCTCGAGCAAATCAAGATCAAACTCGATGAGACTATCAATTTAAGCTTGAAAACCAACATCAACATTTTCACTTCACATTTTCAAAATAGGCACCATGACTATGACTTTGGTTGGTACTAATAATTAATCAACAAGTATGTGAGTCTTACCCAAGCAACTCCCTCAATTTCAAACACAATTTTGAAGATGTAATGGAATTTCAAAAATAATCAAGTAACAACTAATTCTCAAAAAGTGACACAAAACTACTAGTCAACCAACATGCTACCTTGACTCATTTTCAGAATTTGTCAACTTCACCAATCTATCCTAGTTCACATGCCCTCACAAGAAAGAGAGTCCCAAAATACACAGTATACAAAACTTACACAAGGGACAAATGCACAAACACTCAAAATCAATAAAGAATTTCCAATGCAAACAAGTATCATACCATAGGCTTTCCCTTGTTTTCAATCGCCACTAACTCAAAAGCATCTGTTGGAGATGGACTTTTTCTAGCTTGTAATGTAGGCTTGGGGAAGGGTAGGATAAGCATTTAGGATAAAAGTGACTACACCCTCCTTGAACTCTACAAAACACAATACAATCCAAACTTTGATCATTTGCCTCCCATACAACACAAGTGGCTTTCCTTTTCATTCTAGTTCACCCACTTATTGACAACTTTCTCTTTTTCTTTTCTTTTCTCATTTTCTTTTCTTTATCTTTTTCTTTTTCTTTTCTTTGCTTTATTTAATCTTCTTATTCAATCATTGATTTGTTCATAAGGCACTCACTGACAAAACCACGATGAATGATCACCTCTTCCAAGTTCCACCATCCCCAACTTAGGCTTGTAGCCTCAAGTTGGAATTTTTAAGTTCAAGTAGGGTAGGGTTCAAGAGAGGGATAACTTCAAAAAGGTTCAGGGCCTGTAATGTGGTTACCAAAGAAAGGATATTAAGCTAAAATAGGTAACTAGTGGTAACATTTATGCACGGGTAGGATTTTAATTCTAAAGATAAAACCAAAAATCTAAAAGAAGGGCTAAGATCATTTCTCCAACCAAACACAATCAAGATTAACATTGAAAGACCAACCGGGCAAGTTCAAGATGACACAAGTAAGCACAAGAATTATTTAACATAAACTCAACACACATGGCATGCAAACTAACACCACCTAATGAGCTAAGAGTCATAAAAAGAGTCAAAGTATTGTCACAAACATCATTCACTTTCATACACTTGTTTTTCACAAATTTTTTAGAGAGGTATGCCTATTCCAACATTTAACAATGCAAGGCTAACTCTATTAGTAACAAACAAGCCACAATCCTATGTTTTAACTTCAACAAGGGCTATCATGTAATGGCTACTCAGACTTCACCATAGAAAATGGTTACTCAGACTTCACCATAACAACAATCATGACCCTAATTCACAATGGGTATAGGTACTCAGACTTCCCCTGCACAAATGGAACCAATACCCAAAACGACGATTTTTCCTTAGGAATGTCATCACTCAATCAATCATTGGGAAAAGGTCACCCAAAACCACTACAAGAAGAAAAACTACAAAAAGCTACATTATAAAGAAACTAATCTAAAAATGAAAACATGAAAAATGACTAATCCAACAAAATTAAAATTAAGCTCAAGCCCGACAAAGGTGCACAAAATCCATAACCACAAAAATCAAGCCTAAAAAAAGCACACAATAGAGCATCAAAAGATAATAAAGCATGTCGAGCGCACAAGATATCCTTAAAAGAAACAAAAGCACGACAAGGGCGGAATAATCTCCATGAACATAATCCAAACTCCTGACAAGGGCAAATACTACAGAATGCATAAATAAAGCTTGACAAGGGAACACAAATATGAAAATAAAACAACACCAGTAGCAACAAGCTACCCAACCCCCAACTAAAAAATGTTGCATTGTCCCTAATGCAAATAAGATAAGAACATATAAAGAGGTAGGGACTCTCTAAATTACATCAATCAAAACTAGAGCTACTGGGCCCCTTTAGGACATAGTAATCTTGATCCT
The DNA here is from genome assembly GCA_031232105.1 of Capsicum rhomboideum. Lineage (NCBI taxonomy): Eukaryota > Viridiplantae > Streptophyta > Magnoliopsida > Solanales > Solanaceae > Capsicum > Capsicum rhomboideum. Next base: position 52,937,500 of record CP124716.1, on the reverse strand, counting down.
CATCCTCATCACTATTATTATTTTGGCTACCATAGAACTTCCAAAGTGTTCTCATCATTTTGTAAAAGAACTTTGTTTTCTTCTTCTCAAGGTCATTCAGCTTTTGATGCCTTTTCTCTACTTTCGCTAACCTTTCTTTAATGTACTGCTAATCACAAACTATGGTGGATAAGGTAGGTGCATTAGGTGCTGAACGAAAGGAGGAACTCTCTTTTGGGCCTTAGGGAAGGTAAGCTACAAGTTGCCAAATCTGGGCATCCATACCATACTCTTGGCCGGATATGTATCAGAGTGCAAAAGGTCCAGACTAAAGTGGCTCAATAGCCACTAAAGCTCTAGCAGGATCAAGTCTCTCACAAGCTACTATAAAAGTACCAAATGCTGGTGAGTTCACATCAATCTTCCTTTTCTTAAGAAAATTCCCGACCCTTTTTTTACGAGGATGGATCATCATCTCAGGACCGTTCATATGGTCATCACCCCTCTTTTCAACCTCAGCCTCTTCCCATAGCCATGTGATCAGTGATGGGAAAAACAAGTTCTTAGACTCATCAAGGACTACATTCTTAATATGTCTAACAATAATCTCCCCGACATTAACTTGCATACCCTCTAAAATATCACAACTGATCTTAGCTTGCTCAATTGAGACATCTATCTCATTCTTGGGAGGAATGATGCAGGCACAAATAATAGAGAGCCAAGACTTGTCTTCAGTTGTGAACTCTGTGGAATCAACCCATATATTATTGGCTATCCATTTAGGAAAGTGTCCGCTATGCAAATGCCTAACATACCACTTGTTTCCCACTTCACTCGCTCTTGCCTTATATAATTCATTGTCCACATCAGGAAGGCCATAGTAACTATTGATTTTCGAAGGATCAAACCTTATTTGTTTCCCTTGGACTGTCATGACCAAATCATTAGCAAAGTCTATCTCGACGACATTGGTATAAAACTCATGCATGATTGTCAAATTTGACTTTATTGGATCCTCGGCGAAACACATCCAGCCACTACTCACCAATCTCCAATGAAAATCAGGCCATCAGGCTTGGAGCTTCTCTAAAGGGATGCCTCTTCCTCGTGTGAAATTTTTTGTAAGAGGCGGTCATACAACCGATAACACTTGAGTGAGATGAAGGTTTCTTGATAAAAGTGCTCCTCATCCACCACTTAATCCATATTTTCGGGCTCATTAGCATTTGATTCTGCAGCTATTTTGAAGAATAAGTACCTAAAAAAGAACAAACGCGTCAAACAATTATATAGGTACATAAAACAATGTATTAACACACAATTCCTAGTTCTTCATCGCGATCGCGACACTGTTGCCGCACAATGGCGAAGGATTATTTTTTTTAGAAAATTTGTTCATCGCAATCGTGGCATAGTTCATCGCGATAGCAAAGGCTTATTATTTTTACAAACAATTTTGTTCATCATCATTGTGGCACTTGGCCTCGCAACTCGCGATGGGTATCAGATTTGCCCAAAAAATTTTCACGTGGGCATTTCGTCAAACAGCTTGTGGGCAACATTTTCTTTGTCTATTTTCAGAAATTTAAAGCATATACTAGCCCCCACATCAGTATATACACAACCCAAACCCCTCTAAACATTTTCAGTTTAACAAACTGGATTTAAGCACACAATTCATAATCAAACTTCAACCTTAAAAGAGAGAACCATGGGAGATTCACCATCCATTTATAAGAAGAGAAAGTACTGACAATTAGCATAGGGTAACATACCTAAGGATCAATGCAAAGAGGAAGCTAGATCTTAATTGATTTGGAGTATTCTAGTGAGGACTATTTTCGGGTATATGAGAGTGAAACAATACTTACAAATTTTGAGGGAGAAGCAAATGGAAAGAGGGACTCATTAGTGACCTTTCAAACTTCTCACATAGACCATACTACCGCGATTGTAAGGTTAGGTAATGGGATCACAATGAGTTAAAATATCTTAAACCTATGATATCGTGATGGCGAGGAGTAGTCCACGCGATAGCGATGAGTAATCAAGGGTCACAGGCCTGGGCAAATTTTGTCATTTTTGGCGATGCCAAGCCAACTTTTGTGGTACGCCACTGATTTTGGCGATCCAAACACTTCCAACAACTGTTCAAACTCCTATTTTCAAGGTAATACAATCCAGAACTTCATTCCAATCAAATTTTTGCATCTAAACCTGTTAAAATTACTTCCAAGAACTCTAAAATTTTATGGATTAGTCAAAAAATAAAATTCTAAGTTATTCTAAAAATTAAAATTTCAAAAGTAAATGCAAAATTTGAGAACAATAGGTTACCTACCATCAAGCGCTTGATTTAATGTCATGGCATGATGCAAGTAACCTTATTATTTGTGTCTCCACTTTGAGTATTTGAATCTTCAGCCTAATTTTAAATCACAATCTCGTTATGGCACGTGGTACAAAGGTAAAGAAGCAACGAAACCAACTCCATTCCGCCACTTAGAAGACTTGAATCTCTTACCCAACATCACATCAAAATTTCATTTAGGCTCATTGGGCATTGGTGAGAAGATAAATAGGCCACTTATTAGACACCATATTTTGCACTTCTTGGCCTTCAAGTGAGGAATGTCATTTTGCCCTCTTGGAATGACAAACTCCAAAATGTAGGGACTTTGTCCCTCATCTCCCAAATTCTCTATTTGCCCAGTTGTTTTGATTTCTATCATATCCATAAAGCATAACGTTGAAAAATGGTTGGAATGAGGTTTAATCCTCTCCATTTACAAATTTGCATCTTTCTTGACATTCTCACCTCGAAATGAACCAGATTCTTCACAAAGGATTTTATTGGCTTTATCTTGCAACCCTAGTATCACTTCATCAATTTCGGCATACTTTATTATTTTTGGCTTGGTTGGTTGGCAAATCACCATGAATTCTTCAACCTCGATCTTGACCACATCTTCATTGGAAACCATTTCATCAAAATTATTCACGACCATTTGACATTTAACACTACATGCCTCAATTTTTGCATTCAACTTGGTTTCTAATTTTTGGGTAGCCATTTCAATTTGAATCCAAACTTGACATTTTTCAACATAAACTTTGAGGGAATCATCTATCATTAGAAAAATTCTATTAAGTTAACCCTCATGGACTTCAAGTTGTTGAGCTTGATTCAATGGACACCCTTGGCTCATAATTTCTTTCTTGTCAAGTTTTTCATCATTTTGGGACTCAATCACAGCTTGCATAAGTCCATCCATGGAAAAATCAATGTTTTGGACAACTTCATCATCACCATGTTGGACTAGGTCCCACCATTTAGACAAGACTTTCCCAAATTTTTCACTCTTCTCCATTGTGCTTCTCAACATCTCCTCAAATTGTTTCTTTGAAGAATCTGAGATTTCTTCATCACAATTTTGCTCTTCTTCTTCAATTTGAATAACTTCTTCACTTTAGCCATTTTCATTTGAGTCATCACACATTTTTGGCTCAACCACATTGTAACACCCGGTACCTTCCCAACCCTACTTGACATCGTTGAATAATGTTTACTTAGGTGTCGAGAGCTATAAGTAAGTTTTTGGTAATGTTAATGATGAGAAAATTTAAATTTGGCCTCGTACATGTGATTAGCCTTTCATAGGAGGTGTTTTGTGACTTCGTGGAGCATTTGGGTAATACCCCGTGCACATTATAACCCCATTTGGTGACTTGGAGTCATTTTTACTTGATGATTAAGATCACTAAGTAAGTATTTTGTAGTGTTTTGATAAGGTATTGGACGATATGCAAGTATTGAAGAAGTGGCCGAAAAATTCAGCAAGGTGCTGAAACTTGCGCCACTACCCTATTTCAGGGGGTGTGGCGCAAGCCACTGATTCAGAGGGGGTGCAATTCTTGCGCCACTGCCTTGCTTTGCAGCAGTGGCGCAAGGCACAAATATTGTGCCCTTCCAGACTCGTTTTGTAACGCAATTCTACGGCGATTCTTAGATGGTTTCTTTTGGTTCTTTGGAGTTCTTTGAGCATTGTGAAAGCTTCAAACACTGCAATACACTCCTACATACTCCTACATGATCAAACCATGAAATATAAATAGTTATCCAAAATGTCCAATGAAGCCATGGGCGACTAGAATTCCTATTTTTGCGATCGAGACGACGAATGAGAATCTCGTAAGAGAGTATTGTCGTGATATTATGGAATTATTTAAACATGAGATATATGGTGAATTATACATGAAAGTTGATCGGTTAAATGGATATGTGTTATTGGGCCCAAATTTAGGCCCAAAATGGGATTAAAAGACATGGCCCAAAGGGCAAAATGACCCATTCTTCCACTTTGACCACATTTAATGCCAAGGAATGGCTAAGTATGACTTGGGGTCTATATAAAGGCCCCAAAATCAGATTTTATTCATCCAAAACTCTCATGCCTTTTAAGATATTTTCTCAAACATTTCTCTAGTTCCAAACCCTAAAGCAAATATTTCCTTTGGACTCTTTGGTAAAGATCATCCTATTACAAGCCTTGGTAAGTATTTATTCTCATGGATTAACATATTATATGCATGGGAGATTATGTATATTATGATAGTTGTGTTGGCAAGGTGGTGAATAGTGTATTTTTGCTTTTGGTGAAAGATCTGCTATCTTGGTGATTTGAACTTGAAAAGAGACTTGATGTCTTAATGAAAGAGCATGGTATGGATAAAATATGAACATGTATGGTGTGATTTTTGTTATTAAACTTGTTATTTTTCTAAAAGTGTAAATTGTGAGATTTTGGCCGATATGTGCTATGAGGTGTATTAAGGTAATTTGATGGATTATTTGTGATGTGATATGGATAAGAAAGTGTAAAGGAGAAGTATTGTGGTGAAATGTATTGATTATCATGTATTGGTCAATGTATGGAATATTGGGGGATTTTTGGAATAATAATTTTATCAATGGTTTTGTCAAGGGGAAATGGCATGTTTAAGGACAAACATGTAACTCATTGATGTTATATGCATTTGTAAAGTAGTTGATGGTTAATGTGAATCCTGTTATATATTTGTGTTGTAGAGTGACGCATAAAGAAGGAGTGGGACTATTGTATGCACCTCTAGGATTATATATTCATATTGCGAATACAAGGTATGTAAGGTTACTCTGTCCGTATCTTTCTGCAGCAAATAGTATTCACATTGACATTACGCTTGTCCTATTCCAAAGTGTGCTAAGGTATTCTATATCCGGTTATCCATGGTCATTGTCATATATTTCCTACTCATTGATCATTGGTGAACCACATGTCTCATATTCATGGTTGATGTTCCAAAAGCTCAAATAAGGTTATGTTCCAATGTTCCAATAGTGATTATACTTATGTCTCTTGTTCATGGATTATTGTCCAATGGTTCCCATGGTGTTATGGTTCTAATAATGTTATGTTACAATGTTTATTCATATGTCCCTCACTCATTGGTTAATGATCCAAAGCTTCAAGTAAGGTTGTGACTATCATGGTACCAATCTCAATGTAATAAACAAAGTAATCCATATGTGGTCAATTATCAAGTATGGGTGGCAGCTTTGGGGGCAAAATGCCTAGCTCAAGCCGATCCCGAGGTTGTTGGATCAGGAGGCAGTCCTGGGGGCATAAGCCTAGCTCGGACCGATCCTAATAGGGGGCAGCTCTAGGGGTAATAACCTAGCTCGAGCCGAACCTGAAATGTTGTATGGGTGGCAGCTCTAGAGGTACTAACCTAGCTCGAGCCGATCCCGATATATACATTGATTCACAGGGTGGCAGCTCTAGGGGCATAAGCCTAGCTCGAGCCGATCCCAACATAACTCTATGTTATGTTTAAAACCCACTGTTCAGTGGGGGCTCGGGTATCACAGGTCAAAGGCAAAGATGAATAATCATGGAAGTAAAGATACAAAAAATGTGATGAAAGCAACATACATGGTTTCTAAAATACAGAATAGTGACTCATCTACATTGTGACTTATCTATATTGGTTATGCATTTGAACTTGAGTTCTTGACATGTTTTCATATCTTACAAGTTTCATATGGCCTTACATACTCAGTACATTCTTCGTACTGACCCCTCTTGGGGAATTTACCTTACTTGCTGCAGGCGTAGGTACTAGTAGGCCTCCACAGTAGGTTGCCAGTTGTTGCAGATCTTTGGTGAGCTCCAGTTAGTTCGGGGCTACTCCGAGTCATAGTTGTACATATATTTTGGTGTTGTATAAAGCGGGGACTTGTCCCGACTTTTAGTTCATTTTGGTCAATGAAATTGTTAGAGGCTTTTGTAGACGGATGTGGGTGTATAAATGTAAAAGGGATATGTCGTTCTTGACTTGGTGGCCTCAACGACCAAGTTTCTCATATGTATATATATATATCATGTTCCATGAATTCCATTGTTGGTATCTATAGCTATTATGTGTTTATGGGTTTCTTATGGTATGCATATGATTGGATAGAGGCAAAGCTTGGTTCTCTCGGGCCTTGTCGGCTATGAGTGCCAATCCGTACCGATGGGATTCGGGGCTCGACACACATGACTTAAAATCTCTTCTTCAACAACTTCGTTTTGAGGATTAGGAAAATCCATGGCACTTGAGAGATTTGTATCTTCACAAGGGTCTTCTTCTTTTTCACATTCCTTTTCATATGCCTCCATGGATTGGTGGAAGAGTGTATATCCTCACCCACGTTAGTCACCTGGTCCAAGATAATTTAAAGCATTACTTCAATACCTTTGTGTCTGGCACATTGCTCTTCCTTTGCCACATCATGATACTTATCAAACTCACAAGAACAACTAACATTTTTGTTAGCATAACTAGGGGAGGGGGCACAATAATTGGAACAATCACTCCAATGTCCATATCGACCACCACACAAGTAACAATCATACTCCTTATAGGATTGAGATGGTGCACACACCTCTCTCTCAGGAGCATTTCTACAATCTTGCCAAAAGTGGGGTCCTCCACAACATGGACATGGGTCATCAATGTAATATTTGCAACTACCAAACTCATTTTCATTCCATGATGCCATAGTAACAAGTATAACACAACAAAAATCTAACTAACACAAGAAACAAAAGAAAATTACAAACACATATTAACAAGTTCAAATCAAAGCAAGTAAACTAAAATTCCAAACAAACTTAATATGCCAAATTGTTCCCCGGCAGCGATGTTATTTTTTATAATACTCAATTACACCCTAGAAATGAGTGTATGTGGTCGTTAGAAATATATTTATCCAATAGTAGCATCGGGGTCGATCCTACGGAGAACAATGTGAGTAGCGATCGAGAAAGTACGAAATAAAAGCAACTTGTTATAATCCAAACAAAATATACAAATGTTTAGGGGGTTTTAATATATATATATATATATATAAGTAAAACAGATAGAACAAATTATAATATGAACAAGTTGATCAATGGCTTTCACGCTTTCACAAACAATAGGAAACAAGGGATAAGACTACGGGGAATTAATTCTATCAACGATCCATTGTACTAACTAATTACACACGACTTAATCACGAATTAGTAAATTAGACTTGGAACCTCAAGTATCCACCACGTCTTTCAATCGATTGACAAATATTTCTTGGGTAACTTCTATCGAATATTAGCCAAGTGTCAACACAAATAGTTCCAATTTATGGCTACACTAGGATTTGACTATGTCTAGCAACAAAATCCATAAGATGGGTCATATGTCCCAAATTGTGCTAAATTAACCTTTCACAATCTCAACTAGAGTAGAAATTTATAAAGCATGAGATTAATTCAAACAAGAAAAACCCATTTATTAATTAAGAGCAGTCAATCAATACAAAAGCATGAGATATAATCAAAACCAAAATGTAAAACATAAACATTGCATTGGGTCCAACAATAATATCCAAGTATGAATTTATCTACGCTCAAATTTCTATACATAGTAAGGAAACGAAGAAAGGTTTAAGGATTTATCACTACAAAGCTTTCAAATCTTCACTCCAAGGGTGTTGGGTAAAGAACCCTAGCCTCCAATGTTGAGAAATATGGCCAAAGATAGTCTTGGAATGAATTGGGATCGAGTTTTGATGAATTGGGGTTGAAAATGTGTAATTCCAGATCTTCCACCCAATGCCTGAACATTTCTTCATTGCTATCACGATTAGGAGCCTCGTAGTCGCGAGGAGTTGAATTTTTATTGAAAGTGATAGCGACAGTTAGCTATACGATCGCGAGGCCTTGACTTTGATCTTATTGTGATTGCGATTCTTAGAATTCGCAATAGCACTGACCAATTTTCACCCAATTTTCTCGACTTGTCCATTTCAGCTCTATTTTACTTAGATTTTACTTCTTTTCATAAGAGCTCCTTATAAACTTCAAATTACCTAAAATCAACACCTTTCAAATGCTAATTAGCCTTATATTATAGAATAACGACACAAAATCATAAGAAAAGAGATATAAATAAGTGGAAAAATAGCCACTTATCAGCCCTTCAGAAGCTAGAGGTGAACTGGGAACCTCTATCTGAAATAATAGACATGGGCACTCCATAAAGGCGAACTACCTCTCAAACATAGATCCTAGCCAACCTCTCAGCACTGTAGGAAGTCTGAACAGGTATGAAATAGGGAGGCTTGGTCAACCGATCAATGATGACCCATATTTTATCAAAACCACAAAAAGTACGAGGCAAACCACATACAAAGTCCATTGTAATCTACACCCATTTCCACTCAGGAATGGGTAGCCTTTAAAGCAAACCACCTAGTCTTAAATTCTCAGCCTTCACTTGATAACAACACAAGCACCAAGCTATCAAATCCCCTATGTATCTTCTAATACAGCTCTACTAGTAATACTTTCTTAAATCGCTATACATCTTAGCTATCCCATGGTGAATAGAATATCTAGACCTATGAGCCTCTTAAAGTATCAACTAAATCAAACCTCCTACCCTCGAAACACAAATATGGTTGTCGAATCTCAATATACCCTCAGCATCTAAGGTAGCCCTCCTAGACTTAACCCTCCGCACCTGATCTCGAATACCATACAACCTACTATCCTCAAAATGACGACCTCAAATCTGCTCCAACAGAGTAGACCTGATCTCAACACTAGCAAGAATCCTTCTAGGGTTTAAAATATCAAGTCTAATCAACCTATTAGCTAAGGACTAGATTTCCAAGGCTAATAGTCTCTCCAAAACAAAAACAAAGGCCAAAATCCCCATACTTACCGCCTTTCAGATCAAGGTGTTCACTACCACATTTGCCTTGCTCGGATGGTATAGAATAGAGAGATCATAGTCCTTCAGCAACTCAATCCACTTGTGCTATCTCGAATCAAGGTCCTTCTGAGTCATAACGTATTAAATACTATGATGTTCAGAGAATATCTCACAAAAAACACTATACAAGGAATGCCTCTAAATCTTAAGCGTGAAAACTACTGCCTCCAAATCTAAGTCATGAGTGGGGTGGTTGTACTCATGCACCTTCAGCTGTCTCAAAGCATATGCTATAACTTGGCCCTACTTCATCAGAACACAACCCAAACCAACACTTAAATCATCACAATATATAGAAAACCCTCCGCCCTCAATTGGAAGAGTCAGAATAAGAGCTGAAGTGAGTAACTCCTTAAGCTTTAGAAAGCTTTCCTGACACATATCGGACCACTAAAAAGGAACCTCCTGTCTAGTCAATCTGGTCATAGGTGCTGCAATCGAGGTGAATCCCTTGACAAATTACTTGTAGTAGCCTTCTAACCCAATAAAGTTACAAACCTTGGTCGTAGATAGAGGCCTAGCCCAATCACGAATGACCTTAATCTTTTTCTGGGTCTATTATAATCCCATCCTTGGACACCCCGTTCCCCAAGAATGTTGTAGACTCAAGCCAGAACTCACACTTTGAGAATTTGGCATAAAGCTGATGATTTCTCAAATTGTAGAGCACAATCCTCAAATGATGCTCATGTTCCTCCCTACTCCTTGAATAGATAAGAATGTCATTAATAAACACAATTATGAAGGAGTTCAAATAAAACCTGAATACATGGTTTATCAAGTATATAAACACTGTTGGGGCATTGGTCAACCCCAAAAAAATCTCCTAAAACTCATAATGGCCGTAGTGAGTCCTAAAAGCTGTCTTAGGGATGTCCTCTACCCTAATCCTTAACTGATGGTAAATAGATCTCAAGTTGATATTGGAAAACATGACTGAACCTTGAAGCAAGTCACATAGATCATCAATATGAGGTGTAAGATACTTATTCTTCATGGTTACCTAACTTAGCTGCCTATAATCGATACATATACGCAAAGAACTATCCTTCTTATTCACAAACAAAATAGGAGCACCATACGATGATAGACTCGACCTAACAAACCCCCTTACTAGAAGATCTTAAAGCTCAATATTTAGCTTTCTTAGCTTGGCAGGAGCCATACATTAAGGTGAAATAGAAAGGGGTCGGGTGCCCAACTCAAGACCAATAGCAGAGATTATATCACGGTCAGGGGGAACGCCAACTAGGTCAGTAGAAAACACACCAGGGAACTCACGGACTACTAGAATAGAGTCAAGCAAAGGACTCTCAATACTAACATCATGAACACAAGCGAGATAAGTCATATACACACTCGATAGCTATCTCCTAGCCCAAATATATGAAATAATCCACATCGATGCGTGATTATAAGCACCCTTCTAAATAACTTGGGGTATGCCAGGCATAGCTAAAGTAACGATCTTGGAAATGCAATCCAAGATCATATGATAGGGGGATAACCAGTTCATGCCTAGAATCATGTTGAAATCAACCATGTCTAGCATAATAATGTCAGCCCGAGTGTCATACTTCTAAGCAGTCATAATATATGATCTATACACCCGATCCACTACTAAAGAATTACCTACGGGAGTAGCTATACACATAGGAACAGCTAATGGCTCCCCAGGAAACACCAATCGGGATGCACTATAAGTAAACACATAAGAATACGTAGAGCCTAGATCAAATAAAGTAGAAGTTGGATGATGACAAGATGAGATCATACCTTTAATAATAACATCCAAAGCCTTAGACTCTAGCCTACCAGAAATAGTATATAGATGACCCCACCCACTTCTGGACTGGGTTCCTACTTGACCACTGGCCCTGTCTACTTGAGGACATCTACGAGAACTCTGGGGACCACCCTTGTGACCCTAAGTACCACCCTGAGCTGGGGGAGGCAGTGATCTGATTGACTAAACACTTTGAGTAAAAGGCTTAATCATTCCACGTTGGGGACACTCTATGAAAAAATGACCAATAACCTCACACTCATAGCAAGCCCTGGGAACTCTAACCTGAAAAGATGGTTTGCTTGACTCAAATTAGATACCTCACCGTCAATACCCTGTTTGAATATGCCTCGATAGTTGATCACTGCCTTGACCACTGAAATCACTATAACTAGGCTGGCCCCCATCTGAAATCTTAAGCACTGCCTGAATGGGCCTACTAGACTGATCTTGGTGCTGATAGGGCTACTTCTTAGGATACCAGCCCTAAAAACCTCTACCCCTAAACTGAGCACCACTATAACTCCCATTGTAGCTGCCCTAGTGACGAGGTCTCTTATCGCTTCCCCCACTGGAATCATGATGTAATCTCTCCATAGTGTAAACATAATCAGCAATATCAACAAATAATCTACACATAATTACCAAACTCTATGTGGCCATATGGAGTGGAAGTATATATCCTCTAACAAAGCACCATATCTTCTCATACTCGGTAGACAGAATCATCTTGGCATGTCAGGCTAACTCATGAATTCTTACTTTATAATTATCCACTATCATAGAACCCTGCTGCAACCCGGTAAACTTATCCCTAAGGTGCTCACGTATGTTATGAGGCATATATTTCTCCTAAAAAGCCTCAGAGATCTGAGTCTAACTTTTGGCGGAGATCCAGCTGGCTTAGAGTCAAGATATCCCCTCTACCGCTGTCTTGCTGCTCTATCAAACAAAAAAGTGGTGTAATCCATACCATACAACTTAACTAGGCCCAAATTACAAAAACTCTCCTCACAACTATTAAGTAAGTTAAATGCATCCTCTTGTAAGGCCCCTATGATCCTCAATGGAGCCAATCTAAGGAATCCGCCCAGTATCTTCTCAGAAGTCATACCTGGCTGGGTTTCTATTGGCTATGGAACTATCGATACTGGTGTAACCTCTACTCTAGAAGCTGCAGTTGTAGGCTATGCTCCTATACCAATTCCATCCTGAGTTGACCCTTGAGTGGATGACTGGGCCCCATTTATCTGCTAGCCACAAACTACACCTAATAACTACACCAAGGCATCATAGAGGAGAGAAGAAGATTTAAATCTAGATGGGGCCTGGGCTACCCCCTGGGCCACCAGTTGTTATAGTGGCAGATCATCTAGTTTTGTCTTAGGTGCAGGATCAATAATTAGATCTGGTCAAGTCTATCTGGCCTGGCCGTGATCTAGGGTTGCAACTCTAGCCTGAGCTTGACCCTGAGGTCGACCTCTGCCTCTAATCAATGCCCTAGAAAGAATGAAATAAATGAGAATCTAGAAACTAATATAGACACAACACATAACAATGAATAAAAAAGGTGTGATTTTCATAAGAATGTCCTTTGGCCTTCCAAAGATAGGATATGGACGTCATGGTACCGATCCATAAAACTATACTAGATACTTTTTCTTGTACTGACAATACTGGTGAACTTAGCTCTGATACCAAACTATCACGACCTAATTTCTTAGGTCATGATGGCACCTACTTTAACCCACTAGTAGGTAAGCCAAACCATATCCAAAAAAGAGTGTGTAACAGGCTAAGATGAGGAAGATAGGGGAAAACAAACAATAAAGGTGACAATAATAAGCAATAGGCAAAAAAGTTGATATATATATATATATACACACACATAAGTATACTATACAAGAGTGTAAAGAGGACAAAATACCAAATTGAATCCCCTCCAAGACCTGGTAATAAAAAAGGAGTACTAGACAGTGTCAAAATATACATCGTAGTCTCAAAATAAGCAAAATAAGACTATCATGAAAGCAGAAGAAGAGGGATCAACTTTGGACTCTAAAAGTTCACCCAATTTCTAATCAGTAGCACAGCCCGAGGTCAGCGTCAATGGCGCTAACTCATACTAGGATCTGCATTAGGGAAAAAGATGAAGAAGTGTAGTATGAGTACCAAAACACGGGTACTCAATAGGAATTACAAGCCTTGTGAGCTCAATTATAGTAAAAGAATAAATAAAGTGTGAGTATATAAACTAAAGGTAGCAAATGAGGGTCAGAATAAAGTAATAGGCTATGCAAAGCGAAAAGCAGTAAACCAAATATAAATAACTCTAAAAGACAAAATAAATACCTAAATATAACCTAACAGAACGCCCATAAGCTGAAAAAGTGCATACAAGGAGAAATAAAACCAACCAAGCCACCATAAGAACATAGGGTACAAATAAGAGTAAAACTAAAGCAAGAACAATCTATAGAAGTAATGAACATCAAACGAGTTAAAATGAGCAATAAGCGTACCGTATACTCCTTCCCCAACCATAGTCATAAATCTTACCGATCTCTATAAAATTTCTAACCCCAGATCCATAATAGTAAGGATAATAAACGCCAAACTCAAACCAAAACTCAATGAATAATAGCAATATACAGATCCCAGACTCGAACCGAAACTCATAAATAATAACAATATAAAGATGTTGAACTCGAATCAGAACTTATTGAATAATAACATTATGTAATAATATCCCAGTGATATAATCCATCTCAAGTCCATCTAATTGTTATTTTCATTTCGAAGACAAATCATTAAAGGATAACTAGATTCTATTTATTAAGTCTAAAGTCACAATTTGATGTCAAAATACTTACAAGGAAAGGGTATCGACTCAAATACTTAAGGGGAAAGGGTATCGACTCAAATAGACTTAAGGTAATGAATAAATCAATCCATTCCCAAATGTCAGTGTCCCAAATATGTTCTATAACAAAATTATGTCTAAACGGACATTATTCTACAACAACCTATCATGAGAAAGGCAATAAGGCCCACTACAAGTCTTGATAACCCAACCTAAGGAAAGCACCTAACCAAACTTAGGCTAAGTCTTCACAATCCTATCCCAAGGCTCTAACTAGGCTAAATCTAATCCTAACGGGTAAGCAGTACTAACTTAATTGATACAGGGTTGAAATCTACCCTAAAAGCGCTCTAATCTACTACAAATAGTGAAATATTGCTAAATATGTATTCAAACCGTAAGAACACACTCATAGCTAGCACAACACCATTCTAATACTGTAACAGAAAAAAATCTAAGAGAAAAGTAAGCCTAGCTTACCTAGCCACTGCTAAAAACATGTGAACAACCTTTACAATAGAGCTTTTCCCTTTTGAGAAGCCTTTGACCACTGCCACACTATTAAAATAATATCCTATACATCAAGACTAGAACATCAGTACCCATATTATGAATTTACCCTCCAGGTCAAAAATTGGGCTAAAATCAAATAGTGGGGCCCATTGATGAATTCAAGAATTAAATTCGTCACTAGATCTCACTCAGCTCAAGGATTACTTGCCCCAAACTGGGAATAATCCAAGCTCCAAAAGAGCGCCAAAATAGTCCTAACAACTCAAAGAAGCAAGAATAAAAAATAGAGAATTATATCAAATTTAAATCGACAACTTATGAGAAAATGACAAGAAAATGATCACTAGAATGTTTCCAACTCAAACCCAGCTTCAATTTATGATCACTCACTAATTATCGGGCTCCCAATGTCAATTATGATGATTTTACACTTAGATTTATGCTTAAAAATAAAGGGAGGGACTATATATACTGCCAAGGGTTCTTCTTTGTTATTTCGAGACCCTTGTGGCGAATGTAGGAGCAGATCAGGATTGGCCTTTATGAGTGTGCCTGATCCAAAATGATCGCAAATAAGGAGCCTGGACTGGCCAGGTCGGTTTTCTCTTTTCCAACGCGAAGTCTATCTTGTGAATGCGGAGGTCAAGATTCCTTAATCTTCATGATCGCGACCAAGGCCTCACAAATGCGAAGACCAAAATCCTTGCCCTTCATGAATGTGGCCAAGTCCTCTCAAACTCAAAGGCCAATTTTGGTCTGCACCAGGTGTTGATGCACCAACAACTTTGTGAAGTTGCAAAATATCTTAATAGGGCCTCGAGATAAATTCAGAATCCCGTGAATGCAAATGAACTATGCTACCCTACCAAGCTTGGTATTTCAGAATCAATGGAACTATTAAAATTTCTATTAGAGGTTGTTTCTCCAAATTAGGTGATTCTTTTGCGTTGGTTCCAAAATTTTGATATGGATCTAATTGTATCATCAAAACACCCAAAATAGCTCATTAAACTCAGGTGATACTATTTAACTCTGTACAAGTATCCAAAATTCATCTAAGACATCTCGAACACAAAAAATAGTGAAAACCACTGGTAAAGCACATTTTGGACATGATGGAATCTTAAGAATACCTAAACAAGGTCATATTAACTGAATAATGATCGAGATCAACTCTTAACTATGAATTTTCCAAATTTTCACCTTCAACCAGGCTAATATCACCCTTTGAACCTATTGGAATCATCAAAACTTGAAAATTACCTTTCTAACCTCGAACGCTGACTTTGGCCAACTCACTTAAGATTTTGACTTTTAAAACTCAAAAAATCTTCCAAAACTCATCTAAATATCTCAAAACATGAACCAATAGTCCTACTAATCCAAAAATCACGTCCAAGACTGATGGTACTGAAAAATTTTTGATACTAGCTCAACTTCTATGGATGTTGACTACAGTCAAATATATTAACTTTCCAACCTTCCTAAATGGGAAACTCACATAATATTCAATTAACTACCTCAAGAACCATGACATTTGTTTCCACAAACTACACATACTTTAATACAACCAGTAAGAGGAATAAAATTATCAAAATACACCAAATGTTAAAAATCACAATGAGGGTTGTTACAGTATAGTTTTAAATTTGTTTTGATTTGGTGTATATAAATTATAAGGTATGATGTGAGGAAACTGCTATGCAAAAATCATATTGTTAGGAGATAAGGATAGTGGGATTATCACTTAGGACTCAGTTTAGAATCGGATTCTGCTGACTTAGAATGATGACTTTTGAACTAAAGGGAGAGATTATAGAATAAAGAACACATAGGTCTTGATATCCAAATAATGAAGGGTTCCAAAAATTAATGTTGCATTAATGATTCATTCTTTTGCTGACATACTCCTTGTATTTTTTTCAAGATGACACTATACTCAAGTCTTATGTATTCATGCCATACCTATGTATAATGTCCAAGTACTCCATGCAAATTCATGTCTATGTTCTGCTCCTTGAATAAAAAGAAAATGCTTCAGGCAACAATCCTAAACTTACCTTATGATTCTATGAATTCATGTCTTATTTTATAATTCTCATAATCTATGAACTCATGTCTTATTTTATGCGAACTCCTACGAGCTCATGCTTTATTATATTCCCTTAATGTCTAACGAACTTATTTTATATCATGCCTATTCTAATACTGTGTCTCATATGATTTGCGCCTGTGATATCTTTATTTTTAGTCCTATGTACATCTGCATATAATTATGATGAATGGCTATGTCATGTCTATGCTCAAAATGACTCCCTATTCATGCTTTATGTATTTTGTGTATGAAATATTTATTCCTAATTATCCTCATCTTGGGCTACAGTATTATAATGCGAATAAGTTATTATTGAATAATGTCTCATTCATTCATGTCTCATTCATTCCTTATGCTATTGAATAATGTCTCATTCATTCCTTATGCTCATGGGATAAAAGATAATTCTCCATTCATGCCTCTTGTATATGTTAAAGATTTAAGCCTCTATTAATATTTCACACATTTCCTGCTCAGCTACACTCCTTTAATGATTCTTACTTATGATGTGATACATGGAAGTGAAAATGAGCTAGGTAAGTAAAAATAAAGAAAAGAGTAGATACTCCTTTTAATGAAGACAAATAACAAGTGTGGAAGAAATTCAAGATAGGTTATAGTTAAGTGTAATAATTGGTGGACATTTATGGTGTGTGTAACGAACCTAATGGTCATTTTCTTATTTTTTATACATTTTTCCCATTTTAACCCATCAAGTAGCTTCTATACTATAATTGTGACTTGTGGGGATGGTGGTTTGGTTCCCAGGGATTTCAGTTGGATTTTCATTGAGTTTTTCTATTTTATGGCTTTTAACTTAAAAGAGTTTAATTATGGTCGACATTTTTGGAAAATGGGCTCGAATGAGAATATAGACAACTCTATTAGCTCCAAAAGGTGGATTTTAGGTTAAGGGAACCTTTGATTTGGGTTACAAGGCTTCCAACTAATTTTGGGTACATGGTTGAGTTTTTAGCTAATTTGGTAAAATGTTGACTTTGGTCAATATTTTGTGAAGACGGCCTCTGTTAGTCATTTCATCGATTCCATTGAGTCCGAAATGTCGTTTCTAATTGGCCAGTACATTTGATTTGTGTTCATGAGGCTTCAAATAAATCTCACGAGGTTCATTCAAAGTAGTTTTTGGTCATAGGAAATTGTTGGCTTTCTATTGCAGGTGCAAGCTATTTTTACTCATCACATTTACGATCAAGCCTTCACGTTCATGAAGGTCTTGGAGCTTGAGCTTCAAAATTGTGAAGAAGGGACTTATGGGGTCCAAATGAACTTGTTCTTTGCATTTATAAAGAGACCCTTACAATTATGATGGGTCAAACAGTATGGTGCCATGATCGCGATAAGGGTCCTCATATATGTGATTAAGGACCCCTGTTAGTATAAATATTTTTAGCATCATGCTTCCTTTTATTTCTCACAAAAATTAAACTTTGGGAGCTTAGTGGAGCATAATTCTTGTGAGAATTTCAATTGATAGTGCTTGGGTAAGTTTTCCTATGTACCTAGGATGAGAGTTTTGAAAATCTCTAGATAGGGTGAGTTTAGATAAAATTTGAGTATCATGTGGTGTAGAGACCCTTTATTTCTCATGGTGGATTGTGTATTGGTTCTATATGTGTGACATAATAGATAAAAAAATTTGTGATCTATAGAAACTTTTGGAACAAAATTTTGGTGTATAGAACTTCGGTTATAGTGTTTATCGCGATAGGGTAAATCCATGTTGAAAATCAAAGGTTGTGCTATGAAAGGGGTAAATCTATAAATTCCCTTGAGTTACTATCTAAGCTCAGCTGCAGCGACCCAAGTGTTTCTACAACAGGACTACTATAATTGTTAGGTTGACCATTATAGCAGTCTGTGATGTTATACGAGGAACAGCTATAGTGGGACCACCATAGCAGTCAAACCAACTATCATAATGGTCAGTGAAATGGTGCATTATAACACCCTAGCAGGCCACTAGGAAGCTATAGTGAGTAGTGGGCCACTACAGTGATCATCAAGCAGCAATAATTCCTAAGTTTCTGATTTTTGACATTATTTTCTCCTAAAATATTTAAAAGTTGACCCAAGTCTTGTATAGGTTAATGCTCTCCTAGTTTGGGTGATTTCTACTCTTAAGGAAAGTTCATTACACCCATTTAACATAGAATAATTCCTTGAATCACTATAATCAAGTGCTAGGAAGAATTTATGGGTTAAAGCCCTAAAATTGATGAACTAATAGGAATTGCCTATGGGTAGGCTTAAAATCAATTGTAAATGGTTCTAGGTTGCTACACTTAACTCCATAAATAGAATTCTTCCTTACTAACATGAGCTATAGGGAATTTGGGCAGATTAATGGATGAAAAACTTTGAATTGATTGTTTAGGTTATGAACTAGGGTAAAATCATTTAGTTTTAGTTCCTAATGCTTAGAATTGGAGAATAAGTTATTGATTTCTTCTTTTTTGTTATTTTTTGTCCAAAAATAATCTAAAACAATGAGAAAAGGAAAAGCTTTAGCGGATTAGACCATTTTGGTCTTGGATTTGGGGTAGGTTATTATTTAATATCGACTTGATATGGATTACATGCCTATTCATAAGTTAAATGTTTATAAATTGGTCTTTGGGCATACTTGTGGTTCTGTGAGTTTATGGATATGAGTTGTATGCATGAAATAATGAACTTGAATTTAATTAAGTGTCTAGACAAAATGAGTACATACATATTTGGTGCACTGCATTATATCCTGGTTGATATTTTTTTGACATTCATATATTTTGATATTCGGAGGGCCAAATATTGCACCAGTACATGTTACTTATATTCAGAGGGTTGGGTACCATACCGGTATGGTACATAGATAAAGTTGGTCCTCTACAGGTCATGATAATTAGGAAGGTAAGTTCCTTTAGTATGTATGTACATATTGAGATAAGGTGATGATGGTTTTGATACATTGTTACATATTAATATTCATTCGATTATTCATTGTATTTCATGACATATTCCATTTGAAATTGAGATAGCATAAGTCTACTATTATGAGAAGGATTGGTAATAATTGGTTGATGTATTTACACCTGTGGTATGTAGAGGATTCATAGAATCTCCTTTCGTTGTTGTACTTAGGTGTATGAATGTTGGTGTAGTTGAGGTTATTGGTCTATGGATAGGTAATTGTTGATTGAAATTACT
Organism: Capsicum rhomboideum; assembly: GCA_031232105.1. Taxonomy (NCBI): domain Eukaryota; kingdom Viridiplantae; phylum Streptophyta; class Magnoliopsida; order Solanales; family Solanaceae; genus Capsicum; species Capsicum rhomboideum. The sequence goes on along the minus strand of CP124716.1, from coordinate 52,917,712 downwards.
TGTTATGTTTTTAATGCTAATTGGGTCATGTTTGATTTATGCTTAAGTGTGGGTGTGAGTTGAGTCAACCGATGATACCTACCAATACATAGTCTTTTTACTAATACCTACCAATACATAGTCTTTTTACTAATACTAACAACCATCATATCATCTCATATGATCTTGTCCATTCTTTCGGACAGTTATATACTTGTTTTATTTTATTTTTGATATTTATCTTAGACTTTTATTTTGTTAGAATGACCTTGGACGATGACTTTCGAGTCCTTGGGAATTGTTATAGTTAGGTTGAATTAATTCTGCTATTTTATTTGGCCTTTTTCAAGATATTTATGAGTAACATTGTCTTATTAAATATTCTATTTTTAAAATGTCTAATTGTTGGGTAATAGTTAAGGTTAGATGGTTCTCCTACCAGAGGGTTAGTATGGGTGCCACTCACAACTATTTGGATCATGTCGCAGATGGTATCAGAGCCTTAGATTCATCTATCTCATCATACAAGAATGTGTCTAGTGAAATCTTATGGAATAGTATGGACACGTCTGTACTTTTTTTTAAGAGGCTATAGGACTTTAGGAAATCTCACTCTTCTTATTTCTTTTGTGCTAGTACTTGATTCCAATCGGTATTGGGTGATCCGAATTGGTATCTCATTTTTATCACTTTTGTCTCACAGATAGTTAGGACACGCACCAAGAGAACAACAGTAATAGTAATACCCAAACTGGTTGATGGTGTTGCAGTTCATGGCAATGGTAGAGTGAGGGCGGAAAAAAAGAGGAAAGAGTTGTAGGGCAGCACCTGTTAGGGGTAGAGCTGATGTAGCCAAAGGTCTGGTAAAACAAAGATTAAAGTATCCTTCGCCACATGAGGATATTTAAGAAATAGTTCAGAATGAGGAAGTGGTACTAGAGGATGGAGAGGTACTGGTTCACGAAGATGTTGTGCTAGTTCAGGAAGGTGCAGCACAGGTTTTGATGTCTTCTGAGCTGATTTAGAAGGTTCTAGGGTTTTTAAGCGGTTTAGCTGGTATAGGTGCTACACCAGAAGTTTTGATTATTCAGCATCTAGTGTTTCAACATGTACTTGTCGTGGCACACAGGATGGGACAAAGAGTTAGAGACTTGTGCCTTTTCATGACAGGTTTTGAGTTTAGAGATGAGCATGACTTATTATATAAGTTCCTTAAGATGAAGCCTTTTATTTTTTATTATACTAAGTCAGAAGATGCTTACTAATTCATTATTGATTGTCATGAAAGGCTTTACAAGTTGGGAGTAGTAGAGAGGTATGGTGTATATGTTGTTTCTTTTTAGTTGCATGGGGATGTCAAGATGTGATGGAGGGCATTTGTTAAGTGTAGATCTATAGGTTTGCCTCCATTGACTTGGACTCAGTTTCATTCTGTCTTTCTTGAGAAATATATGCCACGTACTCTGAGAGATATAAAGAAGGACAAGTTCACTTGACTCAAGCAGAAAAGTATGTTGGTTAGGGACTATAAAGGCAAATTTTATTCTTTGTCCAAATATTCTTCACAGTTGTTAACTACTAAGGATGAGAGGATTTAATTGTCTATTAAAGGGTTGAATATCAGTCTTCATATTTTTGCACTTCAGATGATATCTTTAGGTAAGACCTTCTAAAGATGGCGGATTTTATGAAAAAAGTAGAGGGTGTGAGGCAAGACAGTAACGCCAAGATAGGGGAAAAGAAGGCCCATAAGGTGGGAAATTAAATTGGTTCTTATTATCGGGGCCAGATTTTAAAGGATACCCTACCCATCCTATTCAGCCTGTAATTCATGTGTTTTCTCGGGGTATGTTAAGGGCTAGCCAACCATTTTGCAAATTTTGGTGGTCATGTTCCTTTGTCATCATAATCTCAATAACCCATCCTAGACTATATATGTTATAAGTATGGTGGGTTTTGTCACATTAAGAGGTATTACCCTGATTTTAGGTAGTCTGGTCACCTAGTCCAACAATAAACTTCCAAACCTTAGTTTTAGTAGGTAGGAAAGGTGTAGGTAATAGTAAGGGTCAACAATAGGGAAGGAATGGTGGTCACCAGGTAGGAAGATGTGGCAACTAGGCCAATCTAGGTGGGGGACATACTGATCGATGTGGTGCACAAGTTGGTAGAGGTGGTTCTTAGACAAGTGATAAGGCCTACTTCTATGATTTTCTAGGTAAAGGCCGATGCTGAGGCTTCAGATGAGGTGATCACAGGTATTATTCTTGTTTGAGACTGCATGGCTACTATTTTGTTTGATTTAGGTTCTATATTTTCGTATGTTTTGTTAAATTTCTTTTGGATCTGAATATGGTTTGTGAAATGCTTTATACTCCTATGTATGTGTCTATGCCAATAGGTAGGTTTTTATAGTGTTTGATTAAGTTTGTTGGACTTGTTATGTATTGTTAATGGGATATCAGACTTAGTCTAACATGGTAGTTCTAGAAATGGTGGATTTTGACATCATCATGGGGATGAGTTGGTCATCTCTATACCATGTGATTCTTGAATGTCATGCCAAGACAATAGTTGTGGCTATGTCAGGGATGGATAAATTGGATTGGGAGGGTGATTATATCCTGCTTCCTTGAGACTTATATCTCTTATTCATGCTATAAAGTTATGTGGGAAGGGGTGTCAAGCTTTTCTTGCTTATCTTTAGGATACTAGTGATGAGGTCCCTTTTATTGCATCAGTTTTGGTGGAATGTGAATTCTTAGATGTGTTTTCTGATGATCTACTAGGAATGCCACCTGATCCTGACATTGATTTTTACATAGACCTAGAGCAGGGTACTTAGCCCATTTACATCCCTCTTTATCGAATGACTTTGGCTATGCTAAGAGAGATAAAGGCTCAATTGCAATAATTGATAAGTAAGGGAGTCATTCTCCCTAGAGCTCCTCCATAGGGTGCTCCTATCTTATTTGTTAAGAAGAAGGATTGTAGTCTACGTATGTGCATAGACTACCGGCAGTTGAAAAAAGTTACAATTTGTAACAAGTACCCATAGCCTAGGATAGATGACTTATTTGATTAGTTACAAGATGCTTCTGTGTTTTCCAAAATTAACTTGAAATTCAGTTACCACCAGTTTATGATTTCAGCTGATAACATACCAAAGACTGCTTTACGAGTTCATTATGGTCATTATGAGTTTTTGTGACGTTATTTAGATTAACTAATGCCCCGACTACTTTTATGGGGTTAATGAATAGGGTGTTCAAGCTATGTTTGGATTCCTTTGTTATTTTTTTATAGATGATATTTTGGTGTACTCCAAGAATAAGAAGGAGCATGAGGCTCACTTGTGCATTGTGTTAGGATTGCTAAAGAGGAAGAAATCTATACCAAATAGTCAAAGTGTAAGTTTTGGTTGTCTTTAGTGTCCTTCTTGGGGTATGTAGTTTCTAAAGAATAGGTTATGGTAGACCCACAAAATATTGAGGTTGTGAAGAATTGGACTAGGCCTACCTTTGTGATCGAACTTCGCAGCTTTATGAGGTTGGCTAGTCACTATTGCAGGTTCGTGAAGGGGTTTGCTTATATTTCTTCGCATTTGACTCAGTTAACTCAGAAAGAGGTGCCTTTTGTATGGACTTATGAGTGTGAAGAGAGCTTATAAATGCTCAAAACCTTCCTGACTTTAGCTCCTATCCTTTCCTTTTTTGTGAAGGGTAAGGACTTTATTGTGTTTTGTGAGGCCTCATGTTCTGGTTTAGGTTCTATGTTGATGCAAGAAAGGAACGTGATTTCATATGCTTCTAGGAAGCTGAAAGTTCATAAGAAGAATTATATCATGCATGATTTAGAGTTGGTAGTGGTGGTATTTACTCTCAAGCTATGGCAACATTATTTGTATGGGTTGAAGTGTACAGTATTCACTGATCACTGTAGCTGCTATCATGTCTTTACCTAGAGAGACCCAAATGTGAAATAGTGAAGGTGGATGGAACTACTTAAGGATTATGAAATTTTAAATCTCTATCATCCCAGGCCAATGTGGTAGTGGATACATTGAGTTGGAAGTCGAATAGTATGGGTAGTTAACATTCTTGTATGTTTCTAGACATATGTTGGCTAGAGAAGTTCAGACTCTAGTTAACAATTTAATGAGTTACAGGTGTCCGAGAGAGGGGAGCTGCTATCTAATATAGAGGTGAGGTCTATATTTCTTTATCAAATAAAAGACATACATTTTGAACATGTAAAGTTAGGTAAGATTTGTGATAAAATATTGTAAGGTGGGGCCAAAGAGGCCATTCTTGATGATGAAGGTGTATTGATAATTAGGGGATGAGTTTGTGTGCCTCGTGTGGGTGACTTGATTCTAACCATACTTACTGAGGTGCATAGTTTGAGGTACTCTATACATCCTAGTGCAACCAAGAAGTACCGTGATTTAGGACAACACTATTGGTGGTACAGAATGAAGAAAGATATAATGGATTTTGTGGCAAAGTATTAGAACTGCCAACAGGTAAAGTATGAACATCAAAATCCAATTGGTACCCTTCAAAGGAGGCCCATTCCTGAATGGAAGTGGGAAAATATAGCCATGGACTTTGTTATAGGTCTTCCTAAAACCTTGGGAAAGTATGATTCTATATAGGTGATTATAGACCAGTTGACTAAGTATGTACACTTCATTCCAGTGCAGATGACTTATAATGCATCCAAGTTGGCCAAGATTTATGTTAAAGAGATTGTCCGATTGCATGGGGTGCCCATTTCTATTTTTTTGGATAGAGGTATGCAATTTACCTCTAACTTTTGGAAAAAACTTCAGGAAGAGTTGGGAACTAAATTGGATCTAAGTACAACCTTTCATCCTTAGACTAATGGGCAGTGTGAGTAGATGATCCAAGTGTTGGAAGATATTCTTCGGGAATGTGTCATGGATTTTTATGGTCATTGGGACCAGTTCTTACCTTTTTACAAGTCTGCGTATAAAAATAATTATCACTCAAGTATTGACATGGCTACATTTGAGGCTTTGTACTGGACAAGGTGTAGATCTCCCATTGGTTGGTTAAATGGCTTTAAGGTGAGACCTTGGGGCACCAATTTGTTGAAGAAGTCAATGGAGAAGGTTAGATTCATACAGGAGAAGCTTGTAGTGGCTCAAAATTGAAAGAAGGAGTATGTAAATAGGAAGGTGTGTGATATGTATTTCATGGAAGGTGGGCATGTATTGCTCAAAGATTCACCCATAAAGGGTTTGATACAATTTGGGAAGAAGGATAAATTTAGCCCAAGGTACATCAGACCATTTGAGAGCTTGAAGGGTGTAGGACTAGTGGCTTATAGGTTGACTATACCTACGAGCTTGTTGGGAGTCTATCTAGTGTTTCATGTTTCAATGCTCAAGTAGTATCATGGGAATGGTGATTATATCATTCATTGGGACTCATTTTTGCTTGATGAGAAACTTTCTTATGAAGAAGAACCTATTGACATTCTTGATAAGGATGTTCAAAATTTGAAAATTAAAGTGATTCTGTCGGTGAATTTTTAGTGGAAGAACTATTCTATTGATGAGGTCACTTGGGAGAAGGAAGCGTGCATGTGTAAGAGATATCTGCATTTGTTCACCAATTTCGGTGGTTCTTTCTTATTTTTACTCTTTTTAATCTAGTTGTTGATTGGTGATGAACAATTATTTAATTGGTATCTGATATAATAACCCATCCCATCATTATATCATTGCTTGTGGTGTAAGTGTTCGGATAGAGTTGTCCCTAGGATGAGATTTTTTAAAATCACAATCTAGGTTAAGTTCAGACAAAATCTTAGTGTCATGTGGTGTAGAGACCCTTTTTGTCTCTTGATGGCTTATGTATTAGTATTAAATGTGTGATGTGGTAGATAACAAGTTTAGTAATCTATAGAAACTTTTGGAACAAAATTGGGTGTATAGAACTCTTGTTAAAGTGTTTGCCGTGATAAGATAAATTTGTGTTGTTGAAAATCAGAGGTTGTGTTATATAAGGGAGAAAATCTGGAAATTCCCCCAAGTTATTATCTAATCTCTTTTATAGCGATCTCGCTATCACTATAGTGGGACCACTATAGTGGTTGGGTTGACCACCAAAGCAGTCAGTGACATTATGCGAGGGACCGTTATAGCAGGACTGCCATAAAAGAATGACCAACCGCCATAGCGATCAGAGGCAAGATGCTTTAGACTCTATCGAGGGACATTGGGCTGCTATAGAAGGACCGATATAGTAGAAAGTGGGCTGCTACAACGATCATCGGGTAGTGTTAATTCCTGGGTTTCTTATTTCTGATGTTATTTTTGACCAAAACATCCAAAACTCAACCCAAGGCTTGTGTAGGTAATTCTCTCCTTATTTGGCTGATTTCTACTCTTGAGGTTAGTTCATTCCACATATTTAACTTAGATTAATCCCTTTTAATTCCTTGAATCTAGAATCAAGTGTTAGGAAGAATTCATGGGTTAAAGCCCTAAAATTGACAAGCTGATGGGAATTGCCTATGGGTACGCTTAAAATTAATTGTAAATGGTTTTATGCTGCTAGACTTAACTTCCAAATGTAGAATTCTTCCTCATTAAGATGAGTGATGGGGAATTTAGGAAGATTAATAGGTGATAAACCCTGAGTTGGTGGTTTAGGCTATGAACTAGGGTAAAATCATTGGGTTTTAGTTCCTAATGATTAGAATTGGAGAATAAGTTATTGATTTCTCCTTTTTTGTTATTTTTAAGATGAGAACAATTTGAAGTAGCGAGAAAGGGCAAAGCTTTAACAATTAGCTTTTTGGGCTTGCGTTTAAGGTAGGTTATGTTTTAAATTATAGTTATAGACTTAATTAGGATTACATGTCTATACATAAGTTAAATATTTTGGCTTTCGAGGATACTTGTGATTATGTGAGTAGATGTATATGAGTTGTATAGATGAAATGATAAGCTTGAATTTGACAAAATTTCAAGATAAAATGTGTACTTTCATATTTGGTGCACTGCATCATATCCTGGTTGATATTTGGTTGACATTCATATACTATGATATTCGATGGGTTAGGTACCGCATCGATAAATTTTACTTATATTTAGAGGGTTAGATGCCTTATCGGTATGGTAGATGGAAGATATTGGTCCCCGCATGTCATAACTATTGTGTAGTTAAGTCCTTTAGTATATATATACAAATTGAGATGAGGTGATGTTGATTTTGATGCAATGTTACATGTCCATATTCATTTGATTGTTTACTACATTTCATGACATGTTGCACTGAAATTAAGGTATAAGTCTACTATTGTGAGATGGATTTGTGATTATTGCTTGATGTATTTGTACCTGTGGTATGTATAGGAGTCATATACTCTCCCTTTGTTGTTGTATTTAGGTGTATGAAGGTTGGTCTTATTGAGTTTATTGGTTGACTAAGTGATTGCTATGGATGTATTAAGAATGGCTAAGTGTTGGGTAATGGTTCAGGTTAGATGGTTCTCCCACCGCAGGGTTAGTGTGGGTACCACACATGACCATATGGGTCATGACAATTTTCGACTCAAATTCTGAAATTTCTAAATAGGATTTTGAGACTTTCTGGGCTATTTTGAGGCCTGAAATTATTCTCGTCTCCCCCCAACTTTTGGGTATGATTTTCTCACCCTACAGGTGGATAATTTTGAAGAAAATTTTGAATTTTGTCGACGAGCCCTGACGGTAGATTTTTTACCCGATTTCTTGCATGAATTGTAGATATCATTATGGATATCATTTGAAACACTTTGGATTTTGACCCTGCAAATGTTCAACACTTACCACAAAAAATAGTCTAAAACACAAAGTCACATGTCCCCATGAATTAGTTCATGAGTCATGAACCTGGTCCACGATCAGTAGAGCAACTTGTGGAATATATTTAAACTGTGCAGTAAACTACAAGGTAGTCCATGACCGTGAAACCAATCAACGAGTCCTGAACCCACGTGTGGAACTAGTCTCCAATTTAGTTCAACTCCCACGTTCACACGATACATAGTATGACTCGCAAAAATGGGATCATGAGTCTAGAGTGACACGTGGAACTTGGGTAAAGGGTTGACAATTTTACCTTGAGAACCATGAGTCGTAGTACGAGTTGTGGAAGTATTTCATGACACGTGAAATTTCTCATGGAAGTGGATTCAGAAAATATGTGAAAATCTTCTAGGCAACCACAACTCAGATCACAAACTGTGAAATCAGTTAACGACTCATAGAGTAAGTCGTAACTCGTAATCCTCAAAAATATCAGGATGTTTTATTAAGGGAAATTAAGTTTGTTCTTTACTTTCTAAGCCTATACTACTATGTTTAAGCTTCCCATAAGAGGGTATACCACCATATTCAACCGATCTTTCCCTTATTATACTCTCAACACCCAAAAATCAGAAAAAGCACTCAAGAAAAGAAAACCTAGGATTCTCATCTCACTCATTCTATTCAAGTTCCCTATTTGGAATCACCATCCCATTAGGTATGTAAGATTTCAATGAAGGTATCTTTTTACTCTCAGGCCAATAATTTTAGAAGGTACTAGAGTATTATGATTTCAAAATTAGGGCTTTTAACCAATGTATTTAATTTCTTCTTAATTTTAATTTCAGTTGATTTCTTTGATCTTAAATTGTTATAAAAATAGCAAAGTATGAATTTTTTACAGTCTCTTCTTGTCTTAGTATTTTGAAGCATGAACTCAGTAAAATTTAGCATGATACAGTTTACAGATTTACTTCAGATTATTAGAAAGATGATATTAAGCTAACTCTCATGCCCTACTTTTAGACAGAACAACAATTTAATTGTTTATGAGAATATCAATATATTTATAGTTTTCGGAGGATTATTTAGCATCGAGAGAATGTGGGTTTAGTAAATCCAAGTTCCATAACTATGTACCACCATAGGATCTTATCACACCGCTAATTGGTTAGCTCTCTTTAGCTCAAGAGGCTCGGTAGTGGATCCATATTACATAAACAGGTTCTATACCCTATCAAGGTTTAGAACAACCCTTCCAACTAGGTTATATGTTGCACATAATAATCTCACTTAATGTATTCAATTTTAAGAAACTCCCCATTTAAAGACTTTATATTTATTTTACATTTGAATTGCTTTGCTTACCTATGAAGTTACAGATATAATGATTCCTCAGATTGTAGTTTTAGACGTGTTTTTTAGCATATCTAAATTATTTGTTGTTTCTAAATTTCATTAGTCTTTACACGTATTTTGTCATCATTATGATTATGTTAAGTTTTAACATTGCATACTCAGTACATTCCCATGAATTGATTCTATACTTTTCTCTGCATTACATCTTCTCATTGATGTAGATTTAGGCGTCCACTCTTAAACTCGTGGCTCGATAGATTTCATATTTTCTAGTCAGCAGTTTGTGTGTCCTCCTGATTCATGGACCTCATGGAGTAGTTTAGTAGTTCAGATTTATTTCAAACATTATTTCATTTTCTTTATGTGTAGTTGAATAAACATAAGATGCTTTCTTTCGAGGAAAGAAGTGTTATCTTCTTAATTAGATTAGTTTAGACTATTGCCACTTCTAAAATAATTCTTCTGATTAGCAGTTTCTTGGTTGGGAAATCTTCTCTGCCGCTTAATATAAATTTATTCTTTTTCCCAAAATAAATTATTAATTTGTCTTGTAGTTTTTGTTCATATGCTTATACTCAGTAGTTGTATTTTTTGATAAGTACAATTGGACACATATTTGTTCTTCAATCTATACTTTCTACAAGAGATCATCTATTTAGAAGAACTCTTTTGATGAATTTGTACGGACTCAATTGACCAGTAATCATCATATTTCTTACTCTATTTGGGTTTTTTTCTCCACAAATTGCTATCACTATCAATTTTTCTTTTACTGCAATTCACAAATTTGGATGACAGAGTGGAATCAGTTTAATAGATAGGTTTGATGCCTCAAGTTTCACAGTTAGGCCTTTTGCTAGCAAAAGTTGTGATTTATCTATCCAAGGCTACATAGACGAAAATAATGATCATCATTCTGATAAATACTGGAGATACTATCTTGTTGCTATGGAAACAAGGCCCTCAACGATGCTAACCTTAGATAACAAGTTCTTGAAACTGTGAGTTTATTAATTGGTAGTACAATTTATAGAGTTGTAAAATGATCAAAAGCATAAATGTGAGGAAAGATTCTTGATCAATTTCTGTGTCACAGATGGGCAACATGAGGATCGGTGTCTTGGTTGGGTGGGGCTTGGTGGTCTAAAAGTTTTCAATAATGGGTTGGAAGCCTTAGTTCAAAGAGGATACAAGAAAATGAGTCCATTTTTCATTCCTTATAGAATCACTAACATGGGACCAACACTGTTACCTATAGACAGTGAACTAATAGGACCTAATTACTCTATTTCACTAGCTTGTATAAGTGCCAATCACATCTTCTGTGTAATTACAAATCATATTACAAGGGGCGATGCATATATTATGGTAAAAGGTGGAATGAAAGTTGGGGTTATGGATACTGGTGTTGGTGGATTCATAGATTGTCGTGCCTTGCCTCAAAGAAATTATGAACATGATAAGGTTTCAAGGCCATGGGACATGAATCATGATGGATTTTTCATTGGTGAAGACTCTGGTATCATGGTATACAAATTCAACTACTTTTTCTTTTGCTTTAGATTTTGTCTTGTTGCGTTTGTTTAAAATCTTCAATGTGTATTACTATAGTGATTTGATAGTGTTATTTCCACACTACCAGGTCATGGAAAGTGTAGGGCATGCCTTGAAAAGGGGTGCTCCTATCATAGTAAAATACTTGGGAGGAGCAGTCAATTGTGATGCTCATCACATGACCGATCCTCTCCCTAATTAATGGACTCGGAGTTTCGTCTTGCATTACCAACAGTTTAGTAGGTTTTGGAGTTCCCTAAAAGAGGTAACATTTATCACTTATTTTCTTATTGAAAATGTCATATACCTATTTAGATTCTGATATATGTATTGTTGTATCAACTCATAATAGGTGAACTATATAAATGCTCATGCACCATCAACTCATGCTGGAGATTTGGCCAAGCCCAATGCCATCAAGGAGGTCTTCAAGGACACCTCAAAAATCAGAATGAATGGGACAAAGGTGAAAACAACCATTATTTGCCTTACAATGAATAACTAAATAACTACTCCCACTATACCAAAATAAGTGTCACTTTATCTTATTTCACGCTCATTAAGAAAACCAATATATATAACGTATAGTTTACTAAGTTTCCCCACTTAACTAGATGTTTCTTGAGAATTGATCACTATTAACTGCTCTAGCTTTTGCATAGGAAGATCATTTCTTGAACTGGTGGTGCAGTCTGCTACCACAGGATTAGCTATCTCAATTGTTGCGAATCTATTTAAAGGAATATTTTAGTCTAAGTAGAATATCTTTAGTTAGAGAATTGGTCACAACTATGTTTCCATGACACTACACTAGGTAATTTGACTGTTATCTATATGGATGATCTAAGGCGTAATTATATGCCTTATTGCCGACTTTGACCCATGTTTACCTTAGTTTTGAGAGCAATAAGGATGTATTATGTATTATTTTGATGGAATATTAGATATTGTGCTAATAAATATGATTAGACCCTTGTAGGTGAAATTTATGACTATTTGGAGCATTTTTGGGGTGGAAAGCAAGGCTTGGAGGAGCTACGAGCGAAGGATATTAAAGATAAGAGGCAAGCCAAAGATTTGAACTAGAAGAATCCAACCAAATCCGTGAAGAAAAGTCAAAGAAAAGAAGAAAATCAGAGTTTAAGGGTCAGGCGTCCCCAGGAGCGTGCCGGGTTGCTTTTGACAGAAATTTTGCTCAGGTGGACAGCAGAGGGGTGCACCCAAGGGCGTGCTGGGCCGCTCAGGCACACCTTTTCAGAGGAAAAAATTTGCCTAAGTCCCAGGCGCGCCCAAGGGCGTGCTGGGCCACTTTTTGGCAAATTTTTGCCCTAGATTTTGTCTATAAATAGGGCTCTTGTGTTATTGTATCATTATTCCATCTTGGTAGGACTACTCTTGAGCGATTTTGGCATCCAAATTAGGGTTAATTCTTCTTCATTTTTTATTTTTATTTCTTTTTTATAATTTTTTAGCAATTTATGTTAAATTAAGCCATGAGTGGCTAAAATCGCTTATTCTTGGGGTTGAGGCGATGAACATGAATCTCGTGAGTTGAATATTATTGGTCTTTGCTAAAGTTTATCAATTTATTGGTTATTCTTATATTCTTGTTTTTACTATTTTAATGCTTAATTACCATTGAAATAAATCTATTTTCTTGAGGGGAGCTTGAAAGAGAAATTGAGAGATAGAACGTGGAATATAAGGAGCGTGATCTTTACTCAAGGAAGGAATTCCGAGAGATTGAAATGCGGTTAGGACCGAGAGGTACCTAATTTTCCGCGCTTGTTCAAATACGGGAAGATAGCTTAAAGGCGTTAGAATTGGTTAAATCTATCCCCGCTCAACAATGTAGTTAGGTTTCCAATTTCTAATAGAAGGTTATAGTTTAGAGACGAATATAATCATATTATCAACTTCGTGATCCATAACCACGATAGACAACTCAATTTTCTTAAATCATTAATATTAATGTGCTCTAGATGACATTCGGTATGCCTTGACCCTGGGAATTCAACTTGCCATTGTGTATACCCCAAGTTAATTATGTTAGTTTAGTTCATATTTATTTTATACTTTATAACCATCATATCTCTATATTCCACTGCTTAAATAAATAATCAAGAACTAGTTTAGTCTAGTGAATAGTTAAACGACAAGTCCCTGTGGGTTCGACATCCGGCTCGAAAGGGCCACTTTATTACTGGAACGATCACGTACACTTGCGTGTATAGCTGGGTTGCAACAAGTTTTTGGCGCCGTTGCCGGGGACTTCGATTTTAATTATTTATCTAGATTGGACTTTTTCTTTTTATTTGTTTGAGTTGTATATAATTTATTTTTGTACAAAGTTTTGTTTTACTTTTCTACCACTCTTGTTGATATGTCAGCCTGGGATAGATGGTCATTGAATGATGAAAATTCTTGTTGTTTTTGTGGAGGACCACACTTGGATGGTAATTTTCATGGTTTTCAAGAGAGAGGGTTGTGCGCACCTGCCCTATCTTTTGAATGGAATAGATGTCATATGTGTGGTTATCAGGATAGCCATGGAAGTGATTTTCCAAACTATTACTCCCCTCCCCTGAACCCCTATTATGATCAGTCTGTTGTTTATGATGTTGGCAGGACTAATGGTGCTAATGAGGCAGCACATGAGGCTCACCTTATGGATATGCTGAAGCGAGTAATGGAGTTGTAGACACAACAAAGTGAAGACATACAGAGAATGAGGGAAGCCACAGAGAAGATTCAGTTCCAAGTCACAAAGTTACAGGCTAGGGCTGAAACTTGTGTTGATCAGCAAGTTACAGTCTTATCCAACACTCAAGAGGAACCCCAAATTGATGAAGAAAGGGAGGCACTAGTAGAAGAAAGTTGTGATGAAGAAAACGTAGTGAGCCAGGAATGGCTAATGGATCAAGCACAACAATTAAAAATTCATGAATGGCTCCGGGATGGTCTCACAACCATCGCAACCCAGTTAAAAGGGGGGGGGGGGGGGAGATGAGCTTATTTCAGAGATAGATTAATTTTTCTTAGATATCTGTGACTTGAATGTTCAGTTGATGAAAAAGATTGAGATGTCTGATGTCTAATCAATAATAGTTGTGGAGACTAGCCATTCTGTGGAGAAAGAAGAAGAATATCAACAATTCGATTATCATTCTTTGATTGAGGCTAATGTTGAGATGGAGTATAAATGTGAGCATGTTGCAGCTAGTGCAAGTGGAAAAGTGGGACGTATTGGATCTCATTCAAAGCATTTTTATACATTATGTTTAGATGATGACATGTATTTTGAGTCATCTGAACTAGTGGAGGATTGTGTAGATGAGGAACAAGAATCCTACATTCTTGAATTTGCACCAGGCAAGCAACAAAACAACATGCCTCACCTCAGGGCTAAGAGATTTAACATGCCCCATCCATCACTTGGTCCCTTCATATGTTCACCACCACCCTATGAGAGAAGCAAAAAGATGGATGCGATGTTAGGGGTGAAATTTATATCCTCAAGATGGAGGAAAAAGTTGATGGGTCGTGCCACGACGTTAAATTAGGTGCTTGTGGGAGGCACCCCAACGTTTAGTATGTAGTTTATTTATTTTTTTAATTTTATTTCTTAGTGTCACTTTTGTTTTTGTTTTTTATTTGTTTTGTTTTGTAGGTTAAGGGAAGTCTGAGTACCCAAAATCTAAGCTAAGGAGCATTGCAAAAACTAAGTGAGGGATCCTCCGGACCTCTTTGATGGATAAGATGCTACTAGCTAGGCCTAGAGGCCTCAGGGAGTATTTCTCTTTCCTTATTTTTGAGTTATACTTTAGGGACAAAGTATGATTTTAAGTGTGGGGTGGGAAATCTTTCGATTTGGTTAGGGTGGAGTGTGCTATAGGATTATTTTGGTTTTTTTTTTTTTGCTTATGTTGCTGAAAATTTGAAAAATACAAAAAGATTTTCTTTTAGTAATTTTTCTTTTTATTGAGGAGCACACTTCATCCACCCCTCGGTTTTTCTTTTCGGTTCTTTTCCGAGGGGAAGCCCTTTGAACCCAGTATCTTTTTTATTTTTAGGAGTAATTTTAAAATTTTAGAGATGCTCTAATCAGATGCTACGTATGATTTCATGATACAAGTTGGTTTTGAATGTTGAAGCATGTGTAGTGAATTGAATGACTATTGTCGAGACACCTAGGCTCATTTGTTTGACTCTTTTGTGATGTTGGCTTAATGTTGAATTCTTGTTATTGCTTGGCTGAGATTCTATTGGGATCCTTCTTGATTTAGGCACGTGCCATGTGTGAGTGAGGTTTTTGTGATTTCCATGTGCATATTGATGTCTAGAACTTGCCCAATGTGTTTGCAAAGCAAAATAAAGGGTGTTGAGTTTAGGAGATGATAAAGGCATTTCTTTGATAGCCATGTTTTATACCTACTTTATCTACCCTTTTTGTATGATTGTAGTTATCCCCGTTGAGCCTTTAGCCTATTCTTTGGTAGCCTTATATGTAGATTAATCCTTTTCTTTCAATTAACTGTAATTTGATCCAAAACTCCTAAGCGCTTTAGGTGATAAATTAAGATGTTAAGGAGTGTAAAAATTGAAGAAGGAAAAAGTGAAGTTGAAGCCCCAAGTAAATAGCTTTTGGTGTGTGAAAAACTTTATGTGTTTTTGGGTAGGGAGTAATGTAATGAAAATAAAAATTGACAAAAGAAGTGAATCATGTGTTGATAGCAAGTACTCCTTGTCTAATATGTGTAAGCTAGCTTAAAGAGATGGGGAAAAACGAAAGAGAGTTGAAAAGACAAAAGTGGTGTAAAATAGGTTGGTTGGAGGTGATCTTAATGTAAATTGTAGTATATTAAAGCGCTTAGGTAAGATAGTCACTATTCTTGACCAAATAATTCCTACTCGTCCCTTAGCCTACATTACAACCCTTAAAGTCCTACTTGATCTTGAGCTTTGACATTCTGATACTAGTGGAGTACTATACTAAGGGCAAGCTTATGGTTCATCTTATGTGACATGTGAATTCTTTATGAGAGTGAGCGGAATTTGATTCTTACATCCATTATTGTGATAAATTGCATATCTGTGAGTGAATGTGGGTGACTCTCTTGTGGTGAGGGCACATGTTTGATGATAGATAGGTAACTTATATGATCACTTTGTTGAGTAATGTGCTTGAGTTTACAAACTTGGTAGAGTCAATTCTTGAGGCTAGGAAGTTTTGAAGTAGTATTCATGTGTTTCAAGTTATAATATAACATGCCGAATGTAGAGCTTGCTATTCATGTGGTCGTTGTAGTGCTAGCTTGAGTGTCTTAGTTGTAGTAGTAATTATAGAGTCGCCTTGAGTTGATTATGGTTGTTGTTCGAGGACGAACACAGGTTTAAGTGTGGGGTGGTGATCTAAGGCATATTTATATGCCTTATTGCCGACTTTGACCCATGTTTACCTTAGTTTTGAGAGGAATAAGGATGTATTTTGTATTATTTTGATGGAATATTAGATATTGTGCTAATAAATTTGATTAGACCCTTGTAGGTGAAATTTATGACTATTTGGAGCATTTTTGGCATGGAAAGCGAGGCTTGGAGGAGCTACGAACGAAGGATATTGAAGATAAGAGGCAAGCCAAAGATTTGAACTTGAAGAATCCAACCAAATCCGTGAAAAAAAGTCAAAGAAAATAAGAAAATCAGAGTTTAAGGGCCAGGCGCACCCAGGAGAATGCCGGGTTGCTTTTAACAGAAATTTTTCTCAGGTGGACAGCAGAGGGGCGCGCCCAAAGGCGTGCCGGGCCGCTTTTTGGTAAATTTTTGCCCGAGATTTTGTCTATAAATAGGTCTCTTGGGTTATTGTATCATTATTCCATCTTGGTAGGACTACTCTTGGGCAATTTTGGCGTCCAAATTAAAGTTAATTCTTCTTCCTTTTTATTTTTACATCTTTTTTATAATTTTTTAGCAATTTATGTTAAATTAAGCCATGAGTGGCTAAAATCGCTTATTCTTGGGGTTGAGGCGATGAACATGAATCTCATGAGTTGAATATTATTGGTTTTTGCTGAAGTTTATCAATTTATTGGCTATTCTTATATTCTTGTTTTTACTATTTTAATGCTTAATTACCATTGAAATAAATCTTTTGTCTTGAGGGGTGTTTGAGAGAGAAATTGAGAGATAGAACATGGAATATAAGGAGCGTGATCGTTACTCAAGGAAGGGATTCCGAGAGATTGATATGCGGTTAGGACCGAGAGGTACCTAATCCGCCGCGCTTGTTCAAATACAGGAAGATAGCTTAAAGGCGTTAGAATTGGTTAAATCTATCCCCGCTCAATGATGTAGTTAGGTTTCCAATTTCTAATAGAAGGTTATAGTTTGGAGATGAATATAATCATATTATCAACCTCGTGATCCATAACCACGAAAGACAACTCAATTTGCTTAAACCATTAATATTCATGTGCTTGAGATGACGTTCGGGATGCCTTGACCCTGGGAATTCAACTTGCCATTGTGTATACCCCAAGTTAATTATGTTAGTTTAGTTCATATTTATTTTATACTTTATAACCATCATATCTCTATATTACACCACTTAAATAAATAATCAAGAACTAGTTTAGTCTAGTGAATAGCTAAACGACAAGTCCCTGTGGGTTCGACATCCGGCTCGAAAGGGCCACTTTATTACTTGAACGATCACGTACACTTGCGTGTCTAGCTGGGTCGCAACAATGGACAGTATTGTTTTTGAATTGATTTTTCGGCATTTTTTTACCTCATTACTTTGGGTAGATTTTTATTTATAAGGCTTGTTTAAAGACCTATCGGTGCACCTTAATTATGTATTGATTCAAATTTCAATTGTTGCTTTTTTTTCTATGTAGAACTTTTTATCTTGCACATGTAATAATCATCATGTTGGGAAGCCCATAAACCAAAAGTTAAGTTACTAAAATATTCTTCATAACCTAAACCCTATTTAACAAATATTAAAAAAAAGCTCCTACTATAAGGGACACTTCATACGAGTGTAATGCACAAATAGTCATGATCAAACAAACCAGGTAATGCTTCAGACTTTTACGCATTACTTCATCAATGTTTGTAATGTCAATGTCATCTTCTTTGAAGGGTCCTATCTATTAAAATAACCTCGAGCATTCCATTCTCCATGGTAGTGGTTCTAAAGAAAGTATATGCCTTATGCTTTGATCTTATGATGTGGTCTTTGTAATCATTATGGGTGCTATCATGATCAAAACACCTTTATAGTTATGGAGTTTTTCCTTTTGTTTTCAACCACCATAGCAACATCTGCAGAAAATTATAATCTCTACAACAAAGCAAAACACCTTTGCTCTTGACCATGGCCTATAAGTGTATAGAAAAAACCACACTTTTGTTGGTTATAAGTACGTCACGACCCAATTTCTCAGGTCATGATGGTACCTACTTTAACCCACTAGTAAATAAGCCAAACCATACCCCAAAACTGAAAGTAGCGGTGTAACAGTCTGAAGACAGGGAAAAATAGAGATACAATTGCAATAATAAGCAACGAAAATAGAAAAAAAAATAATATATATATATATATATATAAATAAAATCATACTATACAAGATGGGGGAGAAGACAAAATATGCAAAATGAGTTCCCCCATGACAGGAAGGTCAGTAAAAGATCCAGTCTAAAAAATTAGAGTACTAGACAGTGTCAACATATACATCATAGTCTCGGAATATACAAAGTAAGAGTATCAGCACAGCAAAAGGAGGAGGGTCAGCTCCAGACTCTAAAAGCTCACCTAATCTCCGATCAGTAGCACAACTCGAAGATGTCATCAATGGCGGTGACTCGTACTTGGATTTGCAACAGGGAAAAGATGTAGAAGTGTAGTATGAGTACCAAAACCATAGATAATCAGTAGATATCATACTGAGTTCTATTATAGTAAAAGTATAAATAAAGTGCGAGTATGTAAACTAAAGTCAATAATAAAAAGGCAGAAATAGAAATAATAGGCTATCCTAGGCAAAAGAGATAAATAGAAAACAAGTAACTCGAGAGTGGAAATACAAGCCTAAATATAGCCTAACTGGACCCCCATAAGCCTATAAGGCACACACAAGGAGAAATAAACCCATTCGAGCCCCCATAACCCTTGTGGGTACAAGCAAAGAGCAATACTAAAATAAGGATCAAATATAATAGTAATGAAAGTAAATCGGATCAAGATGTGTGATATGCGTACCGTATATTCCTCCCCCTGCCATAACCATAAATCTAAATGGTCTCCACCGAATTCCCAATTCCAGATCTATAATAGTACTGATAATACATGCCGGACTCTAATCAGAGCTAGTAAATAATATCAATATAGCATATGCTTGACTCGAATCGAAACCAATAGATATTAACGATATAGGATATGCCGGACTCGAATCAGAACTGATAGGTAATAATAATATAGCAAATGACGAACTCGAACCGAAACTAATAAGTAAGTAATAAATAGCTATATCTGATGGTTTCAGCCTATCTCAAGTCCATTTTAGTTGTAAATTCCAATTTTAGGTGGCCAAAGCCTTTAAGGAGAAGCGAGTACCAATTATTAAAAAAGGTGCAGTTTAAGGTCAATTACGACCCTACTCGGGGTAACGAAGATAAATAAGCATATAATAATATCTAAGTCAACCCAAAACCCAGGTAATAGCCTAAAGGAGTGGTTACGTGACCATTTAAGTCTAAAGGAATATTATTCTGAGTACCCTATCTTAAAAGTGGTACTGAGGCCCACTACCAGTCCTAAAATCCAACATGAGGCAAGCACCTACCCTAACCTAAGCTAAGGCTTCTCAATCCCATCCCAAGGAACTAAAATAAGCTAAGTCTAGTCCTAAAGGATAAGCATAGACTAACATAAGGGAAAAACTGGCTGAATTCTACCCAAAAAAGGCCCTAATCGGCTAATATAGTCAAGAATACACTAGAATAATGCCCAGGCCATAAGAACCCACCCACAATTAGCACAATATCATACTAATACCATAAGAAAGCAATGTTTAGGAGAAGGTGTAAGCCTAGCCTACCTGGACTCCACCAAAAGCTTGTAAAGTCCTTTATACCGGAGCTTTTCCCTTTCGAGAAGCCTTTAACTGCTGTCATGCTATCAAAATCACATTCTAAACATCAAGAAAAGAATATCAATACATATATTCTAAAAAGTTTAGCCCCGTTCACACAAATGAATAATGTTATTCTACCAAATTCGGCATTCTGGACTCAATGGAACCATAGAAATTCCCATTAGAGGTCATTTCAATAGAATGTGCATCCCAAACCCAAGGTTCTATTTTTATCGAAATTCACCCAACATCCCAAAACAAGTTCGGAAGCCACAGGACCCAAACCAAGGGTCTTCTTAGTCTAAAATCAACATTTTAGAGCTAATGAAATCGTCAAAATTTGCATCTGAGGAGGTTTACCTGATGTTTTGGCCTAATACCATTTTTAAAACTTCAAAAGCTCCAAAACAGGGAAATGGATCTAAAAACCAAATGAAGTGCCCAGTAATCGAACTATCTGTCCCAGCAAGTCATAAATGACTTGGGGTATTTATAGGAAAGCTCTAACTATAGAAAAAGCACAAAAATGCAAAAAATGACCTAGAGGGTCATTATAACATCCACTACTAAAAGGACTTTCATCCCCGAAAGTAAAGAGTTAAGAAGTACCTGAAGACTCAAATAGGTAAGAATAACGAGTCCGCATATCACGCTCAATCTCCTAGGTAGCCTCCTTGACTGGATGGTGTCCCCACTCAATCTTAACCATAAGAATATCTGTGGAATGCAATCATCTTACATCTCTGTCTAGGATAGAAATTGGCTTCTCTATAAAGGTTAATCTCTCATCCAACTGAATCGAGTCCCATCTAAGTACATGAGACTCATCCAAAATATAATGTTGCAGCATCAATACATAAAAGACTGGGTGAGTGGTTGAAAAGGCTTGAGGCAAGGCCACCTCATAAGCTACCTCTCCAACTGTCTGAAGGATCTCAAATGGCTCGATATACCTGGGGTTGAGCTTGCCCCTATTCCAAAACCTCATCACGCTTTACATGGGCGACACTAGAAGGAAAACTCGATCACCAACTCCAAATCTTAAGGCACAATGCCTACGATCAGCATAACTCTTTTGCCTGCTCTAAGCTGCCTGTAGTCTTGAATCACCCGAACTCTGTCAAATAACTCTCGAAGTAAGATGGTACCTCGTGGCCCCTAGCCTCTTAAGTCTCAAACCAACCAACCAGAGATCAACAATGCCTACCTTACAACGCCTCGAATGGTGCCATTTGAATACTCGAATGGTAGCTATTATTATAGGCAAACTCTACTAAGGTTAAAAATTATTCTCACTGACCTCCAAATCCAAGACATATGCTTGGAGCATATCCTCTAAAACCTGGATAGTTCACTTCGACTATTCGTTAGTCTGGGATGAAAAGTGGTACTAAGGTCGACCTGGGTACATAACTCCTCCTGAAATACCCTTCAGAGGCTAGAGGTGAATTGAGAGCCTCTATCTGATATAATAGACACAAGCACCCTGTAAATTTAAACCACCTCTAGACATCGATCCAAACCAACCTCTCGGTGCTATTGAAAGTATAAATAGGGGAAAAATGGATAGACTTGGTCAATCATTCTATGATGACCCAGATGTAATCAAAACCATGAGAGGTACGAGGAAAACCACCTCCAAAGTCCATTGTAACCCGCTCCCACTTCCACTCAAGAATGTGTAGACTCTGAAGCAAACCACCTGGTCTTAGATGCTTGGCCTTCACCTGCTGACAACACAAACACCAAGCTATGAAATCCGCTATTTCTTCTTAGACCGCTCCACCAGTAATATTGCTTCAAATCTCTATACATCTTAATTTTCTTGGGGTAAATAAAATATCTGGAGCTATGAGCCTCCTAAAGTATCAACTTAATTAAACCTTCTACCCTCAAATTGGAAATGCGACCATTGAATCTTAATATGCCCTTAGACTATAAGGTAACCCTCTTGTACTCACCCTTTCACACCTAATCTTGAATGCCATACAACCTACTATTGTAAAATTACCAACCTTAAATCTGCTCAAACAAGGTAGACCTAGTCTCAATACTAGCAAGAATCCTCCTGGGGTCAGAAATATCAAGTTGAATAATCAAGTTGGCTAAGGAATAGATGTCCAAGGCCAACGGTAGCTCCAAAATTGAAAGGAAGTCCAAGATCCCCATACTTACTGCCTTCTGGCTCAAGGCATCCGCTACCAAATTTACCTTGCTTGAACGGTATAAAATAGAGAGATCATAGTCATTCAGGAACTCAATCCACCTGCGTTGTCTCATGTTTAAGCTCTTTCTGAGTCATAATGTACTAAGGACTATAATGGTCAATGAATATCTCATAGCGAACACCATACAAGTAATGCCTCCAAATCTCAAGCACAAAAACTACCACTTCCAACCCCAAGTCATAAGTGGGGTAGTTGCACTCGTGTACCTTCAGCTATCTCAAAGCATATGTTATAACTCAGCCCCGCTGTATTAGAACACACCACAAACCCATACCAGAAGTATCATAACATACCATAAACCCCTTGCCCTCAACAGGAAGAGTCAGGATAGAAGCTAACGTGAGTAAGTTCTTGAGCTTTAGAAAACTTGCCTTACAGCTATCGGACCACTAAAATGGAACCTTCTTCTTAGTCAATCTATTCATAGGTGCTGCAATATTGGCAAATCTCTTGATGAACTACTTTAGTTGCCTGTCAACTCGATAAAACTGTGAAACTCGATCAGAGATATTGGCCTAGACCAATCACGAATGGCCTCAACTTTGTCAGGTCTACTATAATCCTATCCTTGGACACCACGTGCCCCAAGAATACTATAGACTCAAGCCAAAACTCACACTTTAAGAATTTGGCATAAAGCCAATGATCTGTTAAAGTATGGAGCACAGTCCTCAAATGTTGTTTTGCTCCTCCCTATTCTTTAAATAAACAAGGATGTCATCAATGTAAAGAATCACAAAGGAGTCCAAATAAGGCCTGAATATACAGTTCATCAAGTACATGAACGTCGTTGGGGCATTGATCAATCCAAATGAAATCACTAGGAACTCGTGATAGCCGTAGCGAGTCCTAAAGGCTGTCTTAGGGATGTCCTCCACCCAAATCCTCAATTGATGGTAGCTAGAACCAAATTCAATCTTAGAAAACATTGTCGCACCCTGAAGCTGGTCAAATAGATCATCAATACGAGGTATAGGATACTTATTCTTCACTATCTCCTTATTCAGCTGCAGATAATTGATACACATATACATAGAACTATCATTCTTCTTCACAAACAAAACTAGAGCACCCCAAGGTGATATACTCAATCAAATAAACCCCTTACCTAGAAGATCCTAAAGCTGAATATTTAACTCATTTAGCTCAGGAGGAGCCATACGGTAAGATGCCATAGAAATAGGTCGGGTGTCTGGTTCAAGATCAATAACAAATTCTATATCATGCTCAGAAAGAAGGCTGGGAAGGTTAGTAGAAAATACATCAAAAACTCACAAACTACAGTAACAGAGTCAAGAAAAGGACTCTCAATACTATTATCATGAACATACACCAAATAAGCCAAACAACCCTTTGATACCAGTCTTTTCTCCTAAATATAAGAAATAATCCCCATTGGTGCACGACTAAAAGAACCCTACCAAGCAACTGGGGTATGCCAAGCATGGCTAAGGTAATGGTCTTGGGAAAGAAATCCAAGACCGCATGATAGGGGGATAACTAGTCCATGCCCATAATCATATTGAAATCAACCATGTCTAGCATAATAAGGTCAGTCTGAGTGTCATACTCTTGAACACTCACAATACATGATTAATTGTCACGCCCCAAATCCAATTGAGGCATTATTAGCACCCAAAGTCGATATGGCCCGAGCGAACCACTCTTTGCTCGTGAAAACTCGTATGCCTAACCTCGTATGAAGCTTATTCTTCCTTATCCAACTACGTGGAAATCATAGAAATGGAAACATGTGCCATAAATATATATACAAAACTTGGCCGTTGGAGCCATTATGTCGAACTAATGTACATTTCTTACATTCATATACCCACATATGTCTACAAAAGCCTCTAACAGATGCATCAACAAGATTAACTTAAAGTCGGGACAAGTCCCCGCTTTATACATTTACAACATCAAAACAAATATACAACTATGACTCAGAAAGCTCCGAACCAAGTGGAGCTCACCAAAACTCTGCAAATGATCCCCAATCTACAGAGGAGGTCTACTAATGCCTGCACCTACAACATGTAAGGTAAGTTCCCCCGAGGGGGTCAGCACGAAGAATGTACTGAGTATGTAAGGCTCATAAGAAAGAGCATTATACATGGAAATGTCAATCGAATAAAAATATGAGAGAATAGTCAATATGGATAAACCATCATCTTATATAATATCTTTTATAATTACTCTCCTTCAAGGGAAAATTACCTTCACTCAAGAGACTTGCCTTTAATAGATTCTTCTATATGCAAGAGATTCTTTTTAGCTTCCATATTCTTTATCATTATTGTTCATCTACTTGGTTAGTAGGTTGTAAAAGAATAACACTCATCCACATATATCCACTCCAGTGGTACGGTAATAATATAACATACATCTACTCTATTAACGTACATCCACTCTATTGGTGGTTTAACCTACATCCACTCTCATGGTGGTTTAACATACATCCACCCTATTGGTGGTTTAACCTACATCCACTCTCATGATGGTTTAACATACATCCACTCTCATGGTGGTCTAACATACATCCACTCTCATGGTGGTCTAACATACATCCACTCTATTGGTGGGTTAGCATACATCCACTCTCGTGGTGGGTTAACAAACATCCACTCTCGTGGTGGGTTAATATACATCCACTCTTATGGTGGGTTAGCATACATCCACTCTCGTAGTGGGTTAACATACATCCACTCTCGTGGTGGGTTAACATACATCCACCCTCGTGGTGGGTTGACATACATCCACTCTCATGGTGGGGTAACATACATCCACTCTCATGGTGGGGCAACATACATCGGAGAGATTGATATATTAAAGATCATGACACTATTTGAAATACACAAATATGCCTCACCTCACTCTTATACTTCATGAGATTAACACCTTAACTTGTGAGGGATAGATATATTAGCTCGCACTTCACCTTCTTCACTATTCTTATGGGATCTTATATAAGTAAGCATATGATACCGAGCCTCCATCCTTGGGGGGCTATAATAAATAACATAGCATAATATTTGGGATTTTTTCCAAATTGAACTTATACCCTTTAGAATGTGATCCATACTCAATATAGTAGCCATGCGCCTTACTCTTTACAATCTTATACCGTTTCCATAATTATGAGAGTGACACATTAAAGGTCATGACATTAAAGCACACACTTATGTACACATCTCACTTCACTCCTTTAACTCATGAGATTGACATCTTCACCTATGAGGACTAATTCTACTACCTTGCACATCACCTCTCTTATTACTGTTGCGAGATTGGTACTTTTACTTACGAAAGATTGGTAGATAGATAATCCTTATACTCTAGGATTTCAGAACGCGACATGATTGGAAAATGCTTTTCAAGAATAACTAGGTTCCCTTACATTGTTACCCTCTTGAGATAGTTCTTTTAGGAATTACAACGTTATGACATCTTTAGAACTTCAGTCAATGAATAAGAGATAAGCGAATCATAATTCATCTAAGAATAGGACACATATGAATAACAAGATACGTCAACCTGAATTGGTATACTTCAAGCCTCTCGGAATTGGAACAAGTCCAATGTCAAGGTGAACAACATGTTGCAGAAGGATACGGAAAAAGGAACCTTACATACCTTGTATTCTCAATACGAATATACAATCTTAGACGTGCATACAATAGTCCCGCTCCTTCCTTATGTTTAACTCTACAACACAAGTACATAACAGAACCAATATTAACCACCAACTATCTTACAATGACATATAACGACAATAAGTTACATGTTTGGCTTTAATATGTCATTTCCCCCTTGACAATACCATTAATGAAATCATCATACCAATAATCACACAATATTCCCAACATTCACCAAAATATCATAAACCATTAGCATGTCACACCAAATTCATACTTTCCACTCTTCATCACCATAACATCACAATTATTCCATCAAATTACTTCAATACACCTCACAACAACAAATCGACCAAAGTCCCATAATTTACACTTATATGAAAATAACAAGTTTAATAACACAATCACACCATACATGTTGTTATTTCATCCATACCATGCCCTTTCATCAAACCCACAAGTCATATTTCAAGTTACAATTCCATGGATAACACATCTTTTAGCAAAAACACAAAGTGCCATATTCAACACTTCCAAGAATAACCAACATGATTTACATACTCTCCCATGCATATAATATGTTAAAGTACAAGAATAATCACTTACCCAATCTTGTAAGATGTTGATCTTGTCCAAAAATGCCTTAGGGTTTGAAGAGCTTGAGAAATATCTTGTGGAAAATATTGTAGAAATGTCTAGAATGGCATGTACCCCTTTTGAGATTAAAAAACTGATTTTTGGCCACCTTTTATAACCTCTTAAAGTCATCCTTAGCCGTTTAATCCAACCTTTGCCAAGTCAAGGCAAGAATGGGTCATTTGACCCATTGGGCCTTTCATGTTTTGCTCATTTTGGGTCTCAAATTAGGCCCAATAACCCATATCATCTTAACCCACTAACATCAATGTGTAATCCATCATATATCTTATGTTTAATTCACTTCATACACATTATAATGATATCCCCACTCACGGGATTCCTATTCGTAGCCTCATTCCCAAAAATAAGCGATTCTAGCCACGTATGACTTATTTTGACTACAAGGGTAAAACCGTCATTTTGATGTCAAATTCGTTGACGAGTAATTTTACCATAACAATATAATACTTTACTCATTTCATGTATATGCTCGTGGTTGTAGAAGGAACATGGAAAAAATCGGCCCGATACGCCCCCGGGCACGCTTAGGACTTAGAAAATTTCCAACTTTTGAAAAGTGGGCAAAATCAGCCTGGCACGCCCCTCCCTTAATTTTTTTGAAAATTTCATTTTTCGACTTTTCTTCGCGGGTTTGATTAGATACTTCAAGTTTTATTCTTTAACTTACTTCTTTCCCTTAAAATTCCTTTGTTTGGAGGTCCTCTTAGCCTCATTTTGAACCCCACAAATGCTCCACGAAATCACAAAACACCTCTTACGCAAGTCTAATAACATGTACGAGGCCCAATATAAATTTTCTCATCACTAACATTACAAAATACATACTCATGGCATCTCAACACCTAAGTAACCATTATTCAACGTCGTCACATAGGGTTGGGAAGGTACGGGGTGTTACATTCTCCCCCCCTTAGAAACATTCATCCTCAAATGTTAACGATGTCGCTTAAATTACAACAAATGCATTTCTATATTAGCCTATAACATATATAGACACTTAAGGCTCGTAGATACTTACTTTTTATTGGTCCACTTCCATATTTTGAACCTCTTCTTCGATTTGAAACAAATATGGGTACGTCGACTTCATCATTTTTTTTCCAACTTCCCAAGCGATCTTCTCCAAAGAACTTTTACAGAAAGTATGTCTTTATTTATTAATCTTCACACTTGTTGGTCTAGAATAGCCATAGGTATCTCTTGCTTGGCAATCTTCGTGACATACAAGAAGCCAACCACTTTATACCCATTTCAACATTAAAAATCCCTCATTTCCATCTCTATAAGATCAACCATCATAACAGGATCACAAACATCTACTATACCATTACGATATGCCCCTTCAACTATAATAAATTCACCAACTGATGTAAAGACGTCAAAGGACTTGACTAGTAATTCTAGTGTCAGCTTCACCTTGACTAGCTTGGTCAGGTGGTGATTTACTCATTCCTCCATCGGTAGGCATATCCACCTGCTTACCTTCGTCTTTACCTGTTCTTATCATCAGCAGTTCACTCTATCAAAGAAAACTAATCACCAATGGTTAGATACGATTTCACTTACCACCTTGGATCTATTGCACGATCTAGAATGAAGAAAAGAAACAACATCCTAAATGTCCCGTAGCCTCCTACTTATAAATATGGTGCACAACACATCGATAAGTAAGACTCTACTCAGACACGACTTTGTAGACACCCTTAGAACGACCTGCTCTGATACCACTTTTGTCACGCTCGAAATCCCGTTGAGGCGTGATTGGCACCCGAAGCCGATATGGCCCGAGAGAACCAATCTTTGCTCGTGAACACTCGTATGCCTAACCTCGTACGAATCTTATTCTTCCTTATGCAACTATGTGGAAATCATAGACATGGAAACATATGCCATAAATATATATACAAAACTTGGCCGTTGGAGACATTACGTCGAACTAACGTACATTTCTTACATTCATATACCCACATATGTCTACAAAAGCCTCTAACAGATGCATCAACAAGACCAACTTAGAGTCGGGACAAGTCCCCACTTTATACATTTACAACATCAAAACAAATATACAACTATGACTCAGAAAGCTCCGAACCAAGTGGAGCTCACCAAAACTCTGCAAATGATCCCCAATCTACAGAGGAGGTCTACTAATGCCTGCACCTGCAACATGTAAGGTAAGTTCCCCCGAGGGGGTCAGCACGAAGAATGTACTGAGTATGTAAGGCTCATAAGAAAGAGCATTATACATGGAAATGTCAATCGAATAAAAATATGAGAGAATAGTCAATATGGATAAACCATCATCTTATATAATATCTTTTATAATTACTCTCCTTCAAGGGAGAATTACCTTCACTCAAGAGACTTGTCTTTAATAGATTCTTCTATATGCAATAGATTCTTTTTAGCTTCTATATTCTTTATCACTATTGTTCATCTACTTTGTTAGTAGGTTGTAAAAGAATAACACTCATCCACATACATCCACTCCAGTGGTAGGGTAATAATATAACATACATCTACTCTATTAACGTGCATCCACTCTATTAGTGGTTTAACCTACATCCACTCTCATGGTGGTTTAACATACATCCATTCTATTGGTGGTTTAACCTACATCCACTCTCATGGTGGTTTAACATACATCCACTCTCATGGTGGTCTAACATACATCCACTCTCATGGTGGTCTAACATACATCCACTCTATTGGTAGGTTAGCATACATCCACTCTCGTGGTGGGTTAACATACATCCACTCTCGTGGTGGGGTAACATAAATTCACTCTCGTGGTGGGTTAACATACATCCACTCTCGTGGTGGGTTAACAAACATCCACTCTCGTGGTGGGGTAACATACATCCACTCTCGTGGTGGGGTAACATACATCCACTCTCGTGGTAGGGTAACATACATCCACTCTCGTGGTGGGTTAACATACATCCATTCTCGTGGTGGGTTGACATACATCCACTCTCATAGTGGGGTAACATACATCCACTCTCATGGTGGGGCAACATACATCGAAGAGATTGATATATTAAAGATCATGACACTATTTGAAATACACAAATATGCCTTATCTCACTCTTATACTTCATGAGATTAACACCTTAACTTGTGAGGGATAGATATATTAGCTCGCACTTCACCTTCTTCACTATTCTTATGGGATCTTATATAAGTAAGAATATGATATCGGGCCTCTATCCTTGGGGGGCTATAATAAATAACATAGCATAATATTTGGGATTTTCCAAATTGAACTTATACCCTTTAGAATGTGATCCATACTCAATATAGTAGCCATGCGCCTTACTCTTTACAATCTTATACCCTTTCCATAATTATGAGAGTGACACATTAAAGGTCATGACATTAAAGCACACACTTATGTACACATCTCACTTCACTCCTTTAACTCATGAGATTGACATCTTCACCTATGAGGACTAATTCTACTACCTTGCACATCACCTCTCTTATTACTGTTGCGAGATTGGTACTTTTACTTACGAAAGATTGGTAGATAGATAATCCTCATACTATAGGATTTCGGAATGTGACATGATTGGAAAATGCTTTTCAAGAATAACTAGGTCCCCTTACATTGTTACCCTCTTGAGATAGTTCTTTTAGGAATTACAATGTTATGACATCTTTAGAACTTCAGTCAATGAATAAGAGATAAGCGAATCATAATTCATCTAAGAATAAGACACATATGAAGAACAAGATACGTCAACCTGAATTGGTATACTTCAAGCCTCTCGGAATTGGAACAAGTCCAATGTCAAGGTGAACAACATGTTGCAGAAGGATACGAAAAAAGGAACCTTACATACCTTGTATTCTCAATACGAATATACAATCTTAGACGTGCATACAATAGTCCCGCTCCTTCCTTATGTTTAACTCTACAACACAAGTACATAACAGAACCAACATTAACCACCAACTATCTTACAATGACATATAACGACAATAAGTTACATGTTTGGCTTTAATATGTCATTTCCCCCTTGACAATACCATTAATGAAATCATCATACCAATAATCACACAATATTCCCAACATTCACCAAAATAGCATAAACCATTAGCATGTCACACCAAGTTCATACTTTCCACTCTTCATCACCATAACATCACAATTATTCCATCAAATTACTTCAATACACCTCACAACAACAAATCGGCCAAAGTCCCATAATTTACCCTTATAAAAAAATAAAAAGTTTAATAACATAATCACACCATACATGTTGTTATTTCATCCATACCATGCCCTTTCATCAAACCCACAAGTCATTTTTCAAGTTACAATTCCATGGATAACACATCTTTTAGCAAAAACACAAAGTGCCATATTCAACACTTTCAAGAATAACCAACATGATTTACATACTCTCCCATGCATATAATATGTTAAAGTACAAGAATAATCACTTACCCAATCTTGTAAGATGTTGATCTTGTCCAAAAATGCCTTAGGGTTTGAAGAGCTTGAGAAATATCTTGTGGAAAATATTGTAGAAATGTCTAGAATGGCATGTACCCCTTTTGAGATTAAAAATCTGATTTTTGGCCACCTTTAATAACCTCTTAAATTCATCCTTAGCCATTTAATCCAACCTTTGACAAGTCAAGGCAAGAATGGGTCATTTGATCCATTGGGCCTTTCATGTTTTGCTCATTTTGGGTCTCAAATTAGGCCCAATAACCCATATCATCTTAACCCACTAACATCAATGTGTAATCCATCATATATGTTATGTTTAATTCACTTCATACGCATTAGAACGATATCCTCACTCACGGGATTCCTATTCGTAGCCTCATTCCCAAAAACAAGTGATTCTAGCCACGTATGGCTTATTTTGACTACAAGGGTAAAACCGTCATTTTGATGTCAAATTCGTTGACGAGTAATTTTACCATACCAATATAATACTTCACTCATTTCATGTATATTCTCGTGTTTGTCGAAGGAACATGGCAAAAATCGGCTCGGTACGCCCCCGAGCACCCTTGGGACTTAGAAAATTTCCAAATTTTGAAAAGTGGGCAAAACCAGCCTGGCACGCCCTTGGGCTTGCCAACTTGCTGCCTGTGGACAAAAATTTTTAGCCCAGAGCGGGTGGTACGCCCTCTGGCGCGCCCCTCCCTTAATCTTTTTGAAAATTTCATTTTTCGACTTTTCTTCGCGGGTTTGGTTAGATAATTCAAGTTCTATTCTTTAACTTACTTCTTACCCTTAAAATTCCTTTTTTTGTAGGTCCTCTTAGCCTCATTTTGAACCCCACAAATGCTCCACAAAATCACAAAACACCTCCTACGCAAGTCTAATCACATGTATGAGGCCTAATATCAGTTTTCTCATCACTAACATTACAAAATACATACTCATGGCATCTCGACACCTATGTAACCATTATTCAACGTCGTCACATAGGGTTGGGAAGGTACAGGGTGTTACATTTATATACCCGATCCACTACTAAAAAATCACTTATGCGACTAGCTACATGCAAAGTCACAGATAATAGTTCCCAAGACAACCCAACCACAGTGCATAAAAGAAGACACATAAGAATACATGGGACTGAATCAAATGAAGCAAAAGTTGGTTGATGGCAGACTGAGATAATACTTATAATAACAGCATTGGAAGCCTTAGCCTCCGGCCCTCTAGGAACAACATATAAATGACCTCGTCCGCCTTAAAACTAGGTGTCTGTCTCCCACTTGCCTTACCTTTCTGAAGACCTCCTCTAGAACTCCATGGACCACCCTTGGGACTATGTGCACCACCCCTAGCTGGAGGCGGCACTAACCTGATTGATGGAAAACTCTGTATAGCAGGCTCAATCATCCCTCGATGGTACTCTCTGGTAAAATAGCCCATAATACCATAATTATAGCATTCCTCGGGCACTCTACTCTTTTGAGAAGGTCTAGATGATCCGGAATAGCCAAATCATCCTGAAGACCCTGTCTGAGTACCTCTCAAAGATTGACTACTTCTCTGTCTGCTGAAGTCACTATAAGCAGGCTGACCCCATATGAAATCTGTAGCACTGACTGAACGGGCCTAATAGACTGAGTCTGATGCTGGAGTACCTACCCTGAAAACCTCTACTTATGAATGGTGAACTATTATGGCTCCCACTATAACTGCCCTACTGACGAGGTCTTTTATTCGCTTCCCCCTTGGTCCTCACAATGCATATCCTCTATAGTCTGACTATTGTCAGCAATATCAATGAATCACCTAGCCACAGCTACCAGACTCTAAGTAGCTATATGGAGTGGAAGTCTTATCTCTCTAATAAAACACCGTATCCTATCATACTCAATAGGTAAAATCATGGTGGTATGTATGGCTAACTCATGAAATTTTGCCTCATACTATACCACTAACATAGACCCTTGCAACCCTACAACCTAATCTCTTAGATGCAACTGTAAGTTGCAAGGTATATACTTTTCCAAGAAAACCTCGAAGAACTGAGTCCAAGTCATATGAGGAGATCCAGCTGGCCTACAATCAAGATATCCCTTCCACAACTTCTGGTTGCTTAGTCGAATAGAAAAGTGGTGTAGTCCACACCATATGACTCTACCAGGTCTAAATTATGCAACCTCTCCTCCCATATAGTAAGGAACTCGAATGCATCCTTACTTGGGGCCCCTGTAAACCTCGATAGAGCCAATCTAAAAAATTAGCCCAGCATTTTCTGCTTCTCAAAAGTCATGGCTGGATGAGCTAATGCTGGTTGTGGAACTATCGGTGCTGGTGGAACCTCTACTCTAGGAGCCACAGCTATACGTTGAGCTCCTATACTAAGTCTACCCTGGGTTGCTCCCTGTACTGATGTCTGGGCCCCATCCATTGGCTGGGCACCAACCATATCCAAGAACTCTACTAAGGCATCTCGGAGGACTACTGAAGATACAAACCTAGGTAGGACTTAGGTTATCCCCTGGCCTACCGACTACAGTAGCGGCAGATCGTCTAGTGCAATCTCAGGTGCAAGATCAATGACTAGATCTGGTGAAGGCTCCCTGGCCTAGCTTGGAGTTGCGGCTACAGCGCTAGCCTATCCTTGACCTAGAGGTAGACCTCTACCTCTAACCAGTGCTCTAGCTGTAGGCTCGAGGTCCCTATCCCCAATCGCCATAATCCGCATCTAAGCCATCTGCAAAAGAGTGAAACAAATGATAATTTAGAAACCAAATTTAGACATAATGCATGATTATGAGCCATAAAGATGAGATTTTCCTAAGAATTTCCTGTAGCATCCCGAAGATAGGATATAGATGTCATTATACTGATCTGCGGGACTCTACTAGACATTTTCTCTTGTACACACAATACCAGTAAACCTAAGCTCTGATACCAAACTGTCACAACCCAATTTCTCAAGTCATGATGGCACATACTTTAATCCACCAGTAGGTAAGCCAAATTATAACCCAAAACAGTAAGTAACGAGCTAAGAATTAGAAGACATGGAAAATAGAGTTACTAATACACTAATAAGCAATAAGAATAGAAATATATATATGTGTATATATGTGTGTGTATATATATATATATATATATATATATATATGCATACTATACAAAAGAGGGGAGAGGACAAAGTATGCAAAATGAGTTTCCCCACAACCTGGGAAGGTCAGTACAAGGTGACTATAATAAAATAAGAGTACTAGACAGTGTCGACATATACACCATAGTTTCATAATATATAAAATAATACTATCAGGATAGCAGAAGGAGGAGGATCAACTCTGAACTCTAAAAGCTCACCCAATCTCTAATGAGCAGCACAACATGAGGATGTCATCAATGGTGGTGACTCATACTAGAATCTGCATCAGGGCAAAGATGCAAAAGTTTAGTATGAGTACCAAAACCATGGGTACTCAATAGACATCATAGGCTGACTGAGCTCAATTACAATAAAAGTATAAATAAAGTGTGAGTATGTAAACTAAAGTCAATAATAAAGGGGCAGAAATAGAAATAATAGGTTATGCTAGGCTAAAGTAATAAATAGAAAACAAGTAACTCAAAAGTAGAAATAAAATCCTAACTATAGCCTAACTGGACCACCATAAGACCAGAAGGCACACACAAGGAGAAATAAACCCATCCGAACCCCCATAAGCCTAGTGGGTACAAGTATAGAGCAATACTAAAGTAAGGATCAGATATAATGGTAATGAAAGTTAACCGAATCAAGATGTGTAATATGCGTACCATATATTCATCCCCCAGCCATAACCATTAATCTAACCTATGTCCACTGAATTCCCAATTCTTGATCCTTAATAGTAATGATAATAAATGTCAGAATTGAAGGAACTACTAAATAATATCAATATAGCATATACCATACTCAAACCAAAACTGGTAGATATTAATGATATAGCATATGTCGGACTCGAACCAGAACTGATAGATAATAATAATATAGCAAATGTCAGACTCGATTCAAAACTAATAAGTAATAAATAGTGATATCCCAGGGTTTCAGCCCATCTCAAGTCCATTTTAATTATAAATTTCAATTTTAGGTAGCCAAAACCTTTAAGGAGAAGCGAGTACCAATTATTAAGTTAGAAAGGTGCGGTTTAAGGTCAATTACTACCCTACCTGGGGTAACGAAGCTAAATGAGATTATATTAATTTCTAAGTGAACCCAAAACCTAGGTAATAGACTAAGGGAGTGTTTATGTGATTATTTAAGTCTAAAGGAATATTATTCTAAGCACCCTATATTAAAAAGGGTAGTGAGGCCCACTACCAGTCCCAAAACCCAACCTGAGGCAAGCACCTACCCTAACCTAAGCTAAGGCTTCTCAATCCTATCCCAAGGCACTAAAATGAGCTAAGTCTAGTCCTAAAGGATAAGCATAGACTAACATAAGGGTAAAATAGGACAAATTTTACCCAGATATGGCCCTAATCGGCTAATATAGTCAAGAATATGTTAAAAGAATCCTGAACCATAAGAACCCACCCACAACTAGCACAATATCTTACTAATAAAATAATAAATCAATGTCTAGGTGAAGGCGTAAGCCTAGCCTACCTAGACACCACTGAAAGTATGTAAAGTCTTCTACACCAGAGTATTTTCCTTCTGAGAAGCCTCCGACCACTTGTAACACCCCGTACATTTCCGAACCTATGAGACTACCGTAAAATTTATGGAATTATTTAAGCATGAGATTTTTGAGGTATTATACATTAAATGTGGTGGGCTGAATTAATAATGTGTTAATGGGCTCAATAAAGGCCCAATAATTGACCAAAAGGCATGGCCCAAAATGGGTAAATGATCCATTCTTCCTTTTGACCAAGTAAACCACCAATTATTGATCAAGTGTGACTAAGGATAAGATTAAAAGGACTATATAAGGTGGAAGACATTTTCTCTCTACTCTCAAACCCTAAGGAAACTATCTCTTGTGGACAATATCATCACTTTGAAAGCTTGGTTAAGTGTTTAATCTTGTGATTTAATATATTATATGCATGATATATAGTGTAGATCATGATGGTTATGTCTAAAAGTGTTGAGTAGTGTACTTTTGCTTTTTTGTAAAAGATGTGTCATCTTTGTGATTTGAACTTGAAAGGAGACTTGAGGTTTTGATGAAAGTGAATGGTATGGATGAAATATCAACATGTATGATATGTTTATGAAATTAAATTTCTTTCTCTTTATGTATAATAATTGGAATTGATGTTGTAAAAATTATGCATGGAATTGGTGGTCTATTGAAAGGAAAACGTAGTTTGGTGATGTGCATGTGCGTTGTGAAACCATGGCTGTTAGTTGGCATACGAGATAACTTAAAATATGAAAAGGGAAGCTTATTTATGACCATGTACAATTCATTGCGAAAAAGGACCCTAAAATGACTCCTGGAGGCTGAAACGGGCATCCGCCCTCACCGATGGGGCACCTGCGGGCGCAGATGCCACTGCAGGTGACCCTGGACAGGGCCAATGGTCACCTTCGGCCGCACCTCAACCACCTGCAAGCACAGTTGGCTTCTCAGGTCATCCCAGAACTTTGTTTTGTTTGTTTTTTCTTCTCTTTGACCCCCCAAGGCCCCTATACCCTTCTTGGATACAATTATCAACTTATGGTACCTTTTAAATGACTTTAAAAGAGTATACTGGAGGTATTTTGAATGGTATCAATTATGGATTGTCTTTAATGTGTTGTTGTGAAAGGTGTTTACGTGACGTAGTGAGGTAAATGTGACATTGTATCAAAGGGGAAGTGTAAAGTATAAAATTGGTATGAAATGCTATTGGTTTATGATGTCTTGGTTGATGTGTGGCATGTTGTGGTGTTGATTGGTATGGTGATGCAGTCTATTGTATTGTGAAGGGTGAAACAACGTTATATGGTAGTCATGTAGCTCATTGTCGTCTTATGCACTTGTAATGTAGTTAGTTGTTAACGTGAGTTTCGTTATGTACTTGTGTTATAGAGTATAACGCAAGGAAGGAGCTGGATTATTGTATTCACATATAGATTTGTTGTATTCATATTGGGAAGATAAGGTATGTAAGATTACTCTTTCCGTATCCTTCTGCAGCACATATTGTTCACATTGTCATTGTACTTGTGCCATTTTGAAATGTTCTAAAGTATCTCATTCCAGGTTGTCATATATCGTTAATCACATGTATCCTATTCATTGGCTATTTTTCCAAAGTTCCAATAATATTACAATCTAAAATTGTAATAATGATGTTATAACCACCAAAGTATCAATCTCAAACAAGTAAAGGAATGAAGTAATGCATATAGTTGTTTGATGTTATATGGTTTATTGTGGAGACCGGGTGGGAGCTCAAAGGGGTATAAGCCTAGCTATAGACAATCCCAAAATTATTGGACCGGGTGGGAGCTCAAAGGGGTATAAGCCTTGCTAGAGACTATCCCGATTGCTTACTGATTTATGGGTGGGAGCTCAAAGGGGCATAAGCCTAGCTAGAGACGATCCCAATGTTATGTTATGTTAAGTTATGTTATGATACGTTATGATATGAATTGATATTATATGAATTATAATGAATGAACGTAAAAGCAAAGAAAGTAATAAATGTAATGTACATCATTCCAAACACACAGAACGGTGGTTTATCCATAACGTTTATTCACTTGTGGTTGACTCTATTTGAGATCCTATGTTTCAGACGGTTTTTATAGCCTTACATACCTAGTAGATTCTTCTTACTAACGTCTCTTGGGGGACTTACCTTACTTGCTGCAGGCACAGGTGCTGGTAGATCTCCACAGTAGGCAACGGGTCATCTACGGATTATTGGTGAGCTCCAGTTCAGTTTGAGGCTTTTCGAGTCATATTTGTATACTTATTTTGGCATTATGTACACGTTGTATAAAGTAGGGACTTGTCCCGACTTTAGGGTTGGTTATGTATTTGTTAGAGGATTTTGTAGACGTACGTTATGGGACAAATGAAGGCATGTAAGGAATGTATGCTTTTGTCGTGGTAGCCCTAACGGCAAAGTTTTATATATATATCATATGTTCTCCATGACTTCTGCTATTGGTATCTTATATCTATATGTGATATAGTGTCATTCATTTAGTGACATGCACATGAGCGTACATGAATAAAGATTGGTTCTCTCGGGTCTTAACAACTCCAGGTGCCAGTCCGTCCCATTGGAATTCGAGGCGTGACAAAAGTGGTATCAGAGCAGGTCGTCCTCAGGGTGTCTACAAAGTCGTGTCTGAGTAGAGTCTTGCTTATGGGTGTGTTGAACGCCAGATTTATAAGTAGGAGGCTACGGGACATATAGGAGTTGTTTCTTTTCTTCATTTCTTAGATCGTGTAGTAGAGCCAAAGTTGTAAGTGGAATCATATCTGACCATTAAACTTGGTTTTCTTCTGTATAGTAAAATACTGATTACAAGACAAGGTAGGGACAAAGGTAAGGAGGTAGATATGATTACTGGAGAAGGAACTAGTAAATCACCACCTGACCAAGCTAGTCAGGGTGGGGCTGAAACTGAATCTACATCGCGGGCTTCTTCTACTTTTCCAGCTTCAGAAGAGTCGAAAAGGAGAGAAGAACCTGCCGAACCACCTATTAATGATACTGAGCAGAATCTAAGAAATGTAGTGCAAATGTTGACTCGTATAGTTGCTTGTATAGTTGCTGCACTGAATCAAGGATAGGCAGGTCCAATGACAAGCAGTGATGGTGCGGATAGGGCAGCTAGTCGACGGATATAGGATTTTCTAAAATTAGACCATCCCACGTTCACCAGGTTAGATCCGAATGAAGATCCACAGGATTTCGTGGACCAAATCAAAAGGGCTCTAGATGTTATGCATGTGAATGGTATAGAAATAGTGAACTTGTAGCGTATAGACTAAAAGGCGAGGCTATATTATGGTATGAAGATTGGAAACGATCTAGGGGTATAGGTGCACTTCCAGCTAGTTGGGAGGAATTCAAAACGGCATTCCTGATCATTATCTCCCATATGAGATCCGCAAGGCTCGTGCGGATCAGTTTTTAAATCTTCATCAAGGAAATATGAGCATAAGGGAGTACAGTCTCCGGTTTAACTCTTTGGCTAGATATGCTCCAAATATAGTAGCCACTATGGCCGACAGAGTTCATCGGTACATGGATAGATTGGATCCATACTTGGTCCGGGATTGTACCATTGCTACTTTGAGTAGAGACATGGATATATCCAGAATACAGGCTTTTGCGCAGAAAATGAAGAATCAGAGGCAACGAAAAAGGACACACGAATTTGAAAAAGGGTCATCAAAGAGGGATAGACTTATGGGACAGTTCACGGTGTCCCAAGGAGAATTTAGGCCTCGGGTTTTTCCTAGACCGCCTGGACCATCAATTTCCTATCCTCTAGCAGGTACTCCATCTCAATTTCAAGGGTTTAGAGGCAATCAAGTTGGCAGAGTAGTGGAGTTAGAGGTTCACAGATCGAGGGATGTTATCATAAACCGTGTCAGCACTGTAGAAAGCCTCATTTAGGTGAATGCTGGGTTGGGACGAATGTTTGTTACTAGTGTGGTATGTCAGAGCATAGAAGGAGAGACTATCCACGGAAGGGCACAGGTAGTATGACGCGACCTACGAGATCAGTTGTTGCATCATCCTCATCGGATGTATAGCCTATGGGGCGTAGTAGAGGTGCCAGAGGTGTAGCCAGTTCTAGCGGAGTACAAAACTATACCTATGCGTTAGCAGATCGACAGAATTCGGAGGCTTCCTTTGATGTAGATACAGGTACATTATCCATATTTTTACATAAGTTATATGCATGGATTGATCCGGGTTCTACATTATCATATATTACTCCATTTATTGTTGAAAAAAAAAATGAAAAAAAACCCAGAATTATTAGTTAAGCCATTTTAAGTATATACACCAGTTGGTGAATCTATTGTAGCTAAAGGATTATATCGTAATTGTATAGTAATTGTGTGTGATCATGATACACTGGTTGATCTTATTGAGCTAAAAATGGTGGATTTTGATTTTATAATGGGTATGGATTGGTTGGCTTCTTGTTATGCCACGGTAGATTGTCGAGCTAAAAAGGTACATTTCCATTTTCCATAAAAGACCGTCCTTGAATGGAGGAGTAATATTGGAGTACCGAGGGGTAAATTTATTTCCTATCTTAAGGCAAGGAAAATGATATCCAAGGGGATTCATAAGGACTATTATGTCCCCTTGGGGTGCACCAGTGTTATTTGTACAAAAGAAATATGGCACATTGAGAATGTGCATTGATTATCGGTAACGGAATAAGGTGACAATTAAGAATAAATATTCCCTCCCCAGAATTGATGAATTATTTGAGAAATTACAAGGTGCCAAAGGTTTTTCAAATATTGACTTGAGGTTGGGTTACCATCAATGTCAGGGTTAGAGAAAAGATATACCCAAGACAGCTTTTCGAACATGGTAAGGCCATTATGAATTTTTAGTGATGTCGTTTGGAATAACAAATGCACCAGCTGTTATTATGAATTTGATGAATAGGGTGTTCAAGCCATTTTTAGATGTATTCGTGACTGTGTTTATAGATGATATTCTTGTTTATTCACGATCACAAGAGGACCATGCTAATCACTTACGACAGGTGTTACAGATTCTTTGTGATCGTAAGTTATATGCAAAGTTCTCTGAGTGTGAATTTTGGTTAAAATCTTTAGCATTCTTGGGTCACATGGTATCAGATGAAGGAATAAGGGTTGATACACAAAAGATAGAAGCAGTGAAGAATTGGCCAAGGCCTACAACGCTTACGAAAATTCATAGCTTCCTTGGGTTGGCAGGTTATTACAGAAGATTTGTTGAAGGGTTTTCTTCCATTTTATCACCCTTAACAAAGCTAACATAAAGCAATCAAGTTTCAGTGGAATGATGCATGTGAAAAGAGTTTCCAAGAGCTGAAAGATAAATTGACTTCTACACCTGTATTAGTACTTTCAGACGGTACGGAAGGGTATGCAGTATATTTTAATGCCTCAGAAGTTGGCTTAGGATGTGTATTGATGTAACACGGTAATGTCATAGAGTATGCCTCACAACAGTTGCGTCCACATGAGAGAAATTATCCCACATATGATCTTGAGTTAGCAACCGTGATATTTTCTTTAAAGATATGGCATCACTATTTGTATGGGGTTCACGTGGATATATATACTGATTATAAGAGTTTGCAATATATATTTAAGCAGAAGGACTTAAATCTGAGGCAGTGGAGATGGCTAGAACTATTACGAGACTATGATATTGATATCCCATTCGGGAAAAGCAAATGCGGTAGCCAATGCGTTAAGCCTCAAAGCACTAGGAAGTACTGATGGCCAGTTCACGGAAAAGCAAGGTATTGTCAAGGACTTACATCAATTAGCCATCTTGGGGGTTCTTCTTCTTGAAACCCCAGATGAAGGACTTATGGTACAAATGCAGCAGAATCGTCATTAATAGCTGAAGTAAAGAAGAAACAATATGCAGATCCTGTTTTATTATAGAAGAAGGAGAATGTGTAACAAGGTGGATACAGACATTTGATATTATGCAAGAGGAAGTACTTCGGTGTGAAAATAGATTGTGCGTACCCGGTGTACATGAACTAAAGAGATGGGTTATGACAGAAGCACATCATTCAAGGTAGTCTATTTGTCCGGGAGCTACCAAAATGTATCATGATTTAAAAGAAATGTATTGGAGGGGTAACATAAAGTAGAACATTGCAGAATTTGTGGCTCAATGCCCAAATTGTCAACAAGTAAAGGTAAAACATCGGGAACCTGGAGGTTATATGCAATGTATAAATCTTTCAGTCCGGAAGTGGGACATAATTAACATGGATTTCATCATAGGTTTGCTTCATACACTGCAGAAATTTGATTCCATATGGGTAATAATTGGCAGGCTTACCAAGTCAGCGCATTTCCTACTGGTCAAGACCACTTATACAGCTGAAGATTATGCAAAGTTGTATGTTAAAGCGATAGTGCGATTACATGGGATTCCAATCTCTATTATATCAGACAGATGGACAAGCAGAACGTACTAACCAAAAACTTGAAGATATGCTACAAGCTTGCACATTAAACTTTAAAGGTAGTTGGGATGATCATTTACCTCTTGTTGAATTTGCCTACAATAAT
The DNA here is from genome assembly GCA_031232105.1 of Capsicum rhomboideum. Classification (NCBI taxonomy): domain Eukaryota; kingdom Viridiplantae; phylum Streptophyta; class Magnoliopsida; order Solanales; family Solanaceae; genus Capsicum; species Capsicum rhomboideum. Next base: position 52,875,597 of record CP124716.1, on the reverse strand, counting down.
AGCTATTATTCATGTATCAAGATGGCCCATACGAATCTTTATATGGAAGGAAGTGTAGATCACCAATTGGATGGTTTGAAGCGGGTGAAACTACTTTACTCGGGCCAGATCTTGTTCATCAAGCTATAGAGAAGGTTAAGGTGATACAACAGCGGCTACAAACGGCCCACAGTTGACACAAATTATATGTCGATATTAGAAGAAGAGGACTAGAATTTGCCATAGGTGATAGGGTATTTTCGAAAGTATCACCAATGAAAGGGGTAATGCGATTCAGAAAGAAAGGAAAGTTGGACCTATATAACGTGCCATATAGGATTGTTCAAAGATTTGGTCAAGTCGCGTATGAATTTGAAATACCTCAAGAACTTTCCACAATTCATTCAGTATTTCATGTTTTGATGCTTTGGAAATGCATAGGAGATTTATCTCATATTGCTCCCATTGAAGATGTACAATTTATGGAAGATTTCACATATGAAAAAATACCCATTGCTATTCTAGATTGACAAGTGATAAGGCTAGTACTTTGGAGGAATCATCAAGTAGAAGAAATCACATGGTAAATCGAAGAAATGATGAAGTCGAAGTACCCGTATTTGTTTCAAATGAAAGAACAAGTGCACGATATGGAATTGGAGCAATAACAAGTAAGTATTTACACGCATTATGTGTATATGAAAACATGAAGGATAAACTTAAACTTAAATTTGTGCAAATGGGATAATGTTACTAACATTCGAGGACGAATGTTCCTAAGGGGAGAAGGATGTAACACCCCATACATTTTTGAACCTATGAGACTACCATAACATTTATGGAATTATTTAAACATGAGATTTTTGAGGTATTAAACATTAAATGTGGTGGGATGAATTAATCATGTGTTAATGGGCTCAATAAAGGCCCAATAATTGACCAAAAGACACGGCCCAAAATGGGTAAATGATCCATTCTTCCTTTTGACCAAGTAAACCACCAATTATTGATCAAGTGTGACTAAGGATAAGATTAAAAGGACTATATAAGGTGGAAAAATCAGATTTTATTCACTAAAGGGGCACATGCCATTCTAGACTTTTCTACAAAAAAAAAGATATTTTCTCTCTACTCTCAAACCTTAAGGCAACTATCTCTTGTGGAAAAGATCATCACTTTGAAAGCTTGGGTAAGTGTTTAATATTGTGATTTAATATATTTTATTCATGAGATATGGTGTAGATCATGATGGTTATGTCTAAAAGTATTGAGTAGTGCACTTTTGCTTTTTTGCTAAAAGATGTGTCATCTTTGTGATTTGAACTTGAAAGGAGACTTGAGGTTTTGATGGAAGTGAATGGTATGGATGAAATATCAACATGTATGATGTGGTTATGCCCTTAAATTTCTTTCTCTTTGTGTATAATATTTGGAATTGATGTTGTGAAAATTGTGCATGGAATTGGTTGTCTATTGAAAGAAAAATGTAGTTTGGTGATGTTCATGTGCGTTGTGAAACCATGGATGTTCTTTGGCATCCGATATAACTTAAAATATGAAAAGGGAAGCTTAATTATGACCATGGACAATTCATTGCGAAAAAGGACCCTAAAATGACTCCTGGAGGCTGAAACGGGCATCCGCCCTCACCGATGGGGCACCTGCGGCCGCAGATGCCACTGCAGGTCCAATGGTCACCTTCGGCCGCACCTCAACCACTTGCAGGCACAGTTGGCTTCGCAGGTCAGCCCAGAACTTCGTTTTGTTTGTTTTTGCTTCTCTTTGACCCCCCAAGGCCCCTATACCCTTCTTGGATACAATTATCAACTTATGGTGCCTTTTAAATGACTTTAAAAGAGTAGCCTGGAGGTATTTTGAATGGTATCAATTATGGATTGTCTTTAATGTGTTGTTGTGAAAGGTTTTTACGTGACGTAGTGAGGTAAATGTGACATTGTATCGAAGGGGAAGTGTAAAGTATAAAATTGGTATGAAATGCTATTGGTTTATGATGTGTTAGTTGATGTGTGGCATGTTGTGGTGTTGATTGGTATGGTGATGCAGTCTATTGTATTGTGAAGGGTGAAACAACGTTATATGGCAGTCATATAGCTCATTGTCGTTTTATGCACTTGTAATGTAGTTAGTTGTTAACGTGAGTTCCGTTATGTACTTGTGTTGTAGAGTATAACGTAAGAAAGGAGCTGGATTATTGTATTCACATATAGACTTTTTGTATTCATATTGGGAAGATAAGTTATGTAAGATTACTCTTTCCGTATCCTTCTGCAGCACATATTGTTCACATTGTCATTGTACTTGTGCCATTTCAAAATGTTCTAAAGTATCTCATTCCAGGTTGTCATATATCATTAATCACATGTATCCTATTCATTGGCTATTGTTCCAAAGTTCCAATAATGTTACGATCTAAAATTCCAACAATGATGTTATAACCACCAAAGTATCAATCTCAAACAAGTAAAGGAATGAAGTAATGCATATAATTGTTTGATGTTATATGGTTTATTGTGGAGACCGGGTGGGAGCTCAAAGGGGCATAAGCCTAGCTAGAGACAATCCCAAAATTATTGGACCGAGTGGGAGCTCAAAAGGGCATAAGTCTAGCTAGAGACGATCCCAATTGATTACTGATTTGTGGGTGGGAGCTCAAAGGGGCATAAGCCTAGCTAGAGAAGATCCCAATGTTATGTTATGTTAAGTTATGTTATGATACGTTATGATATGAATTGATATTATACGAATGATAATGAATGAATGTAAAAGCAAACAAAGTAATGAATGTAATGTACATGGTTCCAAAAAAACAGAACGATGGTTTATCCATAACGTTTATTCACTTGTGGTTGACTCTATGTGAGATCCTATGTTTCGGACGGTTTCTTATAGCCTTACATACTCAGTACATTCTTCGTACTGACGTCTCTTAGGGGACTTACCTTACTTGCTGCAGGCACAGGTGCTGGTAGATCTATACAGTAGGCTACGGGTCATCTACGAATTATTGGTGAGCTCCAGTTTGGTTCGGGGCTTTTCGAGTCACATGTGTATACTTGTTTTGGCATTATGTACATGTTGTATAAAGCGGGGACTTGTCCCAACTTTAGGGTTGGTTATGTATTTGTTAGAGGCTTTTGTAGACGTACGTTGTGGGACAAATGAAGGCATGTAAGGAATGTATGCTTTTGTCGTGGTGGCCCTAACGGCCAAGTTTTATATATATATATCATATGTTCTCCATGACTTCCGCCATTGGTATCTTATATCTATATGTGATGTAGTGTTGTTCATTTAGTAACATGCACATGAGCATACATGAATGAAGATTGGTTCTCTCGGGCCTTAACGGCTCCGGGTGCCAGTCCGCCCCATTGGAATTCGAGGCGTGACACCACTGCCACATTATCAAAATCACATTCTAAACATCAAGATGAGATTATCAATACCCATATTGCAAAATTTCACTCTGAGTTAGAAATCAAGCTAAACATCCTCTGTGGGGGCCTTTTGCGGAATCACAAAATTGAAATCACCACATTTTCCCTTAAGTCACAGTGAACTAGTGCTCAAAAATTAGGCATGACCAGTCCTCAATTCCATACCCAAATCAATCCATGAAGCTCGGGAAAAACAAGAATTTTAACTATGAATTAGACAAAAATTTAACCAAAAACTCTTGGGATAAAGGTGGGTAAATGATCACTACAATGTCCTCAAGCTAATTCCAGCTCCAATATACAATTATTCCATAATTTTTGAGCTTCCAACTATCGCCAATGGAGTTTTTTTACTTAGTTTTAGAGCTGAAATCCGTGTAAAAGAAATATATATATAGACAAAACAGTGGCTGCTTAAGTGGCTAAATGACCTCTTTAGCAGTCACCGTTTAAGCTCTAAAGCGGCTACCATTTAGGTGGTTAGCTGCTGCACCAGCAACTTGGCACCAGACAAATTGCTATGTCCTAACGGACTCTGGTTGGGTACTTAAGATTCATTCAAAACCCCGTGCACGCAAATGAATAATGCTAACCTACCGAATTTGGCATTCCAAACTTAATAGAACCATCGAAATTCCCATTCGAGGTCATTTCAATAGAATATGGGTCCCATACCCAAAATTCCATTTTTACCTACAACCCAAAATGAGTCTGAAATCCTCGGGTCCAAAAATAAGGATCTCCTAGCCTAAAATCAAAATTATGGGGCTAAGAAAACCATCAAAATTGGCATTCAGTGCTATTTACCTGATGTTCTAGTCTAAGATCATTTTCATAACTTCAAAAGCTCCAAAACAGAAAAATGGCTCTAAAAATCAAACGAACTGTCTGGTAACCAAACTATCAGTGCCAACAATTTATAAATAACTTGGGTCAGCTATAGGAAAGCTTTAATTATAGAAAAAGCATGAAAATGCAGAAAATGACTTGGAGGGTCATTATATATGATTTTTGCTTTTTTGTTTTGCCCTTTGTTTGAATGGTACTTGCTTCATAAAGAAAGGTCTTTTTGAAGTTATACTGACTTTCTAACAGATATGCCACATAGAGAATGTCATGAGATATATAACTCTCAAAATTCTTATGGTAAGGCCAATGCACCTACCTGCCAATGTAGTGACGAACACATTATACTCTAAGCTATGTTTTTTACCTTGTAGATGGAGGAGTGTCATACTTTATTCATAAGATTCTATAATCATTTTTCAGATTCTTTGTTGATAGTATCTTCTTTCACTTTATCTCTTTAGATTTTAATCGGCGACTATCCAAGAGTTATAAATTACTATCGGGTTGCAAATTTAGTGGAGAAATTATATTCACTAGAGGAACTTGCTTTCGAGAAAAAAAAGTTGGTGTTCCACCTCACTACTTTTTTTTGTCATTTCGAAATTCACAAGAATATTGGTATGTTTGATGTATTAAATACACAAATTCTATATACTTTTGCATGTTCAAGTAAAATTTTCATTCTTTTAACTATAAAAGAATAAAAATTGTGAGTGAAACATATTTACCAATGAATTTGTTTTGCCATCATCTTGACTTTAAACTTTTACAAGTAAAATTTAACATACAAGAATTATCACATAGCAAGTTAATATTTTGTTTGGTCATAATTGGGTATTTATACCATAATAACGTTAATGAGAAATTGTGACTACTTTGTTGATGTGATACACAATAAAAGAGAAATAAATATTATTAATCTGAAAGGCCCTACACTATGGTATTTTGGTTAAATAGAATCCACTGATTCATTGTGCTAAAAGTTTGTGACTTTCATAAATATGGATTAGCGCATAGAATGTCCATATTACATCAGTAAGTTTTTGTTCCAATCTTGTTAGTAAGTTATTTATATTATTATGTTATTATTTATCAAGGATTTCTTATATAGCTAGAACGATCCTCACAAATTGTGAATACTAATTTAGTAAGAATTAATCGGATTAAGGATATGGCATCAACATTCACTGGAATTGAAATATCTAACCATGCATATATCAGTAGTGTGCCAAGATTTTAGACATATTCAGAGTGCCCTTGTAAGAACCTCCTTAATAGGAAAGTATCCAACTAAACTAATTTTTTGTGGATACTTCTCTATTTCAACAAAAAATAATTTTAAATGAATATAAAACTCAATAGAATATTTAAATTTATTAAATGTGGTATAAAGACCATTGAGATACCAATAAATTTTTCGTCCAAGATCAAGGTAAAGAACTAAAATTTAAAGTGTGATAAGATCATTGAAAATATTAGTTGTACGTTATAGAATTTATGTTTGGTTGGTTTTAGAAGACATTTTAATATTATGGTAAGTTTATATGATTTTTTCATTGATTTATTTCAGTGGATAGAACATGTGTATCTTTGATCGTACTACTTGCATTCTTTCAAGTTTCAAGCAAAAAGAATTTGATTACTGACAAATTAATTCCTTCAATTTCTTAAGGCCTTTTTTGGGAATCTTTGAAAATTTTGGGCTTTAAAGGAATCCAAAAATCTACTTTTTATTGGTCTTTTCATGTGCCTGTGTTGTTTGAAAATATGCAACCTACCAAGTCAGTAAAAAGAGACAAAACGACACAATCAGACCTTGCTAGAGGTGTTTAAATAATAAGTCTTAGTTGAGGTGTATAAGTAAAAAATAGTATAAACTTTATATGTTTGTCAATGGGTTCAACCTATGATAATTGTGACTAATTTCTCAAGCTTGCTCAAAATTTTACATATATTGAAACCTTGATTTTAGAAAGTTGTCAAGATTGATTGTGATCTTCCACCAAAAGGCAGCAACAGAGAAACTAAGGAATACACAGAAATTACATTACATCTAAATTTGGTTATGAAACAAATTATCAACATATACAATAGAGAAACTAAGGAATACACAGAAATTACATTACATCTAAATTTGGTTATGCAACAACTTATCAACATACTTATTTTCTTATTGCGAGACCCAATAATAAGAGGAGCATGTATAAAATTTACTAATTTATGTGCCATGTATATTCGTGCGACTTATGTCATTGTTTCTACTCCCCCAATATTAATTTATTTGTTTGGTTTTGATTTAGCACATAGTTCAAGGAAGTGAAAATGACTTTTGAATCTTGTGGTTATAAGCTAAAGATATCTAAAATACATATAAATATTCTTTAATCTTGTAGTCCTAAATATGTCATGTGGAAAATTAAAATTAAAGAGTTGTCTAAAAATAACATTCTTTTGAAATGGACTAAAAAAAGTAAGACAACCGTATCGGAATAGAAGAAGTATCGAAGAAAATTTCCCCTAACTGTACAATAGTCCAGTATTGAATATTCAGACAAATTGTACTATACAATTTATGTATACTATAAATAAAAATATACTTTAATAATATCAATATCTTCATAAAATTATATAATACATACTTTAATATACACGTGCAACACACGTGTCGAGAAACTAGTTACTTTAAAAGCATGAACTCCCTAGCTTAAAAGTCAAACTACTGAAATACCCTTCTATCTAATTTAAATGCTTAAAAATAAAAATCTAAATAAAAATAACATTCCAATTTATTATAAGGGATGTAACCCTTCAAACAAGTTGTGTATGTTAAGAAAAAAAAATTTTATTGGTTGCTTGTTGCTCACATAAGTGCATAGAGTTTCCTATAAAAAGAAATCTTCAAAAAACATTGTTAGCAACTTTCACGATGTAATAATAAGTTACTATCATGGTCTGCGTGAAACATGATCCCCATCTTTATGTAATATTATTGGTTCTAAAAGTACTGCTTCACTTTAGATTACAAGAATAGGGACTACTGTAATGACCCACAAGGTCATTTTCTTTGTTACGTGTGTTTTTATCATCTAGAGCTTTCTTATAACTACCCTAGGTCATTTATGACTTGCTAGGACCAGTAGTTTGGCTCCTGAGTAGTTTGTTCAGTAAAAATTCTGACAGTTGTATTAGCTCTAGAATATGGATTTTAGGCTAGAAGGACCTTAGGTTCGGGTCCTGAGGCTTCTGGGCTCATTTTGGGCTATTGGGTGGAATTTGATAAAAATAAAAAGAATGAGTGTGGGGCCCATATTTTGTCAAAATGACGTCTATTGGGAATTTTGATGATTCTCTTGATTCCAAAATATCATTTTCACTAGGGTGGACTATTTTTTTCGCATTCACGGGGGTTTTAAATAAATTTCGAGGATCCATTTGGATAATTTCCAACTTGGTCAAATCTATTGATGCATCTGGTGCCTGGGGTATCCCTTTAGAGGTATTTTAGGTTACTTAAGTGGTACTTGGCAATATATGCATAAACCACTGTCACGCCTCGAATTCCAATGGGGCGGACTGGCACCCGAAGCCGTTAAGGCCCGAGAGAACCAATTTTCATTCATGTACACTCATATTCATGTCACTAAATGAACAACACTCTATAACATATAGATACAAGATGCCAATGGCGGAAGTCATGGAAAAACATTCAATAGATATGAAACTTGGTCGTTAGGGCCACCACATCAAAAGCATACATTCCTTACATTTCCTTCATTTGACCCACAACGTCTACAAAGCCTCTAACAGATACAGACCCAAGCCTATAGTCGGGTCACATCCCCGCTTTATACAACATTTATACAATACAAAAACAAATGTACATAGTAACTCGGAAAGCCCCGAACTGATCTAGAGCTCACCAATAATCCTTAGATGACCCGCAACCTACTGTGGAGGTCTACTAGCACCTGTGCCTGTAGCAAGTAAGGTAAGTTCCCCAAGGGATGTCAGTACGAATAAATGTACTAAGTATGTAAGGCTGTAAGAAACTGTATGATACATAAGTACTTCAATGGAATAAAAAACAAGTGAGTAATCAATATGGATAAACCATCGTTCTGTGTGTTTGGAACCATGTACATTTCATTCATTACTTTCTTTGATTTTACGTTCATTTATTATCATTCATATAATATGCCCAGGCCCAACTGATCAGTGGGAAATAACATAACAATCCAGATTAACCCTTGCTAGGCTTTTCCTTTGCCCCTGGGATGCCACCCGTAATATTGGGATCAACCCGAGCTAGGTGCTCCTTCCACCCCTAGGATTCCACCCAAGAATATAGTGATATTGGGAGCGACCCTTGCTAGGTGTTCCTTCCACCCCAGGGATGCCACCCAAGAATATACAAACAATTATGCATTACTTTCATTCTTTCGTTATAAGAGTGATATATTGGTGGTTATAACATTATTGGTAACATTGTTGGAGCTTTGGAACATTAGTCAATGAATAATAGACATGTGAACAACAATACTTGACAACCTGAAATGAGATACTTTAGAACATTTTGAAATGGAACAGGTATGGTAACAATGAGATCAATAGGAGATGCCAAAGAATACGGAAAAGAGAAACCTTACATACCTTATCTTCCAAATATGAATACACAACCCTATATGTGAATACAACAATTCAGCTCCTTCCTTACGTGTTACTCTACAACACAAGTACATAACGGAGCTCACGTTAACAACTAACTATATTACAAGTGCACAAAATGATAATGAGCTACGTGACTGCTATATAGCGTCATTTCATCCTGCTACACTACAAATCACTACATTACCATACCAACAACACCACAACATTCCACACATTGACCAAGACATCATAAACCAATAGCATTTCACACCAAGTTTATACTTTACACTTCCTCATTAACACCACGTCACAATTACTCCATCAAGTCATCTCAATACCTTTCACAATAACACATTAACAACAATCCATAATTAATATAATCCAACATGCCTCCGAACGACCCCTTAAATCCATTCAAAAGGTACCATAAGTTGATAATTGCATCCAAAAAGGGTATAGGGGCCTTGGGGAGTCAAAGAGAAGCAAAAACAAACAAAATGAAATTTTGGACTAGCCTGTGGGGTCACCTGTACGCGCAGGTGGATGTTATGTGGCTGTATGTTCCTATCTGGCCAGTCCAGGGCCACCTACATTGGCTTCTGCGCCCGCAGGTGCCCCATCCGCGAGGGTGGATGCCCGGTTCGACCAAAATGGGTCTCTTTTGGGTCCTTTTTTTTGTAATAAATGGTCCATGGCAATAATTAAGATTCCCTTTTCATATTTTAAGTTTTCTTGGATGCCAACGGATATTCATGGTTTCACAACGCACATGAACATCACCAAACTACGTTTTCCTTTCAATACGTCACCAATCCCATGCACAATCTTACAACAACAATTCCAAATGTTATACACAAAGAGAAAGAAATTTAAGGACATAAACACATCATAAATGTTGACATTTTATCCATCAAATTCACTTCCTTCAAGACCTCAAGTCCACTTTCAAGTTTAGAAGGCAAAACCCTTTACCGATTAACCAAAAGTAGACTGTTTTACACATAGTGAACTGCTCAACACTTTGCCAACATAATCAACATGATTTATACACCTTATCATGCATAAAATATACTAAACCATAAGATTAAACACTTACCAAAGCTTGCAAAAAAGTGATCTTGTCCAAGAGAGTGATAACTTAGGGTTTGAGAGAAGTGTGAAATATCTTGGAAAATTCTAGAAATGCCATGTGTGTTGTAATGAATAAAAATCTGATTTTTGTGCCTTATATAGTCCCTCAATTCATCCTTAGCCAAACATTAAATGTGTTTTACTTGGTCAATCCTAAGAATGGGTCATTTTCCCATTTGGGCCGTGCCTTTTTGCTTAATTTTGGACCTTTATTGAGCCCATTAGCACATGCTAATTCAGCCCACTAAAATTAATGTGGATTACACCAGCCATCTCATGTTTAAATAATTCCATAAATGTTATGGTAATCTCATAGGTTCGAAAATGTATGGGGGGTTACAACCACTTTAGCGACATTTTGGGTTGCTTAAGAGGTACTTTCCAGCCTTTGCATATACCACTTGAGCGGTATTTTGGGTGGCTTAAGGGGTACTTGCCAGCCCTTGCATATATTTGCGACATTTTAGGTGGCTTCTGCTGCATCTGATAGAGTCTGTATATATGTTATTCTATGAGTTGCAAACCATTATCTCTCATATTTTCCTCTATTATTGGACCTCCAAGCTGGGAAATTGATTAGATGTCATCCCATTGAGATAAAGTACGCTTGTGGTACCCTCCTTGTTCGATTTCTTGTATTTTGCCCATTGAAATTCCATCTTATTTTACCATAAATTCTAGTTTGGGGATTCTTGAATACCCAAAATTAGGGGCTGATTTGGGAACTGTTTTGGGATCCGATTGTGCTTAATTTTTAGGCATGTGATCATTGAGATTTGAGGAACTTTTGGCGGGTTCAATTTTTGAATTCTGTTAGCAAGTCCCACGGGCCTATTTTCAACACGATTTTTAGCTTAGAGTTTATTATTACTATATGGGTCTCATTTTACTCATAATGGCCTGTAGATCATGTCTTTGATAGTGTGGCAAATTTTTAAAAATTGTATAGAGATGACGAGCAGCTCGTGGTTGATCCAAGGCTTCGGTTTGGCGTCCATAGGGTACGGTCTAATTTTATATAGACGTTTCTCTAAAAGATTATGTATAGTATATATTGCATACAAGTAGGGATTTATGGAATAGGTTTGTTACCAATTTACCCTTTTTCCTATCACTTCTGACCTTCTTAGTGGATTTAGAGTAGAACTTTAACCCTAGCCTTAGCATAGGATGCTTGCCTTAGTATTAGGATTAGTTTAGAAATGCTTATAGGTTCTCCATAGTGTTGCTACTAGGTTGTAAATCCTTACTGTAGGTTGGGAATATTGTTTTGCGTTAAGGTTGGCATTATCGTAGTTGGTTCCTATTTATTATCATGGTACTTTGGATGGGGGATGGTATTTCTAGGTTGGTTGTTATTTATTATCATGGATACCCCCATTACCCTCATTTTATGAGGTTGGTATATTCGTTATTGTACATTATATTATTGGGCTTAAATATGGACTAATTGGGTATCAGGTTAGTACTTTCGACTCTTGGATAACAGTAATTTCTATTTATGGATCTTTATATATTTTTGCTTATATTTTTTGTATACTGGCGATGGCATGTATGGATCACACAGGCACACTCATGAATTGTGGTATGATTCCAAGGAAAGCTGTGAATTTTCACTATGGTTTTCAAAATAGGTTTTATTCTCACCTTTTTAACTCACAGACTATTTTAAAATTTTACCACCCTTACTATTGGTTGAAGGTTTAAGAGCCCTGAGGTATCATTTGTGCCCCGGTCAAGTCCATACACTGGTTATCTTTGCACTTTACTATGGATTTTCCCTATCACTTTTTGGAAGGCAATTCGATCTGATTTTGCATCATTATTTTTGTGTTGGACTACAACCTATTCTTATTCATCATTTTATTCTCGGTTTGATCCTAGGCACTTATTATATACATGATCATTATTGATGGTTATTTAGAAGTCCCTATTTGGGATTGGACAGTGTATATAGATATCTTAAGTCCCTTATGAGCCTCTTCGTCTGTGTTAGGTTGCTATTGATACTCTTCCTTACTGTGTTAGGCTATTAGGCTAGCTGTTGTAGGTAAGTTCACTCTTTCTCTTTACTTATATTATGTATCAATTATTTTTGGTAGGTAGCTTCCTTTATACGACTTATAGTGCATTTATTTTCCTTTCATGTTACTTATACTCGCTTTATCTTTAGATCTCAGTCAGCTTATGCTACTGAGTACCGCATGTTTGGTACTCATACTACACTTCGGTACCTTTCAGATTCTAGTAAAAGTTCTCACTACTAACGTGTACATCATGCAGAGCTATCTTGGATTAGAGATTTGGGCTGAGCTTAGACGTATGGAGTTGTCCTATCTCCCTCTATTTTGCTAGACTAGACTTTACTTTGTATTTTAGAGATGGTTCTATACATATATTGTATTTACCTAGTACTTTTGCTATGTTTATAGAGTCTTGTATTACTAATACCAGGTTTTAGGATATGATTTGTATATTTTGCTCCTTCACCCTTTTTATATTTATTCTTTATGTGACGTATTAGTTGATTTTATATTTTCTTTTGGCCCAATTGTTATTTAGCTTTTTCCTTCATTTTATTGGCCCATTACTTATTGTTCCAGGCTAGGGTGTTCGGCTTACCTATAGGTGGGTTTAGTAGGTGCCATCATGAGCTAGGATTTTAGGCCATGACAGTTTGGTATTAGAGATTAGATTCACCAGCATTATAGGTATAAGAAAAAATATCTAGTAGAGTCTTGCAGATCAAGACGATGGCATCGGTATCCTATCATCGAGAGGCTATAAGGCATTCTTAGGAAAAAAATCATTTTTTGATTCTCTATCATGTATTCTTGTCTTTATCAACTACTAAAGTCTCCTTTTAGTTCCATTCTTCATCAGATGGATCGTGCGAGATTATTGGATAATGAAGACAAAACTCATGCACCTATTGCAGTCTCAGCCTAAGGTCAAGTTAGGGTGTTGTTACTAGAGTTAGAGCTTGAGATTGAGGATCTACAACATTAGCCAGAGGTTATGAGAGTAGCCCAGGATTTGGTCAGATTAGTAATCGTGCCACTCCTTCAGGATACCATGGTTATGAGCTCGAGTCTTTGTGAGGATGACACAGGTGGGGTATTGTCCTACACCTATTGGTCTTCAGCCCAGAGATGAGTTCACATGTATTCAGCAGGGTCCTATATTGATTTTGGAGTGTGAGATCGAGTTTTTAGAGTGGGCTAGATAGACTCTTATGATTTCTCATACATAGCATAAAAGAGTGTACATATTTGTCAGATAAATGATTTTACCACTCTATTTGATGTCTGAGCCTTTAGTAGTAGATGGGTTTTCTTTCCTTTAGGTTGTTAATTATGAGAGGATAATAGAGTAGGCATATCTCGAGACTTATGAAGGTGGCGATAAGAGGGCTCGTATTAGTATAGTGTTAGTGGTACTACACCCAGATGTAGGGATTTTTCTGGAAGAGGTCACTATCACTCTTATTTCAGTAGGCCCATACAAGTAGCACCTTAAAGCATAAGTGGGGTTCAGACATGTCACAGTGGTTAAAATGGTTAGAGTTCTGGCTAGATGTTGTGGGGTTCTTATTCAGGGGATACGGGTTGTGGAGGTCGGTCTATATCATTAGGCTTTTTCACGTTGGACTTAGGGTGATAGAGGTTGCTTTAATTGTGATGAGTTTGAGCATTTTTCTAGGGATTTCCCCAGGCATGGATAGGGCATTTAGTTAGGATATTCAGTTCGTAGAGTCCAGTTTGGTTCAGTCGATAACCTTTGTCAAGTCAGAGCTTCTGGGTTTGTTATGATTATGAGGACACTGGCCATTTATCTGGAGAGAGTCCCTAATATGGGATTACTGATCAATCAGCACAGCTAGCTCAGCTTCTTATAAATATGACGTCACCAGTCAGAGGTGGAGCCTAGGATTCTAAAAGTGGTTCTTAGTTTGAGATGGTCTCAATCCGTTATATGCTTCTTTGGGTACGCTAGAGGCTGAGGCTTTAGGTGCAGTCACTATAGGTATGGTTTCAATTGTTACCCTTTTCCCTTTCAATGTTATTTGATTTAGGGTCTTTATATACCTAAGTGTTTACTTACCTTTCCATATGTTTGTATTGTCCTTGAGGACTGTTGTCTGTACTTATATGCATAGATACCCCATATGTATTTTTTTAGTAGTGGATCGGTGGGTCAATCCTATGTTTTGATTACCTTGGGGGTATAGCACTTTGATAGATCTCATTATTTTTGATTTCGTGATTTTTAACATAATTCTAGAATTAGACAATTTTTTTCCTATCATGTGGTCTTAGTTTCCCTACTTAGATTGTTTCTGACGAGCTCATTCTGATCATTAGGATAGAGCTCATTTGTCAGTAGTTGAAAGGAGTTATGTCTTTCCTTTGGGGAAAAGGGGTTGGTAGTGGTATAGTGTTAGTCCTCCTTGATTACTTTCTTGATAGTATTAGTATTCCTTCACTTAGATAGTTCTTGAGGTTGGTGAGTTGTCAATGTTTATTCACCTAATTTCCCTAGTTTGTTGCTTGACCATGATTTTTATTTTGATATTGGTGTTGAGTTGAGTTTTTATGTACTTGTGTTTGCTTATTGATGGTCGAGAGTGAGTATTTGATGTCATGTATAAAGGACCTATTTTATCAGCTTTAGGGTACATCCTTACTTCCTGAGTTTGCTTGAGGTCTGACTACCATTATGACCCTTTACAGCCACCACAAGTTCTTGATGATATCCTTGGTTTACTCATGCATCTATAGTAAGTACGGATTAGATGGATCATATGATTAGGTAGTGATTGGACTTTTTTATGATAGTGATAATCGCTAGTGCCTTGGCTTCAGCCTTTATGGTATCAACAGTTATGTGCTAAGTTTTTTAGTGTGATATTGACTTAGGTCTATGACATCCTTGGGGCACATGGTGTACGAGAATGGGATTATGTAGGCTTGATAAGGATTGCGGTAGTTTGTGTTTGGGGCTAGGAATGTCCCTCTTACCAAGGATGGTAGTATACTAAGTTAGCAGGTTACATCATGCGGCTTGGTTGAGGAATTTCATCTCTGAAAGTATGGTTGACCGAATTAATTCAGAGATGTCCAATGAGTATGAGGTGAGTCTTCTGGGCCTTATGGCCTTATTAGCCCCAATTCTAATTTTGACTCTTTCTTGAGATATGTATTAGATCTTTTATTTAGAAGCTGGTTTGTTAGTGGGCATGGTTTGGACACTCGGTCTTGATAGTTTAGTTCAGGTGCTAAGCAGATAGCAGTGGATTTTGAGAGTTTCTTATAATGTGTGTTTTGGGGTTTGATTCCATTTGGGGCACTGTTGGTTGGTTGACTAGGCTTACTTACTACTTATCAGTTTAGTTTTCCTTTAGGCCAGAGGGGTTGGCTCAGACTTACATTTGAGGAATGGTTCGGTTGCACAAAGTGTCAACTTCTACTACTTTTGACTTTGGTTTTTAGTTTGCAATGGGTTCCTAAAAGTCTATTCTGCAGGAGATGAGTATTTGAGTTGGGCTTAGTGTACTTTTTCCCCCATAGATCAATGGTCCTTTAGGGTGGGCCATCCAGGCTCCGGAGGTTATTCTTTAGGCTAGTGTTATCGATTTTGAGGTTTATTTGGACAAGTTATTGGATTTGGTTAAGATTGCGTGTATTAGCTACTACTAGTACTCAGACAGGATCCTTACGATATATTGTACCTATGCTAGATTGTGTGAATATTTGGTAGGTTGGTTTCTATCCTTTTGAGGTCAAGACCTTGGGTGACTTAACTATTATGTTACTATGCAGCTAGGATTCAGATGCTGCTAGAGGGTTTTAGTGCAATTTAGAGTTGGTGAAAGGTTTATGATGACTTGAGGTTGGGATTTGGTATATGAGTTGGTTTACCTATAGCCTTGTCGGTTGTTTAATTTATTTTTCTTGTATATATGTAGCATTGTTGTATCTTGGATGATTCATGTGGGTTTCTGTGGTGTCTGATTCAGTTGAATGAGTGTTGGCGTTCGAGGAGCTAGTTGGTATTCAGGGCTAAGAGGTGGAGATAGTTGAAATTGAGGTGTTTCCTGTAGTTAAAGTTTTGTGGTGGCGTGTTCAATCTGGGAGGGTGTCTGGGAGCCTTATGGGGCATGCGGACCAAGTATCCTCAACTTTTCAAGTTTTTGGGTGCTTTGAATTCCTTGCATTTCAAGGATAAAAGTCCTTTTAGCAGTGGATGTTGTAATAACCCTCACGATTATTTTTGCGTTTTCATATTTTGAAGCTTTCTTACAGCTGCCTCAGGTCATTTATGACTTCCTGGGATAGGTGGTTCGGTTCCCAGGTAGTTCATTTGGTTTCTATGCCAGTTTCTCTATTTTGGAGCTTTTAGAGTTGAGAAATTAGTCTTCTGCTAAAACTCCTAGTAAACGGTCTCGAATAAAAATTCTGACAGTTTTGTTGGCTCTCAAATGTTAATTTTAGGCTAGAAGGACCTTTAGTTCAAGTCCTGAGGCTTTTGAGCTCATTTTTGGGTTATTGGGTGAAATTTGGTAAAAATAAAAAGAATGGATATGGGGCCTACATTTTGATGAAATGACTTCCGTTGGGAATTTTGATAATTCTATTGAGTCCAAAGGCCATTTCCAGTAGGATAGCATATCTCATTTGTGTTCATAGAGTTCTGACCGGGTCCCAAGGACTCGTTCGAGGAATTTCCAACTTGGTAAAATTGTTGGTGCATTTGGTGCATGGGTACCACTTTAGCGTCATTTTGGGTTGCTTAAGCGGTACTTGGCAACATATGCATATACCACTTTAGCGGCATTTTGGGCTGCTTAAGCAGTACTTGCCAACCATTGCATATTTCGGCAATTTGGGAGGCTTCAGCAGTCTCTAATGGGGGTTATATATATGTTCGTCTCCTAGTTTCAAACCATTATCTCTCATATTTTCCTCTATTTTTGGACCTTTAAGCTGGAAAATTGATTGGATTTCATCCTATTGAGATAAGGTAAGCTTGTGGTACACTCCTTGTTTGGTTCCTTGAATTTTCCCTATTGAAATTCCGTCTTATTTTTTTTGTAAATTCTAGTTTGGGGAATCTTGAATCCCCAACTTTGGGGGCTGATTTAGGGGCTGTTTTGGAGATTGATTGTGCTCAATTTTTAGGCATGTGATCATTGAGCTGCAAGGGACTTTTTAGTGGGTTCAATTTCTAAATTCCATTTATGGGTCCCATGGGCCTATTTTTGGCTCAATTTTTGTCTCAGAGTTTATTATTTCAATATGGGTCTCATTTACTTATAATGACCTATAGATCATGTTTTTTATGGCACGACGGATTTTCGAAAATCATATAGAGGGGACGAGTAGCTCCTTGATGGTCTGAGGTTGCTTTTCAGTAGCTAGATAGGCTATAGTATACTTTTTTATAGACTTTGGTCTACAGGATTTTGTATAGTATATGTTGCATGTGGGTAGGGATCTATGGAATAGACTTATGATCGATTTACCCTTTTTCCCATCGGTTTTGACCTTCTTAGTGGATTTAGAGTAGAACTTTAGCCCTAGCCTGAGCGTAGGATGCTTGCCATGGTAGTTGGATTAGTTTAGGAATTCTAATAGGTTCTCCATAGTGTTGCTACTAGGTTTGAAGTCCTTACTGCAGGTTAGAAATAGTGTTTTATTTTATGGTTGGTACTACCGTAGTTGGTTCATATTTATTATCGTGATACTCCAGATGGGGAATGGCATTTATTGGTTGGATGTTATTTATTACCATGGATATCCATGTTACTCTCTTTCTCCCAGTTGGTATATTCGCATATATTGTACATTACATTATTGGGACTGAGGCCTTGGATATAGACCAGTTGGGTATCAGGTTAATACTCTCTTCTCTTGGATAGCAGTGATATCTGTTTACGAATTCTTAGCAGATTATGCTTATATTGTTTGTATATTGGTGATGGTATACATTCCTTCACACAGGCAGACTCATGATTTTGGTACGGTTCTAAGAAAAGACATGGATTGTCAGTACAGTTTTCAAAAAGGGTTTTATTCTCATCTTTTTTCACTCACAAACTATTTTAAAATGGAGACCGTACCACCCTTATTATTGGTTGACAACTTTTAGAGCCCTGAGGCATCATTTATGCCCCAGTCAAGTCGAGGCACTGGTTATCTTTGCACTTTACTATGAATTTTCTCTCACTTTTTGAAAGGCGATTTGATCTGATTTTCCATCATTATTTCTGACTTGGACTACAACCTATTCCAATCCATCATTTTAGTCTCACTTCAATCCTGGGCACAGTTCATATACATGTTTATCACTGATTGTTATTTGGAAGTCCCAGTTTGGGATCCAGAAGTGTATATACAAATATCCTAAGTCCCCTATGAGGCCCTCTATCATGAGATACAGTGCTGGAGGAGGATGGTCACTTGTGTTGGATATGCTACTCATTCTATATTGCATCACCTGATTTTCCATAGCATTCATTAATTCATATGAATTGCTTGTCACCAGTATGACTACTGTTTGATGCCTGTCACCAGTATGGTTGTTGTTTGATGTCTGTCATTCTTATGCGGGCTGGTTGGGTAATGTTTGGAGTTTGGCACCTGCAGTGCTTATGGAGGTCGGTTAGGTTATTGTCTGTTGCATGCACCTTCTTGGCTTATGGGGGACTAGCTAGGTTATTATTGATTATTATTGCTTAGCTTGTGGCAGGTCGGTTATTGGCATGTGCTTGCGATAATGGTATGCTATATAAACTCTCTTTTTAGCATTTTTAGCTCTAGTGTGGGACTATTGTGTAGATTCACTTACCTTGGGTAGACGTTATTAGTAGGCTTCTATTGATACTCTTCCTTATTGTGTTAGGCTGTTAAGCTAGCTACTGCAGGTAAGTTCACTCTTTCTCTTTACTTAGATTGTGTATCATTTCTTCCTGGTAGGTATCCTCCTTTATACTACTTATAGTGCATTTATTTTCCATTCATGCTGCTTATACTTGCATTATCTTTAGAGCTCAATCGGCCTACGCCTACTGAGTACCGCATGTTTGGTACTCATACTACACTTTCGCACCTTGCAGATCCTAGTACGAGTTCTTGCTACTGATGTGCGCATAGTGCGCAGCTGTCTTGGATCATAGATTTAGGGTGAGCTCCCAAGTCCAAAGTTGTCCCGCCTCCCTCTATTTTGTTGGACTAGTTTTTACTTTGTATTTTGGTGACGGTTCTGTATAATACTATATTTACCTAATTCTCCTGTTATGTTTAGTGGCTCCTGTACTGACTGATATCAGGTCTTGGGGTATGATTTGTATATTTTGCTCCTTCACCTTCTTTATATATAAACTTTATGGGCCCTATTAGCTGCTTTTATATTTACTTTTGGTATTAACTTGTTCCTTCATTCTATTGGCCCGTTACTTATTGTTTCGGGTTAGGGGGTTCGGCTTACCTACAAGTAGGTTTAGTAGATGTCATTATGACCTGATATTTCGGGTCGTGACAACTACACACTTAATGCATAATTTCAGGAAATATTGAATTGCAAGAGTTTTCACTTGGTTTTAAACTCTAATTTAGGGCTTCGAGGGATATAATGACCAATTTCTGGTTATGTCACGGCCCAACCCATCGGATCATACCGGGCACCTACCTACACCTACCCCAAATAGAAGAACCCTAAATATCCCATGATTCAACTAATGCGGAAGTTAAAGCCATACATAAGCCTAGTCAACTTAAGGTTCATTATATGAAAAATCTAATCAAGTTGAAATAGAGTTACTCATTTTATTCTTTCCCAACATGTTTTAATACATCAAAAATGAAAAATAAATGCAAAAAATAACTACAAGTGACTCCCCATAACATTTCCTAAACTGGTACAAGAGCATTAGATAGGAAGTAGAGATATCCATGACGCAGCATCTATGCAGAATAGAGAGGGCAGGAGCTGCTACTAAATGATAGGCATCGCTGCTATAGAAACTCCAACTAGCCTGCACCATGGCTATACCCCCAATTAGAGATATAGTAAGTGTTGCATCAGTACCACCAAATGTACTGGTAAGCGTCATCAACCAACCAGGGTTAGAAACAAATAACATCAATAACAAATAGGGAAAAATCACAACATCACATAAAGTTTCGATTTTAAATCCCCAATTAAACCATTCCTATTACCCCGCACTTAGCATCTATGTGACCTACTCTTAGCATCTCGGTGACCTACACTTAGCATCTTTATGACCTGCACTTAGCATCTCTGTAACCTGCACTTAGCATCTATGTGACCTACACTTAGCATCTCTGTGACCTACACTTAGCATCTTTGTGACCTACCTGTCATTTAATATTTTCATATATCTTTATCCTTTGACCACCTATTCCATCCGATACCTCTACCTCCAATACTAACTTATTCTTCTAATATCTACAACCCCTTAGTCCACATTCGTCCAAAATTTTGGATCCTACAAATCATATACTATAGCACACGGTGATCTCAAGGGGGATCGTAAATCTCATTCTCAACTCATCCCACCTAGGAACCTAATGTACCTTCTTACCATCTTTCACCTCTTACCACAACAATAACATGTATGAAAGCAAAATAGATTAATAGAACATTTAACAGATGCAAGAATGCATGTATGAAAAATGTGCACATCATATCTCCTTATCCCACCCCATCTCATCACCAATAACATCATAATGTACCGGCGTGGTACCCAACCCATATCCTAACATACTGGAGTGGTACCTGACCTATATCACATCATACTATATATGTTCCAGCGTGGTACCCAACCCATATCATAATATATCACCCAATTCATATGAATAGTGAATGAAATCACAAATCATAATTCATGCAAAAGATGATAAAAATGTCAGCTCACAACCCAGCATGGGTCAATCCAGTCCATAGTTACATCAACCGTCTAATTAATCAATTTGGTGACCTCATTCTTCATATATATAATCAACCGTTAAAGTGAGTATGTTAACCCTATTCAAATGATACTTCTATTGGTCTAAATGAACAAGTAATGAGTAAATTTTTGGGTGGAATAGGAGTGGTAAGAGTAATTAGGTGTGAATTCAATTTTGGGTGCGTGTTTTGCATGAATGAAGCAAAGGGGACATTTCAGTACCTATTATTACTAGAAAATTTGATCAATGAGGGTTGGAAAAAGGGTCAAGGACATGAAAAACTTGGTGTTTAAAATTGCTTAGGTCAGTACAGACTCCACTACATAACCAAAGATTGTGGTGTAAATGTATGATCATGGGTTGGATTGTTGTGGGTACCAGGTTTAGACCTATAGAAGTTCATTACACGATCACATCCCATGATCGTCAGTTCATGGTACGGTCGTGGAATGTGATTGTCTGATGTGATGACCCCTCGGTACTTTGGATGTCCTTCCTATGATTAAAAGGCACTATTGTACCTTCTTAGCACGATCATAGGTAGACTCATCTGTGAGAAATCCTGCACATGTAACAATGTTTCAAATTTATGCCTAACCATTTCTATTATAGGAAATATGGCCCCCAAGACCCTCAAGCAACTGCAATAAGATATCTCAAAGAAACGGGCACGTCAAGACACACCTTCGGGCTCGAAAAGTGAGTCTGAGAGCTCAAGTGGTAACAAGGTTGAATATATGGCAATTGCCTCTGATGAACAACACTCACCTCAAACCACGAGAGCTAAGGCCAAGGAGATTGAATAGGCCAAGGCAACAACATCTACTTCCTTAGTGCCCGTAGCTACCCCCATCAACCTTTTCTAGTCTGAAGAGGGAGGGAAAGACACACACCATGATGGGGGTGAGAATGATGATGCTACTAATGAGATGAGATCCGATGAGGGTGATGAAGAGTCTAATCCCAAATCCTCTGATAGACCTGCTGCTCCACTTCAAAGAGGTATTGATCCTAGATGCTAGAGTATGCTGAATTCCAGAGAGAACTACAAAGACAGTGTCTCCTTCAAAGACAACAAAAATCAAAAAAGTGGCATTCAGAAGGAGCCTCAGATATTGCATGAGTCACTACAAAAAGTCCCGAAAGTGGTACGGGTTTTTGAAAAGTACAACTTAGGGTGGATAACTAGGCCACTCCATATCTATGGCTCAGAACTTGTGAGGGAATTCTATACAAACTATGCTGATATACTAAAGAACATGACTCCCTCCGAAAAAGACAAAGACATGAAAAAGTAGCCCCAATTAGATATGATGATGGTTCGGGGAAAGGAAGTTGACTTTTCCATTAAGGCCATCTCTAAAGCCTTGTTCGAAGATACATTTGAGCCCATGAAAGAGACTCTGGAATATGACTTCTAGATGAATGATTTGAAAAGAGTAAAGAATTTTACCTTATATGACAAGGTCATACATTACAAGTGGTTGGTAGACCACATTGCTGAAGCTGGTGAGAATAAATCTTGGGTTAATGAGGAAACTATCTTTAAGAATACTTTGAAGTTCTCGGCCAAATATTGGTGGTTGATTGTTCGGCATCACATAGCACTTATGGAAAATGACAACACACTAGGTGACACTAATGCAAGTCTGGTAGAAGTTTTCATGACGGAGTTGGAGCTGAACATTCTGTGCATTATTACAGAGGAGATTTGGGACCGAGTGCTACAGTTCAGTACCACTTTGCCATTCACGTGTTTGATTACACAGTTGCTACAAGATTTGGTTGTACCCTTCATCCTGGTAGTTGACAGATTTTAGCATCCAACAAAGATGATGGATTTGGATATGATCAAAGACTTGAGGAACCGACGGCTCCAACCCGAGGGCCTCTCCTAGATTTACCACCTGAGGTTGTGAGGGGTGCTCCCACTAGTGAGATCTCGGTATCTGAAAATGGTGCTACATTATCTTCTTTACAGCCTGCCATAGCAACCTTGGATTCCCATCTATATACTTAAGCTGGTTATATATTGATTCCCACTGCTCAATTGAAGCAGATTATGAGGACGAAGATTTTTCATGATGCTTGGTTATGAAAATTAGGGGTTTGGGTGAAGCCCTATGTGGCTGATGAGATAAAGGCGACAGTACAGATGGTTCAAACCCATTTTCGTAGATTCGAGAGATGAATAATAGCTAAGATTGTAGAGGTCCAGGCTCTAGATATGAGTTCTATCACTACAGATTTGGCCGCGCTAAAAAAAGCAGTCAAGGAGCTTACTGAGCGAACCATCCCAATTGCACCTCCTCTACCTCTCATCATGCCATTCTTGGCAGATTTAGTAGTTTATATAGACTCCTTAGTCCTAAATTTTCATAGTAGGGCCCCGGTAGGTGGGAGCGAGGATTCCGAGATTGAGGAGACGGGTGAGGATTTGCATCCTTGAAGAAAGAAAAAGAGAGGTAAAAAGAGTGAGAAGAAGAGAGCGAAAGATGTTGCGCAGACCTCTGAGACATATTTATCAAAGGATGTGAGAGATATCCCACCTGCTATGGAGGTGGTGATCCAGATCAGAAGAGGTGTGGCGACCGGCCCCACTTCATCATTGAGTGCAACGGACACCACCGGTACCCACTTGTCAGAGAGTGCCCAAGCCACAGCCGAGTCCATGAGAGTAGATGCTACTGGAGGGGTTCCATCTCAGACCCCAATCGATTAAAGTACGACATGCGTCTAGTGCTCCCCAGTTATGTCCCTTATCCCAGGTTTTACATTTTCTAGATATCTTGCAATGGGGACATTGCATTCTTTTTAAGTTGGGGGTGGGGGTGTACCATAGCTGGGGGGTTTTGTTGTCGTGTTTGTTTTCCCTCGACTATGCTATCCTAGTTAGAACCGGCATGTTTAGGTGTTTATTTATGTCTTGTTGGTTTTTTTTGTTGTATTGGTGTTATTTTTGGGTAACCAAGAGAAAAATGAGTGAACTTGGTACAGTTGAAAATAAAAGAGCATGCAAAGTTATTTTTGTTGATTTAAATGATACCCCTCTTAAATGTTTATATCTTGTGTTGTGTTGTGTGTTTATCTGGACTGTGACCAATTTGGATCTATAAATGGCATTAGATTATTGACTTGACAACTGTAGCATAGATTGCATGAACCAAATAGGTAGTGACCAAATATATAGCCCTAAGCCAAGTGAGTGTGAGGTGTTACCTAGTCGGAGTGGTGTGCGATCTAGAACTTTCTCGGTTAGTCTCATCATAGTTATAGGATAGAAGGTTAGGAAAGGATAATAGGTCGTTCTTATTTTAGTCCACTCAAAAGCCTATAAGCCTACTAAATACATGTAGTATCTGTTGATCCCAAATTTGAGCCTAATTAGACCTTTTCTTTGAACTAGGCTAATCACCTTCTCGATTATTTTCAATGAACCAGCTTTGGCCCTGGTCCCTCCTTGGACACTGCGTACCTCAACTTAGGCAAATCGCCTAAGTTGAGGGTAGCTATCGTAGGGGTGCGTAGAAAGAGTGGGTATGAAGAGAACACTAGTGAAAAGAGAAAAAAGAATTTGGGTGCAGTATGATGTGAAAAAATCAACAAGAAGAAAAAAAATTGTGAAAAGAAGAAAGAAAAAAAAAAGAGAAAGATAAAGTCATGAAAATAAAATCTCACCTGGGGTCCGAAGAAGTTGGAAAAACGGAAAAGACTAAAGGAAAATAGGAGAAGTGGAGAGCCAAAAAAAGAGTGTAGTGCCAAGGAAGAGTAATTTACTATACCCATATGTACCAAACTCATCCCCGAGCCTACATTACAAGACAATAAAAGTCCTATAGTGATCCTAATCCGACTGTCCAAACACTGAAGTATATAAATTAAGGACAAGCCTATGATATTAAATGCACACTACTGAACTTCTTTATGAGAGTGAGATATTTGATTCAGTCCAAATGTTGGAATTTACTACAAAAGTGAGAATAGTAGGGACTTCTTTATTGTGAGGGCATAGGGGTGGTATTATGGCTACTGCTTGTTCCGGTAATGTCATTAGTTAAGTGTTGGGTTGTCTGTTGATAATGTGATTCCATCTCTTGATCCTATTATGTTAGGGTTGATGATTTGTCTGGACACAACATAGGTTGAGTTTTAATGTTACTAGTGATCTTTGCTTTTTCTTGGTTAAGTGTCATGATAGTATAGTTGTGTTTTTATTTACCTGAGGACATGTAAATGGTCTAAGTTGAGGGTGTTGATGTGCTATAGAATTACGGCACTTTTGATGCTTAAAACGGTGAATATTTGCAAGTACGAGAGTATTTCCATGTGGATATAATGGGTTTTTGGTGTTTGCAGGTCAAACGGGTTTGAAAGAGTGGAATACTAGATTTGGACAAAATAAGGCATCAAATGACTCATGTCACGACCATGGAACCTGACCACGATTGTAATCAGGCATCATAGGAAGAAGCAGAAGATGATTAAACGGAAGCTTCCCACGATCTTACATTGATCATACGACCGTACAAACTAATCAGATGATGACCTCCCACGACCGTATAGTGAAATCACGATCGTATCATAGTGTCGTGGGAAGGAAGCCCAGATGTGCAGTTTGCAGAAGTTTCAAGTGTAGAAAGATCATATGAGAGCTAAGCACGATCGTACTTAGAAAACACGAAGTCGTACCTAGGATGGTACCAGAAAAGACCTGAAGACGATCAAGTCTATGAGCAAACCACGAGCACCAAGGACGATCATGGAATCAAACCACAATCGTATCTTCCTCTCGTTCAAACCAACCGATACCAGAAATCCTATTATGTTTAGGATAGGTTTTATTTTGGCTATAAATACTCTTATTCTTTTTATTATATTAGTTTACGTTCTATAATCTTGTAAGGTTCTAAGGCATACTTTTTGCTTTGGAATTTCACAAACATCGATTATAGGGTTTTAATTCAAAGTGGGAGTTTGGAGTTTATTATTTCATTATTGTAAGTGCATGACAATGATTTCATATCAGATTTCTTCTTGTGTTCTTGGAATTCTGAGTAGCTAAACACCACAACTAGGGTTGTGGGACCCACGATGGATTAACAAAGTAGATTCCATAGTACGGAGTAATCTTCAATCGGTGTTCATATGTGTATTGATTGTTTCTTTAGGTTTGAATTCTTTCTGATGGTGTGCAATGTTAAAACTCACCTAATCTGTATTTTGGACAAAAGAATAAGTATGGATGGGAATAAGGGAGACTTGGAGCTATCAACCTCCACTTAATAGCTTGAGCCGATAATACGGGATAACTAATCTGGGATCTAAGGTAGGGGTTAGTAATGCAAACTCAGGAGAAGAGAAAACTTACTTGAGGATATTGCTTAGACAAGAGCGCAAAGATGTTCTAAGTATACATAACCTATTAATTTTTCATTCCAAACACCGGGAGGAATTACGAAGTACGAAGAACCTGCGGAGTTATGAAGCTATTGGGGAACACATGTCACGCCCCGAATCCCATTCGAAATGGACTGGCACCCGGAATCGTTATGGCCCGAGAGAACCAATCTTTGCTCATGTACATTCGTATGCATATCTTTGTATGAAAATCATTATGTCTCATGCAACTATGCGGAAGTCATGGAAAACATGTTATATATGAAACTTGGCCGTTAGGGCCATCAAGTCAAAATGAACATATATCTCTTACATTCATCTTCCTACATCCGTCTACAAAGCCTCTACAGATACATATCCATAGCCAACCTAGAGTCGGGACAACACCCCGCTCTATAGATATATACAAAACCAAAACAAATGTACATGACAACTCGGAAAGCCCCGAACCAACTGGAGCTCACCAATAATCTGCAGATGTCTCGTAGCCTACAGAGGAGGTCTACTAGCACCTGTGCCTGCAGCAATTACAGTAAGCCTCCCCAAGGGGGTCAGTACGAAGAATGTACTGAGTATGTAAGGCTCATAAAAAACTGCATCAATACATAGGAACTTCAATGGAAATAATTATAAGAAAGTACTCTCTATGGGTACTCATCGTTTTATATGTGGAACCATGTATATTTCTTCTGTTATTGTTATTTTCGATCATTCAATCATATTCTTATCCTTCATATAATATCTTCCATATAATACCTTCATTCAAGAGATTTGCCTTTATTCAGAGATTCTTCCATTCAAGAGATTTCTTTCTTTTCTTTTACGCTCATCATCATTATTATTAGTCATCCCCTTATTGGTGGGTTAGGTTAATAATATAACATACATCCACTCTATCGGTGGGTTAATAATATAACATACATCCACTCTATCGGTGGGTTAACAATATAACGTATATCCACTCTATCGGTGGGTTAATAATATAACGTACATCCACTCTATCGGTGGGTTAGTAATATAACGTACATCCACTCTATCGGTGGGTTAATAATATAACGTACATCTACTCTATTGGTGGGTTAATATTATAACATACATCCATTCTATCGGTGGGTTATTAATATAACGTACATCCACTCTATCGGTGGGTTATTAATTACTTTCTTTTCTTTCTTGCGAGATTAATACATTGGAGATTGAAACATTTTTGGAAACACATATATACATTACTTTATTCCTTCAGTGTTGAGAGACTAATACACTTTCTTGTGAGAGATTGATACACTTACTTGAGAGAGATTGATATATTCACTTATGAGAGATTGATATATTCACTTATGAGAGATTGATACTTTTGCTTGTAAGAAATTGATATATTTGAAGTCATAGCATTATTGGAATTTTGGAACCATGTCCATCATTATGTAACACATGAACAAAAACGACTAATGAGAGAGGAATATGTGACTTAACGATAGGTAACAACCTGAAATGAAATACGTTTGGACATTTCGAAAATGAGTAAGTACCATAACATGGTGAATACTATATGCTATAGAAGGATACGGAAAGAGTAACCTTACATACCTTATCTTCCCAATATGAATGCGCAAGCCAATATGTGAATACAACAATTTAGCTCCCTCTTTATGTTTCACTCTACAACACAAGTACATAACGGAACCAACATTAACCACAAGTTACATTCCAAGTGTATAAGACGACTATGAGCTACATGATTGCCCTATAACATTATTTCACCCTTTACAATACCATTCATGGCATTATCATACCAACAATACCACAATATTCCATACATTGACCAATACATCATAAACCAATAGCTTTTCACACCAAGTTCCTCCTTTACATTTTCTCATCAACACCACATCACAATGAATCCATCAAGTCATCTCAATACACCTCACACATCATATCGGCCAAAATCCCATAATTTACACTTATATAAAAATAACAAGTTTAGGAACATAATCACACCATACATGTCAATATTTCATTCACACCATTCACTTTCATCAAAATCTGAAGTCTCCTTTCAAGTTCAAAACATAAAGATGACACATCTTTTAGCAAAACCACAAAAATGCACTACTCAACACCTTGCCAACATATTCACCATGATATACACACCATCTTAAGTATATAATATATTAATCCATGATATTAGACACTTACCAAAGCTTGCTAAAGGATGATCTTGTCCAAATATTGGTTGCCTTAGGGTTTGAGAGTAGAGAGAAAAAAGATATTTGTTGTGGAAAAGTCTAGAAATGTTATGTGTAAAGTGGTGAATAAAATCTGATTTTTGCCCTCTTATATAGGCCCTTGAAATCATCCTTAGCCAAACAATTAATCAATAATTGATGGGTTTTCTTGGTCAAAGAAAGAATGGGTCATTTAACCCATTGGGCCATGTCTTTTAATCCATTTTTGCGCCTTGAATTGAGCCCAATAACACATGTCATCTTAGACCACCAAATTCAATGTTTAATTCATCATATATCTCATGTTTAAAGCATTCCGTAAATGTTGCGACAATATTCAACTCACGCAATTCATGCTCGTAGTTTCAATCTCCAAAAATAGAAATTCTAGCCACTTGTGGCTTAATTGAACATAATTTGGTAAAATAATCACGACGACGAATTAACCCCAACTTGGATGCCAACCTTACTCAAGAGTAGCCCTACTATGATGGAATAATGATACCATAACCCAAGAGTCCTATTTATAGACTATTGGTTGACGAAAAATTTTGGCCAAAACCAGCCTGGCGCACCTGCTTGCTACCTGGGCCAAAAAAATTCTGGCCAAAAGTGGCCTGGCACGCCCCTGGGTGCGCCCCACCAAAACAATTTCAAAAAATTCGTTTTTCAACTTTTCTTTGCGGATTTGGTTAGATACTTCAAGTTCTAATCTTTAGCTTGCCTCTTGTCTTTAAGAACCTTTATTTAGGAGTCATTCAAGCTTCGTTTTTCCACTCTAAAGGTCATAAACTTTTCCCACAAGGGTTTCATCACACTTACTAGCACAATATCAAATGTTCCATCACTAACCATGCAAAAATACGTACTTATTGCTCGCGAATCCTAAGTAAGCATTGTTCAAGGTTGCCGGGGTGTTACAACACAGTCCTAGTTCTTTTCTTATATTAATCACAAATTCGACAAATCAACAACTGTTATTAGTAAAGTCTTCATTTAGACAAATCCCCCTTTTTATTGGAGATCGTTATTGATTGCCCCAACTGCTTCTTGTTTGATATTTTGACCTATTCTCTATGGTATCAACCCCAACCTTAGTTGGGTTCTATATTTGACTGCAACCTCTTTATACTTTAGTTTGAGGTGTAATTTGGGCAAAAGCACATTTCCTTTGATTTTTCACTTTGCAGGACACTTCCCCCACGATCCTTAGTACGATCTCATGGTATCACCCGATGATAGTAAGATCCTCTCATCTGATCCTCTTCACACTTGACATTTGCTACCTTCAGTTATGGACTCCCTCCCCACTATCCATTGTACGATCATGACATATTTATATAATCGTGGGAAGCTTCCATATGCACAACACCTGAATGTCAACCCTCAAATTGAACCCACGACATCTATGGTACAACCGTGGTTAGATCCCACGGTCATGGAATGTCTTTGCCTGATGCTTGTAAGTCCAAAAATCTGCACTTTCCTTTTTCGGACCTGTTTGACCTATAAATACCACAAAACCAACTCATATCCACATAGAAATACCTTCGTACGTACAAATATCTATAGTTTTAAGCGTCAAAAGTGTCGTAAGTCCACGACACATCAGTTGTACCTCGGGAGTCTGAAAACCAATAATAGGAACCTACCCTGGACTTTGAACACCTCCTATAGTCTATAAACTATTCGATGTACCTGATAGAATTCTTGTCTGGGGAATGCCATCCAAACAGCCCAAAAGACGAATCAGCAAATCCTGTAGCACCAAAGTAACAACAAAACCCCGAGGGGCCTGAGTTGGTCCCATATTCTGTATTTGAAATACTGCCTCATCATGATCAATCTCAGGCTTGGGAGAGGCCGCTCTAGCTCATCCTCAAGCCAGAGTCGCTCCTTATGCCCGACCTCTACTTCTATTTCGGCCATGACCCCTGCCTTGCCTCCTAGCTGGGGATCCAACAGCAGGTGTTGGCTCAACATCCTTGACAACTCTGGATCTAGTCCTCACTATCTTTGCAAAAAAAAGTGGAATACAAGTTTAGTATACTGTACATAAACAATTCTCATGATAAGGAATCAAATTAGAGAAGATTTCCTAAAAATGTCCTATAGCCTCTCGAAGATAGATACAGACGTCAATGAATCAATCTGCAGGACTCTATTAGACATCGTCCTCTTTAACTTATGAGACCGGTGAACCTAGCACTTTAACACCAATTTCTCATGATCCAAAAGGCGAGATCAAGATAGCACCTGCCCCAACCCAACCATGGTTGGTAAGCCCAACACCAAACATGATAAAGAAATGCAAAAAGAAAAAAAAATGAAACCCCAAATATGAGACATTATAGTAAAGTATGACCACATATAGATATAACAATATATGAAACTAAACAAAAAATACAACTCCAATCCCAAAACCTGATGTCATATGTAAAGAGAACAATACTGATAAAGTACAAAAATACACAAGTCTATCTCTGAATCATAAAGCAAAGACAAGATAAATAAGATGAAGTCCTAAATTAAGCCCCTAACGAGGAACTCAACCGTACTTTTAATCAACCTCTAACACATCATGATCTTATGCTATGGGTTGCACTCAAACTAGGATTTGTACTAAAAGGGTACAAAATGTAGGATTGAGTACGGTCCACTTTTACTCAGTAGGTATCATAAGCCGACTAAGTAAAATAGAAAACTGAACAAGTTAAGGATGCTATGATCACGCTTCCACCTGCAAACAAGAAAGTTCCCAATAGTGGCTCAAACTGTATCTCCTAGCAATTCTACAAGTATAATACCAGTATAAGACTACGCACGAATATATTATAGAAGGCTAAATACCCAATATCAAACACATAAAAGAAATGTAAGTGATACAATTCAATGCAATAGCCATGATATAATGTCTTAGTATCACCTCTTATACACTTTCTGAGTGAAATATTCCAAGATAGTACACCATGGGGGGTTCACAACTCGTATACTATCACAATCTCATATCTTAATCAACCTTGTCGGCACAGTCCTTAGTCAAGCATTTTGTAAAGAGTTTTATTTTCTTTTAAAAAACAATGTTTCTCAGTACTAATCCCAAACATATTGATGAATGAAACAAGGATGCATGCTTATAACCAAATCAATATCATGTAATGAACCAATTAAATAATGGTATAAAAGAGCTCAAACCTCCTCAATGTCAATTAACCATGATATAATCCATTGCATGGCAACACAGTAATAAAAAGTTATGTAATACATATATACTATCAATCCAAACTCCCAGTTGGGCGTCATGATAATGAAAAAGGCAAATAATACTCAAATAAAGCCAATTATATCAATTCCAACCCCCACTCAGGCATCACAATATTGATAATGGAAAATAATACTCAAATAAGGTCAACACCAGCCCCCACATAAGTTTCACAATAGTCATAATCCCTCAAGTTAATAATACTATTCGTATAAGTCCCCACACGAGCAACAAGATAAAATGGTGATCTCAAAAATATGAATCTCACGATGAAATCCCCAACCCATAGCATACTTTACATAAATGGTTAACTACCCATCCTGGTCTGAAGAAAGTTAAGCCATAGGTACCTCCAAAAGTTGAATCTCAAGCCTGGACCCTTTAGCACGGAGCCTTTCCTTTACATGTGTCCTTAAAACGAACCAAATGAATCAAAAATGCAATCTACACATCAAAAAGGAGTTTAACGATACCCATAGCTACTTTCATTCGGGTCCAAAAATAGTTCAAAAATCAACCACAAAGAAAGAAAGGTAAAATTGGAATTTTTATGTGAGAATCATGTTTTCCATTCTCTAAGGGTTCTAATTATGAAAACCCATTGACAAACAAGTCGAAATCAAACTTGAAATCGAAGAAAATCATTTTCTCTCTTCACCAATTGAAACTCCAAAAATCCAAGTATTAAATCCAAGTTTAGAAGATAACTTAGTGAAATAATCAATGAATAAGGATGGAAATCATGTTTAGAAGCTCACCCAAGTCCAATTTGGTAAAAATTATCCTTGAAAATGCAAAAAATGAGACCCTAAACCTTGAAAATGGAAGAATGGAATAAAAGAGAAGAAAAAGGAATTTTCTACTAGCGACGTCGCCTAGGCAGTAAAATGGTTGCCTAAGCGACATTGCCCGAGCTATCAGACTATCGCTAAGGTGGTAGTCACTTGCCACACATGTGACCACTAAGGTGGTACTACTAAGGTAGAATAATTCATCGCTAAGGCAGCCCCTTGGTTAGTCTAGGCTCTACTGCTAAGGCAACCACGTGGCTGCTTTGGCAGTTGCACTAGAAACCAGCTAAAATATTACTAAGCAAAAATGACTCCAAATGGACCCTCAGGATTCGATCAAGAGCCCGTAAAAATAATCCAATAATGCTACTAGGTTAAATTTGATGCTACGGACTCAATAGAACCATCATATATACCAAAAGAGATCGTTATCGACAAATTAACCCAATGGACCACTTTTAGGCTAATTTAACTAGTTTCTCATTTAAGAGGTCAAAACTCAATATAAAGGCCCGAAACTCAAACCAACCATGCTACGAACTTAAAATTGACATTCAAGATCAAGTGGGACTAACAGAATCACCATCTGACGCTCGGATCACAAAATGTTGATCAAATTCAAATAAATCACTTTCAAGGCTTCAAATCACTCTCAAATGCTTCAAAGACCGTGCCAACAAACCTTATAACTCATATAAGGCATATAGAAACTACGGAGAAGGCCAAAATAGTCAAAACACAGAAAAACAAAAAATTATAACAAGGGTTGTTATAGGGTGTCTATGGTTTTGTTTTCTTATGTAGAATATGTATTTGATCAGATTGGGATGGTTTAGAGGCACTTTGAAAGGGTAAAGCTTTGATTTAACTTTTCAAACTTCCTTTAAGGCAAGTTGAGGCTTTTATTGACTCTCTTTTTAAGTGTTTATGTGCTTGTTGCTTTTATGGAAGTAATAGGGAGTTGTTTTTTCTGTTTAGATGTTATGGCAAGCATTTATGTGGGTATCGATATTTCTATAAAGGGTTAAATGAATAATTGACTTAGTTGGACTCCCGATAAACTCTAAAGCAAGGCCAATCTATAGGCCACTGGCACCACATGCTTAAGAATCTCAAACGATCCAATATATCTTGGACTAAGCTTACCTTACTTACCAAAATTCATGAGGCCCTTCATGGGTGAAACTTTGAGCGACACTTGCTCACCCACCATAAAATGCATATCTCTCACTTTTTGATCCCCTAAATCTTTTTGTCTACATTAAGCCGCTAGAAGATTCTCTTGGATGAATTTCACTTTCTCTAATACGTCCTTCAAAAGGTCATTACCCTACTGTCTTACCTCAAAAGTACCAAACCACCCAATAGGAGATCTACACCTTCTCTCATACAAAGCCTCAAATGGTGCCATATCAATACTTGAATAGTAGCTATTGTTAAATGCAAATTTGACCAAAGGCAGAAACTGGTCACAATGAACTCCGAAGTCCATAACACATGCATGGAGCATATCCTTTAACACCTGAATCTTCTACTCAAACTGTATATCGATCTGAGGGTGAAAGGTTGCACTAGGGTCCAACCTAGTACCTAACTCCTCATGTAATTTCTCTCAAAAGTTAGAGGTAAACTGAGTACCTCTATCCAAAATAATAGAAATTGGGACCCATGCAATCGAACAATCTCCTTGAGATATATCTTAGCCAACTTTTCTGCATTGTACATAATTTGAATTGGAATGAAGCGTGCAAACTTAGTCAGCTTATCAACGATAACCAATGTGGAATCAAACTTACCCAAAGTCTTTGGAAGACAAATAACAAAATTCATGGCTATCCTCTCCCACTTCCATTCAGGAATAGGCATCCTCTGAAGAGTACTATAGGATTATGATGCTCATATTTTTACTATTAGCAATTATGGCATTTGGCAACAAAATCAGTTGTATCTTACTTCATTCGACCCCACCAATAATGTTACCTCAAATCACGGTACATGTTTGTCGTACAAGGATGTATTGAGTATTTAGAACTATGAACCTCAACAAGCATAGTAGAAATCAAGTCATCAACACGGGGCACACATACTTGCCCCTTAATTCTCAACACACCCTCATCGTCGATCTAGCCTACTTATCAAAACCTTATCATATATTTTGCTCAACTTCACATCCTCAAACTCTCTAGCCCTGATCTGATGAAGAAATGAAGACCTCACTTCTACTTCGGCTAACAATCCACCCCTCTCAAACATTTTAAGTCGCATGAAGCTTTTAGCTAGAGTCTGAATCTCTCGAGCAAACTGACGCCTGGTACCCTTCAAATAAGCCATGCTACCCATACTTTTAGACTTTTTACTCAGCACATCGGACACTACATTATCCTTCCCCAAATAGTATAGAATGGTTACCTCATAGTCTTTAAGCAACTTCATCCACCTACGCTGTCTCAAATTTAGATCTCTTTATGTGAATACATATTGTAAGCTACAGTGGTTGTTGAACACTTCACAACGAACCCCATATAGGTCATCCTCTATATCTTAAAAGAAAAAACCATAGCAGCAAACTCTATATCATGAGTAGGATAATTCTTCTCATGTACCTTCAATTTCCTCGAAGCATAGGGAATAATGTTCTTTTCCTACATCAAAATCAAACCTAAACCAGAATGTGAGGAACCATAATAGATAATAAAACCCTTACCCTACGCTGGCTAGGTAAGAATGAGAGTGGTAGTCAATAATGTTTTGAGTTTTTGAAAGATCTTTTCACATTCATCCGACCAATGAAATGGTACATCTTTCTGAGTTAAATAGATCAGATGAGTAGCAATAGAAGTAAACTATTTCATGAACCTGCAACAATAAC
The DNA here is from genome assembly GCA_031232105.1 of Capsicum rhomboideum. NCBI lineage: Eukaryota > Viridiplantae > Streptophyta > Magnoliopsida > Solanales > Solanaceae > Capsicum > Capsicum rhomboideum. The sequence continues at coordinate 52,840,016 of CP124716.1, read as the reverse complement.
TAGCCGACCCCATAAAATTATGAACATTGGTCTCCGAAGTAGTCTTAGCCTAATTCTTAACAACATCAATCTTTTCTGATTCTACCATCGCACCTTCTTTTGAAATCACATGTCCCAAAAAGGATACATAAACCAACTAAAATTCACATTTAGAAAATTTTGTATAAAGTTGCTTCTCTTTTAGCAATCCCAATATAATCCTTAGGTGATTCTCATATTCCTCCTTACTCTTAGAATAAAATAAGGTGTCATCAATGAAGAAAAACATAAATGAGTCCAAATAGGGCTTAAATATCCCATTCATCAATCCCACGAAAGCGGCTGGGCATTGGTAAGCCTGAAGAACATTACTAGGAACTCATAGTTCCCGTACCTAATCTGGAATGCGGTCATAGGAACATCATCGGCCCAAATCTTTAGCTAATGATAGCCGAAACTCAAATCAATCTTAGAAAAGACTGATACACCATACAGTTAGTCAAATAAATCATCAATATAGGGAAGAGGATACGTCTTATAGATCATAACCTTGTTTAACCATTGGTAGTCTATACACATACGTAGGCTACCATCCTTCTTTTTCACAAACAAGACTAGAGAATCCCCACAGGGAGGCACTTAAATGGATAAATCTCTTACTAAGAAATTCTTGCAACTGAGCCTTTAACTCATTTAACTCAGTTAGTGCCATACTATAAAAGGAATAGAAATGGGACGGGTATCCGGCTCTGGATCAATACAAAAAGAAATGTCACGGTCTGGTTACATACCAGGAAAATCCACAGGAAAAACCTCTTAAAACTCACTCACTGCAAAAACTAACTCAATGGGTGGGACCTCTACACTAGTGTCTGAAGGTGTGCTGAAAAGGTCATATACCCCACTCCTATCAACCTTTTGGCATAAAGAAAAGATATAAGTTTCCTAGGAGCAGTACTATAATCACCCTCTTGGCCACTTAAGTCTATCGATCCCCGACATAGCCATGGTCATTGTCTTAGCATAACTGTGTAAAATAGAATGATAAGGAGATAACCAATTCATCCCCAGAATTATGTCAAAATCTACTGTGCCCAATATCGCTAAATCTGCCTAATTTTTATACTCTATAAACATATCATGACAAGAAAGATAAACCCTATCAACAACCATAGAATCACCAACAGGGGTATATACATGAACAACAGCATTAAGTAAATCACACAACATGTCCAACCCCACTACAAAACCAGCAACAATATAAGAGAAAGTAAAACTAGGATCAAATAATATAATAGTCATTTGGTCACAGAAAAGAATAGTACATGTGATCACAACATCTGATGCCTCGACCTTAGGCCTTCCTGAAAATCATAAAAACAGTCCTTATCACCCACTTGTACACCACCCCTCGTAGGCTAAGTATCACTCTAGTCAGCATGTCCACAGCCTCTGTTAGGATGGTTGACACCTCTACATACCTGGTGACCACCACGCCCATCCTAAGGACAGCCTCTACTATTACCACCACCTCCCCTACCTACTAAAGATAGAGTTAGGGGAGCCTGCTGCTGGCCTAACTGACCACACTATTTGTATCTAGCAACTGCAAGGAATAATAAGAGAGTGAATGAAAATGAGCCTCATAGGTTATAATTGATGAACTCTCCCGATCGATATTGGTGAACACATCACTCCTCCTATCCCTTAAAGTAGGTGGGGCATTCTTCTTTATAAAGACTAAATAAAACTGATTCCACATTAGTGGAGGAGAGCCAATAGTCCTACACTCCATAAAGGCCCTCCATCACATCTTAGCTACTTATTGAAGCTGAAAGGTGACAAACTTAAATCCATATCTCTCCACATCTCTCCACTACTGCCATCTTATAGAGTCACTCATGGTAATCGATGATGAACTCATATGCATCCTCAATTTCAAGACCATAGAAGACCGGAGGATTCATCTTGATAAACTTAAATAATAGATCAGGCTCATATCCAGCATTATAGGAACTGCTACCTATCTTAGGAAAATACCCATCTCTAAGGCCTCATCTATCTGTAAAGCTAACTAGCAGTATATTGCACTCTCGAATGTTGTACTGCGAGAACTCCAGGTGTAGGCCCAGGCCTTGCCAACCCACTTAGAAAGCTCAATACCTGTTGGATTGTATCTAATGATATCTGAGTCTGCACTACATCTCACTGAACTAGTGTTGCCCTACCTGAATCGATACTACCTCTCCCTCTACTACCTCGAGGATATCCTCTAGTGGTGGAGGGGATTCTAACCTCTCCCTATCTAGTTATGTGGATGCCCTAGCTTTACCCCAGGTAGTGCGGCTCTCTTTTCTGTACCTCTTGATTTTCTCACCTACCCTCTCTATGAACTACATCCCCAACAACCAGTTTGGGTGTCTCTTCTCTTACTCCTGAAGCACAGGTTCTCACCATCTGTGAGAAGAAAACTAAAAAAAGTAAGATACTAATTTGGATCACTAGATAACAATTAGAATCAAGTAATAGCACCAAAGAACAAAGAAATTGAGTTTTCCTAGTGTCCTGTAGCCTCCCAAAGAAAATTACAGATGTCTCTGAATCGTTTCGCAAGACTTTACTTAACATGTCCTTGTATGATGATATGGACGAACCTAGGGCTCTAATACTAACTTTGTCATGACCTAAATGGTCGTGAGTGGCACCCACACTAATCCTCCGGTGGGAGAACCAACTAACCCAAACCTTAACCTTTTTAATTAACTCCATAAGAAAGAATAAAAATATAATTCAACAAAAATAAAGACTATCTCCAAAACAAATTATAAATGTGGAGGAAAATAGTATCTATTATATTTCCCCAAGACCCAAAAGTCACCGTACAAGGACTCTAAAACTAAATCATTTCTAGGAACATCTTAATCACTAATAAAATAGAATATCAAAACATTGTCTGAAGTAAAGACAAGGTAGACTAAGAAGATCCGCAGCAACATGGATAGGGAGTGCCCACCCGTGGATTGGATCACTGGTATCGCTAGAGATGAGGTCGTGTCTGAGCCACTGGAACACTGTCTACAATTAAGAAAATAAGAGCACATGGTAGTATAAAAAAAACCACTATGTATAGGTAGGTATCAGCTCGATTTACAAATAAGCGTACAACATAAATCAAATAACAAGTAGATGGGAACTTCAATACATAGCAAGTAATTTACTCAACAAAATAATCATTTCAATCAAAAATACAATGACAATTATACAAGTCATGTAGGCCACCAAAAACTATCATAAACCATCATGAACTAAGAAATCTTACTACTCACATCACAACGTGGATCTATGTCTATCCCAATCTCACAAGTGTAATTCCATTTGTCTTATTATAAACTCAATATCCCATACTAACTAACAAATCAAACTAGTCTGTACACATATACTAAGGTACTTATTTCTGCCCAACTAGTCATGACCTATATGGGACAATCTAAGTCTATGTATCGTACTAGCGTGTACCCAATCCTCCATAATAGTAGCAACATCAATATAAGTACTGATGCGGTACCCAATCCACCAAAATAATATCAATGAACCCAATTTGACTATCTCTCAGTATATAACATAATGCACCCAATTTAAGTGTACACTTAAAACCATAATGTATTTCAATCAAGTTCAATATTCAATAGCTTATTAATTCAAGCATTAACAACCATAATCATAAATCACAAGTATGTATAAAGACCAATCAACAAATATCCAATTTAGGATCACATATGCAACCAAATCAAGTCTAAATTCCAATTGAACCATAACCTACCTCAACCAAAGAACCCAAATCTAAGCTAGTTTGCAAGAGCCTTGCTCTTCCTCAATGCTTTGGGTCATTCATGGTCTAAAACAAACAAATGTAATAGTAATTAATTACTTACTCTTCAATTTTAAGCCTTGGGGATTCAACCCCATAAATATTGCCCTTATCATAGCCTATAACCTTAACCAAGAGTTTTGCAACCATTAATTTACCCCAAATCCCCATAATTCACGTTCAAGGGGAATATTTCTACGCTAGGATGTGATAATTAACAACCTAGAATTATTCTTAGGAAAATTTACACCTACCTATAGGTTTCCAACCAATTTAAGAACTTAGGAACTTAACATAAGAATCACACTATTAATCCTCATTCTAATGATTCTACAAATTGAATGGATTAACCATTGATAAGAGGTAGGAACAAACTTATCTCAATGAAGAAATTTGCCCTAGCACAGTGGAAAATCGCCTTTCATAAGTCTAAGCATGAACCCTTTGAGTTTTAGTAAATAAAACTTTAAAAATTGGACTTAAGGGCATTTAATTGCTATGGCATCCTAAGGGCCTACCACAGCAGTCCGTGCCATCTCCACGACTATCATTATAGCGGCTGGCTGACCATTATAGTGGTCTCGCTGCAATGGTGATCCAACTGCTATAACAGCCCTTAAATAGAAACTCACAGGAATTTTAGGACTTCCCTTATTTCACAACACAAACCATGATTATAGACATTATAGATTTATCCCAACGTGACAACATCTATAATTAGAGTTCTACAAATCCGTTTATCATTCCACAATATTATACAGGAAACCATGCCACTCGACTATCCAATAATGAACACACCACCATTAAACACTACACCACAAGCCATAAATTATCTCTAAAGCACACAACACTAGATTTTCATCAAAAACCACCCTAGCTTGAGATTTTATCAACTCTCATCCTAAGGAAAACTCTGACCAGATACTTATGCCCTAAACAATGCTATAATGATAGAACGTGTCATTAAAGTACTGAGCTCAGACGTTGAGTAGGAATTTTTACTTGGGATTACTCTTATAAAGATTAAGAGGTAGCAGTTGATTGATCCAATATCTATCAAATCTCCTCTATTTTGTTACTGTTATCTTTGAGATACTTTAGACTCTTGTCATATTAATTCTAGTATTAGAGGCCCATACTTATGTTTCATGACCCAAAATCGGGTCATGATGGCACCTACTATAACCCTCCAGTAGGTAAGCCAAAACACAAGCCATATGCCAAAAGTAACAGCTAACATAAATAATAAAGAAGCCCAAATGAGATCAAGGGGTCATCGTGTATAGATACATATGTAATAGATTTGTAATATACAGATATAGGCCCTATGAAAAACAAAGAAAGACAAATACATAGAATTCCCATCCCAAAACCTGGTGTTACCGGTAGAAGAGCCTCTAAAGTATAGGAAATAGAATTATACTGATACAAAGTTGTCCAAAATATAACATATAGATAGAAAGTACAAGAACGAAGTGGTAAATCTTCGGAGCCCAAGAGCTCACCGCAAATCCTATCAAAAGCAGCCTATGGACGAATAAGATTAACAGGGATGACTCAAGCTAGGATCTGCATCAGAAAAAGATGTAGAAGTGTAGCATGAGTACCAAAACACGGGGTACTCAATAGGCATCATAGGTTGACTGAGCTTAGAAGATAGTATATAATATAAATGACATAAAAAAGGAAACTACATACCGAGATCTATCCTAGAAATCTCAAACATAACAGGGATTAGGTGAAAAATATTGGTACTAATACACTCAATCATAAGTATCAATGAGAAATGTCATGAAATATGAGATGATACACTGCAGTATGTGGTCAATACAGTGAAAATCCAAAATCTTACCTTAGACTCACCTAGAATCTCACCTCAAAGGTAACAATAAAGTAAAGTGTAAATGGACTGAAATCTTACCTCTGACCAAAATAATAAAAATGAACCAAAATCTTACCTCGATCAGATTAAAAAGTTGTACAATCCTTTCAAAAACCAAAAAATTAGTAATAAAAGTAGTATGATCCTCTCAAAACTCAAATCAATAATAAAAGTGGAATAGTTTAGTTAAAATCCAAAAAAGAAACCAATATATTTCCTCAAGATTGTACAGTAATATGCGTACACAAGTGTATAAATGCATGTGTACCAAAAAAGTATATATACAAAGAACAGGGCAAAACCACCCTCCATACCATAATCACACTAACTTGGAATTTAGCCAATCCAAAGTCACAACTTCGGGACCACAATTCCATAAAAGGAGAAAAATACAAAAATAAAAGCGATATAATGGATAACCAATCAATAAGAACACACTCTTCCACAAAATACTACCCCACACCTACACTAAGTATCTGTAATCTAATCCTAACCACTATAATAAGTATCCTAGTCTAAGGCTCGAGAACTTATTCTACTCTAAGGTCCCCAAAATAGGCTAAGAAGTCAGAAATATGGAGATAAACTTAATACTACCCTACAAATACCCTAACCAACATGTAATTCATAAAATATACTACATAACTGAGCTAAGTAAAAAAGAGGGAAGTCGTGAACTATCTCAGGGCCGAAACTGCAACTCGAATCGTCACAGAGTCACTTTTCCTTTTTAAAAAGACTCAGGATGTTGACATTCCACCAAATTCTTAACCCACTTGTTAAGATGAGAAAATCGATATCCATATTGAAAATTTATAATTTGGGCTAAAGATCGGGTTAAAATATGACCTTTGGGGCCCAATAATGATACCTGAAATTGATTTCATAATTACCTCATCCGTAGGATAGGGAATTTATGCCTTAAATTTGGGAAAGAATGGTACTCATTTTGTGGCTCAAAACAACACAAAAGTCTCCAAAATTCAAAGAATGGAATTCATATTTTAAAAAAAATTAGAATGGAACTTAACATAGAACTCAATGGGAATTCACAAGAGAATCATAACGGACTTACTCGAACACAGTTAGAGTGAAAAAACCCAAAGAATTATGCACCAAGTTCCAAAAATCAACCAAGGTTTGAGAGAAAATAATTTTAAAATAGTCTTGGATTATTTATACTTCCAGGGATCCTTTATTCACTATCTCAAGGAATCTTTCACGAACGTGGGATCCCACCAAGTAGGACCATCACAAATGAGATGGTTCCTTTGCAAACACGAAAAAGGACCTGGATTGATTCCCATCAAACCCTTCTTCATGACTATAGCGGGTTCTTTACGAATGCAAAGGTTAATTTTTTAGACCTTCATAAAGGCGATGACCTGGCCATTAACACAAAGAAGAAATAGATGTTGCACCATATATAACACACTAGCTAAAAACCCAGGATAAAACAAGTCTCGAATAGATCCCGTGACTCATTCAAAATCCCATGAATGCAAACTAAATGTGCTACCTTACTGGAAATAGAATTGTGGACTCAATGGAATTGATGAAATGACCAACGGAGGTTATTTCAATGAAATGTTGACCAAAGTCAACACTTTTTCAATTTTTACTAAAATCTACCTAAGCGCTCAAAATGAGTCTGAAAGCTTCGAGACCCAAACAAAAGGTCCCCCTGTCCTAAAATCTACATTTTGGAGCTAACAAAACTGTCAAAATTTTCATCTGGGTTGTTTACTAAATATTTTGACCAAAGTTAAACTTTTTAATTTTAAAATCTCCAAAATAGGAAAATTGGTTTAAAACCCAACCGAACTCCCCAGGAATTGAACCACCCATCCCAGTAAGTAATAAATAACCTGTAGAAACAATAGGAAGGGACAAAATTAGAAACATGCATGAAATTTATGAAAATGACCTTAAGGGTCATTACATCATCCACTCTTAAAAAGGATTTTTGTCTTTAAAAGTAAATGAAAAGAAGGTACCTAAATGCTCAAAAAAGTAAGGATATCTAGACTGCATGTTCTGATTGGTCTCGCAGATAGCCTCCTTGATGGGAAAGTGTCCCACTAAACTTTTACTGAAGGAATATCCTTAGTTCTCAACTTCGTGACCTGTCTATCTAGAGTAGTAACTAGCTCCTCCTCGAAGGCCAAACTCTCATCCAACTGAATTGAATCCTACTAGAGAATGTGAGACTCATATGAAACATACCATATCATCATGGATACATACATCACTGGATACGCACGAGAAAGAGATGGAGGAAATGCTAAGTTATATGCAACATCACCAACCTATAACTGTATCTCAAATGGGCCAATGAACCTATGGCTGAGCTTGCCCTTCTTCCCCAAACTTCATCACTCCCTTCATGGGTGACACCTAAGAAACACCCTATTACCAACTAAGAACTCTAAGTCTCGCACTTTAATGTTGACATAACTCTTCTACCTGCTCTAAGTTGTACGAAGTCTCTCCTAAATCACTCAAACCCTATCTAAAAAATGCAATATATTATTGCCCCACGGCCTAACCTCAAAAGCATTAAACTAACCCATCGAAGACCTGTACCTCATACCATGTAACATGTCCAATGAAGCCATCTGAATACTCGAATAGTAGCTATTATTATACACAAACTTTGATAAGGCTAAAAACTGGACCCACTAGCCCCCAAAATCAATAACAAAGGCCCAAAGTATGTCATTTAGAACCTGAATGGTTTGCTCAGACTGACCATCAGTATGAAGGAGAAAGGCTCTAATAAGCTTAACTCGAGTACCCAACTCTCTCTGAATCGAATTCCAAAAGAATGATGTGAATTGAGTACCATGATTAGAAATGATAAAAATTGGCACCCCATGCAAATGGATGATCGCACAAATGTAGATCTAAGCCAACCTCTCTAAACTGTAAGATATCTGAACCAGCAAAAAGTGAGCAGACTTAGAAAACCTATCAATAATGAACAAAATAAAATCAAACCCCCAAAATGTATGTGGCAAACAAATCACGAAGTTCATAACTATCCTCTCCCACATGCACTTGGGCATGGGTAAGCTCTAAATAAAATCACCAGGCCTTAAGTTCTTGAACTTCACTTGCTGATAGTTCAAGCATCGAGATACAAAGTCTGCAATATCTCTCTTTATCATACACCATGAGTAATAATATCTCAAGTCCCAATACATCTTCACTGTCGTTGGATGAATAGAATATCTAGAACAACAGGCCTCCTTCATAATCAACCTAATTAGATCTCTAACTCTAGAAATGTAAATATGACCCTCGATTGCCAAAACACCATCCAAATCTAAGGTCGCCTTCCAAGATGCGCCTCTTAGCGCCTTATCTCAAATCATCCTCAATCTCTCATCCCCATATTATTGTGCCCGAATCTACTCTAAGATCTAGCCACTTGTGTTGGCTCCAATTAAGATCCTTCTGGCTAAAAATATACAATAGGATATAATGGTTGTTGAAGATCTCATAATAAACACTATAAAGGTAATGCCTCCAAATATTCAATATAAAGACTACCATCACCAACTCCAAGTTATGGGTGGGGTAGTTCCGCTCATGCACCTTTAGTTTTCTGGAAGCATAAGCAATAACTCTACCATTTTGCATCAACACACAACCCAAACCAACTCTAGAAGCATCACAATAGATAATAAACTCCTGGCCTTCTACTTGAAGTGTCAGAATCAGAGCTAAAGCCAATAAGGTCTTGAGCTTTAGAAAACTTGCCTCACACTATTGGACCATAGAAAAGGGATATTTTTCTGTGTCAATCTATTCAATGGAACTGTAGTAAAAGAAAACCTCTCCATAAACAGTCTATAGTAACCTGCTAACCTAATAAAATAGTAAACCTCGATAGGAGAAGTAGGCTTAAACAGATCCACCATAATCCCATCATTAGATACAAACTTAAGCTAGAACTCACACTTAGAGAACTTGGTATACAACTATTGATCCCATAAAGTCAGGAGCAGAATCTTCAAATTCTAATCATACTCCTCCCTACTCCTCAGTAGACTAAGATGTCATCGATGAACACTATTATAAAAGAGTCTAAATAGGGCCAAAATACACAGTTCATAAAATCCATAAATGCTCTTGGAGCATTGGTCAAACCAAAATACATAACCAAGAACTCGTAATAACCATAACAAATCTTAAAATCAATCTTAGGAATGTCTGTTTCCCTAATCCTTAACTGGTGGTTTCCTAACCTTAGATATATCTTAGAAAATATGGTTTCACCCTAATGTTGGTCGAACAAATCATTTGTAACACCCTAAAAGTTTCCCATGCTTAAATTTGACTTAGACCGAAAAACTAGCTAAAAACCAAAGTTTCTGGACCAGTACGACTTATTATATAAGTCATACAGTGAGACCATGAGTTATAATATGACTCATGGTAAGCTACCTAGAGTTTTCAAGAATTCCAGTCACCATGAGTCATGGGACCTATGTACAAGTCATAGGTTGACTCTACTGATAAGTAGAGGAAAAGTTTTAAAGATTAGAAATTTATCCAAGGAACCATGACTCATTGGCACGAGTCATGGTATCAAGCTATGAGTGGTGCCATGACTCATGATGCCCCATTCCAAAAACCATCTAGCCTAGTTCTAGGAGACCATGAGGCTCAATACTTGTGGTATCAACCTATGAGTCATATAATGACTCATGGGTGGATAATCCAGAAACAGACCTAAATGAGAGACAATGAGTTTTGGCATGATTCATGGGTTTATTATACAAGTCCTACTATTGACTCATTGGACGTAGTTCTAGAATTTTTAGTTATGTTTTAAAGGGTCTAAATAGTATTTTCCATAATTCCTAAGCTCTATACTATGTCATTTTACATTCTTTTGAAGGGAATTAAGGGGTAAATAGTCGACCTATTCCCTCATTCCTATAGTTAACATATAGAAATCAGATATTAGGTTCTCTTAAGTCTCTCTCAAGTTCTAAGCCTTCTTCTCTAAGTTCAAGTTCCCCAAGTTCCAGTTCAAGAATATTTAATAATCAGGTATGTGGAATTTCAATGAGGGTTTTATTTCACCCTCATGCCTAAAGTTTTAAATTATCAGTTATAGTTTTAATGATTTCATGTCTAGGGTTTCATACCTAATTACTCGTGATTTTTAGTTGTAACTTGCTCCCTTATGACTTTCACTTGTATTAAAACATTTATGCATGATTTATATTTTCAAAACCTTATTTGAAATCTTAAAAGTGATTTAGCATGTTTTCCATAGAATTGGTCATAATTTAGAACAAGCTAGCACAAATTGATCCTATGATCACAGATTAATGTAAATTTAGCATGACTAGTTTAGTATTTCACAATATCAATGCAAACATTAATAAAACTAGTTCACGCCTTATTTTTAGAAATAACTTTATATTTATGAGCTAATAGTATATGTTTTTGGAGTAGTATTTAGCACCAAGTGGATATGAGTTCCAGATAACCCAAGTCCCAGAACTACATTTCCATTGTAGGATAAGGGCTCTCACCAGTTGAGAGTGACATCTTTGGTTGTATAATCTTGGTCTGATTGAGTAGCAAAACAGTGAGGGAGATCTTATCTTGATTATAGTCCAGCGGGTTCACTATCTATGACATGGATACAGTTCTCTGAGGCCTTTCTTGGGATGTTTATGCCTCACATCTTGGGAGAGTGCCTGAGATACGAGTTTAATAACTTAAAGCAGGGTGCCATGATAGTTATTAAGTATGAGACTAGCTTTCATACCTTGGCTAGGCATGCCTTGATGAGTATATCTTCAAAGGAGGAGTGGATTAGGAAGTGACTACTTGAGTATATGTTATGGGAAAGTATGATTGATATTAGTTGTTAGTAGGATTGGTCTTTTCCTTTGTGGAGTTTTTTTTACAATAACAACTATCATTTTAATATTCAGATAAGCCCTTTTGAGGCTTGTAGAAGGCATGGCTTCTTTAAATGTTTGAGGCTCATTTTCAAGAAGAAATATCACAAAATTTGGTCCAAAGAAATTATATGTACCTTTTTGTAGATAGTGGACCATGCTAGGGGTATTGAGGGAATGTAGCAATATCTATGGAGGTAGTGTCAAGAAGGCTCACAGTCAAGGTGGGTTCAGTAGTTTATCATCTTAAGGTAGAGGCTTCTCAGATAGGGGTCATCATTATCAGTCTAGTAGTCTAATTTAGGAAGTATTAGAAACTTCATATGGTAGTTATTCTAGATATAATGGTCAGGGTGGATAGAATTTAGGGCAGGTGTCTAGAGGTCCTTATTCTGGATTTTTGGGTCATGAAAGTTACTCGAGTTTATCCAGATAATTGAAGCTTTTATTTATAGGTAGAGGGTGTTATGATAGTAGTAAGTTGGGTCATATTATGAGGGATTTCCCAAGGCATGGGCAGGGTCATCCATAAAAGGGTTCTCAGATACAAACTTATCAGGCACAATCACCACCAGTTAGAGGAGGTACACAGAGTGGTGGAGGTGGCTCTCAGGGTGCTAGGGGTGAAGCCCAGGTAGCTCGTGGTGATGGATGTAGAGTTTCCCAATCTGGGATCAGATGTGGATGGTGTTATGTATTCCCAAGTAGACTCAAGGTAGAGGCCTCTGATGCAGTTATTACAAGTATTATCATTGTTTGTCATTGGCCTACTTTAGTTTTATTTCATCTTATTTCTACTTTCTCATATGTGTTTGTGTATTTTGAATTGGGTATTAGTATGATGTGTGAGTCCCTTATTGTACCTATTTATACTTCTGCCTTAAAAGGTCATTCTTTAGTGGTTGATTAGGTGTACCAATCCTATACTATGACTCTTTTAAAGTATAATACTTGGGCGGACTTGATTATTCTAGATATGGTAGATTTTGATGTTATTTTGGGAATGGATTGGCTCTCTTCATATCATGTTGTATTGTATTTTCATGCCAAGACATTTACCTTAGTTATGCCGAGTGTACAAAGGTTGGAGTAGAAGGGTACCCAGGGTTTGTATCATAAGGAGATTATATCTTTTCTTCAGGATCAGCGAATGGTTGAGGAGGGGTGTCTTTCTTATTTGTCTTATGTATGTGATATAGTTCTAACCTGCCTCTTTTGTAGTCACTAAGAGTGGTTTGGGAGTTTCTGGAAATGTTCCCTACTTATTTACCAGGTGTTTCTCTAGATAGAGACATTAATTTTCCCATTGATTTGGAGTCTGGCACTAAGCCTATTTCTATCCCTTCTTATAGGATAACTCTAGTAGAGTTAAAGGATTTGAAGGAACGGTTACAGAAATTGTTGATTAAAGGATTAAATAGGCCCAATGTTTCACCTTGTGGTGCTCCGGTGTTGTTTATGAAGAGAAAGGATAGGTCTATGCACATGTGTATCAACTATGGCTAGTTGAACAAAGTGACCATCAAGAATAAGTGTTCTCTTCTGCATATTGATGATTTTTTTGATCAGATTAAGGGTGCTTCAGTGCTTTCAAAGATTGACTTATGGTAGGGGTACCATCAGTTGAAGATTAGGGCTTCGGATATCCCTAAGAGAACTTTCAGGAACAGATATGGTCATTATGAGTTTTTGGTCATGTCCTTTCAGTTGACTAATGCCCCAGTGGCATTTATGGAGTTGATGAATAGGGTGTTTCAACCTTATCTTGATTCCTTCATGATTGTGTTAATCTATGATTTCTTGGTGTATTCCAAGAGTGAGGCAAATTATGTGAAACATTTATGGATTGTGCTACAGAGGTTGAGGATGAAAAGTTGTATGTTAGGTTCTCAAAGTATGGGTTTTGGTTGAGTTTTGTGTCATTCTCAGGGCATGTGGTGACCAAGGATGGCATTATGGTCAATTTGGCCAAGGTTAAGGTAGTTTGGATTTGGTATATGTTGTGTCCAAACGTACACGCAAGTGTACGCGGTCACATAAGTAATATAGTGGCTCTGGTGAGTTGGATGTCAAACCCATATGGACTTGCGACTTAGAAATTTATCGAGTTTAATTATTATCGTAGTATTAAGAAACTGTATAAGTAACCAATGAGGTGATTGATTTTGTAAATTTAAAGGTAATAACTAAAGTAATGAGGTAAATTGAGGTTATGATCACTATAAGATATATTTTCCAGGGTTACGACGTTACTCGCAATCATGTATAGCATTCAACTCCCTCGACTAGGTTGTTTATCTAGTTGTTGATTTACGAGGATGATTTCATGATCATGACATGGTCAGCCTCTAATCGTCTATCCAAATTGACCTTATAACTACATCATTGAGCAGGGACGTGAGAACCCAATTTGAATCCGTTCATATTTGTAACCAAGAAAGGCAATCTAGGTATATTTCTGTCCTAGCCGCAAATCTATTCTTTATGTTAGTAAAGTAAAGATCTGACTCCCTATATCCCATATTCTATTTTGCAATTCCCCTTGTAAGTTCACTTTGGAAATATAGGTGTATCTTAATAGTGGCCACGCATTAAAATAGTAAGCACAAGAATAAAGAAATAGTTGTATGATAAACAAACTTTGTTGAATCAATTGTCTACTACACAATCATGTTTCAAGTTGTAACCCCGAAATAAGGGTTCTTAGCCATGCATGTTTATGAAAAAACACAAGAACTTGATGTGTTTATGTAAATTAATGGCTAAAATAATTCATAAGAAAAGAAAACTAATGATGAAATCCCTTTCTCCACTTGATGCTTGCTAAAAAGTGAGTAACCCTAACAAAAATGTGGTATATATATAGTAGTGGGAATAACTCCTAATCCTACTGGTTTTGGAGTAGCTAAAACCAGATCTGCAGTTTGGGATTTCTCTAGCACAGGGCGCCTGTCAAAGTGCCAGCATTGGCTGGCTGATGTTTTCCTCCTAGCGCCGGCTGCCTGTCAAAGCGCCATCTTCAGCCGACTGAAGTTTTGGATCTGGGGCAATTCCCCACTCAACGCACCAGCTTGATTTTTCCTGGAATCATACCCAAGGTTGTTCCAAAGCTCCGAACCTTCCTCATTAACTCACTTGGTTCAATTTCCACTATGTTTTCCCTACAAAGCATCTAATCACATTGGTTAGCTCACTATCAAGAATATGTAATCAAAACACACTTATAGGCGATTATGATTCTCAAAACATGGAATATGGCAAGCGTCCGTACAAATACGCTCAAGATCACCACCCCGTACTTAAACCTTTGTTCATCCTCTAACAATTTATTGCATTATTCAAGGATTTCACCAAAAAAACACTAATTGAATCTATTGACTCACACCAATATTAGCTAGACAATTTAATCATGACCCGCAATTCACTCATTATGCATATATGTATGAATTGTAAGATCAAAGACACTTCACTTAAAACCACACAACCTCTAGAACCGACTCTTTATAAAACAAATCAAGGCCAATATGATCATGTGTAAGTAATGCAATCTATAGTACACCAAATTCTTACCAACGTGTGCCCTCACCATTTAGTGGTGCGCCTTTTCACACATAATCAAAGGATTCAATAGGAGCATATCAACAAGACAAACTCTCACTCTACCAAAGAATGTTTCAAACATACAAAACATACCATAGGCTTGCCCTTAGTGTAATTGTTCAATCAACAAAACATCAAAAAAGTAGGATTAAAAGGACTTTTCACGGATTGTAATGTATGGGTAGGAAATATTTGGCAAGTAATGACAACTATCCATAAGCACTTTAAGACATTCACTTACACTTTTTCGTTCTCTTTTTACTATAGATTCACACTTCTTCAACTCATGCTCGTGATTCCTTTATATTTTCCCCTTTTTCTTTTTGCAACGCTCTATCTTCAAATTATTTATTGTTAGCAAAGGATATTTTCTCAATTTCCCTTTTTATTGAATTTTCTTATTTTCAGCTATCTTATTTCTCTTTTTGTGTTTCTTACTTACTAGAAAAAAAACAAATCATTATTTTACAAGGGTGCCTTCTTTCTCTACTTCCCTTTCTTACCATACCTTCGTCCCATTTTTTTCCATTCACTCCCACTTTTCCTGCTAAGTTTCTCATCTCAAAGTGCATTAGGGAATCTTCTTGGATCAAATTTACGTGGGATACTATCCAATAAAGGGGTAATAGTCTTCATTTGTGGGTTAGTCAAAGAAGTAGGCTTATACAACTCAAAAGGGGTTCACTACGGATAATGCAAAGGTGGCTCAAACAAAGGTTAAACGAAACGGGCTAACAAAAAAATGTTTTTATCATATCCCACAAATTGACACAATGTTTAATATCACACACATATGGGACAAGTTCTAGATGTTAAAATATGCGAGAAACACAACAAAAACCTCACCTCACAAGGCACCATGGTTTAAAAATATCTTTCTATGATTACATATTCATACATAACCAAATTGAATGAATTTTCACAACTAAGCCCATCTTTTCATTTTTCGATTCAAGTTAGAGAGCATATGTCTCTAATGAAGTTCTTATCTTTTCATGCATTCTCCAAGTGAACTAACCATAACGTCTAGCTTGTACCTAAGTGGAGTGTCAAGAATCCAAAAGTACAGTTTCTAATGCTATGAATTCCTATGACTAATTTTACCTTAAGACAATCAACATCCATCCATCATCGAAAAGAGTCACTACCTAAGACTGGCACGAACCTAAAAAATCTAGTCGGTTCAACGGGACTATCCTTCAAAAAAGAACCAAAAACAAAAGTCAAGGAACCCATCCTAAAAGAAAAAGAAAATAAAAAAATTCATACTCCAATGGTAATATGTTCCTACCATCCATCCACAATTCTCCACCACACATCTAAGACAAAGAAAAATAATATCCAAAATAACCATCCATAGAATATCTAACACAAACCAAGAGTACAACTTAATAAAAATAAAATAGAGAAAAGAGAAGAATGAGACAACCATCCCAACTAAAGAACTAGAAAAGAAAATAAGGAAATTCCATTTCCCCAACCCAAAACTTAAACAATAGCACTGGTCAGTTCTCAAAGTAAGGCAAACATAAGGGTGAGAGAAAGAACTTATTGACCTCTAGGCGTCATCATCATTGTCGAGAATAAAGTTTCAAAATTCAAAATCCTCAATATCAACTATTGCAGTTAAGAAAATATCTGTCTCATCCATATCATCCTCATCATCATCACCATGAGCCTCGACCATTGGCTCATCATTATCCAGTGGCTCAGTGAAGGTTGGTTCCACTTTACACATAATCATTGCATTCTCTATCAATAGGTACCTCTTCTCAAGAGCTGCCATCTCTTCATCAGTTGTAGGGTGACCTCTAATCTTAAATTGTAATTCAGCCATGCCAAATATCCATCATCTCCAACCATCATCTCAAGCCTAATGCTCAGTGTTGGTAAGTATAGGCCCACACGACGTGTCTGGCTCCTTCATCATAGTGACATCAATCAAATAACCAACTAGGTGACCTGGCAATGGTAAGTGGAGATCTACATTCTATTCTGCAATATCAAACTGGTGTAAGAATCGGGTCAACAAGCTACCATAATAGTACCTTCATCTTTGGTTGTCTCGAGATCTCTTCATGTTATCTTTAAGAATGTACTTAACATTAATAGGGAGCCTTTTCATCATTATATATACCCATATTACCCTCTCTCTCTCATAACCTTGGAGGTGTGTTTAGCTGGAAGGAATGCAGCATATATAATTTTTAGCCACACCCTCGCAACTCTAAAAAAGTGTGCAAAGTGGAGGGTTGAGTGCTTACCCTCATCACTCTTTTGGAGGGTTGAGTGCTTATCCTTATCACTCTTTTCTTAATAGGATATCAAGTGCTCACTATAAAGGGTATGGTGGATCTTACGGTAAGGTGGTGTTTTATCCAACTGAAAGTACTTATCGGTGACCTGAGGTGCTTCAAGGAATCTATTGAATTTCTTTTTAGAGAATGAGATGAGCTTTCCTCTCAAATTCACATTTCTACTATAGCCATGTGTGGTATGACAATTCATATAACATTCTTAAATCTTGGTGAGATTGCACTCCCCTTACTATGGAAAGATCTATCCTAACCCCATTTCATGAACAGCATCTCCAACAGTGAGAAAAGTTATTGTAAGCCTCCCCTCGTTGACCCAGTTCTCAGTATAATATTTGACCTATTTTTAATTTCCAAACCAATCCAAGCCATAGGGCAGAACATTTGGGCCCCCAAATTGTCTTGTAAGTTCTCTCAAAATTCTTGGGGCTGATGACCTGATACGCCCAAATTACACCTTAATTTAGAAGTATAAAGCGGTTGCTGTTAAATATAGAACCCAACTAGATTGGGGTCAAATCCCATAAGGAATAAGGTGAAAACTAAGCCTTTTACGGTTACGTTGACTACTAGTCAGTTATTTTCATAAAATTGGGGGTTTGTGAAAAGTGTTTGTTATTCAGTTTCTAAAGATGATTAAGTAACAATGTTAGAATTTTTTAGTAACTGTAATCAAGTAATAAAGAGAACTAGGTTTGTGTTCATCATAGCTTCATAACACGGTCGAGTTGCTAACGATAATAAATTCCTCCAGTGCTAAGCATGTAGGGCTATTGACTCTTTCAATACATCTAAATGTTTCTCAACCTAATTAGATGATGTATAGTCGAATTCTATCAAACTACAAGTAAAAAAGATGCAAAACTCAATAATTTCCCTAAGTTGGTTAATCTTATTACAGCATTAATCATTAAACAGGAGATGGAAATCCCGAATCCTTATTATCGAATCTTTTTCCTAGTTTTAACATCCTTACTCAAGCAATCTAACCCTAAGGCAGGTTCTAATGTTTGCAACCATTAGAAATTGATTAAGACAAAAGATTTGACAATACAAACGTTGGCAATATTCGAATCTACATCGATATTGACCCTAAATATGTTAATTCGCGATGGATCCCACTACCCTAGTTGTGGATTTTTTATCCACTCATAGATTTTGAAACAAATAAAGCAATAAAATTCATAAATGAAGAATAATGCTACAAAGATGAATTCAAGAACTCAATTGTCTTCGAATACCAAGATTGATTGCTTCAAAACTCAAGAAATATTGTAAGAATAATAGTAATATTCTCTCTAAAATGTAAGATACTGAAATAAGCCCTAACAGTGACTAAATATAGTAAAAGGAATTAAAGACCAAATTAAATTTGGAGAAAATCCCGCCTCTCATTGTACGGTCAAGTCGATGGCCCATTGGCTAGGTGACGGTCTCTGTTCTTCCATCGTGGCCATCCAATAAATATGCTAATAAGCTCCACTACTTAGGCGACGGTCCATTGAGTCAATAATGGTCTATCCATTTCTCCATCACTTAGAATCTTGACTTGGTTCATTCTTCTTAAGGCCGATGATCAAGGCGACAGTCCGTTGGAGGTTTAACGGTTAGTCAGTTTCTTCATCGCTAAATTCTAGAACTGGGACATTCTTTAAGGTTGACGCTTAAGGTGATGGTACGTCGGAGGTTTGATGGTCCATCTAAATTCCCATCTTCTTGCTCTCTTTAGCATAAGTTATCTCCTTCCTTGCCTTATCACATTTCCCTGCAATTTAGACCAAAAAATGATCAAACTTACCAAAAGTTGCTTAAGAACTTGCATTTATTCATGGTTAAAATCATAAAATGAGCCATAAAATGCCGGCATATCAACACCCTCAACTTAGAACGTTTGCTTGTCCTCAAGAAACAAAACACAACCATACTTAGTAACGATGCAAAAGAAAAAGAAACTTAGGTCAACTATGGCAGTCATGAGGTTATTTTACAACTCATCTCTTCAAGTACAACCCCTTTATATTTTTACATACAAAGCATATGTGCATGAAATCACTTATCAACTTGACTCAAGAGGAAATAAGGAAGACATTGTGATATCAATGAACAACTTTACATACACAACCGATAATTTCCTTAACAATTTGCAATCAACAGTGCGTTCTAAGTGCCCTCACCATAAAAAAGTCCCATACACACAAAATTGAATTAAAGTGAGACTGGAAAAAAATCTCACTCTCATAATGAAGTTCAAGCAATACATACACAATATCATAGGCTTGCCCTTATTTTCTATGCTTCAGGTTTCAGACAGTTAGACTAGGATCACTCTAGGATTTTTTGGACTTGTAATATAGGCTTGGGGGTAGGTATGGTACATTTGGAATTAGTGACTACGCCCTCCTTGACACTACACTACTTTTTCTCCACTTCTGACCAGCCTTTTTCTCCCTATTCTTCATTTATTCACTCCTTTCTTCCACTATGGGTGCGACTTTCTTTTTAATTACAACTCTCTCTTTTTTTTTTTACAAATCTTTTCTCTTTTCTTTTTTGCACAGGCCACACCCGTTTTCCCTTTTTTATCACTAGTCTCTTATTTTCATACCCCATTCTTCTTTTCATACTCCTTTACCATAACCACCCTCAACTTAGGCCATTTGCCTGAATTGAGGTTCATAATATCCAAGACTGGACCAGGGACAAAACAAAAGTTTTGAGGAACCTCTATAGTAGCCACCCTCAACTTAAGCTATTTGCTAGAGTAGAGGTACATGATGTCCAAAGAGAGACTAGGGCCAAGACAAGGGTTTCAAGAAAAATAGAGAAGGTGAATAGGCTAATGAATAAAAGGTTAATTAGGCTCAAAATTCATGAACAAGGTACACATTACATCATTTGGACTGTCATTTGGATTGAGTGGACTTAAATCAAACAAGGCCTATGATCCTTTCCTAATCCTCTAGCTTATGACCTATACAAGATAAACTGGGTAAGTTCTGAATTTCATACATAGAGTAAGAACTAACAAATGTAGCTCACACACACTTGGCATAGAATAGTGCAATCAACTACTAGCTATCACATTCATGCCCTAGCTTAAGCAATAGTTGTCACATCCATATACACTTTATGTCATGCAAAGATCCATAATGGTCAAGATAGACATATACATACTCCATAAATATTGGAGGCGTCTCCATTTTCTAGAAACAATCATTTCATAATAGACTGCCTAAGCATTCCTAAATTCTTTTTACAAACACAACCATAAGACAACACATAAAACACTAAACACTAAATATGTCGGTTCTACTAGATAGCACACCTAAGGGAAAAGAAATACGGCAACAAAAACCCTTAAGTGGTGAATCACGCAGGTACCCTTACCCTCATCAAAAGGATATGTATTACCTATAATGCATCATAAAATCAAGTAATAAGGTTCTAGAGAGAGAACGTACCTGTGGTTCCCTAGGCGCTTATGTCATGCGACACAGAGTGGGCTACAGTAACATTAGTAGTGGCGCCAAGAGTGAAAAGTTCACTTAATGTAGTGGGTGGTAGAGTATAAGACTCCACACACAACTCAGCACCACCAATTGACCTGGTGATATACTAGAAGAGGCTCCAATAGCTCGAGCCCTCATCTCTTCATCCTTTTTTTTTCTTTCCTCGATCAATTTCTTATAAGCTTGCTTTATTTTCAAATTTTTTTCTTCTTCCTCTTTCTTTTGAATTTCTATGGACCCTGTTTCTCTGCTTGTGGCATCTTACCCATGGCTTTGAGAGGCTTGACCATCAAATCATTTATGTTTTCCTCTTCCTCTAACTCCTCTATATCCAAAATTGAGAATGAAATGGTGGGTCTATACTGAAGTTCAGTAATGTCAGCATTGGCCTTCTCTAATTCAGTTAAAAACTTGACCAAATCTAGGACGATCAGTGCCTTTAGTCCCTCATTGATTCTTCCCTCCAAATCATCAATATAGCTATGAAGGACTGCATATGGCACAAGTGCAGCCTCAATAAATTTCTCAACAAATGGTTAAAATTGTTCCACAAAGACCTTCAGCTGCAATTCAAACCTTGGATACCTCTTAACCATTTTCATAATGTTCTATGAAGCCAATAGATATTTTAGATTTAGTGCTACAACAGATGTAGTATAAGCTAACTTTGTCGTAGGTATGGATCCAGCAGCACCAGAGGTAGATTGGGTAGTTGCAGGAATAGTGTTAAGAGCTAGCTCCGTGCATGTGGCAGCTCTCAACACCTCTGAAGGTTTACCTTCTACGGCTTGACTATCGGACCCAAGGATATGAAGCACTGGTTTGTGCACTCTTAATTCAAAGTTGGACTCATCTTTAAACCTCTTGATATTGTGTCTCTTTGATGTGACAACCTCATCATTAATCCCTACTAGCACCGACGCTTGAGCGTGTTCACACAACCTAGTAATGAGGCAAGGGAACGGAAGAGAAGTAGAGGACTTTGTTGCTCGGGTTCTCATTTTATTAGCTATGAGTATACCAAAATTCATCTTGTACCCCAACAGTAAACTAACCACCATAATTGCTTTATCTTTAATAAACTAATTGTCCTATCCAATAGGACTCAATCGAAGATGCACCACTGCCCACCAAAACTTAGCTATGAAATTAGAGTTACCTTAAAGATCTTTTCCTTTGTATTTTTCAACCAAGCCGACTTATCTTCAGCTATGACTTGGGCCAACCTCAAGCGCTGACTATATCTATCCCTCATTTTGTGTTCAAAATCTGTAATGTTGGCTGGTGGAACAAAATCAGGCCTACATAGAAAGTGATTCATCATTTGATCTAAAATGTCTACCGAAACTCCACAAACTTAAACCCTATTCAACATTGGCAAATCTATTACTATCTGCCATTTCTTGCATTTATCGTCTAGAGTAGTAGCATAGCTTGCATAGAACTCATAAACCATATTGGGGTAATATTACCCAGGTGTTTTCTAGTCCAATCCAAGCCATAATGGTTGAACCATTTCTCAATCACCATATATTCTACAAGATTGGATGAGACAATTTGGACCTCCTCAGCGATTGGTCTTTTAAGATTGCCCTTTCCCATCGTCATCAGGCCATCATGGAAGTACTTATGGGAGACCTTCACTTGCCAGTGCATTCCTTCATAGAACCCCAGAGTTTCGCCCTTGATGACTTTATCCAGGATAGGCTCAGGTTTTACTTCTGGACTCTTAGTGGCATCAGTTTCACTCTTATTATCTGCACCAGAACTCGAGGCCTTTGTACTATACTTGTGGTTAGAGGGTTCTTCTCACTCATCAAACTGGAGAGCATTTTTTATTATCTAGTAGCTTATCTAGTATTGTATCCTTGTGCTTCTCTGCTTTTTTGACCTTTGGGTCGGGTTCATCTCTTAGTTTGTGGGTGGTGGTGTCCTTTCCTGACCTTGTACAAGCCCCTCCACGTGTAGGTTGGAATTTAAAAGGCATAACTACCTGTGGAAGAGTAGTGTTAGTATCAAAACAAAACTATACAAACAGACAATAAAATAAAATTTTACAACATTCATAGACCTGATGGTCTATCACCTATAGGACAATCTGTCAGTCCAACCATCGGTATTAAATAGTTTGTGAGGTGCCAGTTGACAGTCGAGTTGATGGCCCATCTATTGGGTGATGGTCTGTTAGCTAAGCCATCGCACCTTAACAAAATCAAAATGTATTCTGTAGGCTAGGATGGGTAAATTGATGCTTCGTGGATAATGCGACATTCTGTATGCTTTCCCCTCACCCTCAGATAGTTCAAAAACCCAGGTCATGGGTAGGAACATCATTCATATTATTCAACTTTTCACTATGCAATTGAGGTTACGAACTCCTACGAAGTGTAAATCTCATTACATGATGAAAAGTTTTACAATATCCAGACTACATAGGGTTACTCAGACTTCACCCTTCTATCTACCACCCATTTCATGATTGAGTTGGTGGGCAACATAATTTTTCACAAATTTCGTTTCTAAATTAAAAAAAAATTCTTACCTCCAACTCAATAAGAGCAATTTCTTACAACAATTTAGCACCCCACTACCAAATAAAATTGAATACATTGAAAGAAATAACAGAATTCATACCTTGAAGAAGATGTGCAAAAGAAACAAATGAAAACCTTGTACCCTAGCAAACTGATTACTCAAACACAAATAGAGGGGAGAATATTTTTATAGTGATGAAAAGTAGTTATCGATTTTGGGGAGTTTATATTGAGTGAAAGGTTGGGGTGATGGAATATTTGGAGTTATGGAAGGGAATGGTCCTTCGATCGTGGGTGAAGAAGTTGAAGCGGGAGTGAAATAGAGACCAACAATTTTGAAATGGTTTATATTAACTCCCAAAGGTTTGGATCTGGTTGGTTGAACCTAGGTTGGATCTGGTCTGATTTGTGTTGGGTTTGTGTCAAAATGTTATTGGTAAGATGGTGATGTGTTGGATTTTTGTTGGTGATAGTAGGGTTGGCTTACTTAAATAAAAAAATAAACTTACATGTTCTCGACGTTGGACATACGGTCCATCAACTTCCTGATGGTCTGTCTGGAAAGTCGTCGGCCTTATTTAGAATGATCTTCATTTGAGTGACATCAGAAGTTCAGTGCGACGAACCGTCACCTGATCGATGGCCCCTTGAATTTTCTGTCATCCTTAACCAGAATGTCTTCCAACTGGCTTTTTGGCAACGGTCCATCAATTTCCTGATGGTCCATTGATTTCTCAATGGCCTATAGTTTTTCCCATCCTTTTTATCCAGATTCCACCTGTTAGAAGTCTCAAAGTGACGGTTGGATCGGCGGGTCGTTAGCTTACCCAATGTCCATCACTTTTGCCATCACCTCTATCGGATTTTAGATTTTACACCTGTATACTTTAACACACACATCAACCATATACAAAATATAAAACTCAATACATAACAAGTTATACAACAACAATTATGGGTTTCCTCCCAGTGGCGCCTAATTTATTATCGCGGCACGACTCGGGTACTTTGATTATTCAGACTTCATCAAGGTACACCATTACTATCAGTTTTACCTCCTTAATTACTCCAAAGTACTACTTCACACATCGGCTATTAACTTTAAAGCGTTCCCCTTTATGATTTTCCAATTCAACCACTCCAGAAGGGAACACTTGTGTCACTATAAACCGACCAGACCACTTGGATTTGAGTTTAGCCGAAACTAACCAGATCTTATAATTGAATAGCAATACCAAGTCCCCAGACTAAATTCTTGCTACTCAATTCTACGATCATGATACATCTACATCTTCTCTTTATACAAGACTGATCTTTCATATTCTCTCAAATGAAACTCATCCAGCTAGTTCATTTGTTCAAGCCTCAAATTAAAGGCATCACTCCAGCTAAGGCTAACTTTTTGAGTGCCCATAAGGCTTTGTGCTCAAGATCCACTGGCAAATGAATTTCCTTGCCAAAGCCCAACTGATATGGTGACATCCTGATGGGCATTTTGTATGAAGTCTTGTATGCCCATAGGGCATCATCAAGCTTTCGAGCCTAATCAGTTTGGTTGGCATTCACTATTTAGGGAAGAATCATCTATATCTCCTAATTTGACACTTTTACTTGACCACTGGTTTGTGGATGATAGGGAGTATCCACCTTGAGTTGCTTAACGCTATACTTTTCTAGCAGAGCACAGAATACTTTGTTGCAAAAATGCCAATCCCCATTACTGATGATAGCTCTTGGAGTACCAAACCTTGAGAAGATGTTCCTTTTCAGGAATACAGTCACACTATTGCTCTCATTTTTTGGTAATGCCACGACTTCCACCTATTTAGACACGTAATTGACCGCTTCCAATATGTATTTTTGGTTGAAAGAACTTATGAAGGGACCCATAAAGTTGATTCACCAAACATCAAATAATTCAAATTCTAAGACTGAGGTCATGGGCAGCTCATGCCTTCGTGAGATAGCTCCCAACCTTTGTCATTGGTCACATTCGTTTACAAACTCTTGCATTTCTTGATGGATTATGGGCCAGTAATACCCACATTGCAATATCTTTTGTGCAGTGCGCTCACCACCATAATGTCCCCCCAGAAGGGATGAATGACATGTTTCTAGTATACTCATCATCTTAACTTCTGGGATGCATCTTCTTATCAAATTATCAGCACAGAGCCTAAATAGATATGGTTCATTCCAAAATTAATTGCTCACATCATGTAGAAATTTCTCCTTTTGATGAAAATTTAGATCTTCCGGCGTCGTGCCACTAACAAGATAGTTAGACATATCAGCAAACCAAGGTACAAGATCATGAGAAACTACTAATACCTTCTCAGCTAGAAAGGAGTCATCAATCTCTAACTTATTTGGCAGTTTTCACTCATCTTCAAGTCTAGACAAATGGTCAGCAACTTGATTCTCGCAGCCTTTTCGATCTTTAACTTCAAAGTCAAACTCCTGAAGCAAGAGCATGAATTGAATAAACTATGGTTTTGCATCTTTCTTTGTCATGAGGTATCTCAAGGAAGCATGATCTGTGTGCACTACAACCCTTGTGCCAAGCAAATATGCCTAGAATTTCTCAAAGGCATGCACCACCGCAGGCAATTCTTCCTAGATCACAATATAGTTCTTTTGTGCTCCATTCAATGCTTTGCTCACATATAAATAGGGTGAAAGATTTCTCCCACATATTACCCAAAATAGCATCAAGTTCCACACTACTTGCATCACCCATTACTTCGAATGGTTTGGACCAATCCGAAGTAACAATACTAGGAGCAGAGGTAAGCTTTTCTTTAAGGAAATGAAATACCATCAAAAAAGCATCGTCAAATAGGAACATAACCTCCTCCTCCAACAACTTTCAAAGGGGATTAACAATTTTGAAGAAGTCTTTTATGTACCTTCGATAAAAGTTTGCATGACCAAGAAAACTCTGAATCCATTAATAGAAATTGGTGGAGGTAACTTTTTAATAACTTCAATCTTTGTTCTATCAACTTCAATACCTCTTTCAAATATTTTGTTTCCCAGAATAATGCCCTCCTTCACCATGAAGTGCCATTTCTCCTAATTTAGTACCAAGTTCCTTTCTTCACATCTATGTAAGACCTTACCAATATTGACCAAGCAATCTTCTAATGCATCACCAACTATAGAAAAATCATGCATAAATATTTCCATAGTATCCTCTACCATATCCGAGAAAATAATCATACATCTTTGGAAGGTGGAAGGTGCATTGTATAAGTCAAATGGCATGCGCTTAAATGTAAATGTATCGTAGGGGCATGTGAATGTTGTTTTCTATTGATCCTCTAATGCGATAGAAATCTGATTATACCTAGAGTAACCATCCAAGGAATAATTCCAACCTTGTCCTAGTAATCAATCCAGCATCTGGTCCATGAAAGAAATTGGAAAATGATATCTAAGTGTCCAAGAGTTCAATTTTTGGCAATCCATATATACATGCCAACCTGTGGCTGGCCTAAGTAGGATCAACTCATTGCGTTCATTAGGAACCACCATCATACCTCCATCCTTTGGGACATATTGTATCAGAATTACCCATTTGTTATCTAAGATAGGATACACCACCCCTGCATCTAACCACTTAATGATCTTTTTCTTTAACACCATTTGCATAGGTGATTAAGTTTGTACTGATGCTCTATGCTTGGGAAAAGTGGATTAAGTTTGCGTTGATTTTCTATGCTTGGGATGAAATCTTCCTCCAACATAATTTTGTAAGTGTAAATACCAGGATGGATCTCGATGATGTCGGCAATGGTCAACCTAATTGCTCTTATAAAATACTAAGCACTGACACAAGTGCCTCAACTTGCCACTCAACTAAGTCAGCCACCACAATAACGGTTAGTACTATTCTCTGCCAAAGAAGCATAGCATAAAGGACCAAGCAAAACTTTTAATTCCCACAGAGGTGGCTCTTCAATTAAAGACATCACTGGAGTAGGCATATTTTTCAAATCCAAGTCTAACTTCTTTGGAGCATAGGAATACGAACCCATCCCAATCACTGCCTTTACTGTCTCATCATAGTCTTCGATGTCATCACCATCGAAGTTTATCATCAATGCAGCTAAAGTTTCAACTTCAAACCTTTCTTCAAGGGGTACCTTAATCACCCCCTTATCTACAATATCAATCACAGACACAACATTCATTGCCCTCAGTTACTTCATAGGCTGACACACATTGAATTTCACCTCCTTGTTGTTCAGCCTGAATTTCAATTCATTTCTTTCCATATCAACCAAGGCTCTCCCAGTCACTAAGAAGGGTCTTCCCAAGATTCATTCGAAGTTAAATTCACAATCCAAGATCATAAAATCAGCAGTAAATATAAAACTTTCCACCTTCATTAGCACATCACATAGGATCCCAATAGGCCTTTTGACCAAACAGTCAGCCATCAATAGCTGTATTGTGTCAGTTTGGGAGATCCCAAGCCTAACTATTTATAGATATAAAGCGGCATCTATTTGATGCTTTCACCAAGGTCACACAATGCCTTAGCAAAATTAAAGGCTCCAATGGTGTAAGGAATGGCAAAAGTACCAAGATTTTCCTTCTTCTAAACCAAAGTGCGGGAAGCAATCACACTATAAAGGAGTATGTTATCAACGGGTTTGAAACTGACTGTCCTCTGCTTAGTGACCAAGTCTTTCATAAACTTGGCATAACCCGGGATTTGTTCCAATGCCTCCACCAAAGGAATATTTACTGATGGTTGCTTTAACATGGAGATGAATTTGTGGAACTTGACATCTTCCACTTTCTTTTTCATCCTTTGAGGAAATGGAGGTGGAGGTCTAGGAATTAGAGTCAAAGGCTTTGCAACCTTCTCCTTCTCTTTATTTTCAGAATTCCTATCTTTAACATTTGTAGATTTTTCAGCATCTACAACAATATCATCAAAAATTACTGTCTTTTCAGCATTAGTCGAAGCTCTTAATTCAATAATATCATTTACAGCAATTTCAGACTCAAAAACAATATCCTCCTCTTGATCATCAACAATGGGTATCGTATTTGGAAAAATATTCTCCCACTTCTAGTCGTGACGGCCATACATTGGCCATCATTTCTCATATTTTGGATAGTGTTGCTAGGCAACATCCCACTCTTCCATTGATTCAAAGATGCGGACATTTAACCCATTTGATATTCTAGTTGTTTGATGGAAGTGGAGTGTGAGTCCACTAGTTGGGTAATGTTAGAGATTTCTCCATTCATTTATTTAACACTGGAGTCGGTATATTCGACCCGTTGTAATATCTTAGCCAGCATATCTTCCATCCTTGAACTCCTTTAATCATTACTAGCTTTGTCATGATTTCCTGAAGGCACATAAAGACCACTTCTGTCATTCTTTCTCTTCCAGATGCCCTGATCCCTATCTTTATAACCATCTTTGCCATAATAATTGTCCTTATGATAGTTCTGACCTTGGTTTCCTTAGGCGTTGGCCCAGAAACTCCCCATCTAATTGTTTAGATAGTTTGCCTCCTTCTGAGAATATGATTTAGCTGTTTTACCATGTGAACCTAATGTCGCCTAAATTACACCTCTAAACAAAGTATAAAGTGGTCGTTGATCAACTATAGAAACCAACTAGTTTGGGGTTGATTCCATGAGGAATAGGTCAAACTATCTATCAAGTATTTTCCTAAGCAATCAGTAAATAATCTCTAGTAAAATGGGGGGTTTGTAAATCAGAGTTTCAATAGTAACAATTGTTGATTTTATTGGATTAGTAATCAATATGAGAAAGGCATTAGGACTGTGTTTCCCAATAACTTCATAACTCCATAGGTTCTTTGTACTTAGTGATCTCTCGTGGTGCTTGACATGCAAAATCGATAGGTTAAGTTCACCTAAACGGCTTTACGCACTTGTTTAAGAAACTATCCTTAAGTAAGTTTACTCTTCTCCTGAGTTTTGTATTACTAACCCCTATCTTAGATCCCAGTTTTAGCTTTCCCAGATTATCAGCTCAAGTTATTCATTGAAGGTTGATAGCTCCAATGATCTATTGGTTATTCCCTTTTCCCATCCTTTACCCCTAATTTCATCGAGAGTAAAGACAAGGCGAGTTCTAATATTTGCAGCCGTTAAAAATCAATCAAACCGAAGAAAACAAACAACTCACTCCCAAGCACCCTTTGAGAATCACTTCGTACTATGAACTCTACTCTGTTAATCCATCATGGTTCCCACAAACCTAGTTGTAGGGTTTAGCTACTCTTAATTGAAAGCACACAACAATAATTCTGATAAGAAAGCATAATTATGAACTTACAAGAATAATATGAAAAACCACGAATCTCAATTATGAATAAAAAACCATAAACATCGATATTTGTAATTTCAAGAACAAGAATATGCCTTGAAACTACAATAATATGTAAAAAAGAATGGAAACTGGTACAAAAGACCCATTAAGAGTATTTATAGACAAAATAAATACATATCCTAAACACACAGGGATTTGCTGAGTCGGTGCATCGGATGAAGGGAAGTACGATCGTGGTTACCTCTCGTAGTATCTACCTTTGATTATTCACTTTTCAGAACACTTCTCCCATGATCCTCAGTACGATCTCATGGTATCATCCCATGATTGTGAGATCCTCTCATCTAATCCTCTTTACACTTGATATTGCAACCTTCAATTCTGGTCTCCCTTCCCACGATCCACTGTATGATCATGACATCTTGGTACAATTGTGGGATGCTTTCATCTGATTATCCACTAAATATAAACCCTCAGGTTCAACCCACGACAACTATGGTATGACCGTGGTCAGATCCCACAATCGTGGAATGTTTTTGTCTATTCCTTGTAAGTCCAAAAATCTACACTTTCCTCCTTCGGACCTGTTTGACTTGCAAATTCCATAAAACCATCTCATAGCTACATAGAAATGCCTCTGTACTTGCTAATATCCTTAGTTTTAAGTGTTGAAAGTTCACGGCATATCAACACCCTCAACTTAGAACGTTTGCATGTCCTTAGGCAAACAAAACAAACATAGACTAAACACGACGCTTAACCAAGAGAAATTCAAGATTACTACGGCAATCATATTTTCAAAAATCACTTAGGCACGCATTAACCAAAAACACGAGTTCAATACCCTCCAATATCATCAAAACCAATAATAGTTGTGTGTACACAAACCACTCACTATAGCATAATAGGATCAAGCAATGGCATTACATTATCAGTAGACAACCTAGCATGCAAACTAATGACACTATCCGAACAAGTAACAAACTACGATGCAGCCCGTACGCCCTCATATCAAAGAAGTTCCTAACACTGAGAATTGCAATGAATATAGAGATAGGGACTGAAACTAAGCACTCACTCTCACAAAGAAGTCAGACAGTGTGTGTTTGATACCATAGGCTTGCCCTTATTTTTTACGCCTTAGTTGTTTGGACAGTATGACTAGGATCAGTATAGGACTTTAATTGGATTGTAATGCAGACTTGGGGATGGGTATGGTACATATGGACAAAGTGACTAAACCCTCATTGGTACTACACTACTTTTGGCTCCACTTTTCCTACTTTTTTTACTTTACTCCCTTTTTCAAATTTTTCAGACCTCGGGTGTGATTTTCTTCTCACAACTTATTCTTCTTTTTTCTTTTCTTTTTCTCATTTTTTTCAAACTTTTCTTTTGCACACAATACCACACCCGAATCCTTTTTCATTTTACTAACTTTTTATACATACCTAAACTTCTTACACACCCCTACGATAGCCACCCTTAACTTAGGCAATTTGCCTAAGTTGATGTGCACAATGTCCAAGGAGGGACCTGGGCCAAGGCAAGTTTATTGTAGATGATTAGGAAGGTGAATAGGCAAGTTCAAATAAAAGGTCTACTTTGGCTCAAATATTGGGATTAGGGGATATTACGTTTATGTGGTAGGCTTTTTAGGCTTATAGTGGACTATTCAAGAACGGCCTATGATCCTTTCCTAACCTCCTATCCTACAACTTTGGCAAGAATAGTCGAACAAGTTCTAGATCGCGCACTCACGCCAACTAGGTAAACCTCACACACACTTAGCTAAGGGATACATATTCAGTCACTACCTATCCGGTTCATACAAGTTAGGCTACTGTTATTATGCTCATAATCCTAATGCCATAACGAGATCCATATTGGTCACAATTCAGGGTAAGCACACAACACAGCAAAAATATGACAAAAATTTTTGGATGGGTATTATTTAAACACAGAATTCATTAAAATCAGTTGCATTTTCTTATTTATTTAGACTGCACCAAGTCCTCCTATTTCTCTCGTGATTACACACTAACACAAAAATACAAAATCAAACTCCTAAACATGCCGGTTCTAACTAGATATATCCAAGTGAAAAGAAATATGGAAACAAGAACCCTCAGATGTAGTACACCCCCACCCCCAACCTAGGAACTATACAATGTCCCCATTCATACAAAAGAATGGAAAATGTAAACTAGGGTAGAAATATACCTGTGGCACACTAGACGTCAGTCATAGATTCATCAATGGAGGTCACAGCTAGCTCTAGTGGCTTTGACTATGGTTGTGGCACTCTCAGTCACGTCGGCACCGATGGCGGATGGTGCACTAAAAAATGTCATCATGGGGGCAATATTCGTGCCCCCAACCATACTCAATCATATCATCAGCAGCAGCAATAGTGATACTAGAATGTAAGACCTCAATTATCTTTGAAATATTTACCTTAGAGGTCCTCTCAGTCTTGGAAGTTGTTGTCATCGTGTCACCCTTATCCTTTCTTATTCTTTATTCCTTATCTTTCTTTTTCGTCTCACTCTTATCTGTCCACTTCCTCTTCTTATGGGGTTGTAAATTATCCTCTATCTCCTCTACCACCTTACCATTTCCCCTATCTGCTGGGGCCTAGGTATATAAATTTGGCACCTATCCATCCAAATCTATGGAAAAATCCTCAAAAGACAGTATAGGTGGAGGTGGAGGTGGCACAACCTAAAACTACCACTCAATTAGCTCATTCACCATTTTTTTCAATTAGGTCAAATCAAATGTGATAGTGCTCAACTTGGGAGACTAAACATCATCCAACTTAGCCGTCATCCAGTTCTCAAAACTATCAAAATGGGTCTGCATACCCCATATCGCTGCCTTAATCTCATCCTCCACATAGAGTTTCACCCCTACCTCAAATTTCTTAATTATTGCATTAAGTAGAGACTTGTTCTTTATTATCTACTCTATAAAGGTTGTAGGCACTAATGTATAGATGGTAGGCATCGACTAAATTGTACTCGAATGTGCTGCGGGTTGCGATGTGGAAGTTGAACTAGCATCGGCTTCGGAAGTCAAAATGTTTGTAGCCTGGGCATCTGCCTCTGCTACTTATGAAGGCACATCTGGAAAAATACCTCAGTCTAGAGCTAATGGGTTCAAACTATCCTTGATCAGTGCAGTATCTGCATTTCTGGTCAGTCAGGTAAACAAGTCAACCGCTGGAATGGAAGGCACCTGAAAATTCCACAATAGCTGAGTAACCAATATCGATAAGGGTAAAGTAGTGCTAAACAACAGTGACCATTCTTAAATCTCATCCGCAATGATATGCAAAATATTCAGTTCTAACTCTGCCATAAGGGTTGCTACTATCCCTCCTATGTCGGCACTAAGAGTGTTGTCATTTACTATTGGTGAAATTCGGTGCCTAACAATTGACCACCAAGCTATGGCAGTGAAACTTAGTGTCTGCTTATAGATAGATGAACCATTGATCCAATCCACTTTATCCTTAGCTTCTGCAATGTAGTCCGCCAACCATTTATAATGCATTAGCTTATCTTTCATACTCAGCTTCTTAAACTTTTTTAGTCCTATCTTCAGGTAATCATGTTGCAGCATTTCTGTTGCTGGCTCAAAGTCAGTACTAAATAAGGCTGTAGTAATAGCCTTCACCAAAATATCAATCTCCTTACCTAGTACTACTACCATGTCGAGTCGGGGTTGCTTTCTAATATCATTTTTCTTACAGGAAGGAGTCATATTTTTTATCATCGCTACATAATTAGCTTTAAAACTCCCTCACCATCTCAGTACTATAGTTGTAAAGTTATCTAGTCATCCACCCCAGCTGATTCATTTTAAATACCCAGATCAATTCTGGAACTTTCTGTAGTGACTCGGGTAGGATGCGAGGTTCTTCTTTGATACTTTGCTTTTGGTTCCCTTTGTTCTTTAGGGAAACCCCATCAGTGTAGTAGTCAGGAGTTTGGCATATTCCATCACCTTAGGTCTACACCCTTTGGAGGCTAATTTGCAGCAGCACCACCATCTAAAGACTCTATATTAGCACTTTCGAAACCATCCATGGACTCTTACTCCTCAAAGGAACTCTCTTCATAAGCAGCTATAGGCTCACCCTCATTAGGGTTTGAGATTTGACCTACCTCCTCAGACTGGGGAAGTTCAATAGGGGTAGCCGCGGGCACTATTATTGTGGATGGTGTTGCCTTGGCCTTAGCAGTATCTTGTGCTCTAGTGGTTTGAGGTGAGTGTTGTTCTTCACTTTCACACGCAGAGTATTCAACTTTCAAACCACTAGACTCTACCAATTCACTCTCTGAGGTCAGGAGTATGTCTTTTAGTGCCCGATACTTAGCTATTTTCTTGCGGAGTGCCTCTTCTTGTATCTTCTTGAGATATTTGGGTACCATAGTACTTGTACATACAATCGTTAGTCCTAGAAAAAATCAAAAACACAGGTTTAGTAATTCCTACAGATGACCCTTGATATGATCGTGTGAAGGTACCACAATCGTACCTTCAATCATAGAAAGCATCTAAAGTCCTGGGGGTTTGTCACATCAAATGACTATTTCCCACAATTGTACCAAGATACGACGATCATGGGATGTGATCACCTGATGAACTCCTGAGACCTTACAACATGGCATGCATAACAATCCAACCTATAATCGTACATTGATACAATGATCATAGGTTATGTCGTGGAGTGTGTACTGATACTTATCAGATCAAAAACATAAGATTTGAACCTTATTTTGCCGTTAAGAGGTACTCAGACTTCCCTATTTTTTCATATTCAAACAATAACACAATTTCCTAAAATATAATCAATTTAATTACTCTCTCCCTTTGAACTCAACTACCATCAACTTGGCACTCTCTTAGGTATGTATGACCATTTTCTCAATTAGCATGAATGAAATTTCAAAGTATGAGAGTTTACTTACTTTCTTTCCAGAGAGTAATTTAAATTTTGATGTGTTTGCAACTTTGAGAGAGTATACAGTATGTAACAGAAGAAAACAACCAAGAATCTAGGGTTTAGTCATGAATTTTGCTCTTTAATCAGGCACTTTAGATATGATTTTGCATTTTGAAATAGTTTGAATAATGAATGGAGGGTATCAGGTCAAGGGTATAAGGATTTGGGAATTAAAACCAAAGTGGATCGAGTCGGATCGTGAAATTTTAAAACTGTAGGACCCAACAGACGGTTATATCCCACGATCATGGAATCATGCCACAATTGTTGTATGTCTTCGGACCACTAGAGTTTAAGAAAACTTACCTGAGAACCTACAAAGCTTAAGGACGATCGTGGTATCTAGCTACGATCATTCATTAAACTCATAGGTTCCATCACCTAGAAGTTGATTCGCAGGAGTTCAGTTTGATGATGGATTCCATGATTATGCAATCTTGGTACGATAGTGGATGCTCAATCATAGGACCAACTCCTGGTAATTAATTCTCTGGACTTCATGCATAGAATCTACGATCGTAGGAACTTTCTACAATCGTACAATGCTATCGTGGGTTTTGTTATTGTTCTAGTACCTTGGTTTCTTTTCTACATTATCCCTGCATATGCAACACACCTTACGCTATAAATAAAATAAGTACAAAATCCTTGAGTTGCCTCCCAAGCAGTGCTTGATTTAATGTCGTGGCACGACATGGCTAGTTTGGTTGCACAAACTTCACCAAACAAGCCCATGGGTTGCCTCCCATGAAACACCTGATTTAACATTGTGGCATGACTCAGATGTTCTTCGTTACTCAGATTTCACCAAGAACCACTTTGCATATCATATTAACCGCATCAGTATTCCCGAGATAATGCTTTACCCTTTGGCCATTCACCTTAAACTTCACGCCCTCATCATTTTCAAGCTTAATAGAACCATAAGGAAACACCGTCACTACTCGATACGGTCTCGTCCATATCGACCTCAACTTTCTAGGAAATAGATTTAGCTTGGACTCAAACAATAGAACCATATCACCTGCGGCGAACTCTCTCTTCTCAATCATCTGGTCATGGTATGCCTTTATCTTCTCCTTGTATAGGGCTGAACTTTCATAATCTCTAAGTTGGAATTCATCCATCTCACTTAGTTGCTCAATTCACAGCTTTGTCGTATCACTCCATTCTAGATTTAGCCTCTTCAGAGCCCACAATGGCTTATGCTCAAGTTCAACTGGCAAGTGACAGGCCTTGTCGAATACAAGTAAATCGGGGGAAACACTAATAGGAGTCTTAAATGTTGTTCGGTAGGCCCACAATGCATCATATAACTTCCTAGCCTAGTCCATTCTATTGGTAGTCACAGTCTTCGCCAGAATGGACTTGATTTCACGATTGGAGACCTCAACTTGCCCACTTGATTATCGATAGTAAGGGGTTTCCCTCTTATGTTTCACACCATATCTATCAAGTAATGCTTTGAATAGACGATTGCAATAATGTGAACCCCCATCACTTATTGTTGCCCTTGGCATGCCAAATCTGGAAAATATATTCTTTTTCAAAAATGCGGTTACACTCTTCCCTTCATTATTTAGAAGCATAATTGCTTCCACCCATTTCAAAACATAGTCAACTGCAACCATAATGTACTTCATACCATATAAGCTCACAAAGGGGCCCATAAAATCAATGCCCCATACATCCAATAGCTCAAGCTCTAGTATCGTGGTCATTGAAAGCTCTTGCCTTCGCGAGATGTTTCCTTGTCTTTGGCATTGGTCACAGGCTTTTGCGTAATCATGTGCATCTTTATGAATGGTGGGGCAATAGTATCCATATTTAAATATTTTATGTTCAATCTGTGCTCCACTATGATGACCCCTAACTGGTGACGAGTGACATGCCTCTAAGATACTCACCATCTCTACCTCAAGAACACATCTTCGAATCATTTCGTCTATACAAATCCAGAACAAGTATGTCTTATCCCAAAACAACTTTCTCACATCATGCATAAGTTTCTTATACTACTGAAATGATAGGTCTTCAGGCACCACATCACTTACCAAATAATTGGCAAAATTTACAACCCATGGAATCAAGTCTTGCGATGTGGCCAATACCTGCTCGTTTGGAAAAGTATCATCAAAATCAAGATCATCCTTCAGTTTCAGCATTGCCTCTTTTTCAAGGCATGATAAGTGGTCAGCCACTTGATTCTCAATCCCCTTTCAATCCTTGATCTCAAAGTCAAATTCCTGCAACAGAAGTACCCAATGAATGATTTCACATATTTTTCACCATATGTTACCTAAGAGTTGCGTGGTAAGTATGCACAATCACCTTTGTGCCAAGCAAATACGATCGAAATTTCTCAAACACGAACACCATAATAAGCAACTCTTGTTTAGTCACAGGTTAATTTTTCTGAGCAGCATTAAGTGCTTTACTAGCATAATAGATGAGATGTAAGACCTTCTCTCACCTTTAGTCTAGGAATGCTCCTAGAGCCATGCCGCTAGCATCACACATAACCTCAAATGGCATGGACTAATTGGGTGGCACAATAATAGGGGCTGAAATCAACTTCTCTTTCAGACACTCAAACGCCTTCAGACATGCATCGTCAAACATAAACTTCACCTCCTTCTCCAACAATTTGCATAAGGGATGTGCAATTTTAGAGAAGTCCTTGATAAATCTTCAGTAAAATCTGGCATGCCCAAAAAGCTTCGAACACCTTTCGCAAAAATTGGTGGAGGCAATTTTTCAATCACCTCAATCTTCGCCTTGTCAACCTCAATTCCATTTTTCAAAATCTTGTGACCAAGCACTATTCCTTCTTTGACCATTAAGTGGAACTTTTCCCAGTTTAGCACTAAGTTGCAGTCCTCACATCTCCTCAAGACACTAGCAAGATGAGCCAAATAATATTCAAACAAATTACCAACAATTGAGAAGTCATTCATAAATATCTCAATTGTATCTTCCACTATGTTAGAAAATATGGACATCATGCAATGCAGAAAGGTTGTTTGTGTATTACATAGACCAA
The DNA here is from genome assembly GCA_031232105.1 of Capsicum rhomboideum. Taxonomy (NCBI): domain Eukaryota; kingdom Viridiplantae; phylum Streptophyta; class Magnoliopsida; order Solanales; family Solanaceae; genus Capsicum; species Capsicum rhomboideum. Next base: position 52,802,014 of record CP124716.1, on the reverse strand, counting down.
AAGGCATTCTACTAAACGCGAACGTCCCATATGAAGAAGTGAAAGTGGTCTTCTCTTGGTCCTTGGGAGCAATAGAACTCTGATTGTAACTAAAGTATCCATCAAGAAAATAATACCATCTTCTACCAGCAAGACGGTCTAACATTTGATCCATAAAAGGCATCGAAAAGTGATCCTTCTCAGTCCATGCATTCAGTTTCCTATAGTCTATGTATACTCTCCACCCCGTGACTGGTCTCATAGGAATAAATTTGTTCTTCTCGTTTGGAACCATAGTGATTCCACCCTTTTTAGGCACATATTAGACCAGTCTCACCCATTTGTGGTCAGCAATAAGGTAAACCACACCCACATCCAATCACTTGATAATTTCCTTCTTCACTACCTCTTGCATAGGCAGATTCAGTATTTATTGATGTTTAATTATGGGTACACAATTTAACTCAAGTTGGATTTTTTGTTTGTAAATTCCAGGCGGAATCCCAATGATATCAGTAATGGACCATCCAATGGTCCTCTTGAATCTCTGCAACACAGACACCAAAGCCTCAACTTACCAATCTACCAAATTTGTTGTAATAATAACCGACAGAGTGTTCTTGGCTTCCAATAATGCATAACATAGATGGGATGGAAGAGCATTGAGTTCCAAGACTGGAGGCTTCTCAATAGAAATCTTAGCAGATGGGGTGACTCTATTCTTCAAGTCAAGATCTAGCTTCTTTGGTGTAAAATTGTATGAACCCCTACCATCAAATGTGCTCACCATCTCATCATAGTCCTCAATATCATCCCCCTCAAAATTTATAATAACCATTGCAAGTGCTTCAACTCTAAGCCTCTCCTCAATAGAAGTTACCAATATATCCTCATCGACTGAATCAATCGTAAAAATCACACATATATCATTTGGCTGTTTCATGGATTAGAATATATTGAAAGTCACATGTTCGTCATTTAATTGAAACTATATCTTCCCAGACTCAATATCAACCAACGCACGTCCAATCACCAAGAATGGTCTCCCCAAAATAATGGAAACCTTAAATTCAACATCATAGTCAAGGATGACAAAATCAGCCAGAAAAATGAAGGATGCGACCTTCACCAAAACATCACATAAGATTCTCACTAGCTTCTTCACAGTACGATCCACCATGAGAAGTCTTCTCAATGTTGGTTAGGGTGACCCCAAACCCAACTGACTGTATATTGCTAGTGGCATCAGATTAATACTAGCACCCAAGTCACACAAAGCTTTTGCAAAGTTGAAAGACCCAATAGTGCATGGAATCGTGAATGCTCCAGGATCTTCCTTATTCTCAACCAGAGAGCGGGAAGCTATTGCACTACAATGGTGCATATTATTAGCAGGCTCAAAACTCGCAGTCCTCTTCCTCATCACTAACTCTTTCATAAACTTTATGTAACCTAGCATTGCTCAAGATCCTCAACCAGAGGGATGTTCATCGATAATTCTCTCAACATAGATATGAAATTCTGATACTTTCCCTCTTCAGCCTTTTTCTTTAATCTTTGTGGAAAAGAAGGAGGAGGAGGTCGTTGAATAGGAGTTACTTTTGTGACCTCCTTTTCCTTCCCCTTTTTTGCCTTAGCCTCTTTTTTAGTAACTTGAGGATTTTTAGATGCATTCTCATCAACAATAAAATTTTCAGAATCAGCCACTTTCTCATCATCAACAATCACCGACTCTACCTCATTCTCAACAACCACTGGCACAGGTGGATCAGCAATCATATTACTGCTCCTAGTAGTAATGTCCAATCAATGACCATCATTTTTGGGATTTTGGATAATGTTGCTTGGAAGCGTCCCTTGTTGATGCTAATTCAATGCAGTGGACATTTGACCAAACTACTGCTCAAATTTCTTAATGGTGGTAGCATGTGATTCGACCTTTTGACTCATGCCCGAAATATCTGCTCTTGGCTCCTTAAGGCATTCACCAATTCTCTACCCCTTTTAACTCTTTAGCAAGCATGTCTTCCATTCTTGAATTTCTTGAATCAGCATCTCGGTTCCCCGCTGGAACATAGAGACCACTTCTATCCTTGTAATCATTCTTTCTCCTCTAATCACCGTCTCTTCCTCTACTTCTATCTCTATACCCAAACTTGCTATAGTTGTTGTCTTTATAGTAGTTACGACCTTGATTCCCTTGCCTAGAGTTCCAATTATCTTGATTATACCCTTGGCCCTTGGCTCAAAAACCCGCCACCTGATTGCCTAGATATTTAGCCTCCTTCTCAGAATCAGAATCATCATCCCTAGGTTCCTTACCTTGCGAACCAACTGTATTTATCTTTTTTACTCCCACTGATGCAAACTACTTAGTAAACAAGCTAAACTCAGTTCTCAATTATTTTACCTCTTGAGCGATTGAATCATCTAGCACTCTCTGATCTATGGATGCCCGAATCATATAAGTGCCTACAGGTATGTCTATATCTCGAGTATGCTAATCTTGATTGGTTTTAATAATTCAATCTAGAATCTCAGAAGTCTGATCCCAATGCAACCTCATAAATGCCCCACCAGTGATAGTGTCTGATATAGCCTTATTATTTGAATTCAAAGATCTATAGAAGATCTATAGCAAATTTGGCTCGATATTCTATGGTTGGGGACGTTCTGCAGCTTCTTTGTAAACCTCAACCAGGTCTCATATAACACCTCCAAATATAGTTGCCTGAAGTTATAAATCTCAACTTTCAACTACAACTACAACATTTTGGAAGGTGGAAAAAATCTATCCAAAAACTCAATCCTTAACTCATTCCAAGTAATGATCCATCCACGTGGCAACCCTATCAACCATAATGTGGCTTCCTCCATCAGAGAAAAAGGGAACAATCACAGTCTAATCACCTCTTAGCTCACTCCAAGTAGATTATGGGCATTGCAAATCCCTACAAAGTTTATCACATGCATGTTTGCATCAGCAGTCGAAAGGCCGATAAATACTCTATTTAGGTTCAGTACCTGTATCATAGCACTGATGATGTCAAATTTAGTTCCTAGAGGCAATGTTAGTGGAATAATAGCACCTGTTTCAATCGGCTCTAAAAAATCAAGTTCATCTTATGCATCATTAGACTAAGAATGATACTGCTGTAGAGGCTATTGCCCCATATTCCTTCTCTGTATTTCTTATTCCTCAAGTACAGTTTGATAGTTCACTTCAGCTTGTCTAGCCATCTCTTCCCTTACTGTCTACCTGGCAGCTTTTTATCTTCCATTCTTATCAGCTATCAATCGAGCAGTAGTCTGCACTATAGTCTCCTGAAGCCCTGGCTCTTGTAACCCTTGGTTCAGAACTCCTTTAGCATGAACTCCTTTGTTAACCATCCTTGTTCTATCTTATGCCTTCATGAGATTGCTCCCTGCCATTTTCATTGGTCACATGTCTTTACAAACTCTTGCACTTCTTGATGGAATGTAGGCTAGTAATACCCACATTGTAATATCTTTGGCGCAGTGTGCACACTACCATGATATCCCCCCATAAAGGATGAATGACATATTTCTAGTATACTCATCATCTCAACTTCTGGGATACATCTTCTTATCTAATTATCCCCATAGAGACTGAACAGATATGGTTCATCCCAAAAGCAGTTGCTTATATCATGTGGAAATTTCTTCTTTTGATGAAAATTTAGATCTTTCGGTGCCGTGTCACTAACAAGATAGTTATGAAAATCAGCAAACCAAGGTACAAGATCATGAGAAGCCGCTAATACCTGCTCACCTAGAAAGGAGTCACCAATCTCTAACTTATCCACCAATTTTCACTCATCTTTAAGTTTAGACAAATGGTCAGCAAATTAATTCTCGCAGCCTTTTCGTTGTTTGACTTCAAAGTCAAACTCCTAAAGCAAAAGAGCACCCATTGAATCAACTGTGGTTTTGCATCTTTCTTTGTCATGAGGTATCTCAAAGCAGCATGATATGTGTGCATTACAACCCTTGTTCGAAGCAAGTAATCCCAGAATTTCTCAAAGGTATACACCACCGCAAGCAATTCTTCCTCGATCACAGTATAGTTCTTTTGTGCTCCATTTAATGCTTTGCTCGCATAATAAATAGAGTGAAAGAGTTTCTCCCACTTTTTACTCAAAATAGCACTAAGTGACACACTGCTTGCATCACCCATTACTTCGAATGGTATAGACCAATATGAAGTAACAATAATAGGAGCAGAGATAAGCTTTTCTTTAAGACAATAAAATTCCTTCAAACAAACATCATTAAATAGGAACATAACCTCATTCTCCTCCAACAACTTGCAAAGAGGATTAGTAATTTTGAAGAAGCCCTTTATGTACCTTTGATAAAAATCTGCATGACTAAGAAAACTCTAAATCCATTAATAGAGATTGGTGGAGGTAACTTCTCAATCACTTCAATCTTTGCTCTATCAACTTTAATAACTCTTTTAAATATTTTGTGTCCTAGAACAATGCCGTCCTTCACCATGAAGTGGCAGTTCTCCAAATTTTAGCACCAATTTATTTTCTTCACATCATTGTAAGACCTTGCCAAGATTGACAAGCAATCTTCGAATGCATCACCAACTACAGAAAAATCATGCATAAATATTTCCATAGTATCCTCTACCATATCCGAGAAAATAATCATACATCTTTGGAAGGTGGCAGGTGCATTGCATAAGTGAAATGACATACACTTAAACACAAATGTATCGTAGGGGCAAGTGAATGTCGTTTTCTATTAATCCTTTGGTGTGATAGAAATTTAGTTATACCTAGAGTAACCATCCAAGAAGCAATATGAACCTCGTTCTACTAATCGATCCAGAATCTAGTCCATGAAAGGCATTGGAAAATAATTTGTAAATGTCCAAGAGTTTAATTTTCAGTAGTCCATGCATACATGCCAGCCTGTGACTGCCCTAAGTAGGATCAACTCATTGTGCTTATTAGGAACCACCGTAATACACTGTCTTTTGGGACACATTATACCAAAATTACCCATTTTTTGTTCGAGATAGGATACAACATCCTTGCATCTAACCACTTAATGATTTTTTCTTTACTAACTTTTGCATAGGTGGATTAAGTCAGCACTGATAGTTTACGCTTGGGAAAGGTGGATTAAGTCTGTACTGATGCTCTATGATTAAGATGAAATCTTCCTCCAACTTAATCTTGTGAGTGCAAATACCAAGATGGATCTCGATGATGTCGGCAATGGTCCACTCAATTACCCTTATAAAATATCTCAGCACTTACACAAGTGCCTCAACCTACCACTCAACTAAGTCAGCCACCACAATAACGGGTAGTGTACTATTCTCTACCAAGAAAGCATAGCATAAATAACCAAGCAACACTTTTAATTTCAGCATCAGTGTCTCTTTAATCGAAGGTTTCGCTGGAGGAGTAGGCTTATTTTTCAAATCTAAGTCTAACTTCTTTGGATCATAGGAATATGAATCCATCCCAATCACTACCTTCACTGTCTCATCATAGTTTTCAATGTCATCACCATCGAAGTTCATCATCACTGCAGCTAAAGTTTCAACTATAAACCTTTCTTCAAAGGGTACCTCAATCACCCCCTTATCTATAATATTAATCATTAACATAACGTTCATTTCCCTAGTTACTTTATAGACTGACACATATTGAATTTCACCTCCTCGTTGTTCTGCCTGAATTTCAATTCATTTCTTTTCATATCAACCAAGGCTCTCCCGGTCTCTAATAAGGGTCTTCCTAGGATTCATTCGAAGTTAACTTCACAATCTAAGATCATGAAATCAGTAGTATATATAAAACTTTCCATCTTTACTAGCACATCACATAGGATCACAACAGGCCTCTCGACTATACAGTCAGCATTGTGTCAGTTTGGGGGCTCCCAAGCCCAACTGTTTATAGATAAAAAGCGGCATCCAGTTGAAGTTTGTACCAAGGTCACACAATGCCTTAGCAAAATTAAAGGCTCCGATTGTGCAAGGAATGGCAAAAGCATCAGGATCTTTCTTTTTCTGAACCAATGTGTTGGAATCAATCACACTATAATGGTGTATGTTATCGATGGGTTTGAAACTGACTGTTCTCTTCTTAGTGACCAAGTCTTTCATAAACTTAGCATAACTCAATATTTTTTCCAATGCCTCCATAAAGGAATATTTATTGATGGTTGCATTAACATGGAGATGAATTTATGGAACTTGTCGTCTTCCACTTTATTTTTCATCCTTTGAGGAAATGAAGGTGGAGGTCTAGGAATTAGAGTCAAAGGCTTTGCAACCTTCTCCTTCTCTTTATTTTCTGAATTCCTATCTATAACAATTGTAGATTTTTGAGCATCTACAATAATATCATCAATAATTACTGTCTATTCACCATTAGCTGAAGCTTTTGATTCAATAATATCATTTGCCATAATATCAGACTCGAAAACAATATCTTTCTCCTGCTCATCAATAATGGGTACCGAATATGGAAAAATTCTCCCTTTTCTAATCATGAAGGTCACACATTAGCCATTATTTCTCATATTTTGGATAGTGCTGCTAGGCAAAGTCCCTCTATTTCATTGATTCAAAGATGCGGGCATTTGACCCATTTGATATTCTAGTTGTTTGATAGAAGTGGAGTGTGAGTCCACTATTTGGCTAATGTTAGAGATTTCTTCATTCGTTTCTTTAACACTAGAGTCAGTATATTCGACCCTTTGCAACAGCTTAGCCAGCATATCTTCCATCCTTGAACTCCTTGAAGCATTACTAGCTTTGTCACGATTTACCAAAGGCACATAAAGACCACTTCTGTCATTCTTGATCTTCCCTGATCCCTATCCTTATAACCATCCTTGCCATAATAACTGTCTTTCTAATAGTTTTGACCTTGGTTTCTTTGGGCGTTGGCCCAGAAACTACCCATCTGATTATTTAGATAGTTTGCCTCCTCCTCAGAATATGATTCAGCTGTTTTACTATGTGAACCTGATGTCACCTAAATTACACCTCTAAACAAAGTATAAAGTGGTCATTGATTAAATATAGAACCCAACTAGGTTGGGGTCGATCCAATGACGAATAGGTCTAACTATCTATCGAGTGTTTGTCTAAGCAATCAGTAAATAATCTCTAGTAAAAAGGGGAGTTTTGTAAATCAGAGTTTCAATAGTAACAATTGCTGATTTTGTTAGATTTGTAATCAATATGAGAGAGGCACTAAGACAGGACTGTGTTCCCCCATAACTTCATAACTCTGTAGGTTCTTCATACTTAGTTATATCTTGTGGTGTTTGGCATGCCGAATTGATAGGTTAAGTTCACCTAAATGGCTTTATGCACTTGTTTAAGCAACTATCCTCAAGTAAGTTTTCTCTTCTCCTGAGTTTTGCATTACTGACCCCTATCTTGGATCCCAGCTTTAGCTTTCTCGGATTATCGGGTCAAGCTATTCAATATAGGTTGATACCATTAACGATCTGTTGTTTCTTCCTTTTTTTTCTTCCACCCCTAATTTCATCGCGAGTAAAGATAAGGCAAGTTCTAGCATCTACAGCCGTTAAAAATTAATCAAACTGAAGAAAACAAATAATACATGCTCAAACATTATTTGAGAATCACCTCATACTACGAACTCTACTCTATTAATCTGTCTTGGTTCCCACAACCCTAGTTATAGTTTTTAGCTACTCATAATTGCAAGCACGCAACAATAAGTCTAATAAGAAAGCATAATTATGAACTTACAAGAATAAGATGAAAAATCACGAATCTCAATTATGAATCTAAAAATTGATGTTTGTAATTTCAAGAATAAGAATATGCCTTGAAACTATAATAGTATGTAAAAAAAGAATGTAAACTAGTACAAAAGACCCATTAAGAGTATTTATAGACAAAATAAAAACCTATTCTAAACACACAGGGATTTGTTGAGTTGGTGCTTCGGACGAAGGAAGGTATGATCATGGTTACCTCTCGTAGTATCTACCTTTGATTATTCACTTTGTAGAAAACCTCTATAATGATCCTTAGTATGATATCGTGGTATCATCCCATAATCGTGAGATCCTCTCATCTGATCCTTTTCATAGTTGACATCTGCAACCTTCAATTTTGGTCTCCACTCCCACGATCCATTGTACGATCGTTACATCTTGGTATGACCGTGGACAGAGCCCGTGGTCATGGAATGTCTTCATCTGATGCCTGTAAGTCCAAAAATCTGCACTTTCCTTCTTAATAAGTGGCGGTTTTGCCACTTATTTGTATCTCTTTTCTTATGATTTTGTTTCATTAATCATAATATGAGGATAATCATCCTTTGAATGGTGATCATCTCAGGTACTTTGGGTTTACAAAGAGTTCTGATGAAAATGAGCGCAATAATGAAGGAAAGGGGCTTAGAATAATACATGGATCAAATATTGGTCACCTTCCCATACAGATGGTGACCTTCCCACATAGATGAGGCTACAAATGGCCAAAATAGTGATATGACCACCTGCACCCCTGACCTACGGGGGCAGATACCCACCTGCATTGGCATCTGCGCCAGCAGGTGACCAGTGCGGTAGCATTTTTATAATTACCTGAAACGTGATTTTTGAGCTGAAAAGGGATTTTTCAGATCTAAAACCCATATTTGTCATATTTATCAACCTTGGAGGCTAGGGTTCTTGATCCAACACCCTTGGAGTAAAAACTTGGAAGCTTTACAGTGAATATATCTTAATATTTTCTTCATTCCATTGCTTTGTATTGAATATTTGGGTGTAGATAGATTCATTCTTGAATGTTGTTGTTGGACACAATTCAATGTTTATGTTTTGGATTTGGGTTTTGGTTTTATCCCATGCTTTTGTATTGATTGAGTACCCTTGAGTTATAAATGAGTTTTGCTAGTTTAAATTAATCTCATACTTTATCTATTTCTACTCTAGTTGAGCTTGAAATAGGAGATTAGAGTGGGGATTACCCATCTACTTCGATTAGTACTTGAAAGCGCTAATTGAGGTTAGGAAAGGTTAATTTAGTGCGATTTGGGTTGAATGACCCATCTAATGGGTTTTGTTACTAGATACAGTCAAATCCTAGTGTAGCCATAGATCGAAACTATTCATGTTGATACTTGGCTAATATTTGATCGAATTTAGAAAAGAAAGATACATCAATCGATCGAAAGACGTGGCAGATACTTGAGGTTCCGGGGCTAATTAGTCGATTCATGCTTAATCATGAGTAGTAGATTTAAATACTTTGGATCATTGATAGAATTGATTCCCCATATCATTTCCCATTGTTTCCTATCATTTGTGAAAGCCATTGATCAATTTGTTCATATTATAATTGGCTTTATCCTTATTATGTTTTTATATTAAAAATCCCCAAAATATTTGTATCTTTGTTTGCATTTTAGCGAGTTACTTTTATTTCTTATTTTCTCGATTGCTAGTAGTATTGTTCCTTATGGATTCGACTCTGACTCATAGTTGGATAGAATATATTGCTAGCAACTGTGTACATTCATTTTCGAGAGTGTATTTGAGCGTTATCAAAAATGGCGTAGTTGTCGGAGAAAAATTTTGGTGTATTTAGTTTGGAATTTTAGCTTACTTGCTTTGATTCGGACTTGTGAATATGTGTTCGTGATTTTATTTTGTTTATTGTGTTATTTAGATTTTTGTTTTGTTATACTCTTTACTATGGCATCATAAAATGAAAATGAGTTTGGTGGTTACAAATCTTCTGTTAATGACCCATGTACTTATTATGGAGGGCCTTACTTTGGCAAAATTATGAAAAACGCTCCCGGGAGAGAGGTGTGTGCACCATCTCAATCTTATGTGGAGTTTACTTTTTATGAATGTGGTGGTCAAAGTAGACATAGTGATACTTGTGAAAATGTCCCTTCCCCCTCCCCAAGCTCTAGCGAATTTTCTAGTTGTGCTTTTGAGTTTGATAGGAGTAATAACATGGAGTTGGAAGCATAAAGATCCGGTCATGAAGGCATTCAAGTAATGCTTCAAACTTACTTGAACTGGGTACCTAAAATGGGTAAGGAGGTACCACTTACGCATCAATCCATGCTGGCATCAAAAGTAGGTAGTGAAGTAGAAGAATACCCTTGTGAAGATGCCTTTAAAATGAAGAAACACTTGACAAATTGGAAATTATGAGCCAAGAGTGGCTCTTGAACCGAGCTCAACATCTTTAAGAATATGGGAAACTACGTGAGGGAATCTTTCGAATAAAGGATGATTTCTTCCAAATGCATGTTGAGCAATGTAATGAAATTATCCAACTTGAACTTGTCATTTATGAGTTGAAGTCCAATGTGAAAGCAAAACTTGAGGCATATGATGATCCTCTTCAAATGGTCAAGGATAATGAGTTCAAGTTGAGTGCCAATGAAGATATGGTCAAGATTGATGTTGAAGAATTCAAGGTAATTTGTCAACCCACCGAGCCAAACATAAAGAAGGATGACGAAATTGAAGAAGTGATACTAGAGTTACAAGAAAAAGTCAAGCAAATCCTTTGTGATAACTTAGTTCATTTCAGGGAGAATATCAAGAAAGATGCAAGTTTGGGAATGGAGAGACTTAAACCTCATTCCAACCATTTGTCGACGTTGTGCTTGGTAGATATGATGGAAATCAAACTAACTGAGCAAATGGAAAACTTTGGAGATAAGGGACAAAGTCCATATATTTTGGAGTTTGTCATCCCAAGTGGGAAAAATGATGTCCCTCACTTGAAGGCCAAAAAGTGTAAAATACGACATTTGACAAGTGGCCTATTGATCTTCTCGCCAATTCCCAACGAGCCTAAACAAAATTTTGATGTGAATTTGGATAAAAGACTTAACTCTTCCAAATAACGAGATAGAGTTGGTCTCGCTGCTTCCTTACCTTTGCCCCACGTGCCTCAATGAGATTTTGATTTATAATTGGGCCAAAGATTTAAATCCTCAAAGTGGAGACATAAATGGTAAGGTTGCTTGCGTCATGCCGCGATGTTAAATCAAGCGCCTGATGGGAGGCAAACCATCGTTCTCAAAAAATTTGCATTTACTTTTGAAATTTTAATTCTTAGAATAGCTTAGTATTTTATTTTAATCTAATCCACAAAGTTTTAGAAATTTTGGAAGTGATTTGAACAGGTTTGGATGAAAAAAAAAATTAATGGGAATGAAATAGGAGCCCAGTTTGAGAAGGCTCCTAGTATTCCAACTGATACACTATTAAAGGCCACTCTGATGTTGATTGCACTTTAGGGAGCCCACTACCTCCTTCTCTACTTTATTTTGCTTACATTGGGGACAATGAAACATCTTTTAGTTAGGGGTGGGATAGCTTATTTTCATTTGGGTCTGTACTATTGATATATTTTGATACACTTATGCCCTTGCCAAACCTTAATTTGTTTATGTTCTATTTTGATACATGTGTGCCCTTGTCCGGCTTTATTATCTTATGTGCCTTTGTCAGGCATTGTTAGTTGGGCCCTTGTCAGGCTTTTCTTTATGGTATGAATATCTTGTGCCCTTGTCAAGCTTGAGTTTTGTGGTTATGAATGTTGTACGCCTTTGTCGAGTTTGAGCTTAATTTTAATTTTGTTGGATTAGTCATTTCATTTGTTTTCACTTCTAGCTTAGTTTTTTAATCGTATTAGCTTCTTATATTTTTTCTTTTTGGTAGTTGTTTTGGGGCAACCTTTTCCCAAATGATGGATTGAGAGATGACATTCTTAAGGGAAAATCATCGTTATTATTATTTTTGGGTGTTGGTGTCATTTGTGTAGGGAAAGTCTGAGTACCCGTAGCATTGTGAATTGGGTTTGTGATTGTTGCTATAGTGAAGTTTGAGCAACCAATTGCTATGGTGAAGTCTGAGTAGCCGTGGCATTATTTCCCTTGTTGGAATCAAAATGTGAGATTGTGACTTATTTGGTACTAATAGATTTAATCTTACATTGGGAAATGTTGGAATTAGCATACCCCTCCAATGTGAAAAACAAGTGCATGGAAGTGAATGATGCTTGTGACAACACTTTGACTCTCTTTGTGACTCCATACTCATTAGGTGGCGATAATGTGGAAAATAACTCATTTTGTTATTGTTTAGGAAATGAAACCGATCCTTCTAGAATAGTTTGCATGCCATGTGTGGTGAGTTTTTGTCCAATAATTCTTGTGCTTATGTGTGTCATCTAAAACTTGCCCGGTTGGTCTTTCAATGCTATTTTTTATTATGTTTGGTTGGATAAATGATCTTAGGTCTTTCTTGTGATTTTGAAGCCTACTCGTGCACATATTCTATCACTAGTTACCGCATTTGAGCTTATTACCCTTTCTTCGGCAACCATATTACAAGCCTTGAACCTTTTTAAAAAATTTCCTCTCTTGAACTCTACCCTCCGTGAACTTGAAAATTCCAACTTGAGGCTAAAAGTCTAATTTAGGGGTGGTGGAACTTGGAAGAGGTGATCATGCGTCGTGGTTTTAGAAGTGAGTGCCTTATGAACAAAGCAATGATTGAATAAGAATATTGAATAAATAAAAACAGAAAAGAAAAGAAAATGAGGGAAAAAAAAAAAGAAAAAGAGAAAGTTGTCAATAAGTGGGTAAACTATAATGAAAAGGAAGGGCACCTGTGTTATATGGAAATGAAGAGGAAAATGATCAAAGTTTGGATTGTATTATGTTTTTTAGAGTTCAAGGAGGATGTAGCCACTTTTCTTCTTAATGCTTATCCTACCCTTCCTCAAGCCTACATTACAAGCTAGAAAAAGTCCTTCGGGATCTCCAACCGATGCTTTTGAGTTAGTGGCGATTGAAAATAAGGGCAAGCCTATGGTATGGTACTTGTTTGTATTGGAAATTCTTTGTTAAGTGTGAGTGTTTGTGCATTTATCCCATGTATAAGTGTTGCAAATATTGTGAGATTAGGGACTTTCTTTTTTGTGAGGGCATGTGAACTAGGATAGATTGGTGAAGTTGATAAGTTCCAAAAATGAGTCAAGGGAGCATGTTTGATTAACTATTGGTTTTGAGTCACTTCTTGGGAATTGGTTGTTGTTACTTGATCATTCTTGAAACTCCATTATATTCTTGAAAGTGTGTTTAAAATTGAGGGAGTTGCTTGGGTAAGACTCACATGCTTGTTGACTAATTGCTAGTACCAACCAAAGTCATAATCATGGTGCCTAATCGAAAAATATGATGTGAAAGTGTTGATGTTGGCTTTTGAGCTTAAATTGATAGCCTCATTAAGTTTTGATTTTGTGTTGCTTGAGGACAAGCAAAGTCTTTAAATTGGGGGTGTTGATAAGTGGCGGTTTTGCAATTTATTTGTATCTCTTTTCTTATGATTTTGTGTCGTTAATTCATAATATGAGGTTAATTATTTTTTGAAAATTGATCATCTCAGGTACTTAGGATATACAAAGAGTTTTGATGAAAAGAAGCGCAACAATGAAGGAAAGGGGCTTAGAATGATGCATTGAAAATTGGTCACCTGCCCACACAAATGATGACATGCCCACGCAGATGAGGCCGCAGATGGCCAAAATACTGAAGCCCACCTGCGCCCCTGACCTACGGGGGCAGGTGCCCACCTGCATTGGCATCTGCGCCAACAGGTGACCAGTGCGGTGGCATTTCTGTAATTACCTGAAACACAATTTTTTAGCTAAAAAAGGGATTTTTCAGATCTGAAAGCTCATCTTTGGCATATTTCTCAACCTTGGAGGCTAGGGTTCTTGACCCAACACCCTTGGAGTGAAGACTTGGAAGCTTTATAGTAAATATTTCTTAATCCTTTCTTCATTCCATTACTTTGTATTGAATATTTGGGTGTAGTTAGATTCATTCTTGAATATTGTTGTTGGACACAATATAATGTTTATGTTTTGGATTTGGGTTTTGATTTTATCTCATGATTTTGTATTGATTGAATACTCTTGAGTTGTAAATGGGTTTTGCTTGTTTAAATTAATCTCATACTTTATCCATTTCTACTCTAATTGAGCTTGAAATAGGAGATTAGAGTGGGGACTACCCATCTACTTCTATTAATTCTTGAAAGAGCTAATTGAGGTTGGGAAAGGTTAATTTAGCATGATTTGGTTTGATTGGCCCATCTAATGGGTTTGTTACTAGACATAGTCAAATCCTAGTATAGTCATAGATTGAAACTGTTCATGTTGACACTTGGCTAATGATCGACGGAATTTAGAATAGAAAGATTAATCAATCGGTCGAAAGACGTGGTGGATACTTGAGGTTCCAAGGCTAATTAGTTGATCCATGCTTAATCATAAGTAGTTGATTTAAATACTTTGGATCGTTTATAGAATTGATTCCCCATATCATTTCCCTTTGTTTCCTATCATTTGTGAAATCCATTGATCAACTTGTTCATATTATAATTAGTTTTATCCTTATTATGTTTTTATATTAAAAATCCCCAAAACATTTGTATTTTTGTTTGGATTTTAGCGATTCACTTTTATTCCTTATTTTCTAGATCGTTAGTCACATTGTTCCTTGTGAATTCGATCCCAACTCATAGTTGGGTAAAATATATTGCTAACGATTGGGTACATTCATTTTCGAGAGTATATTTGAGCGTTAACACTTCTCCAGACCTGTTTGACCTGCAAATACCATAAGACAACCTCATATCCATATAGAAATGCCTCTGTACTTGCAAATATCCTTAGTTTTAAGCATCAAAAGTACCGTAAGTGCACTAGAACCTACAGCATTAACTTTTTTACCTCCAATTTCCAAGAAGTGTTATATACTCAAGTCCATCTATGTCTTTATATGGGCCACGTCCTGGTCATGTTCTTCTTCTCTTCGACATTGTTCCGAAGACATACCCACAGAATATGTACCACTTGCAACCTCAAAATCTCTAGTATGTCAAGCTCTGTTAGTTTTCAGGAGCCTGTCTAAGAATACAGATGCATCTGCATAAGTGAGGGACATGAAGGCTCCCTCAGTGGCATTATCAGCAATCCATTTAATTACCAAATTCAAAGACCTGTAAAAAATCTACATCAAATGTTCATCCGTCATCTTATGGTTAGGACATTGACTCAGTTTCTTCATAAAATGTAACCATGATAACGCTCAATTACACCCAAGAAAAGATATACGCAGTCATTAGCAATATATTTATCCAACTATAGAGTTGGGGTCCATCCCACGAGGAACAATGTGATTAGCGATCGAAAAAAAACAAATAAAAGCAACTTACTATAATCCAAACAAAGCATACAAGTGTTTTGGGGATTTTCAATATAAAAAAGTAACAAGGATAGAACCAATTATAATATAAACAATTTGATCAATGACTTTCACAAATGAGGGAAGACAAGGGAAATGATAATGGGGAATCAATTCTATCAACGATCCATTGTATTTTAATCAAGTACTCACATTTAATCATGGATTAGCAAATTAGCCTTAGGACCTCAAGCATATGCCACGTCTGTCGACCGAATGGCGAATATTTTTTGGCTAAATTCTATCAAATATTAGTCAAGTGCCAACACAAATAGTTCCAATCCCTGGCTACACTAGGATTTTACCATGTCTAGTATCAAATCTATTAGATGGGTCACACGTCCCAAATCGCGCTAAAATAATCTTTCTCAACCTCAATTAGCTCTTTCAAGCATTAATCGAAGTAGATGGGCAATTCCCACTCTAATCTCCTCTTTCAAGATAAACTAAAGTAGGAATTGATAAAGCATGAGATTAATTTAAATAAGCAAAACTCATTTATAAATCAAGAGTATTCAATCAATACAAAAGAATAAAATAAAATCAAAACCCAAGTTCAAAACATAAATATTGCATTATATCTAACTACAATATCCAAATATGAATTTAACTACACCCAAATATTCAATACAAAGCAAGGAAATAAAGAAAGGATTGAGAATTTGTTACTACAAACCTTCCAATCTTCAAATCCATGGGTGTTGGGTCAAGAACCCTAGCCTCCAAGGTTGAGAAATATGCCAAAGATGTGTTCCAAGGAGGTTTGGATTGAGTTTTATGCACTTTGACTTGACTGCTTAAGTGTTCAAAATGGTCGCTTAAGCGGCTATTGACTGGATGTTGACTGGTAGCTTAAGCGATCCTTGGTCCACTTAAGTGGCAATTGACTGGATCCTTGACTTTCACTTAAACGTTCCTCAAACCACTTAAGCGGTACCTGAGGGCATTTTCCTTAGTCTTTTTCCAGCTTTATCTTTTTAGCTCCTTTTTCTCTTACTTCCAATTCTTTCCATCAAAACTCCTTATAAACCTCAAAATACCTGAAATCATTGCAATTCAAATGATAATAGCCTCATATTATGGATTAACGATACAAAATCATAAGAAAAGAGATACAAATAAGTGGCAAAATTGCCACTTATCAACACCCCCAACTTAAAGACTTTGCTTGTCCTCAAACAAAAAAAGATCAAACTCAATGAGGTCTATCAATTTGAGCTCAACACCGATATCATTATTTTTACTTCGAATTTACAAATTAGACACAATGGCTATGACTTTGGTTGGTACGAATAATTAGTCAAAAAGCATGTGAGTATTACCTAAGCAACTCCCTCAATTTCAAACACAATTTCAAGAACACAATGGAATCTCAAGGATAATCAAGTAACAACAACCAATTCTCAAGAAGTGACTCAAAACTAATAGTCAACCAAACATGCTCCATTGACTCATTTTCGAAATTTATCAACTTCATCAATCTATCATAGTACACAGGCCCTCACAAGAAAGAAAGTACCAAAACTCACAATATTTACAATGCTTATACAAAGGACAATTCACAATCACTCACACTTAACAACTAATTTCCAATGCAAGCAAGTACCATACCATAGGCTTGCCCTTATTTTCAATTGCCACTAACTCAAAAGCACTTGATTGGGGATCTCGAAAGACTTTTTCTAGCTTGTAATATAGGATTAGGGAAGGATAGGATAAGCATTTGGGATAAAGGTGAATACACCCTCCTTGAACTCTACACAACACTTTACAACTCAAACTTTGGTCATTTGCCTCTTCATTTTCATACAACACAAAGAGCCTTTCTTTTTCATTCTAGTTTACCTACTTATTGACAACTTTTTTATTTCATTTCTTTTCTCATTTTCTCTTTTTTTATTCAATTATTGATTTGTTCTTAAGGCATTCACTTATAAAACCAGGACGCATGATCACCTCTTCCAAGTTCCACCACCCCCAACTTAGGCTTTTAGCCTCAAGTTGGAATTTTTAAGTTCAAGAAGGGTGGGTTCAAAAGAGGGAATATCTCAAAAGGGTTCAAGGCTTGTAATGTGGTTGCCAAAGAAAGGATATTAAGCTCAAATGGGGTAACTAGTGATAACATTTATACAGGGGTGGGCTTTTAAGGCTAAAGGGGTTTCCAAAAATCACAAAGAAGGCCTAAGATCATTTCTCCAACCAAACACAATCAAGATTAGCATTGAAAGACCAATCGGCCAATTCTAGATGATACAAGTAAGCACAAGAATTACTCAACAAAAACTCACCACACATGGAATGCAAACTATTCAAGAAGAATCAATTTCATTTCCTAAACAAGAACAAAAGTAGTCATTTCTAATACACATCATCACTACCAAATGAGTAAGGAGTCACAAAAAGAGTCAAAGTGTTGTCACAAAAATCATTCACTTCCATGTACTCATTTTCACAAAAGCTTTGGAAGGGTATGCTCATTTCAATATTTCATAATGCAATACTAACTCTATTAAAACCAAACAAGCCACTATCCAATATTTTGACTCCAAAAAGAGCAATAATACAACGGCTACTCGGACTTCACCATAGCAATTGGTTACTCAAACTTCACCATAACAACAATCACAACCCTAATTCACAGTGGCTACGGGTATTCAAACTTCCCTTGCATAAATGATTCCAACACCCAAAAATGATGATTTTCCCTTAAGAATGTCGGCACTCAGTCTATCATCGGGAAAGGTCGCTCAAAACAACTACCAAAATAAAAACTACAAGAAGATAACACGATAAAGAAACTAATCTAGAAATGAAAAATAAGAGAAATGACTAATCCAACAAAATTATCAATCAAAAGCAAGCCCAACAAGGGCACACAACATCCATAACCACAAAAATAAGCACAACAAGGGCACAAAATATCCATACAATAAAGAAAAGCCCAACAAGATCACAACAATCTCAAAAACATACATCCAAAAGCCCGGTAACGTCACATAAGTATCAAAATCAAAATATAAAAGTATAGACCCAATCAAAAAGATAAGATAAGCTATCCCTCCCCTAACTAAAAAATGTTGTATTATCCCCAATGCAAGCCAAATAAAATGAAGAAGGAGGTGAGGACTCATCATCAGCAGCACCCTTAGCATCATCATCAGACCACTATACTAGAATATCATCATCCTCGCTCGGCCTTGCTAATGGAAGTGGATCCTTAGGTTTTAGAAACTTACATAACCCTTTCACACCCTTCCACATCTGTGTGAAAAATTTGTCTCTTTTCTTCTCTCTCTTTTTCATCTTAGTGTGGGACTCACTCAACTCTTCATGCGACTTAGTTAGATTGATGAAGTCCTTCTCCAATCTCAAGAGATGGGCCCCCTGCCTCTTCTGGTCTTCTAAGAACTTATCAAAATCTTTCTTTGGGATAAAAGTAGTAGGTCCCTCAGATGTCTCACCTGACCATGTAAGGAGTCTAGACACTACATCTTGGACCATCTTTAACTCATCTGTAACTATCTCAAATGGTCCTGCAATTGATGGCCTACAAGAATTAGCCTCCACTTGAGGCGACTTCCCTAAATTGATCTTTCTCTTCTTGATTTTTGTAACAGTACCTTCACCATGATTTTTCAATGGAAATATTAGTGCTTTTATCTCCACCTAATTATCTTCCAAATACTCATCTACCCTAGCCCGCTTACACAATTCAGTAATCAATGAAGGAAACACGAGTGTCGGGCTATCATGTACCTTACACTCCATTAGCTCTAGGATGATCATGTGACTAACATTCACCAAAATATTATCAAAATCCAAGCTACCATATGGGCCCTCATCAATGGGATGTTGAACATATTACCATATGGAGTGACTCGGCTAAAAAAGATTGATATCCAATTTCTTGCCTCAGTCATGAACTCTTTGGTCGTGATTACTGCTTTTCAAAAAACCCAAGGTACATTCTTACCTGGTCAAGTTTTGAAACCAACCAACTACCCAAAGCACAATCTGTTTCCATGAATTCTGAAGTATCTGGATTTGGCAACCCATAAATCCTATTTATTTCTTCAGCCCCAAAATTAATAGTCCTGCCTCTTATTCTTATCCCCAGATTGGTTAGCTTGATGGCCTTAAGATTAACATAAAATGCTCTTACCCATTACTCGTTGGCTTTGCAAGGTTCAGTTGCATAACAATTCCAACTCGTGGCCACCAATATTTGATAAAAGTTGGGGAGAGTCTTAGGGACCCGAGCAAGTGAAATCCCTCTCTCAAGAAACAACTTCTTTCTAGCCAAGTCAGAGTAATAAGTGGTCTAACACTCATGAGAAAGGAATCGAGTGCGATCATACTCCTCTTCAAACACTACTTCATCAACCAAACCAAAATTTTGATTCATCTTTGATTTTGGACACCTGAAAACATCACACAAGCATGAACGTATAAAATTAGCATGTAAAATAATGCAATGTGAATGATAGAAGCCAAAGAAATGAGTTAAGACTCAATTTTGGAATTATACATCAAGTTTCAATTTTTTAAAACCTACGAAAAATGGACCTCAAGTACTGCTTAAGCGGTCAAAGGCCACTTTATCGGAAAGCCTCTTAAAGGGTCAGAGGCTGCTTTAGTGGACCTCGTTTAAGCGATGGAAGGCCTGCGTAAGCGGACCCTTCATCCCTAACAAATCCAAATCAGATTCCTCAACCATTTTTCACATAAAATACCCATAACACACTATGTGAACTCACAAGACATGATATATAATCCAAATCCACTATCAGTTCATGGAAAATTAAAGAACCAGTCATAAAATTCTTTCAAACCAAACATCAAACACTTGGTGTACAACACTACTTTTCAAATATTTTGCACAACCAATGAGTACTCAAGACTTCCCCATGGTTTGATCACAAAGATTGACATTCCAATTCCATTCTTTACCAAGAAACTACACAAAATTCTAGCATTTTAAATCAAAAATCGCACCCAATTTTGCCCTACAACAGTGAAAAACAAAGATAGAAGGAGAACACAACGAATTACAAACCAAAGAGTAAAAGAGTTCATGATTCATACCTTGATTCTTGCAATAAAAGCTGAAATGTTTGATGGATTTTGATAGGTTAGTGCAATGGAGAATGGTTTTAGTATTTAGGGAAGAAGGAGTGTGTGTTTTCTCTTATTTTAGTCAAACTTGAGAATTGTAAAAGTCAAAGACCGCTTAAGCGACAACTGACCGCTTTACCGACTTTGACTGGATATTGACCATCCGCTTAAATGGACACTGGGACACTTAATCTCCCTTGAGAAGAAATTGACTAGCGCTTAAGCGGATAGTGGGCCATTTAAACACCCTTGACCAAAAGTTGACTGTCCGCTTAAGCAGACATTATACCGCTTTAGCAGTACTTGAGACTGAGCACTTCAGCTTTGTTCTGCCAACTTTGGTGATGCAAAGGTCTATTTTGGCGAACCACACACTCCAAAATAGTATTTCAAACCCTATTTTTAAGGTAGGATATTCCCGAACTTCACTCCAATAGAATTTTTTCCTCCAAACTTGTTCAAATCACTCCCAAAAACTCCAATTTTTTGCAAATTATTCAAAAATAAAATCCTAAGCTATTCAAAAATTTTAAATTTCAAAATTAAATGCAAAAATTTTGAGAACGATGGGTTGCCTCCCATTAAGCGCTTGATTTAACATTGTGGCACAAAGCAAGCAACCTTACCATTTATCTCTCCCCTTGAGGATTTGATCTTCGGCCTAACTTTACATTAAACTCTCATTGAGTCTCATAGGGCAAAGGTAAGGAAGCAATGAGACCAACTTTATATCTCCATTTAGAGGACTTGAATCTTTTAGGCAATTTTACATCAAAATTTTGTTTGGGATTATTGGGCATTGGTGAGAAGATCAAGAGGCCACTTTTTAAACATCGCATTTTACACTTCTTGACCTTTAAGTGAGGAACGTCATTTTTCCCTCTTGGTATTACAAACTCCAAAATATAGAGACTTTTTCCCTCATCTCCAAATTATCCATTTGCCCTGTTATTTCGATTTCCATCTCATCATCTAAGCACAATATTGAAAAATTGCTAGAATGAGGTCTAACCCTCTCCATTTCTAAATTTGCATCTATCTCGATATTCTCGTCCTAAAATGAACTAGAGTCTTCACAAAGGATTTGATTGACTTTTCATTGCAATACTAGTATCATTTCTTCAATTTTGGCATCCTTCATTATTTTTGGCTCAGTTGGTTGCCAAATCACCATGAATTCTTCAAAATCAATCTTCACCAATTCTTCATTGGAAATCATCTCATCACAATTATGCATGACGATTTGACATTGAACACCACATGCTTCAACTTTTGCAATCAATTCGATTTCAAATTTTTGGATAGCCATTTCAATTTGAATCATACTTGATATCACTCAACATGCACTTTAAGGGATTCATCCATCATTAGAAAGATTTTGTCAAGTTGTTCCTCATTAACTTAAAGTTGATGAGCTTGGTTCAATAGCCACTCTTGACTCACAATTTCATCCTTGTCAATTTTTTCTTCATTTTAAGACTCAATATTTTGGACAACTTAATCATCACCATGTTAGATTAGGTCCCACCATTTGCCCAAGGTTTTACTATATTTTTCACTCTTCTCTATTGTGCTTTTCAACATCTACTTAATTTGTTGCCTAGGAGAATCTGAAATTTCTTTATCACAATTTTGTTCTTCTTCAATGTGAGCCACTTCTTCGCTTTAACAACTTTCATTACGTTCATCACACATTTTTGGCTCAATCACATAGCTTGAAATATCTTCTTCAACAACATCATTCTAAAGATTAGGCAAATTTATGGCACTTGAGAGATTGGCATCTTCACAAATGTGTTTTTCTTTTTCACATTCCTTTGCCACATCATGATTCCTATCAAATTCAAAAAAACAACTAGCATTTTCGTTAGCATAACTAGGGGAGGGGGCACAATAATTGGGACAATCACTCCAATGTCTATCTCGACCACCACACAAGTAATAATAATACTCCCTATAGGATTCAGATGGTGCACATACCTCTCTCCTGTGGGTATTTTCATAATCTTACCAAAAGTGGAGTCCTCCATAATACGAACATATGTCAATAACAAATGATTTGCAATCACCAAACTCATTTTCTTTCCATGATGCTATAGCAACAAGTATAACAAAAAAAATCTAACTAACAGAAGAAACAAAAGAAAATCACAAACACATATTCACAAGTTTGAATTAAACCAAGTAAGCTAAATTTTCAAACTAACTCAATAAGCCAAATTGTTTCCCGTAACAACGCCATTTTTGAAAACTCTCAATTACACCCAAAAAGATATACACAGTCGTTAGCAATATATTTACCCAACTATAGAGTTAGGGTTGATCCCACGAGGAACAATGTGACTAGCAATCGAGAAAATAAGAAATACAAGTAACTTACTATAATCCAACCAAAGGATACAAGTGTTTTGGGGGTTTTCAATATAAAAACATAACAAGGATAGAACCAATTATAATATGAACAATTTGATCAATGGCTTTCACAAATAAGGGAAGACAAGGGAAATGATAATGGGGAATAGATTCTATAAATGATCCATTGTATTTAAATCAAGAACTCATAATTAATCACGGATTAGCAAATTAGCCTTGGGACTCAAGCACCCACCATGTATGTCGACCGAATGGCAAATATTTCTTGGCTAAATACTGTCAAATATTAGCCAAGAGCAAATACAAATAGTTTCAATCTATGTCTACACTAGGATTTTACCATGTCTATTATCAAATCCATTAGATGGGTCATACATCCCAAATCACGTTAAATTAATCTTTTCCAACCCAATTAACTCTTTCAAGCATTAATCGATGTAGATGGGCAATTCCCACTCGAATCTCCTCTTTCAAGCTCAACTAAAGTAGGAATCGATAAAGCATGAGATTAATTTAAACAAGCAAAACCTATTTATAAATCAAGAGTATTCAATCACTACAAAAGCATAAGATAAAATTAAAACCCAAGTTCAAAACATAAATATTGCATTATCTCTAACTATAATATCCAAGTATGAATTTAACTACACGTAAATATTCAATACAAAGCATGAAAATAAAGAAAGGATTGAGAATTTGTCACTACAAAGTTCCAATCTTCAAATCCAAGGGAGTTGGGTTAAGAACCCTAGCCTCCAAGGTTGAGAAATATGCCAAAGATATGTTCCAAGGAGGCTTGGATGGAGTTTTATGAATTTTGGGATCAAAAAATGTGAAATTCCAGACTTGCCCATGAACAGTGTCCGACGACCACTTAATCAGTCCAAATGGCCACTTAAGTGGTAGTGTTGACTTTGACTTGACTGCTTAAGCGGTCAAAATGGCCACTTAAGCGGATGTTGACTGGATAATGACTGGTCGCATAATCGATCCTCTGGTCGCTTAAGCAGCAATTGACTGGATTATTTGCTTTCACTTAAGCACTCCTCATGCCGTTTAAGCAGTACCTGAAGGCATTTACCTTGGTCTTTTTCCAGCTCTTTATTTTTAGTTCCTTTTTGTTTTACTTCCACTTCTTTCCATCAAAACTCCTTGTCAACCTCAAAAAACCTAAAATCATATAATTCAAATGATACTTATCCTCATATTATGGATTAACGACATAAAATCATAAGAAAAAAGATACAAATAAATGGAAAAATTGCCAATTATCAAACCATGTTTCATGTAATGCTTCCCCAAGAAGCTGCTTGAAATTACTAATCTCGTCCCTTAGTTGCAACATCCTGGAGGGTGGAAAGAACCTTTCTAGTAAATCTTCATTCAACTGGTTCAAGTAAGTGATATAATCAGGTTGCAGTTCCATCAACCATAAAGTTGCATCCCCAAACAAAGATAGTGGGAAAAACTGCCATCGGATGGCTTTTACACTAACGTTGGGCTGCTCATATAACTTGCAAATCCCCACAAAGTTCATTAAGTGCATATTTGGGTCATCACCATCCACACCTTCGAACAAACCTTTGAGGTTCAACAACTGGATCATAGTGTTGGTAATGTTGAACTTTTCTCCATGAGCTAGTGGTGGAGGGATGATGGCCCCAGTGGCACCAATCCCATCCAAGTCAGTATCATCTTCATCATCAATATCAAAAGGCATATCACGTTGTTGATGTTCTCTTTCCCTTTGTTGCTGATATGGATTAGCTGGGGCAACATTGTTAGCATTCTGAGCATGAATGTCATCACCCATAATTTTTTCATCATCATTGATGGGTGCATTTTGATTGTTAGCCCTGGCCTAAGACTCAGCAAGATCTTATAGCCTTGTTGTTTCACGCTTTTGTGCATTCATTACTCTTTGAAGAGTGTTCTCAAGTTCAGGATTATAAGGTAATAATGGTTCACCCCAACTTTGGATATTTGGCATGCATTAACATGTACCTTGTAGCAAACAAAAACAATAAATAGAGTAAAATTAGGAAATAAGACTAAGAGTAAACAAACACACTTAACTTAATTGACAATCATATTCCCCGACAATGGCGCCAAAAGTTGATATGCCTAAATTACACCTTAATTTAGAAGTATAAAGTGATTATTGTCAAATTAGAACCCAATTAGGTTGGGGTCGAATCACACAAGGAATAAGGTGAAACTAAGCCTTATGTGGTTATGTTGACTACTAGTCAGTTATTTCCACAAAATTAGGGGTTTGCGAAAAGAGTTTGTTATTTAGTTTCCAAATATGATTAAGTAACAATGTCGGAGCAAAAGGTAGGCAGTCTGCTTACCCTTTGCACTGCGACAGTCTGCCTACCTTCTACTTGATTTTAATTCAAAAAAAATAGGTAACAATGTCAGAATTTTTTAGTAACTGTAATCAAGTAATAGAGAGAATTAGGTTTGTGTTCACCATGGCTTCATAACATAATCGGATTGCTAACGAAAATAAATTCCTCTAGTGCTAAGCATGCAGGGCTATTGACTCTTTCAATACATATAAACATTTCCCAACCTAAGTAGATGATATTCACTTGAATTCTCTCGAACTACAAGTAAGAAAATGTAAAACTCAATAATTGCCCTAAGTTGGTTAATCTTATTACAGCATTAACCATTAAACATGAGTTGGAAATCCCAAATCCTCATTGTCAAATCTTTTTCCTAGTTTTAACCTCTTTACTCAAGTAAGCTAACTCTAAGGTAGGTTCTAATGTTTGCAACCATTAGAAATCGATTAAGACAAAAGATTTGACAATACAAATGTTGGCAC
Organism: Capsicum rhomboideum; assembly: GCA_031232105.1. NCBI lineage: Eukaryota > Viridiplantae > Streptophyta > Magnoliopsida > Solanales > Solanaceae > Capsicum > Capsicum rhomboideum. The sequence continues at coordinate 52,776,379 of CP124716.1, read as the reverse complement.
TATTCAAATCTACATCGATATTAACCCTAAAGATGCTAATTCGCCATGAATCCCACAACCCTAGTTGTGGGGGTTTTAGCCACTCAAAGCTTTTGAAACAAATAAAGTTATATAATTCAAAAATGAAGAATAATCTTACAAAGATGAATTCAAGAAGTCAAATGTCTTCAAATCCCAAGATTGATTGCTTCAAATATTATAAGAACAATAGTAATATTCTCTCAAAAATGTAAGATACTGAAATAAGCCCTAACAATGGCTATATATAGTACAGGGAATTAAAGACCAAATTAAATTCAGAGATAATCTCATCTTTCATTGCACGGTTAAGTTGACGGCCCATCGACTAGTCAACGGTCCGACTGTTCTTCCGTCGTGGCCATCTAGTAAATATGCTAATAAGCTCCATGGATTTGGTGAAGGTCCATCGAGTCACTGATGGTCTGTCCATTTCTCCGTCACTTAGAATATTAACTTGCTTCATTATGCTTAAGGACGACAATCAAGGCGACGATCCGTTGGAGGTCCGATGGCCCATCACTTTCTCTGTTGCTTAAATCCTAGAACTGGGACATTCTATTTAAGGTTGAGGCTTAAGGCGATAGTCCGTTAGAGGTTCAACGGCCTATCTAATTTCTCGTCTGCTTGGTCTTTTCAGCACAAGTTATCTTTTTGTTTTTGCCTTAGCATATTTTCCTACAATTTAGACCAAAAAATAACCAAACCTACCAAAAGTTTCTTAAGAACTTGTATTTATTCATAGTTAAAGCATCAAATGTGTCGTCAAATTTTGGCACATCATTACCTTGAAGATTTTTGTTTCCTTGTCCTCTTAGTTCCCTTGCTTGCGTTTGTTGCACTTTTTCCCTTATTAGCTTTAGGAGCCATAGTACTTGTCAACCAAAAAGAAATATCAAAAATCAGTTCATAAGTCAAATCGTCTAGCTTATTAAGTGTCGAAATTTTTGAAATGACCTCAAAATTAAGTTGCTTGATGGGCATCAATAGCTATCATGTAGGGTACTCAGACTACCACAAATTCACAAATAAACATGAACTATTGCACCATATTCAACTATCCACCAAGCTCTATTTAATTTACACGTCCAAGAACACCACTTCAAACCCATGTTTTCACTCCCACAATTTTTTGTGCTCAAATTAGTTATGCTTCAAAAATTATCACAAATTCACCAAGAATTAACAAAGTCATCACGTTATGCTTAAAATGAGATTCTTTCAAACCTCCCATATCAACAATTTCACAAAAATAAGACTTTGAAGTCCTAGAAAATCCCCCCAAATTTTCAACATTATTATTCTACCCTAATTATAACAATTTGAGCACATATAGAATCATTTTTCAAACTCATCCCATCATAAATCATTACTTTCAAGTTTTGCAAATTCACAATTATACACAAACTTCATTCTTGAAATTCCACCCTTAATTCCCATGACTCAAAAATCACAAACAATTCAAGAACAACATTATTATGCTACTCTATAGAACATACCATGAATTTCAAGCCATAATTCAATCAATTTCTCCAAGTTCATGAGTTTACACAACAATGGGGAAACTAGGTTATGAGGGAAAGAACGGATGAAAGAGATAGTATAGACTATGGAGTAATAAAGGTGAATAGAGAAGAATTTACTTACCTTGATGGAAGAACTTTGAAGCTAACAAGAGATTTGAAGAAGAGGAGAAGAAAATTGTGGGTTTAGAGGAGTTACAGATGAAGTTGGGGAATATGGGAAATAAAATTAGGCTAATTCCTTTTAATTTTGGGTCCTTGGGTCGGGTTGAACGTTGGACCCAATTAAGAAAATTTCACCCGTGTAGGCTACTAGCACGGAGCACCAGCCAATTTGCCAGTACCATATGACTGAAGTTCTGCTCCTGGTGTGAAGTACCTGTTGGTACGCCAACACCATACGGATGAAGTTTTTCTCCTAGCGTGGGGTGCCTATTAGTCCTCCAGAACCATATAACTGGAGTTCGGCTACTTGCACAGAGCGCCAGCCAATATGCCAACTTACCAATTTCGTTCCTTTGTCAAATTTACCAGATTTAGCTTACCAAATCTCACCTCGACCTCCAAGTACTTGCAAATAATTATAAAAACATCAAAATATGTTAGAACAGTGGGTTTCCTCCCACCAAGCACCTTATTTTTTGTTTTGGCACGATACTTCTCTTTGTATTTTTATTTTTTTATTTTATTTTTATATCCTAAACTATTACATTACAATCACGGGTTGCTTCCCAAGTAGCTCTCTATTTAACATTACAGCACTACGTACCTTAAATTAACTATCCGACAAGGTAAGTGAAGTCTTTTGCCTATCCATATCCTCGGCCAAATAGTGTTTCACTAGTTGCCCATTCACCAAGAACATTACATTTTTGTCTTCATCCGATAATTCAACCACTCCATGCTGAGTCATCCTTACCACCTTAAATGGACCATACTATTTGGACTTAAGATTTCTAGGGAAAAGCCTTAGCTGCGAATTAAACAAGAGGAACTTTTGTACCGGTTCAAAGGAACAAGAGAATATGCTTGTCATACCACTTATATGTTTTCTCCTTATAGAGATTAGCATTCTCATATACATGCAACCAGAATACCTCAAGCTCATGTAGTTTCAACATTCGCTTCTACCCAGCTAGCTCTGTATCAAGATTTAGCTTTTTGATCACCCAATATGCTTGGTGTTCAAGTTTTACAAGAAGATTACAAGCCTTACCATACACCAGCCAATAAGGTGAAGTCCCAATAGGTGTTTTCTATATAGTTTTGTAAGCCAACAATGCATCATCTAACTTGATAGATCAATCATTTTGCAACGTATTAATCTTGTAAAGAATCTGACTCACCTCTCGATTAGAAACCTCCACTTGGATTCTAGTTTGGGGATGATAAGCTATAGCAACCCTGTGTCTTACCCCATACATAGCCAACAAATTTCAAAACCAAATGTTGATAAATTGTATCCCTTCATCACTAATGATTGCCCTTTGAGTCTCAAACTTTGTAAAGATGTGCTTCTTTATGAATTTTACCACCACCTTAGCATCATTAGTGGGAAGAGTCATGCCCTCAACCCATTTAAACACATAATCAACCGCAACAAATATGTACTTGTTGCCAAAAGATGGTTGAAATAGCCCCAAGAAGTCAATACACTACACATCAAAGATCTCAACCTCAAGAATATTGTTTAAAGACATCTCATGCCTCATCGAAATTACTCTTATTCTTTGACATTGATCACAGTCCTTCATATATGCTAATGCATCTTTGTACAAAGTAGGCCAAAAAAAGCCAAATTGTAATACCTTTTGTGTTGTCTGATCTCCTCCATGATGTCCACCATATGGAGATGAATGACAACTCTTAAGAACCTATTTCACTTCACTTTCTGGAAAGTATCTTTGAATCACTTGATCTAAACCTTGTTTGAACAAATACAACTTATCCCATATGTAAGAACGGGAATCATGATAGAGTTTCTTCTTCTGCTGGGTATTTGCCTCAGACCGATACACCTCACTCACTAATATATTAACAATATCTACATACTATAGTAACTCTAAAATACTTAAGGTAAGAAGTTGTTCATCAGGAAACTCCTCACAAATCTTGCCATCTTTGGCCACATAAGGCGAATTTTCATGTCTAGATAATTGATCTGCTACTTGATTCTCGGTCCCTTGCTATCCTTGATATCTAGATCAATTTCTTGGAGGAAAAAAGTCCACCTAATGAGCCTTGGTTTCACGTCCTTCTTGTTTGATAAGTAACGGATAGCAGTATGATTCATATGAACAATCACCTTAGTCACCACAAGATAAGACCAAAATTTGTCAAAAGTATAGACTAATGCTAGCATCTCTTTCTCTATCACAATATAGTTCATTTGAGCAACAGCAAGAGTTTTGCTAACATAATAGATGGAATGAAATTCCTTGTCTTTTCTTTATCCCAACATAAACCCCACAACTATGTTGCTTACATCACATATTAGTTCGAATAGAAACTCTTAATCGGGTGCAATCAATATAAAAGCTTCAATCAACTTCTTTTTCAACACCTCAAAGGATTTTACACAATCAACACAGAGTTCAAATTTTACCTCTTTCTCTAGAAGTCTGCATATGGGTCTGTAGATTCTCGAGAAGTCTTTGATGAACTATCTATAGAATCTAGTGTACCCAAGAAAACTATAAGTACCCCTCATAGATACTAGGGGTGAAATCTTCGCTATTGCCTCAATCTTTGCATGATCAACTTCAAGACCTCTCTGTGACACCTTATAACCAAGTACAATGCCTTCCTTGACTAAAAAGTGGCAGGTCTCCCAACTGAGTACCAAATTTATCTCCTCATATCTAGCTAGTACTCTATTAAGATTCTACAAACAAGCCTCAAAAGAGTTACCAAAAACCAAAAAATCATCCATGAATACCTCAATGAAGTCCTCCACCATGTCAAAAAATATGGCTGTCATGAATCTCTAAAATATGGTTGATACATTACAAAGCCCAAACGACATACGCTTGAAAGCATAAGTGCCATAAGGGCAAGTAAAAGTCGTATTCTCTTGGTCCTCTGGTGCAATGGCTATCTGATTGTAGCCAAAGCACCAATATAATAAATAGTAGTAATTTTGACCAGCAAGTCTATCTAACATCTGATCAATGAAGGGAATCGTAAAGTGGTCTTTGCGAGTGGTTTCATTCAATTCTTATAGTCCTTGCAAATTGGCCACATAGTGACTGTGCACATAGGATTTAGCTCATTCTTCTCATTAGTGATAACAGTCATTCCTTCTTTCTGAGGGATGCATTGTACGAGGCTATCCCATTTGCTAGAATAAATTAGGTAAACAATACCCGCATCAAACCACTTGATCACCTCTTTCCTCACCACATCCTTCATAACTAGATTTAGCCTTCATTGATGCTGAACACTATTTTTGAACCCTTTTTCCATGATTATCTTATGCATAAAAAAAGTGTGGTTGATACCATGAATATTAGACATCTACCAACGTATCACTCTTTTTTACCTTTTTAACACATCTAATGCTTGGCCAACCTATATATATATCAAACCTGCAGTAAGAATAATAGGTAAAGTGTCATATTCACCTATAAAAGCATACTTAAGGTGAGATGGAAGCACCTTCAACTCTAACTTTGGAGCTTTCTCAATAGATGGCTTAGGAAAAGGCCCAAGAGGTCTATTTAGAGGCTCAAAATTCCCAATACGTATGAACACACTTGCTACATCTAGCATCAAAATTATCTCATGTACAGCGTCATCACCAAAGGCATCATGCCCTATAATTGCTCTCTCCAATGGATCCGTAGATGTGATAAGAGGAAGCTTTGACTCAATATCTACCAGTATGATAGAAGACAATTCTTTAATAACTGTAGGTAGCTTTATTACCTTATACACATCAAAAACCTCTACCTTATCATGTGTGTTCATAGTTAGCTTCTCTATAGCTACATCAATCAGCACTCGTTCAGTATCCAAAAAGGGACCTCCCAAAATAAATAGAACATTTGGATCTAAATTGAAGTCTAAGATAACAAAATCTACCAAAAAAAATAACAAAATCAACCTGCACTAAGACATCCTCAATAATATGGTCTTGCCAAAGATCTATTTTCTAACAAAAGAATAATAGTAGTGGGGTATAGGCAACCCAAACCCATCTTCTTGAAGATAGAAGATGGCATCATATTTAAACCAGCCTGAAGATCACATACAGCTCGAGCTATAATTGTCTACCCAATATTAATATGAATGGTGAAGCTGCTCGGATCTTTCAACTTGGTAGGTAGCCTATTCTGAATTGGCGAAGTGCACTCCTTAGTAAGTGAAACCATCACATACTCTATCAGCTGACTTTTATTTGTCATAATGTTCTTGATGTACTTATCATATATGGTAACCCCTTGCAAGACATTAATAAGAGAAAGGTTAATGTAAACTTTCTTAAATAGATCAAGAAATTTTGTCAAACCTACTTTCTCTTGCTAATTCTTTAGTTTATGAAGGAAATGAGGTGGTGGCTTCACACTAGATAACACATCTTGAACTTTTACCAACTTTTCAGGCTCCATTTTCTCATCTTCAATTTCCATAGTCTTTTGCACAACTTTCTTTGGCACAAGCTCTTCTAACTCTCTACCATTACGGGTAGTGACTACATTTATTTGCCTTGGATTTGGGTCTATATCGCTTGGTAAGCCTCCTTGAGGCCATGTTTTCTATGTTTCAGTGAACAGTCACATTTTCTCCTCAAGATTCTTCTCTATTAGCTCGGGATTTTTCATATATGCATCCATCTTTGCTTGTTTAGCCATAGTTTTCTTCAACATCTCTTCCATAGTGCTTGGCTAAGCATTGGACTAGTTTCCTTGTGACTGTTGTTGATTTGATTCTACCCTTAATTTTTATATTGTTATTGTTAAAGTTCTAACCTTGGTTCCCACCCAATACGAAGTTGGGGCGATTACTCCAAGTCAGATTTTGATTATTACCTTTTCTTTCACATTACCCATAAAATTAATGGACTCCAAATTTGCTGCATATATCTCTGACAAGTGATCTTCCCCACAAGTTTCACACCAAGCTTAAGCCAATTGTACAGCATTCACTTATGCCTGGGATTAAACCAAGCTCAATTTGCTGAACTATGTATTCATCTAATTTTTCATAGCTAACAATTATGCTACCAAAGTAGTGATGCTATCAACATATATTATACCAATAGTCTTCTTCATTACTACCTTTGAACTATCTCCATTCCACTCCAGATTTTACTGTGAAATACTATTGGGGAGGGTGTACAGCTCATCATAAGTCTTCTCTAAAGCCTGACCACCAGCTGTTGAATCCAATCATATCTTTATGTGTGGCTCTAAACCCCTTATAAAAGTGTGCACCAAAACCTCATTCATCTAATGGTGATGTGGACAATCTCTGAGAAGTGATTTAAATCTTTTCCAAGCTTGATATAAGTTTTTACCCTTGTTCTGCTTGAAGCTCGGGATCTCACTCCTCAATCTTGTAGTTTTCCTATATGGAAGGAAATGAATCAGAAACTTCCTAGTAAGATCATTCCATGTGGTGATGGAGTTAGATGGCTTAGCTTTTAACCTTCACTTCACTTCCTCCAAAAGAGAAAACAGAAAGAGAGTAAGTCTCACACAATTGGTTAAAACTCCCAAATAAATGTTAGGTATCACTTATCTCCAAAAAATTCTTAATATACTATTGTGAATCCTCATATGGAAGACCTGTGAATTGTATGGTAGTTTGCAAAAGCTGCACTATGTGCCGTTAAATCTAGAATCTACCACTTGCTTCTGGTCTATGGATACTGAAGGTCACAATACCTTGAAACGGGATTGCCATTTCATGAATTGGTCTTTGAGATACCATTTCTAACAGAATAACATCATGTTGATTAACCTACTGGATCAGATAAAGAGCATTATCCCTCCTTCTTTGATGGAATATTTGTTTTGATTCATGATATACTTTAACTAACTCTTTGTCTCATGCCAGCTTGTTGCAATAGCAAGATTGAACTTGTAGAAATAACGACTAAGATCAAGTTTTCAACACTTGAACAGTAAAATAGTAAAAAGAAAAACTAGAAATTTGCTAATTTCTAAGTCCCTGGCAACGGCGCCAAAAGCACACGCAAGTGTACCCGATTGCTTAAATAATATAGTGGCTCTTGTGAGTCGAATTTTAAACCCACAAGGACTTGGGACTTAGCAACATACCGAGTTTAATTATTATCATAGTAATAATCAAGTCTATAAGCAACCAAAGAGGTGATTGATTTTGTAAATTTAAAGTTAATAACTAAAGTAATTAGGTAAACTAAGGTTGTGATCACTATAGGATAGATATTCTAGGGATATGATGTTACTCGCAATTATGTATAGCATTCATTTTCCTCGACTATCTTATTTATCTAGTTGTTTATTTATGGGGTTGATTTTATGATCATTGCATATTTAGCCTCTAATCTTATATCCAAATTGACCTTACAACGACATCGTTGAGCGGAGATGTGAGAACCCAATTTGAATGCATTCATATATCTTCCCATTTTGTAACCAAGTAAGGCGATCTAAGTATATTTCTATCCTAGCTAAACATCAATTCCTTATGTTACTAAAGTAAAGATCTTACTCCCTATATCCATGTACTATTTTGTTGTTCTCCTTGTAAGTTCACTTTGGAAATATAGATGTATCTTAATGGTAGCCAAGTATTAAAATAGTAAGCATAAGAATATAGGACCAACTGTAAGATAAACAAACTTTGTCAAATCAATCATCTACTACACAATCATGTTTCTAGTCATAACCCCAAAATAAGGGATTTTATCCACTCATGTTTCTGCAAAAACACAAGAATTTGATGTGTTTATGTAAATTAATGGCTAAAATAATTAAGAAAAAAATAAACCTAACAATGAAATCTTCTTATCCACTTGATGCCTGCAAAAAAGTGAGTAACTTTAACAAAAATGTGGAAAGGGTATATATATATATATATATATATATATATATATATATATAGTAGTGTGAAATAACCCCTAATCCTAATTGGTTTCAGAGTAGCTAAAAAACAAATCTGCAGTTCAGGATTTCTCTGGCGTGGGGCACCTGTCAAAGTGCCAATGTTGAAGCCTGTCAAAGCGCATCTTTACCTACTGAAGTTTTGGCTCATGGCAGTGCCCCACTCAATGCGCCAGCTTGATTTTGTCTGGAATCTCATCCAAAATTGCTCTAATGCTTTGAACATTCCTCATTAGCTTACTTGGTTCAATTTCCACCATGTTTTCCCTACAAAGTATCTAATTATATCGGTTAGCTCAATAACATGAATATATAATTAAAACACATGCTTATGAGTGATTATCATTCTCAAAATAAGGATAAACGTGGGTAAAATACGGCAAGCGGGTGTGCAAATTGACCCAAGATCAGTAAAAGCCTACTTCACCTATAGAGATTTAGAGTTTTATTAGTTTGGTTGTCTACTACAGATGGTTCATGTAGGTCTTCTCTACTATTGTAGCTCCTTGACTAGATTGACTTAGAATAATTTTGTATTTCAATGGTTTGATGAGTCTGAGGAGAACTTTATAAAGCTCAAGACCTTGTTGACTTCCTATATTGACCTTGTTATGGAAGGTAAAAGATTTACCATGTATTGTGATACTTCAGGAGATAGCCTTAGTGGTGTTTTGATGTAGAAGGGAAAAGTGATAGCCTATGCTTTGAGGTAATTAAAGACCCATGAGAAGAACTACCCCTTCGTAACTTGGAGTTGGCGGTGGCAGTGTTTGTTTTAAAGTTGTGGCAGCATTACTTGTATGGAGTTTATTGTAAGGTGTTCACTAATCATTGAAGCCTATAGTATATTTTCAACTAGAAGGATCTGAATTTGAGACAGCATAGGTGGTTAGAGTTGCTGAAGGACTATGACATAACTATTAGTTATTATTTGGGCGAGGCCAATATAGTGGTGGATGCTTTGAGTAGGAAGGCGGTAAGTATGGATAGTCTCACTTTATTGGTGGTTGAGGAGTAACCTCTAACACCATCACCAACACTATTACCAATACCAACACCCACATCACTAACATCATGACCAGCATCACCAACAGGATCAACAAGAGCAAGAACAAGCTGAATGGTCCTAAGTGCTTCCGTTTGATGGTTGTTGCTCCAGCCAATTCTTTTTTATTCTATCTATCTTATGGTCAGATAAAGTGTCAACAAACTATAGAGTAACAAGTAATTGCATTTGCAACTCTTGCTCTATAGGGACAAGTCAGGGATGCACAACCTATAACCAAAAGTAGATATATTAATATTAATTATTAATTAGTCATAAAGGTATAAGTTGCAACAGATGGGTAATTTGTTGCAATAGATTATCCATTTGTTGTAGTAGATTAGGTAATCTGTTATAGATGTTAAGACATAAATTACAATAGATGGGTAATTTGTTGCAACAGATTACCCATCTATTTTAACAAATGAGCTGTCTATTGCAATAGATTACCTATTTGTTGCATAAGTTGCAGTAGATGGGTAATATGTTAACAGGTTCAAAGATAAATTACAACAGATGACTTATCTGTTGCAATAGATGAGACATCTATTGCAACAGATTATCCATCTATTGCATAATTTGCAGTAGAGTAGGTAATCTGTTAACAGGTTTAGAGATAAGTTGCAACAGATGACTTATCTGTTGCAACAGATGACTTATTTGTTGCAACAGATGAGATATCTGTTGTAATAAATTTCCATCTATTGTAATCTGTTAACTTTAGTAAAATTATTTTATTAAGTTAAGTAAAAGAAGACTTGTTGCATCATCAGGATGATTAAAAAGATCTTGGTCATTCACTTTTTGTCGCTCTTGGCAGTCAACAACCTAAGGATCCTTGGTTGAGAAACCTCCTCCGAGTAGTCCTTGACTTGCTGACGGAGGTGAGGAATGGCATCAAAATCCCAAGCCTAAATAAATGATGCCAACAAAATATCAGAATAATTATTCAATAACAAAAATGAACATTAAAGAAAAAAATTAGAAGTTTACCATGAATGCCCAAGGAAAGTCATATAAGTTGATTATATTTGATGATAATTTTGTCAACAAATACTTGACAGTCAACATAATGTTTTCATAACTCCATGAATATTTATTGAATGCCTCATGATCCTGAGCGAGGTTTAATAAACCATCAGAAATGACATTGTTAGTTTTCCTTGCCCATAAAATGGCATGCCCAAATAAAACTAAGCATAATGACTCTTTATGCTTCCTTGACATATTTTTGGACTGAAGATCACTTAACAAGTCCTTGCCTTTGTAGTTCTTTCCAACAATGACCACCAACTCATCATCATCAGTTATTTTATCTTTGCCTTTGTTAGTTCTGTTGGTTGTCTTGGTTGACTTGGTTGTCTTCGTTGTCTTTGGTGTGCGGTCTTTTTTCATTGGTGTTACAGTAGGAAGAGTTTAGGAAGGAGGATGAAATCTTAGTCCAATTACTATGGCAACTTCTTTTATGCCAAAACAAATCGGCATGCCATAATAGTTTATCCAAATCTCATTCTTCTTCTTGTCCTCCGTCATATTTTCATCATCCTCACCCTCATACTTAATCCTACGCTTGAGAATACCATAGTCCATGGTCATTAGAAATCGTGAATTTTTTTTCTTCGGCAGATCAAGAAAGTGCCCAAAACAGTTGGCTTCGAAAAATTCACCAATTTGTGCTCCTTTAAAATATCCTAGAAATTATTAAAAAATTTCCACATACCTGATTTTAAAACTAAATCATCGATCAAATCAGTGGGGTCATCAATAGGCATCTCAACCTGAAACTTGTTAATATTGAAAGTTTTTACCACATCAAGAGGTGGAGGGCTGTTAGGATCAGAATATATGACATTCTCATCATGTTGGACTTTCGATATAACTTCACGAAAGGTCATCGATCTTTCATCAGAAGAAGTGACAACATTTTCTTCATTCTCAACATTATCTCCATCTTCATTTTCACCAGTTTCATCATGTTCATCTCTATCCTTATCATCCTTACTTTCCACTTCATCATCTCCTTCCCCCACTTTCCTCTTCATCTCCTTCTCCACTTTCCTTTTCATCTCCTACTTTACTTTATTTTTCATCTCCTTCTTCACTTTTTTTTAATCTCATTGTTCACTTTCTTTTTCATCTCATTTTTTACTATCTATATCTCCTTTTGTTTCCTAAATCTCCTTCTTCAGTACCTATATCTTCTTCCTCATCTCCCTCTTCTTTTTTCTACTTTTATAAATGTTTCACTTTTTTCTCGATCAATATCTACTGCATCATTTTTCTCTCTTTCTACTACTTCATTAGCTTTTTGTACATCTACAAACAGTAACAAGTCATCTGTATGAGAAAGGGCTTGTTTAGCAAGATCTTCTAATGCTGATTGTACTTTTGCTTTTTTCCTTGATATCCTTGAAGTTGATTCTTGACTTTTTCTTTGGACTGGAGACATTTTATCTACAAACAAGAGGTAAACAAAAATAGTTTTAATTAATTTTTACATCATTCCAAAAAAGGGCAGCAGTTGATTTAACAAACATAACAAAATAAAATAATATTTCCAACAGATGACTAATCTCTTAGAACAGATTGGTCAACCGTTGCAACAGATGAACAATCTGTTGCAACATATTAGTCATCTGTTGGGAAAAATCAAAACAATATTGAAACTGTATTGTTTTGTCCAATAAATGACACGTCTTTTGCAACAGATTAGTCATTTGTTGGGCAAAATAATATAGTTTTTGATACTGGTATGATTTTACCCAACAGATGACACATCTATTGCAACAGATTGTTCATCTATGTCATCTGTTGAAAACATCATAACAGTAAACCAACCAACTATATTCTATTTTGCAACAGATGGTATAGTTGTTCCCAACAAATTTTTAATCTGTTGCAACATATTACACATCTATTGGGATATTAACAACATTTTACAACACTATTTTGTTTTTGTCCAACAGGTGACAAATTTGTTGTAATAGATGAGTCATATTTTGGGAATAATCAAAACACTTACAAAAACAAACACCAGTGACAATAGAGGACAACAACAAAAAATCAATCAAGACCATTATCCAATATTTAAAAACAACAACATCACCAACAACAAGCCACAAATTTCACCACTTGAACAACAATGTTCAAGAACAACAACAACAACACCAATAAATTCACATTTCACTGAAGAAGATACATAAATTATTTACAATACAACAACCATATCAAGTGTTAAGAGAGAACATATAACACAAATTGATTAACAATCACTAGCTTAACTTTAGAGAGAAGACGATCCTAACTTTTTATTAATGAAAATCATAATCGGTTAAACCCCTTTTTGAACCCGTTTTACTACACTTTTAGACCAATATTAGAACACAAAATATAATCACAAGTAAGTGTTCACTAAAAGTTGTGGTACAATCTCAACAGTTGTTGGATTTGTCACAACAAATTTCTTCGAAAAAATTCAAAATTCAAATTTCACTAATTTTATAACAATGGTCGAGAACAAAAATGACAACAACAACAAAAAAAAAAATCATATTTTACTGAAAAAGATACCACAAATACAATAACCACTATATTAAGAGAACAAAATACCACAAATTAGGGTTTCTCGAGTTCCTCTTGTCATGACCAAATTTCTCGAGTCATGATGGCACCTACTTTAACCCACCAGTAGGTAAGCTAAGCCATAACCCGGAACGACAAGTAACGGGCTAACCGGCGGAAAATAAGAAAATAAAGGTTCAACTGAAGTAACAAGTCAAGAGAATATATATATATATAAATATATGAGTGTGTGTGTGTGCGTGTGTGTGTAAATACATGCTATACAAGAGGGAAAGAGGACAAAATATCAAAACGAACTCACCCACGATATGGTAAGGTCAGTACAATAACCACTAATATAAAAAGAGCACTAGACATTGTCATAATATACATCATAGTCTCTCAATATACAAATAAGACTATCAAAAACAGCAGAAAGAGGAGGATCAACTTTGGACTCTAAAAGCTTACCCTATCTCTTAATAGCAATACAGTCCGAGAATGTCGTCAGTGATAATGAATCGTACTCTAATTTGCATCAGGGAAAAAGATGCAGAAGTGCAGTATGAGTACCAAAATAGTGGGTACTCAGTAGGCATCATGGGCTGACTGATCTAAATTATAGTAAGAAAATAAATAAAGTGCGAGAATGTAAACCTAAGTTAATAAATAAGAGAAGAAATAAAAACAGTAGGCCAAACTAGGCAACCGTTGTAAGTAGGAAGCAAATAACTCGAAAGTGATAACGAAAGCCCAGCTATAACCTAACTGGTCCCCCATAAGCTCAGAAGGCACAAACAAGAAGAAATAAACCTAATAGAGCCCCCAAAAGCACAATGGGTGCAAGCAAAGAGTAACACTAATGTAAGAATGGAATGATCGACAATAATGAACATAAAATAAGCTGATATGAGCAATAAGCATACCTGATACTCCTTTCCAACAATAACTATAAGTTTAACCGGTCTCTACTGGATTTTTAATCCCAATTCAGTATTCATAAAGGTAATAAATGTCGGACTCGAACCGAAACTAGAGAACAATATAATGATAGTAAATGCCAAACTCGAACCAAAATTGATAAATAGTAATCAATACACATATGTCAGACCTGAATCAGAACTCATAAACGATAATCAGTACTTGTATACACCAGACTTGAATCGACACTCATAACCTAAGCCTTAGTATCAATATCACAGAATTTTTAACCTGACTTAAGTTCATTTAGTCAAACATTCAAATTTTAGGCAGCCGACTCCATTAAGGAGAAGAAGATTTCAATTAATAAGCCAGAAAGCGCAGTTTAAGGTCAAATGGTACTCCACCTAGGGTAACGAAGCTAAAATAAGCCTAAATATAGTGTCTAGGTAAACCCAAAACCCAGGTAATAACCTAAGAAAGCAGTTATATGATTATTAAGGTCAAGAAGGGATGTTATTCTAAACATTTTGTCTTAAAATAATGTAGTAGGGCCTACTACCAAACGCCAAAAACCCCACCTAAGGCAAGAACCTATCCAAACGGTAACACCCCGTACATTCCCAACCCTACTTGATGACATTAAATAATATGTACGTAGGTATCGAGAGCTATAAGTATGCATTTGGTAAGGCTATTGGTGAGATAATTGAATTTGGCTCTTGTTATGTGGTTAAACTTGCATGGAAGGTGTTTTGCAATTTTCATGGAGCATTTGTGGGGTTTAAAATGAGGCTAAGAATACCTCTAAACAAAGTATAATAAGGTTAAGAAGTGAGTTAAAGCATAGGACTTGAAGTATCTAACCAAACCCGCGAAGAGAAGTCGAAAAATGGAATTTTTGAAAATTTTAAGGAGGGGTGCGTTTGGGACCGTGCCACGCCGCTCTGGGCTAAAATTTTTATCCCAGAGGCAGCAGGTTGGCGCGCCCAGGAGCGTGCCACCTTGGGTTTTCCACTTTTTCGAAAGTTGGAAATTTCTAAGTCCCAAGGGTATCCGGGGACGTACCGAGCCAATTTTTGCTACGTTTCTTCTACAACCAAGAGTATATACATGAAATGAATGACATATTACATTGGTATGATAAAATTACTCGAGAACGAATTTGGGGTCAAAATGACAGTTTTGCCCCTAAGGTCAAAATAAGCCAAACGTGGCTAGAATCACTTGTTTTTGGGATCGAGGCTATGGATATGAATATTATGAGTGGGAAGATTATTGTAATACGTATAAAGACGAGAAATTATTGATTTTATTGGGTTAAGTGATTTGGGCTCAATAAAAGCCCAAAATGGGATAAAAGGCATGGGTCACATGACCCAATCTTCTATTGACTTGGTCAATTGAGGCATTAAATATCAAGAAAGGCTAAGGATGACCCAAGGACTATAAATAGACCCACAAATCAGATTTTATTCATTTGACCTCTCATGCTTTCTAGACATTTTCTCAAACATTCTACAATATTCTCTCAAGAACCCTAAAGACTCAAAGGCAATTTTGGAGCAAAATCATCCCTTTGCAAGTTTGGGTAAGTGAATATTATTATGGATTCATATATTATATGCATGAAAGAGTATGTAAATCATGTTGGTTGTGCTTGGAAATGTTGGATATGGTATTTTGTGCTTTTGTATAAGATGTGTGATCCATGGGATTTGAACTTGAATTAAGACTTGTGCCTTTGATGAAAAATCATGGTATGGATAAAATATGAACATCTATGGAGTTATTTTTGTTGTTAAACTTGTTCTTGTCTATAAGTGTAAATTGTGGGAATTTGGTCGATATGTGCTATGAAGTGTATTAAGGTGAATTGATGGATTGTTTGTAATGTGGTATGGATAAGGAGGTGTAAAAGAGAATTGTTATGGTGAAATGCAATGATTACTATGTATTGGTCAATGTTGAGAATATTGGAGGATTTTTGGAATAATGATGCTATCAATGGTTTTGTCAAGGGGAAATGACATGTTTTAAAGCAAATATGTACCCCATTGATGTTATATGCATTTGTGAAGTAGTTGTGGTTAATGTGAATTCCGTTATGTATTTGTGTTGTAGAGTGACACATAAAGAAGGAGCGGAACTATTGTATGCACATCTAGGATTGTATATCCGTATTGAGAGTACAAGGTATGTAAGGTTACTCTGTCCGTAGCTTTCTTCGGCAAATAGTATCCACATTGCTATTTCACTAGTCCTATCCCGAAATGTGCTAAGGTATCCTATATCCGTTTATCAATAGTCCTTGTCATATATTCCCTACTCATGGATCATTTGTGAGTCTCATGTCTCATAATCATGGTTAATGTTCCAAAAGCTCAAATAAGGTTATGTTCCAATGTTCCACTAGTGATATTACTTATGCCTCTTGTTCATAGATTATTGTCCCATAGTTCCCATGGTGTTATGATTCTAATAATGTTATGTTGCCAAGTTATTCACATGTCTATCACTCATTGGTTAATGGTTCAAAGTTTCCAATAATGTTATGTTCCAAAGTTCAAGTGATGTTATGACTATCAAATATCAATCTCAAAGTAAAGATCAAAGTAATGCAAATGTGGTCAATGATCAAGTATGGGTGGCAAGTCTAGGGGCATAAGCCTAGCTCGACTCGATCCCGATGTGTTGATTTATGGGTGGCAAGTCTAGGGGCGCAAGCCTAGCTCGACTCGATCCCGATGTGTTGATTTATGGGTGGCAAGTCTAGGGGCGCAAGCCTAGCTCGACTCGATCCCGATGTATTGATTTATGGGTGGCAAGTCTAGGGGCATAAGCCTAGCTCGACTCGATCCCGATGCAGTGCTTTATGGATGGCAGGTCTTAGGGGCATAAGCCTAGCTCGACCCGATCCCAACATGACGATAAGTCATGGAAAGACCCACTGATCAGTAGGGGACCAGGTACATTGTGACACATGTATTGACAAGCAAGCATTGAATGTAAAAAAAGTAATGGAAGTAATGAAAGCAATTCACATGGTTCCCAAAACGCAAAATGGTGACTTACTCACATTGTCTAGTCATTTGTATTGAGTTCATTAGTATGTTCATGTGTTACAAAGTTTCATTTGAGCCTTACATACTCAGTACTTATTTCGTACTGACCCCTCTTGGGGAATTTACCTTACTTGCTGCAGGCGCAGGTCCCAGTAGGCCTCCCCAGTAGATTGCCAGTGTTAGCGGTTCCTTGGTGAGCTCCAGTTAATTCGGGGTTTCTCCGAGTCAGAGTAGATATATGTTTTGATGATGTACATGTTGTATAAAGCAGGGACTTGTCCCGACTTTTGGTTTGTATTGGTCAATGCTCTTGATAGAGGCTTTTGTAGACGGATGTGGGTGTATCAGTGTAAAAGACATATGTTGTTTTGACTGGATGGCCTCAACGGCCAAGTTTCATATACATGTATAACTATGTCCCATGTTTTCCTTTATTCGTCTTTCATGTTCTTACACAATGGTGGTTATAATTATGATATACATTTGATTGAACATAGGCAAAGGTTGGTTCTCTCGGGCCTTATCGGCTACGGGTGCCAATCATGTCTCGATGGGATTCGGGGCGTGACACAAACCTAGGCAAAGACTTCTCAATCACACCCCAAGGAACTAAGTAAACCAAGTCTAGTCCTAAAGGATATTCGTAATCTAACATAAGGGAAAATGGGGTCAAATTCTACCAAAAAAGGCCCTAACCGAGTAAAATAAGGCAATAAATGCTAACATAACAACCGAAACGTAAGTACCCACCCAAAACTAGCACAATATCACACTAATACCGTAATAAAACAAAGTCTAGGAGAAACGTAAACCTAGCCTACTTGGACGCTGCCGAAAGCACGTAAAATCCTCTACACTGGAGCTTTTTTCTTCCAAGAAGCCTCTGACTGCTGCCACACTATCAAAATAATATTCTATACGTCAGGAAGAGAATATCAATACCATATTGCGTATTAATGCTCTAGGCCAGAAATCAGACTAAAAATCCCTTATGGGGCCCGCTTATGGAATTACAAAATTGAAATCGTCACAGCATCCCTATCAGCTCAAGGATCATTTGCCCTTAAAAATAAGTGTAACCCGAGCCTTGATCAGCCTCAAAATAGTCCCACATTAGACGGGGAAAACAAGGACTTTAAACTATGAATTAAGAGGAAATTGACCGAGAACTTAAGAGATTAACACGAGGAGATGATCACTCTACAGATTTCAACTCAATCCAAGCTCCAACCCAAGGTTATCCCACTGAATTTGACCTCACATAAGTAAAAATAGAGGTTTTACACTTAGAACAATGGGTGGAATTTGAGGGAATGATATATATATATATATATATCGATGGCAAATTTAGCGGCTAAACGACCATTAAAGTGGCGAGGTGGGAGTTAAAGGGACCCAGTCTCAGCTGGCCAGCCACCGCTAAAGCGGTCATGAGATGCTAAAGAACCTACTGCTAAAGCAATCTCTAGGCCGTAAAAGCGGCTGCACCAACTGCTTTGGCACCAAAAAACTGCTTAGTCCCAACAAACTCCGATCAGGTGCTCGAAATTCATTCAGAACCTCGTGCTCGCAAATAAACAATGCTACCCTACCAAATTTGGCATATAGAACTCAATGGAACCATGAAAATTTCCATCCAAGGTTGTTTCGATAAAAAATGAGGTCCCACACCCAAGGTTCCAATTTTCACCAAATTCTACCCAATATCCCGAAATGGGTCTGGAAGCCTCGAGACCCAGACCAAGGGTCCCCCAACCTAAATTCGACATTTCGGAGTAAATAAAACTGTCAGAACTGGCATCCAAGGTAGTGTACCTAAAGTTTTGGCCCAAGACCCATTTCTCAACTTTCAAAGCTCCAAAACAGGGAAATGGCTCTAAAAACCAAACGAACTGTCAGTCCCAATAAGTCATAAATGACTTGGGGCAGCTATAGGAAAGCTCTAAATGTAGAAAAAGTATGAAAACATAGAAAATGACATGGAGAGTCATTACAACATCCACTACTAAAAGGAATTTCGCCCGTGAAAGTAAAGTATTAAGAAGTACCTGAAGGCTCGCAGGTGAAGATAATGAGTCCGCATATCACGCTAGGTCTCCCAGGTAGCCTTTTGGAGTAGAAGGTGTCTCCACTGAACCTTGAACACCAGAATATCTCTGGAATGCAACTGTCTAACATCTCTATCCAGAATAGAGACTGGCTCCTTCACAAAGGTCAATCTCTCATCCAACTGAATCGAATCTCATCGAAGCACGTAAGACTCATCCAGAATACAATGTTGCATCATCGATACATGAAAAAATGGATGGGTGGCAAAAAAGGCTGGAGGCCAACTCATATGCTACCTCTCCAACTGTCTGAAGGATCTCAAATGGCCCGATAAACCTAGGGCTGAGCTTGCCCTTCTTCCCAAACCTTATCACACCCTTCATGGGCGATAGTCGAAGAAAAATGTGGTCACCAACTCTAAATCTCAAGGCACAAAGCCTACGATCAGCATAACTCTTTTGCTGCTCTGAGCTACCCGTAGCCTATCTTGAATCACCCGAACTCTGTCTAAAGAATCACAAAGCAAATCAGTATCAGGGGGCCTAACCTCTAAAGTCTCAAACCAACCAATCGAAGACTGACAATGCCTACCATACAACACCCCAAATGGTGCCATCTGAATACTCCCCTAAGGCGAACTCCCCGAAGGCTAAAAACTACTCCCACTAACCTCCAAAGTCCAAAACACAAGTACAAAGCATATCCTTTAAAACCTGAATAGTCTACTCTGGTTGTCCATCAGTCTGTGGATGGAAAGTGGTGTTAGGATCCACCTGGGTACCCAACTCCTCCTGAAATGCTCTCTAGAAGCTAGAAGTGAACTCAGAGCCTCTATCTGAAATAATAGACACGGGCACCCCGTGAAGTAAACCACCTCTCATACATAGATCCAAGCCAATCTCTCGGCACTGTAAATGGTCTGAATTGGAATGAAATAGGTAGACTTGGTCAATCAATCTATGATGACCCAAATGTTATTAGAACCATGAGAAGTGCGAGGCAAATCACCCACGAAATCCATAGTATTCCGCTCCCATTTCCACTCAAGAATGGGTAGTCTCTGAAGCAATCCACCAAGTCACAAATACTTGGCCTTCACCTGCTGACAACACAGACACCGATCCACAAAGTCCACTTTATCTCTCCTCATAGCTCTCCACCAGTAGTGTTGCATCAAATCTCCATACATCTTAGCTATCCCAAGGTGAATAGAATACCTAGAGCTATGAGCCTCCTGGAGTATCAATTGAATCAAACCTCCTACCCTTGAAACACAAATGCGACAGTCGAATCTCAAATAACCCTCATAATCTAAGGTAGCCCTCCTAAACTAACCTCTGAACACCTGATCCCGAATGCCACGTAACCCACCATCCTCAAACTGACGACCCTAAAACTTCTCCAACAAGGTAGGTCTAGCCTCAACACTAGCAAGAATCTTCCTAGGGTCTGAAATATCAAGCCGAACGATCATGTTCGCTAAGGACCAAATATCTAAGGCCAACGATCACTCCAAAACTGAAATAAAGGCCAAGCTACCCAAACTTACT
Source organism: Capsicum rhomboideum (assembly GCA_031232105.1). NCBI lineage: Eukaryota > Viridiplantae > Streptophyta > Magnoliopsida > Solanales > Solanaceae > Capsicum > Capsicum rhomboideum. Next base: position 52,755,556 of record CP124716.1, on the reverse strand, counting down.
GCCTTCCGGCTTTAGGCGTCCGCTACCACATTCGTCTTGCCCGGATGGTATAGAATAGAGAGGTCATAGTCCTTCAACAACTCAATCCACCTGCACTGTCTCGAATTAAGTTCCCTTAGAGTCATAATGTACTGAAGAATACGGTGGTTAGTGAATATCTCGCAGCGAACACCATACAAGTAAGGCCTCTAAATCTTAAGCGCAAAAACTACCTCTGCCAATTCCAAATCATGAGTGAGGTAGTTGCGTCCGCGCACCTTCAATTGTCTCGAAGCATATGCAATAACTCGGCCCCATTGCATCAGAACACACCCCAAACCAACACCAGAAGCATCGCATTACATAGTAAACCCCTCGCCCTTAACTGGAAGAGTCAAAATGAGAGTTGAAGTGAGCAAGTCCTTAAGCTTAAGATAGCTCGCCTCACAGTTATCGGACCACTAAAATGGAACCTCCTTCCTAGTCAATCTAGTCATAGGCATTGCAACAGTAGCAAATCTCTCAATGAACAGCCGGTAGTAGACTGCCAACCCAATAAAATTGTGAACCTCAATTGGAGACGTAGGCCTAGCCCAATCACGAATGGCCTCAATCTTCACCGGTTCTACCATAATCCTATCCTTAGACACTACGTGCCCCAAGAAATCTACAGAATCAACCCAGAACTTGCACATCGAGAATTTGGCATAAAGTTGATGATCTCTCAAAGTGCGGAGCACAATCCTCAAATATTGCTCATGCTCCTCCCTACTCCACGAATAGAAAAGGATGTCATCAATAAAAACTATCAAGAAAAAGTCCAAATAAAGCCTGAAATGTGGTTCATCAAGTCCATGAATGTTACTGGGGCATTGGTCAACCAAAAAGATGACACCAGGAACTCATAATGGCCATAGCAAGTCCTGAAGGCTATCATAGGGATGCCCTCTACCCGAATCCTCAACTGATGGTAGCCAGACCTCAAATCAATCTTAGAAAACATGGACGCACCCTGAAGCTGGTCAAATAGATCATCAATACAAGGCATACGATACTTATTCTTCACTGTCACCTTATTCAACTGTCTGTAATCAATACACATACGCATAGAACCATCTTTCTTCTTCATAAATAGAACTAGAGCACCCACAAGGCAATACACTAGGCCTAATAAAACCCACCCTTAACCAAAAGATTCTGAAGCTGAATATTTATCTTTTTTAGCTAGACAAGAGCCATACGGTAAGGTACCATAGAAATAGATCAGGTGCCTGGCTCGAGGTCAATAGAAAACTCTATATCACGCTTTGGAGGAAGGCAGGTAGGTTGGTAGAAAATACATCAGAAAACTCACAGACTATAGGAACAGAGTCGAGTGAAGGACTTTCAACACTAATATCACAAACATAAGCAAGATATGACATACAACCCCTCGATATCAGTCTCCTAGCCTGAATATAAGAAATAATCACCATCGGCGCACGGCTATAAGATCCCGGCCACACAACTGGGGGTATGACAGGCATGGCTAAGGTAACGGCCTTGGCAAAGAAATCCAAGACCGCATAATAGCGGGATAACTAGTCCATGCCCAGAATCACATCAAAATCCACCATGTCTAGAACAATAAGGTCAGCCTGAGTGTTATACTCCCGCTCGATCATAATACAAGATCTACAAACCTGATCCACTACTAAAGAATCATGCACATGAGTACTTACACGTAAAGGCATAGATAATGGCTCCCAAGACAACCTCAACCATGGTGCATAATAAGTAGAAACATATGAATATTTTGAGCCTGGATCAAATAAAGCAAAAGTTGGCTGAAGGTAGACCAAGATCGTACCTATAATAACAGCATCTAAAGCCTCAGCCTCCGGCCTAATAGGAATAATATATAAATGACCTTATTCGCCTCCAGACTGGGTGCCTGCCCGACCACCTGTCTAACCTACCTGAGGACCTCCTCTGGAACCCTAGGGACCACCCCTACGACCCTATGCACCACCCCTAGCTGGAGGCAGCACTAATATGATCAGTGGAATATGCTGTGTGGTTGGCTCAATCATTCCACACCGGGACACTCTCTAGCGAAATGGCCCATAGTACCATAATCATAGCAAGCCCCAGGCACTCTACTCTATTGAAAAGATCCGACTGATCCGAAATGGCCACCTCATCCTGAAGACCTTGGTTGTACACCCCTCGAAGACTGACTACTACTCTGCCCATTGATGTCACTATAACCAGGCTGACTTGGTCTGAAATCTGAAGCACTGCCTGAATGGGCCTACTAGATTGACCCTGATGCTGATAAGGCTGATGCTGGGGGTACCTACCCTGAAAACCTTTACCTTTGAATTGTGAGCCGACGTGGCTCCCATTATAACTGCCCTGCTGATGCAACCTCTTATCACTGCCTAATTAGGCCTCATGATGCATATCCTCCATAGTCTGAGCATAGTCAGCAATATCCATAAAAGACCTGCCTGCAGCTACCAAACTCTGAGTAGCCATGCAAAGTGGAAGTCTCAGCCCTTTAACAAAACACTGAATCGATCATACTCGGTATGTAGAATCATAGTAGCATGTATGGCCAACTCATAGCACCTCGCCTCATACTCTGCCATAGATATAGAACCCTACTCCAAACCTGTAAACCGATCTCTCATATGCTCGTACAAGCTGCAAGGCATATACTTCTCCAAGAAAGACTCGAAGAACTTAGTCCATGTCATAGGGGGAGATCCAGCTAGCCTAGAATCATGATATCCCCTCCACTAATGTCTGGTTGCTCAATCAAACTAAAAGGTGGTGTAGTCGATACCATGCGACTCTACTAGGCCCAAATTACGTAGCCTCTCTTCACAACTAGTAAAAACTCAAAAGCATCCTCACCTAGGGCCCCTGCAAATCTCGGTGGAGCCAATATCAGAAACCAGCCTAGCATGCTCTACTCCTCAGAAGTCAAAACTAGTTGGGCTACTGCCGGCTGTGGGACTACCGGTGCTGGTGGGACCTCTACTCTAGGAGCCACTATTGCAGGCCGCACTCCTAAACCAAGACCATCCTAGGCTACTGTCTGGGCCCCATCTATCGGCTGGCCACCTACTAAGCCAAATAGCTAAACCAAAGCATCGCGGAGAACTGAAGAAGATATAAACCCAGATGGGGCCAAGACTGCCCCAGTCTCACCTACTGCTATGGTAGCTGACCCTATGGTTCTATCTTTGGCTCGAGAGCAATAATAGGATCTGGTGAAGGCTTCCTGGCCTGGTCTTGAGCTGGGATTGCAGCTTTAGCCTGACCTTGACCTCAAGGTCGACCTCGGCCTATAACCAATGCCCTGACTGTACGCTCGGGGTCCCCATCCCCTGCCATCGTGGCCCGTGTCCTAGCCATCTATGAAAGAGTGAAACAAATGAGAATCTAGAAACCAATATAGACTCAGTGCGTGAAAAATGAACCAAAATGTAAGATTTTCCTAAGAATGTACTACAGCCTCTCGAAGATAGGATACAGATGTCATCGTATTGATTTACGAGACTCTGCTAGACACTTGCTTTTGTACCAATAATACCGGTGAACCTAGGCTCTGATACCAAACTATCACGATCCAATTTCTTGATTCATAATGGAACCTACTTCAACCCACCAGTACGTAAGCCAAATCATAGCCCGAAATGATAAATAATGGGCTAACCGGCATAAGATAAGAAAATAAAGGTATATATATATATATATATATATATATATATATATATATATTATATATATATATGTGTGTGTGTGTGTGTGCAAATGCATGCTATATAAGAGGAAAAGAGGACAAAATATCAAAACAAATTCCCCCACGACCTGGTAAGGTCAGTACAAGAGCCACTAAAAAAAAGGAGTACTAGACACTGTCAAAATATACATCGTAGTCTCCGAATATACAAATAAGACTATCAAAAATAGCAGAAGGAGGAGGATAAGCTCCGGACTATAAAAGCTCACCCTATCTCTAAACAGCAACACGGCCCGAAGATGTCATCAGCGGTGGTGGCTCGTACTCAAATCTGCATTAAGGAAAAAGATACAGAAGTGCAGTATGAGTACCAAAACAGTGGGTACTCAGTAAGCATCAGAAGCCGACTAAGCTAAATTACAGTAAAAGAATAAATAAAGTGAGATAACGTAAACCTAAGTCAATAAATAAGGGCAAAAATGAAAACAACAGGCCAAACTAGGCAACCACAGTAAGTAGGAAGCAAATAACTCAAAAGCTATAATGAAAGCCTAGTTATAACCTAACTGAACCCCCATAAGCTCAGAAGGCACAAACAAGAAGAAATAAACCCAATTGAGCCCCCATAAGCATAGTGGGTGTAATCAAAGAGTAACACTAATGTAAGGATGGAATGATCGACAATAATGAATGTAAAACGAGATGACATGTGCAATATGCGTACCTGATACTCCTTTCCATCCCTAACCACAAGTCTTACCGATCTCTACCAGATTTCCAATCCCAATTCAGTATTCATAAAGGTAATAAATATCGGACTTGAACCAAAACTAGAGAATAATATCATGATAGTAAATGTTGAACTCGGATCAGAACTTGTCACGCCCCGAATTCCATCGGGACGGATTGGTACTCGTAGCCAACAAGGCCCGAGAGAACCAAGCTTTGTCTCTATTCAATCATATGCATGCCATAAGAAACCCATAATCACATAATAGCTATAGATACCAACAATGAAATTCATGGAACATGATATATATATATATATACATATGCGAAACTTGGCCGTTGAGGCCACCAAGTCAAGAACGACATATCCCTTTTACATTTATACACCCACATCCGTCTACAAAAGCCTCTAACAAATGCATTGACCAAAATGAACTAAAAGTCGGGATAAGTTCCCGCTTTATACAACATGTACAACACCAAAACATATGTACAACTGTGACTCGGAGAAGCCCTGAACTAACTGGAGCTCACTAAAGATCTACAACACTGGCAACCTACTGTGGAGGCCTACTAGTACCTGCGCCTGCAGCAAGTAAGGTAAATTCCCCAAGAGGGGTCAGTACGAAGAATGTACTGAGTATGTAAGGCCATATGAAACTTGTAAGATATGAAAATATGTCAAGAACTCAAGTTCAATTGCATAACCAATATAGATAAGTCACAATGTAGATGAGCCACTATTCTGTACTTTGGAAACCATGTATGTTGCTTTCATTACATTTTTGGTATCTTTACTTCTATGATTATTCATCTTTGCCTTTGACCTGTGATGCCCGGGCCCCGACTGAACAGTGGGTTTTAAACATAACATAGCGTTATGTTGGGATCGGCTCGAGCTAGACTTATGCCCCTAGAGCTTCCACCCTATGAATCAATATATATATCGGGATCGACTTGAGCTAGGTTAGTACCTCTAGAGCTGCCACCCATACAATATTTCAGGTTCAGCTCGAGCTAGGTTATTACCCCTAGAGCTGCCCCCTGTCAGGATCGGCCCGTGCTAGGCTTATGCCCCTAGGACTGCCCCCTGATCCAACAACCTCGGGATCGGCTTGAGCTAGGCATTTTGCCCCCAAAGCTGCCACCCATACTTGATCATTGACCACATATGCATTACTTTGTTTATTACTTTGAGATTGATACCATGATAGTCACAACTTTACTTGAAGCTTTGGATCATTAACCAATGAGTGAGGGACATGTGAATAAACATTGTTGGGAACATAGCCTTATTGGAAACATAACACCATTGGAACTATTAGACACTAATCAATGAAAAAGATACATGAGTATAACCACTATTGGAACTTTGGAACATAACATTGTTGAGCTTTTGGAACATTATTAATGAATATGAGACATGAGCTTCACAATTGATCAATGAGTAGGAAACATATGATAATGACCATTGATAATCGGATATAGAATACCTTAGCACATTTCGGTATGGGACAAGCGTAATGTCAATGTGAATACTATTTGCCGCAGAAAGATACGGACAGAGTAACCTTACATACCTTGTATTCTCAATACGAATATACAATCCTAGAGGTGCATACAATAGTCCCGCTCCTTCTTTATGTGTCACTCTACAACACAAATATATAACGGGATTCACATTAACCATCAACTATTTTACAAATGCATATAACATCAATGAGTTACATGTTTGTCTTTAAACATGCCATTTTCCCTTGACAAAACCATTGATGAAATTATTATTCCAAAAATCCCCCAATATTCCATACATTTACCAATACATGAGAATCAATACATTTCAACACAACACTTCTCCCTTACACTTTCTTATCCATACCACATCACAAATAATCCATCAAATTACCTTAATACACCTCATAGCACATTTCGGCCAAAATCCCACAATTTACACTTTTAGAAAAATAACAAGTTTAATAACAAAATCACATCATACATGTTCATATTTTATCCATACCATGCTCTTCCATCAAAGTCACAAGTCATAATTCAAGCTTGAATCTCATGGATCACAAATCTTATATAAAAACACAAAGTACCATGACCACCATTTCCAAGCATAACCAACATGATATACATAATATCCCATGCATATAATATGTTAAAACATAATAATAAACACTTACCCAAGCTTGAAAAAAGATGATCTTCTCCAAAGTTGACTTAGGGCTTTGAGAGCTAAAGGGGTTCTCTTGAAATTTTCTAGAAATACATGTGTGTTTATAATGGACAAAAAATCAGATTCTTAACCCTTTATATAGGCCCTTAATTCCATCCTTAGCCACTCTTATGGCATTTAATGTTAGGTCCCTTGGTCAAGTGGAAGAATGGGTCAATTTGCCCTTTTGGGCCTTGTCTTTTATTCCATTTTGGGCCCTAATTTTGGGCCCAATTACACATGTAGCTTAGCCCATCAACTTTCATTTATAATTCACCATATATCTCATGTTTAAATAATTCCATAATGTCACGACAATATTCTCTTACGAGATTCTCATTCGTAGTCTCAATCGCAAAAATAGGAATTCTAGTCGCCCATGGCTTCATTGAACATTTTGGATAACTATTTATATTTCATGATTTGATCATGTAGGAGTATGTAGGAGTGTATTGAAGTATTTGAAGCTTTAACAATGCTCAAAGAACTCCAAAGAACCAAAAGAAACCATATAAGAATCGACGTAGAATTGCGTTGCGAAACGAGCCCGGAAGGGCACATTTTTTGTGCCTTGCGCCACTGCTGCAAAGCAAGGCAGTGGCACAAGAAATGAACCCCCTATGAATCAGGTGGATTGCGCCACACCCCCTGAAACAGGGAGTGGCTCAAGTTTCAACACCTTGCTGAATTTTTCAGCCACTTCTTCAATACCTGCATATCATCCAATACCTTATCAAAACACTACAAAATACTTACTTAGTGATCTTAATCATCAAGTAAACATGACTCCAAGTCACCAAATGAGGTTGGAATGTGTACGGGGTATTACACAAATGCTCCACAAAATCACAAAACACCTCCTACGAAGGTCTAATCGCACATATTAGGTCCGATATCAAATGTCTCACCAATGACACTATAAAACACATACCCATGGAGTCTCAACACCTAGGTAGATATGACCCCAAGGTATCAAATGAGGTTAGAAAAGTACGGGGTGTTACAGAACTGGTAAATAGTAATCAATATACATATGCCGAATCTCAAACCGAAACTCATAAGCCATAATCAGTATATATATAAGCCGTACTCGAACTGAAACTCATAACCTAAGCCTTAGTATCAATATCCTAAAAATTTTAACCCCTCTTAAGTCCACTTAGTCGCAAATTCCAATTTTAGTTGGTTGACTCCATTAAGAAGAAAAAAATTTTAATTAATAAGCCAGAAAGTACTTAAGGTCAAATAGTACTCCACCCGAGGTAACGAAGCTAAAATAGGCGTAAAAATAGTGTCTAAGTCAACCCAAAACCCAGGTAATAACCTAAGGAAGCAGCTATGGGATTATTAAGGTCAAGAAGGGACGTTATTCCAAGCATTTTATTTTTAAAAAAGGGAAGTGGGATCGACTACCAAAACCCCACCTAAGGCAAGAACCTACCCGAACCTAGGCTAAGGCTTCTCAATATCACCCTAAGGCACTAATTAAACCAAGTCTAGTCCTAAAGTATAGTCATAGTCTAACATAAGGGAAAACGGGGCCGAATTTTACCGAAAAGGGGCCCTAACCGACTAAAATAAGGCAATAAATGCTAACATAACAATCGAGCCATAAGTACCCACCCAAAACTAGCACAATATCACACTAATACTGTAATAAAGCAAAGTCTATGGGAAAGGTAAGTCTAGCCTACCTGGACACCGTTGAAAGCACGTAAAATCCTCTACACCAGAGCTTTTTCCTTCTGAGAAGCCTCCGACCGCTGCCACGTTATCAAAATAATGTTCTATAAGTCAAGATGAGAATATTGATACCCATATTATGTATTAATGCTCTAGTCAAAAATTGAACTAAAAATCCCTCGTGGGGCTCGCTTGCGGAATCACAAAATTGAAATCGTCATAGCATCCCTCTTAGCACAAGGATCATTTGCCCTAAAAATGAACTTAATCTGAGCCCCTATCAGCCCTAAAATAGTCCATAATAGACGGGGAAAATAAGGCCTTTAAACTACGAATTAAGCGGGAATTGACCGAAAATGTACGAGATTAACACGAGGAGACAGTCACTCTACTGATTTCAACTCAATCCCAGCTCCAAACCAAGGTTATCCCACTGAATTTGGGCTCCCACAAGTAAAAATGGAGGTTTTACACTAAGAACAATGGCTAGAATTTGAGGGAATTAAATATATATATAAACCATCAGCGATGGCCGATTTAGCGGTCAAATGATCGCTAAAGCAGCAAGGTGGGATTCGTTCGGAACCCCGTGCCTGCAAACAAACTAAGCTACCCTACCAAATTCGGCATTTTGAACTCAACGGAACCATCAAAATTTCCATCTGAGGTCATTTTGATAAAAAGTGGGTCCCATACCCTAGGTTCTGATTTTCACCAAATTACAACCAATAGCCCAAAATGAGTTTGAAAGCCTCAAACACTAGACCAAGGGTCCTCCTAGCCTAAAATTGACATTCCAGAGCTATTGAAACTGTCAAAACTAGCATTCGAGGCCATTTACCTGAAGTTTTATCCCGAGACCCATTTCTCAACTTTCAAAGCTTCAAAACAGGGACATGGCTCTAAAAACCAAACGAACTGCTTGGTAACCGACTGTTAGTCCCAGCAAGTCATAAATGACTTGGGGCAGCTATAGGAAAACTCTAAATGCAGAAAAAGCACGAAAACATAGAAAATGACCAGGAGGATCATTACACCTCTTTCTTTTTTAAGCGTAAAATCCCAAAAATTTTAATTCAAACTTTGAAGAAAAGACAACTCGATTCTTCTTTTTTCTGCATCAACTCAAAAATCCTAATTTTTTAAAACCAAATAAAAGAGAAATATTTACCTGAGAAAAGAGAGAAATTGATGGTAGAATGGAAGAAGGAATGACAGATGAAGCTAAAGTTGAGGTCGCCGGAGTTTGCTGGTCGCATAGCTCTATTGGAAAATGAGGGCAACAACTATGGAGGAGAAGAAAGAAATGTTTGAGGAGAAAGTGGGAAGCATGTTTGAGAGTTTTGATTTTTTAAAAAACTGATTTTGCTTTTAATTTAGAATTTAATGGGTTTGGGTTGTTTTGTATTTTTAAAAAGTTTAACAAATTTTAAAAATATTAATTCAATTCCCAATTAAGTTAATTAAATTTTTCAGTGTCATTTGACCTTGGTTGGTCAACATGTCACCAAAATTAAGGGACAACTTTCATTCAATTTTCTTTATACTTACACTCAAATTGTCAAAGCACTTAAATCCAATAAAACTAACCTTTTAAACCCTTTTGTTATCTGATCAGTGTGTTGGTAATGCTATATTGGAAAATGTAATTAAAAGGGACAAATAAGTTTGTCAATTAAGCAGGGGTCCTTCAAGTTTTAAAAATTGGGTAAAAGTGACAAATTCTTTTCAGCTTTTTATTTTTACACTTTTTCCCCAACAACTATAAAAGTTATCTCAACAACTACAGAAGTTGTTCGACAACTGTGCAAAGTTGTTGGATAATTGAATAGTTGTTGGGACAACTAATGCAGTTGTCGAACAACTGTGTACAGTTGTTTGAAAGACTTGATCCCTTATAACTTACTCCCTCTGTCCCAATTTATGTGAGGTAGTTTGACTTAGCATGGAGTTTAAGAAAAAAAACAAAGACTTTTGAAACTTGTGATCTAAAATAAGTCATAGATAATTATGTGACTATAAATCATTTCATTAAGAGTAAAATGAATATTTTAAAGCTAAAATATATTTCTTTTAAGACTGACTAAAAAGAAAAGTAGATCATATAAATTAGAACAGAGAAAGTAATTAATATTGAGGTATCCACTCGTACTTTTTAATTAAATAGTTTTACCGCACGTGTATACCAAGACATGGTATGCGTGACTTTGTAGAATAGTATAAATTTCCTTAAAACAAAGTTTGGTTAAATATTATACATGAAAATACAACGTATATGTTTCTGTGATTAATGATCAATGTGGACCATCATATATTTACTTGTTTATTGAAGACAAAATGATAAAATATTACGTGAATATATAATGTTTTGATCTATCAAATGTAATTGAGAAGATTACGTAAATATACAATGTTAAAATTTAGTAAAACCCATTTAAACTTCTTTGTGCACTAAAAAAGTTGGATTAACACAATCTAATCGGCTATTAATAATACAATAGCTCATATTTTATCTTGTTAATAGGCACACATTGTTTACTATTCCAATTTGGTAGGCATTTGTCTAAATTGACCTTAAATTAAGTTGGACAAAGCAAAACTGTAGTATAATAAAAGAAATATAAGATGTTTTTATTTTTTCTATTACCATTGTAGGAAAATATTAGTTTATTTCAAAAATAATTTAAATTGAAGTGTATTTTGGAAGCCAATGGTTTTACTTGGGGAAGAGGGCAATTGCAAATACTTGGCAACATGCATGCCATCATTTTGACACTTGGCTTTACACTTGTCATTACACTCTTACACTTGTCGTGTAGAGAGAGATTTTCAAGGCCTATATAAAGGCATGATTTGGCCATCACCAAAACACACCCCAATATATTTCTCCCTCACGTTCTCCCTCTCTTTACAATTTTAATTATTTTGTTTCTTATCTTTTTTTATTATAATCTTCTAGTTTAACTTGCTAACATTTGTATTAATAATTTTGTTGATTCCTGTATCCCCTATTAAATTAGGAAAGTGCTTGTTTAATTCTGGGGAAATATGTCGTGTTGCTGAAATAGTTTCTTAGGACACTGCCTATCACGACTCAAGTATAATTAATATATCACTTAAAATAATATCGTAGTAATATTTATTTAATATTCAGTATCATTAACTTGCTAATAAGTAATTTACGGTTATAATATGTCAGGACTTTCTTATCGATAATAAATAATATTATTATTGTTAATATCGTAGTAATATTTACTTAACATTCAGTATCATTAACTTGCTAATAAGTAATTTACTGTCATAAGATATCAGGACTATCTTATCGATAATAAATAATATTATTATTGTTATATTATTATTTTGTTATATTATTATTTTGTTAATAGTTTAATAATATTGTTATTGGGAGTTTTTACCACCCAACAACCATTAATATTTTTGGTTGAAATAGACAATAATTTTAAACAATCTCACATCTTTCATTGACAATTTACTATTACTCTAATTAGTGTATTTCTAATTCTAATCACTAAAAAGCAGAAATATTACTAATTGTGGCAACAAAGTAATCCAAATGAACGTATTAGAATAGCACAAGATAACTATTCAATGCAATAATAAACGTGTAAGAAAAATTAAACTATACCAATTTTCTTATGAAAGTTCATCCAAACAAAATACTGTAAAACCTCTCTAAATTAATATTGTCGGGATCATGAAATATTATTATTTTGTAGAGGTATTATTTAATCGATAAATTAATATTTATTAATTTAAAGAGTGTTTTCAAGATTCAATCAAGGTTAATTTTGATTACATCAAAATTATTGTATCTTACTGATTTATGTAGCATATTTATTGAATTAATATAAAAAATAAATTCATTATACATAAAGTACATTGTATCGACACTGTAAAATTAGCGGGGATGAAGCCTCAAAGAATTTAAATGAACCCACTTGTGAAAACGACATTCATGACTTGATGTTATGATTAATGATCTCGGTTATCACAATAAAATGGATGTCAATAGCTTATTGGATTACCCGGGTGAAAATGATGCATGTTCAGAGGTCTAGAGCTTAGAAAAAATTGTGGATACCATTGGAGAAAACAATGTTGATGATGAAGTTGAAGACGATACAATACCTTTGGAACCATTTACGCATAAGGAAGCGCTTATCGCGTCTAGAACTCTTCATAATTTTTTGGTGCAGTTTGAGAAGACAACACTGGAACTTTTGAATGCAATAAGAAAAATTAGAGATGAGCTTCAACTAGATTTAAATTTTAACAAAAAATAAAAATACTATAATCATGTTTCACTAAATTGTCTTAGATATTTTTCTAATTTTAAAGAATTATTAATTTACAATATTAATGGGACCATATATTTATATAGGGGTCTTTGAAAAATATATTATCTTATCAAAATTGGTAATTTTTTTCACTGGCCCAAGTCGGGACAGGAGAAAAATATTATCTTAGAGAGTTTATTAATTTATCGAGTATTAACTTAGAGAGGTTTTACTGTACCGAACTTTAAATTTCGTTCTAAACAAATATCATATTTAAAGTTTGTTTCTAAGCAATATACCAATCTTCACAGTTCTTGCAATCAAATCTCAAACTTACAACTAATAGTAAGTATGATCTTATCGGCATAAAGTCTTCTTATGAACAGGTCTTCAAAATGACATGCAAACAAAAAACAATATATATGATACATGCATGGTGTAACGCTCACACATAACACCACGGAAAACTTTTAGTAAAGTTGACAACGTATATAAAAAATAAACTAACAACACAAAAATGGTCTAAAAAGACTTTCAGAAAATAAGGATCAATAATCGAATACGACATTCATTATAATAATAGTAATATATAATATCGTCATAAAAAATAGTGTTATATATTAACCGGTATAGACGAAAACAGTTACAGGTAAAGACTAATGAATATAGATAAAAAGGAGTAAATTTTTGAGCAATTAAAAAGATAACCATAATACCCATTAAAGATGGAGCACTGGCATGAAACATTGGCTTAAAGTTGTAGAGGAGTGATTTTCTTCTGCAAAGAGAAGTGCTTTTACAAAAAAGTATGTATGCTTATGTGATGCGTTGCTTTTCCTTTTCTTTTTTAAAACGCTGGCATCTATTCGTTATTTTTGGGTATTAGGTTAGATTTTAAAATTTTATTTAGGTAAATTTTTATTAGGTTTTTAAGAAGGGTAAATTTGTCATTGAACTTTTAAGTTTTGATATTTTGTTTAATTAAAAGGGCATTTTAATAATTTAAAATTTGGCTTAAGGCTTTCCACTTTTAAGTTAGTATAGATTAAGCCTGTCAACGGACCGGGTTTGATCCGTTTTGGTCCGATTCTAGTAATGGATCCGGTAACGGTCTGGCCCGGTACAGTTAGATTCGTTAAAGACCGGGACTCGGCGTTTTGGTATCCGATCCCAGTGCAGAACGACTTTTTTGCTCTGGTTGACCCGATTTCGGTTCGGTCCGGTTGACCCGATTTCGGTCAGGTCCCGGTCTGATTAACGATCGGATTTTTGAATATATATTTTTTTTAAAAGTAGCCGCTGGGGGTCCACCAACGGCTATTTTGCCTATCTACCCTCCCAAAACACCCCCCCCCCCCCAAAACACCCTCTACCCCCCCCCCCCAACCATTTTTCACTATAAATACCCCAATATATCTATTATTTTTCTCACAAATCTTCATATACTCTCTTTATTATTTCCTAAAAATCTCTTTATTATTCTCTTAATATTCTATAATTGTGGTATTAGCTAATTGGAGTTGGATATTTTTTGAAGATATTGCAAGCTTCAATTATCATCTTTCAATTTCGATTTTTGATATTTGGTATACGTCTGCTTTTACGCAGACGTTCGGTACATCGTTCCAACTTTAATCTCTCTATTTGTTTACTTTAATCTATATATTTTTATTTTTAAATATCTATATTTGTTTACTTTCATTATTTTTTTGTTATAATTTTATATTGTTTCTTTTTAATATTTCAGTTATATTTAAATTTAATTATGGACGCCGGTAAAAAAAGTAGTGGTAAAATATCGATGCTTCGTAAGGTTTTTTGTAAGGGTAAAAAAAAATAGTGCTACTACTTCATTACCTTCTAGATTTTAAAATGATATTAATGAAACTTGTTTATCACAACTAAATGGTTACGATATTCACTCCGGTGCACAGTTAGATCATGAGACCCTAAGTAGACGTTATGATATTTGTGATGAAGAATTATCGGAAGAAGATGATATAGAAAAACAAGAGTTAGGTGAGACCCCTATCCCTACTAGTCCGGTTACGAAATTACCGGAATAAGATGATGAAGTTTTGTCGGAATTTACTAGGGCCAAAGGGACCGAACGTCCTAAAAGGTCTATAGTTTGAAAATTTATGGTGCATGATAGAAAAAAAAATACCGCTACTTGCAATAGATGCTAGAAAGTTATGAAACATTTAACCGAGGGAAATAATGGCGGGATAGAATTGCTAAGTAAGCATTTGAGAAAATATAGTAAAGAATTTATTCGTCTAGAACATGAGGTTAAGGCTAAAAAAAATCGTACACCATTTCCGAAAGAATCTGTATGAGGTAATATGGTTCAAACTCGTTTAAACATGTCTAACCCGACTGACCCGCGCTCATCATCGACATCTAGTGAAAATGTAGATAGAGAATAATTAGCAAAAATGGTTGTTGTGATGGGTTTGTCTTTTTGTTTTGCTTCACACCCCGATTTTATTCATTATATTCAACAAGTTTATAGTCCCTCTTTTCAGGATTTTTCACAAAATACAATCCAAAGTGATATTTTTAAATATCAAGCTGAACATTATCATTTTCTTCATTGCTTATTTAAAAAATTTGATGGTAAAATATCTATTACTTCTGATATGAGTCGTAGTATATTAGGTAATGATTATTTTACTATTACGGCTCATTGGATTGATTACCATTGGAACATGCAAAAAAGAACTATTTGTTATAAATATGTTGACGAGACTAAAACTGGTTTGTATATAGGTACTACAATAGCAGATAGTTTGAAATATTTTCAACTTAGTGATAAAATTATGTCATGCACATTAGATAATGCTTCTAACAATATAAAGCTATTGATACTTTACAAACTAGACTTTGTCCAATAGCTGAAGATTATTTTCATGTTAAATGCACTGACATAATTTGAATTTAATTGTACAAGACGGCTTGGAATTATTTGAAAATGGTTGTTGTGAAGTTCGAGTTGCTTGTAGCTTTATTTTTTTTACAAAAAAAAAGTATATCGGATGATTTTAAACGTCGTTGTGTAGAATTAGAAATTCCATCTAGAAAAGTTTCAAAAGAAGTCGCTACTAGATGGAATTCTTTATATGAAATGCTTATTGTTGCTTATGATTCTCGTGAACCTATAAAGTTAGTTTATAATGCTCAAAATACAAATCCTGATTTAAGACTATGTGATGATGATTGGGCTGAACTTTGTAAATTTTTGAAAACTTTTTTATCAAGCTACACATACCGTATCTGTTATATATACTCCAACCATTTCTTCTATTTTAGTAAATATTACTGCTGTTTCCAAAGTACTTGCTGAATATAAAAAAATGCCTTTGTTCAAAGAGTCTATTTTAGCTATGATGAAAAAAAATTTAAAATATTATTTTTCTATTCCGCAAATTTATTTAACCGCTTCTTTATCCAACCCATTTTACAAAGAAATTGGTGTAATGATGATGGTTCAAAAATTTTATAGATATTTAGAAATTGATCCGAATGAAGAGCCATCGGTTGAAACTTGTTGTACTAACATTGTTCCTAACGCTAGGAGCTTGTATAACATGTATGAAGTTATGGAACAACATATTTCGTCGGCTAAAGCTTCTTCATCTAGGCCTAGATATGATGATTTAGATGATGAAATGGGTGAAGAACTTGGTCTTCAATGTTCTAGCAGTAATGATTTTGATTCATATCTTTCGCAGGATCGGGATAATATTAGAGATGTGAATGGACAACAACAACTTTTAGCGTGGTGGAAGACCCGTGTCAGATAATTTTCAAGGCTTTCAAAGGTGGTTCAAGATTTGCTAGCAAGTCAGACCTCTTCAGTTGCTTCGGAGCAAGCTTTTAGCTCTGGAAGATTTATTATTGGAGATCATTGATATTTAATAGCAAAGAATAGTTGGAAGATTTCAGTTTTATTTAGAGATTGGATCAATACCGAACGAAGAAATTTTGGGCTCCCAAAATTACCGGCCCAAATCGAACGACAAATAGATGAAGTATTTGCAAAAGATAGTGATGATGGAATGGAAACAATGGATGAACTAGGACGAAGACCGATTCCGAAAAATATTTTCGCAGAAGAAATAGCTAAATTACAACTAGTATATTTTGGAGGTTATAGATATTAGTGAGATATTAGAGATCTAATTCAAATAGAACTCTTCCTAGAAGGTGGCTACGTAGATTAGATTCTCTTCTAATATTTATAATACATGTACAATGTCTGAGATTTGAATAAATATATATGCTATTTGCCTTATTTTTATTTTTAAATTTGTTTTTTATTTAATGTAATTAATTTTATAAATTAATTAGTTAAAATTTTGTGAAAACTAAAAATCTAATCTAAATTAAATTTTTGAAAAAAAGATTAAAAAAGTTTGAATTTTTTTTGAAAAAGTTTGAAAATGCTTGAAAAAAAAGTTTTGAGAAACTTTGATTTTTTTTTTTGAAAAAGTTTGAAAACAAGTTTGATACAATTTTTGAAAAAATTTGAAAAAAAAAAAAGTGAAAAAGTTTGAAAATTTTTATAAGTTATTTTTAGTTTTAAAAAAATGTTTTTAGAATTTTTAAAAAGCTTTTCTTAATAAATTTAATAATAAATAAACTAAAAAAAACTAAAAACCAGGTAGATCCGGTGGACCAATTCGGTTCCACATAGGTATCTATCGGATCGGGACAGAACTAATAAAAAATTCATAGATCCGGTATTGATAGACCCGATTCTGGTATGGATCCTATTTTTTGGAGCACCAAAACGGATCCGGTATCGGTAAAACCCGATCGACGGGTCCGGACGCGTCCGTTGCCAGCTGTGTGAGTCAAACTTCACTACTATAGATTGGACACTTTGAGACGCTCGCCTCATTTTTCCCAATTAGGTTCTACTTCGTTAAAGAAAAAACGCTAGGATTTTTTTTCTTCTGAAGCATTTCGTAGAAAAAATTTCATCCTTATTCTCTCTGCATTTCTAAGAAAACCCTAGTGGTGCATCACTCAATGATCTAGTTTGATCCCAAGTTTTCAGGAGTATATATCATTTAATCACAAAATAAAAGAAGAAGAGACGAGACAATGTTATTTCGGGACGAACCCAGTTATTTTGTCACCAATGTCTCAAAGTTCCGGTTTGTATCAATTTGAATAGGAAGAAGGGATAGAGATGAGTCAACCATCGGTGGTGCTAGCAACGGCTAGCTATGATCACACTATAAAATTTTGGGAGGCCAAGAGTGCCCGCTGTTATCGAACTATCCAATACCCAGAATCAGTAAGTTCCCTTGAATTGAATTCTTGATTCCATTTGTCTGTATTGATCTTTGCACAGTCAATTTTTTTGTTTCAAAAGCCATGCCATGCTTAACGAATGTATGAGCCCTCCTAAGAATCATGTAAATTATTTGCTTTTCAGTTTCTGCTTGCTTTCTCTTTCTTTTATCTTTTATGTTTTTTGGGTCAGTTTGTATAACTAAACTGTTCTACGGAGTTCCTGCTTGAATCCATAAGCATAGATGCAGGTGAATCTGCTCAAAAGCGTTGGGAACAAATGGTCTCACATTGATGTAATGTGCTCGTGTTTCCTTTCCGGATACTTGCTTTCATTCTATTAAATGTCCCTCTATAGGTAGTCCTCTCTTTTACAATCTTATAATCCCTAGTTGATACTTGTACGATTTGAGATATGTATGTGTTAGAGCTTTTGTTAAAACAGTAGCATTAGGACGGTTATATGTCTGAAGTATGACTGCTTCCGCAACAGTCTATCATCATTGTTGCCGCTGCTGCCTAGATGTTTTCCGCCAACACTCGTTTTACCATATTTATGTCATCATTGGAGGTGGATGCTTTACATTAGTATGCTGCATTTTGTTAAAGCAGACAATTAGGACTTCCACCTTTCAGAGAGAAAATGAAATTAAGATGAATAAGCTTTTACAGTAAGTGTTTCTGCTGAACTGCATTCTCGCATATGTGTGTCCTACGTCATTAAGGGATAAATTTGATGCCAAGACTGCAAATTCCGAAATGAAGTCAAGCTTCACTTTTGAATGGCGTTATTTTGTGCATTACGTTAAGTATTTGAGCCTTCTTTTACTAAGTAGTTGAGATGCTATTCATCTGTCCAAACAAACTATACTGGCAGGGATGGTATGATAGACATTCAAAACATATGGAAAAATGTTTGTTGGGACAGTTATCTGATACATCTGCCTTTACCTTCTTTCCCTTTCTTGAACTGTATACAGCAAGTTAATCGTCTCGAAATTACTCCGGATAAACGCTTCCTGGCTGCTGCTGGAAATCCTCACATTCGCTTATTTGACATTAACTCTAACAGTCCTCAGCCGGTTGGTCTTCAGATTTTCCTTCTTCATTCATTTCTTTTCTTAATTCCATTTTTTTTTTTACGTAGTGTTTTCTTCTGTTGTGGCTTTGGCATATTAGTTTGTGTTCATTTTGGTTCCCTAAGTTAAAGGATTTTTTTTTCGTACTTTTTGGCAGCTAAGAAGCTTTGATTCACACACTAATAATGTGATGGCAGTAGGATTTCAGTGTGATGGAAATTGGATGTATTCTGGATCTGAAGATGGCACTGTAAAGATTTGGGATTTGAGGTATTGTAGCTATCAAAGTCAGATGTGTTACGATCTTTCCAACTTCTCATCTTTCCTTTAAGTCAACTGTATCTTTGCATCTTTTGAATGAATAGGGCACCAGGTTGTCAGAGGGAATATGAAAGCCGGGCAGCTGTAAACACTGTAGTTTTGCACCCTAATCAGGTTTTATACTTTGATCTTTGAATTGTGTGAGGGTCAGTCTGTATATATTTAACTTTTTAACTGAATTGTCGAACTCTCTGAGAACTTCATAAAGAGCAGTGCTTTTAGTCACTTTTATTCTGTCTGTTTTTACCAGCAAATTTTATGGCTTTTTTCAATTTCTTCATTGTATAAATATCCATATCAAATCTATGTGTTTTTGGCTGAACAAGGAAATATTTTGGATGAGCTATTCAGACTAGAATCCATCAGAAAAGATGGAGCTGTGCTAAAGAAAGTAGAGATAGCATTGGCATAAATAACGATGCTATTATACATTTTTACTACTAGTTCATCTTTGTGTACCTCATATTCTGATAATTTAGTATAGAACAGGTCTCTCAGCTATGCTTCTGTTGATTACTTAGTAAATTTCAAGAAGTGTTAAGTTTTGGTATGTCTAATTAAAAATATACTATGTAGTTCTTAGAAATTTTATCAACAGTCAATCTAAACATAGTTGGGTCTGCTATATGGATCGTCAATATCCATTCCGCTCCAAAGGTACAGTTCAATCAAATAGTAGTCAATTTATCTTTTATGAAAAATTAGAGTTCTCTAGAACAAATTGCTTTCGAAATTTACCGTTATCCATAAACTGACATACAAGTTTCTACAACAACGACAAGTACTATGAGCCTATTTGGCCAAGCTGTCAAAAAAACTGCTTAGCTTGAAAAACATTTTTTTCAAAACAACTTTCAAAAAGAGTACTTTTGGAGAGAAGCAGTTTGTGTTTGGTCAATTCATTTGAAAAGCGCTCCTTTCAGTATTTAATAAGCAAATTGTGTTTGACCAATCTTTTCAAAATGTATTTTTGAGTGTTAAATTATGGAAAAAGGCAAGTATCAAGGCTCATTTTACAATCAGATGAGTTGTTTCTTATCCTCAAAACATCTCATATTCATTTCAAGCCAAATAGCATACATGATGCAAAAATGAACAGTCCTCCAAATCTGCTTTAGCACATTTCCAACTCTCTGTCCAAGCAAGCACAGCAGCTAGTGCTTCACATCCTTGGGGATCACCCAATGCACTCCAAAGATGTTTTAAAACAGCGTCCATAATCTGCTAGGACCAGTAAGGTCTCTTAGCAATAATAGAAATTTCATTAGAACTCCACCAGGCATACATGCAAATTGATTATCTGTTACCCTTGTAATGTCAGTTGATTTATACTCTTATCGATTTCTGAATGTTTCATCGCCGGACTCATAAATCTAATATAACTGAGAAATATCTTCATTGTTCTTATACATCAGAACCAGGGTACTCTTTCTCCACTTTTGACATCTTTCTACTCCTTAATATAACAATTTAATAGCTTGATTGGTTATACAACTCCAATCTTTAAAGATTTTTGAAACCTCAATAGGAAACCATTTGGACCATACATACTTATAACCGCCATATTTCTATTGGGTGATTTACAAGAATGTCCTTGTAAATGGCTGGTCTTGAACTTTTGACCCCTCTTGCTCCATAGGCGAAACTTCAAGTTCTAACAAGTTTTGACTTTTGATCTTCAAGATTTGCCCGTGGGGCAAGCGGGGTCAAAAGTTCAAGAGCACCCATGTCCATGGTCATTGGGTATAATTTCCTGATAATTTATTACAACAACAACAACAACATACTCAGTGTAATCCCACAAAGTGAGGTCTGGGGAGGGTGAAGTGTATGCAGTCCATACCACTACCTCAGAAGAAGTAGAGAAGCTGTTTCCGATAGACCCCCGACTCAGAACAAAAACAATATAAAAAGACGTAATTAAAAAAAAATGAAAAACAAGATGGAATAACAAAACCAAACAGAGAATAACAGAACAAAGACACCCGTAGAGTAACACTATAAACTAATCACAAACACCACCATGATACCACGAGCAAGAAACTACTAGACACCCACAAAGTACTAGAACTACTAACACGCCCACAAACAAAGCAAGCCTTCCTACAAATCGGACACACTCTCACCTTCTAACCCTCTACCCTAATTTGAGTCCTCTACACCTTCCTATCTAGGGTCATGTCCTCAGTAAGCTGTAGCATCTCCATGTCATGTTTAATCACCTCCCTCCAATACTTCGTAGGCCTACCTCTACCCCTTCTGAAACCATCCATATCCAACCTCTCACATCTCCGCACTGGGGCGTCCGTGCATCTCCTCATCACAGGCCCGAACCATCTCAACCTCACTTCTCACATCTTGTCTTCTACTGAAGCCACTCCCACCTTCTCTCAAATAATATCATTTCTAACCATATCACTCCTAGTAAGACCACACATCCAACGCAACATCCTCATCTCCGCCACCCTCAACTTTTAAATGTGGGAGTTCTTGACTGGCCAACACAGTACTCCATACAACATCTCCGGTCGGACTACCACTTTGTAGAACTTGCCTTTAAGTTTCGGTGGCATCTTCCTATCACACAAAACTCCAGAGGCAAGCCTCCATTTCATCCACCCTGCACCGATATGGTGTGTGACATCTTCGTCAATCTCCCCATTCCCTTGTATCATAGACTCAAGATACTTGAAACTATCTCTCTTTCGAATGGCCTGTGAGTCCAGCTTCACCACCACGTCAGCCGCATGTATCATCTCACTAAACTTGCACTCCAAATACTTCGTCTTGGTCCTGCTCAACCTAAACTCTTTAGACTCCAGGGTTTGTCTCTAAACCTCTAATTTATCATTAACATCTCTCCGGGTCTCGTCAATCAAAACTATATCATCAGCAAATAACATACACCAAGGCACCTTCCCTTGAATATGCCGCGTCAAAACATCCATCACTAAGGAAAATAAAAACGGGCTAAGAGTCGAACCCTGGTGCAACCCTGTCAACACAAGAAAGTGCTCTGAATCTCCTTCTCCTGTCCTCACACGAGTTTTCGCTCTGTCGTACATGTCCTTAATCGACCTAGTGTACGCCATCGGAACACCTCTAGCCTCCAAGCACCTCCAAAGAACCTTCCTGGGGACTTTGTCATACGCCTTCTCCAGATCGATGAACACCATATGTAAGTCTCTCTTCCTCTCCCTATACTACTCCACTAGTCTTCTCACGAGATGAATGGCCTCGGTAGTCGAGCGACCTGGCATGAATTCGAATTGGTTCTCAGAAATAGTCACGATCCCCCTCAACCTCAACTTTACTACCCTCTCCCAAACCTTCATAGTGTGGCTCAACAACTTAATACCCCTATAGTTGTTGCAACTCTGAATGTCACCCTTGTTCTTGTATAGTGGAATCATCGTACTCCATCTCCAAGCTTTAGGGATATTCCCCGTCATGAAAATGACATTAAACAACTCAGTTAGCCACTCTATACCTGCCCCCCAGCGCTCTTCCAAAAATCCACCGGAATCTCGTCTGGCCCAGTTGCCCTACCCCTACGCATCCTACGAATAGCACCCTTGACCTCATCCACCTTAATACGTCTACAATAATCGTAGTCACGACACCTCTCAGAGTGCTCCAAGTCCCCTAACATAATGCCTTTGTCCCCCTCGTCGTTCAAGAGCCTATGGAAATAAGACTGCCACCTCCTCCTAATGTGGACGTCCTCCACCAATACTTTGCCATCTTCTCCCTTGATGCACTTCACTTGGTCCAGGTCACGTGCCCTCCGCTCCCTAGCCTTGGCAAGCCTAAACAACTTCTTTTCCCCGCCTTTCTCCTCTAATTCCGCATATAAGCTTTCGAAAGCTGCTATTTTCGCCGCCGTGACCGCTAACTTAGCCTCCTTCCTAGCTAACTTATACTCCTCCCTATTCACCCGCTTCTCCTCTTCATCCTTACTCTCAACCAACTTTACATAAGCCATCTTCTTAGTCTCCACCTTCCTTTTAACTTCTTCGTTCCACCAACAGTCCCCCCGGTGCTTGCTAGATCGACCTCTCGAGACACCCAACACCTCTCTAGCCGTCTCCCTAATGCAACTGACAGTCGTCTCCCACCTACTACCCGCGTCCCCCTACTCTCCCACGCCCCTGAAGCCACAAACTTCACACCTATCTCCAGTGTGCTGGCCGGAGTCAAGCTACCCCACTTAATTCTGGGCCGATCCTCCCCACCCCTCTTCTTTCTGCTTTTCTTGATTTCCATATCCATCACCAAAAGGTTATGTTGGGTATTCTCGCTAGGTATGACCTTGCAGTCTTTACACAATGCTCTATCCCTCTTCCTAAGAAGCAGAAAATCTATCTGAGTCTTGGCCACCTAACTTTGGAAGGTAATCAGGTGATCCTCCTTGTTCGGGAAGCTCGAATTCGCTACCACCAACTCAAAGGCCCTAGCAAAATCTAAAAGTGAGGCCCCTCATTCATTCGTTTCCCCGAAACCAAAGCCTCCATGCACATTGTCATAACCTCTTGATAATGACCCGATGTGCCCATTAAAATCCCCTCCTATGAAAATCTTCTCTAAGCTCGGCACGCCTCTCACCACCTCATCCAAAACCTCCCAAAAGCTCTTTTTCTCCTCCTCGTCCAAGCTCATCTGCGCGGCGTAAGCACTAATAATGTTCAGCGTAGATCCTCCAATGACCAACTTAATCGTCATCACTTATCGCTGACCCTCTTAACCTCCACCACTTGCCTCCTGAGCTCTTCATCAACTAAGATACCTACCCCATTCCTATGCCTCTCGTACCCTGAGTACCACAACTTATACCCATCCACATCCTTCGCCTTAGAACCTACCCATTTGGTCTCCTGGACGCAAGCTATATTGATCTTCCTCTTCCTAAGAATCTTCACTAGCTTTATGGACTTGCCTTGAAGGGTCCCTATGTACCACGACCCTACACTCAACCTAGAGACTCTCTGATCCCACACACCCCTACTACCCCTCGCCCCTAATCCCAACCCCAACCCAGAATTTGACCCTGGCCTCGACCTGGGCCTCTCCCTTGCCCCCACTCTCGAAATCGACCCCAACCCTGACCCCGACCCCGACCCCGACCTATGACATAACCCTAGTCTACCATCAACCACCAAAGCCACTACTTAAAAAGGAAACGTAAATAAGCAGTCACGCAAACAATTCAGCAACGACCACCGAAAAGCTGAAATCTACAAATACTAGATGTCCAATCACTAGCAGTCACAAAAGCACAAGTATCCCAACACACTTAACGCAAACAATCCAAATCTATATGCAACTATGAAGACACTGGACAAGCCAAAGAAATAGATTAAAAAAAAGAGTTTTCTATTCTTATCCTAAGCAAGTTTAGACCAGTTTTATAATTACACAATTATCAAAAGAGCAATACCAGGGAAATCAATATAAAAAGACAATAAACACCTAGTAAAAACACAAAAAAGCTATCAGTGGCATAAACGATCCCAAGCAACAGTCAAAAAGTCTGGAGAAAAGAAATAAAGATTTAGGGATAGAAGTCACCGGGTTACGCTAGGAGTTGGTGCTGAAATTGGTCGCCGGAGCTACGCCGGAAATGTTGTCGCCGGCACTACGCTGGGAAATCGCCGAAGAACTCTGGCTCTGGGGTTACTGGAAACCGCCAAGCTTGTGGAAACAAGAAATCTTGATTTCTGGAGCCGCCGGACGTTCACCGGAGATCGCCGATTCAGACCAATTTGATCCTTTTCGTACAGATCTATGCCTTTCCGGTTATCGCCGGAGATCTCTGCGGTTCGCTGTCTTACCGTTGCCGGTGTTCCTGACGGAAGGGGGCGGAGGACGCCCAAACTCTCCAAGAAAGATGGAGGCCGGCTGGAAAAGACGACGGAGACCAAGAGAGAAAAACTGGAAGGTATGGGCGGGCTGCTTACCTGTCGCCGGAGATACTAGGCCGCCGGCGTCAAAGAAATGGGCGTGGTCACGTCGTTAGAGATGTTAAGAGAGCTTAGAGAGAGAGTTTTAACTCAGAAGACCTAATTTATTAGCATTCTTTATTTCAGCAGACCTAATTCTTCAAGATCTCTATATGAAAGTAAGAAAAATCTTTTCTTTCTTGACTTCAATATTTCCAATTATTCGTGTATGCCTCACCAGAATACGCTTTTGATTGATCCATCCTCTCCTTTCAATGAGATGGGTTTAAGCTTTTCCGTTTGTTTATATTTTATGATGGATCTCATTCTTCTATATGTTTTGCAGACTGAGTTGATATCTGGAGACCAAAATGGCAATATCCGTGTGTGGGATTTGAGAGCAAATTCATGTAGCTGTGAGCTGGTACGTAGTATAGTTTTCATTCGTTCATATATCCTTTGGGCTTTTGGATTATGGTCACTAGGAATTGAAATTATGGTTGAAGGAGTCATTCATGAGTGAATTTTGGGGTAATTCTGAGAGCTACAACATTAGCATTATAAAAGAAATGTATTCTTCTTAAAGATTCAATTATTTCAATGACGGTGAGCTTGTCAAACATAAACTGATAATGCCTCATATATCTGTTTGTGTTGATTATCAGTTTCTTTCAAAAGGAAATGCTTTTTCTTTTTATAATGTAATACATAGGGCACGATAAAGGGTATTTGGTGTTCATCATCTCTTGGTCTGTGCATGTTTAATTTGATGTACACAAGTTGGTATTTATCAATATATTTGAGAACTTAGGTACCGGAGGTGGATACAGCTGTTCGATCTTTGACTATAATGTGGGATGGAAGCTTAATTGTTGCTGCAAACAATCGTGGAACATGTTATGTTTGGCGTTTATTACGTGGCACCGAGGTAACCAGTGGCCCAATTCTACAATTCTAAACTGTGCATGTGATATTACTTACCGGAGAAAAAAAAACTTCACACGATCTTTTCCATGAGCCCCAAATTCCTTCTCTAAATTTGGGGGGGGGGGGGGAGAGAAAAGAATAAGGAAACAGCAAAATAAATCGACACAACTGTATTTTAGGTTTTTTTAGTTGCTTTTCTGTTAAATATAGTAAATGTAAAACCTTTCATTGAGCTGTCTTATCAATTCTTCCTGTAACTGTCTATCCTCCTTAGAACTAGATCCTTCAGTCCGATTGAACTCATACCAAATATCGTCCCTTTTCACGTGCCAACATCCTCATGAATTCAGATTGTTGTTTCTGCAAGCATTTTGCTACAGCTGTGAGCCTGTGACTGAATATTACTAAAACTTACTTCACATAAAATGCAGACAATGACCAACTTTGAGCCTCTGCATAAATTACAGGCCCATGATGGTTATATCCTCAAATGTCTTCTTTCGCCTGAATTATGTGAACCTCACAGGTGAGAGTTTTTCATAATTCCTTGTGTTTTGATTCTAAGTTTCTGGTCTATTATCTGTTGGTTACTTGTTCCAGTAAATACTATTTTGCTACCTAATGTGCTTGGGACACTTTCCATGTAATATGCTTTAACAATTCTTTGTTCTTTCAAAATTGTAATTTATAGGTATCTGGCGACTGCATCTTCCGATCATACTGTCAAGATTTGGAATGTGGATGGCTTTACCTTGGAGAAAACTCTGATAGGTATCAAATTCCAAAACAATTGCCAGTTATCTTTTTACTCCTCTTTCTCCCTTTCCTGACAGCTTCTTTCAAATTCTTCACCACATGTAGTATTCATTAAATTTTGGTGTATTTTCCAGGACATGAACGCTGGGTTTGGGACTGTGTATTCTCTGTCGATGGTGCTTTTCTCATCACAGGTACATACTGAAATTGTTGTGAACAGTAAGAACATTTCTGATATTTCCTCCTGGCTATAGTTCATGTGAAAGCATTTCTGGTGCATTGAGAGTACTTATTCTGTTTAGTGTCATTTGAGTTGTAGTTTTGGTTTTTACCGAGGGTAGAAAATAGGCGTTGTGTAGAGCCTTACTATCCATCAACATTCCACAAGTGAAGGAACAATAATGAGGTTTTTGTTGCTCCCAAATGCTCACGCAAGTGTACGTTGTCGCCAAGTAATAACAGTGACTAAGCAAGCCAGATATTGATCCCACATGGACTTGGTTTTAAAGATTATCAAATTAAACTATTATCGATTAATCACACAAGGTTTTCACCACAAGGTTTTTGTTTTATAAACTACTGCAGAAAAATAAACTAATTAATTATTCTAACATTATACTAGCTATTGTTGAGACATAAGGGTTTAACACAATAGGAGATGATATTCCGGGGTTATGAATTTATTAGCGATCATGTTGATTGTTGAGTAATCACCTGAATTGACTCCGGTTTTCTACTGAGTTGTTGGTTAACAGAAACTACTGTGACTAGGCTCTGTCGAGCTACGTAGCCCTTCGATCATGCCCTCGCTTCCACGCCTACCTCTCGGTGATCAGGTATGTGACGACGACTCGTAAAATTTTGATGTGCACTAATCAAGCAAGGTGTTCAGGTGCATCTTTGCCCTACCCACAACTCAATCCCCTATGCTTGACATCGATCATACTCTATTTAATCCTATTTGCATACCATAGGCTCCTCTCTCGAGTCACACTTATGGTTCTTAGATATGTTCTACTGGTAGCTTAGCAATAAAATAGTTATGCCCGCAGGATTAAGTAAACCACACAGGCCCGTAGCACGACGATAGATACCCTAACAAGTCAATTCAACTTCATACAACAACATTCATGTTATTACCCTATATTGTTCGGACTCTCCAAAAATGCAGTTGCACCCGTGTCGGATCCTTAAACAATGCACTACTTTCGGAGGATCCGTCAAGCACCTTCTGGAGTTTTTGAAGAGTCCGAGCAGCATAGAGTATCATCATAACCCAGAACAAGGTTATTGGCCGCTCATGCTCATAGAAACAATCATAAGATAGTTATTATGTATACCAAAGTCTAAGAAAGATGGAAAGAAGTAAAAACCAAAAGATTCTGTGGCTCCAATGTGCTCTTAGTGCAAAATCCTCAAAATAGCGTTGAATCCTTTCAAAAATGACCTAAGGGTCTATTTGTAGAGGTGGAAAACCTTGAGACAAACTTCTCCCGATCAAATTGAACTTTGGAAAAAGTAGACCTAGGACTAGGAGCATCTTTCACCGTGCTGCACCGACCATCGTGGTGAATCTTACCGCATTGGGCACCGCAGTGCACTACCGTGATGTCTTATACCTTAGCCAAATCATGCTTCTAGCTTCTTTTCCACTGCGACATGCCGACCATTACGACGACTTTCACCGCTCTAGGCACTGCGTCGCGGTGAAACCTTCTCAATCTAGACTTAGGGAAAATTGTTTTTTGAGAAATCCAGACTTGGGAAAATTGTTGATCACCTCATGTTCCACCGAGGTGGATTTTATCCTGTTGAGCACCGCGTCGTGGTTGACTTCTCTTATTTTCTGAACTTATTGCCTTGTGGTCAACTTCTATTCTGCTTGTTGGAAGGTTCGTCCGGATCTCTTCCCGGGTCAACCCACTCAATATCCGAGAGAGGGTAGGCTTTTGGCGGCCGCAGAGACGACGGATGGATTTAAAATAATGTTAGGACATGGATCGGGATTGAATTTTTTTCCATTTTCATCCATTAAATAATATTTACATTTAATCACTTGAAAAGTCTGGACTTTTTCTTGGATGATCCTTGTTCCATTGCTGCACACTGACCATCGCGGTAGATTTCCCCGTTGATCACCGCATCACGGTGACTTCTGCTTTCGGGACTTGGCCGAAAATTCTAAGGTTCTTTAATTGTTGCACTGCGTTGCGTCTCCCAGCCGACCAAACGACACCACGGCGGGCACCACGGCGCGATGACTCCGCACTTTCTCCAACTTAGCAAATTTCTTCCGCTTTTCTTCCATTTCTGGGCAAATTTGCCCAAAATCACTTATATTCGCAAAAATAACTCAAATTTGTCAATTGTATCATAATCAACACAAGTTAGTTGCATTTGTCACTAATTTAAGCAAAACAAGGTACAAACATGGATACAATAGTGTGAAAAGATGTGTAAATACACCTAACATCACCACCCCACACTGGAACCTTTCGTCCTCGACAAAGCAACTACACTCTCCCTATGTTTCATATGAATACCCTTCAAGGCTTCACCAATGACAGGTCTACTCGGACTAGAGCACTTACAATGGCAATCTCTTACAAAGGGGATATTCAAAATCAGAGCATGCATTATTTTCAAATCAAACATATCAACCACCCCCTCGAAACAACTTAGCTACTGAAACGACTCACATATCAACAATTTAGGACAAACACACCTGTGTAACTCAACAAAGGAATCAAACATGCCACCTATCTTTTATCCATCATGTGCCCTCACTATCAAGAGAAAAACATCATACATATTACAAACTAAGAATAGGACAAGTAAAGAAGAAAGCTGCTCATACTCTCAACAATGAAAAATCACATGTACATACAATGACCCCTAGGCTTGCCCTTAGTGTAATACTTCACTAACCTTGGTGCAACAAATCTAGAATCAAGTAGGCCTTTTCATGGTTGTAATGTAGGCTAGGGGATGGGTGGGAATTATTTGGCCATAATAGTAATTTACACTTCCGTAAGCACTTTTAGCACACTACTTTTTTTTTTTTTTTTTTTTTTTTAACTTTTTCCACACATTCTTTGGTTCACCAATTTTTCTTCTCTTCACCTCTTATTCTTCACCCTTATGTCTCGTATTCTCTTTTAAGAAAACTTTTGCAGTAGGTGTTAGAAAGAAGCATTCTTTTGCAATTATTTTCTCTTTTTGCTCACTTATTCTAACATCATGTTTTTTGTTACTTTCTTGTGCACCCTTGCTTTTCCTCCTTTTTTTTTTTTTTGATAAAGTAACATTTGTATATTGACCAAGATAACATATAGGTTGTGTTGAAACCATATTTACAGAGCAAAAGGAAGAACAACTGATCAAAAGAACCTAGCAGAATCCTAGGATATCTATGATTGACTCAGTATCTTCTACGTAGATTTGTCTACAACAAAAAAAACAAAAAACAAAAAAGTCTAATGCAATTCAATTTGACTTTTTGTACTGAATTGCTGTTGTCTTCAAAACATCTGGAATTCCTTTCTTTCCAGATTGTCCATCATATACAAGCTGGGACAATCCTCCATCTATCCTTGTCCGCAACTCCTGCTCCTGTCTGCTCCCAGCTAAGGAGAACCTCTGTTATTTCCGGGGCATTGTCCATGTTATGCCTCTGAGGTTGGTAAAGATCCTCCATAGCTGATATGTAACCTTGCAATGTAAGAATAGATGGCCGACTGTCTCAAGTTCTTCCCCACAAAGAAAGCATCTTGAGCAAAGGGGGATCCCTCTCCTGCTAAGATTATCTTAGGTCAAAACAGCTTCATGTGCTAATAACCATGTGAAATACGAGACCTTGAAGGTATGTTCACTTTCCAAATGTGTTTCCAAGGTCAATGAGCTATCTGTTGATTGTCTTGATTCAACAACTTGTAAGCTGAATTTACTTTAAAGATTCCCTTACTGTCTTCTTTCCAGCTAGACAATCCGCTCCCTCCTGTAAACCTTTGAAATCTTCCAGCACTTTGAAAAACTCAGTTAATGTGTGCACTCCTAGTCATTTAAATTCCTTCCGAGTTGTATGTTCCACCCCTGTGAGGACCATGCATTTGCTACTGTCTTCTGATGTTGCATAGCCAGTACATGAATACTAGGATATATGTCTTTCTGACACCCCCTACCCATCCAGTTATCTTCCCAAAATGAAGTTTTGTACCCATTGTTCACCTTTATGGAGGCGTGATTCCTCATAAAAGGCCACAATACTCTTATAGATCTCCACACACTGACTCCATAAGGAGAGCGTACTTCATTAGTCATTCAACTGTTGTCTTCCCCGTACTTTGCATTGATAATGTCACTCCAATAGGCTGAGGGCTCTTGTGAATATCTCCATAGCCATTTTAGTTTAAGAGCTTTGCTATGCAACTTTAAATTCCTGGTACCTAGTCCACCTTGATTTCTGCCAAGTAAAACAGACTTCCATCTGACTAAATGAAAAGCTTTCTTCTCCTTGTTTCCTTCCCATAGGAAATCCCTTTTGAGCTTGTCCAATCTTTCATAGCTACCTCTTTTCTTTCCCAACTTCCTTCAAGTGCTAAAATTTTTCAAATAAAATGCCTTAGGGACTGTGTGGTCAACATTATGGCTAATGCGAACAAATGAGATAGTGATAAGAATCGGGTTACTTAAATAAACAAGAAAACAATGAAGAAGTGAAGATTAAAGACGCGAGTTAAAAGATATGTGAAATTCGAGAATGAAATCCCCAAATTTCAAGATAAGTGTTAAGAATCCTAATTGATCTTAGTAGTCAAAATTAGCGGATTAAGACTAATTATGATACTAATAGAATCAATTCAAAAACTTAGATCAAAAGTGATCTAGACCCCTATTTCGAAGAAATTAAAGACAACAATTAGTATAAGACTAATCACCTTATTTAATTAACTTTAATAGAAACCAAAGATAGCAACTTAAGAATTAATCTTACCTCCTAAAGAATCGGTCTTATAGGGTTGCAAGATAAATTCATAGTCACCACACACAAAGGTGTAAACAAGAGAAACCTCTCAAATAATATTAATCATGTCTAATTGAAAATAACAAAATCCATCCCTATATATTGGGAAAACCTATCCCAAGTAGCATGAGATTCGAATTCTACTTTTATGAAAATAATAAATAGGAAAACAAAAACCTAACTAGGAAACTTTAAACTAGAAAAACAAGTAAAAACTATTCCCAAATACTGCCCCCAAAAAATAAGGAATAAGTGATAAATTTCCACAAAAAATACTCGCCCAAGCAGCCCCTATTTTGGGCGTTAATGCCGCCTCACTTTGGGAATTAATTCATCCCTTTTGGTCTTGAATCTCATTCTTTGTTGGCTGAATTTCAGCTCCTCTCTTGGGTTCTTCTTTGGGCTGCACATGGGTTCTTTCTCTTGGTCTTCATGTGGGGCCTAATCTTTCTTCTCCTCTTGGACTCGAACTTGGATCATGAAATATATGTAGCACTTAGTCCACTCATTTTTCATAATTCTTGGGTCATTCTTGGACTCCTCTTCCACGATAAACATCTTCTTGATTTTACATTGAAGCCCGTCAACCTTTCATGGAGGTGTGCCACCGTGGATGCTATTAGATAGTCTTATCATGCGATTAACAAAGAACAGACTAAAGGTTCATGAAGCTAACTAGGGATAACATCACGAGGTAGGTGAGGGGAGGTGTAAACAATGGTTAACCAAAGAAATGCCTATATCTATCTCTTAACTCACACCTTGTTTAGTTTCAAAAGAAAAACTCACACCTTGTTTCACTTTGTACACATCGGGCAAGTTCTAGACATTAATATAGTACATGGAATATGGCAAAATCCTCACTTGCTCATGGCACATGAAGGACTCAAGATGGAACAATGATGACCCTCTACTACGCGAGTTCAATGCAAACAGTCTTAAGTCCTTAAAATCATGCAATGGAGTCAAGCTAAAAAGCTTCAGTGTCTCAAAGAGGGTGTCTTTACATCTTCTTGCATGTTCTTCTTTCACCCCCTAGAGTGTTGCGTAGTGCACCTAATCTCGAGTACCTAGCATTCACATTGTTATTGGGCTACACGCAGTCCTACATGACTAATTTTCCCTCAAGACGGTCGTCATTCATCCATCATAGGGAAAAGTCTCTACCTATGACTAAAAAAATAAAACCTCCTAAAAAACCCTACTACCTCTTTCAAAGACTCACCTTGGTAAAAGAATTGATGCATAAAGAAAAACAAGGGTTATGCTAACCACTAGCAAGACTCAAAATACTAAACTAATATATCACTTATGGGCCGTTTGGTAGGGTGTACAGGAATAGTACAAAATATGGTGTATTAGTAATATTTGCATTAGTTATGCTTGCATTTTTCTTATGCAGTGTTTGGTTTGATGAATTAAAAATAACATGAATAGCATAACTTTTATAAAAGAATATTTTTTTACAAAAATACCCTCTATAAATATGGTGGAAAGGATGTGGAAAAGATTTTAAGGGACAATTGTGTCTTTAACCATACTAATGCATGCATTAGAATCCATTGCATTATTATTACCATGGATTTTCATGCATTAGTAATACACTCCTTAATACCAAATAGAGTATATAACTAATGCAAACATTAGTTATACATAGAATGAAAAGTGTATCAAACAAGGTATTAGTAATACACAAAGCTAATGCATGCATTATTTTTACTAATGCATGCATTATTTTTACTAATGCATGCATTATTTTTACTAATGCATGCATTATTTTTACTAATGCATGCATTATTTTTACTAATGCATGCATTATTTTTACTAATGCATTCTACCAAACGACCCCTTAATACCTATTGCAACCCAAAATTATTCGAAAATAAACAAAATACAATTAAAACTTCAGAAATTATTCGAATTATACAACCCATAATAACTGAAATAAAAAGGAAGTTACTTCCCCCACTCTGCACTTAAAAGATAGCAATGTCCCTAGTGTTGCAACATATATATCGAGAAAATGGGAAAGAAAGACTCCCTGTCTAATCATCATCATCATTGGCCTCCTTGGCCTTATAATCCGTTGGAGTGAAATCAGCGTCACCATAATCACTGTCTTGCTCCTCCTCATACTCCTCTTCTTCCTCTACCTCATGTAATGACTGCTCGAGTGTGTTCTCATCATCCTCCAGTGGCTCTACAAAGGCATTCCCCATTCTACACATAAACTGGGCATGAGTGTTGAGCGGATAATGCTCATGTAGACTGGTCTACTCCTCCATAGTGGCAGGGTGACCTCCAATCCGTAGTTGTAGATCCATCATCCCATAAAGATGGGCCATAAAGCTCTCATCACGGCCATGCCTCT
This sequence comes from Capsicum rhomboideum, assembly GCA_031232105.1. Classification (NCBI taxonomy): domain Eukaryota; kingdom Viridiplantae; phylum Streptophyta; class Magnoliopsida; order Solanales; family Solanaceae; genus Capsicum; species Capsicum rhomboideum. Next base: position 52,721,196 of record CP124716.1, on the reverse strand, counting down.
CTGCCACAGATAATGTGGGGCCAGTCACAACATTCGATTCCTTCACCCTTGTCACATCTACACATTTAGCAATTTCGGGCAATTCTTCCTTGACATCCTGATTGCACAAGAACTAGGTCAACTCATTCCCAAAGAACAATCGTCTCGATTTGTTTCTGCAGGCCTCCTTCAGTAAGGACTTCATCACATAGCTCACATTGATAGGCTTACCTACAATCATCATATACAACACAAACCATGTCCCGCATCACATTAGCGAGTTGACGTTTGGGCATTAGTGTAAAGCTCAAAATTTTCAGCCACACCCTTGCATTTCTGGAAGTAAGCAAACGATAGAGTTCCATGGGTGCCATCACTTTTGTTGCGGGCGCATTGGGCTGTCGAATTGGTAGCGCGGAGCAAGTGCCGGATTTTCCTATAGGGTGGCCTAGTCACGATGCCCTTTGCATCAAGAGGGAACATTAGGAGCCTACAAAAAAATTGCACAATGCACATCAGAAAAATCTACAACCTGCCCTCTGATTCGCACCTCATCATGCTCATTGAGATTCTAGTTGGCGTAGAACTCCCGGACGTGGTTAATGTTCGCTTCTCCAGGTGGTCTGAAAACTAACTGTAGTCCCAAATTTTGAATTATCTGCCAAATATGAGGGTAGGCCCCTTTTAGTGACTCCTCGTCATCGTATTTTTCGGGCCGGAAGTTTTTGAACCATTGCTTGCTATAAGGCTTCACCCATTTCAGGCCAAAGCACCTTGGTGGCTGAGCTAGTGCTGCTATATCAATTCTCAATTTCCTATTCAATACAACCACCCCACTTAAATCGAACATACTTTTGAGGTACACACCACATAAACACAGCCAAACGACTATTCTTCCCTTAAGACGGTCATCATCCATTTATCATTAGGAAGAATCCGCCCTTGACTGTACTTTGGGGATTTCATCGAACATGGGGTATGCAATGGGTGTAACGTGAGTGTCCAAGCGATGAACAATCAAAGCACCCTAATTTCAGGGCTCAATCTCATAGATTAACAACTACACCAATCACAATAACAAAACTAGGGATGGGGGGAGTACAAATAGTATCTATCATGTTATGCCATGGAAATACCATCGAAAAGCTTGAAAAATCAATAAGCATCTAGTAATAATCATTTCACATTCTTGCTTATCAAAAAAAAAATAATCATTTCACATTCTCACCAAGACCACTCTGTCATAACTATGGGGTAGAGGGAAACTGATTTACATTCATGATTTCTAGATCAATAAAGAAGACTTACCAAAGATTTCTTGACTTGAGCGATTTAAGGGAATTAGGGGAGATGATTGAGGGGAGTTTGAAAGTTGGGACAGTGTTGTGCGTTTTGGGTGAGAGTGAGGGACAAAAATGGAGGAATTAAGGGGTTTTAAAGAAGGTGGTGGGTTGGGTAGGTCTACTTGTATTTACTTTGACACTGTTGCAGAGAGGGTGTCACCATGACGTGTTGGCATAGTGAAATTTTATTGCTTTGGTCACCGCGTCGCTGTGGGCTATTGATTCAAGATTTAGAAAATTTTCTACTCCGCTGACCTCAGCATTGGCGTGTTGCTCAACATGGTGAATTTCATTGCGTTGGACTCCGCGTTACGGTGGAATTTTATTACCACTCTTTGAAATTTTTCTAACACCTCTGCCTTGGCATTGTGGCGTGCTACCCAACGCAGTGAATTTCACTGTATTGGGCACCTCATCGGGGTGGACTTTGGATTTCTCCAACTTTGTTCCACTCACCCAGTTTTCACTTTGTCTTCAATTTTGTCTGCTCCTAGCTTAATCCCAAACCTATTTTAGCACATAACCTGCACAACATACCTACAAATGGGGATGCGTGGCTGCTCTCAAGAAATCCATTTACCTCATTCTGTGGGATACATCTCATAAGTTGATTGGGCCCTGCTTGAATAAATATGGCTTCACAAGCCACATATGCTAGACCATGATGTGAGAGAAGTTGCACAAGCCACATATGCTAGTAAACACCTTCAAGAGCTTGCATTGACTTGGTGGGATGCCTATAAGCGAGGTCAAAGAATGTATGGTAACACCACACCTCCCACATGAAGTGAATTGAAAAAGTTCTTGAGGTTCAAGTGTGTGCCGGAAGGGTACAAGGGGATCTATAATGTTGATTCAAGGAGACAAGTCCTCAAAAGAAAGGTGGATATTTGTGGGACTCCGGGATTCGATCTTGTCTTAGATGATTGGTGCTATGCAAACTACATCACTCCTTTTACGGTCTAATATTTGAGGATACCTCGAGTGTCAAAGCGTTATCCATATTTCTTGCAAGACCATAGAGTTACCGAGAGCGTGAGGGTTTCCTTCACCCGTAATAGATATTATGAGGAGGTTTGGTGTGATGTATTACCCATGGATTTTGGTCATTTATGTTTGGGCGCCAATTAGTTTGAAAGACACGGAGTTCCAAATGAGCAAAATTGGCCCAAGATTGTTGTGGACCAATGGGGAAATCATCTCTTTCTACCTACCATCCCCAATCATCAAGGAAATTTGGGCACTTACTCCAAGTCAGATGAAATGAGAGAAAAGATTGAGAGGAGTAAGGGAGTGCAAAGTGGCAACCCAAGAGTGGAAAAAGGAGAGGATGTGAGGAGTGAAGCGAGGGGGTTGCCACAAAACCAATCTAACTTTTTTGTGTGTTCTTCTCTTAGTGAGGACATGTATGCAGGTACAATATTGGCCAATGGAGGAGCACAAGCACCCAAAAGGAGATTACCTTTAATGATGTGATGAGAGCAATAATCGAAGCAGACAAGAGGCTAACCTCTTTCAACACACGACTTGATAGATGTTCCAATGAGATGGACTCTTCCAATGAACGGTTTGAAGCGTGTCCCAACACTTTGATGGGAGTTTCACCCCAAGGTAAAGAAGAGTTCTTGCAATCTTCAAGGTACAATAGCTAAACTTAACACTCTAGAAATTGTCTAGTGAACAAAGTGTGAGTGATAGCTTGTCTTTATGTGAGCATAATGATTCGTTACCATGGTTTGATAATGTGCATGTTGAGAATGTGGATACACTAGTTGATCCTATTGATGACCAAATTGATTCTTCTAGTAAGATCGATTTGTGTTCACCTAGTGTTGATACATGTGCTTTGAATCATTTTCAAGTGATATTTGTGTTGATAAACTTGTTGGTGATAGTGGTGCACTAATTGAGGAATCTTGTGGTGTGATTGTTGAACCTCAAGTTAGTTTGGGTTGATCATTCTCTCTTTAAGTATAATATCTTGTTCGTGAGGGCTTTACCCTATATAATAATCCACTATGGTGTGGAGACATTCCTTTCAAAGATGGAAATCTCTTCTTGGAAGATGAGAGAGTTCTTATGGGGAAGGATTGTGATGAAATGATGGTCTTTGCCTTCTAATTGTTTCTTCTTCTTTGTGTGATCCAATTATTAAAGGTATGTTCGATGATATTGAGTCTAATAGTGAGCATACGCATGGGGACACATTAGATGAAGTTGACTTGAGTGACACATTTCTATATTATTTGTTTGCATATGATGATACTCATGCTTGTGAGTGGAGTATGTTGTTTGAGGATGAGAGTGCCAACCAGGCAAATGGGTGTTTGCTTAACCCAAGTGTATGGTCTTTTTCCATTTGACCCTGATAATGAAATAGAATGTGGCACTTGTGATGTGATGCTTGGTCAAGATGACAAGCAAACTTTGACTTGGAAGAGTCTATGGATATTTAAGACTTCTTGTCACTTTCATGGGGTTGGACAATTGGAAGTACCGAATGGGACTCGTGAGAGCATGCTAAATGCCATGAATGGAAGGAACCCAACTTCTTGGGAAGACCGTTTGTTTGGGAGTGAATTGGTTTCCAATAGATTCCTCAATTCATCTAGTAGCATGACTCCATTAGTGAATGCACTTCTCTTGGAAAGTTGCTTGAATGGAAGAGATATGATGCACTTAAATTGCCTTTTTTTATTCACTTAAATTGCCTTTTTTTATCTTCTTGTGTTCTTAGCTTTGAGAGCACTATAGATGAGAATAGTGACCTTAGCATTTTTCTTTTCTATCTTTTTGCTTATGATGATAGCCATGCTTGTGTTGAGAATGCATTTTGTGAGAGCATGGGTTGTTTTGAAAGGAAGGGTAATGTGCACCCTAATGACTTGACTCCATCCTTGGTTGTGCCAACTTGTTGTAAATTGCTTGCTAGCTCTCTTGAGCATATTGGTACTCTTGTATATGAAAACACCTTGGATGAGACTCAATACTGTTAATACCTTTCTTTACTAACTCTTTGCAATTGATGATTCCCATATTAGAATTGGATTTGTCTTTTATGGAGGTAGAGGTTTTTGGGGATGGTTCACTTGTTTGTGTAACCAAACTATGTGGGTTTTTCATATCTTCACCCCGGTAAACCCATGTGTGTTTGAACCATGGGTGTCACCACCCTTGGTATGGTTTCATGGCGGAATGAGGAAACAATTGTCTTAGGACTTTTGTGGCTTTTTTGTTCCATGATCGTTCTATTAACCGGATCCTTTGTATGTGTTACAATGAATTGCTCTTATTGATCGCAAAGGATTCTTGGGTGTGTTTCAAATTTGTTACTCCTTGGCATGATGCTTATAGCATTAACCCATGTGCTAACTGTCATTCAATGAGGAATTCTTGGTTGTTGGTCCTTCTCATGTGTTTGTAGGATTTGGATTTGAGGACGAATCCTTTTGAAGATGGGGAGGATGATACGAGCACGGATAGCTCAATTCGTGCTAGACCTATACCCCGAGCTAAACAAATCATGGTGATAGCTTGGATGCATCTTATGGAGCACGAGAGGAGGGCTTCCACATATGAATGATAGCTTGGAGCCCGAAGGAAACCATAGCACAAGGAATAAAACGAGCCCCCTGTGGGTTATTTCCGAAATAACCACTATTGAGCTATTTCTGTAATAGGTTATTGGTGCAAAGGTAACAACTATAAATAGGTGCCTTAGCCATTTATTTCCTTAGTTTTTGATTATTGATGATTGTAGATTTCTTCAAGAATTGAGAGCTTCGTTTAGAAACGTGGGTTGCAAGGAGATCGATCTCCTTGAGGTTTTCGTAAGGGATTCAGTGCTTGATTCGGATTAATCGAACAAGCTCTTTTGGTTTAATAGACCTTTAGGTTGTGTTTGATTTCCTTTTCTTGTGTCAATTATTTATATTGATGAGATACTTGTTTTTGGGTACTAATTGGAGGTTTTAGCTTTCGTATAGAGTTGCCAATTTATCCTTTCTCGTATCTTATCTTCTATCTTTAGCTTTCGTTTCTGCATTTGGATTCCATCTCCATGGTGCGGTTCACATCATTGATGATCTAGGCACTCCTCGCTTCCCAAATACAGTGTTCCCTGAACACCTCTACAAAATCCTTTGTCATATTAGAAAATATCGCTATCATGCACCTTTGGAATGTAGATGGAGCATTATGTAATCTTTACGACATTTGCTTGAAAGCATATGTACTGTAAGGTCAGGTGAGCGTCGTCTTCTCCTGGTCTTCTGCAGCAACAACTATCTGGATATAGCCTGAATAGGCATTAGGAAAGCAATAATACTCTTGCTCGGCTAACCTGTCAAGCATCTGATCAATGAACGGGATAGGATAATGATCTTTCTCAGTGACACTGTTCAACTTTCTATAGTTCATGCATATGCTCCACATTGTTACTAGCCTGGTTGCGATGAGCTCATCATTTTCATTGGTAACCACTATGATGCCCCCTTCTTAGGGACATTGCACTGGGCTCACCCACTTACCATTAGAGATGGGGTAGATGATAGGTGAATCAAGCTACTTAATGAGACCTTCTTCACAACCTACAACCTCATTCATCACTGGATTGATTCGTCTCTGATGTTTAATGCTAGGTCTGTTATCTTCCTCCCTGAGTATTTTGTGCATGCAAAAAGCTGGCTTGATCCGTTGAATATCTGTTAGCTGCCAACCAATTGCTCTTTCCGATGTCTCAGAACTTTTAGAGACCTCTCCCTCTCATCATTAGTAAGTTCCGTCGTCTCTGATGGTCAATGCTAGGTCTGTGATCTTCCTCCATGAGTATTTTGTGCATGCAAAAAGCTGGCTTGATCCGTTGAATAGCTGTTAGCTGCCAACCAATTGCTCTTTCCGATGTCTCAGGACTTTTAGAGACTCCCTCTTATCATTAGTAAGTTCCGCAGATAATATCACTGGCAAAGTTTCACCTCACCCAGGTAGGCATATTTCAGATGCTCGGGCAGAGGCTTCAAGTCAAGTTTCGGAGGAGTGGTGGTCTCAATATTCTATCTAGAGGCTCAAACTCCATGTGTTGAGTATGTGTGAGTGCAGATAGCCGTCATATTTAAGATTTTCACCCATTTGCTTGCCTCTGCATCGTCAGACATATCCTCACAAACCAGAGCACTCTCAAGTGGATTATGTGAAGTCAGGAGAGGTAGCTCTGAATTGATATCCACCACATTAATCATGGAAATTCATAAAATACGGGCAGTCTAAGAGTCTTGTACACATTAAAAACATCCACCTGATCTTGGACTCTCATAGTCAATTGTCCTCCTGCTATATCTATCATGCTCTACCTGTGGCAAAAAATGAACGTTCTAACAAAATGGAACTTTCAAATCTGGCCCAAAATCTAGTATGATGAAATCTCCAGGAAATATCAATGACTCTACTTGTACCAAAACATCTTCTATTATCCCCTCGGGTCTTTGCAAGTGATCTGTCAGCTAACTGTCAAACGACTGGGTTGGGACAAGGTGTGCCCAACCCCAACTTCTTGAAGAGTGAGGATGGTATGATATTTATGCTAGCATCCAAATCATATAGGGCTCTAGCAATTATCTGCTTCCCTTTCTTTGATCTCAATCTTGAACCTGCCCAGATCCTTGAGCTTAGTGGGTACTTTAACCAGAATCAACGGGGAAATTCCGGAAAGATTGAATGATTTTTGTAATCAAAATAAAAACTAAGGTGAAATTGAAGAAAATAGAATACCTTGTATATAAAAACTTTTATGTGGCTCCTTTTCCTTTTGTTACTCCCATTGATCAATATTTCCTCCTCAAGTTTTCCACATAATATCTTATAATTGAGGTTTTATAACTCTATTTTTAGATATTTTAAATTATTTTATAGCCGAATCCCAACACCCGTATCCATATCCTCGAATTTTAAAATTTAGATCATGAATGATATCGGCACCATTTCGGAACTCGCACCCCAGTCCAAGCAACTTAGATTAAGATGTCTGAATCTGAATATTAAGATGTGCATTAAGTTTTAGATGTCTGAATCTAATTATACATCTGAATATTAAGATGTTGTATTAAGATATGAATACTAAATTATTAAGATTTGTTTGTTTTTTTGAGATCTGAATATATAAAACTTGTCTTTATTTTAAAATTAATAAATATAAAATTCAATAAAATTTAAAATTAATCTAATGCTATATTGACAAAGTATTCTTGGAACGTTATATGGCGGTTGAATTGGTTGTGGTAATGGCTCACGGTGGTGGTTGTAGGCGGATTTTGCATGGGATTGGCTAATGATGGTGTTGTGGTTAGTTGCGAATGGTGATGATGGTCGACAATAGTAATTGCTGGTGGAAGTTGATTTTAGTTGTGGCAGTACTGGTGGTTGGGGTGCTGGGTGGTAGTAGTTTATAATCGTAGGCGGCGGCAACAGTGTATAATGGCGGGCGATGACAGTAATTGTGAATGGATGAAATTGGTGAATTGTCTTCTTCGTAGAAATCCTTAAATAAATATCTCAATGAAATTAAGACTTTGTTGTAGATTTAATCATTCACACACATTTCAGACACATTAAGTGGTGGTTAAAAAAACAGAGAGTGGTTAAGATTTGATTTAGTATTCTGACTTAAAAAACAAACAAACTTAATGACTGAGATGTGAATGATTAAAGATTAAGACTTTTCTTAAGTACAAACAAATGAGGCCTTAGGCTCCTGCCGTCCATTAGCTTCAAGTTTTAGTAGTTGGTCTCTGAAGTATAGTTGGCTTTTCAATTTTGCTCTAACATCAAGCAAAACACTCCCGCTGCAGCATCTTCTGACACAACAGCAAGATTATGGTCCACATCCACTGGCAAAGATATCAAAGTATACCAAGGGCATCATAAAGCAACAGTATGCTGTGCTCTACATGACGGGCCTTAACCTTCTAGCTGAACTTGGAGCATGCATTGTTCATCTTACAATCGGACAAATTGTTTGATGAACATTATAGATGGCCCCTGAGGGCACTATTTTAGTGGGTGTTGGTTTGATGCAGTGCACGTGTTCGAGCCTTGCCGCATACAAAAATTTGATATTTACGTGGAGAAGGGTAGATGAATGGACTGATTATCCACTGAAATTGTGCCAGCTGACTCGCAAGGATTTCCTGGTAATCAAAAATATTTTTAAATGTAATTTGGACTTTTAACGTGTAGTACAGGATATTCAGTTATCCTGTTCTCTAGGCATTTGTTTACAGAAGTAGCATTGTACCATTAGGTTACTTGCATGGTTTCATGTCATCCCTTGACATTGTATGCTTATGCATGTCCTTATCCTTTTGGTAAAAAATTCTAGCATTTAACAAAATCATGATGCAAGACTGAGTTTTTGGTATGAGCTTTTAGCATAAATAATCCATGTTAGTTGATCTCGAGGTTTTGAATTTGTTCTTATTTCGGTTTAACCGTCCAATCCTGAAGCTGGATCAGCTGATTCAAACTCGCACCTAGTAGACCCACCAAAGGGGTAAAGCGCTCCCTGCTCGGATGATCTTCATTTTTATGACTCAAAACTTTATGATTAAAGGATTGAGAGATGCCAGTCATTCTACCACGCCTTTCGGTTGTTTAGGTCCACCTAATACAAAATAATGATGCATTTTTACAGGTGAATTTTTGGCAACAAAACCCGAATTTTATAAATTGTTCTTTCAAATTGTGTAGTTTCAAATATTTCCCTTAATTCAGAAGCCTTAGAAGGGGTACAATATACAGCGGGTAAGGAAATATATGACATACAGAAAAATATGGTAATTGGCACATTATGAAGGCCAGCCCATGTTTATTAGAAGAAAATAAAATAAAGCATCTTATTGATCAAAAGAAAATAAAGCATCTTAGGTCGGCATCTTCACATTGTTTGTGTCAACATGAAGTTGAGTGTTTGAACAACACAGAAGCTAAAGAAGAAGCTTGTCAACATTGAAGCTGATATTAAGGGAGAAGATGATGACAGCTCCACGGGCAAAAAGGATGCTATAGAAGTCCAAAGAAGGTCGTCGTTAAGGTTGCAAGCTAAGGATTTGCAAGCCAAGGTTGCTGGCTTAAATGAGAAATCAAGAAGACAATTATTGTGGAAGAAGAGCCTAAGAACGAGTCCAAAGATTATGAAAAAGAATGAACTAAGTGCTACACATGTTTCATGATTCAAGTCCAAGCTCAAAAGGAAGAAAACTCATGTGGAGCCACAAAGAGCTCAAAATCAAGCACACATGGGGCTGAAAGTTGTGCCCAAAAGTTGGCTCAAAATCCTCACCCCAAAGGGAGGAAAAGTCACGTACAAGTGACTTGGACACATGTTTTGGTTAAACATTTGGAAACATTTTCTTATTTCCTTAGCGAAATTTTTTTTGTATTATTTTTATATGCTTCCTAGTTTAAAGTTTTCTGCTTAGATTTTATTTATTATTTTTTATAAAAGTAGATTCTAATCTCATGCTATTTGAGATAGTTTTTTCCTATGTATAGACATGGATTTTGTTGTTTTAAACACAATATTATTATTGATTGAGAGTTTCTTTTCTTTACACCTTTGTGTGTGAATATGGCTACTTGGGATTTATCTTACTATCTTACAAGAACATTCTTTAAGAGGTAAGATTAATTCTTTAACTTGATATCTTTTGTTCTTATTCGTAAATTAAAGAAGATAATCAACCTTATGCTAATTATTGTCTTTAATTTCTTCAAAATAGAAACTCAAGTCACTTTTGATCTAAGTTATTGAATTGACTCTATTAGTATCATTATTAGCTTTGATTCACGAATTTTTGAATATTAAGATTAATTAGGGTTCTTAGCACTTGCTTTCAAAATTTGGGTTTTACTCTTAAATTTTTTGTTCATCTTTAATTTCTTGTCTTTAATCTTTGTATATTTGCTTCCACATTATTTTCTTGTTTATTCAAGTAATTCGATTCTTATCAATTGATATCAGACCAATCTTAATAATTTTGAGAGTTTTTTTTTTTTAAAGTAAAAAGATTTTTTTTTTATTATAGTAGTTTAAAAGGTAAGCTACACAACAACAAAAAAAATTAAAATTATAAAAAAGAGAGAACATTCAATTACTTGTGAGCTAAGACATTTACAAGAAATTCTGGATTTATTTTAATTCTTGGTTTCCTACATTAAAGTGGAAAATCAAGAAGAGGGGAAATTTATAAATTTTCTTTTACACAAATTGGTCGGTTTCTTGTCTCACCAAACCCGATCCTTTTGGGAATTGGTATTTTTTTTTGGGTAAAGAGTTCGAAACATACCCAAACTTTGGGAAAATTTGCTGTTACACGCTCAAACTTTGCGGGGGTCCTATGACCCCCCTGTACTATTTATTAGTGTATTTTTGTGACGTTTATTTGCACAGCTGACCCCAAATGTGAATACACGCGCACTGAGCGCGTGACTAAAATAGTGGTCCAGCTAAGCAAATAAACGTCACAAAAATACACTAATAAATAGTACGGAGGGTCATAGGACCCCTGTAAAGTTTGGGCGTGTAACAATAAATTTTCCCAAAGTTTGGGTATATTTCGGACCATTTTCCCTTTTTTTTTTCATTTACTTTTAAAGGGTTGTTACTAGTAAGGTTTATATATTCATTCTAAAGGAACTAACCAAAGGTTGTAATTTGAGTAAAAAATGGAAAGAGAGGGTGAAATCAATAGAAGGAAAAAGCCAAATTGAGAGATATTTGTTTCTTTGAACTTTTTTGACATGTCTCTAATAGGAAAATGCTGACGGTACTGACGCTGGGAGTCAAAACAATAACTTAGCTGAGGTGCTCAGAATGATTACTACCCAACTTGATCCATTAGAGGTCTCCTAAAATCTACCTAGGCTGATGTGAGGAGAATCCATCAAAACTCATGCCTCAGGTTAGGAGACAAGTAGTTTAAGCTTCTCAAATCCAACAAGATGAGGATCAATTAGGCGATTACCAAAGGAGAAAAAAAGAAGGGCACCATGATCTAGGGTTGAGGATGAAAATCTTAGTATCATTAAGATGAAGAACCATACTTTCAAGGGGAAAGGAGGTCCATACTTGTACCTTGATTAGGAGAGGAAGGTAGATGTCATCTTTATCTATCACAACTACTTTGAAGGTAAGAAGGTTAAACTTAATGTTGTTGAATTCTCTGTCTATGCTGCGAGTTAGTAGAAGAAGTTTAGCAGAGACAGACTAGATAATGGAGAATTGCCCGTTTCAATATGGGACGAGACGAGAAGGGTCATGAGGAAGCATTTTGTGCCCTCACACTTTGAAAAAAATCTGCAACAATGCCTTCAAATTCTTAGGTAAGATTCTATGTCTGTGGATGATTATTTTAAGGCTATGTATATGGCTATGATTCAAGCAAATTGTAATGAGGAAGAGGATGCCACTATGGCTAGATTTCTTAATGGTTTTACTAGAAAATAACTGATATAGTAGAATTTCAACAATATGTGAATTTAGATAAGTTAGCAGAGTTGGCCGTAAAATTAGAAAAATAAAATAAAAGGAAGCAACAAGCTAACTCATGGAAGAATCGGTCTACTATATCTCCAGGAAAGCCAAGACCAACATATGAGGAGAAAACTATGCCTAAATCACAAGATGATAAGGACAAAGATAAATGAGAGGCCAAAGAAGGAGGTTAAACTTCTAACACAAACTTCTACTACTTCGACACCTTTTAGTGTTGTACAAAGTCACGAGTGTCAAGGGAGGGGGCGAGAGAGTGAATGTCAAAATAGAATAGTTATCTTAAATAAAGATAATGGGGGAATATGAGAGTGAAAAAAGTGAGAGAAGAAGAAGAGGGTGTTGGAAGTGAGGACGAGAGAGACGTGACTCCTCATAATGAGGGAATTTTTTTTTTTTGGGAGGAGGGGGGGGGGGGGTAATTAAGCATCTTATGAACATTAATATGGGAGAGCTTGATGAGGCACATAAAGAGAATATTTTTCATACATGATGTGTGATAAAGGGTAGAATTTGCTCTATAATTATTGATAATGGGTAGTTATGCTAATGTAGTGAGCAAATACGCGGTGAAAAAATTGGGGATTCCATGCACGAAAGGTAAGTCATATTACAACTCCAATGATTGAATAAATGTGGAGAGCTCAAGCTGATTTTCTTTTCTATTAGAGTATTCTGATGAAGTTCTCTGTGATGCTGTACCAATGCAAGTTTGTCATATTTTATTAGGCCCGACCCTAGAAATATAATAGATATGCCAGACATGATGGGAGGAGAAATAAGTACTCTCTTGAACATAAGGGGAAAAAGTATATTATTGCATCCTTAACTCCTTTCCAAGTGTATGAAGACCAACAACGATTGAAAGAAAAAATAAAGAAATATGGGGATAGATCAAAAAAAAGAGAGAAAAAAATCAAGTAAGGCATGAAGGGATAGAGAGTATCAACGAGAGAAAAGAAAAGCTGGAAAAGAGTGATAAAAAAGAAAAAATTGGTGAGAGGAAAGAGGCTAAAGGTGAAAAATAGTGAGTCTTGCAAAAGCCAAATAATATTTACTTGAGAAAAAAAGGGGCTTCCCATTGTCTTGCTTACTTATAGGGAAATTATGATTAACACTAATGATTTAACTCCATCTTTGTGTAGTATTGTCCTAACTTTTTACAGGATTTTGATGAGGTTTTTCCTCAGGAAATCCCTAAGAGGTTACCTCATTTGAGAGGAATAGAACATCAAATTAACTTTGTACTTGGATCTCAACTTTCAAATAGTCCCACTTATAGAAACAATCCTGATGAAACAAGAAAACTACAAAGACAAGTAGACGAATTTCTTGAAATGGGATTTGTGAGAAAAAGTTTGAGCTCATTCTCTGGTCCGTGCTCTTGGTACCAAAAAAGGAATTTGGAGGATATGTGTGGATAGTCGCGCTATCAACAAAATAATGGTAATGTATCACCATCCTATCCCCTCTAGATGATATGCTTGACCAATTGCATGGATCTTAAATATTTTCTAAAATTGATTTAAAAAGTGGATACCACCAAATTTCAATAAATCATGGAGATGAGTGGAAAATTTCTTTCAAACTAAATATGGTTTGTATGAGTGGTTAGTGATGCCGTTTGATTTAAGTAATGCACCTAGTACTTTTATAAGGCTAATGAATCATCTTTTAAAAGATTTTCTTGAAAAATTAATTGTGGTCTATTTTGATGATATTATGATCTTTTCTACCTCTCTCAAAGAACATGTGGAGCACTTGAGGTTAGTTTTTGATCTGCTTAGGGAGAATTTTTTTTATATTAATCTATCAAAGTGCCCATTTTGTTTTGATAAAATAATCTTTCTTGATTTTGTTATTAGATCGAAGGGTGTTGAGGTTGATGAAGATAATATTAAAGTAATGAAAGAATGTCCTACACCTAAAAGCAAAACAAAAGTTAGAAGTTTTCATGGACTTGATAGCTTCTATGGGGCATTTGTGAGGGGTTTTATTACAATTATTGAACCATTACTAGGAGTCATTAAAAAGGACAATATGTTTAATTGGGGGAAAAAACAATGGCATGAATTTAATGCCTTGAAAGATAAGTTGTGTTCTGCTTTCTTTGTTACAATTACCTGATTTTTTAAAAATCTTTTGAAATTAAATGTGATGTTAGTGGAAGGTATAGGGTCTATTTTAATGCAAAATTCTAAGACTTTCATATTTTAGTGAGAAATTGAGTGAAGCTATATTAAATTATTCTACTTATAATCGTGAGTTATACACCTTGATAATAGCTTTGGCTACTTGGCAACATTACTTGTGGCTGCATGATTTTGTGATAAAATACTAACCATGAGTCATTGGGCTACTTGAAAAGTGAAACTAAGTTGAGTAAGCGACATGTCAAATGGCTGGAGTTCATTGAAACATTTCTTTATGTGATTTCATACTAGCAAGGTAAGGACAACATGGTGGCTGTTTCACTATCTAGAAGGTACATTCTTGTATCTACTCTTACTTCTAAGCTAATGGAATTTGATAAAATGAAGGAATTATATGTTGATGATTTAGATTTTGGAGTTTCTTATACCGCATGCTTAAGGATCCTTTGAAAAGTTCACTTTGCTTGATGGATTCTTTTTCAAGAAAAATAAGTTATGTATGCCAATAATTCATTACGTGAAGTTTTTGTAAGAGAGGCACATTGTGGGGTTCTTATGGGACACTTTGGATCGGAGTGCCAAAAATCTTAGATGCTGAAAATTTCGTTTAGTCTAACATGCACAAGGATGTAGAAAACTTTTGTGCACAATGATTAGAATGTAAACATGCTAAATCTAGGGTTTTACCACATGGGTTGTACATGCCTTTTCTGCTCCAATTTCACCTTGGATAGATATCTCTATGAATTTTATCTTAGGTTTGCTGAAAACGAAGTATGGTAAGGATGGTTTCTTTGTTGTGGTGGATAGATTGTAACACCCCACAAGTTTTTCCATGTTTATGTAGATTCTTATGCTATTTTGATCTTGAAAATGCAATCGTTTGACCTTTAAATCAGTTGGAAAATATTTGGGATGAGTTTCAGGACTTAAACGAGAGTTTTGGGCATGGCCGGTGCGCCGCGTCGGGGAGACCCCGTGTTGAGGTCTACACGAGTACTGTCACCAACTTCAGAGGAACTAAAAAATTAGTTCCCCTATGCATTGGGACTCATGGCATGATGCTGATGTGGAATGATGGGCCTCACGACATAAGGTTGGGGCTACGCGATGAGCTTGAGCCGTACCCCTCCCCTTTTCCTGACCAGGATTTTCCCCATCTCCTTCTCTTTAAGGGTATTTTAGTCCTTAACCCTATAGAAAACATATTTTACGACTTTTCAACTTCCCATAAAGCTATATACTCAGACTTGTGGACTCTTTTTCCCAAACTCCAACACTCAAGATTTTCAAGAAGAGTCAAAGCTAGGGATTTTCATCAAAGGTTCTTCTTTAAGTCTTCTTATTTAAGGTATGTGAAGCTATAACATTTGTGTAATTCCTACAAATATGTATTTCCACCCTAATATACACACATTACCAAATCCTCTCCCTCACTCCTAGATCTCCTTTCTCTATTTCCTTTCTATTGTACACGCAAACTCAACACCACCTCTACCAGATTATCTTAAAATCATCAAGATCAAGGTGATGATTCTAAAATAGGTTACCAATAGAGGAAGGAAAGTATTATCTGACCAAGGAAAAAGGACCACTCCACAAATGAAATCAAGGGCGCTAGATGATTATGAAAAATCAGATGTAGAGTGGAAATCCAACAAAATCAAATCAAAAGATGAAGGATTATTGATTCACCCATTACCCATACAAAAAGTATAATGTACAAAACATATGCTATATAACTAGCTGGGAAACACTCTACCTATGATAGGGAGAAAAACTTTTTCACTATTGAAGTACTCTTTTAGAATAAGATGGAGTTAATATCATCCTGCATGTCATGACATCAAATAGGATTAATAGCAATAACAGCCAGAGGAGTATCCAGGATTTTAAAATGATGGGTCCACTATTATGAAAATACTTCGAGCGTGGGTTGACACATTTATATTGAAATATTTTTAGAAAAATATAATACTACTATATATGATCTAGGGAGGGAGCATGGGTTCACTTGAACCCGGTGACCTCCACCTAGATACTCCCCTGATAGCAGCCCTGAAGACATGAAAGTCCTAATGAAACTGAGAAGACATATTTGGTGCTAAAATACCAATGGAAGGTAATGCTGTGAAAATACCAATGCAAGCTATTGGTACAAAAGCAGGAACAATTATAAAGCATTGCTTGACGACTAGTGCGCTTATTATACCCCATGGACTTCTAACCCTCCTGCTTGTTCATTATTTCCTTTTGGTGCACTGGGTATAATGCATTGCTTTTAGCTGGGGTAGGATGGTAGTAGTGTAGATTCCATCCTTTTGATTTAAATAACTAAATAATGTGCAAAACAGTTGTTCCATATTATTGTAAATAATTAGGTGTTAGTCCTTGAATCACCTCCTAGTTTTTCTTTGCCATGTTTTTTTTGGGAGTTTATTTTAATACAGAATTAAGCAAATGTTTAGATAGATCGATTCATATAGTAATGAATTTTCCCAATGATAGATTGGTAGGCAACTTTCTTAAGAGAATAAGTTCTATTAAGCGTGTCTATAAAAGAAAGTAGGTTGACTTATATGGTGATTGTTTGTTTGATTAAGGCATGAACTTATTTTTGATTATGACAATAACCCCCTCCAAAAAATTTTGTGAACTCTAAGTGCACTTATTAGCATGCATATCTATTTTTGTGACATTAAAAAATTGTTAAATGTTTAGACTACTAGTCTGGAAGTTAGAATAAAGAGCTTAATATTGTCCCGTGCCTATTGTGTGAGTGAATTTTTGTTGTTTCTGTGTTTATGCATGTAATCTAGATTTGACTTGGTTAGTAATGCCACATATCCAAGGATAGCTTAGTTGAGAGATCAACGTAAGGCGTTCCTTGTTAGAACAAAAGTCATTTTAGCCTAAATGATTCTTTCAAATCATAATAATATCCGTAGTATCCCACTTTGAGCTTTCAAACTTTTCTGTTGACTAGTCGTAACTAAAACACACATCTTTTATGTAAAAACAACTCTTCTCTTGAACCTATCTCTCCTTGATATTGAAAGTGATATAAGGCATAAGAAGCCCAAGTTAGGGGTAAAGGGTGAAAAGAAAGAGTGATAATTGAGGCTTTAAGCCTAAATTGGTGGTCGGCAAGTAGTTATCTATAGATTTTGACCTTGTGTGGTAGAAAAAATGTAGAGACAATAAAGCTGAAAAAAAGAGAAGAGAGTGATAAGAAGCACCACACTAGAGTCAATGGAAGCTAATAAAATGGAAAAAATAATAAAAGGATGAAAAGGTAAATGTCATGGCCCCACCTACCAAATCGTGTGGACACCTACCTACACCTACCCCAGATAGAAGAACCCTGAAAACCTCATCACTTAATCAAATGCGGAAGTTTAATAATTTTCATAAGTAACCATTAAACTTAATTATATGAATAGCAACTTGAAACCAACTATAATTATTCAATCTAATCCTTATACAATTTCAATCAATACATTTGATACATAAAGGAAATGAGGAAAATAAGCAACAACGAATTTACCCAAAACTAGCCTAAACCGATAAAAGAGCACTAGAAAAGGTATATAAACATCCATGATACAACATAATGGAGAGGGTAGGAGATGCTGCAGAATGATCGGCGTCACTGTTAAAGAAACTCCAACTAACCTGCACCATGGCTATACACCCGATTGGAGGTATAGTAAGTCTAGCAACAGTACAACCACATGTGCTGGTAAACATCATCAGCCGATCAGGGTTAGAAATAAATAACATCAATAATAAATACGGAGAGATCATAACATCAAGTAAGGTTCTGGTTTCTATACCCCATGTTATGATTTCATTAACACCACACCTTTAACATCTCTGTGACCTACCTGGCAATTAACATTTTCGTATATCTTTGTCCTTTACTAACCCATAATTATCACGCAGTTAATCCCAACTCCACAAAACCTTATTTTGTAACTTAATACCAATAGACTTATGGCCTTCCCCTATATAACTACTTTGGGATTGCAACAATCTAGACAATTGGCAATATCAACATCCTTACAAGAAAGGGCACTACAATATACCTTCACGTATATAACTATATATACAGGGGAATAAGATTTATACACAATCTCAAACATACTTCACATTCACATTTTGCTGCAATGACAATCACAATCATTAACATAATTTGTCCACTCACGGAATCATAGTATCTCATCAAACAAGCGGTCCACATAAGGAACCATGATACATCATCAAAATAACTTCATCCACTCAAAGGGCCATCAACAATGTAAAAATATAAATGTGTATTCAAATGCATAGGATAAATGTATGTATGCAAGATGCACAACTTCTCTTCCTCTTCTCAACTCATCATCATCATCCACATCATACCGTACCAGCATGATACCCGACCCATTTTACATCATATCATATTTGTACTGGTGTGGTACCAACCTATATCATCAGCATCATAAACATCATGATCTCAGTATCATCATCATCATCATCTCATTAATGTAAATGCAAGATGCAGTCAATAATTATAAGTAATGCCTGAAGGTGAATTGCAAACACCCAATAGAAATCAGATACAAGCAACAACGATCAAAACAGAACTTACAATTAATGGCAACCAAGTAATGCAGTCAATAATCACAAGTATATCATTCCAGGTCCAACAATTATCCTCTAACAGAGGGCATCACAAGTATGCTCGAAGGCCGGTTTACCACTTACTCAATTCAGCATTATCAAACTCAATCATCAATCACAGATATGTCCGAAAACCAATCAATTAAGTATCCATTTCAGTAGTACACATTCTACCAAGATTGATATTTATACTCTAATTCATCATCCTTTTCCAAGTTGAACCGGTAATTCAGTCACTATCTAGTAACCCTTACATTCAAGTCATAACTAAGTTTTCAAAATTCTATCCCCTTTAGACGATTA
Organism: Capsicum rhomboideum; assembly: GCA_031232105.1. Classification (NCBI taxonomy): domain Eukaryota; kingdom Viridiplantae; phylum Streptophyta; class Magnoliopsida; order Solanales; family Solanaceae; genus Capsicum; species Capsicum rhomboideum. Next base: position 52,702,210 of record CP124716.1, on the reverse strand, counting down.
TTCAACGACTTGGGTCTATTCAACTTACGATTTTATCACTTGCAAAACTTAAACTTAGTTTCTTAAGTTGTGTCTTCACATTCTCAGATCACAACCGATCCTCCTAACTATCTCCTAGCAAGGATGTCTCCTACTCTGACCATACACAATATCGGGTTCACCCCTTTTTAAGATATTAGAGACTAGCTTTAAAGATTAGGAGGTCACCTAGTTCTTTTGTTATTATTCACATTCACATATTAACTCTATAACCCATTAAACAAGTTATACAACCACAAACATCCATCAAGGGATCCACACAAAAGATAATAACACACAATTATCTTATTAATACATTACTTTCATGTTTTATCCACATAACCTCTACTAATTCATATGTACTCAATTTGGGTGACCGCGCTAACCCCCTAATTATGTCGTATGTTCATACTTTCAAGTCTAACACTTTTTACTCGAACCATTTAGACTTGAACCTTCTACTCCTATACTTAGAAATCTATCAATCCATTTTGGGAAACCTTACCTTTCAACATACCTTGCTGTTAGGCTACCGATAAATGGTCCCGTATACTTAATCAATCCTTACAACACTCAAATTGAGTAAATTCACTATCATAGTCTTTAATTTGCACTTACACCTCATTCCACTTCTTAAATGTAAGTCACAGGTTATCTTGGATTACTATTAACTACCGACTTGAACCTCAATTAGATCTCCTCCCCCTTTTTAAAGTACTTACCCCATATTATACTTTAAACAATTATATTCATTCAACTAATTATAATTCTCACCACATTCTACCAAAGTCATGACACAAATATCGCACCAGTTGAGTACGAGAACAACCCATGATAATATTTAAGCCTAACTGGATTCTTATCAATTTCATCCATCTAAACACCATACTCGAAGGCCTAATGCATGAAAACTCCCACTATTACTATCCAAGTTATATGAATCTAACCCAAGTATAATTTCTACAATAATAAATCCATAAACTACCTCGATCGAAGATCTTAGAAAAAGCAAGCCACACCAAGGATGCTCCTTCACTTCCTTTAGGCCTTAGAATGCTCAATCTCTTAAGAAACAAGTTTTTTTTTTTGGTAACTAACTTTTTATTATTTACCAAGTAGGAAGTATACACAATTGTCAATAGTAGTCTACAACCTGGACATAGTCCCAGGTTCAGTACTCAACTAAAATAAAGAAAGTGTCACGACCCGAAGTCCCATTCGGGCCGGACTGGCACCCGAAGTCGATATGGCCCGAGAGAACCAATCTTTGCTCGTGAACACTCGTATGCCTAACCTCGTATGAATCTTATTCTTCCTTATGCAACTATGTGGAAATCATAGACATGGAAACATATGCCATAAATATATATACAAAACTTGGCCGTTGGAGCCATTACGTCGAACTAACGTACATTTCTTACATTCATATACCCACATAAGTCTACAAAAGCCTCTAACAGATGCATCAACAAGACCAACTTAAAACCGGGATAAGTCCCTGCTTTATACATTTACAACATCAAAACAAATATACAACTATGACTCAGAAAGCTCCGAACCAAGTGGAGCTCACCAAAACTCTGCAAATGATCCCCAGTCTACAGAGGAGGTCTACTAATGCCAGCACCTGCAACATGTAAAGTAAGTTCCCCCGAGGGGGTCAATACGAAGAATGTACTAAGTATGTAAGGCTCATAAGAAATAACAACATACATGAGAATGTCAATCAAATAAAAATATGAGAGAATAGTCAATATGGATAAACCATCATCTTATATAGTATCTTTTATAATTACTCTCCTTCAAGGAAAAATTACCTTCACTCAAGAGACTTGCCTTTACTATATTCTTCTATATGCAAGAGATTCTTTTTAGCTTCCATGTTCTTTATCACTATCGTTCATCTACTTGGTTAGTAGGTTGTAAAAGAATAATATTCATCCACATACCTCCATTCTAGTGGCGGGGTAATAATATAACATACATCTACTCTATTAACGTACATCCACTCTATTGGTGGTCTAACCTACATCCACTCTCATGGTGGTTTAACCTACATCCACTCTCATAGTGGGTTAACATATATCCACGCTCATGGTGGGTTAACATACATCCACTCTCGTGGTGGGTTAACATACATCCACTCTCGTGGTGGGTTAACATACATCCACTCTATTGGTGGGTTAACATGCATCCACTCTCGTGGTGGGTTAACATACATCCACTCTCATGGTGGGTTAACATACATCCACTCTCATGATGGGTTAGTATACATCCACTCTCGTGGTGGGTTAACATACATCCACTCTCATGGTGGGTTAGCATACATCCACTCTCGTGGTGGGTTAACATACATCCACTCTCATGGTGGGTTAAAATGTAATACCTACACATCTCCTCATTTCTTATTTGGGAGAGATTGATATATTAAAGCTCATGACACTATTTTAAACACACAAGTATGCCTTACCTCACTCTTATACTTTATGAGATTAACACCTTAATTTGTGAGGGATAGATATATTAGCTCGCACTTCACCTCCTTCACTATTCTTATGAGATCTTATATAAGTAAGCATATGATACCGGGCCTCCACCTTTGGTGGGCTATAATAAATAACATAGCATAATATTTGGGATTTTCTATATTGAACTTATACCCTTTAGAATGTGATCCATACTTAATGAAACTTATAGTAACCCTGCACCTTACTCTTTACAATCTTCTACCCTTCACATAGTTATGAGAGTGACACATTAGAGATCATGACATTAGAGCACACACTTATATACACATTTCACTTCACTCCTTTAACTCATGAGGTTGACATCTTCACTTATGAGGGCTAATGATACTACCTTGCACATCACCTCTCTTATTACTCTTGCGAGATTGGTACTAAGATAATCCTCATACTATAGGACTTTGGAATATGACATGGTTGGAAAATGCTTTTCAAGCATAAATAGTTTCCCTTATATTGTTACCCTCTTGAGATAGTTCTTTTAGGAATTACAACGTTATGATATCTTTAGAAGTTCAGTCAATGAATAAGAGATAAGTGAATCATAATTCATATAAGAATAGGACACATATGAATAACAATATACATCAACCTGAATTGATATACTTCAAGCCTATCGGAATTGAAACAAGTCCAATGTCAAGGTGAACAACATGTTGCAGAAGGATACGGAAAAAGGAACCTTACATACCTTGTATTCTCAATAAGAATATACAATCTTAGACGTGCATACAATAGTACCGCTCCTTCCTTATGTTTCACTCTACAACACAAGTACATAACGGAACCAACATTAGCCACCAACTACCTTACAATGGCATACAATAATAATAAGTCACATGTTTGGCTTTAACATGTCATTTCCCCCTTGACAATACCATTTATGAAATTATTTTACCAATAATTCCACAATATTCCCAACATTGACCAAAATATCATAAACCATTAGCATGTCACACCAAGTTCATACTTTCCACTCTTCATCACCACAACATCACAGTTATTCCATCAAATTACTTCAATACACCTCACAACAACAAATCGGCCAAAATCCCATAATTTACCCTTATATGAAAATAACAAGTTTAATAACATAATCACACCATACATGTTGTTATTTCATCCATACCATGCCCTTTCATCAAGACAACAAGTCATCTTTCAAGTTTAAATTCCATAGATGGCGCATCTTTTACAAAAACACAAAGTGCCATATTCAACACTTCCAAGCATAACCAACATGATTTACATACTCTCCCATGCATATAATATGTAAATCCATAAGCATAAACACTTACCCAAGCTTGGAAAACGGTGATCTTGCTCCAAAGATGACTTAGGGTTTGAAGAGCCCAAAGGAAGCTTTCTTGAGAATTCTAGAAAAAAGATAGAAAAGCATGTGTGTTTGTAGGTTAAAAAATCAGATTTTTGCCTCCTTTTATAGGCCTCTGAATTCCCTTGCTCAATGATTTATTAGTCAAAGAAGAATGGGTCATTTGACCCATGTTTGGGCCATGTCTTTTATCTCATTTTGGGCCCTCTTTGAGCCCAATTCACTTGACCCAATAAAATCAATAATTTTTCATGTTTAATTCATTTCCTACATGTTACGACAATATTCCCACTCACGCAATTCATACTCGTAGCCTCAAGTCCAAAAACAAGCAATTCTAGCCACGTATGACTTATTTTGACTACAAGGGTAAAATCGTCATTTTGATACCAAATTCGTTCACGAGTAATTTTACCACACCAATATAATACTTCACTCATTTCATTTATATGCTCGTGGTTGTAGAAGGAACGTGGCAAAAATCGGCTCGATACGTCCCCGGGCACGCTTGGGACTTAGAAAATTTCCAACTTTTGAAAAAGTGGCAAAACCAGCCTGGCACGCCCTTGGGAATGCCAAATTGCTGCCTGTGGGCTAAAATTTTTAGCCCAGAGCGGCGTGGCACGCCCCTCCCTTAATTTTTTTGAAAATTTCATTTTTCGACTTTTCTTCGCGGGTTTGGTTAGATACTTCAAGTTCTATTCTTTAACTTACTTCTTACACTTAATCTCCTTTGTTTGGAGGTTCTCTTAGCCTCATTTTGAACCCCACAAATGCTCCACTAAAATCACAAAACACCTCCTACAAAGGGCTAGCACATGTACGAGGCCAAATTTCAATTTTCTCATCATTATCATTACCAAATACATACTTATAGCTCTCGACACCTAAGTAAACATCATTCAACGTCGTCACGTAGGGTTAGGAAGTTACGGGGTGTTACAGAAAGACATAGCTTCTCCTACATCAAACAAGTTAAGATAAGGATAGGAATTGAGCTCTTCCACTCTATGTGCTAATCTGGATTGCAAGCTTGCCCTATATAGTGAAGTTTGAACAATTAGCTTTAGGACAGCTTCACTACTTCTTTGTTTTGTTTGAAAAACTCATTGGTTGTGTTCCATCCATATTGAGTAAATGCAGCAGGCCAACATAATTCAAAACATCTCATGTGGAACTTTCCTACCATTAGCATGAATTAGCAGCCAGGTAAATTTCGTCAGACTATTTACCAGCCATCCTTTTGCACCCCTGCCTGTGTAACATTTTGTTCCAAATGCTAGCACTGGAAAAAGATATGTTCAATTGTCTCCGACTCACTATTACACACTTGGCATTGTGCATCATTAGTAATCCCCCATTTCACCAACCTATCCCTTGTGTACAGTCTTCCTTGGATAGCAAGATACAAAATAAAGATCTATTTTGGTGCTCCCCTATTGTTGTATATCACCCTTCTCCAAGGTACTTTCTGATATTGGCCTCTCAAATTTAGGTAGATAGTCTTAATGGAAAAGTGTTGCATATGTTCTAGCTAATGAAAGTCATTGCCTGCTACTCCAGGAGAGTTTTCGACTTAAGTATATTTTGAAGCATCTAAGATGCATGTTGTGGTATCACTGTCCATATAGGTTGCCCTTTCCCATAGTAAATATGAACTCATTGGACCCAAAGCTTATCCTTCTTACAACATAAATTCCACAGAAGCTCGCATATGGCTTCCTTGTTCCAAGTTTGTACATGCATGATGTTCAAACCACCCGCTACCTTTGGCAAGAACAGTTATTCCCAGGAAACCAAAGCCTTCGTGGTTGATGTATGTCCGCCAGTCCACAGATACGTCCTGTATAGAGCCTCAATACATTCAATAACCTTCTTCGGTAGTGTAAAAACCTGTGTCCAAAAAGTCTGAATAGAAAACAACACAACTTTTATTAGTTGTAATCATCCTGCATAAGACAAAAACTTTGAAGTTCAGGTGGTAATTCTTCCCATCATATTGTCAAGCAAAGGTTGGCGTTGGGAAATAGAGATCCGTTTATAGCTTGGAGGAACCCCCAGATATCTGAACGGTAATTGCCCTTTTGAGAAGTGCAGTCTATCTAGTATAGCATTTTGTGTCGCAAGATCCACTCCCCCAAAATATATAGAGAGCTTTTATCACTGTTTTCTATTAGTCCAGAGGAGAAACAAGTAGTTATAAGAGTAATTAATTAATTACTCTTCAAATAAATACTTTGGAAATCCAAACCCACTAATTCTACCCTCATTCATGCTCTAAAACATTATCCAAGGGTCAATTACCCATTAACATGCTCTATCATATTCAATCCATCTCCATTAATGGAGTTTTGAGGCTAAAGATTCCATTTTTATTAAATTCAAGCTTCCCAACCATCAATTTCATGTTTTAGAGTCACAAATTCATGCTAGGAATCGTTAGTTAACATTTTAGATGTTATTCTAGGTGATATTAACCCAATCCTTAGGCTTTTCCCAAAATATCATGAACTTGGGGTTCAAATCCCCAAGAATTTCACCATTAAAGATCGTTCTAATGGTTCTAGGATGTTAAAGGATTAAAAAATGAAGAAGTTGACAGAAGAAACTTACCTCAACGAAGAATTTCCACCCAAGAAGTTGGAAAACCGCCCCCTAGAGCTTTGGGACAGTGTTTTTGAGTTAAAACCCAAAAATCTATCAAAAATAGGCTTAAATACTGCCCAGTTACCACTGCAAAGGTAAAATTACCGCTACAGGATTAATTTATCAGCCCGGACAGTGTTCCGTAAAGCAGCCATAACTTTTTACTCTAAAGACGGATTAACAAATGGTTGGATGCGTTGGAAAGAAGATTTAAAGATATTTCATTTGGTGGGTATTTGGCCCCATAACTCTTTATATTCTAGTAGATATGCTCATTTGAAGTTTCATACTTTGTCCCATTATGCTACTCAGGTATTTGGTACAGAGGAGGAGAGAATTTGGTTGTTTGTGAAGGTCCTGAACACTGACTTGCAGATTTTGACTGTTCATATGACTTTTGTTGGAAATACCTTTAGTGAGGTTTCTGATTATATGAAAAAAGTAGAAGGGGTCAAAAAAGTTGGTCAGGCAAATTTTTTACGAAGAAATACTGGAATACGGGTAACTTTGATGGTTCTTACTCTAGGGGTCATAGCCAGCAGGCCTATCTAGCTCGCCCAATTCAGTCAGCTCTGCCATCTTCTACAGGTGGTCAGTCAGGGGCTATTAAGCAACCCTCAGTTGCTAGAGGCCAATGGGCTTGTTATTCTTCGGCTTATTATACTTGTGGTGTGGTAGGGCACTTCAAGATAGAGTGTCCTCAGAGACAGGATGGGTTACAGATCCAGTAGTAGGCTAAGGTTGTGGTCCCTGCTATTAGAAGTGGTGGAGATAATAGTAATACAACGAAGGATGGATCATAACTTGCTTGTGAGGTTTTCTAGCTTGATGATAGAGCTCACTGTTATACCTTCCAAGGTAAGACTGAGGCCGAGGCATCTGATGCAGTCATTATATATACTATTCTCATCTATGATTGGATGGCTATTGTTTTATTTGATTTGGGTTACACTTATTCTTATGTATCTGTTAGATTTGACTTGGGGTTGAACTTGATTTGTGATATACTTGACTCTATTGTTCATGTGTCTACTCTGGTTGGGGACTCTGTGGTAGTGACCTATGTTTATCGTGCATGTTTTGTTTCGTTCATGGGTTTTCAGACTTGGATAGATTTCATAATCTTGGATATGCTTGACTTTGACATTATCCTGGGTATGATTTGGCTATCTCCATATCATGCTGTTTTAAATTGTAGCGCTAAGACAATGATGTTGGAGATGCCCAAAATGGATAAGTTAGAGTGGGAGAGCGCGTATAAGCCTAAGCCTATGAAAATTACATCTTTTATTTGGTCTAAGAAGTTAGTTGGGAGAGGCTGTTTGTGTAACACCCCGTACATTTTCGAACTTATTTGACTACCTTAACATTTATGGAACTATTTAAACTTGATATAGTAGGTGTATTACCCACTAAATTTGTTGGTCTGAATTAATATTATGCTAATGGGCTCAATTGAGGTCCAAAATTAAGTAAAAAGACATGGGCCCAAAAATGGAGATGATCCATTTAAAAATGGACCAAGTATACTTAGACTTTTTGACCAAATAATTGGCTAAGGGAGACCATGAGAGAGGCGGTTTGGAGGGACTATTTAAGGCTGAAATTCAGTTCATTTTCAACATATCTCACTTGCAAAAAATCAGATTTTCAATCAAATAATTTCTCCTCTTTCAAACCCTAGCCACCCTAATTTTCTCTAAGTATTTTTGGACAAATCTTCCACTTGCAAGCCTTGGTAAGTGTTTAACCTTATAAATTAATATATTATATGCATAAGAGGTTGTGTAAATCATGTTGGGTATGTTTAAAAAGTGTTGAGCAGTCCACTTTATTTGTAGCAGTCCACTTTTGCTAAATTGGTAAATGATTTGCCCTCTATGTGGTTTAAACTTCAATCTTGAAGGAATTGAATTAGATGGATGAAATTTCAATATGTTTAAGTGTGGTTCTGTACCTAAGTATTTACTCCTCATGTATGACTTGTGGAAATGTTTATACGTACTTATGAATGGAACATTTTGCATAGTGAAAGGAGAATACTTTCTTGTTATGTTAAAGTGAATTCTGAAACTGTGTGGACTGTTTTTGGTATATTGTTGTGGAAGGTATTTATGTGACTTGGTGGAATAAAAATGTGGAGTTGCATTGAGGTAAAAATGTGAAGTATGCATTTGGTGGGAAATTTTGTCGGTTTGTGACGTCTATGTTGATGTGTGGACTGTTTTGGTATTGTTGGTGTTGTGAGGCAGCAGAAAGGAAGTTGGAATTATATACCATGTGTTTGGGATGTTGGATAGTTTTTACTCCCCGTCAAGTAGTTAATTATCGCTTTGTGAACTCGTAATGTAATTAGCTTTTAATGTTAGCTTTGTTACGTACTTGTGTTGTAGAGTGACGCTTTAAGGAAGAGCTGAATTGTTGTAGTCACATGTTGGAAGGATAAGGTATGTAAGGTTACTCTTTTCCGTATCCTTTGGCCGTACCTATTGTTCACATCGTTACCGAACTTGTTTCCACTCCGAAATGTTTTAAAGTATCTCATTTCAGGTCTATTAGCAATTGTTATTTACGTGTCTCTTATTTTTTGACTATTATTCCAAAGCTCCAATAATGTTATGACCACCGATGTAACAATCTCACAAAAAATTAAAGAAGTGAAGTAATGCATATTTGGTTGAGTACAAGTGGCAGCTCTGGGGGCGAAAGCCTAGCTCGAGCCGATCCTGATTGATTATTGGATATAGGGGGTAGCTCTGGGGGTGAGAACCTAGCTCGAGCAGAACCTGATTTTTTTATTTATGGGTGGTAGCTCTGGGGGAATAAGCCTAGCTCGAGCCGATCCCAATGTTATTCACCACTGATCAGTTGGTCCCGGGCATTGTATGATGTATATTGATATGAAGATAAAAAGAAAAGAAATGAATGTAATGTAAATGGTTCCACACATAAAGTACGGTGGTATATCAGTATTATCTATTCACTTGTATTTGATTCCATTTGAGTTCCTATATTTCATACAGTTACTTATAGCCTTACATACTCAGTACATTCTTTCGTACTGATGTCCCTTGGGGGACCTGCCTTACTTGCTGTAGGCATAGGAGCTAGTAGACCTTCACAGTAGGGTTCGGGTCATCTGCAGGCTATTGGTGAGCTCCAGGTTGATTCGGGGCTTTCCAAGTCATTTTGTATATATTTTTAGTACTATGTAGTAGTTGTATAAGGCAGGGATTTGTCCTGACCTTAGTCATGGTTATATATCTTTTGGAGGCTTAGTAGACATTGTAAAGTCAAATGTAGAAGTGTATTACCTTTTAGATGTTGTGGCTCCAACGACCAAGTATAGTATCTATTTTGAACATCTTATATGACTTTCGTCATCGATATATTATATCTACATGTGGAAAAATTTTTGTTCACTTAATGGCATGCATATGAATGTACACAGTCATTGGTTGGTTCTCTCGGGCCTTTAAGGCTACGGGTGCCTGTCCGCCCCAATGGGATTTGAGGCGTGACAAAAGTGGTATCAGAGCAGGTTGTCCTAGGGATTCTACAAAGCCGTGTCTGAGTAGAGTCTTGCTTATAGATGTGTTGTGCACCACATTTATAAGTAGGAGGCTATGGGACGACATTTAGGAGTTGTTTCTTTTCTTCATTTCCTAGATCGTGCAATAGAGCCAAAGTTGTAGGTGGAGTCTTATTTAACCACTGAATTTGTTTTATGTTTTTGTTTCCTCAGTATAGCAAAATGTCATTTACCAGGAGAAACAAGGGTAAAAGTAAGTAGGTAGACAGGGTTGCCGGAGAAGGAACCAGTAAATCACCACCTAAACAAGCTAATCAAGATGAGGCTGAAGACGAGTTTGCATCGCGGGCTTCTTCTACTCTTCCACCTTCGAGAGAGCCAGGAAGGAGAGGAGTGCCCCCAGAACCACCTGTTAATGCTACTAAGCAAGATTTAAGGAATGCAGTGCAAATGTTGACTCGTATAGTTGCTACATAAAATCAAGGACAAGCTGGTCCAACTACAAGTAATAACGGTGCGGATAGGGCAGCCAGTCGGCGGATATAGGATTTTCTTAAATTAGACCCTTCCACATTAACCAGGTCAGATCTTAATGAAGACCCACAAGACTTCATGGACCAAATTCAAAGGGCTTTAGATGTTATGCATGTATTTGGTATAGAAACAGTTGAGCTTGCAACATATAGATTAAAAGGAGAGGCTATTGTATGGTATGGAGATTGGAAACAATCTAGGGGTATCGGTGCACTTCCAGCTAGTTGGGAAGAATTCAAATCGGCATTCCTTGATCATTACCTCCCATATGAGATCTGAGAGGTTCGTGCAGACCAGTTCTTAAATCTTTGTCAAGGTAATATATGCGTCAGAGAGTACAATTTCGGTTTAACACTTTGGCCAGGTACGCTCCTAATGTAGTAGCTTCTATGGACAATAGATTTCATCGGTATGTGGATAGATTAGATCCATATTTGGTTAGGGATTGTACTATTGCTGCTTTGAATAGAGACATGGATATAGCTAGGATACAAGCTTTTGCACAGAAGATGGAGGATTAGAGGCAAAGGAGAAGAACGCAAGAATTTGAAAGAGGACTGTCAAAGAGGGCTAAACCTATGGGACAGTTCATGGCATCCCAAGGAGAATTTAGGCCTTGGGTTTTTAATAGACCGCCTAGACCATCATTTTCTTATTCTACAGTAGGTACTCCATCCCAATTTCGAGGGTTCATAGGCAGTCAAGTTGGGCAAAGTAGTGGGGTTTAAGGTTCACAGATAGTAGGGTATCAAGAATGAGGAAGAATGAGCCAATCAAGGTTTTCTCGTCAGCCATGGAAGCTTCATTTAGGTGTATGTCGGTTTGGGATAGATGCTTGATTCTGGTGTGGTATTTCGGGGCACATAATGAGAGAGTGCCCACGGAGGGGCATGGGTAGTATGGCGCGACCTACTGGATTAGCCGTTACATCATCCTCGTAGGGTGTACAGCCTTCTGGGCGTGGTAGAGGTGTTCGAGGCACAACTAATTCTAGTGGAGTCCAGAACCGTACCTATGCTTTAGTGGATCGACAGAATTCAGAGGCTTCTCCTGATGTGGTTACAAGTACATTATCCATCTTTTCACATAATGTATATGCATTAATTGATCCGGGATCTACCCTATCATATGTCACTCTATTGATTGCTGGAAATTCAAAAGAACACCAAAATTATTAGTTAAGCCATTTGAAGTATCTACACCAGTTGGCGCGTCTATTATAGCTAAGAGAGTCTATCGTAATTGCATAGTGACTGTTTGTGATCATGATACATTGGCTGATCTTATTGAGCTGGAAATGATAGATTTTGATGTTATAATGGGTATGGATTGGTTGGCTTCTTGTTATGCCACGGTAGATTGCCGAGCCAAGAGGGTACATTTCCATTTTCCACAAAAGACCGTCCTTGAATGGATAGGTAATGTTGGAGCACCGAGAGGTAAATTTATTTCTTATCTTAAGGCAAAGAAAATGATATCCAAGGGGTATATATGCCATCTAGTAAGAGTGCAAGATATTGATGTGAAGCCACCAACTCTTCAATTAGTTTCAGTGGTAAATGAATTCCTTGATGTATTTCCTGAAGATCTTCTAGGTTTGCCTCCAGAACGGGAAGTAGAGTTTGGTATTGATGTGATTCCAGGTACTCAGCCTATCTCTATTCCTCTGTACAGAATGGCCCCGACAGAGTTACGAGAATTGAAGGAGAAATTAAAAAACTTGCTAAAAAAGGGATTCATAAGGCCTAGTATGTCCCCGTAGGGTGCACCAGTGTTATTTATGCGAAAGAAAGATAGCACATTGAGAATGTGTATTGATTATCGGCAACTAAACAAGGTAACAGTCAAGAACAAATATCCCCTCCCCAGAATTGATGATTTGTTTGATCAATTACAGGGTGCCAAATGCTTCTCAAAGATTGACTTGAGATCGGGTTATCATCAAGTAAGGGTTAGAGAAAAAAATATACCCAAGACAGCTTTCCGAACACGGTATGGTCATTATGAGTTTTAAGTTATGTCATTTGGGCTAACAAATGCACCAACAATTTTTATGGATTTTATGAATAGGGTGTTCAAGCCATTCTTAGATGTGTTCGTGATAGTGTTTATAGATGATATTTTGGTTTATTCAAGATCAAAAGAAGACCATGCTAATCACTTATGGAAGGTGTTATAGATTCTTTGTGATCGTAAGTTATATGCAAAGTTCTCTAAATGTAATTTTGGTTAAAATCTGTAGCATTCTTGGGTCATATAGTGTCGGATGAAGGAATAAGGGTTGATACTCAAAAGATAGAAGCTGTGAAGAACTGGTCAAGACCTACAACGCTTACAGAGATTCGTAGTTTCCTCGGGTTGGAAGGTTATTATAGAAGATTTATTGAAGGGTTTTCTACCATTTCGACACCTTTGACAAAGCTAACACACAAGGCAACTAAGTTTCAGTGGAACGATGCATGTGAAAAGAGTTTCCAAAATTTGAAGAGTAAGTTGACTTCTACACCCGTATTGGTTCTTTCAAAAGGTACAGAAGGGTATGCAGTGTATTGTGATGCTTCAGGAGTTGGTTTGGGATGTGTATTGATGCAGCATGGTAAAGTGATAGCTTATGCCTCAAGACAATTGCGACCACATGAGAGAAATTATCCAACACATAATCTTGAGCTAGCAGCAGTAATATTTGCTTTAAAGATATGGCACCACTACTTGTATGGGGTTCACGTTGACTTATATACCGATCATAAGAGTTTGCAGTATATTTTCAAGCAGAAGGACCTAAATTTGAGGCAGCGGAGGTGGCTGGAACTACTAAAAGAGTATGATATTGATATCTTATATCATTCGGGAAAAACAAATGTGGTGGCCGATGCATTAAGTCGCAAAGCAATAGGAAGCACTGATAGCGGCCAGCTCACAGAAAAGCAAAATATAGTCCAGTATCTACATCAACTAGCCAGCTTGGGGGTTCATCTTCTTGAAACTTCAAATGAAGGAATTCTAGTGCAAAATGCGGCAGAATCTTCATTAGTAGCTGAAGTGAAGGAAAAACAGTATGCGGATCCTATTTTATTACAGGTGAAGAAGAATGTACAACAAGGTTTGACAAAGGCATTTGATCTTACGCAAGAGGGAGTTCTTCAGTGCCAAAGTAAATTGTGTGTACCTGATGTAGATGAGCTAAGGAGACAGATTATGACAGAGGCACATCATTCACGATATTCTATTCATCTGGGAGCCACCAAAATGTAGCATGATTTGAAAGAAATATATTAGTGGGGTAACATGAAGAAGAACATTGCATAATTTGTAGCTCATTGTCCGAATTGTCAACAAGTTAAAGTAGAGCATCAGAAGCCTGGAGGTTATATGCAATGTGTAGATTTTACAATTTGGAAATGGGACATGATCAACATGGATTTCATCATAGGTTTGCCTCGTTCACTTCAGAAATTTTATTCCATATGGGTAATAGTTGACAGGCTTACCAAATCGGAACACTTTCTACCCGTCAAGACCACCTACACAGCTAAAGATTATGCGAGGTTGTATATTAAAGAGATAGTTCGACTACACAAAATTCCAATCTCCATTATATCAGACAGGGGAGCTCAATTTACTGCACACTTTTGGAAGTCTTTTCAGAAGAGTTTGGGAACTCAAGTGATTTTAAGTACAACTTTTCACCCTCGTACGGATGGACAGGCAGAGCATACCATACAAACACTTAAAGATATGCTACAAGCCTGCGTGTTGGACTTTAAAGGTAGTTGGTATGATTATTTATCTCTTATTGAATTTTCCTACAATAATAGCCATCATTCAAGTATCAAAATGGCGCCTTATGAAGCTTTATATGGAAGAACGTGTAAATCACAAATTGGATGGTTTTAAGCGGGTGAAACTGCCTTATTTAGGCCAGATCTTGTTCAACAGGCTATGGTGAAGGTTAAGGTGATACAACATCAGCTACAAATGGCCCAAAGTCGGCACAAGTCATATGCCGATGTTAAAAGAACGGGCCTAGAATTTTCCATAAGGGATTGGGTATTCTTAAAAGTATCGCCAATGAAAGTGTAACACCCCGTACCTACCAAACCCTACTTGACGATGTTGAACAATGGTTACTTAAGTATCGAGAGTCAAAAGTATGTACTTTGTAAAGTTATTGATGAGATAATTGATATTGGGCCTAGTACAAGGGATTAGACCTTTGTAGGAGGTGTAACACCCTGTATGTTGTCGAACCTATATGACTACGTTTAAATTTATGGAATTAGTAAAACATGAGAGACTTGATGAATTATCCATTAATTTGTTGGGCATTAAATGAGTCATGAGCCATTGGGCTTAAATGAGGTCCAAAATCACATGGAAGACTTGGCCCAATAGGGCAAAATGATCCAATCTTCCACTTGACTAATCAACTAAGGCATTTAATGCCAAGGGATGGATAAGAGTGACTTGAGGGACCTATATATATGAGAAAATCAGATTTTTATTTCATTTCAACACCCATGCCTTTTCTAGAATTCTCTCAACATTTTCTTATTCAACACAAACCCTAGACCTTTATCTCTTGGACCAAGATCATCATCTTGCAAGACTTGGTAAGTGTATATTATTATGGTTTAATATATTTTAGGAATGTAAGATGGTTTATATCATGTTGGTTATGTTGGTGAAGTGTGAGAAGTTCACTATGTGTAAAACAATTTGTGTTTGCTAAATCGGAGGATGGTTTTGCCTTGTAAACTTGAACATAGACTTGTATTCTTGAAGGAAGTAAACTTGATGGATTCAATATTGAAATGTGATATGTTATTATAGTCTTACCTTTTTTTATCCTTGTGTATAATGTTTGGAATTGTTGTTGTAAATTTGGTCATGGATTTGGTGACAGATTGAAAAGAAAGTGAGGTTTTGATGATGTTTATGTGTGTTGTGAGACAATGGCTGATTGTTGGCATATAAGATGATCAAAAATATGTTAAAATAAGTTTATTTATGATCATGGACCATTCATTGCATAAAAAGACCCAAAAGAGACCCATTTTGGCCGAAACGGGCACCCGCCCTGGTAAACGAAGCACCTGCGGGAGCAGGTGTCAAAGCAGGTGCCTCTGGCTACTGCCAAAGGTCACCTGTGGATGCAGGTGCCTCTGGCTACTTGCAAAGGTCACCTGCGGATGCAGGTCAGCCACCTGCCGGTGCAAGTGGCTTAGCAGGTCGGCCCAGAACTCAGAATTGCTTGTTTTTGCATCCCTTTGGCCCCCCGAAACTCCTATACCCTTCTTGGATGCAATTATCAACTTATGGTACCTTTCAAATGACTATAAAGAGTATCCTGGAGGTATTTTGAATGGTATAAATATGGATTGATGTTAAAGTGTTATTGTGAAAGCTATCGAGTGACTTGACGGAGAAAAGGTAACGTAGTGTTAATGAGGAAGTGTAAAGGGTAAACTTGGTGTAAAATGTTATTGGTTTATGATGTCTTGGTCGATATGTTGTATGTTATGGTGTTGTTGGTATGATGATGCAATATATTGTACTATGAATGACGAAATGATGCTATATAGAGTCACGTAACTCATTATGACACTTATACATTTGTAAGAGAGTTGATTGTTAGCGTACGCCGTTACATACTTATGTTATAGAGTGAAACGTAAGGAGGAAGATGGACTACTATATCCCTATATAGGATTTGTATTCGTAGTGAGACGACAAGGTATGTAAGGTTAGTCTTTCCGTATCTTTCTGCAGCATAGAGTATTCACCTTGTTATGGTACTTACTCATGTCCGAAGTGTTCTAAAGTACCCCAGTTTAGGTTGAGATATATTGTTATTAATATGTACTATTCTTAGATGAATTATGATTCACTTATCTCTATTCATTGACTGAAGTTCTTAAGCTATCAAAATGTTGACAAGTCCAAGAGAACTATCTCAAAGAGAGTAGGATGTAAGAAGAATCTACTTATTCTTGAAGAGTATTTTCCAATCATGTCATGTTCCAAAGTCTTATAATTTGGTAATTGTGTTGTACCAATCTCTCTGAAGTAGCAGTACCAATCTCATAAGATCTCATAAGAATAGTGAAGAGGTAATGTGTGAGCTAATATATCTATCCCTCACTAGTTAAGGTGTTAATCTTATGAAGTCAAGGAGTGAAGTAACTTTTGTGTGGTTCAAATAGTGTCATGATCCTCAGTGTATCAATCTCTCATAAATGAGTATATCAATCTTTCATAAGTGAATAAATCAACCTCTTCCAAGAAGAATAAGAATAAGAAGAGATTTAATTGATAAGAATTCTTGGGTGGTATCCCAGGGGTGAAAAGAACACCTAGCATGGGTCGACCCCGTCACTCGCCACCCATGGAGTAGATGTAAGTAAACCCACCAAAAGAGTGGATGTATGTTAACCTACCCATGAAGTGGATGTATTTTAAACCCCACCAAAGAGTGGTTGTACGTTAAATCCCACCAAAGAGTGGATGCATGTTAAATCCCACCAAAGAGTGGATGTATGTTAATCCTACCCATGGAGTAGATGTATGTTATTATTCCCACCAATAGAGTGGATGTATGTTAATCCTACCCATGGAGTAGATGTATGTTATTAATCCCACCAATAAAGTGGATGTACGTTATATTATCAATCCAAAACTCTTGAATAGAAGAATCTCTTGAATAGAAGAACCTCTTGAATAGAAGAATCTCTTGAATAGAAGTATCTCTTGATTACAAGAGAAGAATCCCTTGAGTGAAGATGTCTATGAAGCTATTCTATGAAGGATAAGGATGTAAAATGAGTGATCTAAAATAACAATAACAAAAGCAGTATACATGTTTCCGCATTTAAAATGATGGTTTATCCATATTGAATATTCTCTCATATTCTATTCCATTGACATTCTCATGTATGATGTAGTTTCTATAGCCTTACATACTCAGTACATTCATCGTACTGACCCCCTCGGGGGACTTACCTTACATGTTGCAGGTGCAGGCACTAGTATACCTCCACCATAGGTTGACAGTGGTTGCAGATCTTTGGTGAGCCCCAGTTGGTTTAGGACTTTTCGAGTCATAGATGTACAGTTGTTTTGATGTTGTATGAAGCGGGGACTTGTCCCGACTTTTGGTTGGTCTTGTAAATGCATCAGTTAGAGGCTTTTGTAGACATATGTGGGTATGTGAATGTAAGAGACGTATGATCATTTTGAATTGATGGCTCTAACGACCAAGTTTCATATATCTAATGATATGGCATATGTTTCCATGTTCATGACTTCCGCATAGTTGCATGAGGAATAATCAGATTTATACGTGAATATGCATACTAATGTACATGAGCATAGATTGGTTCTCTCGGACCATATCGGCTTCGGGTGCCAATCACGCCTCAATGGGGTTTGGGGTGTGACAAAAGTGGTATCGGAGCAGGTCATTCTAAGGGTGTCTACAAAGCCGTGTCTGAAGTAGCAGTACCAATCTCATAAGATCTCATAAGAATAGTGAAGAGGTAATGTGTGAGCTAATATATCTATCCCTCACTAGTTAAGGTGTTAATCTTATGAAGTCAAGGAGTGAAGTAACTTTTGTGTGGTTCAAATAGTGTCATGATCCTCAATGTATCAATCTCTCATAAGTGAGTATATAAATCTTTCATAAGTGAATAAATCAACCTCTTCCAAGAAGAATAAGAATAAGAAGAGATTTAATTGATAAGAATTCTTGGGAGGTATCCCAGGGGTTAAAAGAACACCTAGAATGGGTCGACCCCGTCACTCCCCACCCATGGAGTAGATGTAAGTAAACCCACCAATAGAGTGGATGTATGTTGACCTACCCATGGAGTGGATGTATTTTAAACCCCACCAAAGAGTGGATGTACGTTAAATCCCACCAAAGAGTGGATGCATGTTAAATCCCACCAAAGAGTGGATGTATGTTAATCCTACCCGTGGAGTAGATGTATGTTATTATTCCCACCAATAGAGTGGATGTATGTTAATCCTACCCATGGAGTAGATGTATGTTATTAATCCCACTAATAAAGTGGATGTACGTTATATTATCAATCCAAAACTCTTGAATAGAAGAATCTCTTGAATAGAAGAATCTCTTGAATAGAAGAATCTCTTGGTTCTCTCGGGCCATATCAGCTTCGGATGCCAATCACGCCTCAATGGGGTTTGGGGCGTGACAGAAAGGGGTAATCAGATTTGGGAAGAAGGGAAAGCTGAGTCCAAGTTATATAGGGCCGTATCAAATTGTCCAGAGATTTGGTCAAGTTATGTATAAATTAGAAATACCCCAAGAACTCTCCACAGTTCATCCAGTGTTTCATGTTTCAATGCTTCGGAAGTGCATAGGAGATCCATGTCATATTACTCCCACTGAAGATGTACAAGTTATGGAAGGTCTCACCTATGAAGAAGTACCTATTGCTATTCTGGATCAACAAGTTAAGAGGTTAAGAAATGAATAAGTAGCCTCCGTAAAAGTGCTTTGGAGGAACCAACAAGTAGAAGAAATCACATGGGAAGCCGAGGAAATGATGAAATCTAAGTACCCGTATTTATTTCAAACTGAAGAGAAAGTTCAAGATGCAAAATTGGAGCAATAAAAAGTAAGTATATATAAGTATTATGTGTATGTGAAAATATGGAGAATGAACTTAGACTTGAACGTGTTTAGATTGGATAATTTTACTAACATTCGTGGACGAATGTTCCTAAGGGGGGAGGGATGTAACACCCCGTACATTTCCGAACTTATTTGACTACCTTAACATTTATGAAATTATTTAAACTTGAGATAGTTGGTGTGTTACCCACTAAATTTGTTGGTCTGAATTAATATTATGCTAATGGGCTCAACTGAGGTCCAAAATTAGTAAAAAGACATGGGACCAAAAAGGGAGATGATCCATTTTGAAAATGGACCAAGTATACTTAGACTTTTTGACCAAATAATTGGCTAAGGGAGACCATGAGAGAGGAGGTTTGGAGGGCCTATTTAAGGCTTAAATTCAGCTCATTTTCAACATATCTCACTTGTAAAAAATCAGATTTTCAATCACATAATTTCTCCTCTTTCAAACCCTAGCCACCTTAATTTTCTCTAAGAATTTTTGGACAAATCTTCCACTTGCAAGCCTTGGTAAGTGTTTACCCTTATAGATTAATATATTATATGCATAAGAGGTTGTGTAAATCATGTTGGGTATGTTTAAAGAGTGTTGAGCAGTCCACTTTATTTGTAGCAGTCCACTTTTGCTAAATCGGTAAAGGATTTGCCCTCTATGTGGTTTAAACTTGAATCTTGAAGGAATTGAATTAAATGGATGAAATTTCAGTATGTTTAAGTGTGGTGTTGTACCTAAGTCTTTACTGCTTGTGTATGACTTGTGGAAATGTTTAGACCTAATTGTGCATGGAATGTTTGGCGTAGTGAAATGAGAATACTTTCTGGTTATGTTAAAGTAAATTCTGAAACTGTGTGGACTGTTTTTGGTATATTGTTGTGGAAGGTATTTATGTGACTTGATGGGATAAAAATATGGAGTTGCATTGAGGTAAAAATGTGAAGTATGCACTTGGTGGGAAATCTTGTCGGTTTGTGACGTCTATGTTGATGTGTGGACTGTTTTGGTATTGTTGGTGTTGTGAGGCAGTAAATTGTATTGTAGGAGGGTGGAATGAAGTTATATATTAGTATAAAGGAAGGTGGAATGATATACCATATGTTTGGGATGTTGGATAGTTTTTACTTCCCGTCAAGTAGTTAATTATCGCCTTGTGAACTTGTAATGTAATTAGCTTTTAATGTTAGCTTCGTTACGTACTTGTGTTGTAGAGTAACTCTTTAAGGAAGAGCTGAATTGTTGTAGTCACGTATTGGAAAGATAAGGTATGTAAGGTTACTCTTTTCCGTATCCTTTGGCCGTACCTATTGTTCACATCGTTACCGAACTTGTTTCCACTCCAAAATATTTTAAAGTATCTCATTTCAGTTCTGTTAGCAATTGTTATTTACGTGTATGTTATTTGTTGACTATTGTTCCAAAGATCCAATAATGTTATGACCACCGATGTAACAATCTCACAAAAAATTAAAGAAGTGAAGTAATGCATATTTGGTTGAGTACAGGTGGTAGCTCTGGGGGAGAAAGCCTACCTTAAGCCCATCCCGATTGATTATTGGATACAGGGGGTAGCTCTGGGGGTGAAAACCTAGCTCGACCCGAACCTAATTTATTGATTTATGGGTGGTAGCTCTGGGGGCATAAGCCTAGCTCGAGCCAATCCCAATGTTATTCACTACTGATTAGTTGGTCCCGGGCATTGTATGATGTATATTGATATGAAGATAAAAAGGAAAGAAATGAATGTAATGTACATGGTTCCACACGTACAGTACAATGGTATATCAATATTATTTGTTGACTTGTATTTGATTCCATTTGAGTTCCTATATTTCATACAGTTACTTATAACCATACATACTCAATACATTCTTTCGTACTGACGTCCTTGGGGGACCGACCTTACTTGTTGCAGGTAGAGGAGCTAGTAGACCTTCATAGTAGGGTACGGGTCATCTGCAGGCTATTGGTGAGCTCCAGGTTGATTCAGAGCTTTTTGAGTCATTTTGTATATATTTTTTGTACTGTGTAGTAATTGTATAAGGTGGGATCTTGTCCTGACCTTAGTCATGGTTATATATATTTTAGAGGCTTTGTAGACATTGTAAAGTCAAACATAGAAGTGTCTTACCTTTTAGATGTTGTGGCCCCAACGACCAAGTCTCGTATCTGTTTTGAACATCTTTACATGACTTTCGTCATCGATATATTATATCTGCATTTGGCAGAATTTTTATTCACTTAATGGCATGCATATGAATGTACACGGTCATAGGTTGGTTCTCTCGGGCCTTTACGGCTATGGGTGCCTGTCCGCCCCAATGGTATTTGAGGCGTGACAGTTTGGCTTTTCTAGCACATTTCTAGGATATTGATGTAGAATCTCCTTCTATTGAGTCAGTACCCCTAGAATCATTCTTTTATGAGGTGTTTCCTACAAATTTGCATGATATTCCTCTGGACCAGGATATTTACTTCTGTATTGATTTAGCGCTGGGTACTCACCCCATTTTTATTCCTCCCGATGAATGGCTCCAGCTAAGTTAAGAGAGCTCAAGACTCAATTGCAGAAGTTACTTAATATGGGGTTCATTCGTCCTAGTACTTCTCCTTGTAGTGCCCCAGTGTTGTTCGTTAAGAAGAAGGATGGTAGCCTAAGGATGTACATTGATTATAGACAGTTGAATAAGGTTACTATCAGGAATAAGTATCCCTTGACCCGGATAGATGATCTTTTTAACCAGTTACAGGGTGCTTCCATTTTGTCCAAAATAAACTTGAGATTGGGTTTTCACCAGTTAAAGATTCGGCCTGAGGATATACCTAAGATAGCCTTCAATACTCGGTATGTACATTATGAGCTCTTGGTGATGTCATTTGGGTTGACTAATGCACTGGCAACTTTCACGAGCTTGATGAATGGTATATTTAATTCTTTCTTGAATTCTTTTGAGATTGTCTTTATTGATGATATTCTGGTTTACTACAAGAGTAAGGAGTAGCATGCATGTCTATTAGTATTGTGTTGGGGATTTTGAAGGAGAAGCAGTTATATGCTAAGTTCTCAAAATGCGAGTTTAGGTTGTCTACGATTTCCTTCTTAGGGCATATGGTTTTGGAAAAATGGATAATTATAGATCCACAGAAGATAGAGATTGTTAAGAGTTGGGATCAGCCTGGCTCTATGATTGCGGTTAGGAGTTTTATGTGCCTTGCTAGTTACTATCATAGGTTTGTCAAGAATTTTGCATCTATTGCTACTCACTTGAAAAGGTTGACTCAGAAGGAGGTGCCATTTGTTTGGTTGGATAAGTGTGAGGTGAGCTTCCAAAAGATCAAGACACTTTGAAAATAACTCTTATTCTTTCCCTACCACTAGAAGGTAAAGATTTCATTGTATTTTGTGATGCTTCACTTTCTGGTTTGGGTGCAATGTTGATCCAGGACAGGAATGTGATTGCCTATGCTTCAAGGCAATTAAAGCCCCATGAGAAGAATTACCCAACCCATGTCTTGGCGTTACCGGCAGTGGTTTTTGCATTTAATATTTGGAGACACTATCTCTATGGTGTCAAGTGTGTTGTGTTACAGACCATCCAATTTGCAACATGTGTTCATGCAAAGGGACTTGAATTTGAGATATAGAAGGTGGACTGAATTGTTGAAGGACTATGATGTGACCATCCAATACCATCCGGGTAAGGCCAATATGGTGACAAATGCATTAAGTTTAAAAGCAATAAGTTTGGGTAGTCTGTCTTGTTTGAGGGTTGTCAAGGTGACCCTTGGCTAGAGAGATTCATACTCTAGCATCTCTATCTATGCAGTTTTATGTTTTTGAAAGAGGTGCATTGTTGGCTACTATGGAGGTAAGGTCAACATTCCTTAATAAGATCAAGGCCAAACAGTTTGAGGATAAGAAGTTGAACAAACTTCAGAACAAGGTAGTGTGTGGTGATGTTTCTAATGACACACCTAATGTGTATGGGGTGTTGATTGTGAGGGGACGCATGAGCGTGCACCTGGTAAGTGATTTGATTCCGTATTTTCTTGTAAAATCTCATAATTCTTGATACTCTATTCATCCGGGTGCAACCAAGATGTACTGTGACTTGAGAAAGCTCTATTGGTGGCCCGAAATGAAGAGGGATATAGTGGAATATATGTCTCAATGCTACAATTGTCAGTAAGTGAAGTACGAGCATCAAAGGCCTGGGACTTTACTTCAGAGGATGCCCATTCTCTAGTGGAAATGGGTGAGTATAGCTATGGACTTCGTGGTAGGTCTTCCTAAGACCTTGGGGAAACATGTCTCAATTTGTGTCATAGTGGATAGGCTGACCAAGTCAGCTCATTTTATCCCAATTAGAGTGGATTACAGTCCAAAGCGGTTAGCCAAGATTTATGTCAAGGAGATATTGAGGTTTCATGGGGTGCCAATTTACATCATTTCTAATAGAGGTATGCAGTTCACCTCTATATTTTGAGATAGGTTGCATGAAAAGTTAGGCACTAAGCTTTACTTCAGCACTACTTTCCATCCTCAGACAAACGGGCAGTCATAGAGGACTATCTATGTGCTTGAGGATATCTTAAGGGTCAGTGTGATTTACTTTGGTGGTCATTGGTATATGTTTTTTCCGTTGTGTGAGTTTTCATACAACATTCGAGCATTGATATGGCTTCATTCAAAGCACTCTATGGAAGAAGGTGTAGATCATCCATAGGATTGTTCAAAGGTGGTGATATGAAACCTTTAGGCACAGACTTAGTGAAGGAAGCTCAGGAAAAGGTGAGGTTCATTCAAACCAAGTTGTTGGCTATCCAGAGTAGGCAAAAGGAGTACGCAGATCGTAAGGTCAGGGATATGTTGTTCAAGGTTGGTGAAAAAGTTTTGTAAAAGGTATCTCCTATAAAAGATTCATGACATTTGGCAAGAAGGTAAAGCGTAGCCCTCAGATATAGGTCCATTTGAGGCTCTTGAGGTCGTGGGTCCGGTAGGTTAGCATTGCCACCAAGCTTGTCCGGGGTCTATCTGGTATTCTATGTGTCCATGCTTAAGAGATATCATAGAGATGGGGATTACATTATAAAATAGGATTTAGTTTTGCTTGATAAGGATCTTTCTGATGATTAAGACAAAGGAAATACAATCGGTAAAGGTACAGTGGAAACATCATCCAGTTGAAGAAGCTACTTGAGAAACCGAGAAGGAAATTATCACGACCCAATTGATCATGATTTGCACCCACCCTAACCTATGGCGGGAGAACCATACTAATTTCTCCCTTACTCACTTAAATGTTACTCTATCATTCACATTATACAATTGTCCATGGTTAAATCAATTTTAAAAGGTTTTCTTTTAAATAAACACTTAGCCAACAACTTTATCATCCATAAAAAAAAAATAGAGTGTGGAAACCTCTATTTATTACAATCCCCGATACCTAAAGTCACCGTACAAGAACATCTAAAAAGAATAACAAAGTTTAAAAACCAATACAAATATCCAAAAACTTAATAAAAGCGGAAATTGTCTTAGTCCCGAATCATAACATCACAGAAGTTCTGAAGGTTGCCCGGACATGGTGCTCACACTCGAAATTAGGACTGAATCACTGCCTAGATCCGAGGTCGTATGTCAACTATTGGAAGATATTCTACACTCAATAAAAAGAAGAGTACAAGTAGTATCAATGTATCAACAAGTACTGTAAGCATCATAGGTCGACTAACTTAACAATGTACAAGTAAGCAAGTCAAACAAGTATAAAAGTGATCATAACAGGATTCATAATCAATGATATTAATCAAATAATACATCATGAATCATCATATAATTACACTCACAAGTTCACTTTTACAGACTTTCATACCTAATCATTTTCATCAACCATTCATCATCACATATATTCATCAATTAGAACTCAATGCATGTAAATGAGTGCATGTATGCAAGATGTGCACATCATCTCCTAACCTTCTCATCCTTCTCATCTACATCATTATGTACCAGCACGGTACTCGACCCAATATCATAACATATCATATCGTTCCCGTGTGGTACCCGACCCATTATCATAACATATTATATTGCACCGGCGTGGTACCCAACCCATTATCTTAACATATCATTATAATGCAATGGAATTATCAAATCACAAATCATCCTAGAAGGTAATCATAGATGTTTAAATCACAAACAAGTACAAAGCCAAAAAAGTCTAAGTGCTACACAAAATCATAGCCTACCTCAACTCCTTTGCTCAAAGTCACCTTTAAGCCACACTTTTCACTTTTCGTTCTCATTAAATTCGTGCTTGATCTATACAACCACAAGAATATGCACACATTTTAATAATTCATCCCTTTTTAACTACTACTGATCAAAATTACTAATTTTAGCCATAAAATTACCCTAATTCAACATCTTAGCATTTTCTCATTATTTAAACTTCATGAACACTACTTGAGTTAACGTAATTAGTCAAAATTCTAGTCCCATTAGTGTTTTCTAACACCCTAGAATCATTATATACTGAAGTTTTACACTATCCGATCACTTTTCATCAATTTTCATGAACTAGTTTTAACCCCCCAATTTCCACCATCAATTTGTTTCTAGTTATTTTCTAAAGTTAAATGATGTAAATTCAATTATATAATGTAATTACTTACCTCCAAAGATGAAAAAACTTTGAAATCCCACTGAAAATAGCCTTTAGCCATAGTTCTAGTGCGTTTTTAGAAAAGTGGGGAATGAAAATATTTTATGGGTTTTAAAACTAAAATTTTAACTGCGCATTACCACTGCAGCACCGCTGCATTGGATAACTACTGCTGCAGTGGTTAAATTTCCGCTGCAGTTGTTCGTACTCATTTTCCTGGAGGCCACTGCTGCGATTTCCCTGACCCTTGCAGGGGTACCGCTGTAGCAGTAACTTTTTCCAATGAAGTAGATTGAGGTAGAATCTCCGGACCTGCCTTCAGTTTTACTCATTTCACAATACACACCATGAATCTCGACAATACGAACCAACCCCTCCACGATAAATGCTATTACTAGAGTTTTATTACTCCATTTCAGATGGCGGAAGTTGTTACAACTTCCTATGCTCATTAGCTATATAGTTATTACCTCAAACCCAACTATTACAAATAATATAACTAGCATATTACATTCAACTAGCACAACCTCAAATTTAAGCCAAAACTAAACTAGAACTGAATTCCCTAAAACTTAGATATGGGGAGTCTAAGTGAAACTTTTACCTCCTAATTTAGCTTAATGACATTTTGGGTCATTACATTAGATACCAATTTACCACTCATTCATCCAAGAAATACCATTGGCTCGAAAAGACAACAACTGGGATATAGTGTACCTGAGTCAATAAATAAGTGCGGATACCACTTACACATGTCTGCTTCTGTATCCCATGTAGCTTCCTCAATGGTACGGTTCCTCCATTGAACCTTCACACAAGTAATAACTCATGTCCTCAACTTCTTCACATCCTTAACTATAGCAATTGGTTCCTCTTCATAGAATAGTTCCTTATCAAACAATTTCGGGTCCCAATGAATAATATAATCACCATCTCCATGGTATTTCTTTAACATAGACACATGGAGTATGGGGTGAATACCGACATACAATGGGATAAGGCCAACCTGTATGCTACCGACCCTACTTGCTTCAATACCTCAAAAGGTCCTATGTACCTTGGGCTCAACTTGCCCTTCTTATCAAATTGCATCACATCCTTCATGGGTGACATCTTCAAGAGTACTTTCTTTTCCATCTCAAACTTTATGTCTCTTAACCTTTAAACCGCATACTTCTTCCATCGGCTTTGAGCCGCTATGAACTACTTTTGTATGAATCTCACATTTTCCATAGAGTCCTTGAGTATATCAGTACCCCAAGGCCTCACCTCAAATGCATCAAACAACCCAATTGGGGACCTACATCATCTACCATATAAGGCCTCAAAATGAGCCATGTCAATACTAGAGTGGTAGCTATTGTTGTAGGCAAATTCACACAACGGTAAGTATTGGTCCCATTGACCCACTAAGTTCATAACAAAATCCCGAAGCATATCCTCAAGCACTTGAATAGTCTACTCTGATTGACTGTCGGTTTGTGGGTGGAAAGTTGTGCTCAAGTCCAATCTAGAACCCAACTTGGACTGAAACCTCTTCCAGAAATTGAAACTAAACTGAGTACCCTTGTTGGACACAATTGACACGGTACTCCATGTATCCTTACAATCTCCTTCACATAAATCTTGGTGAACTTAGCCTCATTATAATCAACTCTTACCATAATGAAATTGGCCAACATAGTCAATCGGTCAACAATAACCCAAATGGAGTTGTATTTAGTCAATGTTTTTAGAAGACCAACCACAAAATCCATTGTTATCCATTCCCACTTCCATTTTGGAATAAGCATCAGCTGAAAGGTACCACTAGGCTTTTAATGTTCTTATTTGACCTTCTGCTAGTTTTGACACTTATCCTTCGCCACAAATAGTGTTTTCTCAAGTCCTTACACATTTTATTGGCACCTGGATGTATGGAGTACTTGAAATTATAAACCTCTGCTAGAATGGTAGGAATCAAGTAACTTACCCGAGGTACACACAACCGACCTAGGATTCTCAAGTACCCTTCGTCATCAAGAATAGCCTCCTTCGCCTCCCCTTATAATACCTTTTTTCTGAGGTTGTTCAATTTCTTATCTTTAAACTATCTACTCTTAATCTGATCATAGAATGTGCACTTAGCCTCCACGTGTGCCAACACCTTCCCTTCGCTAGTTTCCTACAATCTTAGAAAATCCATAGCCAAAGACTATACCTCTCTCGCTAATGGGTGCTTAGACACCTCCAGAAATGCTAGAAGCCCTATGCTTACTAGTTTCTGGCTTAGCACATCCGCCACCACATTGGCCTTACATGGGTGATACAAAATTGAGATGTTATAATCCTTAATCAACTCCATCCATTACCCTCTATCTCAGATTAAAATCCTTCTAAGTGAACACTGTTGCAAGTTATGGTGGTTTGTGAACACCTGACACTTCAACCCATAGAGATAGTGCCTCCAAATTTTTAAGGCAAACATCACGACTGAAAATTCTAAATCATGCATGGAATAATTTTTTTCATAGGGCTTTAGTTGTCTAAAAGCATAGGAAATCACATTCCATTCCTGTATCAACATATCACCGAAACCCAAACGTGAGGCATCATAAAATACAATAAAATCCTTACCCTAGACCAAAAAAGTTAATACTGCAGCCGAAGTCAACACAATTTTGAGGTTTTGAAATCTCTTTTCACACTTCTCATCCCATTCAAATGGAATTTCTTTCTAAGTCAAATGGGCCATGTGCAAAGCAATGGTAGCAAACCCCTTAACAAACCGGCGATAGTAACTGGCCAACCTCACAAAACTATGAATTTCTATCACATTGGTCGGTCTAGCCCAATTCTTAATCGCCTCAACCTTTTATGGGTCCACCATAACCCCTTCTTTAGAAACCATGTGCCCCAAAAAAACAAAACAAAGAAAGCCAGAATTTGCACTTAGAGTACTTAACATACAATTGTTTCTCCATCAACAACTTCAACATAGTACACAAATGAGCTTCATGCTCTTTCTCACATTTAGAATAAACAAGTATATCATCAATAATCACAATAACAAATAAATCCAAAAAGGACTTAAACACTCTATTTATCAAACTCATGAAAGCAGCTGGGGAATTGGTCAAACCAAAAGACCTAACCAAAAACTCGTAGTGTCCATAACGAGTTCGAAAAGCAGTCTTTGGGATGTGTTCAACCCTAATTTTTAGCTGGTGACATCCTGACCTCAAGTCAATCTTTGAGAAAACTGTAGCTCCCTGTAGCTGGTGAAACAAATCATTTATTTTAGGTAAAGGATATTTGTTACGAATGGTCACCTTATTCAACTGGCGGTAGTCTGTGTACATCCTCATACTACTATCTTTCTTCTTCACAAACAACACCGGTGCACCCCAAGGAGAGACACTTAGGTGGATAAAACCCTTTTCTAACAATATTTCAATTGGGATTTCAACTCTCTTAATTCTGCAGGTTCTATATGGTATGGAGGAATAGAAATGGGTCTAGTCCCCAGCTCTAAGTCTATACAAAAGTCAATTTCCTGATCTGGAGGTATACCCGAAAGATCATATGGAAACACTTCTAAGAATTCCCATACCACTGGAACGGAAGCTATAAGAGGGACTATAGATTTATCTTCCTAAAGGTGGGACTTTCGAGCACGAATTGCTAACACAACCCTCATAGGATTAGACCTAAAGGCACCCTCCCACTTTAACTTCTTTCTCCCGAGCATTGATACGGTAACAATTTTGGAATAACAATCAAGAACAACATGATAAGGGAACAACCAACTCATCCCTAAAATAATATCAAACTTCTCCATTTCTAAAATAACTAACTCTGCTAGGGTCTTAAACCTCATGAACATCACAGGACATGCACGACATACCTGATCAACACATACAAGCACCCTAACTGATGTAGACACAAACATAGAAGTATCAAGATATTCACAGTCCAAGTCCCAACTCATAGTAAATTTCACATACACATAAGAAAAGGTGGAACCGGGATCAAAAAATATAGAAGCCACATGATCGCAGATAAGAATAGTATCAATGATAACCACATTGGAAGCTTCCACATCAAGACAAGATGAATCTATATAAAGATGTGCCTTATCACCTTATTGGCTGCTATCTCTACCACACTACGCTCTATTTCTACCAACTTCTCCTCTATCTAGGTTAGCTTGGTTACCACTCCTATCCTGGCCACCTTCACCCACCTTGTGGACAACCCCAAATATTTCCTACTCCACTACAACCTAGCAAAACTAGGGCAGTAGAAGCTGGTTGTTATGTCAACTGACCTACAGGTAAGAAATTTGGACAATTCCTCCTTACATATCCCAAACCTCCATACTCAAAGCATCTGGGCACAAAGATGGCCTCTGAACTAAAGAAAAAGAAGGCGTGTAGCTGCCGGCTTGGGAAGGATGATAACTTACCCCAGACAGGCCCTCTACTGATACTGGCATAGCTAAATAGTAGGGCTTAAAAGAACTATACCGTTTAGAGAAAGTACCACTAAATTGGCCCAAGGTTCGAGCCTTCTTCTCTTATGCTTTTACTTCTCCCTGTTTCTCAAGTGCTTTATCCTTCTTGAAAAATTCAACAATATCCTAAAAAGACTTAATAGCCATAACCACAAAAAAAGTAGCCAACTGAATCCCCTAGTTCAGAACCTTCATAAAATACTTAATCCTCTCTCTTCTGAGGTAATCAACTATAGTGCATAGCGATATAAGGCATAAAACTTGGCCTCATAGGCAGCCACAAACATGTTACCCTGCTCTAACCTAAGGAAATCATCCTTCTTCTGGTTATGATAAGTGCGGGGAACATATATCTCAAGGAATACATTCTGAAATTGAGCCTAAGTAAATCGAGGTAAGGTAGCCCTACCCTCCACGAACTACCTCCAATATTACTTGGCTTTATTTTGTAGCTGAAAAGAAACAAACTCTACACCATACCTTTCAATAATACCCATCTTGTACAAACTTTCATGACAATTTATCAAAAACTCAAATGTATCCTCAGACTCTATAACTTGTAAAACAACTCATGCTTATCATCAGTCATCACCAGTGATACACCCAGTATTATAAATCACATCCATCCTTAGTGCTATAGCAACGACATATTGCAAGGATGTGGGTGGGACGGTCGGAACAATTGGAGTGTTTCCAGTACAAGCCAAGCCACCCAAACCCCCCAACACTTGTTGGATCACCTCTGCAGACAAAAGCACATGTGTTGCCCTATTTGATACTTCCACCACATTCTCTGGAGTTATCATTTCTTCTTCCTCAACAACTTATTTTTCATCTTGATCATGGCCTAGAGCATCTTGTGGTGGGGGAGGTATTGGTGATCTCTGCCTTACTGGTCTCCCGACTGCCTGTGCTTCACCCCTAACGGGCGTTTCTCCCTGTCCTTTCCTTTTTTCTCTACCCCTAACTGGAGGCATGCCTTGGACTGTGGCCTCATCGACAGGTATCGGCGCTGTTGCAAGTGCTGCTGTGCGTGCTAATACTGCTGCTCTAGTGGAATAAGTATTCACAATTTGTGAACAAGAGTGAAAAGATTAGATACCAATTTGGATTGCCAGATATCAATTGGAATCAAGTAACAGAATGACAGGAAGAAAGAAAGGAAATTCTTTTCCTAAAGCCCTATAGCCTTATGAAGAAAAGTACAGACGTCTCCATATGATTTCGTAGGACTCTACTAGACCTATTCTTATACGACGAGATCTACAAACCCAGTAGTCGGATACCATCTCTGTCATGACCCAACTGGTCATGATTGTCCCCACCCTAACCATTAGTATCCATCCTAACCTATGGCAGTTGAACCATACTAATTTCACCCTTACTCACTTGAATGGTACTCTTTCATTCACATTATACAATTCCCAATGGATAAATTAATTCTAAAAGGTTTTCTTTTAAATAAACACTTAGCCAACATCATCATAATCCATAAAAATGAATAGATTTCGGAAAGCTCTATTTATTACAAGAATATCTTAAAAGAATAACTAAGTCTAAGAACCAACACAAATATCAAAAAACATAATAAAAGTGGAAATTGTCTTAGTCCCGGATCAAAGGACATAACATCATAGAAGATCAGAAGGTTGCCCGAACATGGTGCTCACCCTCAAAATCAAGACGGAATCATAGTCTAGAGCCGACATCACGTGTCAACCACTGGAAGATGTTCTGCACTTAACAAAAAGAAGAGTACTGGTAGCATCATAGGTCAACTAACATAATAATGTACAAGTAAAAAAGTCAATCAAGTATAAAAGCAATCATAACAAGATTCATAATCAGTGATATCAATCAAACATCATGAATCATCATATAATTAAACTCACAAGTTCACTTTTATAGACATTCATACCAAATCATTTTCATCAACCATTCATCATCATATATATTCATTAATAAGAACTCAATGTATGTAAATGAGTGCTTGTATACAAGATGTGCGTATCATCTCTTACCCTTCTCATCCCTCTCATCAATATCATAGCATACTGACTTGGTGCTCGACCCATTATCATAACATATCATATTATACCGACATGGTACCTGCCCATTGTCATAACATATCATATCATAACATATCATATTATATCTTATTATAATGGAATGCAGTCATCAAATCACAAATCATGCTAGAAGGCAATCATAGATGTTTAAATCACAAACAAGTACAAAGCCAAAAAAGTCCAAGTGCAACACAAAACCATAGCCTACCTCAACTATTTTGCTCAGTCACCTTTAAGGAACACATTTACCTTTTCATTCTTGTTCAATTCACGCTTGATCTATACAACCACAACAATATGGACACATTTCAAAAATTCATCCCTTTTTAACTACTAGGGATCAAACTTACTGATTTTAGACATAAACTTACATTAATTCATCATCTTAGGGTTTTCTCATCATTTAAAATTTATGAACACTACTTGAATTAACATAATTAGTCTAAATTCAAGTTTTATTAGTGTTTTCTACCACCCTAGGATCATTATATACTGAAGTTATATATATTTCCACCACTTTTCAACAATTTTCATGAACTAGGGTTAAACCCCCAATTTCCACTATTAATCCATTTCTAGTGATTTTTAAGGTTAAACGAAGTTAATTCAAGTCTAGAATATAATTAATTACCTCCAAAGATGAAAAAGATTGGAATTCCACTAAAAAATTGCCTTTCCCCCTAGATCTTAGTGCATTTTTCAAAGAGTGGGGAATAAAAATATTTTTTGGGTTTTAAAACTTAAATCTTTACTTTGCTTTACCACTTTAGCAGATAATTACCATTGCAATGGTTAAATTTCCACTGCAGTAATTTATGCCTGTTTTACTTGATACCACCACTACGGTTCCCTTGACAGCTGCAGTGGTACTGCTGTAGCGGTTACTCTTTCCACTACAGTAGTCTGAGGTAGAAACTCAAAAACTCCCTTCAGTTTTTCATATTTTACAACACACATCACGAATCTCGATAATGTAAACCAACTCCTCCATGATAAATGCTATAATCAGAGTTCTATAACTCTATTTCAGGTGCCATAAGTTGCTAGAATTTCCTATGATCGTTGGCTATCCACCTATAACATCAAACCCAGATATTACAAATCATATTATTACCATATTTCATTAAACTGCCACACCCTCAAATTTAAGCCACAACCAGACTAGCCCTGAATTTCTCAAAAATTTTCCAAGGGGAGTCTAGGTGCAACTTTTTTCTCCTAATTTAGTGTAACGATATTTTTGATTGCTACAGACATGTGGGACAAGTACCCTCCCTTGTTTGAGGATACAGGTACATTTTTATCTTGTGACTTGGCTAATTTTTTATTATTGATCGTTCTGGGAAGAATGATGGGTAAATTGGTATTTGTTGTAATAACCCTTTCTATCATTAAAGGTAAGTCTACCATAAAAAAAATCATGTTAAGATTTTCCCCAAATTGAGAGTTAGAAATTTCAGGCTATGTTAGTCTTAGATGAATTCCAAGTAAAGTATGGTCTAGGGAAATCTGCAAATGGATTTGGTAAATATAATAAATTTTAGCAGGTTATTATATTAGCTAAGATAATAAGGAATTGGCAAGATTTTTCAGAAGTGAATTCGGGTAAGTAGAACTCTCGATATTGAACATAACGTAAAGGGATTAGTTTGGAAAGTCGTGGTTTGAGGGTGCGTTGCCAAAAAGGAAAAAATGGAAGCAGTAGTGAGTTTCTTCCTCATCACACCCTTTATAGCAGGTGGCATGCTGATATCATAGCACCGCTATTGCGGAATAATTCCTTCTATAGTAGGAGTCAAAGTCAGTCAATCCCGCCATTCCGCTATAGCAAGGCTGCTATAGCAGGATTGCGCTGCTATAGTAGGATATACGTGGATTAATGCAGAAATTACCCCAAAACAGTCTGTTATTTTTTAAACTTATTTTGGGAAAAACTTAGGAGATTTTGGGCAATTTTCCACTACATTTCTTAGTAAAGGTAAGTTAATCACTCCCGTTAACTAGTTTTTTAATTTCTAAATCTTAGAATCACTAGTTTATGGGTTTTAGGGAGGATCTAGATTATCCAAACTAATTATTCTGGTACAATATGGTAAATTAGGTATAAAACCTTTGGATTTTGGTTTAAAGTTAATAATTTACTCTTGCATGACTATAATTCACTATTGTAACCATTGAATTGGTAGGTTTAAGGTGAATTTATGGTAGGAAAACCCTAGAATGGAATGAATTATCATGAATATAGCCTTGGGGTTTGGGAATTGGTTATAATCCTTAATATTTTACGTCATCTGGTTGATTATGCGTTATATTCCTATTTTTAGACCACAATTAAGCCGAGATTGTGAGATAATGGAATGCTAAAGTCTGTTAGAGCATTTCAGGCTTAGATTGAGGTAGGTGATGGTTTAATATAGTTAAAACCCAATTAGTTTTTTGTGTGCTTGAAAACTATTCCTTCGTATTGCTTGTACAATGTATGTTCAAAGAAAGTGAATGACATTTGATATCCTAAGTGTTAATCACATGCAATGAATTTATACAAAAGCTTATTGGTTTTTACAAGTGTTGCCTCTGATACCATTGTGGTTGTGATATCTTTCATTGTTTTGGGATGTACCGATACTTTGACATCTTTATGGGATTGGTTGGTATAAGGTTGGTAGGCACTTGATGTCTAGGATTTGGTACATGGAAAAGAGCTCCTCCCCTACAGTTCATGGCTAGTGGGCGACCATATGACCTTTAACATCTATGTACAAGGTATTCTTGAGGGTGACGATTCCTTGAGTGAGCATAGGATTATGTGCTTACTGTTATATTAGTTCCTTGAGTGAACTGGGCTTAAGTGTTAACTTGGTACATTGTTCCCTTGAGTGAACTAGGGATTATGTGTTTACTTTTATATTGGTTCCTTGAGTGAACCGGTCTTAAGTATTGACTTGTTGTATTGGTTCCTTGAGTGAACTGGGTTCATGTGCTTATTTATTATAGGTGGTAACTTATGAAAAACCGGGCTACATGATAATTGTAATTATTGTTATTCTTATGGATCCTTAAGTGGTCTGGGTGTAACACCCCGTATATTTCTGAACCTATTTGATTACCTTAATATTGACAAAAGTATTTAAACTAGAAATAGTAGGTGAATCATCTACTAAAATTCTTGGGCTGAATTAATCTTGTGTTAATGGGCTCAATTGAGGCCCAAAATTACACAATAAAGCATGGCCCAAAATGGAAAATGACCCATTCTTAAAGTTGACCAAGTAAACACC
This sequence comes from Capsicum rhomboideum, assembly GCA_031232105.1. Taxonomy (NCBI): domain Eukaryota; kingdom Viridiplantae; phylum Streptophyta; class Magnoliopsida; order Solanales; family Solanaceae; genus Capsicum; species Capsicum rhomboideum. The sequence continues at coordinate 52,666,446 of CP124716.1, read as the reverse complement.
TCATTTATTAACCAAAGTTTGTCTAAGGATGACCATGAGGGACTATATAAGGTGAAAAATCAGATTTTTATTCACCACAAGACACATGCACAATTCTAGACTTTTCCAAAAATATTCTCTCCTCTTGCAAACCCTAAGCTACCATCCCCTTTGGAAAAGATCATTCCTTTGCAAGCTTTGGTAAGTGTTTACTATTATGGTTTAATATATTATATGCATGAGATGGTGTGTAAATTATGTTGGTTATGTTGACAAAGTGTTGAGCAGTCCACTATGTGTAAAACAGTCCACTTTTACTTAATCGGTAAAGGACTTGCCTTTTATGTGGTTCAAACTTGAAAGGAGACTTGAGATCTTCAAGGAAGTGAATTTTAGAGATTAAATTTCAACATGTTTTGATGTGGTTATTTCCCTAACTTGCTTTCTCTTTGTGTATGACTTGTGGAATTATTGTGATGAAATTGTGCATGGAATCGGTGGTGTATTAAAAGGAGAATATGGTTTGGTGATGTTCATGTGCATTTTGAAACCATAATTGTTCATTGGCATCCAATTTAACCTAAAATAAGAAAAGGGAAGCTCACTTATGGCCATGGACCATTTATTACAAAAAAAAGAACCCAAAAGTGACCCTTGGCAGCCGAAATGGGCACCCGCCCTCGCAGGTGAGGCACCTGCGGGCGCAAGTGGCACCACAGGTGGCCCTGGACAGGGCCAAGGAGGTACCTTCAGCCGTACCTCACCACCTGTAGGTGCAGGTTGCTTCGCAGGTCCCTCCAGAGGTCCGTTTCACTTGTTTTTGCATCTCTTTGACCCTCCAAAGCCCCTCTACCCTTCTTGGATGCAATCATCAACTTATGGTACTCTTTGGATGGCTCTAGGGGGTAGTCCAGAGGCATTTTGAAATGTATCAATTGTGGATTATATGTAATGTGTTATGGTGAAAGGTGGTGAAAGGTATTTAGATGACTTGATGGCGTAAATGTGACGATATGTTAAGGAGGAAGTGTAAAGTATAAACTTGGTATGAAATTCCATCGGTTTGTGATAGCTAGGTTGATGTGTGGAATGTTTTGGTGTTGTTGGTATGGTGATGCAGTAACTTGTGTTGTAGGAGGGTGCAATGACGTTATATGGCAGTCACGTAACTCATTATCATCTTGTGCACTTGTAATGTAGTTAGTTGTTAATGTGAGCTCCGTTATGTGCTTGTGTTGTAGAGTAATACATAAGGAAGGAGCGGAATTTTTGTATTCACATATTGGGAAGATAAGGTATGTAAGGTTACTCTTTTCTATATCCTTTGGCAGCACCTATTGTTCACATTGTTACCACACTTGTTTCCATTTCAAAATGTTTCAAAGTATCTCATTTCAAGTTTGTTAGAAATCGTTATTCAAGTGTCTCTTATTCACTGACTGATGTTCCAAAGCTCCAATAATGTTATAACCACTAATGTATCAATCTCACAAAATTAAAGGAATGAAGTAAGGAATATATGTTTGTTGAGTGCGGGTGGTAGCTCAAAGGGGAGAAAGCCTAGCTAGAGATGATCCCGAATGATTATTGGATACAGGGGGAATCCCAAAGGGGTGAAAACCTAGCTAGGGACGAACCTTGTTTACTGATTTATGGGTGGTAGCTCAAAGGGGCATAAGCGTAGCTAGAGACGATCCCAATGTTATTTTTTCCCACTGATCAGTTAGGCCCAGACATTATATGAATGACGATGATAATGATATGAACATAAAAGCAAAGAAAGTAATGAAAGCAATGTACATGGTTCCACACATACAGAATGGTGGTTTATCCATATTGACTATTCACTTGTATTTGATTCCATTTGAGCTACTATATTTCATACAGTTATTTATAGCCTTACATACTCAGTACATTCTTTCATACTGACATCCCTTAGGGGACTTACCTTACTTTCTGCAGGCATAGGAGCTAGTAGACCTCCACAGTAGTCTACGGGTCATATGCGGATTATTGGTGACCTCTAGATTGGTTCGGGGCTTTTCGAGTCGCTTGTATACATTCATTTTGGTACTGTGTAAAGGTTGTATAAAGCGGGGACTTTTCCAGACTGTAAGCATGGTTATTTATCTGTTAGAGGCTTTATAAACGTGGTATGTCAAACGAAGGGATGTATGTTCATTTTGACATGGTGGTCCTAACGGCCAAGTTTCACATCTATTTGCATGTTTTTCCATGACTTTCGTATTTGACATCTTGTATCAGTATGACTGAATGTTGTTCACCTAGGGACATGCATATGAATGTACATGATCATAGGTTGGTTCTCTCGGGCCTTAATGGCTTCGGGTGCGAGTCCACCTCAATAGGATTTGAGGTGTGATACTGGGCTAATTGTAAGTGGTGGCATAGCTCTATATTATTTACTTACTTGTGTAATTGAGACATGGTTGATTTAATTAATGGTGTCATTGTTGTTGACTTGAAGTCTTGTTGGTAGTCATGGTCTTGACCTTACTTATTATATATGTTAACTTATATTGACTGAACTCTATAATATTATTGAATATGGTTAGGTGTTATGAACTCAAGGTAAGTTTACATGGTAGGTATTCATGCTTGTCTTACATTACTAAGTTATGGTTATGTTTTCATATTTCTCATTTTGAGTTGGTCAATGACCCTACCAGTACTACCGTTGTTTGAGTGCAGAGCATATTACACCGATTGTTTCAAGACCTCAGTTGTGATTCAGATAGACTTTGAACTCAAGGGTGAGCTACATCTTTCGGGCTGGCATTAATTCTTCATTTAGTTTATGGTTCATTATTTCAGATATAGAAACTTTTCAGTTGTTTTGGGTTGAACCCATCTGTTGATACTTATTAGTGTTTTGGTACAATGACTTTCAGTTTCAAGGGGATTTATTTAAGTTTCATTTAATTTTGCATTATTTACCATTTAAAATATTTGAGATATTGTTTTATTCAATGAAAAACTGAGTTGCCTTATTTTGGCTATGTGTTGGGTTGTTGTTTTAGGTAAAGTTGGTTGTCCCACCGAGGAGTTTGTGTGTGTGCCACTCATGGTGGGTTTGGGTCGTGACAGTAACATGTACATTCATAGTCTTGTCAAAATTTTGAGGCAAATAACACCCTCTAAGGGGAAATCATGTGTCTTAAGGCTTAGATATTGTTTCCACTCAAAGGATAATGTAATTGAAGGTGTTGTAAGCCATAAGTAGTTGAATGAACTCCAGACCCAAAATATGAAGTGAAGAACGTAGTTGTCAAAATTGGAGATAGTGATTTATTGAAACATGAAGCTAGATTCATGTATTTATTAGGTAAATAAAGGGATGATTGTGTCCGTAGGTGTTGACTAAGACGTAATAAGATTTGTGTAGATTTCATGGAAGAAAGTAGAGAAAGAATGATTTGTTAGGATGACTTACATTATACTCGATCTAGGGTAAAATATCATGATGGTCTATTAGTGGCTTATTAATAATAAAGGAGAGAGTAGAAAACATGAATACGAGGATAAGATAGTCAAGAATTGACAGGTATGGGTTGTACTTTGGAATTCTTGTTAGAGGACTCTATAACTTTTACGGAGCTATGATTTTAATTTAGGCAAAGTACATATAATAATAGGATAAGAAATAATGAAATTGTAAGAAGAGATTGTGCTTTGAGATTGTGATAAGATGAACTCTCAATGGACTAGTGTTTCTTGATTTTACTTTAGTAGCTATAATTCTTTGTAGTATTAAAGGATTCGTGTATCTACCCGAATTAGGTATTAAATACTAGGCTAGATCTTTAACTAATCATTGTGGTGAAATAATGACAGTATGAGGGATATAATACAATTTTGGGGATTTCATCTAGTAAGCTAGATATATAGTATGAAAAATGTTAAGTCAATAAATTATAACAAAGTGTGAAAGTATAAGCATGATATATGTTAGCTCTATATTAAAAAGTAAATGGAGGCTAAGAAATTAGATAAAGATGAAACCTTAAGAATTGTAAAGGAAGATGTGTATCCGAGGAGGTATATTATTAAATAAGATTCTAAGCTTCTAAAAACTATGTGTGCCTAATTTAGTATTCTTGGGTTGCAAAAACTAAAGAAATGGTGGGCATAATTTTTATGCTATCCTTATGTTACACCTCAAATTTCGTGCCTATGAATATTCACCACTTAGAATAGAAAACCAAATTTAAATCTCAAAGTTACAAGTTCCCAAAACTGATTTGTGAGTCATGAACCAGGTCAATGCCTCTTAGAACTACCCGGGGAAACAAGCCCAGTTCTTCCGTAAACCATAGATTGGTTCACAAGCCATGGAACTAGACCATGACTCATAGAACCACATATGAAAAAGGGTCCCTCAGTTAATTATCTTCCTAGTTTTACATGGTGGTCTTTGGAATGGAACCAAGAATCATGATTCAAGTTGAGGTACCTTTCCTGAGAGTTGTAAGATTTCCTTGGAAACCACTAATGACAATACTAATCATAAAACCAGTCCATGATTCATGGAATCAAACCATAATTCATGGATCACGCCAGGATTCATGGAATCTAACCAAGATTCATGGAATGAAACCACAATTCATGAAAAAAACCCATTATATGTGGAATCAAACCTCAATTCCTAGGATCAATCCAGGATTCCTGGAACTGAAAATTTTAGCACATTTTTAAATGGGCAATTTTGTCCATTCCTTATTTTCTAAGCCTATTCTATGATGTTTAAACTCTTTAATAAGGCTATTTTAATAAGTTAATATATATTCTATAATTCTTATCTAAAATCCCAAAATAATAATAAGTTCCTCAATAAATCAAGCCTAGGGTTTCAAGCAAGATTATTTCAGACCCTTCACCAAAGTCATTTCTTCTTATCAGGTATCTAACAATTCAGTGAGGGTATCCTTTCATCCTCATGTTAAGGTTTTGAAAAGTAATATAGCATCATGATTTTTAAGTTAGGGTTTTTGCCCCGAGTTTGTAAATTTCCTTAAATTCTGTTTTAACTGATTTCAATGGTCCTTAACATTGTATAACTATAGTAGAGCATAATTTTTACAGTCTTTTCTAAATCATGATGATGAAGCATGATTTCAGTAAAATTTAGTATTATAAAGCTCAAAGCTTGAGCAAAGATTTCTAGAACGATATTTTTTTGCTATGTCTCACAGCTTACTTCAGTTTTAGATGATTTTAATAGTTCTATATCATAATCATATATAGAAATAGAAAAGCATGATTTTTACAGTATTTGAATAACCTAGATATGTTGAAACATGAACTCAATAAAATTTAATATTATACAATTTACAGTTTGAACACCGATTATTAAACAGAGGATTTTGAGCTAAGTCTCACAACCTACTTTCAAATAGACATAGAATTTAAATATTTATGAGCATATAATTATACATAGAGTTTTTGAAATATTATTTACCACTGAGAGTATGTATGTTCAGCTAACGCAATTCTCATAACTATGTGCCACTATAGGATTTTGAGCATACTGCAACTCGGTCGACTCCTGTTAGCCACAGGGACTCAGTAGTGCATCCACATTGAACAAACAGTTTCTATACCCTGGAAAATTATAAGGATGACCTCTAACCTGGGATAATATGTTGGACATCATGAACTCACATTATTTATGTCAATTTCAAAAACTCCCCCACTTTAAGACCTTAACTTTATTGAGATTTAACTGTATATGATTATTCATACATGTAACACCCCAAAAATCCCAAGCTAAGATTTGAACCATGCTTCAAGTACATGTGAATTTAAACTTCATATTTTATCTGCATTAGAAGTTATTTGTACATGTATTCAGGCCACAAGTAACTCCTAGCTCATAGCCAAGTTGAAACCTTCCTTACCAGTGGTTTCCACGAGAAGAATCATGCTTTAGTCAACTTCAATAGAGTATAAATCATATATTATGGGGTATTTTTGATCTCAAGACCCAGTAAATTATAGATATTTGAATTAACTTTCCAACACATCCAGCTTCACCCTAATCCGATGTCGGAGCTAAGAGTTATGGTCATTTTAGTGAAGCACCGTGCAGCAGTAAGAACGTACGATCGTAGGTACGATCGTGATTACATTGTACAATTGTACAATACTCTTGTCTGATCAACACAGACCCAAAAAACTGAAGGTTGACATGAATACCTTCCAACCACGAAAGGGAAGCACGATCGTACTTTGAAACCACGATTAAAGGCAAGATCGTGACTTAAAAACTTGAACCTGCTTGAACTTCTAAGCTACGAACCAAGGCATGATCATGAGTGGGTTCCACGATCTTACAATGGATCATATGATCATGTTAAGAGAACCCAAAAGTCCAGCCCAACCCACGATCATATGTAGGACCCACGATCAAGGGGAGGTCTTGTGAGTTCCTCCTAACAGTTTTTCCTGTACGTTTTATAAGGGCAACTCAGTCTTTTCCCAATTTTTTAACACCAAAACCACATCGTTTAAGTTAATAAAGGGCTTAATAATAGTCCTAAAACACCCATAAGTCCCCCATTCCTCATAATTCATTCGACACTTAGAAAATTTAGAGAGAAAGGGGCAATTTTTCTCCTTCAAGCAAGGATTATGGTTCTCAAACTTCAGGCTCCAAATTCAAAGGTTTCATCAAGATTTTCAACCTCAGGTATGTGGGATTTCTTCTTTGGGTTTCCTTTCACCCATTGAGTCCCAAAATTAACTTAATTTCTCAAGTTTAATACCTTCTTCAGAACTTAGGGTTTATGAAGGTTGTAAATCCCTTGATATCTCATTCCCTTAGTATTAATGAGTTGTAATCCATGCTTTACCATGAATTTTAGTACTATTAGATGTCCCAAATTATGAACCCTAATTATATTTTTAAATCCATGAATTTTGTATTTGAGCCATGAAATCCCTTACTTTATTCAGTTTTTAGAAATCGTCATGATAGTTGCATTCATCGGAGATGGCGGGTTATGAACACCCAATGACCTAGGATTTCATGCATAAATTTATGAGTATTATATTCTTCAAATTACATGCTTGAATGCTCTCAGATAGTGCATTTATTTTCAGTCTTCAGAATATTACTATTATTGAGCATCTCAGTACCTGTGTCATTCAGTTAGGAGTAGTACTTAGCGCCGAGTGGACTCAGGGATAAAGGGTCACCCATCAGTTAGGCTGAGACCTTTAGTGTAAGTCCCTAAGTCCTAGAATAACGGTGCCACCGTAGGTTCTAAAGGGTCACCCGTCAAACTAGGCTTGACACCTTAGTTCTTTTGGACATCAGTTTAGTGGATCCACGACTGTTAGTGTTTGTACCCTTGGCAAAGTACTGAACACCCTTCCAGCCGGGGTTACAGGTTAGACCCCGGTTAGCTCGGATTAGGCTAGTTTAGTTATCAGTAGCTTCCACAGTCCATAATTCATAGTCCAGATTCAGATACTTGCATGACCATGTACTTAGTATTTCAACTTTTCTATCAATACATGTTTATTACTTAGTCTTGAATCAGTTTATCATGTTACATGCATCATGTTTAGTCTATATCAGTACTTTCCCATCTCATATACTCAGTAAATTCCAAGTACTGATCACATACTTTCCTTTGCACTATATTGTCTTGTAATATAGGTTTTGACGTTCAGCATCTAGATCACCCCTAGTACGATCTCCTTTCACATCAGTTGCAGTGCTTTGGTGAGTCCTTATCATTCGGGGACTAGTTATCAGTGTTTCATTTTATGTTATTTCAGTTTCATGCAGTTGGAGTTAGTTGGGGGCTTATCCCAACAACTCATCTTATTTAGAGGCTTTCAGATAGTCAGTTAGATTATGTTTTCAGCTTTATGAGTTTTATTTTTATATTGTCACTTGGGCATATTTCCAAACCTATTATCCAGATTATTAGCTTTTGCATAAGTGATTTCCATATTATTTTAGTAGTTATAGTATCATGCCAGGCCATCGGTTCTAAGCACCGTGTTACGACTAGGGGGTAGTCTCGGGTCATGAAGAACTTGGTATCAGAGCCTAAGGTTTAAAGTGTACTAGGGTGTCTAAAAGCCATGTTAAGTACAACCTTATTCATGGGTGTGAAGCATGCCACACTTATGAGTGAGAGGCTATGAAATATTTTAGGAAAAAAATTTCACTTCTTTCATGTTCATATCGTGCGATAGAGTGTGAACTCTACTAAAATCTTCTTCTAACTTGTGCTCTACACTTTTACAGAAATGCCTCCCAGAAGAGCCAACGGAAGGAGGAACAAAAATGCAGATGGTAACATGAATGGGAAACCGCAAGCACCACCAGTTCCCCCAGACCCTTTGAATGAAAAAGTATCGCATGCTGAATTCAGGGCTATTTTTACGGTGCTAGCTCAGGCCATGACCGCCCAGACTAATCAGCAGGCTATTGCCCTAGTCTAACCCACTGGTACCACGATAGCGGCTAGAGTCAGGGACTTCACTCGAATGAATCCTCCCGAGTTTAATGGTTTTAAGACTGAGGAAGATCCGTAAGAGTTTCTTGATAATATTTAGAAGGTTCCAGAAATTATGGATGTCACTCCAGTTGAGAGTGCTGACTTGTCTGCTTACCAATTTAAAGGAGCAGCTCATACTTACTGCAAGCAGTGGAAGGAAGATAGAAGTGTAGAGGTGAGACTAGTAGAATGGGATGAGTTTGTTGCTGCTTTTCTGGACAGGTTCTTCCCAATTGAGTTGGGGGAAGCCAAGGTTCAGGAGTTTATTAATCTGAAGCAGGGTAGCATGAGTGTGAAGAAGTATTCTATCACACCTCGAATTCCCATGGGGTGTACTGGCACCCGAATTCGTAGTCGTTAAGGCCCAAGAGAACCAATCTTCATTTATGTACGCTCATATGCATGTCCCTGTATGAGTATCATTCTATCTCATGTAACTATAAAATACTAATGGTGGAAGTAATGGAAAACATATGCTATATATGAAGCTTGGCCGTCAGTGCCATCAAGACAAAATGTACATACACTCTTTCATTCATCTTTCCACGTACATCTATAAAGCCTCTAACAGGTACATGTACAAAACCAACCTAAAGTCGGGACAAGTCCCCGCCTTATACAACATTTACATAGTACCAAAACCAATGTACGCACGTGACTCGGAAAGCTCCAAACCAATTGGAGTTCACCAATGATCTACATATGACCCACAACCTACTGTGGAGGTATACTAGCACCTGTGCCTGCAGAAATTAAGGTAAGAAACTGCATCATACATAAGAACTTCAATGGAATCTATTTTAAGATAATAGCCGATATGGATAAACCATCATTCTGTATGTTTGGAACTACGTGTATTGCTTTCATTACTTTTTTTGCTTCTATGTTTATTCATTATCACCTATGTCACGTCGTACCTGAGCCCCAACTGATCAGTGGGTCTTAACATAACATAAGGTTATGTTGGGATCGGCCCGAGCTAGGCTTATGACTCTAGAGATGCCACCCATAAACCAATATATTAGGTTCGGCTCGAGCTAGGTTCTTACCTCCAGAGCTGCCACCCATAAAACAATATATCAGGTTTGGCTCGAGCTAGGTTCTTACCTCCAGAGCTGCCCCCTGTCAGGTTCGGCCTGAGCTAGGCTTATGCCTCTAGAGCTGCCCCCTGATCTAATAATCTTGGGATCGGCTCGAGCTAGGCTTATGCCTCTAGAGCTGCCACCCATACTCCAATAATCTCGGGATCGGCTCGAGCTAGGCTTATGCCTCTAGATCTGCCACCCGTACTCTAACTAACAACTATGCATTACTTTATTTCTTTACTTTTGAGAGATTGATACGTTGATAGTAATAACATTATTGGATCTTTGGAACATCAGTTCATGATTAAGAGACATATGAACAACAACATATGATAACCTGACATGAGATACTTTGAGACATTTTGAAATGAGAAACAAGCTCGGTAACAATGAGGACAATAGATGCTGCCAAAGGATATTGAAAAGAGTAACCTTACATACCTTATCTTCCCAATATGAATACACAATCCAATATGTGAATACAACAATTCATCTCCTTCCTTACGTGTTACTCTACATCACAAGTACATAACGGAACTCACGTTAATGACTAACTACATTACAAGTGCATAAGACGACAATGAGTTACATGACTGCCATATAACGTCATTTCACCCTTTACAATACCATTTACTGCATTACCATACAAAAAACACCACAACATGCCACACATCAACCAAGACATCATAAACCAATAGCATTTCACACCAAGTTTATACTTTACACTTCCTTATTAACACAACTTCGCATTTACTTCATCAAGTCATCTCCATAGCTTTCACAATAACACATTAAAGACAAACCATAATTGATACCATTCAAAATAACTCTGGGATACTCCTTTAAAGTCATTCAAAAGGTACCATAAGTTGAGAATTGCATCAAAGAAGGGTATAGGGGTTTCGGGGGGTCAAAGAGAAGCAAAAACAAACAAAACGAAGTTCTGGGATGACCAACGAAGCCACCTGCACCTGAAGGTGGTTGAGGTGCATCATCATGTGACCATTGTCCTGGTACAGGGCCACCTGCATTGGCATCTACGCCCGCAGGTGCCCCACCCGCCAAGGTGGATGCCCGTTTCAGCCTCTAGGGGTCATTTTCGGGTCTTTTTTGCAATGAATGGTCCATGGTAATAAATAAGCTTATATTTTCATATTTTAATTTATATTATATGCCAAATAAAATCCATGGTTTCAGAACGCACATAAACATCACCAAACAACATTTTTCTTTCAATACGCCACCGGTTCCATGTACAATTTCACAACAACAATCCCAAATGTTACACACAAAGAGAAATAAAGTTAAGGACATAAACACATATTACATGTAGATATTTAATCCATCAAATTCACTTCCTTCAAGACCACAAGTCCACTTTCAAATTTACAAGGCAAAACCCTTTACCGATTAAGCAAACATAGACTGTTTCACACATAGTGAACTTCTCACCACTTTGTCAACATAACCAACATGATTTATACACCATATTAAGAATATAATATATTAAATCACAATAGTAAACACTTACCCAAGATTGCAAAGTGAGAATCTTATCCAAAGAGACGGTTGCCTTAGGGTTTGAGAGATAAGAAATATCTTTGGGAAAATTCTAGACTTGGCATGTGTCTTTTGGTTGAATAAAATCTGATTTTGTGCCTTATATAGTGCCTAATAGTCATCCTTAGCCAAACACTTAGTCAATAATTGATGGTTTACTTGGTCAAAAAGAAGAATGGATCATTTTCCATCTTTGGGTCATGTCTTTTGCATCATTTTATTGGGCCTTTATTGAGCCCATTATCACAAGATTAATTTAGCCCAATAACTTCCATGAATAATATAAAATCTATCATAACTTAATTAATACCATGAACATTAGGGTAATTGCGTGAGTTCAGAAATGTACGGGGTGTTACATATTCTCTTAAGTTTACTCAGTTTGCAAAGTATGCGCCGACAATGGTTACTTACTACAGGGACCGCATGAGTAAGTTTGTATCTAGTATTTCTGAGGATGTGGTCAAAGAGTGTAGGACTTCTATGTTGGTTAAGGAGATGGACATCTCCAGGTAGATGGTTCATGCTCAGTGATGAGCCGTGAATTTTTGAAACTTGAGTCACTTAAAATAAGGAATAATTATTAGTCGAAGGGTATTTTTTATGGATTTAATGTGTTTGCACATCGTGAAGGATGTAGAGAGGAAAAAGTGAAAACTGGACCAAAGTGGCATCAGACAAGCCTTACCACGATCTTCAAATCTTACCACGATCGTGCCTAGGCTGTCGTATATTGAAGCAGAGATGTCAAGTGCAGTGGTTCATCAGGCGAAGAGGTTGTACGATCGTATGATGATTACATGACCGTATAATGTGGTGATCATATGAATGATCTGAAAAGCAAAAAAAAATCCAGTATGAAGGCATAATAGGGAAGGCACATTCGTATGTTTAATGCCCGACCGTACAATCTTCTCATCCAAAGCAGCCGACATCAGTTTTCTATTTTAGCTAGGATTTGGGTTTCTAAATCTATAGATACTCTTTTAGGGTTATTTTTATGGGTGGAACAATATTATTATTCTGTTGCATTGTTCTATGGGATCCCAAGACAGTTTTATTAGAATTTTACCTTATTGTTTTTACGATTTTAATTCAAGTAGAGATTTTGGAGTTTATTCATCTTTGCATGATTCAATTTATGTTTTCTTCCATGAATTCTTCTTGTGTTATTGCAATAATGATTAGCTAAACCCCATAACTAGGGTTGTATGAACCATGAGGAATTAATGAAATAGGTTGAGTGCAAAGCAATTCTGAACTGGTGTGACTGCATGCATAGTTATTTCCTTTATTATAATTGATCTTCTAATGGTTTCAAATGTTAGAAACTTGCCTGTATTCTAGACTTTCTCGAGAGAGAGGTAAGATTTGGAAAAGAGCATAACAATAGAGATTTGAAGCTATCAACCTTCATCTAATAACTTAAAACATAACAGGGATAGTTATCTAAGATCTAGAACAAGGGTTAGTAGTGCCACACTCGAAGACTGAGAGAAGAAGAGTGAAATTTATGTAACCAAGGTCGAGAGACATTTAGATGAACCTATATTGTTAGATTTTGCATGCAACGCAGCAGGACAGTTTTCCAGGACAAGTTATCAGTAGAGTTAAGAAATCATCAAGAATTACAGTCCTAGTGTATTTCTCATATTATTTACAAATCCGACAATCAATAATCGTTACTGTTACTATTTGCTTACAACCCCCCCCCCCCCCCCCTTTTACTTACTTGTAATTTACTCAGACAACCACTTGATCAAAGTTCGTTCTATTCCCTGTGGGATTGACCCCAACATAGTTGGGTTCTATATTTGATTCAGCGACCACTTTATACTTTTTTAGAGGTGTAGTTTGGCTGACATCAAATTTTGGCACCGTTGCCAAGGAATACAGTTACAAAGTTTATTAGTTTGCTTGTTGGAGTTGATTAGTTTAATTTTTCTATACTTTTAAGGGCACACGCTGGTGTATACCCAACACTAGGAGTCAAGGAAATCCCCTAATTCCACTTGATACTGAGATAGAAAGAACACTGAGAGCAAATCAAAGAATGGTGAACACTGAAGGGGTTCAGAATCCCGCAGTTGTGGTAGGCATTCATAACCAGCCACCAATTCATCCTGCTGGTCATAAAACTGTAGAGCAAATCACTGCTCGATTAACGGCTAAGGACAATACAAGACAAAAAGCTCTTAGAAAAATAGATACAGATCATCAAGGAATGCAAGAAGGAGCACAACGTCTTCCTACACTTGAAGAGAGACAAAGAAGACTGAGGGTGAAACAACCACCACAAAGACCTTATGTGTCAATTTATGATGATCCCAAAGAAGAGGATGTGACTTACTTCGATCCGATTGAGATTGGTGCTATTATTACACCAAAGTTACCTCAGGGCACTAAGTTTAACATTACAAGTGCCATGATCCACTTGCTAAACTTTAAAGGCGTATTTGTCGGTCCTCCTACAGATGATCCAAACATGCATGTGATGAACTTTGTGGGGGTCTGCACTTCATATAATTTGTCTGGAGTTGACCAAGAGGCTATTCGGTTGAGATTGCTTCCATTCTCTCTAATAAAAGAAGCGACTTTGTGGTTGGCCTAGTTACCACGAGGTTCTATCACTTCTTGGAAAGAATTGAGAAATCAATTTCTGAAGAGATTTTTCCCACCCTCCAAGATGCTATAGTTAAAGAATGAGATTTACACTTTCATACAGCTACATTTTGAAGCACTTTACGAGACATGGCTTCGGTTCAAGAAAAAGTTGCAAAATGTTCCAAACCATAGGATGAATGGTTGAAATTTACTTGAGATCTTCTACAGAGTAATAAACGCCAATACTAAGGCTGTAGCAGATACCATCACTGGGGAGCATTTATGAGTCTGAGGTGGAAATAAGCTTAGAGATTTTAGATCTTATCACTAAGATCAACCGAGGATGGCATACTTGGGAGGCAGATACACCTGCTGGAGCATATGCTATTGGAGACTCGAAAGGACAAAAAGTTTTTGATAACTCTGTAGCTCAAGAAGTCGCACAGTTGAGGACAAAAATTGGCTTGCTAGCCAAGCAAATTATGGCTGGAGGTGCTGAGAAGGTGCATGCCATAGGTGCACAAGGTAAAACACCTAGGCATGATGATTATGAATCTGATGAGGAGGCTAAGAACTTGGATTGAGAGGTAGTGGGTTTTTGAGCCAAGGGCCAAGGGCCAAGGGCCAAGGGCCAAGGGTTTAATCAAGACTCTTGGAAATTGAGGCAAAGGAATCAAGGTCAGAAATACTATCGGGACAATTACAACTAGTCAGGATATAGAGACAGAGAATGCGATTGTGATGGTTATTGGAGGCGAATTAGTAATTAAAAAAAAAGAAGAGTGGTGCATATGTTCCACCGGGGAACCGTGATGCTAATTTCAAAAATTCAAGAATGGAAGCCCTTCTTAATAAACTAGTTAAGGGGTTAAAGATCCAGGAGAGTTACTTGAAGAAGATTAGGTCGGATATTTTAGGAATAAGTCAGAAGGTCGAATCTCATTCGACTGCCATAAAATAGTTGGAGTAGCTGTTTGGACATATATCAGTGGCATTGAACCAGCGTTAACCAAGCACTCTTCCAAGCAATGTCGTCTAGAATCCAAAAATTGATGGTCATTGTTTGGCCATTACTACCAGAAGTGGGAAGTACACGATTGACCCATTTATGCATGTGGATAGTGGTAGGAAAGATGAGCCAGTGGTAGTTAATAAAGAGGCTGAAATAGATCCATATAATTCAAAGGTTGATGGTAACACAACTCATAAGCCCCAAAATATTAATAAGAAAACTAAGTCTAAAAAGAGAAAAGAGAAAAAAGCTACTCAAGTTCTCAAACCCATTCTACGACCTCCTCATCTCTTTCCTCAAAGGTTGAAAAAGAAAGCTGAAGAGGATAACTATCAGAAATTTATTTCAATGTTAAAGGAGTTATTAGTAAATATCCCTCTTATCAAGGCTTTGGAATAGATGCCAGGTTACGCGAAGTTCATGAAAGATTTGGTGACAAAGAAGAGAACTGTCAGTTTTGAGCCGACAGATAATTTACATAATTATAGTGCAATTGTTTATCGTTCACTTATTGAGAAAAAAGAAGATCCGAGAGCCTTCGTAATTTCTTGTACTATCAGGTCTTACAACTTTGCAAAGGCACTGTGTGATTTGGGTGCTAGCATTAACTTGATACCTCTAGCCATGTTTAAATATTTAGGATTAAGAGCACCAAAATCGACTTTAATGAGACTTCTTATGGAGGATAAAACTGTGAAAAAGCTGGTTGGCATCTTATGTGATGTTTTGGTAAAGGTGGCATCTTTTATCTTTTTGGCTGACTTTATAATTCTAGTCTGTGAGGTTAATTTCGAGGTTCCCATAATTTTGGAAAGACCATTCCTTGCCACTGGACATGTATTAGTTGACATGGAAACTAGGCAGATGAAGTTTAGGTTGAATTATGAGAAGGTTACCTTGAATGTTTGTCGTTCCATAAAGCAACCAAGATATATGCATGTAATTTTAGTGATTGATACAGCCGAAGAAGCATATTTGGCGGTTTCTATCGAAGAAAGGTTAGGAGTTGATGCTTTTGCTGCCGTGATTATGAACTTTGATAGCTATGGTATTGATGAGATGGTTGGTGCACTTGCTGGCAAGGGATCGAACACTTGTGCTCTAAAAAAACTTGATCTTGATTTGAAGAATAGGGTGACCCTACCGGCTCGTCCTTCTATTGAGGAGCCTCTAATTTTGGAGCTTAAGGCTCTTTCGGCTCACCTTCGCTATGTATTCTTGGGAGCCAACAACACCTTGCCCATTATTATTTCTATTGAGTTTGTGGAGTGACAAGTAGAGGCTCTTGTTTCTGTGCTGAAAACGTTTAAGAGGGCCATTGGTTGGTCCATTACTGAAATTATCGGGATTCCACCTGGTATTTGCACTCATAAAATTCAGCTTGATCCTGAGTGCATATGAAACATTGAGCATCAACGTCATATGAATCCACCTATACAAGAAGTTATGAAGAAAGAAATCAGCAAGTGGTTAGATGCGGTGTGGTTTACCCCATTGCTGATAGCAAGTGGGTGAGCCTAGTTCAGTTTGTGCCAAAGAAGGGAGGGATCATTGTGTTTCCAAATGACAAGAATAAGTTAATCCCAATAAGGCTGGTTACTGTACGAAAGATGAATTCTTTAACCGAAAAGGATCACTTTCATACGCCCTTCATGGATTGGATGCTAGACCGTCTTTATGGTAGAGGATGGTATTGTTTTCTTGACGGTTATTCGGGGTATAATTAGATTTTCATTGCTCTCAAGGACCAAGATAAGACCATTTTCACTTGTCCATATGGGACGTTCGCATTCAAAAGGATACCCTTAGGTTTATGTAATGCACCGACCACTTTTTAGCGTTGTATGATATCCATTTTCTACGACATGGAAGAAGACACTATTGAGGTTTTTATGGATGATTTTTCTTTAGTGGGAGA
Source organism: Capsicum rhomboideum (assembly GCA_031232105.1). Lineage (NCBI taxonomy): Eukaryota > Viridiplantae > Streptophyta > Magnoliopsida > Solanales > Solanaceae > Capsicum > Capsicum rhomboideum. The sequence continues at coordinate 52,649,751 of CP124716.1, read as the reverse complement.
CTCTTTTGATGACTGCTTAGCCCACCTTACTAATGTCTTACAAAGATGTGAAGAGTGCAACTTAGTGTTGAATTGGGAAAAGTGTCACTTTATGGTGAAAGAGGGTATCGTATTGGTGCATCAAATTTTAAAAGAGAGCATTGAAGTCGATAAAGCAAAGATTGAGGTGATTGAAAAGTTACCTCCACCTATTTTTGCGAAAGGGATTTGAAGTTTCTTAGGTCATGCAAGTTTCTATAAAAGATTCATCAAGGTTTTCTCCAAGATCGCACATCTATTTGAAAGAGAAATTGATTTCAGCCCCTATCATTGTCTCTCCAGATTGGAGGATGCCATTTGATGTTATGCGTGATGCTAGCGGTGTGGCCTTTGGTGCAGTCCTTGGCCAAAGGCATGAGAAGATTCTATATTCGATTTATTAAGCTAGCAAAACACTTAATCCAGCTCAGAAAAATTATACTATAATCAAGTAAGAACTATTGGTAGTGGTCTTTACTTTTGATAAATTTCGATCTTACTTGATTTGATCAAAAGTGATTGTGTATACATACCATGCAGCACTTAGATATCTTATGTCAAAGAAACATGTCAAGCCAATATTGATTCAGTGGGTGCTTCTATTGGAAGAATTTGATTTTGAGGTCAAGGACCGAAAGGGGACTGAGATCAGGTTGCAAACCATCTATCACGCCTTGAAGGGGAGGCCATGCTTAAATTAAGGGATGATCCTGATATTGATGATACTTTTTCGGACGAGCAAGTGTTGGCAACATCACAAGATTTAATCCCATGGTTTAGAGATTTTATCAACTTTTTGGCAAGTGATCTAGTCCTAGAGGATATTTCGTATCAGTAGAGGAAGAGATTTATGCATGAGGTAAGAAAATTCTTCTGGGATGAGCCTTATTTATTTAGGGTGTGTGCAGATGGTATGATTCAAAGGTGTATTTCAGAGGTCGAGATGATGAATATTTTGGAAACATGTCATTCATCTACAATTGGGGTCATCATGTAGGTGTGCGGACTACTTATAAGATATTACAATATGGGTACTATTGGCCCACTATTTATAAAGATGCGAATGACTATGCTCGGGTTTGTGACCAATGTCAAAGGTAAAGGAACATCTCGTATAGACACGAACTTCCAATGACGACTATCCTTGAGCTCGAATTATTTGATGTATGGGGTATTGACCTTATGGGCCCATTCGTGAGCTCACATGGGATGAAATACGTTTTGTTAGCTGTTGACTATGTTTCTAAGTGGGTGGAGGCAATTGCGCTTCCAAATAATGAAGGAAGGAGTGACACAATGTTCTTGAAAAAGAACATATTTTCATAATTCGGTACACCCCGAGTTATCATTAGTGATGTAGGATCCCAATTGTATAATCGGTTGTTCAAAGCCCTACTTGAAAAATATGGTGTCAAATATAAGGTGGAAACACCTTACAATCCTCCAACGAGCGGGTAAGTTGAGGTGTCAAATCGTGAGATTAAGTCTATTTTGGCGAAGACTCTGAATGCCAATAGGACTGATTGGGCAAGAAGATTGAATGATGCATTATGGGCATATCAAACTGCATTCAAGATACCGATTGGTGCATCTCCATATCAGTTGGTGTTTGGTAAATCATGTCATTTGCCTATCGAACTTAAACATAAGGGATTATGGGCATTAGAGAGGTTAAATCTGGAATGGAGCAAAGAGGCTAAATTGAAATTAGAGTAGGTGAATCAGATGGATGACTTTTGTCTCCAGGCTTATGAAAGTTCAGTTCTGTATAAAGAGAAGATGAATTTATATCATCATCGAAAGATTTAACGAATAGAATTCACCTGGGAGATGTGGTATTGCTCCATAACTCTAGACTTTATTTGTTTCCTGAAAAATTAAAGTCCAAATAGTTGGGACCATTCACTGTGGTTATGGTGTTCACACACTGGGAAATTGAGCTGAGAGGTGATGACGATGTCCTATTCAAGGTCAATGGTCAGCGTGTGAAGCACTATGTGGGAACTACGGAAGAAATAAGGACGTGTGAGAAGTTTAGCCTTGATGAAATTTGAGTAGTCAATTGAGCTAGGTCATGCCGCGACATTAAATTAGGCACTTTATGGGAGGCAACCCATAGGCTTATCGGTGAAGTCTGAGTAACCAACATAGCCTCGTCGTGCCACGACATTCTTACTGAAAGGCAACCCAAGATTTTTGTACTTTACTTTTATAGGGTAATGTTTGTTCTGGATGCAGGAAGCTACAGGAAAAGAATAATGTTGAACTAAACTCCAGACTAAACCTACGATACCAATTATACGGTCATAAAACATTGTACGATCGTGGGTTTAGTCATCTGGTTCGAGTCCTACAAGGTGGAAATCAAGGATTCATCTCACGATTGGGAACTACGATCGTATAGTGATAGTACGATCGTGTCTCTTCATCATCTGATGATACCCCTGCAAACCACCAAAACTAGGCACCACACATATGATACAAAGGCACGATCGTGGATGGAACATATGATCGTACCTTCTGATCGTGTGTTCCCAGGTAAGTTTATTGGTTTCATCAATATATGGAAGGAATGCATGATCGTGCCATTAATCCACAATCGTACAATCCCTTCGTCTGAGAGGATCGACAGTTTTTAAATCCCGACCCGACCAGACCCAAAATAAATTAAAAGGGTATAAATATATGTTGAAATCATCCCATTCATTCTCCATACGTTTTCAAACCATTTTCAAAGAAAACCTTACCTTTTTCAAAGGGAAAAAAAACTATGATTCTCTAAGATTTGTCAGATTCCCTAAATTTGTTCAAGATCTCATCACTTCTAATTTATCTAGTAAGTTTGCCTAAACTTTGGAACTTAACAAGGACTATTTTTCCTTTATTGTTTAAGTGGGTTTGTTTTACTTTGCATATGAGACAGGGGAAGTCTAAGTACACGATAGTGCTATTTTCATTTTAAAATTCTTTCTTTTTTGCATATAATATATATATATATATATATATATAGTCAAAAGTGCGGTAAAAAAAGGGTCAATTATGGGTTCCAATGTTATTATCTTCAAATATAGTGTGTTATTGCAACTACGACACAACACACGATTGTGGGTTCTACCTACGATCATAGGTTGGATCGTTGTAGGAAACTGGATGTTAAGTCTCAAGAGCTCATTAGACTAACACAACCCACGATCGTGATATCATTATACGATCATGGTATGTTATTGTCTGATGTGACTAAAAATGAATGGTTTCAGATACACAACCTATTATCCAATGGTACGATCGTACCTTCATTGCACAATCGTATGTTGTGATCATCTGAATGTTATATTGCAAGTCATACTTTAAGAGACAAACCTATGATTAGAAGGTATGATAGTACAATCATTGCATGATCGTACGTTGTGATCGTCTGATTATTTTACCGCACATGTGCCTATTTTAATCTATAAATTAATGTGTTTCTAATACAGGTACTATGGCACCTAAATCTAAGGCAGCTGCTGAGAAAGCTCTCTGTGAGAATATTTCAAAGAAAAGGGCCCCATAAAGTGGCTCGGAGAGTGGGTCTAGTGCTAGCGAGTCAGAGGAAGAGTATAATATTAGATCTTATTCCGATCAAGCTACCATAATGGAGAATAGAAACCAGAAGAAGGCTAAGGAGGTTGCCATCTCTAAGGGCATTGTTGAGGATACTACCCCCATCCATGTTCCTTAGTTTGAAGAGGGAACGGTGGAGACCAATGAAGGAGGGGGGTGAGGATGTTGATGCTTCTTCTTCGGAGGGGGGTGGTGATGAGTCACACTCGAAACCTTCCAACAGTGATGTTTCGATAGAGTCCAGTCAGAAAGGACCTGGTCGAATGAGATGGCTCATTCCGGATGCCCAGCAGTATTACTTGGACTAGGTTGCCATCAAGGAAAATGATAAAATGCAAAGGAGCATCCAAGAAGAACCTCGCATTCTAAATGAGTCTTTAGTGAAGATGTTACAGGTGGACCAAATATTTCAGCAGTACCAGCTTAGGTGGATGACTAGGCCACTCCGCATATATAGTAGAGAGTTAGTGAGGGAGTTATATACGGATTATGCCTTATCCATAAAGAATATGACTCCTTCCGGCAAAGATCGAGAAATAAAGAAGCAACCCCGTTTGGATATGATCATTATTTGGGGGATGACGGTTGATATTTCTAAGGTGGCTATTTCCAGGTTTTTATTTGGGGCTGATTTTACTCCTCCAGCAGAAATTCCAGAGGTTGATTATCGGATGATCGAGTTGAAAAAGGTCAAAATATTGACGGTTGCTGACAAGACCATGCATTTTACTTGGCTGACAGGTATTATTGCAGAGGATAGTACACAGGCTACTTGGGTAAATGGTTCTTATATAATAAAGAAGAGCCTGAAAGTCACCGCCAAGGCGTGATAGTCCATTGTGAGGCATCGTTTAGCACCTACAACAAATGACAACACAATGAGTGTGACAAATGCATGACTGGTTGCCTCTTTTCAATCTGGGTTGGAGATGAATATTTCGCTCATTGTTGCCCAAAATATTTGAGACCGAGCTTTTGAGAGTAGCTCCATACTTCCATTTTCATGTTTAGTGACTCACCTGCTGCAGAATGCAGAGGTACCTCAGATAGCATTAGTGGACAAATTTCTTCATCCCACTAAGACTGCAAACTTGTCCATGATTAAAGATGCAAACAACCCCGCAGCCCATCTCGAGGTTTGGCGATCCCTGAGGTAGGTGGGGATGCCCCAACAGATACACTATTTATTTCAGAAGCCGGGGCTTCCCAGTCTTCAGCACCATTAGCTACTACTTAGCCTAGACCATTGGTTCTGGCTGGTTATAGTTTGATTTTAGCCACTTAGTTGGCAGACATTATTCAAAACCAGAAACTGTACGATGCCCGAATCCAAAATTTAGAGGTAGGGGTCAATCCCCATATTGATGATCTGATTCATGCTACAGTACAGGTGGTACAGAAATGGATGGATAATATAGAGTGTCACGTCATGGCCTTCCTTGATACAGTGCAGGAACTCTACTTGGCACCAATCCTAGCAGCTATTGATGAGCTTAAGGCAGCCATTCAGTCCCTTGCTGACCGAATTGATATGGCTCCTCTGCCTCCACCACCATCTATACCATCAGTTTCATCACCTGGGGAGGAAATTGACTCCTTAATTATTCCATTCTATGTTCCTCTTATTATGTAGTTGAAGGAAGTTAATGAGGAGGAGGAAGGAGGACTTGAGCAGAGGAAGATGCCAAGGGTTAGCTAATCTAGAAAGCCTAGTACAAAGAAATTTAGAAAGAAGAGAAGAAGAAGAGAGCAAACAACTGAGAAGACCCCCGTGGCAGTCATTTCAGAGGGTCAGACTACTGGAGGGGGTTCAGAGACATCCCCTGCTTTTATTACTATGAGTGACCGACCACTGTTAGAGCCAACGTTGATTTGAGTGCCCTTACCACCATTAGAGCCCATGAGAGTTTGAGAACCTCAGCTATGACCGAGGTCACTATTGCTGATGTCACTGTAGGGGACCTAGCCTTACCACGACGTGACTCACCTTCCACCGATGCATAGGGTACCCTAGGTATGTCCCTTTCCCTTTGATTTTCATTGTCTTATCTAACTTTGTGCAATGGGGACATTGCATGATTTCATGGGTGGGGTGGGGGGTATACCACAACTGAGGGTTTTTGTTGCCATTTTTCTTTTCCCTCGGCTGAGTTATCATAGTAGAACCTGCATGTTTAGGTGTATATTTTTTTTAGTTGTTTATTTTGTTTTTGTGTTTTGAAATGTTATAGTTTAACTTGGGGTAATAAAAGAGAACTTGGTGCAGTATGAGTGTTTGAGCATGCTTACCTGTTTCTATTTTGAAAATATTTTAAAATAATACCCTTCTGAAAAAAAAAGATAATATTAGTGATGTAGTGTGTGAATGTGCTGTGCTGAAACCAATGTAGGCTCTAGATATGGCATTAGTATTGTAAATAGAATAACCTGACTGACCTTGCATGAACTAAATAAGTAGCGACCTTGATGAAAGTCTTAAGCTACGAGTAAGTGAGGTCTTACCTAGTCGGTGTGTGTATGTGCGATCTAGAACTTGCCCGGTTAGTCCCGCTAAAAGTCGTAGGATTAAAGGCTAGGAAAGCACCATAGGCTGTGTTTTGAATTAAGCCCACTTAGCCTAAAATAACCTACCAAATGACAATGTACCCTTTGAGCCCATTTTGAGCCTTAGACCGTTTCTTGGAACTACCCATAACACCTTTCCAATTTTACAATGAACCTTCTTTGGCCCTGGGGCCTCCTTGGACACTGTGTACCTCAACTCAAGCAAATTGCCTAAGTTGAGGGTGTCTATTGTGTAGGAGTGGGTAAAAGTTGGGTATGAATTTTAAATAGTGAAAAGAAAAAAAAAGAGTAAAAAAAAAAATATAGTAGAAAAAAATGATTGTAAATAAGCCGCACCCAGATTTCAAAAAGAAAGTGAAATAAATGCAAACAAGGGAGAAAAATATAGGAAAATAAGAAAAGTGGAGCCAAAAAGTAGTGTATTGCCAAGGAGGAATAAGTCACTGTACCTAAATGTACCACACTTGTCTTCGAGCCTGCATTACAAGCCTAGAAAGACCTATAGTGTCCTAACCCAATAATTCAAAAACTGAAGTGTAGAAAATAAGGGTAAGCCTATGGTATAAAACTCACACAACCAGACTTCTTTTGAGAGTGAGAGATTTGATTCAGTCCCGATATGAGATTTTATTTCATACACTGAGTAAGTGGAGACTTTTTGGTTATAAGGGAATAGGGGCAGTAGTCTAGTTGTTGCTTGTTTGAGTAAGTGTATTGTTCAATGAGTCAGATTGTCTAGATATAATGCAATGCCATATCCTGATTCCATTGTGTTTTAGTACTTGCAGAGCATATACAGTGCATTGGTTGTTTTCAATAAAATTGGAGGGTTTTGACAGTGTTGAAATGGTTTGCATGCGTATTTTGAAAAGTCGACTGTCTTAATAATCTTGATATTACTCTAGGTTAAGCGTCATAGTTAGGTTAAGTATTTTGTTTGCCCGAGGACATGCAAACGTCCTAATTTGAGGGTGTTGATAAACCGTGAATTTGAAGCACTTGAGATGCTTAAAATAAGGAATAATTATTAGTCGAAGGGTACTTTTTATGGATTTAATGCATTTGTTAAGTTTTTGTAGGTTGTGAAGGACTTCGAGAGGAAAAAGTAAAAACTAGACCAAGGTGGCATCAGACGAGCCTTACCACGATCGTGCCTAGGTTGTCGTACATTGAAATAGAGAAGTCAAGTACAGTGGTTCATCAGACGGAGAGGTTGAATAACCGTATGAGTATTGCACATTGTACAATGTGCTCATGGTATGGATGATCTGAAAGGAAAAAAAAATCCAGTATGAAGGCACGATATGGAAGGCACGATCGTATGTTTAATGCACAACCATACAATCCTCTCGTCCGAAGCAGCCGACATCCTATTTTAGTTAGGATTTGGATTTCTTAGTCTATAAATAATCTTTTAGGGTTATTTTTATGGGTGGAACAATATTATTATTCTGTTACATTATTCTGTGGGATTCCAAGACAGTTTTATTGGAATTTTACCATATTACTTTTATAGTTTTAATTCAAGTAGAGATTTTGGAGTTTATTCATCTTTGCATGATTAAATTTACATTTTCTTTCATGAATTCTTCTTGTGTTCTTGCAATCATGAGTAGCTAAACCCCATAACTAGGGTTGTATGAACCATGAGGAATTAACGAAATGGGTTAAGTGCGAAGTAATTCTGAACCAGTGTGACTGCATGTATTGTTATTTCCTTCATTATAATTGATCATATAATGGTTGCAAAAGTTAGAAACTCGCATAATTCTAGACTTGTTTGAGAGAGAGGTAGAGATTGGAAAAGAGAATAACAATAGAGATTGGAAGCTATCAACCTTCATCTAACAACTTGAGCAGTAACAGGGATAGTTATCAAAGATCCAGAACAAGGGTTAGTAGTGAGACACTCGAAGACTGAGACGAGAAGAGTGAAATTCATCTAACTAAGGTCGATAGATGTTTAGATGAACCTACTTTATTAGATTTTGCATGCAACACAGCGGGACAGTTTGCCAGCACAAGTAATCAGTGGAGTTAAGGAATCATCGAGGATCATAGTCCTAGTGTATTTCTCATATTTTTTACAAATTCGACAATCAACAATCGTTACTTTTACTATTTGCTTACAAAAACACCTTTTTTTTACTTACTTGCAATTTACTCAGACAAGCACTCGATCAAAGTTTGTTCTATTCACTGTGGGATCGACCCCAACCTAGTTGGGTTCTATATTTGATTTAGTGACCACTTTATAATTTCTTTGCGGTGTAGTTTGGGCAGTATAACTCAGCAAATTGAGGAAAAGAAGGTTAAGGAGAAGGAAAGGGAGAATATGAATAAGAGAGCTAGAATCGGGAACTTTTATTACTCTCAGCAAAAATTCGGTAGTGGAAATTTTTCTCAGTTCAGCCAGAAATCTATAGCTCCAGCCCCATCATCTGCTAGTAATCCAGTGCACAAATTTAGGTAGGGTAATCAAGATAGGGTACCAGGCTCTAAGTCCTAAGGTAGTGTTACTAGTGGTTGTACTAATCCATTTTGCAAAAAGTATGGTAAGAACCACAAGGGTGAGTGCATGGCTCGCAGTGATGCTTGTTTTGGGTGTGGTAAGCCAGGCCACAGATTGAGAAAGTGTCCAGTGGCTTTGCAGAGGGCCATAGATACTCGTCAACAGAATCAGTCTAACTCTGCAGCAGCTCCAACAGGTCGACTCAGCATGGTGCCTTATCTAATGCAACTAGTGGATAGTGTACGAATAGGTTATATTCCCTTTAGACTCGACAGGATAAAGAGAGTTCTCCTGAGGTGGTCATAGGTACGTTACAGGTCTTTCATATTTATGTGTATGCATTGTTAGATCCTGGGTCCACACATTTTTTTGTAACTCCCTTTAGAGCAGTAAACTTCGGTGTTAGTCCCGAAACACTTTTAGAGCCTTTATAAGTTTCTACTCCCATTGGTAATTCAGTCATTGCTAGATGGGTATACAAAAATTGCCCGGTCAGAGTTTCTCAGAAAGTCACCTCCATTGATCTTGTAGAGCTAGACATGCTAGATTTTGATATTATTCTTGGCATTGATTGGCTCCACTCTTTATATGTCTTTATTGATTGTAGAAAGAGAGTAGTCCATTTTCAATTCCCAAATGAGCCTGTCATAGTGTTGAAAGGTAATACTTCAGCGCCTATAGGTCGGTTTGTCTCTTATCTTAAGGCTAGAATAATATTTTCCAAAGGGTGCATCTATCATCTTGTTCAGGTTAAGGAGTCAAAGTCTGAGACCCCAACTCTTAAGTTAGTTTTGGTGGTAAATGAGTTCCCAGAAGTATTTCCTGAAGATCTGCCCGGAGTTCCTCCTGAGCAGGAAATTGACTTCAGAATAGATCTCCTTCTAGATACCCAACTGATCTTAATTACACCCTACAGAATAGATCCATCCAAGCTTATGGAATTAGAGGAGCAGTTGAGAGATCTTTTAGACAAAGGTTTTTTCAGGCCCAACATGTCTCCATGAGGTACTCCAGTTCTTTTCGCGCGCAAGAAAGACGGTACTCTAAGAATGTGCATCAACTACCGTCAGTTGAACAAAGTCATAGTCAAGAATAAATATCCCATTCCCAGGATTGATGACTTGTTCGACCAACTTCAGGGTGCAAATTTCTTCTCTAAGATAGAGCTCATATTCAGTTATCATCAACTTCGAGTTTGAGAATGTGACATTTCGAAGACAACCTTTAGAACTCAGTATAGTCATTTCAAATTTTTTTTCATGTCTTTTGGGCAAATGAATGCTCCTGCAGCTTTTATGGACTTAATGAACAGGGTGTTCAAGCAGTACTTGGACATGTTTGGCATTATCTTTATTGATGACATCCTCATTTATTCTTGGAATGAGGATGAACATGCGGACCATTTGAGGATTGTCTTGCAGACACTCAAAGATCTCCAGTTATTCACAAAGTTTAGCAAGTGTGAATTTTTGTTGAAATCAGTAGCATTCCCTGGTCATATCATTTCTGGTAAAGGCATTGGGGTTGATCCTCAAAAGACCGAAGCAGTGAGGAATTGGCCCAGACCCATCTCTCCATTAGATATCAGGAGTTTCTTGGGTTTAGCCGGTTACTACAGATGGTTTATGAGGGATTTTACTGTATTGCTTATCCAATGTCCAGGTTGACTCAGAAGAAAGTCCAGTTTCAGTGGTCTGATCCTTGCGAGAAGAGTTTTTAGGAGTTGAAGACTTGACTCACCTCTGCTCCAGTTATGACTCTGCCAGAGGGTTCAGATGGTTTCATGGTTTATTATGATGCTTCCAGAGTTGATCTTGGTTGTGTTTTGATGTAGAATGGCAAGGTTACAACATATGCCTCTAGACAGCTCAGTCTCATGAGATGAATTACTCGACTTATGATCTTGAATTGGCAACAGTTGTTTTTTCCTTAAAGATTTGGAGGCATTATCTTTATGGGGTTCATGTTGATGTGTTCACTGATCACAAGAGCCTTCAGTAAGTGTTCAGTAAGAAAGATCTAAATCATCGTTAGAGGGGATGTAGAGAGTTATTGAAGGACTATGATATGAATGTCATATACCATTCGGGTAAAGCTAATGTTGTGACCGACACTCTTAGTAGATTTTCTATGGGAATCATTGCTCATATTTAGGATGAGAAGAAAGGGTTAGTTCGTAAGGTTAACCAACTTGCTAGATTGGGAGTTCCATTGGTTGATTCAGCCGAAGGTAATATTTTAGTTCAGAATGGTTCAGAATCTTCCTTAATAGTTGAGGTAAAAGAAAAGGAAGATAATGATCCCATTTTGCTTAAGTTGAAAGAAGCATTCCAGAGTCAGAAAGTTGAGATTTTCTCCCATAGGGGAGATGTTGTTCTTCGTTGTCAGGGCAGACTATATGTTCCGAATGTAGATGACTTGAGACAATGAATGCTAACAAAAGCTAATGGATGCTAACAGAAGCTAACGGATGCTAACAGAATCTCACAGTTCTCGATATTCTATTCACCTAGGAGACACTAAGATGTACTGTGATCTATGAAAAGTCTATTGGTGGAATAACATGAAGAAAGATATTACAAAATTTATGGCTAAGTGTCTAAATTACCAGCAGGTTAAGGTTAAGCACCAGATACCTGGTGGTAAGCTTTAAGATATCAGTATTCCTCCTTGGAAGTGGGAAGTGGTGAATATGGACTTTATTACAGGGTTGCCTTGTACTCACTGTCAGCATGATTCCATTTGGGTCATTGTAGACCAAATGACTAAGTCATCCCATTTTCTACCAGTTAACACCTCAGACTCAGCCGAGGATTATGCTAGACTTTATCTTCAGGAATTGTTGAACTTACATGGTGTCCTTTTGACCATTATTTCAGATAGGGGTACTCAGTTTACCTTTGAGTTTTGAAAGACATTCCAGAAGGGTCTTGGTACCCAATTTCACCTCAGTACAACTTTTCACCCACAGACAAATGGTCATGCAGAGCAGACCATTTAGATGTTAGAGGATATATTGAAGGCATGTGTATTCGATTTCAAAGGTAGTTGGGATGATCATTCGCCTTTGATTGAGTTTGCTTATAATAGTAGTTATCATTCTAGTAGTTAGATGGCCCCGTTCGAAGCCCTTTATGGTAGGAGGTTTAGGTCTCTTATTAGGTGGTTTGAAGATGGTGAAGTAACCGTGATAGGGCCAGATTCAGTCCATGAAGCTATGGAGAAAGTTTAGTTGATAAGAGAAAGACTAAAAACAACTCAGATTTGTCAGAAGTCTTGTACAAATGTAAGGAGAAGGGAACTTAAGTTTGCTATTGGTGATTTGGTTTACTTAAAAGTTTCACCCATGAAAGCGTTCAAGATTTTTGGTAAGAAATGGAAACTCAGTTCTCGCTATGTTGGTCCTTATAAGAATATGGGTCATTTTGGCAATGTGGCCTATGAGTTGGATTTGCCCACAAACTTAGCATCAGTGCATCCAGTCTTTTATGTGTCTCAATTAAAGAAGTGCATTAGTGATCCTGCATCAGTTGTTCTTTTAGATAGTGTGGGTGTGAAAGGTAGTCTCTCTTACGAAGAGGTCCCAGTTGAGATTCTTGACCGTCAGGTTCATATGTTGAGGAATAAAGAGGTCACTTTAGTAAAGGTTCTTTGGAAAAATTAGCTAGTTGAGAGAGCTACTTGGGAAGTAGAGGCAGATATGATGACCAAGTACCCTCATCTTTTCTTTTCGAACTCTAGTCCAGCTCAAGGTAAAAGTTTCCCCTAAATTAATTCTTTCTATTCCATGTCACTTAGTTATTCTCATATCATATCATGCATTCAGGAGTTCAAGTCAGTCTACATATCAGTTATATAATTAATATCATGTCGGTGTTTAGATCTTATAGAATCAGTACTGGGATTGTATCTCCTTCCCTAACTTTTCAGCTTAGTTAGTTTTCATTCCAGGATGAATTACCCCAAGGGGGAGATATTGTAACACCCCAAAAATCCCAAGCTAAGATTTGAACCCTAATTCAAGTACATATGAATTTAAACTTCATATGTCAGCTGAATTAGAAGTGATTTAGACTTGTATTCAGGCAACAAGTAACTCCTAGCTCATAGCCAAGTTGAAACCTTTCTTACCGGTGGTTTCCACATGAAGAATCTTTCTTTAGTCAATTTCAAACGAGTATCCCTCCTAAGTTCTAGGGTATTTTTGAGTTCAAGACCCACCAAATGATAGATATTTGAATTACCTTTCCAACACATCCAGATTCACCCTAATCCTATAGCAGAGCTAAGAGTTATGGCCATTTTAGTGAAACACTATCCTGTAGAAAGAACACAAGTAAGATCGTGGTTAAATTGTATGATCGTACAATGCTCCCGTCTAATTGAAAAAGCCCTGAAAAACTGAAGGTTGACAACACCTTCCAAACACAAAAGGGAAGCACAACCATGCTTTGAAACCACGATTAAAGGCGCGACCGTGACTTCAAAACTTGATCTGACTTGAACTTCCAAGCTACGAACCAAGGCACAATCATGAGTGGGTCCCACGATTGTACCATGGATCATTTGATCATTTTATAGAATCCAAAAGTCAAGCCCAAACAATGATCACAACCCACGATCGTAGGTAGGACTCACGATCTTGGAAAGGTCTCATGAGTTCCTCCTAACAGTTTTTCCTATACGTTTTATAAGGGCACCTCGATTTTTTCCCACTATTTTAACACCAAAACCACTATGTTTAAGCTACTCCAGGGCTGAATAATAATCCTAAAACACCCACAAGTCCCCCATTCCTCAAAATTCATTCGACACTTAGAAAATTTAGAGAGAAAGGGGCAATTTTTCTCCTTCAAGCAAGGATTAGGGTGCTCAAACTTCAGGTTCCAGATTCAAAGGTATCATCAAGGTTTTCAACCTCAGGTATGTGGGATTTTATATTTGTGTTTCCTTTCAGCCATTGAGTCCCAAAGTTAACCTAATTTCTCAAGTTTAATTCCTTCTTCATAGTTTAGGGTTTATGAAGGTTGTAAATCTCTTGATATCTCACTCCCTTAGTATTAATGAGTTGTAATCCATGTTTTACTATGAATTTCAGTACTAGTACATGTCCCAAATTATGTACCCTAATTATATTGTTAAATCCATGAATTTTTAACTTGAGACATAAAATCCCTTACTTCATTCAGTTTATAGAAATCATCATGATAGTTACATTCTTCAGAGGTAGCGGGTTATGAACACCCGATGACCTAGTATTTCATGCTTAAATTTATGAGTATTATATTCTCCAGATTACATGCTTGAATGCTCTCAGATAATGCATTTATTTTCAGTCTTCAGAATAGTACTATTGTTGAGCATCTAAGTTATCAGTGTCATTCAGTTGAGAGTAGTACTTAGCACCGAGTAGACATAGGGATGAAGGCTCACTTGTTAGTTTGGCTGAGACCTTTAGTAGAGTCCCCAAGTCCTAGAACTACGGTGCCACCATAGGTTCTAAAGGGTCATCCGTCAGGCCAGTCTTGACACCTTAATCCTTTTGGACATTAGTTTAGTGGATCCACGATAGTCAATATTTGTACCCTTGGCAAGGTACTGAACACCCTACCAGCTGGGGTTATAGGTTGGACCCCGGTTAGCTCAAATTAGGGTATATAGGTTATAAGTATCTTCGAGAGTCCATAGTTCATAGTCTAGATTCATATTCTTGCATGACCATATATTCAGTATTTTAGCTTTTCTATCAGTACATGTTTATTACTTTGTCTTGCATCATTTTATCAGGTTATATGCATCATGTTCAGCCTATATCAGTAAGTTCCCGTCTCATATACTCAGTACATTCAAAGTATTGATCACATACTTTCCTTTGTTCTATATTGTCTTATAATATAGGTTCTGACATTCAGCATTCGGATCGCGCCTAGTGCAATCTCCTATCACATCAGCTGCACTACTTTGGTGAGTCCTCATCATTCGGGGACTAGTTATCAGTGTTTCATTTTATGCTATTTTAGTTTCATGCAGTTGGAGTTCGTTGGGGGATTGTCCCAACAACTTATCTTATTTAGAGGCTTTCAGATAGTCAGTTGGATTATGTTTTCAGCTTTATGTGTTTTATTCAGACATTGTCACTTGGACGTATTGCCAAACTTATTATCCAGATTATTAGCTTCCGTATAAGTGATTTCCATATTATTTCAGTATTTATGTGTCATGCCAGGCCATGGGTTAGCTCGGGGTCACTTGTGGCTTGAAGCACCATGTTACGACTAGGAGGTAGTCTCAAGTCATGACAATACAGTTATAGATATTACGATTTTTCAGATATGCATTCTCAGATATGTTTTAGTGAAAGTCAAATTATATTTTTTTATGATTATAGTCCATGAAAGATCTATTCTTAGAAATTCTTACACTATGATTTTAGACATGTTTTACTCCTACATCACTTGACTATTATTATTGAATCTATTCAAGTTTTTACAACCATGTTAGATATATAATTTTTAAATTGTTTAGATTTAGATCTTACACTCAGTACAATCCCATGTACTGACTTCATACTTTTCTTTGCACTATATCCTTTCACTAATGTAGATTTCGGTGCCCAATCTCAAGCTCATGGTTAGAAAGTTGCAGCTTCTACATTCAGCAGTGATGCGTCCTCCTTGAATTTGAGGACTCAGAGTTATTTTTGGTTTCTCAAATTTTATTTGAGACACTTATATTGTTTAGAGAAAGATGGGGGCTTGTCCCTGGTAGCCATATTCATTATATTCGTAGAGGCTTCACAGACAGTCAGATAGATAGTTGTATTCAGTTTTCAAATAACTTTCTCTGTTATTAAAAAGTTTATTTATTTATTTTATTTTTATCATGAAATTTCAGCTCATGTTTTTACCTTGCAAATCAGTATTATTAATGTCATTCTATAGTTATGCCATACCAGACTGCAGTTGCATCTTGGGTGTAGGTTTGGGGCATGATAAAATTGTTATTAGAGCACAGAGTTTAAGTATCCTAGAGAGTTTATGAAGTTGTGTCAATAGAATGTTATTTAAAATTATGAGGGCCAAACTTATATAAATGAGGGACTACAGAAATTTATGAAAAGTTCCCCCTTTTATCATATTCTAGATCATCCAGTAAAGCTATCCCATGACCAATTTATGAAGATTCGTGTGTTGCTCCGACTTCCTCTGACTATGCCTCATATTTGGGGTTGTAGAAGTATTAAAATTCCATATTCCTATCAATGTGGTGCTCACAATCGAACTGTCAAAATTTTTAGAGTTTTCACAAGGGCTTGAGAGGAGCCTATTAGTGTGTTCAAACCTATTAATTTGAGAGCTTGCACATTTATCTGTATGAATCATGTTGTTGAGCTAGAGTAATATGCGAATTCATATTCTTCTCTAATCTTTATTACAGACAACACCTTAAGGGGGAAAGTATGTCTCTAAATGCTTGGGTAGTATTGTCGCTCAAAAGATAGTATGATTTATGGACTAGTGTGTCTTGAATTTTATCTTCTAGCTGTAAGTTTATGTAGTGTGTGAGAATTATGTTTTTATTCGTGTTTAGTACTACATAATAAGTTTGAACTGTGGATGATCACCTAAGAAGAAAGAATGATAGTTTTGGGATGGTGATACTAGTTTTATGGAATCAATCTAGTAGGCTCAATATAATGTATGCAGACATTTAAGTTGATTAACTTGCAATAAGTGTGGTAGTGCGGGTATGAAGTATATGTGACCTCTAAATAAAATATTAAATTATGGATAAGTCATTAGATAAATAACAACCTTAAGACTTATAAAGAAAAAGGTTACTAAGGTATTATGTTGTTGTATAACACTCTAACTGGTACACAGTTCCATGTGTACCTAGTTCGTGTCCCTGAGCTTCTAAGCATAGAAAAGGGTAAATATGTATTATGTGATGCTCTAAAGAGTTAAATTAAGGAGGTTATAGATAATCTACATTGAATCCCTTAGCATAGTTTTAATTTTCCTTTGATTTGGGTGGATATAAATTTAGAGGAGCGATCTTAGTAGACTAAGAAGAGGAGGTCAAATTTTTTAAGAGTTAGAAGAAGTGTCTATATACCCCAATAAGAGTAGCGGTTATAAAAAGAATGCACGACCTTAATGGATTTGACCGCCTAATAATGAATTTTATGGATAAATAGATTGGAGATACGTTAACACCCCTAGTATACTGTTAAATAATTCATGCTTATTGCTTATTGAAAAAACACCATTTTTTATTTTTTGAATGTTTCTCTCTCTAAAAAATGCTCTCACCTCTCTCTAGAATTTTGGCAACAATTTTCTGCTGGAATGGCTTCACAGCCACCGGTGGAACTTTTATGACTACCAGATCAGTCCCAACATGAATGCACCAATGATGCACACCAACCCCAAAAGAAATCATAATACATCTCACAAATTGGAAAATATTAAAGCGGTCATTAGGATAATTTCTGATGAGAAGTGGGAGTTGATTCAAAAAATTATTTCCCATGAAGATTCTGGATCGGTTGAGATGATTACAAGCCATTAAATTGATTCTATATCTCAAATTCCATCCAAGGTGAGAAATTCAGAGCCTATTAACATGTATATTATAAGAATCAGGCAAGACAAATGGAACATTACCCTGACAAAGGAACCAAAATGTAATCTTAAATTCGACCATCTTGTGGGAAAACTTGTGAAGTTTTGATTGAAGGGGATCATAGGGGAGATCATTGCGCTTAAACTACTCAATTTTCTATTCAAGACGATATCGATAACACTATCGGGGAAGGTTTAAGTTCCAGCGAGAAGAATTTCACCAGAGAAATTTATCGCAACCATTGCCAATCAATAGCTGGGGAGGATAAGAATACTCTATCCAAATCCCCAATTATTGATGCTCCAAATGTGTCCAATTTGGAAATTAGGGTTTCCAGTCCCAAATCATCAATAAAAAGTTAAAAAGAAATTTCGACGGGTCGGAGCTCCAATTCTCAATGTAAAGTGATGCAACATGATAATGGGAGTGCTGTTATGCTAAAATCCCCATCAAAGGTACCTTCTAATTCAAAGAATTCCAATTTTAAGACTCCTTCAGTTGAAGATTTGGTCGATGATGATTTTTTTAGGAATGTAAATATGATTGATCACTCCCAATCCACTAATTTTGATATGGGGAATGTGAATTTCCCAAAAGCCCCTTCAAATTATCCCCAAGGCATGTCTAATTTGAAATCTACGATTTCGAATGATATTTTCAATGTTACTGATTCTAAAGAGGAAAATTTGGATACAAGTAATGTCGTGGGTGTTGTGAAGACCTCTGTGGATGTTAATTCAGGTGATTCAAAAAATTTGTTGTGTACTAAAGATCAAATTGGTGATAATGTGATGCATGTTAAGGATTCTAACACTGATAAGGCTGGTTTTGCTGATATTAAGTCTCAAAATAAGGTTATTGATCATGGTAAAGGTGCTAGGAATAAGATTAAATAGAAAAATGTTGAGGATGCTCAAATATCTATTCCTAAACCTTATTTTCCTCATAGAAATCCTATGGAAGTTTCCAACAATTTTGCTAAGTCTACTCCTACTGTGTTTAAGCTTAATGAGCAAAAATTGGTTAACGAAGTTGATATGGAAAAAGATGAGGATTCTGCCTCAACCAATAAAGATCAAGCTCAACCAAAGGCTAAAACTACAAATATTCCTAATCCTCCTACTCCAAGGATAGCTTATATAATGTTCACTTATTTGAGGGCTCAGGTGGCATTGAAGATGTCCACAATTTAGATTACACCTACAAAAATCACAATAAATAAAGGCCTACCAGCTGTGGTGTTTAAACCTAAAGACTTCAAGATAAAGCTTGATGAGAGATGTAAGTATACTTTGATTGGTAAGTTCACGAATGACATGCCCAAGATGGAAATTATTAGAAAACAATTTATTTTGCAAACTGAACTCTGAGGTGGTGTTAAGTTGTCTCATTTCAATGCGAGACACATTTATGTTTACTTGGAAAATAAGTATGACCATACTATTATTTGGACTAAAGGGAGAATGTATATTGATGGGCAACTAATGAGGTTCCAATTATAGACACCTAATTTTAGATCGGATGTAGAAACACCTCTAGTACCAATTTGGTCTACCCTTCCTGAGTTACCTTGGCATTGTTATTGTATGGAAGTGATTGCACTTCTATTGTGTACTATAGGAAAATCTTTGTTCCTTGACTTAGCTACTTATAAAGAGACAATGGGTAGTGTTGCTAAGGTGAAATTCCAAGTAGATTTTACCAAGGATAGACCTAATCATGTTTGGTTAGGGTTTGAGTAAGATGAGAATATGAAGAGGTTCCTAGATATTGTACATTACTGTAAGCATCAAGGGCATGCAATCATGACATGCAGTTTTAAGAGGAAAGATGGTGTGGCAAAAAGAAGGAAAGAAAAGGAAGAAGCTGAGAATAATGATCACCTGTAGAAGCCACATGAATACAACAACAACACTGATTTCGAAGATGGAGCTGAGAAACCAACACCTGTAAACCAAAATGTTCAAGAACAGCAAAAAGATATGCACAAAACAATTGAACAAGATCAGTGACATGTTCAAAGAAGAAAGAGTAAAATAAATAACCAACTATAGCAACAATATAACCAAAATCTGAGGGAGCAAGTGAATCAACAACAAATCTATAGGCTAAGATCACCTCAACCTACAAATGCAACCACTCAAAAAGTGTAACAACAAGTAGGTATGATTTCTCAACAAAAAGAAAATTTCCCCAAAGATTGTAATATTGATTCTGGAGTCCAAAATCAAAAACCCCATCCTCATAATTCTATTGTTAATTCTATTAATCCCACAACCCAAAACCCCAACAAGAATACAAGTGTTCACGATCGTGCTTGTTCCAATTATTAGATCAAAGAGGTGCCGATTTAAAATCATCTACTTCCTTACCCGGGGGTAACTATGCTATATAAGTGTGAAATCAAGTCTAAGTCAATCCATACCCAAGGTAATAGCCTAATAAAGTAGTCTTAAGCACATCTAAACCTAAAGGTAAGCCATTCGAAGCATTCTATATAAAAAAAGGTAATGGGGCCCACCATCGAACCCCGATAACCCAACCAAAGGTAAGCACCTAAAAAAACCTAGGATAAGTCTTCTTAAAACGATCCCAAAGAACTAAGAGGGCTAAGTGTGATCTTAAAATATATTTGTATACTAACCTGAGGGAAAACGACTCGAATTCTATCGAAAAAGGCCCTTATCCGGCTAAAACAAGGCGATAAAGCTAAAAAGAACAATTGAGCTATAAATACCACCTATAGCTAGCATAATAACACACTAATAACATAAATAAGAACAATCTAAGATAAAGGTAAGCCTAGCCTATTCAGACGCTACCGAAAGCTCCTCAAATCCTTTACACCAGAGCTTTTCCCTTTCGAGAAGCTTTCGACTGCTGCCAAGCTATCAAAATGAGATTCTACATATTAAGATGAGAAAATTGATACCCATATTATGTATATACTCTCCGAGTTAGAAATTGGACAAAAATCCCATATGGGGCCTACTTTTGGAAAGATGAAAATGAAACTGTCACAACGTCCCTCTCAACTCAACGATTTTTGCCCTAAATTTTAGGTGTAATCTGAGCCTAATTAATCACTAAAAAAATCCCACATGGTTCAATAAAATAAGAACTAAATCAAAGAATTACAAATAACATTAATCAAAAACTTACAGGATAATAACGATAAAGATTCTCACAACCATGATTCCAAACCAACCCCAACTCAAACTATTGATCTCTCATGATTTTATAAGCTCCCTCACTCTTCTAATGGTGTACAACAATGAGAATTTGTATTTGAAAAATGAAAGGGAACACATATATATATATACTGCTAAGGCTTTCTGCATAGTTTATGCGAGGTCTCTTGGTCACGATCGCGGAATCCCACTAAGGGGACCATCGCGATCGTGGTGGCCTATCACGTGGTCGCGATGAACAAGCTTTCCTGGTCCCATGGCATCCTTCATCATAATTGTAATGACCAAGATCACAGAACCTCACTATCATGGGGGTCGTCATCGCAATAATGATGAAGGACCTGGGCCTACACCAAGTGTTAATGGACCAATAAATTTGCCAAGTTGTAAAATCTCTGAACGGGTCTGGATTCCATGAATGCAAATAAACTATTCTACCCTACAAAATTCAACATTCTAAACTCAACAAAACCATCAAAACTTCCATCCGAGGCCGTTTTGAAGAAAGTGGGTCCAACACCCAAGGGTCCATTTTAGCTAGAACCCACCCAATAACCCAAAATGAGTCTGAAAGAATCGGGACCCAATCCAAGGGTCACCTTACCTAAGATTGATCTTTTGGAGCTAATGAAATTTTCAGGACTAGCATTCGATGTTATTTGACTGAAGTTTTGGCCCACGACCCATTTCTCAACTTCAAAAGCTCCCAAACAAGGAAATGGCTCTAAAAATCAAATAAATTACCCGATAAATTAACTATCTATTCCAGCCAGTCATATATGACTTGGGAAGCTATAGGAATGCTATGAATGTAGAAAAAAAAATGAAAACCCAAAAAATGAACTGGAGGGTCATTACATAATAGAACCACAAATAATGAACCAAGTCATTGTACCTTGCCTAAGAGTTGTCAAATTTCCTTAGAAACCACTATTGATAGTACTAATCATAAAATCAATCCATGATTCATAGAATCAAATCATGAATCATTTTATTAAATCAGGATTCAAGGAATGAAACCACTATACCTGGAATCAATATAAGATTCTTGGGACTGAAAATTTCAGCACATTTTTAGAAGGGCAATTTTTTCTACTTCTTATTTTATAAGCCTATTCCACGGAATCTAAACTCCTTAATAAGGATATTTTCATAAGTTAATATATATTCTCTCATTCTTCTCTAAAACCCCAAAGCAAGAACAAGTTCCTCGAGAAATCAAGCCTAATGTTTCAAGCAAGATTCTTTCTAATACTTCACCAAGTTTATTCCTTCTTCTCATGTATTTAAGAATTTAGTGAGTGTATACTTTCATCCTCATGCCAAGGTTTTAAAAATTACTAGAATATCGCAATTTTAAAGATAGGGCTTTTACCCCAAGTTTGCTGATTTCTTTAATTTTAGTTTTGATTGATTTCAATTATCCTTAAATTGTATAGCTACAGTAAAGCATGCTTTTAGTAGACTTTTCTTAATATTGATGATTTCATGCATGATTTCAACAAGATTTAGTATTATAAAGTTTAAAGCTTGAGCACAGATTTCTAGAAGTATTATTTTTAGCCAAGTCTCACAGCTTACTT
Source organism: Capsicum rhomboideum (assembly GCA_031232105.1). Lineage (NCBI taxonomy): Eukaryota > Viridiplantae > Streptophyta > Magnoliopsida > Solanales > Solanaceae > Capsicum > Capsicum rhomboideum. Next base: position 52,627,651 of record CP124716.1, on the reverse strand, counting down.
TAATTTCAAATGAGTTTAATGGTTCTAAATTATATATAAAAATAGAAAATCGTGATTTTAACAATCTTTTATTAACTTAGATATATTGAAACATGAAATCAGAAGAATTTAGTATCATATAGTTTACAGTTTGAACACAGATTATTAGAAAAATGCTTTAGAGCTCACATTCTACTTTCAGACAGAGAGAGAATTTAACTATTTATGAGAATATGATTATACAAACAGTTTTGGAAGTATTATTTATCACCAAGAGGATGTGATTTAAACTAACTCCTGTCCCATAACTATATGCCAACATAATATTTTGAGTGTACCATAAGTCAGTTGACTCCTCTTAGTCGAAACGGCTCAGTACTGGATCAACATTAGATAAATAGGTTCTATACTTTGGCAAGGTATAGGAAAACCCTCTCAACTAGTATTATAAGTAGGAAATCATGAGCTTACATGGTGTATATTGATTGTAAGCAACTCCCCTACTATAAGACTTAACTTTATTTTGAGATTTGACTGGATAAGATTATTCACATAGTTACAAATATTATGGTTGTTCAGATATGTAGTCTCAGATATGTTTTAGTACAAGTCTAAAGATATTATTTTTATCATTATAGTCCATGAAAGATCTATTCTCAAAGATTTTTATATTATAATTTTAGACATGTTTCACTCCTCCCACTTGACTATGCTTATTGAATTTATTTAGGTTATTACAAGCATGTTAAATATATAATGTTAAATTATATATATATAGATCTTTCATACTCAGTATAGTCACACATACTAACCGCATACTTTTTTTGCACTACATCCTTCAATTAATGTAGATTTTGATGCCCCATATCAAGCTCACAGTTAGACAGTGAAAACTTCTACATTCAGAAAAGGTGAGTCTTCCTTGCACTAGGGGACTCCAAGTTAGCTTTGGTTTCTCTGATTTTATTTTTGACACTTATATTATTTAGAGATAGCTGGAGGTGTTGTCTCAGCTAACAATATTCATTATATTTGTAGAGGCTTCATAGACAGGCAGTCAAACAACTGTATACTGTTAAAACTACTTTGTCTCAATTAACAAAAGTTTATGTTATCTATTTTTATTTTTATCATAAAAGTTCTCCCATGTTTTTATATTTTACATTTATATTATTTATGTCATTCTACAGTTTTCCCATACTAGACTATGATTACGCCTTAAGTATAGGTTTGAGGTGTGACACCTTAAGAGCTAAATTAAGAGGATTATAAACATAAGGTATTAAGTCTATCAGTATGTGTCATGATCTAAAAACCAAGCACATAATGGCACCTACCTACCCTCCGTGATAAGTAATCCTCACTCAACCATCAGGGAATAAATAAAAAATAAAGACAGTTAATCAAAAAACTTACACGATGATAATAAAATATCAATCCTTCATCACAACTCAAAGGAAACCAAAGACAACATAAAAATGCCAAGACTCAGTGTCACGAATAATAGAACGACTCTATTATCATAAAGGATTGTCACGTAACCACATCATTGTCTTTGATAAAAAAAATAAAGACAAAATACAATAGATGAAGCGTAGAGATAAATTCAATAAGGAGATCTCACCATTACTCCTCCTTATACATTCACGATCAGGGCTAGAGGGAAGCACTCACACTAGGATCTGCACAAAAAGGATACTGTAACAACCCTCATTGTGATTTTTAGAATTTTGTCTCTTTTGGACCATTTTACCCTTCCCCGTTGTTTCTTTACATCATTTATGAGTTGTGGGAATGGTTTGCATGGTCCTCAAAGCGTTCGCAAGTGATTTATATGAGTTTGTTATTTTGAGTATCCTTTAAAGTGATATAGTTGACTTTAGTTAGCCCTTTGTAATTCAAGCATTGGATGGTAATTCTGTCAGTTTCATTAGATCTAGAATGACCATTTGGGTTAGTAGCATAGTTGGTTCGGGTCTCGAGGCCCTTCTATGATTTTTGAGTTTTTGATTGAAATACTATCTTTTATTTAGCCTAAAGTTGGTTTTATATGAAACTTATTGATAACGACCTCATTTGGTCAATTTGATGGTTTCGTTAAGTCTAGAACTTCATAATTAGCCTAGTAGCATTATTGGTATTTTTCTGTGGAATATCAAACTAATCCCTAGGGTCTATTCGAAGAGTTTTTGACTTATGAGTTTTGTTGATTTCAGCTGTTTGCTGGTGTAATATTTCCTTGTTAGCATTCGTGACCCCTCTGTTGCATTCATGAAGTACAAAAAGTTCCTTTATCGTAATCGCAATGGTGGGGACCATGATCATAAAGTGTATATAGTGGGTCGGGTCATTTTCTTCATTGCATTTGAGGCTAGAGGCCTATGTTTGTGAAGGTCTCATTTCGGGTCGGGTCGCGATTGCAAATTAGACCTGGATAGATTTAAACCCTATTTCTACCGCAAACCTTATTTCTTCCAATTTTAGAACTTGGAAACTCGGATTAAGACGATTTTAAGGGAGTTTTCGAGATTTCTTTTGTGGGTAAGTTTCCAAGTTATTTTTCATTGATTTCATCACAGAATTATCTTCAAATCATATCTTTTAAACATGAAATTTTGGGTTTTACCCGGTAAAGAGAAAAGTGTATTTTTCTTCGATTTCAAGATCGATTTCTACTTGATTTTCTTGGGTTTTTAGATTTATAAGCTTTTATGTAGAGGAAAAGTGATTCCTTATTAAAATTTTAGTTTTACCCCTTTACTGTCAAAGCTAATTTTCAAAGTGATTTTAGACTTAAAACCAAAGTATATCAATATGAGTATGATTGGTCTTTGTATTTATATGTAGATGTTATATTTGAATAGATTGGATGTGTTTTAAAATGATTTGAGGGAGTAGACTTTTGTTTGATGTTTCAAACTATGATTTGTCTTTGCGGGTCTTCTTTAAGGCAAGTTGAGATGTACCTTGACACTTTTTTGAGTTATTTATGTGTTATGTGCATATTGCTTGTGTTTTGTGAATCACTAAGTGTTTGGGGTCCCGCATAGATGAGATGGGTGCATCTCCCCGGCTACCAAAGTCTATTGACAGGTTGAAATAATAAAATGGTTATCTTGATTGTTCTCTCTACTTGTGTATATACTTATAGTAAATTGTAGATACACGACTTATAGATCTTGAGTAAATTGATAGTGGGTATCTATTAGGAGATTAAATCATGTTTGGTGGCTATTGATTTAATGATTGGGGTTTAGTAACCAGTTAGGGAATAGTTATGATCTTATGTTATTTAGCTAACGCCTTAGAGTGTAAATAGTTTTGTAGTAAATGATGTAATTATTGGGTTTTAGTAATCTCTCGGGATATAGCTGATGATGGTATAGTTATGAAAGGAATATTGGCTTAGTTACTAGGTAAGCGAATGAAGCTGAACTTTAGGGCATGTTGTTAACTAGTATAGTTCTCCTTTTAGTAATTCAGTCTAATTGGTGTTATGATTAGGAAAGATGGAACTTATTATGTAAAACAAGTTAGGTCTTGTGTAAGTCTCTACATCTATGATGTTGGGATTGTTTATTATTATCGTGTTGCCCGTGTGGGGGCTTATATGAATATTATTGTTAGTGTGATGCCTGTGCAGGGGCAGGTATTTGTCTTATTAGAGAATTATTTGTGTTTATTGTTTTCGTGATGCCCAGTGGGGTCTTTGATTGATATTATTGATGTACTGCATCACTCTTTATTACAGTGGTGCCATGCAATAGCTTATATCATGATCTATTGAGATTTAAGGTGATTTTGAGCTCATTTAAATCATTATGGAGTTAATTCATTACATGATAGTTATTTGGTTATGAGCATGCATAGTCATTTAATTCATTCATATTCATGGATTAGTACCATTGAGAAACACTAATTTATGAAAGAAAATAAAACACTTTACAAAAACCCTTGACCGAGGTATCTGTCGGCAAGGTTGATTGATGAGATTATGATTTGGTATATGTGTTCCAAACCCACCATGGTGTCCTATCCTAGATGTTTTCACTCGGAAGGAGTATACGAAGAGACATTGAGACATTACATAATATCACTCCATTGCATTGTATTGTATTGCATTCTTTTGTATGAATGATATTGTGTTTGATTATTTTCTTTTGTATTATATTGTCTTGATTGAATCTTGTTTATGATATTGTACATTTTACATCTCATATCACTACATTAATCTGCATTGCACCTTCGCTTGGGTGATTTGGAGGTTGAGATATTATGAGACAGGGGTATTGTTATGGCTTGATCTATTAAGACTGTTGTATCACATCTAGTGTTTGTGTGATATGAACCTCCTCTACCTTAGCCGGGATTGTTGGGGAGTTGATATTATATGTTGTGTTGGTGAGATTCTCTTATGATGTGACCTACCTCTATTGTTGTTGACCTTGAACTTGTACATTCCTACCTTAATGCACTTATTTGATTATCCTGATAAATGTGCTAGATGCTAGGATAGGCTGGAACTTTTTTTGAGTGCGGGCTTATTCGGAGTAATTTGGATTGTTGGGGTGGTCGTCCTCGCCATCACTTTTGATTAAGATCGATTATCGACGATTCTTTCTAAGTACACGTGTTTTATACTAACCCTTGCCTTTTCATTCTTTTTTCCTGTACATCATGAGGGTATTGATTCGATTAATGGAGCATAGATTACATTCTTCAGTGGTGGCTTTACGAAGATTGAGGTAGCGGCTGATGGGTCTTAGAGCTTACCTGTATCTCTCCTTATTTTATGTTATTCTTTATTCACATTTAAGATATTTTAGATTATTTGATCATATTATGTATTAGAGGCTTGTACTAGTAACAACCAGACCTGGGATATTTCATTGAGATTGTAACTCTTTCTGTATCATTTGGGATTATTTCTATTCTTATCCTTATGCTTCATTTTGTGTTGATTATTGAGTTTGGGTTGGAAAAGGCTTATCTGTATCGGGGGGTGTAACAGGTGCCATCACAGATACTAATTTGGGTCATGACAGACTGATAACACTCAAATACATTCTAGGAAAGGAATTTACGCGGTCGTTAGCAATACTTTTACCCAACTTAGGAGTCAGGGTCGAATACACAGGGAATGAGAGCAATAGATTCATTCTCAAGTGTCACAAGTGACTATAAGTTGGCACTCATTGCTAGGAATGAAGCAAATAAAGTAAATGTGGGGAGGGGGGGCGGTTGTTCAATCAATTTCGTTTTCCAAATAGTTAATCTAAGATTTTGGTTTGCAAAAATTTAAATCTAAAGAATGTAATCAAGTATAAGAGATACTTGGGGTCATGTATTCATGGGTGCGAATATAAGCATGTGTAAGTACCAATTTTCCTTGATTCAACTAATTGCTAAGGATAGGCTAGGTCATGGGTTTCAACGTCAATATTTCAATAAAATGTTAAAATCTCATATGTGGGTTCTTTCGAACACCTCACACATGTGTCCTTGCAAAACCAAATTCCTCAATTAGTAGTCTTATGTTTAAGATCTATTATTAAATGATAAATCAAGTTATTGTCAATCACTACTCCTCACCCTTATCCCCTTTGTCAAGGATGAAAGGGTTCTAAGAAAAATTAGAGTTTGCAACCTATAATCTTACGTTAAAACATAAAGTAGTGACTAAATCCTTAAAAAATAATTGATTATCTGGGAAAATGGGTACAACCCACACACAAATCACAACTCAATCATGTATAACCCCATGTTGGAGAATTTAGCTACTCATGAAAATGGAAGAAAAAGATATACCTATATTATCATTAAATTCATCCATAAAATCCAAAATCCAAAATCCGCAAGAAAAATTCCAAATTCCAAGTAAGAAATCAAGTACAAGTACTAAATCCCACTTTTAGGTTTCAATTACAAGATTTGGATCTCAAAATTTAACAAAAGATAGAGTTTCAGATCTGAAGAATCCCTTTTATAGCTCAAAAATCATGTTTCAGATAATTACAAAAATACCACCACACTAGGCACATGCTAGCGCAGTGGCACATGCATGCGTAGGTGGGCTGTGCAGGTGGGATCTCCATATCATTCTAGCTTACTGGTTTGGCCAGATGCAATATCATGTGGGTGCACACCTCTCCATGTGCATGCGCAGGTGACCACACATCTCCCCATTCTTCTTTCCATGCATTATTTTAATCTCCTTTTCTTTATTTTATACTCCATTTGACTCGTATGGTTAGTTCGAGCTTAAATTCATCGATTACCTGCACAAACGAGCAATTTAACATGAGATATACCTCAAATCAAAGGAAACTAGACTATAATTCAAGCTTAAACGACTAAAAAGTTGGCAAATAGCCAACTTATCAACCCCCCAACCATAAACTATTGCTTGACCTCAAGTAATAAAGGTCTTCCCAACAACAAAGGATATTAATTACTCCAAAAAAAACACAGCATACTATGCTAAACAAATAAAATCAAAAAGTTCAATCGGTTCTTTCTTTTGAGTAAAAAAAATCTTTTCTTTGCAACAAATGGAAGACATCAAAGGATGAGAGTTTTTTTAAACAAAGAGCTTCTCAAGTCTTGGCACTAGACTTTCAAAACTTTCCTCAAACTCACTTTGTGGCTTGCCTTGCTCGCTTTCCCCTAATTGGAAATAAGACATCACTCTCTATTTCAAGGCTTAGGTTCCACTCACATGCAAGAGTTTGTTCCACTCACATAGTGCAATTCAAATCATGAGGAATGTAGAGATAGAAAGAATTTTCACTCACTCTCACAAAGAAATTCCAGTTTAACAAGTAGAACCATAAGCTTTCCCTTTGTGTCATTCACCACTAATGTAGACATGCAAGGTTTGAAATCACCAAGGACTTATGGGAATTGATGAAGTTTAGGGTGAAGGAAGGTACTAATGGATCAAGTGACTCAAGAACCTCCCTAAACACAATCACTTTAACAACTTCTTAGGCCCAATTCTTTCAAGTTTTCCACCTTATTCACCCTTTTTTCTTTTTATTTTGTTCCCCCAAATATTTTTCATCCTTTTTCTAATCAAACTTATGAGCTTTTCCTCTTCATTCATTTCTTTAATTCTTTCAAGGGGTTTTCTACTCACTACCCATTCATGCCCCCTTTTCTCATGCTTTTTCCACTTATTCAATTTATTTTCTATGGGCTAGGCTCTTTGCTTTCATTTTCAAGCTCATCTCTTGTCTTATGAAGCATTTGTTGAGACAAACAATTATACACCTCTCATAAATAAATATTGCAATTCCCCCCAAACTTAGGCTTTTGGCCTAATTTTACCATTCTCACAATTATGCACCCCAAAACCTAGGCATTTGGCTACACCGGCCTACATTAGAATAATATGACACATTCAAGAAGGTTGGGTGCCAAAACAGGGGTTATTAAAAAGGGTCATGGTGTCATAGTATGGTCATCACAAAGAAAGAGGATAATGGGAATAAGTTAAAGTGGGTTGACTAGGGACCATGTTAAGGTGGAATTTAGGCCATATGATTGTCCAAATTGGGTCTCGGGTCATCTTCCAAACCGAGCGTAGCTTAGGATTTTTCCTTGACTACACTCAGGGCATGTTCTAGATTACAATTAATGCACAAGAATTGATTGAAAACCTCACCACACAAGGCATCACACTCTTAAAATAAAAGGCTAGTCTTCGAAAAAATTTGAGCAAATGAACTTGACAAACCACTTTGAATTGGAAATTCTTATTTTGTGAAGTAAAAGCCAAGAATTGAACTTAACGGTCACGATTCAAGAGGAAGCTCAAAAATTATTTTCCCTTTTCTTTAAAAAAAATCATTTTGTTTGCCAATGACAAATTTTTGAGGTGCCTTCTGAAATTTGCTAACTCACCCACTTGACTCTAACTCTAAATGACGGGCATTTCCCTTAAGAATTTTTCCCATTGCATCTAGCATAGGGAAAAATCACTCGGTTCGACAAACAAAAGCAGATAACAAGAAGAAACATGCTCCTTGGGAAAAAATCAAGTTTTGAAAAAAACCCTTGGAGTTTATTTTATACGTATATACACAAGGAAAATAACATGATTAACTTTTCCTAAAATAGACATCACCCAAAATCACTAATCAACACAAGAAAAGCGCATGTGGGTCTCAAATGATAACAAACGCCAACTCATGCATCCCCTCAACTGCTAGACAAATCTTTGTTTTGTGTTCAAGTCTAAGGACCTCAGTCTCCTTGTCCAACCCTATAGAAACATTAATAGCTTTTTGAATCTCGGGGTCTAAAGTGGCCTCTTGTTGAACCGAAGCTTTCTTCTTGGAAGCGGTGGCGTGAGACTTACCCTTGTCCTTGGTATTCTTTGTAGCTCGAGGAACGGGTTTCCTAGAATTTATCTCTAGAAAAAACACTAAAGAAACAACCAAAACAAGGAAAAATAAGGTAAAACATGTTTTTGGATTTTTATATATCGTAAAGAAAGGAAAAACTATGGTAAAAGAAGTGAATGTAAAGTTAAAAGGAATGTAAAAGCATACGGGAACAATTGACATCACAAGACTGAACATGCGAACCCAATGCACTGAGATATAGACGAATCCCAGCACATGCAGATGCATATCAGTCCGTAGATAGAGGCAGCAAAAAATAGTATATATCCAGGGCACATGCGAGGTCTACATGCACACGCAGGTGACCCACATTCACCCGCAGTGCCTCTTTTTGACTTCACAGTTTCAACATAAGGTGGAACTATTTCCTTCGACTCAATATCTGGGTTTAGAAGGGTTTGACACGAGGTGTGTGTTTGGTAAGGACGCTAGATGAGTATTGGGGGTCATGTATCTATCTCGTCTAGTGTTTTCACGGACACACAAAAAGTGTCAAGCCTATCAAATCCCAAATATAGCCAAATAAACCAATAGAATGCACACTCAAATTTATACAATAGCATTGCACATAATTACACTTCACACACTTAGCATTGGAACACAAAAATAAATCGTGACCATCAGATTAACAAATAAGATGATTTGCCTATAAGAATGACATCACCTGATCTATCATTAGGTTAATCATGTATTTTAATTAATAGGGTTACTTAGAATTCACCCAAAAGTTAAACACACACAAATCAATTCAACAAAGTTCATGCACACCCGATTCTATTAAAAAAACACTACCAACCTTGAACTACCAATGCACCATTTCTTAGAAGACATTTTAATTAGAATGTACACTTAAGCAACATAAAACATATGCTCCAAAGTCAAATAAATCAATAACTACTAAAGAACATGCCAAGAATTTAACATGAGACTTTTATCAAACACATGGCGGGTATCATAGAATGAACACTTTAAAGAATAAAAAGGGTACTCATGAACACTCAAAATTTACCCCAGTCATCTCCAAACAACCATAAACACATTCTTTATCATGGAATTAACTCCATAAAACAATAATAACACTTCACATTAGCCATTAGATCACCAACTAAGAGAGAACAAGTGTCATGACCCAAATCCCATCGGGACGTGATTGGCACGCGTAGCCGATAAGGCCCGAGAGAACCAACCCTTGCCTATGTTCAATCATATGCATAACATCAGCATCACCACCATTACGTAAAAACTTGAAAGATGAATAACCAAAAACATGGGACATATATATATACACATATGAAACTTGGCCGTTGAGGCCATTCAGTCAAAAAAACATATGCCTTTTACACTGATACACCCACATACGTCTACAAAAGCCTCTAACAAGAGCATTTACCAAACTGAACCAAAAGTCGGGACAAGTCCCCGCTTTATACAACATGTACAACACCAAAACATATATACACTCTGACTCAGAGAAGCCCCGCATTAGATGGAGCTCACCAATGATCTGCAACAACAGGCAACCTACTATGGAGGCCTACTAGTGCCTGCGCCTGCAGTAAGTAAGGTAAATTCCCCAAGAGGGGTCAGTACAAAATAAGTACTGAGTATGCAAGGCTCAGATGAAACTGTACAATACATGAATATTTCAATGAACTCAAAACAAATGAATAATCAATGTGAATAAGTCATCATTTGCATTTTGTAAACCATGTGTATTACTTTCATTGCCTTCTTTGCTTTTATTACTTCACTGCTCGTTTATCAATACATGTATCACAATGTACCCGGACCCCTACTGATCAGTGGGTCTTTACATAACATATCGTCATGTTGGGATCGGGTCTAGCTAGGCTTATGCCCCTAGACCTGCCACCCATAAATCAATGCATTGGGATCGGGTCGAGCTAGGCTTATGCCCCTAGACCTGCCACCCCTAAATCAACATATCAGTTTCGGCTCGAGTTAGGTTTTCACCCCCAGATCTGCCCCCTGTCAGGTTCGACTTGAGCTAGGCATATTGCCCCCAAAGCTGCCCCCTGATCCAATAATCTCGGGATCGGATTGAGCTAGTCATTTTGCCCCCAAAGTTGCCACCCGTACTCAATCATTAACCACATTTTCATTACTTTGATCTTTACTTTGAGATTGATACTTTGAAATTGATACAATGATAGCCATATCTTTATTTGAAACTTTGGATCATTAACCAATGAGTGAGAGACATATGAGAATACACATTGTGAGAAACATAACATTATTAGCACCATGACACCATTGGATCCATTGGACAATAATCCATAAACAAGAGACATGAGTATAATCACTATTGGAACATTGGAACACAACCTTGTTGAGCTTTTGGAACATTATTCATGAATATGAGAAATGAGATTCTCAAATGATCAATGAGTAGGAAATATATGACAATGACCATTGATAACCGGATATGGGATACCTTAGTACATTTAGGGATAGGACTAGTGAAATGTCAATGTGAATACTATTTGCCGCAGAAAGATACGGACAGAGTAACCTTACATACCTTGGATTCGCAATACGAATATATAATCCTAGAGGTTCATACAATAGTCCCGCTCCTTCTTTATGTGTCACTCTAAAACACAAATAGATAATGGGATTCACATTAACCATCAACTACTTTACAAATGCATATAACATCAATGAGTCACATGATTGCCCTTAAACATGCCATTTCCCCTTGACAAAACCATTGATCAAATTATTATTCCAAAAATCCCCCAATATTCCATACATTGACCAAAACATGATAATTGATACATTTCACCACAACACTTCTCCTTTACACTTTCTTATCCATACCACATCACAAATAATCCATCAAATTACCTTAATACAACTCATAACACATATCGGCCAAAATCCCACAATTTCTACTTATAGACAATAACAAGTGTAATACCAAAAAAAACACCATACATGTTCATATTTTGTCCATACCATGCTCTTTCATCAAAGGCACAAGTCCTAATTCAAGTTCAAATCACCAAGATAGCACATCTTTCACCAAAAGCAAAAATACACTATTCACCACCTTGCCAACACAACTATCATAATATACATAATCTCCCATGCATATAATATGTTAATCCATGATAATAAATACTTACCAAGGCTTGGAATAGGATGATCTTGTCCAAGGAGTCCAAAGGAATTATTTTGCTTTAGGGTTTGGAACTAGAGAAATGTTTGAGAAAATATCTTAAAGGCATGAGAGTTTTGGATGATTAAAATATGATTTTGGGGCATTTATATAGACCCCAAGTCATACTTAGCCATTCCTTTGGCATTAAATGTGGTCAAAGTGGAAGAATGGGTCATTTTGCCCTTTGGGCCATGTCTTTTAATTCCATTTTGGGCCTAAATTTGGGCCCAATAACACATATCCATTTAACCCATCAACTTTCATGTATTATTCACCATATATATCATGTTTACATAATTACATAATGTCACGACAATATTCTCTTACGAGATTCTCATTCGTCATCTCGATCGTAAAAATAAGAATTCTAGTCGCCCATGGCTTCATTAGACATTTTGAATCACTATTCATGTTTCATGATTTGATCATATAGGAGTATGTAGGAGTGTATTGAAGTGTTTGAAGCTTTAAAAACGCTCAAAGAACTCCAAAGAACCAAAATAAACCATCCAAGAATCGTCGTGGAATTGCGTTACAAAACGAGTCCGGAAAGTGGCGCAAGAATTGCACCCCCTATGAATCAGTGGCTTGCGCCACACCCCCTGAAACAGGGTAGTGGCGCAAGTTTCAGCACCTTGCTGAATTTTTCGGCCACTTCTCCAATACTTGCATATCGTCCAATACCTTATCAAAACACTACAAACTACTTACTTAGTGATCTTAATCATCAAGTAAACATGACTCCAAGTCACCAAATGAGGTTAGAATGTGTACGGGGTATTACCCAAGTGCTCTACGTAATCACAAAACACCTCCTACGAAAGTCTAATCGCCCATATTAGGTTCGATATCAAATGTCTCACCAATGACACTATAAAACACATACTCATGGCATCTCAACACCTAGGTAGATATGAACCCAAGGTATAAAGTGAGGTTATAAAAGTACGGTGTGTTACAACAAGGTGGAAATTTCATTAAGAACTTTCATCAAACACATGGTAGGTGTTAAAGTGGGTACTCAAGAATTCCTCTACTTTCATAACAAATATGACACCCACTCTCAATAATTCACAAAAA